>OZ020576.1:1271000-2539500 GCA_963971525.1 Cephus spinipes | reverse complement strand
ACTTACGCTTCTCTGCGGAATTGGCAAGGATACGCTTGCAGCGCTGGCATGGCTGTTCGCCATGTTTTTAAAGAAACTAAAAACACTATGCAAACCACCATATTATGCTTGCGCAGAATATTAATTCGCTGCTCTTCCTTTTTGGTTTAAAATATTCGGAATTTCGAGGAAAAAGAAAAAAGGACGTTGAATGTGGAAACAAATTTTTTAATGCTACTACTCACATACGGATCTAGAATTTTGATATAATAATCGTGAGATGAATTTTTCAAAATTTTTTCTATTCTTTAACATTATCATCACGTGACTGATACCAAACAACGTTCGTGATCGTCGTTTAACATTACGTGAAAAAAAAAAAAAATTTCGAAAATCGCAATAAAAAATCACAATTTCGGTAATGCCGTCGGCCATAGGATCCATCCAGGACTTTTAATTTGCTTGAATATTTTACGACGCGATTAAAGCTTCAATTGGACGAAGAGAATTAGCAAAAGCTTTGAAGACTAATGAACGCTATTAGCTCGCCTCGCACCAACCTGATATCTACTACCCTTGGTGTCCCTCTTGACAAGCGTGTCTCCCTCTTGCTCCAGGCCTATCACCCTCCTTTTACGAAACCTCCTTCTCTCTCTCTCTCTCTCTCTCTCTCTCTCTCTCTCTCTCTCTCCTACGCACTCTTCCGTCATCCACCAGGCCCATTCGCCCACGTGCTACCATACAGTGCCGTGTTAATGGCTCCGGTTATTTATTTATGTTTCGTTCTGTCCGAAATTTGCGATTTGGTGAATCAGAATACGCCTAAGGTCAAAGTTCAACCGACAATCGACACAACGTTCCATCCTCTAGCCAAAAGCGCCTGAGTGCCGCTGGGCTCCAGTCCAAGAAGCAGGACCAACCGTTCCTACGGTATATTTATGGTGCGGATATACAAGTCACCCTGTAGCACTGCACCGGAGAGTAGAATACGTTGTACATCCATGGGAAAGGAGGACAGTGGAACGTAGACAAGCTACGACCCCGTGTCAGGGCTGGTGAGTGTAAGGAGAGAGAGAGAGGACGTCGCGCAAGATGGAAAGAAGAGAAAAGTCAATATAACGTGGCAAGAAGAAAATCGACGTTGCGATAGACGAACGGAAACCGCAGTCGATAAGACCGTCCCTGTCCTAATTCCATTCGTCACGAACGAAGCCCGGCTTACGTATCTAATCAGACATTATCGAGTGCTCCAGGAACGCTATAAAATAGCTTTTGAGCTAAGGCGCAGAATCCATGAATCACTATCCGACACATTCATCTGGTGCTCCCTGGCGTCGAGTCCGGCCGGTGACGCTCGGTTGAGTCACTGGCGCGTTGTAACTCGCTGATCTTTCATTTGCAAAGCGCCCGACCTTCCAGGCTGTTTATACATTTTTACCAGGTGAATAAGCGGTGCCAGTAAATCGGTTAGTGAGGTAGGCTCACGTGCCTCTACGGAATTACGTACGACTTTGCACGGAAGCCTTAACGTGGAACACCGGTTGCCGAGGATGCACTGAGCGTAGTGACCTTTTGGTCAATGACCTGCAAATTTCATTGACTACAGATAGGAGTAGTGAAGATACGAGTATTAACCTCGTTAGAGCGAGTCCTCTTGTCCCCGTTTAGAAATTCAGTCGGGAGTACGGTCAGGGAGGTACCTATACAGTGCACAGTGCCTATCGGCAGCACTGTACGTACGGCGGAGGCGATTTACAGTGCTCGATAAGTAAGAGGCGAATTGCCACTGTACAACAGAGAAATGTCAAACGGCAGTAGCCGGCGAGGGATTCGGAATGTCACCGTTAAGATTGTTTCCCTATTCGCTTTAGTAGCCAGCGTGGCGTTCCCTTTCCTTGGGAGTTTCTCCAGAACGGGGGACAAGGAATATCTTTTCTCTTTCTCTCGAGTCTCGAGACGGCTTCCGCCGATAAAAGGAAAGGTTAAAAGATTTCAGATGAGATAAGGATATTAGGAGAGGTATACTTATATAGGGCTATACGTAGGTAGCGGTACGAGGATAGTAACGGGACAAGCACGCTGGATGGTAGAGTAGATGGTGCTGCTGGTACTAGAACGAAAGTATAGATATACCGTGTGGTAAAGATGATACTGGGATAGAGAGGAGTAATAAGAAGGAGCGTGGGAGAGGAGAAGGCAGGAGGTAAGGAGTCGTGGAAAATGTCGCGACGCCGAGCGGTGCTGCCCCGACGTCGAGCGGCAGCCGGTTGCGATAAAGCGTCGCCGGCACGGGACTCGCTCGTGTATCCTCGGCGATCCTCGGCGGCTCTCGGGTTCCCTCGCACTCGCTCAAGGCAAGGGAACGTCAGTCACTCGTCGGCGTCCGCGCGGAAGAGTTTGTACGCTTTGGCGAGAGGGATTCTTGCCGGGCTGCGCAGTGTTCGAGTACCGATAAAGGAACATCTTGTCGGGCACGAGTCCGGTTTTAGTGACATAATAAATAATAAGTGTCGTAGACCGTGGTCAGTGCATGTGAGATAATGTGGTAGGCGCACCGGAGCAGTGCCTCATGGGAAATCTTCGTCGAATGGTTGGCGCGAGTGAAGAAGGTATCGGTCGTAGCCGGTGATCCCTCGTGTGCTGTGACGCGCGAGCCGGCGTTTCAACGCTACGTCGTCGCGACGGATACAAAACACCTTTGCATATGATGGATACTGGCGCGAGTGCTTCGTCCTCACGGCGCGACGTCAAACAGACAGAATACTCTGCGAGTACCTTCGAAAGTTTACTCTGATCGGCGCGCCGAGTCCGAGCCACTACGAAACCGAGTCTACGACGTCGTGTCGCGTGTCTCTCTCAAGTGTCTCGTGAAAAAGTCGGAGTTATATTTCGTTTAAGAAATAAATCCATCGTGTTTCCTATAATCTACCTCCGACCCTCCGAATACGTCTCTTTCCAATTCTTTTACATTTTTTCCCTTAATTATATCCCGGTAAGCGAGCGCGCCCGCGCGCTCGCTCCAGCTCGAGGCCTCATTTTTATTACCTACACCCACAACACACTATATGTCCATATACACGCGTCGAAAATACGACCGGTGTAACCTCGCGTAACGCTGATAAGGAAGCTTCGATGCTACATACGTGTGCGCGTAGCTACCTGCTTCTCTGCAAATACGTGTGCGGCACATTGTTGTCGCTCGGGTCCTCATCTTTGACGTATTCGGCGTCTTCGTCGTCGTTATTGTTGTTATTGTTGTCATCGTCGTCGTCGTACAAGTTACCACGCGTAGTTTGTATAGTAAGTGTCGCGCGCGTTTCTCCAACTCCGTTACGGAGTTACTGTTGTGCCAGCCGGTTACGTCGTTATTAACAATTCAGCCCGTAACCATGGATATCCTGCCGAGTGGGAACATATTTCGAGAATTGCAGGACATACACGATACCGGATACTTTTCGGCCCAGCCGTCTCTCGAGGATCACTGGCAACAGGTAAGAAGAAAAACCGCTATCGATAACTCTATACTGTCTTCTGTATTCTGCTGCGTTTAAGAATTCCATTATGGTACCTTCACTCTTTACACTGTTCTCCTCTATAACCTAACCTAACTCCACCTCACGTTACAGTAATACCTTAAACTACCAACCATAGTGCCATCCAGTAGTAGAACTTACTGTTACTATATACCCCTGGTCCGGACCACGAGATACTCGCTCTATATATACACCTCTCTACCACTATCATCAGCTCCGCTCTGGTCTATCGAATCCCCACGAGAGAATGTCCCTATCCTCCGTGTCTGTCCGTTCCTCACGATTTTCACGTAGTTCGCGTGCCCCCTGGAATTCCAAGGGCTTTACGCACGCTGTACACGTGCACGTCTCTTCGCCCGAGAGTCGTGAGCGTGAGTGAGCGCGTACGCGCGCGTCCTGGGACGTACGCTAAGGTGCGTAGCCATGCGTGACATTACGCGCTATCCTTTTTCGCCTCGGTCTGTCCTTCACTTCGTTAGTGGATACTCGGCCGAGAGTGAGAAGGACAAGAAGCAAGCAAATGTATTTATCGGAGAGTGAGAGAGAAGGATAACAAACATATATATCTATACACCACGGGGAACCGGTATAAGACTCTTGGAGACGAAGCCTTAAAGTCGAAGGCACGCGGCCACGTAGTCACTACGACTGAACTGTCAGTTCAGCTTGGTTCCCACGCGCGAGTAGCGGGCATTTAGCGACGTCGCTTTTGACATTAGTGTAGCGTCGTCGTAGCGGTTGACGTCGGGGGAGGACGTTTCGGCGTCGCCGTCGTGACGGCAGGATCGACGAAATTAAATATTTATATATACGCGCCGGCAGCAAAAAGTGCTTGCTAAATATTCGATATGCCCGATGAATTGGAAAGTAGTGCGAAATAAAGTCCACGCTCCTCCTCTCGGTGTCTCTGTCTCTGGCGGGTCTGCTTCGGGCAGATGGCGGCTCTCGCGTACGAGAGGGACGAAGACGGGAGAGGGTGGATCGTTCGTACAGCAGAGAGCAAAATCGGTGGCCGGGCTGGTTTTGCTAGTGTTGCCGCCATGGCAAATTGGATTTTCGCCGTTAACGGACTCGAAGTCGCGGAAGAGTACTTTGATTACCGATATTGCCCCGAGACCCGAGAGTAATTACGCTCCGCTGATCGGATGGGCTTTTGTTGCGATTCGTTTAGCGCTCGTGCACTTTGCAATTCGCAGGGTTTCGCGTATACGGACAAATATTTGCGATATTGGAAAATTTCTTTTGTAGACGTGGAACGGGATACGCGATAACCTATTAACGATATACGGTATTAGCATTGCTGGTATTAATTGGGCAAAATCGTATTCTACTTTTCGTACAGCTGGTTAGGTGACGCTCGGTACGTCCACGTAATTTAAAGCTACTCTCATATCCGTATACCGCGTGTATAATACGTCTCTTTACGCTTCCTGTCGTTAACGTCACATGATTTTATTAATTATGCGAGTCTCCTGACCCTGCAGAGCCTCGTTCCCAACTACCCGGCCCTTTATTACTGTTTCCACTGGATCCTATCCGGATTGCTGGCTACGCCGGGCAGGTGAATGGAAGGCACGAAAGTGACGATATTTCCTGCGGGGTTGAATAAAGGAAAAAAAAGAAGAATGGCGGGGGAAATGAAATGCGGTCGACTTTAATCGGTCGAGTGACGTCGAGTAGGGAGGAAAAGGAACTGTTGATATTCCAACGACGTTTCCATTGTCTGTGTCATCCGACGCATGCACGTGTACACCTATGGCAATCGTGGCGTAACCTGGTATTTATTTCGTAAGGAGGAAAAAGTCCCCGGGCACTCCTGGCAAATGTCTAGGAAGTCGCGCTCCGTCGTGGTTGAAAGGGAGGTACGAAGCAACAAGGCGGTCTCGCAACGCGCGACGCTCCGTTCTGGACGTCGCCGTCATTCACAGGATTAGAATAAGAATATCTCTAAACGCACAAAAGCGTTTGGTGAATGGCTCGACGTAACTCTTTTGTTTCGACTGCTCCCTGCCGACGTACTGAAAACTGATGGGACGAGAAACAATAGTTCTCAGGTACAATGGAAACCGCCGTCGCAGTCGCGATATGAGCGATGCGAAAGATGCATTGTAGGAGACGCCCGTGGTACGTCGTATTGTTATTAATCTTCGATGACCCAACCTCCTTCCTTCTATCTCTTCACGAAAATCAAACAAATGGCCCGGAAGAGTCAAAACGAAAAAAGGGCTTGGTGACAATTGTCTGTTTTTTTTTTTTTTTCAATTATAGAAAAGGCACGAAAAGTTAAATACGTCCTGCAAATACATAGACTGGGTGGCTTGCCTCTCCCGTCACTTGCTGGCTATGATTTTCTTCGGCAACTTTTCTTTTCATACGACGTATAGCTACTCGTATCGCCACTGCTAGGTGGTTCGCGAGCTTGCATAGCTCCGCTGGCGAGCAATGCGCAAATATTAGTAGCGAGAACACAGCTGGCCGAATCCATAGGTCGACAGATGTTACCAGGTCGGCATCCAGCTGGGTGACGCACCAGGAGTCGGCCACTGGAAGAGAATACGTCAGGGAAAAGAGAAATAAAGAAATTCGGTCGTATCGCCCACGTGAATCTTGGATGGCACGGTGTATGGGTACGCGCAGTGGAAATTGAACCTGGAGGGTTGGTTGAACTCTAAACCGGAAGCGGCAGGATAAATTTATATACCTATGGTGCGCGCGAGCTAATGGCGAAGAACCGAAGAGGCGAGAAGCCAAGCTTCTTCTCTCTGAAAATAAACATCACTGAAGTATCATAGCGTATGGTTATGGTATGTGCTGGGCTACGTCGGTAGGTACCCGGGGATATTAGTCGATGAATAAATGAAATATTTCCATAAATGTGGCTTTCCGCTAGGCTCCGTTACGAGCTTTGAATTTTTATACGTATATCTATATGTACGGTATGGATGAGAAATACCACGTGCGGACACGTGCTCTTTCGTACATTCAAATCTCACTAGGATAATGTACTTTTTATCTATCCCGGATACCTTGTCAGGCAACGGCCAGTGCCGGGCGTAGTACGCTTTTCCGTTTTATTCACGTATCCGTGAAATTCTATACTTTCATGAAAATTCCACTTTAGGCTGCACGCATGTCCTGCCATTTGTTTCGGACGCTGCAACGCATCGGGTCTCTTGTACTGGGTCCCCCTTTTTCCACATATTTTTCATTCCCTTTATGTTAACTCTGTGGCTTCGAAACGATCCAAGGATTTTAACGGTACCAATTGAATGCAGGTTATTGCCCACCGTATTTAAGGGCAATTCTCGGTTTTCGTGGTGACGCGAACCGCTCCCAAAATTGAGCTCGCATGTATTACTGTATACGGTGCGAGCTCGTATGCGCTTTATGCGGTACCGTTCGACCACGTGCAGAAGGAAATGTCAGGTAGAAAAGCATAAAAGTCTGATGGGGTAAATTAGCCCTCGTTTCTTGGATCGGGCACCTCGTCAAATCGTCAGTGGACATTTTAGGGAATTTCATTTTCCCTCTGGTTCATTGCCACCAACAGTGACTGACGGAACTTCGATTATACACACCCTCTGTGAAGAGACGTCCCGCGTGCTGCTTTTACATATTTTTATTATATAATTTCGCAATGGCAGTAACGTTTTCTTTTACTCTTGCGAATCATTTTCAGAAGAAAATTGCAACCCGGCCAGTCGATTCACCGCGTACGTGCAAATATTGCTTCACTTCGCTCCCTTTTATTCTTTCTGAATATACACACGTGTATATATATATGTATATCGTATTTCTATTTTGTCTTTTTTTTTATGTGCTCTCTCGCTCCCTCATGGCTTCCTGACTTTTCTGTACGTCCATGCACACACCTTCCTCTCCCTCCGCGGACTCACGTTTTATTTTACGCTGACATAATGCTACGGTAAACGCTTCTCCTAGCTGTCACGTTTCATTCTTCACAATAATATCCTCGGCAAAACCACGTTCCAGTTTCAGATGAAGTTCTAGTTAGAGTACGTTCGTTGCACTTCCACGTCATCATCGCGCTTTGTATCTTTTTCTTCCTCCTTTTCCTTCTCCTCTTCATCCTTGTGTACTCCTGGTTGCGGTACTCTCGGTGAGCTTGATGGTCGCGCTGCTCGTTGCCTGACGGGAGGGGCGAGGGGGGTGGGGGGTGTCCCATTGTTCCCCCAGGCAAGGAACGCGCGTTCGGGTCCTCAACTTTCCTTTTACGCCGGAAGCGGAAACCGTCGAAGGCAATTAGAGCAGCGAATTAAGATCTGTCTTGAGATTCCGCACCCTGGGGGCCAGTTCCGACATCCCTGGACTTTTGCCGTACGAACGTTGTTTGTTTACATAATGCACAAGCGGTATTCTTGGACGACGGTGGACAGCGTCGTTCTAATTTTAAATCGGCCGTAAGTTTAAAGGCGCGTTTTCACGCGATGTCCCAACGCTCCCCTTGTCGTTCGGGGCCGCGCGGTTTCTTCAAATGCGCGATATTATCTATAGGCTTCTTTTTTTATCGTCGCTCGACTGTAATGCTAGTCTTGGAAAAGCCAGTACGCTACGGGCGACCATCGATCGTTTCATAGAAACCGAGCTTTAAACCAGGTCGTATAGCGAAACCTGGCTAATTTTAGGCGGAGCTCTGGTAATAAATTGACGCGAACTATTCGCGATGGGGACAGCCTTAATCCTTTTCTCACGTAACGACGACCGTGACATTCGCTCGGGACGTGAAGTTACGGTTTTTTTTTTTCTTTGAAAATAGTTCAAAAAAAAGGAAAATTGGGTATAAAACGGAAACTATACATTTTCATTTATACGACGGTTTCTGCTCTCTCCGTTCGACGGAGACGCGCCTTGCTGAAATCGCATTGAGCATTTTCACCATAGCGACAGACTGCAACCGAGCGTCAGGCCACCCGAGAGCGAAGCTCCAGTCTCGTCGTGCTTGTGGCTCGTTTTCATTAACGTAGCCGGCGGAAGCGAGCCGTCGTCGGCGTAAAAATAAAAGGAATGTTTACGGAAGCGACCGACGGCTGCAAGGGAGACGCGGGGAGGTATGTAAACGGGCGAAATACCTCGGTAAAATTTCGCAATGGGCTCGCGATGAAAATTCGCCTTTAGGATTCACTGATACTCCACGTGCAGACTGCACGGGACTTGCACGGGTGGCTGAGAAAAAGTCGTTACGAAGAATCCCAAAGTCCCCGTCAGACGCTGCACAAGCGACAATTCGCGACTGTCCGTGTACTGCCTTAAGGCCGCGCACGTGTTCTCACCGAACGGAGCAAATAAGTCGCTACTTGTTGAACCTCCTTTACTCTTAACAACCGGCGGACGCGCGTTAATGGGCCTCAGTTCTGCAAATACATTGAGGCCACGTTGCGCCTCGCGACCGATATACGCATGTGCGTTCCACGCATATGCGTTTCTGGAGACTCGTTGGCCCCTCGCGCGTCCCCGTCATACGCGTGATTATTTACATTGCCGTTTTTGTGTATACCTATAGGTTAGGTTAGGTTGGACTAGGAAGACGGGGTTGCCTGATTTATCTTTCGTTGCTATTTCACGCACGATATCGCACGTGGCCCTTTCTTACCGGAATGAGAACCACGGCTGTCTACTCAATCTTCGCCGGGTGTTGCAACGGAACATCATTGATGTTAATGAGCTGGATTGGAAAGCTGTCGTCCGTTTGAAAGTTATTGGGCTCGCTACGAATCACTACGGCCACGTCGTATAAGGCTCTGCTCGCTTGCATATAGATATACGCATAATTTATATGCGCGTATTATATTTACGCGGGGACTATACGTATGGCCAGGTTGCCGAGTGGTACAGCGTTTCATGAATGAAATCTGAATAAATCACCGACTGCGCGTTATTGCAGTCTTCCCCGCGCTATTTATCTTTTCTAACGAATGATCCGTTCACATCGCGCGACGTTACGGGCCGTGAAAATGACGCGGACCGAAATCATTGTATATCCGCTTTAACGCGCGAATTTCCCATTTCCCAGTTTGTACGAATACTGCCTGGCTGTATCGTACAGTTGCCGATTGACGTATGGTAACCGAGCTTTTGGCGGACGTCGACAATTTACAATGTTTTTTTTTTCTTACTTAAGGCGACGACCTACGCCTTTGCCTTAGGAATCGTATAAATTAAATCACTCTTGGATTTATTGATATTTCATTCATGCCGCCTGAATTAGCCGGACGTCGATGACTAATCGTGCGGGAATTCTCTTGGGTAGTATTATTATACCGTACTCTGGAATTTACCTTGGGACGGTTATACCTGTATTTCTTGAAATTTTTTTTTTTTTTTTTTCTATTCACGGAAAGTGGAAGTCTTTGGTTACTCTTCTATCGAAGTCATCCCGATTGGCCCTTGGTGCGAGTGGGTATAGGCACGAGGTACGGAACGTGACTGGCTGGACAGATGGAAACGCGGAATCGAAACAAGTTGAAAAACAGATATTGATCGCCGACGATGTATAGGCGGTTCTGGTCTATCTCTGTTTTTGTCTCTTTCTATCTTTTTACAGTTTCTCTCTCTCTCTCACTCTCTCACTCGCTGTCCGTGCCAGCTCTGCATCTCCTCTGCTTTATACTCCAAGCTTCGTTCTTTCTATCAGTCATTCTCTTGTACCAATACAAATTGGAAACCCGCTTGCACATAATGCGCAGACGAATTCACACGTGTGTGAAGCGCGAGAGGGATGCTGGATATTTTACGTTTCAGCAATTTAACAAGTTGCAATCGTGAAACACATACTTCCCGTGCGTATTGGCTCGGTGCATTAATTAATTCAAAAAGCACGTAATACGCTCGTTAGGCGAAAAGCCTATTATCATTTAATTCAGTGACTCCAGTGCTGTTTTGTGTTTCGAGTTTGGTATTTGTCCCTGCTTGAACATTTTTTTTTCTCGACGTTTCTCGCCCTACCTCAAGGTCCACGCGAAAATGCCTAGAAGTCACATCGCAGGAGCGAAAAACTCGCCGTGAATTAAATGGGTAAACCGGCCGTGATGACAGCGTGGGTCGAAAACGTTACCGGCTGCCTTCTAAATGACGTAAGGATGACTCTTCGCGTCCTCTCGTTAATTCGACCGTCCGTTTGCGTCCGTGAATTCATGCCTGGGGGACTAAGAGCCTCGACGAAATTCCCTAGAAACAGCGAACCGGCCTGTAGTTGCTGACGTTATTTTTTTCCTTTTCTTACAGCGATATCACCGGGTTGCCCGTTTCTGCGGAGGTCGCTCGGGTCTCGGATGGAATTTTTTTTTTTTTTTTTTTTTCGTAATTCGGCATGAGAACCGCTAATAAAATAATTCCACGGCACAATAGACAATGCTCAGCGGGATGATAGTAATTCATACCGGATGGAGAAAAAGGGGAGTCGTTTTCCGTACTTCCGGCGGCCGACGGGTTCGCGTTCCACCGTGAAATTTGTCGCCGAAGTGAAATAATACGTTCGAGTGGTCTGCGATATTCTCGTAATTTATGGGCAACGACTTAACCGTCACCCCACTGGCCCTCGTAGCGGCCGCGCTCGGAGACCGGAAGTCACCAGCCGAGAGTAAAAGAGTAGGTAGGTATCTCTGGGTATCACCGGTAGTAGTGGCGGCGGCAGTAGTTGAACAAGGACGAGGGGTTCGATGATAATGAGAAAGAGAGAGAAGAACCTATAGGTAGGACACAGACGGTTGGAAGGTGACAAAAAATTCTTTAGAATCCGAAAACTGTCATGGAAACGTGGCGACGCGCTCTGCCAGGGACGCGACCTGCGGGGGCTAGCCGGGCTCCTTGATAACGGGGATCGTGATAAAGTACGTGGAGGTAACTGCCTGCGCTCGTAACTTCTCGCCCTTCTTCGCCAAGCTCTCCCACGGCAACCCCTGACCTCCTCACACGTATTTTCCTTCCTTCTCACAGGTCCGGCCTATTCGCTTCCCTCCATTCAGCAGCTTTTTTTCCCTTCCATTTCACTGTCAAAGTACGAGACTCTTCCGATGCGTCCAGGAGTCCATCTTAGGTCCTCAGACCTCCGTGCCCCTGGAACAGTCCGGGTCTTCTGATTCATCAGCTGCAGCCATACTCCGACCGTGACGTTTCGCCACAGCCCAGGTGTCGCGTTTCTAAAACATATGACGATACGTATTGTACCTACTACAAACATATATATATATATATATATATATATATATAGATACGTTTCACAGTGCTACGCGCACATGCGATCGTTTTCATACCTCGTGTGTGCCGTGAGCCGGGAGACTAATTAACTGTGCGCCTCGGTCAATTAGCTAATTAATGCCACCAAGCCAGTGTAAGAACAACATCGAACAATGGCGACGAGTCCTAACTGGGTTAGAGAACCTGGGGTCTCCGTAGGTATCGCGTACTGCGTGCCTGATTAAATTTTTTTTTTTTTTTTTTTTTTTTTTTAAAATATCTCGTACGGCCAACACGCGTTTTCGCTATTCCCATGACTGTTTTCCCCGAGGCGCGCGCACGCTGCTTGCTCTCCATTCACGACGGAATCCATGTCAGGGAGTCACAGGACATGTACAGTGAAACGTCACGCGTCTAGCTAATGCACTTCCGGTCCAACGGGTCGCAATGTGGACGTCGATAAAAAAAAAAAGGAGAAGAAGCGTCGCCTCACGTCCCGCAATTCCACTACAGCGTCGTACCCGTAATTCTGACACTACATCATCAACATCCGGCTCCCTTCGGTTGGGATATAGCTGTCTTATGCTCTCGTGAGATGAGATCTCGCTGTCTGTACTCTGTGTATAGATATAGTAATACAGGCCGATTCATAGATATCGAGTAATGGCAAAAGGGCACATCCCTCGGACCACTCAGCTGGCGCTCGTTTGTCAACGGCTACTGTATGGGGTCTTCCCTCCCCTCTCCTCCTCCTCTTCCCGCTGTACCATGCTGGACCTTCCCGAACCCTGGCCACCTTCATCTACTAGGAAGACATCTGCCTCGCATCCATCCAGTCTCTTAGGAGGCTCACGCACTTCGCTTTGCTATATTCTGACCCTTGTTTACTATATTCTATCATCTGAGCCACGTAGCCTCTAGTTCTGTCTTTCTCTCTCTCTCTCTCTCTCCCGCTGAAGTAAAAACGAGATCAAGGGAGTCTCTCACGCACTCATATTTAACCCGGCTAGGTGTATTTCGAGATAACTCTAGGAAATGTACTGTTTCCATCATCTTCTTGCATCCGTACGTTGTGCACGTATAGCGCGATTTATACTCTCCGTAGAGCGTAACCGAGTTATGCTCGGATTGCAACATTTCTTTAACCTGGCAATACACTCGACTACCGTCGTTCTCCTCGACGCTCCGCGGTGCCGCTTAATCTTCACCGAGATAATAAGTCTAGGAAACATTGCGTCGACTCTTTAAACACCTCCCGCCACTCTCTGCCGTATCGCGACGATCGTTGCGTAAGCACTCGACCGTAGTGGGAGACTTCTGGATTATACGGGGTGGCGGATCAGAAATGGCGACTTTGGAGTGGCTCGTGATAGAGGGACTGAATTTTTTCCCCTCGCTACCTATCCTGACGTACCCTTGGCTTAGGTACCTTAATGTATGGGGGATATATAGATATATAGATGGCAGGGACTAGAGGATGATTTGCATGGCTTTTTTAACTTCCTTTTTTCCTCTCTCTCTCTCCCGCTCTCTGTATGTATAGTTTGTCTATCCATCTCCCTCCCCCCGTCCTTCCCTCCCTCTCGCTCCTTTCGTTCGCTAGCTCACGCAAAGGAAAGCATGCGCGGTGGCCGTGAATGCTAAAGCGACTCCGGGACTTCGGGGGCTGCGGGCGGCGGAGCGAAGGGGGAGGACGAATCCGCTTTAATTTTAGCCGCGCTCTCCTCCTCCTCTCTCCCTTTTTCTTTCTTGCCTATATACGCTCTCTCTGGCCATGCCTTGGGCAGGCCATGGTATGCACGGTGGTGCTCCGGCAGCCTTGGCATCGCAGACGCATTATTCATACCTTAATGAATTCCCTTTAGGACGCGCGACGAAAATCTCTATTTTTGTAATAACGGGCCGCCCGAGAATTTCCGAGGCTTCACGGGGCGTCCGCTCGCGAAATTACGGTCACGGATTTTCAGCGGAAAAACTTACTCGTCCCTGGTACGAAACGCTGGGCGAAGTCTCCTGGCCCATCCGTACGATGTGGCGGGTTCGAGTGGGTTTTGGAAAAAAAAAAAATTTTCTCACGAGGTAATGACGTAAGTGTTCGCCGCACCGTTCAGCTCGGCCTTTTTTCGCGAGTTGTCTGAAAAATGCATGCTGAAAGCGAAGTGTGTTTTCTTTTTTGTAATATACTTTTTAAGCGCCTCGCCGTGAGAGATGAAAAAGGGGTAGCCGTTAGGCCGAGCCGAGGGGGTCGGAGTCCACCTTGGGAAAACTAAGGTCTACCGGGCAGCGAACGAGTGCCCTGGACGGTATTATATGAGGTTATTTAGCCGGTCTCCCGCGCTGCATATTAAAAATATTCAAATGCCGCTGAAGCCCGTGAACACGCTACGTGCAGCGCGGCGCAATTTACGGGGTGCACGGCGCGATAGTGCAAATTATGTTTATGAAACAATGCTACGGCCTCTCGCACACTCTACCCCCCTCCAGGCCTTCCGGCCTTCCCCACCCCTCAGCGCTTTCTCCCTTACCGCGCCTTCCCCTTCCACCGTCCCCTCCCCGCTGGTCCATCGCCAGTCTCCTCTCCGCGCACTGTTGGCTGGCTGGTCGGATAGCGCATAGGCCAGGCCTTGCATTTGAACGGGATCCCGGCTACCCTTAGAATGCATTTATGCGACCCAGACTGCAGATAAGGAACGACACTGCTCCCCGAACAACCCCTACGCCGTCCAGTCTTCTTGCCGTCTCTGGCGTTCAGGGGTGCATTGATACGATTTGCATACGGGGCTCGTTCCCGCGCTACCCCAACGCCACCCCCCCACGAATTCGCCCTACTGGCTGGAACTGTCTCGCTGCACGCCGCCACCCCCCTTGTTTGTTCGACAGTTTAGACCCTCTCTGACGTATGGATGACGTCACCACCCCAAGCACCGGGCGCATCCCCCAAAGTGCAATGGCATCTCGGGAGACCCCGTAACCTTGACCAAGTTGCTGCCGTACCCCCCATCCCATTCAGAACTAATTTTCTCAGCGCTACCCAGGGCACCCCTTATCTTGGGGTCGTCGCCCTTGCTACTGCGACTACCCTCGACTACCCCGTATCCACGACCGAGATGCGCGTTCGTCGCTGCCGTGAAAATTGTCTTACGCCCGCCGGCGGGCGTCGCGTACCCATTCTATGGCGCAATAGTCATTTGCATAGCCGCGAGGATCGCGCATACGAAAAGCATAGCCGAGGACACGGAAAGTCCAGTGGAAAGAGCGTCGGCTTGCATGTGCGCGACAGTCGCCCGTACCGAGCAGTATCGCATTGTATATGCATATACGTACCTATACGCACGTCTACCCACTTGCTCTGGCCATTGTGCATTGTGCGATGCATTGTCTCGAATGTCTCAATAGCTAACAGTATTTTATGTCAAGAAAAACGTAATACGATAAAGCCGTTACACGCGCATACGCTTATACACGGTAAAGATACGCGAGAGTGAGGGGACTTCCATGCGTTTCTAAGCCGTGCGCAGATGGCCCCTCGAACTGAGACCCGCGTCACGGCCTCGAAGATAACTTTGTACGGCACATGTCCTATGGTCGTGCACGGTGTGCCATGTGTTCCTGTAACTCCGGCACCACGCGATTTACCCGACATTGAAATCGACAGGAATGGCCGACCTGCAATTACGGACTCGTGTCCGTTCCTATCGCAGATTTCCACTGGCACTCAAGCCAGATAACGTCGCCCGGCGACTTAACACGGGATTGATCCATTTTCTTGTGTCCGTTGCACGAGGATTCTTTTCTTTTTTTTTTTATTCCATCCTTTTTTCTATACCGACGTCACGCTGTACGGTAACTCCTAAAGTCCTCGTCAGGCTTTTTCTTCGAGCCCATGTGCGTCTCATTTGGGACTAAATCGTTAGGGCCCAAAGGGTTAACGGCGTTCTTCTCTCAGCGAAGCGTGGGAGATTATCAAGGATTTGAAGATTTTCATGTACCACGTGTAACTCTCTGTGCTCCAGTTGTGATTCTCGGAGCAGAGGCTGTCGGATATACGTATGCGGTATATATAACGAGAATTCTTGCCACATAATAAGGATATATCTCAATCGTTTCGCGAGTACCTAACGTCAGAGAGAGAGAGAGAGAGAGAGAGAGAGAGAGAGAGAGAGAGAGACAGAGTACGGTCGATTTGGCCGTAGAAATGGGCAGACCATAACGTACGTAACCACTGGGAATCCGTAGCGGCTGCGGCAGTCGCGCTCTTACCGTAATTTCGCAGCAGACGAATGGCTTTGCTTATTCCAGCCGCGTCCTGTCAAACCATTCGCCATGAATACCGATCCCATCGACGTGGCACGTAGCTACGGAGGATACGCGCTGCGTACCAAAGCGTCGCGGGTATGGAAAGGTACTTATTTCTGGGCCGTACAGGGAGAGAGAGTCTTGGGAGAAATTTATATATATATATTTTTTTTTTTACTAAAATCGACGAACCTTCGAAATATTATAAACATCTCCCGACGAGTCTTACTGTCAAGGACCTTTCGACTGTTACGTCACGGCGACAACGTACGCGTACGGCGGCGACGATAGTAAAGCCGTACGGTATCTCTATGTGCTCTGTCGCTGTCGCTCGCACTGCTCGATCGCGGCGCGACCCTGCTGGTAGTTTTGAATGAACGACGTATGTAGGCCGGTCAGGCACGCCTTCGGGCAACGCGCACAAAAGTACCTGCGTGGAAACGCGTACGAGTCAGCGAACGCGATCAAAGGGCGTTCGGTCGCCGATTAAGCACTGCCTTTTTTTTTTTTTTTTTTTTTTTTTTTTTCGTTTTTTTTTTGGTACCGCGGCTTTAACTTCTCAACGTGCGAAATACTCTCACCGCTGTTCGAACCTGCGTGATGCCAACCAATGCAATTCGCTTTCTTTTTTGATTTTTGTTTCCTCTATCTGTTTCCTTTATTCTTCGATTTTGTCCCTTTTTACGCTTTTCTCGTACGAGTTTTGCGGCTGTCATTCGCTTCGGTCTCTGCGCGAATTTGGGTATTCGCGAGTGCACGTTTTCGCATACCGTACCTCTTCTGTACTTTTCAATTCCGCTTTTTTCCGTTCTACTTTCTACTTTCTTTTAATGTGTTTTTTTTTTACTTTTGCCAATGTCGTTCTTGCTTCCTCTCTATGTCTCTCTTTCTCTGTACGGTTCTAAGTCTCCCTGGAGCACCCCTGAAATCTTGACTCGTGGGAACGATTACCATTTCGCGATTTTCAAAGTTATGCGAAAACCTAACCAAGTTTGATTCTCGCTGCGGCTAGGCGTTACTTTCTGAATAATAATCAGTCGCATTTGGAGTCCTGGTGCGCCATCCGGACTATAGGACGGGGTTGGAGGTGGTTGGAGGTGGCTGAAGGTAGTTGGGAAGGTGGGGATCGAGTGGCATTATCATCACTAATGAATATTCAGTTCTGCTTGGCTCGACCATTGCGCTGGCTTTAGGTCCTTGTCGCGACTCCGTTCGATATAGACGGTGGAAACGGATTTTGTGGTTTAGCCGTCAACTTTTTGCGGTTTACGCGCGAGATAAGTGATACGAAGAATTGTCGTTCTCGAAACTACGCAGACTTTCGTAATCTGTTATGTCGTTTGAGAATTTCAGTTCGAAATTTAAAAAAAATTTACAACGTGCTCATCGATTTATGCTGATTTTCGTAATTGCTCAGAGTCTTAACCGCGACAGTACATTCGTAAAGTAGGACCTCGCAGGCACCGGGGGGATGCGTCGGGAGGGGTGAACTTTATTACTGGCTCTCAAGTCGTTACTCCTGATTTGCATTTGTTATTATAATTGGGAATAATCGATGCTCCTGGAATAACGACTTAGTCGTTCCCCGGCTTTATTGGTTCGAATGGACCAGGATAATTATTACACACTCAATTTCCTTGACACCCATTACGCTTCGCGATAAACAGATATACGCGTACTCGAGCGATAACAGATAAAGCCGATAAGCTTTAATGCCAAATGCTATTTATCTACGGTGTCTCTAACGAGCAAGTAAAAAAAGGTGTCTCGTGGAAAACAAATAAATTTGCCCGATTACGTATGACGCGATTAACGATAACTTTTTTCCAAAAAATTTTTTTTTTCACAACCGACAAAAATTATAGTAGGGTTAACCGTGTGAATATCGCAGGCCAGGAAGTTGTAAGTACAGGAAACAGAAATTTGGCCCGACCAGGGGTCACGCTCCAATCGCCCTTCTTTATCTCAGCATATCACTCGATCGGTATATCACCATTCGAATTCAAAATCACCTGTACGATTCACATGTCCAGTTGGAAAAATGAGGTTTCTTCGTGCCCACCGGGTGTCCCGGAGGCATTGCTTCGGGCAGTCCTTGAAAAATGATCGGCGCTCGTTTCACGGGCTATCGACGACGGAAAAGAAGCCGGCTCGGTAATCGACCAATAAATCCCCGTAATTACCCATGCGTCTCCCATACGGACATCCCGTATAGGACCGTCGCCGGAGAGCACGGCCGAGCACGCAGCTTCGGTCGCGACACGCACGTCAGCACGCACTTTGTCGCCTATACGCATAATCGTGTACTTGCGCGACCAAGGTACAGTCTATCGGACAGAGGCGTTACAACGGGTCACGCACACGCGGTCGGCTAATTAAAAAGTCAAATATCAGGAAATACAGCTGTGGGAAAAGCTAAGAGTTATATAGTTTAAGTCGGAGCAGGGAGAGCAAGGGGTCTATTGTGTAGAGCCCTCGTGAGTCGCCGGCTATAAGCGCCAGCGTGCTCACCGGGTGTGTAAATTCAAAAGGGACCTTGGGCAGGAAGGTTGGGGCAGGGGGGGGGGAGGTAAAGGGCGTAGGTGTAGCCAGTACCGGGTTACCAGAGAAGAACCAGTGAAACGCGTCCCACCTTTGCCAGAGGTTTAGGCGTCACGCTCACCGAGCCCCGAAGTGCTCTCGATGCCTCGTTGTGAACGACGTTCGAGCCTTAAGGTCTGACTGCTCGTCTTCTTTTTTTTTTTTTTTTTTTTTTCATTTTCTCCCTCCCCTCGTTTCCTCCCACATCGAGCCACTGCCTGCCTCTCGAACGGATAGACTAAATATCGCTTGGGATCTTTCCCCTCTCGCCGCCCTCCTCCCCTCCCCTACTCCCCCGCATGCTACTCATTCACGTATTGGAAATGTTTCGCCAAACGAACGTAGAGCGTTCTCCGTCTTCTTTCCGATAAGATTACGTAAACCTGTTGACCACCGAGCTGGGCCATAATCGCTCTTAGCTCAGGTTTCGATAGCTCCCAAGTTGCTCTCGAGTAATATTTGAAGATTACACGTAAACTTCTTGTTCGTGTCCTTGCTCGGGTGAGCGTGCGATTTGGTGTATTCAGCGCGGTTCGAGACGGTTCTGTGTACCGCGCAAGTACGTGTATATTTGCCTATGCGTACGAGGAGATACAGCGGGCTCATTATCAGCCGGCAGATAAGACCTTTTCTGGCGGAGTGAGTCACGCTAATCGGAGGCCGATTTTATCCGGTATACTTTCGCCAGGCGGCGCGCCACCGGGAATAATACATGACCGTCTGGGATAGGGTGAGCCGAGCCAGAGTTCGAGGGGGGTTCGAGGTTGTAGGTCGTTGAAGGAAGCGGGGGTGGTTGAGGGGGGTTGGCGGGGGAGGGGGGGGGGAGCCAAAGGAGGCCTCCGACGGCGTGGAGGACGGAGGAACGAGTAAAGCCTCGTAAATCGAGGGAGAACCAGTTATCGGGTTCGGAGCGCGAAATGTTAGTTATGTGGGTGAGGCTTGAGGGCGAAGGGGGTGGGTACTTGGCTATATAAGGTATAAGGCAAGGGTGGTCTAGCGCTGCCGGAGTAGATATTCGTTCCACTTGCAGGATCGCAGCCCCTAATGTATCCGGATTCCATCGACGGGATCCATTACCGTCGCGGCTGCCTAGACTGCGGTGATTTCTGTTGCCGAGTTCATAGGGATTTTAAGAGAAATTTTTTTTTTTTTTTAAATCGCGCGCTCTTTTTTAAATCCCGATCTGTTACCATCGGTGACGTTTAGAGTTAGGGAGGGTATGGGGGTACTAAGTGCGCACGGCTCGCGTGAAAGGGAAGCCTAAGGCCTGACTTGACTGATCGCGCTCGCTTTTGATCGATGAGTTCGCACCTAAACTATTTTACCTTCGTCGAGGTCGAAAAAAAAGCGGTCGAGTCTTCATCGACGGACTCGAGGGTCTTACAAGCGGCGACAAGGAAATTCGCGAAGAAGCGTCCGAAACGGTACGAGGAATCCTTCGGGCGCACCCTCGACGCCCATCGATTCTCGCGGCAACCGAGCCGTCATCAGTCAATCCGAACTTTCCTCGCCAGAACTTCCTTGATGGCCTTTGGGTCCCTTCGTCGTAAGTCGCTTCTCCTGGATTAAAGGAAAAACGATCGATGAACGTTTTTCCTTTTTCGTTTCGTAATTTATTTTCGGAATATACCTTCTCTCCGTCTCTGTCCTTCTTTCAGGTACGTACTCGCGTATACGCACTTGTAGCTTTTCTCTCACTTGTTCACGTGGGGTACCTTGCTGTCTGTTTCTGCATTTCTTCCAGTCCCCTGGGTCGATCCTCGTACTTTTCCTTATTACGTTATTCCAGCGAACGACTGGCAAAGTTCAAGGCAATAATACGTCAACGGTACTTGCCACCGGGATCCCCCGCAGGCTCACTCTTTCCTCCTGGCTATGACGGAAGGCGCAACGACACTCTATCGCGAACACAGGACGTCTCTGGGAGACGTAAGGCCGTTCCGCGTATCCCGGCACTAAAAGTATTCCAATAATAAATATCTACAGGTTACGAGACCCCTGAAGCCAGTCGGAAGATGACACTCAGAGGCCTACGGTGCGAGCCTTGCGGTTTACTGCTTCTTCTCCCTTCAGAGTACGGCACTGCTATCCCTGTATCCTATACGTTTTATATTTTATATCGCGCAAAGACGACACACGCGGAGCATACAGAAGGCGTAAGGGTGGCAAGGGAGACGGACGGGTGGCCTGGTGGGCATGAGGCATAAGTGTGCAGACGTGACACGTAGAAACCCGGACCCGGAGACTCGGCTTTCTTGGATGACAGTCTGGCTGTGTGATATAGCTGCTGAGGAAGTGCCGGAGTCATGGGGGGGGGGGGGGTACGAGGAGGAGCAGAAAAGAAGAGGCCAGAGGTAGATGGAAAGCGTTATAACGCCGGATAGAGATGTCTCTGGTGTTATAATACGGTATTCCCAGCGAGTACGGCCCCCTCTAATGGAGTTTGCGTGTAAGAGCGAGTCGTATGCCGAGGGGCCCGTGGAATCCGGAGGAGGAGGACGAAGGCCGGAAGACGCCCGCGATGCCCCCCCTCGCGCCACCCCTGGAACCAGGCAATACTTCGGCGGGGCTCTGGCGCGGTCGCATAAAATGCTGCGAGCGCTAATTTTATTTTGTTTAGCACGGGAGGCGAGCCGACGTCGACACCGACGTCGGTAATAGGGCTTGCCGACGGCCGTCGACGCTTCGTCGAATCGATAAAGAGAGGAAAGTTGACAAACAGCCCTTACCGAGGACGAGGTTGCCTGGGAAGCTCGGGGGGGATGAGTATCGGAGCCCAAGAGAACGGGGGTGGGGGGGGGGGGTGGCGAATGGACGTTATTAACACTTTGAAGGGAACAAAACAAATTACCGGCTGTCGGTTCGGGAAAGTAGTATAGGAAAAAAAAAATGCGACGCTCGTCTCTAACGGTAGATAAATGCTCGTCGCGACGAAATCTCCCTCTCTTTCTCTCTCACTCTTTCTTTCATCTTTATTCCTTCTCCTGTCTCTCTTTGTCTTTCCTCCTTGGGTCTCTTGAAAAAAATGCAGCGTGCCTCGAATAAAGGTCGATGCTGGGAAATTTGGTAATTGCACTCGTGGGACACCCCCCCCCCCTCCACCCTCCTCGTCGACCCGCTCAACCCTCAATTCTCACGAGTTACAACGAACGACGCGACTATACCCGTGACCCTTTTACCCCTGGCTACGGATACCTGTAGTGTCTTGGGGGTGCATGCTGCATAGTAGATATGATTAGCGGGACTCTAAGGGAGGCTGTGGAGAAGCTTCGGGGCGCGAGGGGGGGGGGTGGAAAAATTGCACGAGTCTTCTCGGGGTTTACGGCTGGTAGTTTCATCTTTTTTTAACTATATCACTTATTAGTACCGAAGCTTCGTTATGCCGTGCTATACCATCTAAGGTTCGTTCTTGTTACGCGAATCGCAGGCGCCCTTAAGGTTCTCTTTTACCTTGTATCTCATTTTCTTATACATAGTCGACGTTGCTTCCTTTTACGCTCCGAAGATATTTTTCATAATTTTTCCAGTTACGCTCGATATCCGGGACTCTTGGTGAACCGTCAAAACGGCTTGTCGAAAATTCCCTTGGAACAACCTCGCTTCCCTTTGACCAGGTTGCCCTTTGAGTATCGTGATTTTAACATTGATAGGAAAAGCTTCGTGTAGCTCGAACGAGCCTGGTCCTTTAGGAGATTCACGTAATCGCGCAGATTTCTCTCAAATACGTACGATGTTTACGGAGAATCTTCGAGAAAGAAAAAAAAAAGTTTCATAGCTTTTACAACCCTCTGGCTTAATATACTAAGCAGATATACGCATATTCACCCTGTGACTCGTAACGCCACAGTCTATATATAGGTATGACGGTTCAGCAGCGACGGCTGTTCGGTCGCGCGTCGAATTTAATTAACTGCTCATCGAATCGACTCGTAAAACCAGACGTAACCTCGCTCAATTTTCCATAATCTGCTGAAGTACCGTGGGAACTTTTCGGCATTGTTGCTAGTATAGATCGCTGACCCAGCATCAACTGGCGCAGTCCGCCGGCACCACGTATACACAGTGCGGGCATTACGGGTGACGTTGGAAGAGAAGGAGACGTCCTTGAGGTACGGGGGGTGGCCCGGGCGAAGGGGAGGGTACGGTGAAGAAGGCCTGGGGGGGGGCGAGGGGTGGCAGTCAGAACGGGAGGGTAAAAATGGATGGGGTGTGGATGTAGAAGCTGGATGTGAAAGAGGACGGGCCAGTATTTTGGCGGAAGCCGTAAATCACGAAATTCGTACAGTTTGAGCCAACGGAGAAGGAAGAGCGCCAGATACACGCGTACCACGGTACGTCCTTTCTACGTCCTCCGTGTGTACACTCGTACGTATACCAGTCTTACAACCGGTATAGATACGCATAGAAACGGAACAGCCGATATATATTTTTCACCTACTTTTTTTTTTTGTACCCAGGGTTTTATCCGCCTTTCTGTTTCTACCGTTTATATATCTGTATAGCCATCGCTCGTACTGCTGAATTTCACCGGCTCGGCAAACGTCCGCCGCAAGTAAGATCTCTTGAAGTGTTATTTTCGCCGGCCTCGCTCGAGCGGACTCTTTTCGCCGGCTTCGGTATTTTTACGAGTAGAGTGCCTGCCGCTGCTCTCACTTTGCCCGTTGCGACGCTACTACGTGCCTGCCCGACTCGTACACCTACACCACTGGTGTTCGGTATATACGGATCCGATACCAATACCAGCTTTGCCCGTGCTGCTGCTGGCTTCGTACGTAGCTTCGAGTACAGACGCAACGGTGCCTCCACTCGTACTGAAATATGCCCCGCGTGCTGCACGCGTGTTCCTGCGACCTCGGGCGACTGTGAATACTGGATAAAATAAGTCCGACCGGTGGGAGAGCCTTTTAGCTGGGAGATAGAGAAATTGTGTGCACGGCGAACCTTCGTAGACGTAATGGGAGAATAATTAAAATACACGTGACTATATTTGACATCTGATTATCCGGTGCGTGTCGTGGTTTTTCGAAATATCTTATAATTCAATCCCCAGCCTGTATTATCTTTCAGGATACAGATAAAAGTCCAGAAACACGTTAGTTCACGTGCCGCCCTAAGAATTCACTGGCTCTTACCCAGGGGTTGTTTTATCCGGTTAGCGGGAGATTGTGACTCACTATTGCTTCTAGGGGGTGAGACTGGCGATGTACGAGGACTTGAACAATGAGTGTATACGTTAGGTACGTGCTTATCGGTCGTAGGGACCCGCGTCCGTATGTCAAGAGATAAATTAAAAGAGTCCCGTACCTACCTGGTGCGTCTCGTGTCGGCGCGAACATATATGTCTAGGCGTTTGGCCGTTTCTTGGTTGGCACGATTCGTGACGCGTGTGATGCAATGTTTGTCCGAGGAGATAGGACGGTGTGTGCCTATCTACGTGTACCGCTATTTATTCCGACGGTAGGAGAAATAATAAAACGAGAGCAAAGTCACAGGTGGAGATGAAAAACTCGGGTACGGATTATTCTCGTACGTTTGCCACGGGGAACGATAGATCCGTGTGCAGGTGCTTCGTACGGACAGTCGGGCCGATGCTGGTGGGACCACCGGTTAATATCCAGAGTGAGTGGCGAGCACCAGTTGAACGCGAGAGGGGAGAGAATGAGAGGGATGGCAAGGGGGAGAGAATGAGAGAGGAAAAAAAAGTAAAGAATAAATAAAGGATGCTGTAACTCGTACCGTAAAATTTCTCATATTCATTTTTCTACCCTCTGCTTCCATCCACTTGGACCCATTTTCGATAAACCTTTCACTTTTTTCCTTCATCTCGCTTAATTCTTCACACGGTGCTTCCGTGCCTACCGTACTCTATGTAATACGCTGGTCCTGATCGTTAACCCTTTCTGTTTCAGGTGAGTGACTATGCGGTTTCTTGAACGACTGACTTGAGCGTCACGTGGGTCGTTCCTTGCGCATGGGAACTGCAATGCGGTGAGTTTTGAATCGGATTGGAATTCTTGGAGATCTATGGAAATTATTTTTTTTTTTTATGAAAACATTACGTCAGTAGTGACGTATGCGAAAGACTTAATGGGGATGCGTACGGGTGTAGAGCCATGTGTTGGTCTCTCTCGTATGCATGGTAATTGGTGTATAAGGTTGGCCGTCGTTTTTCTATGTACGCAGATCAATGCAATGATTTGGCGAGCAGTCGAAAGGAAAAGCGGCGTGGGTCCCTGGTAACGAGACCCCATTGAAACGCTGGAAGCGATTCACTGGCTTACGTGGAAAAGGGGGTCGCGTCACGCACAATTCGCGACTTTACAGTCGCCGTTTCGATACGTGGACGAGCGAAGAGGCTGAGGTGGGGGTCGGCGGCGGCGCATCGTGCGAATCAGACATAAAACCCGAGCTTCCATTCGGTCTGAGCCTTTTTTTTTTTTTCCATGCCGGCGCCATTGAAATGAAAAGAAAGCTTATGCAAATTACAATCGTCACGACTCCGCGGCTAAAGAAACGCATTTCTCCTGGTCGTATGGCGCCGCGATCGTACGGACCAGTCGCAGCGTCCTGCAGACGCAGGGCAGTCGTGAAAGAAGGAGAGCCCGGGAGTGGGAGGCTGCGAGAGGGAGGAGGAGGAGGTTTCGGCAGGAGAAGAACGAAATTGCTTTTCCAGCGCGGTACAAGTATTATTTTTTCTCCAGCTTTTCTTGCCTCAGTTTTCCGTCTCACGCCGGAGCTGCCCTCCTATAGGAAAACGCTAAGGGTAGACGGGGAGCCAGGTACTTGCTCTACAATGTTATTCTTCCTGATAGCAATAATAACCATGGCTGAGGGTAGTCACGATATTCGTGATCGATTCACCTTTTCCATTGGTTGTAGCGAATCTGTAAGATTTTTTTTCCCCCGAGATTCGTCCTTTGTTGCCAGTAGCGTATATACGAGCACGGGTCTGGATTTCTTGGGGGGACGGCCAAACGACCAGGAAAGGACAGGTGTGCAGGGAGAACGAGTGGCGGGGATGGCTGCTGGGGTTAATCGCAGGGAGAAATCTGGAAAGTCTTGACTATACACACAGCCGCCGCGTTTCCCAGCACGCAGGTTGCGTGCGCCTTAAACGTCGAAGTCGGGCAACCCTTCGTGCTCGGTCCTGAAAGGGGTCGCTAGGATGGGCGCGCTTAGTTGGAAATGGTCTACATACCTCACAGGGACGGCGCGCTTGTTATTGCTTCGAGGCCCTGTCCTTCCCTACTGCTCCACTCGCGTCTCCGTCCACCGGATTCAGGCGTGCGGCGAGTGTCGCCTCGAGCCGCCCACGCTCTCTCTAGAACCCTGCCAAAGTGAAAAGCCATCCTCCGTGGAGTGCCCTGGGTCTCCTCGGGAAGTGCGAGGATGAGGAACGAGAGCGGGAATGCATTGAAGGGCGCGGTGATTAAGAGCCGAGCAGGCAAGGAGCCGGATGACGGGGGGTGGAGCATTATCTAGCCAGCCCAAGAGCTACTGTATAAACAAAGGAAGAAACGGAAAACCGGGAATGACGGTGGAAGAGAGAAATGGGTAAGAGGGAGGCTGGATGTATGACAGTGGGACAAAACCGTCCACATCAAAGGGAGGAGCGTGGCAGCGCCGGCAAATGCGCGAGAGAGAACGGGTTAAAAACCTACTGGAGGGTTCCGACGTGCCGTTGAGGTGGCCGCTTCTCCGGGGCGCACGAGACAGGCCGCGATTACTGAGGGGATCCAGAGACGAATTTCAGGCACCCAGGCTACCGTGTACCGGCTGGATGCTGCTGTTGGTGTCTACGTACGGTGCACACGCGAGGGAAGGTGAAAGATGGGACAGTGTGAGAGAACCTTTAAATTAAAACATCTCCTACCGAAGGCACACGAGTACGGCGCGAACTGTCGTACCAGCAGGAGGTTATCATTGGTGCTTCCTTTTTTTTTCTTTTTTTTTTTTAGCATCGTCCCTTCTATCCTCCAGTGTACCACCCGTCTACGTGCACGTTACCACGTGCTCACTCGTGAACCTCCCGAAGACTGCGGAACTCGAGATGGCGAAAGGGCCTCGACTGCCTCTAGCTACCCTTAGGGCTGAACGAGACACGCGGGACCAGTGATACCCCAGGCGATAAAAAAATTACGAGGGCCTGATCCCATCGTTACCCTCTCCTCTCGCACCTACGTTTTCTCCCTTATATTTTATATATATATGTATTATGTACAACCGGCAGATACGTCATACGGTACAGGCGCACTCAGCCCGGAAACCGACCCCCTGTTCGGCCTTCCGTTAATCACGAAGAAGCGAGTCAACGTTTCATCCGTATTACCGGCGGAAAGGGACGCTGCCTTTTTTTTATTTACCAAAGATAAGACCTCGGCCTCCCTCGTGGGAGTAGGCGCTATCTTCACGAGCCGATGCTCGCCGGTCCTGACGTGCGCGATCCCGTACGGTTACATCGAAACTTCATTAATCTCCGGGCGAGTATAGTTTCTTTCGACTACCTTCGCTACAGTTTGTTTCACCTCTCGTCATCGTCCTCTTTCTTCATCCTAATACTTTTCTACCTTATACTCTCTGATATATATATATATATATATATATCTCGCTTCCTCCCTTCGTCTCACGTATCCTACCATGGTGCAATCTTCGAAATTGCTCGGCGGACGAGCTTCCCGAGTAAAACTGATTGGGCCGAGAGACATCGCGTCAGTCGTTCAGCTATATCGCAATTTCTTCTCTGTAGTCTCTATAGCCTAACCGGATAAAGTACCTGAAAGAGGCACCTAGCACGTATTACTTTACGTACGTATTATACCCGCTCGCTTAGCTACGTAGCTGTATACCACGTGGTACCGAGTTGTTAGCTTCCTGGCGGAATATGGCCGTGCTGTAGGTAAACGGGCGTACCGATCGTTCCCCTTGGGTTTATCAATAGCAACTTTAGGTGCACTCCTTGTATCGACTCCCGATGCTCGGTCGAGCAGGGTATTTTGGAGTTTCGCAAATTTTCTCCTTTTTCATCGATTCCAGACAATAAAGCTCGCGGTCTTGTTTTGCCCTGGGCTTGACCATCCCTCCTGCTGCGCGCCTCACTGTTTTGTGCTCCGTGACTTTGCTTTGCTTTTTATTTCCTTTTCTTCGTCTCTTTTTTTTTTCCTCTCTCTCTCCGTTCTCTATATTCTCTCGCGCGCATCCTATATACTATATATGTACGGTGCATCACTTTCCGGACCGAGGGCATCCAACCGCGGTCCGTGTTGTTACCGTTTTTGTCATAAAACTTTTGTTGGGAACAAGCGCCAGAAGAGGGAATCTGTTACTTCACGAAGAATCCACTGACGATTCCGCTCCGTGGAATTCGCCTTTCCGGTTAAACGAAGCCATTACTCGTTCGGTCGATCGTTGTGAATTTTTTATTTATACCTAATCTCGCGCGTAGGGCTTCAAAGTATCGGATTTGACAGCTGTCACGTGGTCTGGTTCGCGTAGCCATCAATCGCCAATGTTGCGACTGTCAAAATCGGGTACGATTTCTTTTTCGGTTTAACGTGAAGCGACGCGAAAAGCGAAATAAAATAATCTCGCTCGCGTGACTGGATAATAATGTAATACGGCGTTTAAGCCGATCCGCCCGACAGCTGTCAAATGTTACTCGATGCGTTTGAGTTTGATATTGCCTGTAGACACAGTTCCGCCATTAGATTAACTTCCCTTTCGTACGTCATCCTTCTTGGCTCTCCCTACGGAGTACCACCTGTCTCTCAATTAATATAATTAAGAGGCTAGGAGCGGAGAGAGAGAAAAAAAATAGAGAAGCGGATCCGAAATACTATACGAGCATAAGGTCGCCCAGGGGAGACCCACGTCGTCGCCTCAACCGGAAGGACACGGTACTCCCCCTGAAGGTTGGACGTTGTGCCTAAAAATGGCGCAAAATGTCTTTCTCGGCGAGGGACAAAACTGACTCATGTTTTCCACGTCGTAGGCAGGAAGGAGGGCTGACTGTAGTACGTATAGATACCGGTACCGGATTTACAGACCGTGCCCTCGATATAAAGTCCCCTTGGGGGCGACACTCTCTCTTCTTTTTTTCTTTTTTTTTCTTCCACCTCTCTCTCTCTCTCTCGCACCTCTACTCTCCGAAAGTCTCTCGCTCTCCTCGTGTACGACTGGCCTCACGATCCTCAAACGACGGAGGGCCGTAAGAGCGGCGAACCTGCTCGAGGATATCGGGCGCTGTTCCTCCGGACACATAACCGGGCCCCTCTTGCGAAACGACGGGATCCCTTCGACAAAAAGGGCATCTCCTTGAGAGAGAGCCTGAAGAAAGCGCCCTGACCCCCCTACGTAGTGGGATTAGCGATACGGGGCACTGAGGCCTGAACGTGTAGGGATTTTTCGAAAATACCAAAATTCTTGAGAAATATTTTTTAAATATTTTTTTTCTCTTCTCTCTACGCAGTCTCTTGGTTTTCATTTTTTTTTTTTCGCAACACAGCATACAGCGTCGGGACGCTTTTACTCGTTAAGGAATATAACCGCGAGCTGGCACGTGCGTCATGGCTATATATAAAAAGAAAGGGGTTGAGAGGACTGCCTGGTTAAGGGCTCGGAAATTCTGGTCCGCGAGGGTTGAGTGTCCAGGGTTGTTCCCTGTAAAATACGAGCTTGCCGGAGCTAAGTCGGCCATAGATCCTAGAAAGCTGAGAAAGCCGACTGTAGCGTCATCCTTGGTACAGGAGTCTGCTCTTTCGCCGGAATCTTCTTAGGGCGGTCAAGGCTTTGCTTCACCACTGGTCGACCTGTCACTGTTGCGTCATTTCAAACGTGCGATAATTTTTATTCAATTTTTTTTTTTTATATATACAAATTTCATTTTCTCATTCGCACGTTACAATTTTACACAACCTGTGGAGTTATGATCAAAATCGAGCCTTGACGTTAAGTCCACCGTGCCGAACGCAGCTGCGATCTGCGTAAACCTAGAGGCAATCAGTCGATAACTCTCTTACGACCATATCGCTCAACCAAGTCCATTTTCAGGCAGTTCCCTTGCCACGTACGAGTATATATACACCTCCAGAGTAATCGCGTACAAAAATAGTACGCGTCAACGGCCAAAGACCGTCCAAGACCCGAGCCAGCATATTAGCTTCCACGTACATTTCACTGTCGTACGGCTTTCACAAATATGATGACCTTCCTTCCCCGCTGTTATTCTTAGCATCAACCAAGTGCCTAGGATGCGCTCGTGTTTTGACAGACCGCCATAAACAGCAGTCCTACTCCCTGCGCCGTTCACTTCCTCGAAAAGGAAGCGCGCTCCGTCCCGCCTCACCTATATAACATACAGCAGTCGCACGCGAGAATAATAATTTCCGCGTGTGGCACGTCCAGGGACTATCACACCCGAACGCCTCTTACGCGTGAAAAATTGCCTATAAATTGACTTTCCCGTGAAAATAAGCTGTAAATTGCGTTCAAGAATTTTTACGAGCCGATTACCGCTCGTCCATCGTTTAACCCAGCCAGCGGAGTTCTCTGAGCAGTAGCATCGGGCGTGACTGTGCTATTGGAATTTTTTTTTTTTTTTTCGCGAATACCTAGCAAACTTCCCTTGATGGACAATCACGATAATCAACCCTCGAGTGTCGATGAAGCCAGAATCCGGGAAACGAGGAGAATCGGACACAGAGAACCACGATAAAAGCCAACCCCGGCTCCAGAATCTCATAGCGCTGCGTATATTCAGCGTCGCTTGTCACGACGAGGCAACGGTGTACATAATAAACGCGGTTAGACCGACGTGTCCGCGTATTCTGGTTATATATATATATATATATATATATATATCGTCTGCATACAACCAGGTATGACGTATATGCGTGTATATACCATGGAACCCGGCGAGCGCGGAAGCGACGTGTTCGTATCCATCCCCTGTTTAAAATGGATATTAATGCACTTGCTACGCCAGCCGCGCGTGGGACCTAACCTTAAATCCGGGCTTATGAATGCGTAATGTCCTTAGCTGCAGCCCTACGCGATGGGTACCTCTACCACACACCCTCTTTGGGACCTGGCGCTAACCCCTATCTAACAGGACACCAAGAGGCGAGGGAGAGAGAGAGGGGGGGGGGGGATTTTGAACTGCAACCTGGCCACGGCAGGACGAATTAAAATTGATGGTCCGATTACACGGATTGGTACCGGGGCCCACCCCGACCCATCGTGTCTCCTCTTTCTCTCTCTCTTTATGTCTCTATATATATCTGGTACCCTCTATCTCTTTCCAACGCGCACGCGCCGTATCAGGCACTCCTTCTCTCTTACGACTATAATTCTCTTTGCTCTCCCTATCTCCACCGAACTACCAGCTCCCTCGGTATCACCATGCATATATACGTATATACTTGCTCTCATCTTTTTGCAGAAAATTTACGAGACACTTGGCTAATGCCTCGCGACGTTGCAATTTATCAATCGGCAAGTGCGCTAAGCTCGACGGTATTACACGCGCCACTGTCACGCACGGGGTGACGGGTTGCCGTCAGATTTCAGCACGCGTGTGCTGCTCGGACAATATCGCCGGATCATGTTTTATCTATCTGTCTATTTGTCTCTCTCTCGCTCTCACTATTGCTCGCTCTCCCTATCAACATACCGTAGCCGTATAGTTATCGTGGAACGGAAGTGTGTACTGTGCATACAGTATGCAAAGGATGTAACGGCGCATGGAGTATCGCCTACGTAGGACCATATGGTGCTACGATGACGTTGCATTGAAAAATTTCAAGATAACACGTGTCTTTTCCTACGTACTTACATGTCTCTTCCGAGATGACTGATCTGTCCCAGCATCCCTGTATCGTGCACCCTCCAAATTCTCATACGATCCTTGCTCATACTTCTCGAACGGATTCTCAGTGCTCGATGCTTCGTAGAAGCGTTATCAGTAGTTGATTAAAGAAAAAACATTCCTATCTTTGAAATTAGGTGCTCCTGTCGCTGCTTTCGCAGCGCATATCGCGACGCTGCTATTTCTCATATACCTTGTCGGCTATTTTCTACGAGATAAAGTTAACTTGCCGATATCCCAAACCTCTCTGTCCCTTCGTACCGAACAACCGGAATTGCCGTTTTTTCCCCTTTTCTCTCTGTTGCACTTTTTGCCTGCTTTTACTTCGAGCCGTTAGCTTCGGACTGTTCCCAATCGGGGATATGCTGTGTTATGCTGTTTTTTTTTCTATCGTCCACGTCGTGTAGTCAGTCTTGACGTTTCTCCTTCTTTTAATTTCACTCGTCTCAGGTATAACGTACCTGGCCTGCTCATGTGTATTATCGGCACGCTATTGATAAGGACGGAGACGTGGAATCATTATCGCAGAACGCTATCGTCGCAATCAACCCGCAAATACTTGGGAAATCATTCGGCGATACGTGCCTCGAGAATTGCCTCGCGCGATAATTCATAACAGTCATGCACGGCGCTTCTTGGATATTCCCTGAGAAGCTTGATAACTCTGTGTACTCAGATGAGGAATCTACGTTATTTTTTTTTTACCTTCAATCTATCGGAATGTACATTCCACGAATCGGCAGTGTGCATTGCTTTCAACTGATTTGTTAATTACAGGTATACAGGTGTAATCGCCGAGGAATGACGAAATATTTCATTGCGAAACGTCCTCGTGTATTTAAGGCCGATTTCCTCAAGTTCCGGACGTCTATCAAGCTGGAAGCGCCACATGAGCAAAATGACTTAAAACCTAGGTCATAATTAAGGGCTAATTTAAGGCTAATTTAATGCTCTATTCCCGAATTTAATGCTCCTTTTTTTTTTAAAAAAACTTGTGGCGCTGCTAGCTTGATATCAAAATGGCACCGCCACAAATTAGTATTGACCACACCACTAAAAGAAAAAAAAAAAAATAATACTAAAATTAAAGGCTAATTTAAGGCTCTCGAATAAGATAAGAATCGATGAAATCGCCCACTCCAATCCCGAGATATTAAAGGGTAATTATGTGTTCTCCTGTAGAGGAGGTGGTAGAGCATAATGAGACTTGCAAAATGACTTAAAACCTAGGTCATAATTAAGGGCTAATTTAATGCTAATTTAATGCTCTATTCCCGAATTTAATGCTCCTTTTTTTTTTTAAAAAACTTGTGGCGCTGCTAGCTTGATATCAAAATGGCACCGCCACAAATTAGTATTGACCACACCACTAAAAGAAAAAAAAATAAATAATACTAAAATTAAAGGCTCATTTAAGGCTCTCGAATAAGATAAGAATCGATGAAATCGCCCACTCCAATCCCGAGATATTAAAGGGTAATTATGTATTTTCCTGTAGAGGAGGTGGTAGAGCAAAATATGTCAAATAAGTTGGGTCCACCACATTCGATTTTTTCAACCGGAACTATTGCATAATTTAGGGCTTATTTAGGGCTAATTTTGGACTCCATATTTGATTTTAGGGCTCACCCCCGTAGGGGGTGGATGCGTGGTGGACCCAGCTTGGGCTCAAGCTGGGTCCACCACACTCGTTCTCACTCATCTGTAATGATAACCTCAACTTATTATACATCATATTTTTTGACTATTTAAGGGCTGTCGAATGCGCCTAGTCGCAATTAAATCGAACCACCCCTTCTGAAAAAACCACTCCCTTATATACTTTTCTTATGTTATTTCAAGTTTAATTGCTTTGGAAATTGTTCTTTATGCATTATAAAAATATATCATGCTATAAATTTCAATTTTCAAATCTGCGATTTTTGGGCTGCACCCCTAGGTCCAAAAAAACAACCCCCAACACAAGTGAATTGTCTGGACGTGTGCCGCCATGTTCTTTATTATTCTGAATGACTTTAATACATATAATCATATAAGAATAAATATTTAATCACACACATAAAGAATATATAATGAATGTAACGAATATATAAACTATATTGAATATGATATATAACGAATATATAAAGAATAATATAATCTATTTAAGTGTAGACAGTCAATTAAGATGTTCGGAGATATATTGCTAAATCTAGATTTACTTTGTGATTTTCGAGCAACATTTCTGATTTGGACTTCAAATCATCATATAGCATCCATATGCCCGTACGCCTAATGCACGCGATGAGTGGTATTGGGTACTATGAACCACTAGGCCCATAAGACCCAAATAAACTCAACACGGTTGCAAACTGTGGGCTAATACAGTAACAAGGTCGATCCGGTCATTCATGAATAGAGAAATACTTCCCTATGCTTATACTTGTGTTGGGGGTTGTTTTTTTGGACCTAGGGGTGCAGCCCAAAAATCGCAGATTTGAAAATTGAAATTTATAGCATGATATATTTTTATAATGCATAAAGAACAATTTCCAAAGCAATTAAACTTGAAATAACATAAGAAAAGTATATAAGGGAGTGGTTTTTTCAGAAGGGGTGGTTCGATTTAATTGCGACTAGGCGCATTCGACAGCCCTTAAATAGTCAAAAAATATGATGTATAATAAGTTGAGGTTATCATTACAGATGAGTGAGAACGAGTGTGGTGGACCCAGCTTGAGCCCAAGCTGGGTCCACCACGCATCCACCCCCTACGGGGGTGAGCCCTAAAATCAAATATGGAGTCCAAAATTAGCCCTAAATAAGCCCTAAATTATGCAATAGTTCCGGTTGAAAAAATCGAATGTGGTGGACCCAACTTATTTGACATATTTTGCTCTACCACCTCCTCTACAGGAAAATACATAATTACCCTTTAATATCTCGGGATTGGAGTGGGCGATTTCATCGATTCTTATCTTATTCGAGAGCCTTAAATGAGCCTTTAATTTTAGTATTATTTATTTTTTTTTCTTTTAGTGGTGTGGTCAATACTAATTTGTGGCGGTGCCATTTTGATATCAAGCTAGCAGCGCCACAAGTTTTTTAAAAAAAAAAAGGAGCATTAAATTCGGGAATAGAGCATTAAATTAGCATTAAATTAGCCCTTAATTATGACCTAGGTTTTAAGTCATTTTGCAAGTCTCATTATGCTCTACCACCTCCTCTACAGGAGAACACATAATTACCCTTTAATATCTCGGGATTGGAGTGGGCGATTTCATCGATTCTTATCTTATTCGAGAGCCTTAAATTAGCCTTTAATTTTAGTATTATTTTTTTTTTTTTCTTTTAGTGGTGTGGTCAATACTAATTTGTGGCGGTGCCATTTTGATATCAAGCTAGCAGCGCCACAAGTTTTTTTAAAAAAAAAAGGAGCATTAAATTCGGGAATAGAGCATTAAATTAGCCTTAAATTAGCCCTTAATTATGACCTAGGTTTTAAGTCATTTTGCTCATGTGGCGCTTCCAGCTTGATAGACGTAAGTTCCGGGCGTCGCGACGCTACGAGTATCGTTGCCGTAGCTACCGTCAAGGACGTTACGGATATACGCGAGTGCCGTAGCCAGGGATACGCGTGCCCCCGGGCATATACTGTTACATTTGATGTTTATTAAAAATGTCACGTATATGAGATTTTTTTTTTCTTAACTGCCGGATCACGTCGAGATCGACGACGATACGTTTGGTAAAGGGTTACGGTGGACCGGAGGATGCTGGATGGCTGCTCCGGTACGGCTTAGGTATACCGTACACGTAGATGGTGCAGTTAGTGGGGAGAGACAATAAATATCGTGAAATATCACAGGCTAGTGGATGCGGCCGAATACGAGTGCGGCCCGGATACGGGGTGTCCCGGAAGTGCAGTCATAAACTGCATAGACCGCACGGGCGACCCACCGGCATCTAGTTTCCCTTGCGAAACCGCCAACCCCTTTTCTCATGACCATCCCTTAACTCAAGCGACCGCGAATTTACTCGCTGGTTTAAGGGCAGGGGGGGTGCTCTTTCTTATTTTTTTTTTTCCAGGGGCGCTTAATATTGTTCGAAGAATTATTAAGCTCAGCCAAGTGCGCCCCTCGTGCACCCTATTGTACACGACCACTGTACGCTCCTGGTATATCCACGTATGCAGGTACTATGAAATATTTCACTCGACGAAAAGTGCATTTCTCGAGTCGACTGCACCCCCCGCCCCCCACTCTTTCGAACGATCTCTCGATTTCTGGTTACGACCTATCGACGCCTCAAACTTTCAACCCCCCCTCCTTGGTATAGCCATATATCTCGCGTTTATGTATTCAAAAATCACAGCCGTACCTAGTCGCGGGGTTGGGCAATGTTATTCTGTTTTATCTATCACTCCCCAGGATTTTCATGTTCACGGCAACCGTAGAGGGTGAACGATTGCGCCGCGCGGTCGAATGGATACAAGGATTTTGGCTTTAAGGCAAAAAGGTGAAATGGGCTTGTGCACTGGCGGGGAACGTTGACTACGGGACGATAAAATTCAGGCGTTAATCAGAATCTTGTTTCATGGCCGAACTCTAACGAGGAACCCGTCGGCCATTGTACCATTTACACAATTACACATTTCCATTCCCTCCGGACGTTTCCGCGTTTATACATTCCAGCTAGGCATGTATATATATATATATACACATAGAGCACTGCGCTGCCGGCTGAGGGAAAGAGGGATGCTGGGGTATGGCGATGCTCGTAGTGGGGAAAGCTCGAGGGGGGTGGAGGGGGGGGGGTCGGTGTCGGTGGTAAATGTAAAAGTGCGTACGGGGGTGTATTGGTGCGTACACACGTGTTATTGATCGCAGCTCAGCTCGTTGGTCGCCGCTGCCGACTAGCCGTAGCAGGGGTGCCAACCGCATTCTCGCTAACTCTATTCTCTTAGGAACCCACCTACGGCAATACGGCCGTCGCAGCAGCCATACCAGCCGGGCTATACGGACGGAGTCACGCGATGCAAAATACTTTGGATTTTCCAGGGGCCCTTTCGACTAAAGTGCATTCTCGAAAAGTGCATTCCTCGGAAGCCGCTTCCCGGAACCGACCCCGTTCACCGTGCCTTGCCTCGTGCTCCATTCCTCAGCTGCCATCTTTTTTTTTTTTTTTTTTTTTTCTTCTTCACTTAGGATAGCAAATAGCCCAGACCCACGTAGGGGTGAAAGTTCGAAGTTCAAAAATTTCATGGCGCGTATCGACCATGTACGTTGGATTTGCATCTCGTTACCAGTACAGGAAAATTGGATTCGGAGAAGCGTCCTCGGGGTTCTGCGTGGAAACTGATGGATACCGAGTGACAAACGTGGTGCTGCTGTTCCGGCACTTCGGTAACCCACGTCATTGTTATTTACGATTAACCGAGTAGAAAACTAATACGGCTGGCTTGTGCGGCTATTATGTGTGTATAGACATTTATTTCTTATTTGTATGATTCTCTTCTTCCTTCCTTCCTTCTTTTTCTCATTCGCTATGTCAACCTTCTTCTCTGTCTTACCAACCGATTATTGCAACGCTGTGAAATTAATTCAGCCTGCTCGGGGGATCGTACGATCGAACTCTGTCCTTTTGCTTGTCTCTCTGTCTTTCTCCCACTTTCTCTCTGCCTCTCCGCAGATATCCATAAATCGGTTCGGATCTGCTACAGAGACACTCCGAGACTCTTTGACAATATGCTCGGCTATCGGATCGCATCGACGTCGGCAAACAGACGTTATCCCATTAAATAAGGCAATACCATTATCCCGAAAACCATCCCCTAAGTAGTTTACCGGGCTATCAAGCATACTGGGGTAACATTGCTTTCTAGTAGTATTCCAAAATAATATATGCTCAGTGGGTAGAGCAAAAATTTTTTTTGGATTTTATGAAATTTTGGAAAAAAAATTTTTTAATTTTCCATCCGCCAAAATTTTTCAGTTCTCCACCTCTCTAAAACTTTTCAAAATTTATTTCGTTAATTTCAACATTTTTTTTTTATTCTTCTCATCTGTTTTTTTTTTTAAATCGTCCTTTAACGTTTTCACGAAATATTCGTAGACAGCGTCCCGACGCTCGCCGTTTCCCTCGAAGACATCGAGCAGATCTCCTTATACGCTATTCAGTATGTTTTTACATACTTCACGTGCTGAGATTCTCAACGTCGACGCTCTTTTCTCGCGCATTCAGCGGATCCGTGCCGCTTCCAGGCGTCGAGTATCCGGCGCATGTGCTATTCGTCGCGCGATGCGAATCGAATCCGAAGCGCCTTAAGGATGGCGACGACGTCGCGTCCTATGAGCTACGCACACGCGTGTACCCTGACTTCCTGATTGGCCTTGAGTTTCTCGGCTCCTCCAGCCTTTGGAAGTTTGCACGCGCCAGGTATATTTGTATATACCACATCAGCACTATACGCTATACAAGATTATATACCTTTGTCATGAAAATTCTCCGACTGCCTATCCGACTAATTCTACATGGCGCACGTGGGGACTTAACCAAGGAAACAAAAAAATATTGTCTACCGATCCTACAGGAACATACTACAATGTACTTTGGTGCATTACGATCTAAAACAGAACCCATGGGGAATATCCTACAGAGACGAGTAACTGGGGCCGCACGATAAAATTTATGGAACCACGACCTACAGAAATTAGTCTTTATCGTGGTCCGAGGGTTTAGGTGGTCGCGGAGGCGGCAGCCATTCATCAACCTACGATCGCAAATCTTAGACGGGCTTCTGGGAGCCGAGGCGCATGCGCCTGCGTTATTTATAGGAAGTAACTGGACCGGAAAAATAATATATCCGGGGAGGGTTGAAGTCGACGCCATGCGTCGAGCGTGCGGACTTGGCTCAGCGAAACGAGAGGAGTCCCAACGTCCCAAGGAGGTTGGGTCACGTGGTACAGATAAAAATTAAAAAAAAAAAAAATCACACGGTCAAATTTCGAGTCTTCATTCTCGCACCTCTTTTCTTTCTTATCCCCGTTCAAACTTTCCCGCTACTTTTTCACGCTCGATCGAAAATTCTTTCGAAACTCCCGCCCGACGCTCGGGCACAGTTAACCGACTACGTCACCACCAATTCTACGTGGTTCTGGATGGCATGACAAGAGGGTATCGAATAAAAGGCCTCGCCCGTTTACATGCAAATACACACGTAATAGGTAGGTACACGCCGTCTCGGCAGAGAACTTGTTTGCTGAGAAAACATGGCGGATGCCATTACGAGGTGTCCAATAACATCGTTCACAATAAAGTGCGCGATGGGCGTAGGTTGTGGAAGGTACGTACCCCAGAATACGTATGTACGTATACAACGCGAAAAAGGGGTAGCAGGTCGTTGGATACATAGGGTGGCACAGGCACCTGCAATCCACCCTCTTCTAGTCTCCTTAGGACTCACTCTCATCTTCTCTTGCCCTTCGACGCCATCACTTCCCTTTTTCTCTCACGCTGCTCCTCCCTTCCCTCTCGTCCACCTTCTCCCGCTTTCTTTCTCCTCGTCTCCCAGCCCGTTTCAACCCCGTGGAAAAATCAGCAGCCGACGCGCGATAATATCGCTCCTCCATATACTGTGCCAGCATGTATACATATATATAAGGCATATTTCTTACAATATATATATACACATATAATACATAACACGGATACGTATATGCATTACGGTTCTGTATTCACGGCATCACGGCATATCGTACCGTATGTAGTCAAAGGCTTGACATATGTATACACACACGCGTATATATACAGGTTCGTTCACACTCCCCAGCACGGCAGCTCGCTCTTGCGTGATAAATTAATTACGACGAACGTTCTATCATTTATTTTCATTTCGCCTCGCGATTCGACCGCCAGTCGCAGATGCTCGGCAGCTCACGAGACACCACGAGGTCCTCTCCATTATCCGAAGTCTCGTGGCCTATCAATTAAACGCAACGAGACGAAAACTTTCGCACCGCCAAGAACCTCCGCGCGCCGGACGAGCGATACGATCCAGCGTGTAAAGATTGGACTTGCTCGTGGTTCGAACAGGCGGACGCATCGAATCGCCAACAACAAGTTGAAGGGGGGCTCCGCCGTGCGGCGGGAAGGTTGACGCTAAATAAATGACCGTAAGGAATCAATTCCGAGAGTAACGAGGCTACGGCGAACGGCGATGGGACTTTTTGTCGTTTCGTGGAGATGAAGTCATCGCGTAATTACCGGCCTCATTAGAGGAGACGCGCACGGTACAGCCGCAGCCGCTCTGGTGTCACTGTGACTCGTATTTAATTAGTATTATCGTCGTGCCAGGCACCGCCGCTCCATTGTCGTTAACGTGCGTGTGCTGCGGCTCCGGCCGAAACGCGACGTTTCTCCCCGACTACCATTCACTGTGTCGTACTATGGGCGTAAACCGTAATTCTACATATACGTTACGTATTACTCCTGTTTTTACTCTGGGATGCCTTTGGTTCATTATACGCCAGTAGTATACGGCTGTGTATATATGTATATATATTGCTACTGTTAAATCTATTCAAAGCGAACCTCAGAATTAATAGTGCCTCTTCGGCTTTACTCTCGCATTCCCGCAGCCAGAGCGAGACGGAATTCGAGCTTCGTAATCACCACGTCTCTTTTAGGGCAACTATCAACACGAAGTATAACGCATCTACGGTCCTTTGGAAATTTCTCTCTCTCGCGGCTTGCGGACGGATTTAGATATTGCGCGAGACTCCTGGCGACCCTGAAAATTAAGACGTCAGATCAATGGCAGGTTACCTTGTGAAATTACGTCGTTCGAGGTAAAATGCGATCGGGGTTAAATCAAAAAAAAATTTTTTTTTATGCTTTTTGTCCGTACGATTTTCTAGGGTCACGCGTATGCTTGCTATAGGGATTCACGTGACGTATAGGATGCGTATATATGCTGCATGTCCAAGAATCATGGTTACGATGGTTCTCAAACAGACTCTCGACAGCTCGGCTTACTTCGCCCGTAATTAATCGCATGGCCGCTTATTACATTGTGATATCCCGTACGGAAAAAAATATACGCGAAAATATATAAAAAATTGATTTCTGAAATATATTTTTACATATATGACAAATATATTGATTTTGCCGTTTTTCGTATATTTAAACATATACGTCGAATATAAGTATTGTATATTTTACATATATGAAGAATATACGTATTGCGTATTCTACATATATATAAATTTAATATATGTATTATATATCTTAACATCGTATTCGTGTTATATATTTTTAACGCGTATACAAATTTAATATTGTTACTAAATGTAGTTTCATTCTGATGGAGTTAAAATGATTTGATTATTCATGAGTTTATTCGGTATCTAAGAACTTGGTACAATTCAACTACAATTAATAAACTAATTAAACTAATAGTAAATAATTTCAATTCTCAATTATCCAGTCAATTATTCACATCATCATCATCATTATCATCATCATCATCATCATCGTTATTGGCGATGATATGACTCGGCTCTTGTTCTATCTTTAAATTTGTAGCTAATTTTTTTCGGAGACTGGATAATTTGTTATTAATAGCGATTCTTAAACCACTTTCGTTATAAGTTGTAGGAAATTTTTCTTTAACTGCATCTGCACGATGATAAGCTGTCATTAGTAAAATAATGATATTCTAGAAATAGTTAATAGAAAATACAACTACACTGAGAGGAGAAAAATTACTAAATTTGAAGAGTGAGAGCTATTTATAAAATTGAAGTATTGTTTCGATAATTTATTTATCAAAACAATGTTACAATTAATAGTTGCAAGTAATTATTAAATAGAACCAATCGAATATATGAAGACAACTATTGAAAAAAATGGTTCAATAGGTTCCAGCAGTTTTTTTCTTAGTTTATTTACCCATTATAGCTTGTAGCTTTTGTGGATCTAGTGGTTTACGAATATTTTCATTTTTATCCTTGGGCCTAATTTTGCTACTACCACCTTTTAAATTACTTTCTAGCAAAACATGTAAAGGAAATGTGGCAGTGAGTAAATTCAATCCCATATTGGTATAAGTGGATTTCGAAATTGCAGAATACCACTGATCTTCTGAGATATATACTTTGCTGCCGTTTCGTCCAATCTCCTTCTAAGAAAAAAGAATTAATAATTAACGAAAAATAAAATAATAAATAATTTATTAACAATCTGATTGTACTATAGACAGTATTCACATATGGATAAGAGTTGATGTACTACGATACGTATGTGAATCCAATCATACTGTTTGAATTTGTGACTCGCTGCAACTTCGTAATGATTGGTCACTACCTAAAAAACAGAAATTTTCATCCTTGGACGTTGAAGGCAGGTTGGATCTATCAATAACCGATTTTAAATGTTTCATGTCTTGCTGTAGCTCTTTTATTAATTTCTGATTTTGTAAAATAGCTACAACAGAAATGAGCATGTATAAAATAGAAAAATGTTATACAATTATTAATTTTTCATATTAAAAATGAAGGTGTACTTTCAAGAAGCATATCAAAGTTATTTGATGGTAGAGTTTCACTTAAGATGTCCGCTCCCGATACATCTTTGGTTGCTTGCAATGCCACATCTTTTTTGGGTTTGTAGTCATAAATTGTTTCCTCATTACTGTTATTTTGTCTCATGTCATCTCTTTGTTTTATCTTAAATATGTTGTTCGTGTTTTAGAATATTCGAAGTAAAAATGACATATGTTAAAAAGGTCTGTCAAAATTAGTAGGTAATACCTTATCAATCATAATATTTGCACCCGGTAAACTTTTTTTAAAATATTTTAACGGCTGGTTCTTTGTGTTTATTTCACTTTCTTTGGAAATTGGACACCATTCTTCTTCGTTATCCGTGCTTGAAAACATTTTTCTTTTTTGTTTTCTTATCTAAAGTTTATTAGTAACAGAAAATTGTAATTTTTGGATTATACAGGGTGTCCCAAAATTACCTGACCAACGAGGTATGGCGGTGTTCGTTTTTTTTTTTTCTTCTCGAGAGAAGAAAACTCAGAGTTCGTAGGTGCCTACGTTTCTCTTGACGCCTCGTTCTGATTGGTCAACTTTGACCTGCTCCCATTTAAAAACTATGACCTTCCGGACAAAAGGAAGGTCATTTTCGTGATCAGTGGTGCCTTCCGAACACCGCCGTACCCCGTTGTTCAGATAATTTTGGGACACACTGTATACTGCGATAATAATATTACTCACGCTCGCTTCTTCTTCGGAATCTGAAGATATCAACTGCATATTTAATAAATTTGAACAAATACGTTTCTGAACCCATAATAAAAGAAAACGGATTCTCAAAATTAAAAATGAACATTATTAGCAAGAAATTTTAAAATATACTTACAGGTTTCACTTTGTAACTTCTTGATGCACTCTTATTTTCTTTTTCATCTGAATTTTTAATGATGACTCTTTTGGGTGATAAAACACCGTCCATAACTTTAATGGTCCTTTGCAATTTCGAAATTTGATCTATATAAATATTACAGAAACTCTGCATTAAAATTATTGTAATTATCAAAGATTGTGATTTCACTATTGAGAAACCCTTACTATCATTTTGTACATAATGAAGGTTTAATTTCAATTGATTTAAATGTTATAAATTTTAATGATAAATTACCTGATATTTCTGCTACTATCACATCATAACAAAGCCAACCGCCCTTAGGCTTTTTTCCACATCGCCACTCGACAACGTATGATGTATCAGGATCCGTATCTGTATTTCCGTACATAATAATCCAGAATGTTTTGCTTTGGGCAAATATTATAATAATTATGACAACTTAGTTTTCTCCGAAAAAATAAAACACATGATTTATTTAAAAGACATTTGCAAAGACTGGGCTGCTGTAAATGTGAATAATATAAAAGAGAAAGTGACATTGATTGAAATTCCACAAACAACTGTACTGATAGCGTGTATATATTCGAGTCATTACGAATTTCTAACGTAACAAATTCTTGTTATGCAAATATTCATATTGTTTATTGATAAAACTAATAATAATAATAACAACAACAATTATAACATCAACGTCAAAATATACGAAAACTATTCAAGAAACATGTAAAGATGAATATTTATTTTGAGAACATAGAAAATATAATTTATGAGTATATGATGTATATATGCCAAAATATATGTATATGAAATGTAAAAAGAATATACTATTGAAAATATATGCAATAGATATAATTGTCAAATATTCGTCACGTACATATAGAATATTGAAATATATGTATACTTAAACAGTTTAAGTTAATTTCTTTTTCTATATATAATTTTTTTAAAATATAGAAAAATAATACTTGAACAATATATGATGCATATATATGCCAAATTATATAAATATATCTGAGCATATATATACATATACTATTCAGGTTATAGTAAATATATTTTGTAGATATACCGTGCGTAAATACAAATATAAGTTCATTATATTGTCTATATATTTTTTTAAAACCATATAAAAAATATATCGGCAACATATATGTTGTGGTATATATCACGTATACGTCATATACGTGAAGTATAATTAATATATACGAAAAGTATTTAAAATATACGAGGTATATTTTGGAGTATATTCCAACATATATTTTTTTCCGTACGGGATTATGAGAGTACGGTTACACACCGGCACTTTGCAGCAATAATGCAGCAAAGGTAGACGCTTTTGATGTTACCCGGGTGCTCGTGTGACGTCAATAACATTACGCTAGTTCCCTCTGAAAGCCCTATACCGATCCTCTGACGCTGTTGCTCATTATTGGGACCGGCTTTATGTGTGTGTACGCAGGAGGGAGTGAGGGGGGTGATTGGGGGGGGGAGTGCACTCAACAACCCTATCCCTACTCTCGTTCTACTTACGGAGAACCGGTTTGAATGAAGCTTTATACTCTTCCCTATCGGATGGTTTGTTGTTGTTTCTCCCTTCGGTTTCCTCTGTTCTCTCTCTCTCTCTCTATCGCACCTGAAAATCTTTCAGACATTGATCAGTGAGCGATTTTACCTATCTCTCTCTCTAGTGAATTATCGATTGATTTTTTTATTTTCCATTGATCGCCATTTGAAATTCTTGGCCGTGACGTAGATTAATTTAAAAATAGTATACCTATATGTATTTTATATATATAGTATATATGTATTTTATATATATATATACGTTTTCCAAAAGTTAAAGCCAACGCACCAAGCCTGTTAATCGCCCAGCCTTTTAATTCGCCAATTACGCAATTCCAGTGAAATCATATCAGTCGGGGTCGTAACAGCGACCGAAGGTTCAACCCTTCGCAGGGAACCCAGGGATCTTTCGACGCTTCCCTTTTCCGGACGTTGCGTAAGCGCCGTGCCGCGTAAATGCAGGAGGTAATTTTAACCCGGCAGGAACAGCGTGACAGCTTCCGAAAGTTCACGAGAGAGGATGATCAGGAGATAAAGGCTGGTTCGCACGTTTGACGTCGCCGAGACGAGTGCCAAGGGGTGTTTTCGTATAGGCGTCAGGTTCACCCGATAACTACCCCCTCTCCTGTACACCAACCCAACCTGTACCCGGTACCGGTTCAATCTTCCTTAGGGATTCGCCTTTTTTTTTCCAACGCCAAAACCAAGCAGCTCGCGCGGCGCCTCCATTGTGCCTGGGAAAGGCCGCGTAATGGTATAAGCGTGTTACCGATATTGATTAGCGAGATCGATAAGAGCGCACGGAGCTCCGATACTCATTATCTCACGTTGCGATACGCTTTTTCGTACATCGATCATTTCTAAGCGGCGAGAGCTTAGGTCCGTGTCAGGACCTTCAAGAGTTCTCCTACAGAAAGGATGATTGTGCCCTAAGACGTATACCCGATACACGTACCATTTGGCTCCTGGTCCAGGGCTTCGCTCCGTAATCCCCGGCAGCATCCAGCTTCCCATTTGATGAGCATTCACGAAACGGAAGCGAAGGTGTATAATGGCACTCCGCCGCTGCTACGAAATGCCTTTCTAAGCGAAATCGCTTTAAATTTCTACGCTGCCCGGGTTACTTCTCCTCGCCCTCGAAAGGAGTCGCCGAAGCGTGAAGTGTAAACGCGCCCTTAGCGACCTTATCGGTCGCGCCGATCCCTGTACCAATCCTACGTATCTTTTCTTCGCGGTTCGCTCCTTGCTCTTTTATTTTCCTTCTCGCTCCCTCATTTTATTTTTTACACTATACGCAGCATCCACGTGTCTCTTTTCATCTCCCCCCCCCCCCCCCCTTCCCCTCCACCGATACCTTCTTAGCGTCGCGACTTACGATCGATACCAATCAATTACGGTCTCGTACGTATACTACCACTGAAAACAGAGCCTTTCGTTCTTTTACTCGAAACATAAAGTTTTACGAATTTTTTTTTTTTTTTTAGAAAATTACTTTTTTCCTTCAGAAATTTTTTTTTACCTCCAACTTCTCTTTTCTTCTTGTTATTCGCCCGTTTACTCCCACACTCGTGCAATGTAATCTGGGTTCAAACCTAATATCCATCGTACGAAATATCCTTATATATTGGCTCGTCAAGTATGAAATTTGTAGAAAAAAAGGAAATTTGGTTGATAACTACAAATTTCATCCTTGACGAGCCAATGCCGTTCTGGCGATCGCGACTAAAGCCGAGTATACAGAAACAAATGCGATTGATAATCGATAGACTGTAATTGAGTAATCGATACCTCGTACAGCGACCTACGTATATACCTGGCACAGTATCATGCAGCGAGTCTTGATGGCGACACGTGAATTCTGAGGATTCCGGTAAACACGTCTTATAAGCTTTACTCCCCATCGATTACCTTCGTGGAGATAACAACGGTGCCACGAGGATCAGAGCCCTGGAGTTTACACAGAGAATAGTTACGTACTCCAGCCATAGAGTCACTGGCAGCCCGACTAAAGTCTCTCCTGGAATCTTATCAGGCCAGATATAGGTAGAACTAGCACGTATGACTACGTACGGTGGAGCGTATATCCCATTAATCCTCCCTTCCTAGTGTTATATCAGAACCCAGGAGAGAAATACTAGCGGCGAATACGTATGAAAGCGGAAATACAGTTGAATTCCTCAAAGTCAGAATAGGAAGATACTTTTTGTGCATACGTATATGCACAGCCGTTTACCGATGACGTCAGTTCCTCTTATCTTACCACTCCGGCTTCGTTGCTACGGATTGACACGCAAATTATGTAACCGGTAGTTATGTATATTAATAACTTGGTATCTACACGGGCTTACACATGCCTTCGTGATTTGTTGCTCGGGCCGTGGCCGTGCCGCGCAAATCGAATCGATATTCCGTTACGGGCAATGCTCGCATTAGCATTGCTCGTATTGCCCGTTTTTATACGGCCTATAGAACGAATCGGCGCGCACTCGTTCCCTCGTGGCATTAAGGAAGCAGGAATGCAGCATGGCCGATAGTCCCGCGAATGCATCGTTATAAAATCTTATCATTCACGTACCGTACGATAAATACAAAGATACGCACGATCGATAGACGTTCGTTATTATTTTCGAAATCGATATAGCAAAGCTGCGTCAAGGGCGGGACTCGAACGGCACTCCGGGTATTTGCGAATTTTTATTTTCCACAGCGCGCAACCGATGTGCCCGATGCGAGGCGGAACGTTTGACTTTTGGAAAATGAAAAAATGAATCTCCCGTCGTACCCTCGTTGCGCGAAGATAACGGTGGTTAACCCTGGAAATAGGTACCGACGGCTCGGGGTAGCGTGGTCCAGATTTTTTATAGCACTTGGTGGGACGTGTCCCCGACCAGGTCGGAAGGATCAGCGGAAGTTAGTAGGCCGGGAAAAATTTGGTAAAACACAGGAAAAGAGAAAAATGGGGGGGTTACCCAAGAAATGTAGAATGAGAGAAAGTGCACAGGTGGAAAGAAAGTGTGTCTATGCGTGAGAGTACGTGCGAACGTGAGCCCGCAATAGGATTTCTAGTATTTATCAATATATATAAAAAGTTATCAAAACCGACTATAGAATTACATACCACCAGGTATATCGCATCGGTATATGAACTTCCTGTTACGCTCGAACGTGGTATGGATCACGATGCAGTGATCTTGTAACGATCTAGATCGTCTCTGAAGATAGTGACTTATCAGACTTACCGAGCCTATCCACCGGCACAGAGATTATTTCGAGAGATCGCATCGATCGATCATCCCCCAGCGTATCTAGCGATATCAAAGTAACCGATCGCGGACCGGTTTTTATATTTTTATATTATATACTCTTTCGTGATTATACCTTTTTTTTTTATTACTCCCCACACTCGGTGCGCTACCGGTATATTTCGGTCGTACCTTTCCTTTGACACTCGTAGGTTAGGTATATGGCTTATACAGAGAACTGGGTTATCCGACGGTTTGTACAATAACCTTTAGTACTTTCCACGTGGCCCAGACTTATCGCGGATTACAGTTGGACCCCGATGCTTTCCAACTTCTATCTGGCTTTTAGTTTCCCTCGGAAACGTCCAGGGAAAACTTAAATGTCCCGGTAAGTCACTGTAAACGTTGGCTCTCCGTCGCTGCTCTTACGTATCCTTCGAACGGTTCGTGTACGTAGTAGATGATACACGTACCAGGATTCACGCTGGTTCATCCAACAGGTACCCTATAGATATACGTAAGCATATATACTATACGTGACCGTAAGGGAGCGACTCGTAAAGTTTTAAGGCGATTTATCGAGGGATTATGAGCTAATGTCGCCGATCCCAGAGGCCGAAAGGCATCGCGCAGTGGCCGACCGGCCACGAAGCACCGGGCCGCATTATTTATTGCACGGCCCTGCTGAAGTTACGTGCGATTACCGTGTCGCACGAGAATCTCCGCGTAACGATGAATTATCAATTTGCGTACCAAGATTTTCACAGTCGATCCGTATGGTTAATGTATCCTATCGATAAGAGGGAATTCGCTCGGTCGATAAACGTTACGTAATTATTCACGGTGTAATTTTAAGCCTGACGCGCACGGTAGCGATGGGCCTGTAATCTCAACGGCAGGTCGGCCAGTCGAAATATCGTGGATCGTAGATCTCAATTGCTCAAACTTGTCCTCTTGCCGTCCCTCTATCTATAACGACGACGTGCATATAGCGTCGGTGTCTGGAACGACGTCGCTCGTCGACGTGGTCGTGTTTCCAATGAAGGTATCGGAGGGCTGACCTCGGTCGCGGCTCGTTAACGCAACGATTATTAGCTTGACGCTGGATTAAATCGGTTTAGATTCCGATTAGCCGGCCGAATTAGGATTAGCGTGGGATGAGCGATACACGTCTCCTTGTGTCATCTACGCGTCCGATACTCGTGGGTTAATTAAGCTCGTGAAGTTTGAGAAATTTTTTTTTTTATTTCAAATTTCGGACAAAGTGGGACTCGAGTCTCATTTATAACGTTGACAACAATTTTTGAGTCTCATTTGGATTAGAGTATGTACAGTCATAGGGATTCCTCGCGAGGAACCTTGGTATGGGCTTTTTGTCGGCTCGTAAAATAGTTTAATCGGACAGTCTGCCTGGTTAGAGTCGTCGTAACGGAAGGGGTATGACGATTTAATTCGATTTTACCTTCGGGCGGTTCGATGGGAGGTTTCCTGGTCGGTTCGAATTAACTTTCTCTTGATGAACGAACAGGGAGGTTAATGCTGCTTCCCTTCTTTCCTTCTCTTCGGCAATATTCTGCTTTGTTACTTATCTATGGTCGATGTGTAACGTTGTTATACTCGGGACAGGGTTCGCCCAGGGTTAGCAAGGTACGTGTCACGGCTTCTATGTACAGCTTTCTCGTCCCCTGGGCGTAACACACGTGGCCTCGACTAGTGTGTATAGACCTTTAAGAAGGCTGAAGTCTCGAGATTCAGAGACTGGGTTGGATTTATAGAGGGTGATCTTCTCCTTTCAGGTAAGAGCCACGTGCTGTCGGTACATACACTTCCATATGGATACCCCTGTATACCCTTCCTATCGTATTGTACTAACCTATCTGTACCTGAATTCGGGGTCGTAAAGCCGTTTAATTGGATGAAGTTCCGTCGCGCCGAAACGAAACCCGAGAAATGGAAACGGTCGTAAACTCCCAAGACCGAACAAGGACCACCCTGACACGATTCAGACCTTCGCGGTATCCATTTTGATCCCTAACTCTAATTCGCGATGCCCCCCCCCCATCAACCTGTCCTACCTGTAAGGTAGGAAAAAAAAAAGAAAAAGGAACGAAGCATATAAACATCGTGATTTGCTGAAGCACGAGGGTAGTGGGTGGGCAATTAAAGAGGAAAAGTCGTAAAGGGTGTATAATATACTAATAGCAGAGATTCGAGTGGGGCCGGGCGTCCGGCGGGTAGGCGCTGATGTTGACTGAGGCTAATTTCATGCCTTATTCCTGTCGCTGTAAATAAGGTATCCAGTCGGGTGAAGTTGGTACTTGGTAGTGCAAAGTCACATCCCTGACGAAAGGACGCAGAAGTAAACTCGCCAGGATTTCACGGCGGGAATATTACATCGAGTGGTAAGATCGATCTCGGCAGTACCAACGTTACTTAGGTACCCTCCTCGGGTTTATTTAGGCTGTATAAGCTACTTCGGGAGTTAACGACGTGGGTACTTAGGCTGATGGGAGCGAGAGTCGAGTTAAAAATCCAGGGGCGGATGGGAAAAGGCGTTTAGTAGGGCATACGACTCGAGTGGTTGACTGTGTCAAGGAAGGGAGGAATTTCCGGTAAAGGGTCGTAGGAACAATGCCGGATGGAAGGGCCCGAGGGTCGGAGCAGGTGGCTCGGGCTGCGTTTGACAGGTGTATCGGACGGCAAAAAACGTGTCGGGAGTCGGTGCTTGTTTTATGATGGAGAACGGGCTACGGGAAGACAATGGCGCGCGAGTTCGCCCCGCGGGGGTTTCGTAAGTGTCGAAAGGGTGGAAGGAACGGGTATACAACGGAAGGACGTTGGTTGGGTGTCGCGGATGGGAGAGACGTCGGGGAGAAAGAGGGATTCGCACACTGTGTCGCTACGTCAGTCAGTCGGCTCTACTCCCGGTGCGCCTGGCAGTCGAATTGCGCGTCCCCGCAGCGAAATCGTAACAGGGCAGGGAAGCCCTTACCACGGTGTCTTTCTAATTTGCCGAAGCTAAGCCGCACCGGGACTGGAGCTGGTACGAGTGGAATTCTCCCTCATTATTCTGCCATTGTATCGCTCCACTGTTACGCCACCCCTGCTAACATAAATCATGGCTGCTGGTCACTCGAATTTCTCGATGCGTTTTCCCTCGGCGGAATCGCTCTCGGCTTTCGCGTATAATTTCGTAGGAGCGGCCGTTATGCGCCGCCACGAGCGCGAACCGCTTGTGTTCCCATGGTGCCATGGGAGATGGTAGGTATCCTGGCTCCGGTCAATCCCAAGGGGTGAAGCGGCTGCGAGAGTTCACCGGGCGATAAATGTTCGAGCGATCGGCTGGTTATCGATTTCGATCGATCCTGGACCCATGGGGTATTTCGAAGGGGGGGGGGGGGTGGCTGATGGAGAGGAGGCGACTGGATTAAGGCGTGGGTGGGGGTGCCGGCCCTGTTCGCGGGGGGTGGGCTCGAGATTCGGACTGGGGGATGATTTCGGGGCGAAAGAGAGTGTGGGAGCCGCGCAGATGGTCAGCTGAAGAACGAACTCTGTGTATTATTTAGGCCCGGGGATCTCGTCGGGGACGGATACCTTATCCATCGTATCTTAAGGGCGGTTTGACAGCTCCGATAATGGCGGACCCGGGAAGATTCCCACGAGATAGCGTTTGCACGCCGGTACCAGCCTATGATTTATGTAATGCGCCGAGCGCCGAAATTTGTCTCGTCTAAAAGACGCTGCTCCCCCTCCCCCCCCCCTACGCCCTTCCACCCCTGACGAATCCCGAAGGGTGGAAAACCGATCGCAAGCCTCGCGTCGACCAATCTCTCGAAAATTACATCCCGTCCCGATCGCTCCTTACCGGCAAGGCGTCGCGACGCCCGGCATCGTCATAACTCAACCGGCGAGACATTAGCTGCGAAATATGCTCGGCGGGGGTGAAAAATGGGAAGAAACGCGGGGAGGGGAAGGGGGAGCTGAGAGGGGTACGGAGTTAGCTCGAATAATGTATATCCTCTATAAAACGGAGCGCGAGTATGGTACCAGTCGCGGACGCATGCGGAACACGCTAGGACGGCTCTCCTGGCCTACAGTGCATGCGGCGTAATACCGTGAGCCGCTACGCTGCAGAAGCTCGCATCCACTATAGGCAGCGCAGCCACTCGAATCTCTGTTTTCCGTGCTGCTTAGCTGACTATATAATATGCATACGTACCTCGTAGCTACTGCCTGGGCTATGTCCCCAGGTGTACGCCTGTCCTCCTAGTTACCTAACCCTGCCCGTCCTTCTCCCTAACGCTACTCAAACACCGTCCGCGCGGCTCCTAGAATCTAGTCGAGGAATTCCCTGATTTCCAAAAGGGAGCCGTCACCGTAGTCGTAGCGCTTCGCGCTAAACCTCTACCCTTCGTATGCCGGTATGTGACTTACATAGTGTTTACATGATTTAACGTCGTCCCGGAAGTCGGACGTGCTTGGCTGCCATCCTCGGCTCCATTGTGCTGGTGCACATGGATACAGTGAATATGGGAATAGCTGCTAGACAAGAATACACGGTTATGTACACGACGCTGGAGATACAGAACGTTGAGGGAGTTAAAGACAGCAATGGAGTCGAGGCTAGCTTGGCGCCTGGCTAGCGTTTACGTTTAGCGGCAGGAAATGTCGTGTCTACGAAGTTTCCTTCGGCGGCGTGTGCTTTCCTCCCTTAGTCCCTGCTGCCTTCGCCTTTAGTTTCGACTGCGACGCACGCAGTCGCCATGGAGACCGGCGGACATGCTCTGCGCTGGCTGCTGCTGACCTCGGGGCTGCGCCGCTTTAACCCTTTCTGCACCGAAGGGGCTCTCACCCTTTTTTATCTTAATTTTTGAGGTGTTCCAGAGTCATGCATGCAATTTATATATATATATATACTAAAAAAATGTTCAACTGCCAGAATCGTTAAATTGGTATATTTCATCGTTAAAGGTCGAAGGGGGTCGAATCGCGTCGGATCGATAAGACGATTATCATAATCCATCTTTTTGCATATAATATACGTGTATACCCTAACTACGTAATATATTGGAGAATAAGGGCTCTTCACCTATTCCAACCAGCCCCTGTCTTCGCATTCGTTCCTCTGTATTCCTCGTTTCGCTATACAAAGCCTTATACCGGCCAATTCATAAAGTGTTGCTTCCCCCTTACTGGTTTCATGGAAATGTCCCGATTGGCACACAGTCCAAGTATAATCCAGGTTATAAGGGTAGCGTCCTGGGAGTTTGGCCTGTCATCCTCCTCCGTGATACGACGTAAAAATATGGATTACACGTGCTCGCGTGCGTACGCATATTTTATAACGGTGTTTGCTCGTGCGCCCAAGGAAAGGGATTTGCGCGTGGGGGGTGGCGGCTACGAGATAGATAGATACGGCTAGGCTAAAGTGGTGAGGGGAAGGGACTAGGTCGTGGAAGGGAGGGAAGGTCGCTGGAGAGGAGCGCGTTAGGGGTGGGGACGGGGAGACAGGGGAGGTTAGGGTAGTGAATGGATGGACTCTGGGAGTATTTCCTAATGACTCTGTGCCAGAGACGGAGGTACTGTAGGTTGTGAAGGTAGTGGAGTCGAAAGGGATGAGGTTTGCCGGCGTTGGCGATGGGATGGAGGGGGGGGGGGGGGGGGATGGACGGTCGATACGCCGACGTACTAATGACCCGTACGGAGTCGGGCCAACAGACTGCTGGCTAGACGCGATGGCACCACTGCCGGCGGTTTTCGCTCAATTATAAATTGAATTACTCACCGGCCCGCTAAAATGGCCGAGTTATGCGCTATAAAGCCTTTGCCGTGGATGGCTGTGGGGTGGAAAAGGGTGTAAGCCGAATAAAAGAGAGCCGAGTAGTGGAGGAGGGTACATGGCGGGAGGAGTAGGTAAAAATAAAAAATAGATATATATATATATATATATATATATATATATATAGCTAGGAGAGACCTGCATAAAATCATTTCTTCCATAAAAATTAACACTCGAACCCCCAGGACGATCTATATATATTTATATAATGAATTCTCATTTTCGAGAGTACAGTCATTATGCCGACTACCCTTATTAAGGAACGCTGGGTTTAGGACTGCGTAACGAGGTGAACGTTATGGCGCGGTTTATCTTGGTATCGATACCAATCCCAAAGACGTTCCAGCTATGTCCTTTGTCGTACTTAGACCTTTGGAGTGCATTCTTAATTAGCAATTAAGTACGGTACGTGGGTTATATATATATATATATATGACTGCACCGGAATAATCGGAAACCGTGCTAATCCTCGTTAACCGCTTTACTACCCATTATCGACGCACTCGTACGCAGTCCGGTCAATTTCCTTGGCCATTTACTAACTAGGACCGTTAAGACGATTAGCCCGAAGTTATGGGCACTGAAAAGAGGCCCGAATTCACGTTTACTCGATCGCCTTTGCTATTCGCGTCATAGAGCCGCACGTGCACTTGCACAGTGTCCCTATGACTGTATACATGGAAGAGTATCGTTCCCTCTGGCGCCGCTGGCGCCACCGTCGCCAAAGTCCCGTTCACGTTTATTCGACCGAAGTCTTTAAGCTATCGCGGCATAGAGGTAAGGTCGTGAACCCTGGATATCCCTGGACTGCTATTGCCTCCTACCTTTCTCGTGGCTTTTCCACGACCCTGACAGACCTTCCGCCCTCGGCCCTTTTCATCCCTCTAACCTCGTACGCGCTCCTACCACCCTCGCCCTACTCTCCCTCCGCACCTTTTATCTCCCTTGTATCTTCGCGCGTCGGCTGATCCACGTAAACGGCGCGCGGCGTCGATAGAATTCGTATTTACGTTACGAGGACGGAAACGCGGGTAGTAATGCCATTTCGTAATTTCCTGCAGCCGAGAAAAGCCGTACTGGGCTCCCTGCCACCGTGCCGTACTCGGCCCTGCATACATCCACGGCATATTAGTGATAGTCTACGTAGTGCATTGAATATGCAGACGTATGTACGTTACATGCAATTTCTATATATCGAGTGCACTGCGGGATACGCAGCGACGCTACCGAAATTCACGTATTCGATGCACTCGTACATATCGGCGGACTTTGTATACATGCATGTACATGGGCTAGCGGTACCGTCCAACGCACCAACGAACAGAGTAGCTCTATCTGGCTACCTACCAACCTACCGACCTGCTTCCTACCGTTCACTGGATTCCGGAAGTGACGTCACTATAGCGCCCGTCGTAACATCCTGCCCCCTCATTACGCGCTCTTTCCTATCCCACGATCCTGCCGATGGGTTCATTCCCTCCGACCTCAGGTCCCTGCTCCCTCCCTCCCCCTCCTCTCCCCTCCCTTTGTCTTTCGATCCGTCTCGCACGATCCTTCGATTCTTATCAGTCTGCGATTGCGCAACGCCTACCAGTGAGTCCAGCCGTTTCGCAGGGATCCCGGTACAGATCGGTCCATTTGCCATTTAAATGGCCTAGGGTCACTCGCAGCTTCCAGCTGGACACGTGGGTTGACGTATTACTCAAGCAGTCGGATGATCATAGATTTCCCAAGTGATTCATCAGCCGCTGATATCGTGAGCAACATCTTGAATTTCCTCGTGGGATATATAATCAAGAGAAAAAAAGGTTGGGCACAGGACTGCTTGGTGATAGAGTGAGTTTAGGGGTGGGTCAAGGGGTGAAAGTGTCACAGGGGGTGGCCGTGTCTGTTTGGTCGACGATAGCTGCGTTACCAATGTCGTTGTCAAATATTTGATCCTCGGCGAGAGGGAATTGACAAGTGTTGTGAAGTTACCCTTATCTCCACCCGTACTACCCGGGGTATACCCCCCTTCGCACCCTTCCGCCAAAGTTCGCCCTTTATTCCTCCTTCCCTGCCGGGTCACTCATCTCGACTCCGTGGTCTCCTCCGCCACGGCCTTTTCTCCGCTATATCCGTGGGGTCTGTCTTATCCCCCTTTTGCTCCTTTGGAAATACGCCTTGAAGGAGATCCTATCGACTGGAGTCGCCTCGGCCCTGGTAACTCGGTCATGGGGTTGCTTTCCAGCCCGACGGACCGACCAGCCCCTGATGCCTACCCACCCTTCGGTAATCGGAAAATTTAACTTCGACGAAGAACGGCAATTTCTATTCCAGCGCGGTCAAAGCTTCTTTCTTCTACGTTACGTATGTATATACACGTATGAAGCAACGTCCACACCGGGATCGTTCCTCTCGACGACGCTGCTCCTTTTTCAGCCTCCTCATTTGCCGCATTCCTCCTGTACCCCGTGACTACGTGAACTCGTCTAGCCAAAATCTGAAGAGCCGGTATTGATTTCCGCGACAGGCCACCCCCGGACACGCAGCCAGGATTCCTCGAAGAGGACGTCGTGGTCGTACGACGAGTAGTACCGCGGGAGAAGGAAAAAAATGGACTCCACCGGGTCAATTTGAAAGTATAATGTCCTTGGGCGACGAGGAGGTGGAGAATCCTCTTGTTTGGGTTCGGAAAAATGTTCCCTCTCTCTCTCTCTCTCTCTCTCTCTCTCTCTCCCTCTTCCAGTCTCTCCTCTCTCTCTATTAGATTTTTTTTTTTCATAGCTTATTGCTATTCCTCGGGCCTTAAAAGGTCCCTCCCTTTCACCTCCCCTCCTACGCTCCTCTACCCAACAGGAAACGCATACCTCCGCATCTGGCCCATGAAATCCTCCTGGCGCATCATCTTGCTTTAATATTAATGTCGCCGATTACGAGCGGGACTATTGGCTTCGTCACGAACTCGCAATTGGTTTCTGCATTCTGTACATTGGAGTGCTGCCTGGTAGACGGGTGCTTGTCGCAAGGCGAATTCCACTTGGAATAACGAAGTCCTTGGGATTCGATTTTATAGACAGATCAGTGGCTGCGGTGTATACTTTGTGGATACCGGGAGGATACGAGATAACGATAACAAGCAATGACGTAACGAGATCCCCTTGCAGGGAGACGCGGCATGGTTATTTTTCAAGAGCGACAGGGACCAGCGAGTCTCGACAGCGGCTTTAGACGTACCACGCACTTTCTCTCTTGACGTAGCGCAGCCACTAACCCGAATTCGTATTGCGTTAGGAGTTTCTGAAGTAACTCCAAGAGAACTCTATACCGGACGGTCCCTTTTCCTTTGGATTAATACAGATGTCTCTAGGCGAGAGGATCCAGATAGTACAGAACGGAGCTGTAACGTGGATCTACGTTCGTACCTGCATACTAGGCGAAATGCACAGTCCCGTTATAAATAATTGTGCAACTTTTTATTCGGCACGTAAATCATTTTATAGGCCAATTATAGGATTGATATTTATAGCCGCGATTATACGGCGGCGTTGGTATCCAGTCGCCGGGGAGACATCCGTAGATCGGGAGGGCGGGATAAAAATTGCGTAGGCACTCCCGCAGGATCAGGAGCCCCTGGATCATTCCAAGTTTTTCCCCATTGATCCTCCGCGCTACGTGTACGCGTATCCTGCTCGCCTGTAAAACTATCCACGTGAATTCCCAGGACGATCGTACCTCGCCTACGTATTTTTACACGTCCTAACGCCCCACGAGTCGTATCTATTTTTAAAGCCATTAGCCCAGGACAGACCGAAAGGCGAAGGCCAAACTCGTGAGAAATATTCTCGCCAAGGCTTTGAGAACCTCTGAATCGGTCGACTGACCTATCGCAATGTTTAATAATACGTTCTGGGAGCGTAGCGACGCCGGATGACGCCGTTTCTCTCCTCTGGATTAAACGACGTTAATACTTGCGCAATTCGTTGGATCATTAATTCCACGAATAATTGAGATGATACGTGGAAGAGCCCGTTCGTATTTTCGGTCACGTTTCCGAGAAAGCTGGGCGAGCAATTTTTTTTTTTTTTTTTTTTTTTAAATTCGTCCCAACCGACCTTCTAATTTTGGTCTTTCTTGTTTTGTGTTTCAGGTAAGAGATCGGAGATCGGTCCAGGATACTCGGACGATTCGTCTACGCTTCATTCGGTTTATAGCTGTATAAAGCTACGCTCACACGAAGCGCGGACGACGGCTGTTTCCAGTTTCTTCGAGGCGGTATGAATTCTCGTGTAATTTGCCAAGGCGCGTCAGCTGCCGGCGAAGTGTTAAATCAATTTACGTCAGGCTAATAACGTGTAGGACTCGCAACTGCGTTCTGTAATCAGCTGAGTTTGTAAGCGGGAAATTTCGAATTTGACGTCTTCGCGAGCCTTAAATATCCAAGCGAATTACACGTTGGACTTGAAACGCATTCCGGGTATGTGCATTCGGTAAGTCAACGGGCTGGCAAACATTTGGCTCTTGGGTACGTTCACACGGTTGACTTCTGTCTTCCTCTGCTTCCTCTCTACGAAATGCGAATATGTATCGAGCTTTAAAACGACGTCGACGACGTTCGACCTACCAATGACGCGACCCACCTACTTGGCGAAGCTTCTACGTAGTAGGAATACGGGCAAATGAGGGTTTGGTTGAACATGGACAAGAACTAATTAACCGAGTACCTAATTGCCAAGAGGGATAATTAGGAGCATGCTCAAGAATTTTATATCTTAATATCAATCAGGCTCGGAGACTTTGAACGCTTTTTCTACCACTTTAAAACCGGCACAAACGCTTCAGCGACTAATCGGATAGACGCGCGTGTACTTTGTGTACGTTGTTTACGTACGTCGCATTATCCAGGACTATGGCAATTCGAAATGCGCACTGAACGTACTCGGTGGACACAGCATCATTATAGGATACGTAATTAGAGATGGATTATTGATTGATGAATAATTTCGGCACGGTTCGCCGATTTCAATTGAATTCCGAGTCTTGGCCAATTACGGAATAGGTTAATTTCACGTAGCAGAAGGTCAACCGGTGACCCGAATTTTTTCAACGTATTCTTAAAATCTTAGAAGTTTTCGACGTATATTCTTTTTCTTTCGCTACAGAAATACCTAAATCGTACTAATTGGTTGTACCGTAAATTAGCTAAATGTCATAGGTCACTGTAGCGACATGACAAAAGTCAGTGGCGTTCTACGTGACAATACTAATATGGCTGAATAACTAAATCAAGCGTAAATAGGGGAGTCTAATAGGCGGACACTCAGGCATATCCAGCAATAATTCGACGAGGGGTCCGTTGAAAACGTAGCCTTATCCGCCAGTCAAAACATCTGCAAAAACAGATGTCCGGCCACAAAAGGCCGCGTGGCAGATGGCACGTGGTCGTACGCTTGTGGTATATTTTTTTTTTAGAAAAAATTCACTCCGTTATATATACAATCCGGATCATATTCGCCAAAATATTGTCACTGACATTTCATCACACCGATATCACCGAAACATGTGGTCAAATAAAAAAAAAAAAATCCGCATTAAACGTATATATATCCTATCTTAATTAAAATAAAAGTGAGGCATAGATGGGCAACCCCGCTCGCCCTGAAATTCCTGAGTGGGTGGCCTGTTCTCGCTACAGTGGTATATCAGTGACCCCTTCGCTTCAATATCTTTAACCCCCGCGCTCTGTACAGGCGCGTGCATAACTCCTCGCGAGCGCTATCGCCAGTCTAAATTATCCATTCCGGTACAGGCGCTGGCATATACCTACCTGGGATGCGATAAATTTCATTTATCGAGCCGGCCTCGTCCACTCGACAATTCGATTGCCCGACCCCGTTAGATAGCCAACGACCAGACTCGAGAATAGGTATATTCCACGAGCCATGATCCAAATCCAAAATCCAATCGAATCGAGTATAGATATATCGGCAATAGTTAGTATACACGTACTGTAGATATTAGGCCATCGAAGCCATTCAGGCTGGCTCTCTGTATTATTAGTATACGGTATATTGCCTTATTGCTGGAATACGCGTATACCGTGCGTCTATTTCCTCCCGAGTAGCCCGGCCCCCGTCTTTCTTCCTTGGCAATTAATCGAATCCCGGCTAATTGCCGTGGAATTATCAAGTACGTGATGCGTGCGTGGGGCACTTGGGTAGGCATCGAAGTGCCAGGTAAATTGATACGAGTTCTGTGATTCACGATATCTTGGTATAGTGTGACGTCAGCTTCCGAAGGTATCGAGATAGGGTCTCTGTGTAATTTATATATAGATATAGTGCATGCCCTGTACACACGGCTGAGAACGGTAGGCTGATTGGGTTCGATGCTACATAATGCTATCTTCATCGAGCGAACTGTAACGACGAGTAGGACGAAGGGGAGACGTAGGAGTAACGGCGTGTATACAGGGAGGGAATTATGGAATTAAAGGCATAGAGAAGATCGAGAAGGTTGAGAAGCTGGAAGGTATCGAGTAACGGAGGCTGCGCGATCGCAGAGTGGAACCTTCCCTATCTCGACGTGCTCTCACGCACGCGTCACCATGTGTGAAGGGATAGCAGAGGCATCGGGGAGGGTTCCGGCGGGGGGGGGGGGGGGGCCGAGTAAGAAAATGAGAGGGGATGTGGTAACAGGGTCAGGTTGCCTCGCGACGTTGCCACGTCTAAGAAGCATGTTTTTCACGCTTTGTCAGGAGCATAATTGTCATTTTTTTTTTAAATTTTTTCTCACGTGTCTAGGACCTCGTTCAATTTATTACTTAGTCACCGTTCGACTGGCTTTTGCTTGTATGCATCCTGCATGGTTGTAATGCACTTTTTTTTGCATCCGCTCGGGTCTTTCCCTGCATCTTGTTTCGTCTCTCGGGGCAAGTGCGTCGCGACGCCGGGCATCGAGCTCACCGTGTGATCCAAATACATTTTCGACGCTCCACTCGAGAAGGGAACCCGAGTGGTTCGCGAGGTAGTCCTAAGGGCGAATCCGCAATCCTCGAATTTCGCATGGGGATGCATATAGGCACTGTTTGTTCATCTGCATAAACATCCCAGTTAATGCACGGGTATGACTGATGAATTTTGGATGCCCAAAGCACGCAAACATCAACAGTATTGTTTGGGTGTCTCTGCGCTAATGCAGTGTCTTATCGTTGTATCAATTATCCTACGAGAACTCCAAGTGAAATGCATTCTGGGCTTGTAGCACGTGCAACACCGCGAAACGTTGCGTACGAGTGAAAAGCGTAGTGGTACGATTAATTCGATAAATTTCTTGAATGAGCGAGGTAGTTGCTGACTCCACTTATACCCGGTGTGAAAAGAGGAAGAAGTGGGGAAAAAAGGTTTCTATACAATTCTACACTACCGTCCTTCACTTTGTATATATATATATTTTACTTGCAACCTACTATTAAGCCATACTGACACGATGACGGCACTGCTTACTATATGGCAATCGACCCTTCTCTTTCTCTCTCATTCTTTTTTCTTTCCACCTAGTGCTACGCCGTACCTACGTATACCTTCCTACCCCTGAAGCTATAAAACATAATGCACTTCGCGCCGCGCGTACCGTTTCATGTTACGCTATTGTGAAGGACCCTTGTACCTCGTCACACATACTTCCCGTTGTCAAAGAAAGCATCGTAAAGCGTGCGCGCGCCGCTGGTAAACGTCACCTCGCAAGTATCGCGACTGCTCGTACTTTTTCATACGTGTTGTACGTGTATATATATATATATATATATATGTTAATTTAAATTTCACCTTTTCCTCGTGCACTCGACCGCGTATCGCGTACTTCAACTTCGAAAATTATTACAGCGCGAGCAAGTGGGTAAGGGTACTTGACCGGTTGCCGCGAAGCAGTGGTGGGGGGGAAAAATATTTTTATTAAATTCGGCATCGAAAATCGGAAAATAATTTTGGATGAACGGCGGTACGAAAATTCCTGTAAAAATTCACTAGAGGGATTAACGATCAGGAAACAAGCGGCTGGGTCCTATTTTCAGGAAATACGCATAACCCTGTAAACACAGTGTAAACGGGCTTTAGGCCACGACTTGTACGTGACTGCAGGACAAACCCGTTGCGCAACCTTCCGTGTTTACACGAGAACTCTCGACTGTACTGTACCGCTGCGGAGAAGCATTCGTAAAGGGGCCTTCACAATTTCTTCGTTTCCTTTCTTTTCTCTCTTCTTCTCAGGCTCTCGCTCCCGTCTATTTTTTTTTTTTTTCATCCATGAGTCTCCACTTCTCTCGGTCTTCGTGCGAACGTATTTCGAAAGGCACGAACGTTTCAAAATGTCCCGCCGTGACCCCGGAGCGCCTTGGAGAAACTCCACGGCAATGAGAAGCAGTGCTCGATCGACGGCAAGCCTAATCGTGCATTCTTTCCCTATTAAGCACCGTTCACACGGCTCGAGAGACTCTCATAAAGAGTCTCTTGTTCCTGTGGACTTTTAACCTATAGCTGATATGGGCAGCCGGGTAAGAATCAGAGACTTGACAGTTTACACTATACACGTATATATATATATATATCGTTGAGAGATACGCCGTAATAAATAAAGGCCAAGTCCAAGAGGCACACAGAAGCGAAGCAAGCGACGCGCCAAGTCAGGAAGAAGAAAGCAGCACGTGTAGCGAAAAGACACGGCGCAGCCTCCGCTATTGGTACTTTGTGTGTTGGTAGCACTGCTAGGAGTTGCGTTATAAGATTAATGAACAAATAGCTCTCCCCGAGAGACGTGGATGAGATGGGGCAAAATATGGTGCTGCTCGCCCTCGGGCTCCATGAATGATGCAACGCGCGAGCGTGGATTTACAATCGGTCCGTAATGCGGCGTACACACCGTGAGCCATCGTGTTTCTCCCGCAGGGAGCGAAACTATCGAACGATGGAAGCACGAGGATGAATGATAGCGAGGAGGCACCTAACGACCTCACGAGTAAAAGTTAAATCGATTACCCATCTTTTTATATATATCCCGTGTACGTCAGTGCAATTCTTTTAGAAATATTCCACTCGACTATACCGGGCGACCTGTTTGTCTCCATTCACCGCTACGGTGCTCATTATCAATGCATCAAGATAAAACGACCAGCCGATAGACGGCCGATTGAATCGAGTGGCTATACTTAATACGTTTATTTTACATTCCAATAGTATTCCATTCGATACGCCAAATCGTATCATTGATACCTCAATCGTCTCTAATTATATTTTTCACGTGGGATTAAAAATCGTCTACATATCCAGTGTCATTTTTGAAAAAAAATTTCTTTTTACACCCTCATTCATATTTTCAAGGTATACCAGGCTCTCTAGTTATCTCTGTCATTCCCATCATCCGCCTCCGGAACGTCGTTAATTATCGCACATGGATACCTATACATGATCGCGGCCATAGAAACTGTAGTACAATTGACGCGGCACGAGAGCCATGCCGTAAAACGTACGTGACGGTATTAAGGAAGCTGTTGGATTTGATGCCGGCGCTTCGTCGTATCCCTTCGTATGTTTACAAGGTATATTACACGTTTGCGTAATAGCGCGCGCACCGTCCTAGCGAAATTCGTACGTCGACGTCCCTGTCTGCGTGTTGTAATCCGTTCATTAAAGGTGTCGATTACATTCCCATGGGTGTCTGCTTCCAGCTCTGTACCAACCTTAGAGCACCCTGTGCATATCTATATCGTTATATATTCACACAGTTGATGCACTTTGTCTGGCTGTTTATAATATACAGTATATATGTATCCCAGTACACGGCAAACAACCCCGTCTGGTTGAACATCCCCGTTTCCATATTTCTCTCCACTCGAAACGTCATCAACCAACGAATAGCGCACGCACTGTTGAATCTCCGTGCTCGGGTGGTCGTATCGGGTAAAGAGCTCCAGTAAGCAGTCGCATACGTCTCGCATCGAACACTGCCTTTATTGTTGGCTAACTTTCATGCGAGCGACACGCAGAGAGACAAGGCGACACATTGAGGTACTCCAGGGGTCTCTTGCCTGCTGTTATCCCTACCGAAGAAGGCCCCTCGAAACTTGACTACGCTCACGAGTGCGCCGTCTCTCTCGCGCCCTTTAAAGCCTTCCCTCCCTGCTATACCTTTTTCTCCCTTTTCCGCGTTTCTCTCGACGTCAAGAGATACGCAAGAGCCAACTCGTTCCAGCGAGCAGTCAGGAAATTTATGAACGTCTCCATAGACGCTAATGAAAAACAGGAGCAAAACGAGGGAAGAGACGAGTCCACCTATATGCGCAGCCTCTACCATCCGTACGGTAAAGTCCGTATGGTAGTACGTATATGCAAGACCGCTAAAAGGAAGACGAGGTCGATCGGTCGCCGACCAACATCCTCGTGGTCACGCACCGATTAACGCAATAAGAAATTTTTCTCACGTCCAGCCGACTCGATGCATAACCTTTGCATAAATCAGGTGAAATGCAGTTTCCCTACGTGGGATTCCCCACGGTGCTGTCGTTCTCTTTGAATTTTTCATAAGCTTCAGATACGATTTTATATGTACAAAAAGTCAGCCTGAAATCGCTAAGTCGATCGAGCCGATACTTTAAATCGACATGCGAGCGAGCGCCGGCTGCACGCGATTATAACCACCAGGGGCCACGTGTTTCTCTTAGATTGCAAATCTTACGCAACGCCGCGGTGGGTTCCGCTCGGCCGGCAGGACGCGGGGAATTCAAAGCGGCCGACGTTGCTTTAATCGACGGGAGTGCGAGAGAGAGGGAGGGAGAGAGAATTCCTTTGGTCTTGCTAATATTTTTAACCTTTAAACCATTGGCCTGTGTAAGGCCGCTCGAGTATCCACTTCGTCTTCGTCTACTTCTTGTCTCGACTTCCTTCTCTCTCTTTTCTTTCTTTTTTTTTTTACCACCACCTTCCGTCCTTTTTTTTTTCTTACTCTTCAGCTTCTTTCTCAAGTGGCGTGTGTTTCGGTCTGATCTCTAGCAGAACCTGACATACTGCCAGGACTGCCAGTCAAGATAGGGGCCAGGAGTGTATCATGCGTGCACGCCTGCGTGCGTGTCTCTGTATCTTCCTTTGGAACAGCTCCATCTGTACGTCGTATCTGTAGCTGCTTAGCCTAACGTATCTTTAACCTGATCTAAAAATTTTTATTTATTGATTATTTCTTAGATGTTTGTCATCGGGAATCGGGACGGTATCAATTTCCGTATTTACCAGGGGTGTTAAACGGGACGATGGTCCAAAGTAGAATTTTGTGAAAAAAAAAGTAAAATCTGTGTATCACCGTATTACAATGACACGGATATTGCAGAAATTTTTTTTTTTTTTTTTTGAAGCTGCTAAATAACTAAATCAACTATACTATCGGAGATATTATTTGCTATGCAAATAGCCTAGAAATCTCGTCAGAGTATCGGACAATGTTGTATGACACTTGTGCAACGCGAGTGCATATATGGGCGCGCGTACTCACACCCGGGCGACAAAGTCGTCCGTCAACCGATTATGCAAATATCCGACTGGTCGGCGCATCCAACGGATTGCGTATCTGATTGACCCTGCAGCCAGTTCTGCCTTATACACAGAACGGTTTACCCTTTCGATTTGATTGAATATTGGATAATTTTCCTTCGCGTTTGTCCAGGTTGAGTGTATGCTGGTACCGATTGATAGATAAATAGATATTACGTATTTACATGCATATAACTATGTAGGATCAGGAATGTGAAATTTCCTTGGGATTAGATTCAAGGCAATCATCATACGTTGTTTTCCCACGCTCGCAGGAGGGATCATGGCTGTGGAACGTACACCCGGTACACGTTCGTTTGCGTCGAGATCTTCCACTTGTTAAACCAGTCCCGAGCCAATGAGGATCACGGCTGCGTACTGACGGCACTCCGACGATAAAGAGAGCCTCTCCCTCTCCCACTCGCAATAATAGTAAATCAATCGCGCCCTCTTGGCTAAGATCGAGGAAGATGAGGACCTTGTGTGCTCGCCGAATCCACTTACCGTCGACGACCCCTGACTTCGTCATGCATATTCGCCTTTATAATCCGTCGCTCGTATAAATCATCCCTGGGGGGAGATAGACGGTGGCAGGGCCGTACGCATAACATCGGGCACCCGCGGTATCGCGATTCTCGAATTACGTAATGATTTTTCGATGACGTAGATATTATTATTATTTGCTGATTTTTAAGCGAAGAACACCAAGGGGTAGTATTTTTTCTTGAATCGGAGAAAAATCGAAAAAGTCATTTAACAGGGCAATTTTTGATAACTGGTGTTCGTATGGGTACTCGCCTTGAGCTTTTCTTCTACTTGGCAAAGTGATTATTTCGGCGTTCAGTTTGCATGTTGATTATTAACGTTAAACTGTTCTGTTAATTAACCCAAGCTGAGAATTCATCGTTGGTCCTGTGCTCGTTCGTTATCAAACGCGGCGACGCTAATGAGGGTAATTGTGGATGAAAGGTCATAGGAGGTCAAGTGTTGCTGGGTAAAGGCGTGCGAAAACGGAATGGTTATTCCGGTTTCCGGAAAATGCTAACGACTGGGCTCTATATCGGGTGTCGAGTAATTTTTATATTTTTCAACGACTTCGCCTCATTCTGCTCTAAATCGTTTTGGTAGTGGCTGATACTTTCACCAGGTACGGGAAAGAGTCGGAAATGACGTTCGGCGATGGTTCCTGGGTAGGGGGTGGGCAGGGATCGGGTTGATGCTGCTTGGTCGCACGGTTCGTAGTTATACTTGGAAGATCAAACTTTCCACACGGCGTAGCAATTTCCCAGGGAAATTCCGGTAAAGTCAGCAGCACGCAAGGCTAATCGATTGGGCTGTGGTCGAAGGGGAGGTAGAGAATTTATATTCCGGGAGGAGTGGGGGGTAAAACTTCCGCCTTTGTACAAGTATAACGATGACCTATGACTTTTGCGTATGGACTGAGTTAATTTTTTTTTTTATTCATTTGTCATCGCGTAACACCCTATATGGATATACGAGGATCCATACTCGATACAAATGCGACGTACAGGGATTCGATCGGGTCTGTTACCGTTTTCAAGTAAATTATATACCTAAATTCGTTTCCTCTACGGCACTTGTTGTTTTGCGAAAACGTTTAATTGAATTTCCCGCGTATCATTGGAATTTCAAATGGACCCTTTGCCATCCCTTGCTATGTGTCCTACCGTAACGTTCTCTCTTTTTTCTTTTTTTTTATAAATTTTCTTTCATTTTCTTTGTTCTCTCCCTCGGTCTCTCACGGGGTTACTCTTTAAAGTCTCTCTCCCTCTCCCTCCGGCGAATCCCCGTTGGATTAAATTGAAGTGCATGGCGCGAGATATCGCTCGCCGGCCGGACTCTCCGGTCCAGCACCTCGTTGTGAATTTTCCAGCATCCGCAGCTTCCTGCATTTTTACAATGGCATCGCAAAACGTTGATCCCATAGCAACCCTCGTGTGCACTGATGATTTCCATCAACGTCAGACACATTCCCCCCCTGAAAAAAATTAAAGACGACGCTTATATTTTCTCTTTTTTTTTCATTCCTTCTTAATTTTCCTTTAATATTCACTCGAGATGAAAAGGGTCTCGGTTGACTTAATAAACAGAATAAATCCATGCGCTCTTATTACTTTCGTTTTCGTCTTGCGTGAACAACAAATAACTTTAGCCATTTCCTCCTGGTCTCTTCTCTTTCTTTCTTCTCTCCTTCGCCTGCCTCTGTCTCTCTCACTCTCTCTTGCAGCTGCGTTCATTCTTTTCCCCTTTTTTTGTATTTTTTATCTCTCTCAGCTTTGTCACGAAACCGTGACGAAATTTGATATTGTGTCGATATTGAATTGCCACGTTATACGCGTTATATATATATATATATATATATATATATATATACACATACTTATCTCACCGTAATGTAACCACTGGAACAATGTACATGAAAATCGTAAATTGTAAAGAATTGTTTTCTTCAGCTTAATTTCTCGGACCACACACCCCTTCCACCACTCGGTTTTCTTTTGTTTACAAAAAATACCATCCCCACGAAATACCTCACTGTAACATCGTCCCTTTTAATTTAACTGAGATCCTCTATCTCCTTCAGGCCGCATCCACTTCGGAAAAAGGATCCATCTGCCTCTCGAGGAAGAGAAAGGCCTTATCTCCTGAAAGGAGCAGGACGTTCCCAGTTCTCCTTCCAGTCGATCGAGCCTTATCTCGGGTCCCAGTCGGAGCGAAGATTCTACGTTAACTCTCCGAGTAAACTCTTGCATTTTTCCTCGTATCCTTCCTCTCCTTGATATCCTGCATATCCTGGATTTACCTGTCGTTATAATCACGTTTCTGAAAGAAAACTGTTTCCCGGATATATATATACATATATTCTGTGACGATAATGAACTTTTTGAAAATGATCCTGAAACCATCAACGATAACAAAAAGTATCCAGAGTATCACTGTTATCGTTACTACGTGACTTTACTGTTTGGTATGTAGAGAAGAAGCAGATTTTTTTGAAAAATTTTTTTTATTTCAAACTTTAATATAAATATGATAAAGTGATACCGTATAAATGTATGAGAATGACGTAAAGCCGTGAAAATAGTTTTCCCGTCTGAGGTTCATATGTAACATAATATAACCTGATAAGCTATTACTTTTATATACGTATATACATGTAGGAGTGGGCCCCGAGCCTGGCTTGCTACGGGCCTGGCGAAGGCAGTCGAGTCGAGGGTTCACTGAGCAGCAGAGAGGGAAAACGACGAACAGTTTGGATTTAGACTCTTAACGAGGATGTTCGTTTCTTATAATAAACATTCTTGTAATTATTAAAGTTGCAGTCCGTCGTTTCCCTCGGAAAAGATCCATGTGGGTATATACAGTGTATACAAGATGCGTCATATATGCGTACACGTGTAAATTTGCCAATTGCCATATTTTCGTACGTACGCGATATAACGTTGTATATAATCCTACCGGTTTCGGATAGTTACGTAACAGAGAATGATATAAAGCAATTAGAAATGTCATAGGGAGTCTCCCGGGCTAACTTCCGGTGAATCCGGAGTGAGAAATTATAACAGTGAATTTTCACGCTCGAAAAGTCTTCAGGATTTTGCGGACTGTCGCTGACGCGCATTTGCCAAAGCTCCCCTGACACGCCGAGCCAAAAGTTTACTACCTGCTTCGGCTCGGGTGGCCCGAGTAACGTCGTTAATTAAATACGGCGAATTTTCGTAAATTTCGAGAACGTCGCGGTACGCTTTAATTGCTCTGTTATTACTCCCTCGAATTAATAGAGAAGTTTGGCATCGAGTTTCCAATAAAATTTCATCGGTACGTTATCAGCCTTTATGGCGTAATGACGAATCGAGTGATCTCACTGTTTTACTCTTAGCCATACGCGTATATATAGGTATACGTATACGTGTTATTTTGTACCTCAAAGTCTGACATAAGCTTTTATGCCGCATTCACAATAGACATTCATCCTCATTTACCAATAGGAAAACACATTCTTATGCGATGTCGCGGGATACGACATTACCGAGTCAAGACTCGAGTCGTGAGTCGACGACGAGTCACTCCTACGCAAATTGATCGGCTACGTAATTACTCCTGCTGACGTGGCGTGCATGAGTGACTGAGTCTGCGAGGGAGTCACGAGGGAACGAGAGAGAAAGAGAGATAGAGAGTGGATGCGTGCCGAAGCGAAAATCGTGACTCATTGATTCTTACGAATAAGGCTTTACGTAAACATGTGTTCGCCTCCGTGTCAAATAATAATTTCAATCTTAAATCTCAACGATTTTTATTACAATTTTGTCACACCTAATTTTTCAGGCCTATTCTCAATCCTTTTTTTTTAACAACGACCAATCTGACCTTTGCCCTCGGAGCTAATCGATTCTTCAAGAAATCCTTACCGGTACCCAGCATTCAGCTACTTGGGGTCAGCGTTGGCACTAACTGCTGTAACCTGATGACCCTATACGCCGCCTTATAATCCCTCCTGTTCTATATCTATTGTAACGTGACCCCTTACGAATCGTGTTTCCCGACCTTTGTACCGCGAACTCTTAACATGGAAAATTGATCACCACGTCGCTCCTGCCGATATCGCCCGCAGCCACCGCACTGTGGGTTATACTCACTCGTGTATACCTATATTATGTTTTCACGTAAGATACATATATGGTAGTTCGATTAGGCTCGTTCACACTGTCCGCTACGTTATTTACAGCGATAAGTCGACCGAGTCTGGTATTTCTACCTGTTAAGGCGATCTGCATGAAAATTAATCGCTTGAGCGTGTTAGGTCGGATAGTCGAGACGAAAGCGATACAGAATCGTGATGATCTGCTTTGTAGATTAAAAGTATTTTTTTTTTACGTGGGTTACTCCATTTCCGCAATGAACCACAGGGTAAAGGGATGCTTCATACCGTTATGGTTTGAAATGATTGTTATTACCTAAAAAGTAACTGTTTATCTGTTACCGCGCAAGGTATACCTCTCGTAGCTATGAAGCAGAATATCAATTATCCATTTACATTCTCGAAAACATTATGCTGTACAAGTACGAAATCCCATTCTTGTTTATAGCCAACCCACGCGTTGTTTTCATAATAGTAACCGACGGCATGTATCGAGTTGGGAATATTTTTTTTTCCCCTAGGAACAGAAGTTATTTTTCTTACGAGGATATAGCACCATAGAGAACGACGTTCGTCCTGTTTGCTGAACCTGTTTTTGCCCGGTCCCATATTAGAGCCATCTCGTTAGTGCCAACCCGACAAGAGCCCGGGTTATGTATAGACCATGTTTGCTAACTATCATAATTCGTTTTCTGTTGCAGGTACGTTCCGGCACTAATTCATTTTCCAGGCGAGATATAAAAGACGGTCCATATAGGACTACCCTAGGACAGATTCACGATAAGGTATTGGTCCATCACGCAAGGCAATTTTTTTCCTGCTCTATTCTCACATTGAATCTATCCGTTCAGTGCCGAAATTTTAGGGCGCTTATGAAAACAGTCTCCCCTCGCACTGGAGTAACACGCACGAGTCTCACGCATTTCTATAATCGATTTCGACGCTGTATTCGTTTTTGCGTCTTTCTCGCGTATGAGAAAAGCACAGCGAACCTGCGAAAATCCCCCTAGACTCGAGTACCGAAGGCTTAAGACCCTCGTCCAGTTTAATTTGACAAGTGGAATCGATCCTGGGCCACGAGCCTGTCCATTGGTACCAACCTGGAAAACATTTCCAATGTTGCGAAAGATCCTGAAATAGCGTGAGGTTCTCAACAGTCGTCAAGATGCCAATATAATTGTGACATCAGTGGATTCTTCGGGTTCGGACTCGAAGGTTGGTACTTCTACGTCACAGTCAATTTTTCTATACGTTATGACGTCATTTTTCGAATCACGTTCACATTCCAGCTACCGATTCGGACAACGTTCTCGCCTTCTGATTTCCTTCGAGTCGCCATCCTGATTAGAAGTTACGCCAATGAATTTACTCGAGGTGCCCGAATCTCCCGTGGAGAGACAGTCTCGAGTACCGAGTTGCCCGGCAGAGGAGAATACCCGACGGTGACGTCTCCGGGGATCGGCAGACCCCAAAGATCAGCTTTGGGTTACTCGATTTTACGCGTCCCCAAAAATCTTCAAGATCCGTTAAGCTACCCGTGTGTTCTGATGGGTTCTGTCCGAGTTCCCGTTCTGGCAGATTTGAGTCTGGTCCACCCAGACTCCCAGGTCAAACAGACCCGTCAGTACCCAGTGAAAAATAAATGGCTGACGCCCTCCTGGCTCGCGGTTGCTTGGACGAAGGGTGGACGGCCGAAGGTGAGGTAGGTTAGTTCTCGGATTTTCGTTATCGGCGACGAGTTAAGGAAATACGTTACGCACATTCAGAACCGTATTTGCGTGTGAAATTGGACCGTTCGCCCTCGCACGGGTAAAATCGTCGTGGTAAAATTCTGATACGAAACTATACCGAACGGTAGCTCATTACAGAATGAAAGCTACTCGATAGTGATGCTTGCGATTGTTGGCAATGATGTTCGCCGGATGTTTGCCACGAGGGAATAAAGTGACGTCGACCAAAAACGATGGCGAATTCTGCGGTGGCTTTTGCGAAGCGCCGTAACAGCTTTCGATACCGGGTTTAACCGTAATGGTCGTGTGTCAATGGTGGCGAATACGTGCGTATGAAGGATATAAAGTGATATCGGTGGATTCGTCTGACAGGCACATACCAACGGCGACTAACGAAATATTTGCCTTTCGATTGTGCCGCTCTCACGCGCTCTCGTACGCTCCCGCGCGATCGCTCTCTCACGGGAATGCGTAATCGCACACTCTGTAGGTATGTCAATGGTACAGAGGGTTAGCGTGGATTCGTACCAGCCGTTTGAGAAATTGATAGCTCATATTTATATATTACGTGCGAGAGATATCGGGTCTGGTCTGTGATGGCGCGTCGAATCCCAATAAAAATGCAAATACCTGGGCCCCGTGTGCGCGGGTGAACGAGACTGTACCTCTTTCGTTACTTCGTCGCGGAGAAGCTAATCGGCATTTTTTTTTTTTTTTTTTATTAATTTCCTAATATATCACACGACACGAAAAAATGGCGACTAGCGAAAAAAGTCGTAGACGGCTTTAACGATGGAAGTATATCGAGTGGAATGGATTCTGCGTGGAAAAAATTAGGATTCGATTAGGCGTTACACGCTTTGATAAATTTCATCGGTCACGAGGCTCTGATCGATGTTATCGATCGAAAAGACTAAAAGTATTTTCTATGTACGCGTCATCGACTCGCTTCACTACGGAGTTCTGACAACCGTGCAGATCGTGATCACTGACACAGTTTCCATTTTTAGCGTACGTCGTAAACATTCGCCGTGAGGCCAATCGAAGGGACCGACGCGAAATCCATCGAGTGCATGTAAGTAGCATACGTGTGAGATACACACGTGACGCGTGTGATCGGTCGGCGACATCAGTTACGGATTCAGGGGCCATCTTCTTATGGGTTACCACCTACAGAAGTCACCTCAATCTTGCGCAGATCCAATCGTACATGTATAGCGATATGCACGCGATTTTCTGGCTTTGCCAATTTTATATACACGGTGAAGATCAGTCAGGTACAAATGGCCAATTGATTTTTTGCACTGAACATTTCGTATCGTCAAAGAATATCGCGTAAGATCGAGTTCGAATTTTACGAGTGAAAGTACGGAATTCCACGAACGACCGTATATCTTATCCCATCAAGTGTGTATATACATATAGTGTAGTTGATGCATGCAGGTATACATGCTGTACAGTTATATATATCTATAGGGAGAGATCGTTGCAGCATCCCCATTCGAGTTTATTTTCCACAAAAACTTTAGCTAATTGTTTCTACCCGATTCATATTGATTTTCTCCTTCACGCTCTGGACAATTTAACGAGATCGCGATCGATCGACGAAACTTTGTGTATCATTAGGAGTCCCCCTCTTGTTACTTTCGGTATCGTCTACTTTGCTTTTACTAAGAGACATTTCCACTTAGCTACCTGTTCTCGTTACCTTGGAGAAGATGAGAGAGCGAGATATAGCCAGAGACGAAGAGTAAGAGAGAGAGAGAGAAAAGTTATGCCCAACCATAGCCAAAACACACCAAAGTTCCAGGTATGCCTGCGAACGTACAAGGTTGTAAATTCATTTAACGCTCAGCCGTAATTACACCAAGCCGGTATAAATAAGCATTACGCAAGAGACACGAAGGTGCCAGACGAGCATTTTACCTGGAAGCTTTTTTATTGGTCGCTCGAGAAGCGCTGCGCGCCGGTACAAAGGTTCGTTAATCGAGAATCCAGTGGAAAAGATTTCCTCGAGAAATAACGTATACGAAATTGAAAAAAAAAAATTATGAAAAATTAAAAATTAAAAATTCGAATCATTGATGACATTAACGCTTTGAATAACCGGTTATAACGGTGTCTGTTTTATTGTTTTGTTTCCATAAGTTTCCTCAACCAGATCCGACTGTGTCTGCGGCCCCATTAGATGGTCTGGTTTGCGGCGGGACGATTAGATTACGATCAAATGCCAGAAAGCAATTTGGTAGTGCACAGTTAACTCCCTCGTTCGATTGAAAACAGGACTTTACAGTATATGATGTAAAGCCTCTACGATACCATACATACGTATACAACCTGGGCTAAAGTAATAACCTCGATCGTTACGGGACCTCGGAGTCTTCACAAAGCCGATTTAATCGGATGATCGACGCCCGGGCACTTACCGTCATAATTGCAGTGACGAATTAATGATCCAGGTAAAGCGCGTTCGCTTTATATCCAAGTTTATGACTTTATTGGGCGTCGCCGTGAGAGATCTTACGATAACACAATTACACTGTTTCCTCAGCTGCGCGGGAGTCGAGTGGCTCGAGGAGGCGTTGAGTTAACCTTGCGTAACTTCACCCCTTTACGGTTTCGCCTCCTTCTGCTTACTTATACCTCTATACCTTTGGTCTTGACTAGGCGTCGCGAGCTTGAAAAGCCCCTTTATGGTCCATTCTGTACGGCGTGCCGGAGAGCCGCAATTAAATCGATAAGTACGGTGAATATTAGGCTCAATTACTTTCCGACAAATCCTTCGGGCTTGCGGCACCGAGTTTGCGGTCTTGGGGTTACCATCCTAACCTGACCTTACGAGACACCTCCTCGACCAGTCTCCTACCTCCTGGTGACTAACTTCTTCGACGGTGTCCTCTCCCTGTGCGCTGTAAGCGTATTAAACGGAGATTCAGATTGGTGGTCGTGCAGGCCAGTGCATATATGTATATATCACCCGTGTAGTTATTCCGCGCTGATGTCTATATACTATATAGCTATAAGATATATACCTGGTGTAGCCATTCCTAGGAAAGTGGCTACGCCCGGGATCGTCTCAATTTCCTCGGAATGACCTGACCGAGTCGCCACGGGCCACGTCGAAACTTTCGGACGTAATTAAAGCCTGCGGTTAATCGGTTCAGCCTTTAAGAGCCACTGTCGCCCTGAGACTCCTCAGCCTTTCTGACTTTGATAATCGCAAGTTTTCTCGCTCGTGACTAATCGCTGGTCGCTGACTGGCTAATCTGTACGGTTTTGCCTCCTCGATTTATCGGCGTTATTAATGACGTATTAACGAGCGATCCCGGGGTGTCGCCTACGGTAACCTCGGACCGGTGACTCAAGGAAAATATATGGATCGTATATGAATTTGAATTCCTAAAAATTAAAAAAAAAATTAATCATTTACGGGTCTATAAGTTCATATATGATTTATACGTATCGTTCGTACTTATCCCCGAATCCATATGTTGTGCTTCGTACGAAAGATATATTTCTTTTATTTGGGTATATTCGAGCGATAAAAGGTCACGAAAAGAGATTCACGAGATCACGCTCGTGACCTCGGCTTTAATAATCCACGAGGTTTACGTAATAGCTAAACTCTAGCGAATCGAGTCGATCGAAATTTATGTTTACTGCGGGATAGTCCAAGTTGTTACGAAATTTATCGCTAACTAAATCGATTTACTGTTAAATTTTTCTTAACAATATCGTCGCGTGGTTTTCTGATTTACGGATTTACTTGTTTTCGTGCAAAATAAAATACGTAGAATTTAAATGCTCACGATAACGCACGATTTAAATGCACGCGTTACACTCGCCGCTGTTTGATAGTTTCGGACAGGCCGATTGACTACGAAAAAAAAAAGTATTTTGTGGTTGACTGAACATTTTTATTTTTTTTTTGTGCGGCGAAGTTGAGACCCTCAGCTTCCTGTATCTTTTTGTAAGCAACTGTCAGAAACTGTCAACGAGGGGAAAGTGCAGTACTTGAAATTCAATTGTATGCGTTCGTTATCGCGAACCCGACTGTACAGTCGATTTTCGCAGTAGTATTTTTCACGCGAATTGCACTGCAAGTAACAATACGGCATGCAGCGATATTGTGCATAGAAATTGCATAGACACCCGATACGGTTGACAATAAAATTGTTAACGACCAAAATCTTTCCTTTACCGTCATGAATTTGTTTGTTGATTTTATTTTTTATTTTTTTACCGAGATATGTATTCCGCCGCTCTTATCCCTTCGTTTCTCTTAATTTCTCCAACGTCTGAATCCTCTGGGGGAATCCCTCCCACTTCTTCCTTCCCTCTCTCTCTCTCTCTCTTTCTCTCTACTTCGGAGCTCGTTAACGAATCGCGCTTCTATAATTAGACGCGTTATCCGATGCAATTATCGCGAGCGTAAAAAGATCCTCAACCGCCGCGGATGCTGGGGCTCGAAAAGGCTGGTGCAGTTACGAGCGAAAGAAGAAAGAGAAAAGATGGGGGGGGGGGGAATATGCGAGGTAAAAGAAGAAAGAAAAAAAGACGAAATAATAATAATAATAAAGCTCGCCACGGAACTAACGCGAAACGACAGTCCCGCGTCCTGATTCGCAACGGTCGTACGTTAACTCGGGTACGAATAAAAATAATGATGTTGATCCTCGTGAGGAGTCCAACGAGAGAAGAAGCGACGTAAGAAGAAGGGAAGAGACGAGGAAGAAAAAAAAGGAATTACCGGTTAAGCGACTCCCGCTTAAAGTGGCACGACAAGGTCTTCGTAATTGAATGCGAGCGTTAAGGAGTCCATACTTTTCTTCGACCTTCCGCGGGCTTCTGCGCTTTGCCGAGATACAGCTGATCGTCATTCTACGAGATCCAAAGGTGGCTCCGATGACTACGGAAGACCCGAAGAAAATTTTGGGTCCATCGGATTCGGACTGCGTACATTCTTGAAGGTATCTGAAAATGTTCTGTAAGTATATAGATATACACGGTTATCGTTTAGCCACCCTCCTCCGAGACTCTTTCCTTCTTTCGTCTCCTTCCGCCATCTTTAACGGTCCGGGACTCGCCTCATTATTCCACTGACTGAATTCGCACTTGAACCGAGATTTAATTAAACGGCCACTTAATGCGTTTCGTTTTTCAGACGGCTGGCGTCGGGACGCGCCTACCGCGTTGAAACTCGCGAAGAAAAGAAAAGTGTGGACGAGAGAGGGAGAAATAGAGGGAGGCTGAGAGAGACAGAGGCTCGTGGAATTAGGACGCCTTTGAAATTCGGTATTCGATTTCGTCCAGTGTCCGCCTTGTGAAGTTCCGTTAGTACGTACTTGCATGTAGCGTTTCGTATGGGGGCAACGTGTGTACAGGGTAGTAGGGATCCGTATAAAGAGAAACGAAATCCCTTGGCGAATCGGCTAGCAATCTAGCTCGAAAGGACACACCAGGTATAAACAGCTGCAGTAACCGGAATAGGAATGCCGTTCGTAGAGTCGCGGCGAAAGCTATCAGCTCCTTGATAAGGTCGCGATGTCTGGAAATTGCATCGTGCCACGGAACCTATCCCGACGCCCAGCGTCTCTCTCGACGTAGCAACAAATTCTCCGGTGAGGAGCCACGAGAGCTGCGGAAGCTGGAAAATTCTACAGGTCCTGGAACGCGCACTGGCGCAGCTCCCTACGTGTCCTCGGCGAAGGGGGGGGGGGGGGGAGGATTGGCGATAAAGGGAATTCGAGGAAATCTTGAGCGGGAAGTATGCGCGAGATGAGGCTGAGGGATAAAACGAAGAGAGCGAGAGAGAAGAGGAACGAGAATGGTAGAAAGTGGAAGGGAGAAAAAAGTGTTGGAGATCAGAAGAGGCGTCGATATATTCGTTGTATGGGTCCAGATCGGATCGAATCGGTCGACCGGAAACGTCGGGACGCTGAACCATTCCTGGCATTTTCCTATCGTATCCCCGTCGCGTGTCGCGTTCTAACGTGGTTCGCGTGACACGGTCTCGCTGCAGTGAGCACGTGACTTAATATGACGTATCCAATAACGCGACGCTGGAAAAAGCCCACTGGAATGTCCAGTATCCATGTCACGTGGCGTCGCAAGAGCAGAGAGTGGAATTAAGCGGAAAGAGGGAAGGAGCACGGTATATGGTATAGCACAGCTGTATATAGGTATATAGGAGAAAGAGAGTTACGAGCGGGGCTGAAGAAAGAATGGGAACGGCGTGTTTTCATCGTAGCGGCACAATTCCGCGGATCTTTAACGAAGAAGGTAAGAAGGATGTAACAAAAGGAAAAGGATAGTCACTGAGTAAGAGAATGGGAACCAGTAAGATGCGGATCAGAGAAATACGAGTTTTATCGATGGTGGGTAGTACTATATATAGTACTACTGGTATTGCTGCTACTACTACTACTACTACTCCTATTAGTAGTAGTAGTACTAGTAGTAGCAGTAATACCAGTAGTACAGTATACTACTACTACTACTACACTACTACTACTACTGCTAGTACTAGTAGTAGTAGTGGGAGTAGTAGTTGTAGTACAAAATACTATAAACTATGAAGTAGTAGTATTATTGGTAGTACCAGCGACAACCACTAGTGTCAGTGTCGCTCTGTTCGTTTACGTTGAATCTCTGTGTGGCACAAGACGAAGAGAAAATGAAAGAGAGTGAAGATAAAAAAAAACACTGGGTATATAGCGCGGTATAGTCTGTACCACCGATGGAACTTTCATGAACTCCAAAGCCAGAGCCGCATACTTGTAGCTGACTGGTAGCTCGTTGGAAACGCGTATCGCGCTCCTGCGGATTCTGTCACTTTAAAACTTTAATCTCGAGCGCAGTCGCCGGCCGAAGATAGCAGGGCACAAGGTATACGTCACATGCCCGAACAATAACGCACGTGAGAGAATGTTTTCCTAGTCGATACAGTCGTACGGGCGTGAAGTCACGTGAGAAATTTAATCCCTCGCTCATTCGTATGTCAGGACTCCGCACCCTTTACACACAATAGTAACCCTCCTCGATTCGATTTTACTCCGTTCGACTCAATTCGTCCACAACTTCGCTTCGATTCGTACGAGGAGTTATCGCGAACGGGTTTTACATGCGACTTCTATTCATAGGGAGGCGAATCGTCGAGCACGCGGTGTCAATGAGACAACACTGGCAACAGCTGTGACGTTACAGCTTCCCAACCCCCCGTCGCGAGCACCCTGCACCCACCCCCCTCTCAGTATAAACATCCGGAAGGGGTATCGGGAGACGTGAAATCGACGCGGGAAGAAAGGATTATACCGGGTGGTTCTCTGAAATTTTTTTCTAATACGAAATGCTGGCGCCAGACCCTCTGTAAAATATCATATATAGAGAAACGGATGTCAACCAACCCCTTTATAAATTCCCAAATCCAGAAATCGATCGCGGTTCTCTTTGATATGTTCGAACAAAGATAAAAAAAAGCGTCAAATTACCTATAGAAATTCTGTCACAGTCACGTCCTACTTTTTCTTTCCTTCTATACATTTTTTTCAAACGAGCCACCCGTTACAGTCGCGGTTCACGGCTGAGGAGTAAAGCAGCGCTGGCTGGTGGGAGTCGATGCTTTTTTTCCTCCCTACAGGATTCGTAACAACCGAAAGTTTTTTCGATAAGCGAAGCGCCAGTATACCCCGTGCCCACAGCATAGCTGCCAACTGTGGGAAATTACTATTCAAAATTTAACTCGGTGCAGGGGGTTGGGTGGGAGCGAGAAGCGACGGGAGGGAAGGGGGCAGAGAGTATGCATGGCGGTTTGGAAAGAAAAAGAGATTGAAACGAAAAAATAGAGAAAAATGAAGAGCGAAATAAAAAAGCCAATGACTGTTACGCACGACGCGCAACAGCTGCTTGTGTAGGTCAGTTCCCACGTGTGTAGTACCGTAGGTGATACGTAGTAGCTGGTAGTAGAGCAACGCGACAACTCGCTACCGACCAAAGGGAAAACAATCACCGTCTGCCTAGTACTCGTTATACGTTACTCCACTATATCTATATATACACAGTACACGTATACCCTATACACGTTCTCCGCGTTGATATTACGTAACCGTATACACACGAAGAAAAAAAAAATATATATATATACATTGTAAATAACAGCGCTCAACCGATATAGATATAAAGAGAAAATACGAAACTAATGAATTTGTTGACGATTTTTCGCGAGTGCTTTTACGCGCCTCTTTCCGTATCAGTTGGTACAGCCCAGCATCCCATCGGATTCAACGAGCCACGCAACCCTCGGTACTGGCTAGTCAACGAACAACCACCCTCTAATAACCCAGCCTAACCATACCGACCCTAAAGTGAACAACCCGCCAACCAAGCCGGGTACGCAGCATCCCTGTACCGATCTAACGAGATTATTCGCGCGAACGCTCGGCTCTATCGCTGCTCGCGGATTAGCGTCTGTTTACATTCGCCCGATATAATTGCGCGCGGCGCCTAAATTACCGGCCCCACGCTGGAAATCGATGGTGGCGAATGCGTAGGGACGATATACGTACACGTGGACACACTCGTACAGGGTAAGCTACATACTGGCCGTATGTGAAACGCATATGTGGGATTCTCGGCTCTTTCGCAATATTCGCCACGCTGGTAATTCCAGCCGTGTTCTCAATGTTTTCGATGTTCCTACTCGTCCTCGGTCACCTGTGCCAGAGGAAAATCAATATATCGGAGATTTTAATTAGCGGACGCCTCCATTTTCCCCGAGCGACAATCAATAGTAAGCATATGTATACGGTGAGTGGTACCGTTACACCTGTTCGAACGACGTCGGCGTCCCGGCGTCGGAGAGTCGACGTTGTCCGTGCTAATGGCCTGGTTTGTCAGCGGCTTTTATTTTTTTTCTCTACGGCATCGCCAAGCACTGTGTGTAATGTCCACTCTTTTTTTCTTTCTCGCTCAACCCAGCTACACGACGTATGTCTGTCCCTTCTTGTCACGGCCGCGGGCCACGTGGGCGGATAGAACGAAAATATTTGTATTTTCATATAGTACGTTCATGCTTACGTGCAATTAAATCTGTAGGCAATACCCGATACAGATGGTTACCAGAATTGCCGGGAGTCTTCTCGTCGATTCAAAATATATTTACACGATATCTGTATATACCATTAATTTCACCGATTGTATATTTACTGTTAAACACATCACGAGTATCCGGGCTACTTCTTGTACAGCCACAAGAAAGAAATCACTCGTGGCCCGAAGGGACTCTGCGCCACTCGGCAGGATAATACAGCCTAGGAAATAATTAACGATCCAAGAGCCACGTAGCTTTCCTTCGGAGCCCGAGAACTCGCTGTATCCTGGCATCTAACCTTGGACGGGACATTTTCCACTGCGCAGTAGGACACGCATTCCTTCCTATGCCGTTGGTATGTCGAGGTGAGCAGCGGCATGCAACGGCATCCAATATTCGCCAATAGGTCGCGGTTACGACCCCGCGGATTCCGCTGGGCGCATACCGGCTCCCGGCGTCGCTGAGGCGTTAGTCAACGTTATCATCGAGCAATCCTTGTATGTGTATATATATAGCTATTCCCGAACTCCACGAGGAAAATAGTCATTAGCACCCATAGGGGATAATACCGTATACCCGCGCATAAACCTAATTGCCTAATTATATATAAAATCATTTATACACCGTGAACGATAATTCAATCAAATCCTAATCCCACCTGTTTCGTCTCTCGTGTCAATTGGGAAATGCCAACTGTTTGCTTTCCTGCACGAATAATTGTTTCTATCGGTTTACGTCATAATGGTTTCCTCGGGCTGGCTTCGCGAGGCACAAAGCGAATAGGCCAGCTGAATAATGAAACGGTCCTACAGCGTTACGGTTTGGCGCCCGTCGCGACGCTGCCCGCTACAAATTGTCCCTGCTCTTACTACAATGGGCGCCAGCTACAAAGTTTGGACAATTAAGCTGTTCTATCGTGGGCTCGCGTCAGTGTCTCTCTGTCTCTTTTTATCTTTCACGCTGCTCTGTATATATATAGTACTGGCTATGACTTCTCTCTCTCTCTCTCTCGTTATATATATATTACTCTCTTTCTCTTATATACGTGTCACTCTCCTGTACGAGACTCTTTGGCGTTCTGTCGCACTGCCCTGGCAATTCAGACGTTAACGAGCGCGAACGCTTCAGGCGCGTTCGCATGAGACCGACGTATAAGTACGTATGAGGTACGCGGTATGTACGGTATACATAAGGTATATAAATGTACGGATAAAAGTAATAACCAAGGAGACACGAGGTATAAATTCGTACGAGAGGGAAAATCATTCTAATGGAAAATCATAAACTCGGAGAAAAGTTACTTCTTTATTAAAAGTTTCACGTTACCAGTCGACGGGAGGAATGATGATATCATAGTTACGTCGGTTGTGTGTATATCTGTGATAATGACGTCCGAGACTGTTTGCTGGGACAAGTGGTACCATCTTGTCATGGGCAGACTGTATGTATCTAATCACGGCCTATAAATAGCTATAGCAAGTTTAGCCGCTCAGGCCCGATGCGAGGCTGTGGTAACGCGAACCCGTGGGATGGTCCACCATAAAATGATATCCAGCATCTTCCTCTCTTGCGTATCTTCGTCTCCTGTCGTTCTCTTGACTTCTCCACACGCATGTGGACGGGTTACCCTGACTATCAGTCGACACGCATTTTAACGATTTACTCCATTAACGCACGAACCTTTACGCAAATTGATGACCATAGGTGGAACTTGACCTCGACTGTACAAATAAATTTTTTTTTACTCTCTAAGGGCTTATTTTTAGAAAAACACGTATAGGATGTTTAGGTAACGGCTGGCCTGATGTTTCAGCGGGTCGCTTTTAATGGCGAAGACAGGCGTTTTCGTGGGGTGTTGAGTGAAAAAAGGAGAGAAGAGGTATAAATGCTTTTCTTTCTTATTATTAGTTTTCTTTGAAAAAAATCGAGTGATCGATTGACGAAATATTTAGATAAATGATTCCCGATGATAGGACGATGTCCATCATTCTCGCTATGGTACATTGATTTATTATCCTTCGATGATTATTAGTGGTTCGTAAGGTCAAAAATAATCTTCAGACTGTTGCGTGGATCGATTCCGGCAAAATTTGCCATTTGAAAAAAAAATCGAATTTTTGACAGTTTTCAATTAAGGGTGTTCGATTTCACATAATGGCATTAATTTCGTTCGGTAATCAAGCGGATTGCAAGTTCTCCTTCTCTGTCTCTTTCGTGGTTAACGTGGACCAAACACGCCGATCGATTACCGATATTCATTACCCAACCAGGAACGCTAGGAAGATCTTGCCTGGATACCCTGACGATTATTAAGTCATCACCACGTGTTCCTCTTGGCTTTGTTAATACGTAAAGTCAATAAAAATACTGTTTCCATTGTACAGTACCCGTACGGGTTCCAACCCTATATTTATTCTCTGACATTCTCCATCTCTCTCTCTCTCTCGCACTCCACGGCTATCCCTTTAACGCATTCGCGATCCTTGTGTCTCACCTCCAGCCTCCTTCCGTCGCTTCCCATTCTTCTCCTTCTTCTCGCTCCAAACTCCTCCGTCTCCCGAGAGCCGCTTTCTAAGAGTTACGCAACGTACCTCGTCCGTTGATTATTTTTCAAAGAGCGGCGGTTTGGAAATTTTTAAATGGCAGTTCAATGAAACCGGTTTTCTCCTCGTGGGAGGCGAGCCTCCTTCCTCCTCCATAGGATCCAGCTTACGATCCACGAGGCATAGCGTAGCCTACACGTAAGCCGTATAACCTGAAAGTCTCTTATACCTTCCAAGGATTCCACGGACGCTAAAAATTCATGTACACGAGCTTGTATATTCACCTGATGAAATTTCGAAATACACTTATTCGAATTACCCATATGGAATAGTTCATTGACATCCTGACAAATATTTTCCCCACCGTGTCTTTTTAACGTTGAACATAAACGATCCTGCAATTTGTAAATATCCAACGACAAAGTGAAGGAATATATATATTTTTCGTACTGCCGTCCGTCCACCCCAGTCACTCATCGTCTCCTTTCGTACAACGGCGAAACTTCGTGTACCGACGATGTCCAAATCCGACTACGAGCAGAACTCCCCGAGCTGTACCAGAGAGCAGGGGAATGACGGCGATGGGCAAGAGAAGTAGAAAATGGAAAATGTCCAGTAGCGCCGCGCATACGTATAGTATATTCGTTCTCGGTGCAGCTGAGCAAATAGGGTGTCTCTCCTATTTTCGTAAATTTCGGTCGGAGGGTCCTTTCACGTATAACTATAGAAACACGGTACGTCCTGTGTAGCACGGCATATATATGTATATAGTTATACAGAGTACAGTGTCATAAGCCAGCTATGGGTACGTATATAGCAGGGCTACTTTATATTCGGAATACTGAGCAGCGACTATAGCCAAGTTGCGTGGTCGTTATATGGCTGTATATACGTGGATATAGCTATAGTATACTCGCGCCAAGTACAGAGTGTCACGTTAAAGAGAGAATCCGTTGGAAGTTCCTGGAGGATATCGTCGGCTGGTACGTACCTCTGGGCGAGAATAAGAGAGATCCAGGGAAGGACGGAAGGGTGGGAAGGAGATAAGAGATGCAGAGTGGGAGGAAGGTACGAGGGGGGGATGCGAGCGGAGGGATGAGAATGAGGATGAGGATGATGCTTAAGGGTGAGTTTTGTACAGCTTCTGTACCGGCGGTATTGCCAGTTCTGGTAGTTCTGCTGATGCTGGTGCAATGCGGAGTATTGTCAACTTTGCTCAACCTACCTGTTGGAGTTCGAAGAGGACGAGGAGAGACCTTCTGCCACTTTAGACTTACCTTCTCAGTCAAATGCAAGTCGCGCGTAACTCCTGTTCTTAGGCACGCCTGGGAGGTTATGTATTCAGACTTGAGAAAATGGAGCGGAAAATGTGTATTAATGTGTGACAGCGCGTAGAAGGAACGTCTGGGATTTACGGTAAGGAAGTGCTTGATTAATTGTAACGGGATCATTTTAGGGAAGCTGTGTGTGCTGATTGGTCCAAGGGGATTATCAGTATTCGATTTCTCATATATGTATATATATAGACTGTAGGTATACTCGTGGTCCACTGCCGGATTGTTTAATCTGGAAAATGTCCAGGACCAGCTAATTACCTCGACAATTGGTAAAGTTAAATTGAAAAAGTGCAGGACTTTACTTTTTAACGAATAGCAGCTCCCCACGATTTATACCTAGGCACGGTTCCAATCCGGCGATAGGCTGGCGGTCCTGATAAAAATCTGCTCATCGTGATTGCCAGTCCTGGCTATTTCGTTCCACCATCATCAGCACCATTGAGAACGACGGCTGCAGGAGTAACACGTAGCAGCGATCGGCAGTCTCTCTGTGCGAGGAACGAGAAAGATAAATAAATAAATAAATAAATACAAAAAGTCCCGTCAACCCCTGCGCTGCATCAATTTATCAAACTCGATCGCGTAGCCAGCGACTGTGAATATATAAAAAAAAAAAAGAAAAAAAAAGGATAGTCCGATCGGTCGCTATAAATGTCAGCCGTAAATGTAAATGCAATGTAGCGTGACAAAAAGCTCTCTTTAAAGCTCTTCCGGTAGTCGCGCACAGTGTTACGAAAACTCTTGGGTTTGGCTCGAGAGTGAACTCGGTCAACGTTACTCTCGAGATTAAATGATTCCCAGCATCCCTGAGAGTTTCTGTATCCGACTACGTCTTTTTGACCCCCCTCACCCGCCTTAGCGTCCGCGCCCTTAACTTGGAACTCGGTCGACGATCTTTCTCGAATTTTTGGCAACCCCTGGTCGTACGCTGCTCTTACACAACGTGACTACTGAATCACCCTTCTCGATCTGTAAGAAAATTCAACGGTGCTACGGCTCGTAAAGATAGGACGGATAAGAAGCAGTTGCACCGGAGCATTCACCCGGGATGCGCCCTTATGCAGCCTCGATCCCTCTTGGCCGTATCGGAATGACGTTGTTATAACGCAGCTGGAGGGATGGAAAAAAAGCCAATCGCGCCTGTAACAGGCAGGGGGTAGTCGTATCGCAGTGGATGCAGAGCACGTGGAAAAGCGCAGGACGAGCGAATCCTGGGAGCAGTGCGTATGAATGAGTTATTCCTTTGCCTTTCGGTCCATTAGCCGTCGGGACGCTTAAGTGGCTCGAGAAGATACGTTATTGCGTATGGCGTCGCCGACGGAGTAAAAACTCGCTAGGGTGAAATTTCATCCTTATTGCAGAAATCTTGCCCGATTGCCGATGAAAAATTAGGAGTATCACTGGAGTGGATGAAGGAACGTTATGGCTCTCCTAGCAATGGTATTGCCGTTGCTAAAGATATCCCCCGTCCGATCGTTTGTTCCAGTTTCCTTCTTCGTAGTTAGGAACGTGAGTGTCTTCCCCTAAGTGGATAAAAATTAAATCGATATTGGCCCCTTGTTAATCGAAGTGTTCCAGTCGGGTACGTATCGGTACGATCCGTATAAAAATGGCTGCGATGAGAGAGAAACGAATAAGAGGGAGTGTTACAGTAGGAAAGAGTCAGGAAATTACTGTGCTCTTAATCGGTAGCCTTTATGCGGTAATCCTATTAAACAGGGTCTTTCTTTTTTTTAGAGGATCAGATACGTAGATATCGTGCTGTACGCAGTTAACATGGGTATTCGGTAGATGCGATCAATTTTATGTAAATAGATTTCATTAAAGGGATTATCGTCGTTGCTTTAACCGCAATTATAGTACAGCTACGGAGCTACAGTCGACTCATGAATACGGGTATCAATCGACTACTAGGTATATACAGAAGTTAACACGTGTTATATTACTATATAGACCAAGAAGTCCAAGAGGCGATATAAAGGCTTTTAAAAAAAAAAGAGAAAATAAAAAAATAAAAAATAAATAAATATTTACAGTGTACCGTATGCGAATCGCAGTGACAATCAAAGGAGTAAGTAGAAATTTAAGGTAAGAAAATGTGGATGAAACGTCGCGGCTATCTCGATAGGGGATGAAGGAGGCCAAAAGAGAGAGAGAGATAATAGGGGACGGACCGGTCGAACGGCCGAAGGAATTGGAGCGAAAAAAGTCACTGGGTAAAGTTTCCCTTGGCTGATACGAAGTCGTCGACACCGAACCTCACGACAGCTCTTTGATCGTTCACCCTATTACCCCTGTTCCACCCTCTGTATCTATATAGCTACGTATACCCTCGAACTTCCACCCCTCTTGCCTCTCTCCAAGATTTCAGAGACACGTGGACTCACTTGACACGTATAGCTACACGGCCTAGTGGAGCTTGAGGAAATTTTTAGTCGAAACCGGATAACAGGCTGGAATTCCTTTACACGCATACAACCACCTTGATCGAATTAGGGACGTTGAAAGAAAACTAAGGGATTTAGGGAAGCAAGCGTGGAAGGGCGAAATGATTCGTGCGCTCTGGACAGATACACTGGTAGATACAATAGACAGACAGATATAGGGTAGATAGATGGATAGAGCCTGGAAGACTGCTGGAATCGCACCAGTGAAACGTGCCTTCCTTCCCGCGTCTCGACTAGTAATCAATATACTCGTCTAGGATTCCTCCGCCCCCCCAACTCTCTTCTCAACCCCTATTTCCAGCCCCATTCCCAACCCGAGGCAGCATTTCCCTCTTTGTTTCTGCAGTTCCGCAGCGGAATCTTCTTTCAAGAAAATTCCCGTCTTCGAATTCTGCTCCAGAGTCCGTTCATCCCCTTGAAGGGGGGTAGCGGGATCCCTTTCTGTTTTAACTCTCACATCCCTTACCATAGGCACAACGTCTGTACGGGTATGAACCATGCTAGAAGCAGCAACGTGATTCCGCGCCGCGATTGCGACTGCGACCTGCGATTGTCGTTTCCCAGCCTCTGCGAGTGACCGGACCATTTTTCTTCCCTTCCCGACTGGCGTCTCCCCAAGCATCGCAAAGAATCAATTCCGACCCCCCCCTCGGCTTCCACCATTTCTCCACCCCCGGAACGAACCCCTTTACTACCCTGGCGTTTGTCGAGTCCAGACCCCAGCGGATCTGCTAGATTGCTTTGTAGTTCTCCACGCGAATATGCGATGTATGCCATTCTCCCAGGACCTTTGTCCCAGGTCCCAGGTGTCAAGATGAAAAAATAAAATAAAAGTAAAGAAAAATAAAATCGATTCATCCCTTACAAGATTCACTGTACGTCAACTCCTATTATCTCGATGACCTTTGAAAAGTGTACGTTAACAACTCGTCACGTAGCTTCCAATGCGGAAACTTTGCGCGATTGCGACTTGGTCCAGCTCCTATTCAGCATCTAATATGGTCCAATGAAATGATCATTGCTCTCGTGAATGAAGCTTTCCCTTCTATTCCTATATATAGCGCACCGAATAGCTATAAACGTACAGACGTGCACTATTCTCTCGGTCCATTCACGGATGCTGGTACACACTGTTACTCGAAATAGAAGATGAACATCCGTCCAGCATCCAGCGATGACTTTCGTGATTATTGAGAATATAATCATCCTACAGTATACTCCATGAAGGTTCCTGCATATATGCATCGTTAGGTAAGCCAGTAGTACGTACACCGTAAACCAATGGCTGCTTATGGGTCATCGCTAAGGATTCGGTAAAGAGGAACTTTTGCCCATAGTGAAACCTCGAGGGTGTCCGACGTCCGTGAGATTGTTCCGGCAGGTACTTATACCTAGTGACTTCCTCTTGAATTTATTAGCCCTTACCCTTGGCGTATCCTGCGCCATTAGCCTTTTTTTTTTATCTATATTATCTTTTTGCGGGTTAACAGATACGAGCAAAAGGTATATACAGTCCAGTGGACTTTTTCTTTTGAATCACATTATACCAGAACGACTATGTTACACGTATATACAACTCACTATATTCCATGTACGGCAAAGCACCGACGAAGAAACTGTAATTGGAGCTTATAAATTTCGCTTTTTATAACCCACGCGGAGGCCAGTATAAGAATCGTTAACATTAGAATTAATCGGGTGAGGATCATTAATTCGATCTGCCTGTACAAGACGCCGTACATCAGGCATGTGTAGATTATTGCCGGTCTAACGATCCTTCCGTCGATTATCGTCGGATGACTAATTATTTCCCAAGAATAATTCACGTGAGTCCAACGTGCAGAAGGACAGAGACTGCGCGACGAAAGAATCTAAAACCAAGAATCATCCTGCCTATTCGTCGTTACGTAACCAAGAGGAAAAATTTTTCTCGAGGTCATCGTTATTCCCTATGCGATTCGACATTCCGACGTAGTTCACAGAGGGATTCCGGAATTTCTGGATTCCACGATTTCAGGCTTCCGTACCGTCCGTCACAGCCACCGTATTCAGTGACGCACTAACCAATCGAACCATGTATACAGTGCTCCCTCTGTCACGTACAGAGGCCCGTTTATCGTCCATTCCCTTTACATACCGGACACTCTGTAATCCCTGGCCACTCGTCGTATACCGGGTGTCCGATGTTCCCACAATGAACTCTCACCGTCACGACCATTACTATCATCAGCAACGCCAACACCAACGCCAGGAATACCAGCGGCGCCATAGCGGTCGTACGATTAAAGCGACCAGGGATGCCCGGCGCTCGGCCGGATTTGCCCGGATAATTTCATTTTCGAAATTGGAGGGCTAATCATTCGACGTTGAACCTTCCTCTACGAGCTCAGCTACGAGCGGAGACAGCCATGCCACTCCGAGCACTCTCGCTACACTCGTCAGCCCTTACCGCTTACTTAACCCCCCTAACACTCTCTTCCGACCGTCCCGTACCAAAATGAGAGCGACGGACCTTAGGATCTCTTACCCCTTGGAAAATTCACAACGGCTAACGACATTACGCGTCCGCGAACGCGCCCTGGATATTTCAGAAGCTTTCCGATTAATTATTCCTTCGGATTCCACTCTGATTTAATTACCGCTCTTATGACGCTGGGTCCTTATTGTGTCATAGGAACGTCCAGGGATAGGTACTGCGTAGTATCTCCTGCTACGCTATGAACGGAGCTTAGTTTTCTTGACTGAGTTTCGCCCAGTACTCTGGAACGTCATTAAAGGTTTATTACAATTTCACCTCTTTGTCTCGTAATTTTGTGAACTTCATTATCCGTCCGTCTGCCAGCGCCGTAACTTTCATCAGCGTGCGTCGAATCAGGAAAATGTACCCTAATATATGTACTTCGACTGGGAACGTCAATAATTAGAATTGATAGGACGGCAAGAGAATGAAGTTGGGAAGCGACAGCCACCAGTCGATTTTCATCGATTTTGTGATCACGAGCGTTCAATGTGCCGGGACACGCAACATTTACAGGCGGAACATTAGCAGCCTCGTCAAGAGGAAGATTCCTCGGGGTATATGAGATGCGACGAGGTAAGAGAAGGGCAGGGCAAGGTAGGACCTTCGCCGAGGGTGGAAAACGTCCATTCTTCGATAATCGTGGCAAAAAACGGGGGCTAATGGCGCGCGTGATGCTGGTGATTCAGAAAATTGTGGATCGGAGGGCATAATCGGGCTAATATCGGGCTGGTACCTCCTCGAGCCTCCCCCGAACCCAGAGCCCCTTCTTTTTCCTCTTCTCCTCCAGCACCTCCATTGGCCACCTTATCCTCCTCTTCGTACTACCATTCACTGGCGGCACCACCATCGCCCCCTACCTCCACTCCCCTCTCCTCCTGCGGTTCTCCTTCTTCAAGATCCGAGGAAATTTTACTCGGCAGTTCATTTTCCACAGCGATGCCTCAGCTTAAAGCCTGGCCTGATCTCGTTCTAGGCAGGAGCCAGCCCAACCAACCATCTAACCATCCGAGCAAGCAGCCACCTTGAGACATCGTCAATGATTTTCCGCGTGGATCCCTCTGCGGCTACGCCACTGTGAGAGCGAAGCAGCCTATGGGAAAAAGAAAGGCACAAGACGTACGAGTGAATTTGAATGTCCCTATAGGAAACTAAACGTGACTGTATATATACATGCGTATGGTGACTTGACTCTGTTTTGGTATCATCATCCTGGTAGAGTTAGGTACGCGCGAGGGAGCCTGTGGATGAGGTAACTTTTCGGAAATGTAGGATGACGTAGGCGGTATCTATGATTGGCCATAATGTCTGCTCCACCTCGCGGGTCCAGTGGCGTACACTTTGTATATATGTATATACACCGTCCTTATGAATTATGGAAATTAATACACTCTAGTCAGCCATTCCGGGACTACGATTCCGTCGCTCCCTTTCTTCCTCTTTCGTACTCGCCTTTACTCTTCACCAGAAACTGCTACGTCTTCAAGGTCCTCTAATGTCTAATAGACCAAGCCCACCCTCATCTTTGGCATTCGAATTGAGACGGTTGCGTCAGCGTTTCTTACTGGGTTCCTTTCCTCCTCCTTCTCCTCCTTCTTCATCCTTTCTCTAGCTCGAGCTTCGACTCAACCTCTTTCCTCCTTTTACCATCTTCGGCGGCAGCTAGTCTTTCCACTCCTCCGACTGTCTATACTCGTCCAGGAGACTTTCCTTCAGCTTTCGGTTTCCCTTTATCATTCAGGAACGCTCCTAGTTTCCGCTTCGGGACACTCCGCGCGATTGGAACTTCCAACTGTGGATACGATAGTTGCGATTCCTCAAATTCTTACGCGGGTGTCTTACAAAATGCTCAAGGGATTTTCGTTGAGCGGGTTCGAGAGGATATCGGTATATGAAAGAAGCATGTAGACGAACAGATGAAGAGAGAGAGAGAGAGAGAAATCTGCTGAAATATTTGTCTCTGTGTCAAGCACGAACGTGCACGTTGTAAGATAGTAGGACTCTATGCCATTTCGCACCCCTGTTTTACCACCCTCATGGGATCTATATATCCTTTCGCTACGCTCTGACATCCTTCTCGTCTCTGGATACTTTTCAGACTTTTCTTATAGGGTGCAGAAAATATATGAATTAGTTTGGTAAACATAGAAAGGGAGTAGATGCTTGCTTGATTTTTTATTTTTATTTTTTTTTATTTCTGCTTATGGATTTCTTGCACAATTCATTTTTAGCCTTTCTTGCGCCGTGTGAAGTTCAACGTCGATAAAAGTATCAGTTACCCTTCCGGGTGGAATTTTATTAACGACAGCCAGCACACACGGAGGACCGAGGTCATTCGTGAAATGGCCGTTTCTATGGAGCGAAGCTCTGGGGCTGGTAGCCACCCCTAAAGATGAAGATAACTGGCTTACAACCCCCTGAAATCATTCGGGCCCGCGTTATACCCCCGAAAGCCGGATTAATTAAGGCCATTCAAATAAAATCGCGAGGCCCGAATGACGGTTCGAGTGCCCATCAGCCGGAATTGTTTGCCCGCCGATCGTAAATTGATTCCATTTCCGAGCAGGCATCGTTCTCTCTTCCTTTCTCCGTCTCTCTTTATCAGCGTTTCTCCGTCACTCCGACAGTCCGCTCGTTTCGAAATTCTATAATTTCACCCGAATTATCTCTACCGTGTGAGAGTCTTAATTTCATGATTTTCCTTTTTATAATTTTTTATCGATTTTTTTTCTCTCTCCCTTTGCCCCAACCGTCATACGTCATATAAATACATAGATGCTCGTGCGATAAAACGTTTCGTATTTTCTGCGCTTTAATCCATTAAAGGCTGTCTAATTTCAAAAAGTTAAAAAAAATTGCGAAAATGGACACGAGGGACAAAAAAATTCTCAACAGGTCAACATCATGACGCGTTCGAGGTCCGACGTGCATCGATATTCGATAACCATTAACTTCTAAGCCTCCCTCTCTCTCTCCCTCTCCGGTGGTTCTGGACCATACGAAACCCATTCCAGACGCATCCCGAAACGGCAATTTTCCTCCTATAAAATAAATAACAATTAACGCGCGACTGGTTTCTCGGGGTTGGCTGCTTGCCTGGTTCGGCTGGCTGCCTGACTGGGTCTGTAGGTAGTAGAGGTTACCCAACGATGAACGTACGTGAGTCTCTCGCCGATCGCTCCCGCCTGTATTTGTAGGCCATTGTCGAAGGGGGTTCGCTTTAATTGAGGAAACACGTGGCACCATCGTAAAAACTGGCGCGCACCCTCATAAGTGTAGAAGTAGGCTGTCACACGCCACTCGAGCATCGCGGTGGCACGTATATTCCGCTTCTTCGATTTTCGAGCATTTTCCTTCCTATTTCTACCGTACATTCTACCCTGTATCCCCCTTCTATCCTTTCACCTTTTTACACATCGCCCTCTGGTATCTTCGATTTTCCTTATGTTACCCAGGCTACGTTCCCACTCGTCTCTCGGGAGATGCTCAGCATTTTCACGAAGCTGCCGTAGCAAATTTCATTATCGTGAGGGGATGAAAAAAAAAAAGAAAAAAAAAAATAGGTAAAAAAATCTCCAGCGCCATTAGCATCCCTTTTCTATAAACTCCATCGTAGCAGCTGACTACCGTGTATATTTTCCTAAAATACATACAAAGAGGGTTCGTAAGGATTTTTTTTTGTCTCTCAGAGAATTCTCTCTTTGGCATCCCCTAAGTTTTTCTAGTTGCGTCTGGGAAACTCGAGCCGGTCGTTAGGTTTATCGGCGACCTAACAAGACCTTTATGCTTTATCACACCCTTCGTCCCTAATTCGTAGCATACGCCATCAGAAGCGGCACTTAGTTTTGAGACGAGCCTCATCTCGTGTGTAGTGTGTGCACGGGTTCAAGAGGTGTACCAGGCCTCGAATGGAGGAGCCGTAGCAAAGAGCACATGAAAAATCACAGAGTATAGAGCGAACGACCAAGTGCTGAAGTGCCGAGTAGCAAAAGGGGGTGGCTTTTCAGTAAGGGAGCATTCACGCTCATTTTTTTTCGAGGGATTGCTCGTATCTCGAGTCGAAGGTAAAAAGTCAGCCGAGCCGAAAACACATTACCAAGGGGTGGCGACCCTGCCCCCCCCCCTACAGCGGTACCTTTGTTTTTCCCTTTGATCAAATCCTGACAAGCCCCGAGCAATAGTGGTACGAGTGACGTGAGCCCGATGATTGTAAGGGGCAGGTTCGGGGTTAAAGTGAAGAATGAAATATTCCGAAATCGGATCCCTATAAGCTGCCACCGCCTACTCGTCATCCCTTCTTCCAGAGCTGTGACGTCAAGTGTATTATACACGTAAGACTGCCGAGAAATCAGCTGACTCTCCTATCGGCTATTTTTGTTAGTCAGAGATCCAATATGCGAGCACGCATTCGCACGTGTGTTCTATCTACGGCGTTTTCTACTAGACCTTTGTTTTCCACGTTTACTAAAATCCATGCTTAGATACGTGATCCATGTGTATATGGCGAATGGAGGTTGAGGGTAAAAACCAAAGGGAGAAATACCATAGCTTGAAACGTTATAAAACGAGAGAACGTAGGACGAAGGGTAAACCACCGTGTGGGAAGGTGAGGGGAGGGTCTACGAGTGACTCCCGTAATTATGCAAAGTAATTATTTTCTCCAGAATGTCGTTTGTCGTTGTTGGTCGCGAACGGTACGAAATGAAAATACGTAAAGTTAATTAAAGTACCGAAAGTATCCGTCCGGTGGGTTGCCGGTATATTTAGGAAAATACGTCCGACTGGCAGTTGCATCCGCGTGCGATCTGTACGCTCCATGAGGAATTTGCTCACGGGGTGCGCAGCACGAGATAGAAAGTCGTAGGGGGATGGACGATGAAATAAAAGAGAAGCATAAAAATAGCCAAGAGTGTATGGGGCAGCGGGGGAAGGCTGCAAGGGACAGGATCGACCAATCAAAGCCTGCCGTCGGATCCTCGCGATTGACGATCCCGTTAAATTGGAACTGGCCGTCGTTCGCTTATCGACGCTCTCACGGCTTTTTAATGGACGCTCACTTGTTTTTAATAACGTTTTACATTGTGTCGTTTTATACGATGAAATTTATGGCGGCTGGATGCACCCCGTTGACCCGACGTAAACCATCTACCTAGGAGAATCACCCGTCAGCTGTATATATGTATATAGTTTTTACTCTCTCTCTCTCTCTCTCTCTCTCTCTCTCTCTCTGTCTCCTTTTAACTACGTACGTCTCTACTTCCCTACCGATATTACATACTGTTTAATATTGCGCCCTCCTGCACATAAACATACACGCCTACCGGTGCGCCTATTGACTATCATAATAGAATTCATAGTCCTTTATTAGAAGTGCAGCCCACCCTAGTCGACCACCACGAAACCATCCAGACTGCACTTTCACAGAGGTGCGGCCATTGTTTGCTTTCACCCCCCCCCCCCCCTACAAAGGGTGCACGAGACCACTCGTCCGCTCGATTGGGCATTCAAATTTAATTGTGATGCTTTAGTCAAATGGCCTCCGCGGCACTTTGCGGCTGGTTACAACCGTCCGAATTTTCTCTCTCTCCTTATCTTTCTCTTTGGCTCTATCTTATTGCTCCCCCCCCCCAGCCTCATTCCTCAAAGTGCATAATTAAATTTTCCACGCACGTAAAGTCAGATATTTATGGAGTGCATCCTGCGATTCTAAATTTTCACGGGCATCGCGTCGATGCATTAGCTGAGGTTGCAACCGGTGTACATCGAGAAGTTCATACTCTGTGGTAGAACTCCGTTAGACCAGACGTATCCCTTCTGGGGTTGAAACTTGTTTCGAGAAAAGTGCACGGGACGAGTCCTGCGGAAACGACGTGGGACAAGTTGCGGTTTTCAGTGCGGGCGCTGGCTAACAATAAGTTCTCATCACCCACAGGAGCACTTGGAGTTCTCCTAAGTGGCTCGAAAGTTCGGTAGTTTTCGAGTCGAGCGAGATATCTCGTTGTTGTTTAAGATCCATAAAGCGCCACGACGTGTTCGGATACAATTTCTCGGCCGGCGCGAAGCCCGCTTACGAGGATCGAAGGACGGTCGGTAAGTAGAGACCTGCCTTTGAAAACATTTAGGTGCTTCTCGATAAGAGAAACAGGAGTAGGGATATCCTTGGGATATACAGTCGTGCAGGTTAGAGGGCGTTCGTTCTTATTCGAAAATCTTGTCGGTTAAATTGAAATTTTGAAAATGAAAAAATTATAATGCGTTTAATAAAAGTTTCCCATTGGATCCTGAAGAGTGGGACGGAGTCGTCGCCTAAGAAATCAGCACATCCACCTGGTAATCTTGGCTCTGGGAACTCTAAGTTTTCGAGCTCGGTTAGAGAGCTCGGTATTTCAAAGAGGCCGCTACTCGGTTTGACGGTGGCGATGACGGTGATACAAGGGTGGAAGGTATCGAGGAGGGTGGTGGGTTGGTAACCGAGACGAGGGTGGGTGAGTCTGCCTTTGAGAGTTTGAGTTTTGAGAGACAGACACAAGGATCCTTATATTTCAAATTAAAGGGAAATTCGAAATACCTTCCTCAAAGCTCTCAAGCCCTCTCCATGATCTCTCGTCCCCTCCACCATTACTTTCCCTTTCTCTCTCGTCCCCTTTGCCGGCAGCTCGCTGCGTCCCCTTCTCTCCTCTTTCCACTTACCGAATCTTTCGCTATCTACCTTTCCGAACCCTGTCTCTCTCTCTCTCCCTTAACCCCCCCCCCCCTACCGTCTGTTTCATCCTGGTTCCCGTCTCCGAGTATTTAAACTTTTCAAATTGAAATTGTTTTCGATATGCAGGTGAGTGCTCTCGAAAGGTAGGATAAGAGGGAGTATCAGGGGTAGAGTTGCCTGATAGAAGGGTATAAGCAGCCATCCAGTTACGTAGATAACTAGACTACTGCCAAGCTCCATATGTATATATATATATATATCCTCCCTCGAATTTTCTGCACAGAAAAGATCGTTACAGTAGCGCCGCTTTTCACGTCGATTCTCGACGTTAAGTTCACAAAGATTTTCCATTGCGAATTATCGGCGCTCGTTGTGTCCCATTGCGCTATTGAGAAAGCAGCCATCCGTAACGCCGGGGTAACTCCCGACTTCTATACCACCAAATCGTTTCATTGATTTCACAAAATTGGAAATACGTCTCCCCGAAGACTATTTCTTTCTCGTAACAATCAGATACCCCAAGTACCCAACGCAAACTCGGCTCCGATCCAGACTCGGAAAAAGATTATTAAACCGTTAATAAAAATCTTAGCCACAATAACTCACGTTTATGTCGTCAAACTAAATATACGGTATACTCCCCCGTACGTCGAGTGTGTATAAAAGTATCGTATAGGCATAGGTACGAAGGTGAACCTACTGCGGACTTGAAACCGTTACGCGCTTTGTAGAGGACCTGGCGTCGGGATACGGTCTACTCAAAATACGCTTCTCGGCACCGCAGCATGTTTCTTTTCTCCTATTGTCCTCGAGGCACATACCGACCACGTGTTTTCCAATTGTACGTAGCAACATCATTGTGTACTATGTAGGTTGGCGGATTGGTCGCCCGTCGAACTGCAGTCATCGTGTTCCAGCGGCGGCGTGGTAGCAGCACCGAGGGCCCCACCGTTCCCTACTGGCATCGCTGTACAACGCATAACAAAGTAGCGCAAAACAATGCTCTCGGCAAACAAGTACATAGCAATGATATCACCAGGCGATACACAAGCCGCTCCCACTACGCGATACGTAGGGCTAGCTTCACGCCGCACTTTAATACCAAGCTTCGTGTGACACGGGAGAAATTATCGATTCGTCATAGGGACTTTTGATCTTAGGTAAAATTACATAGGGATTTTTTTTACGTCGATTGTATTATCGGAACACGAGTCTTTGTTCCTAATTGGACACGCTGATGAAATTGAAAATTTTCGGTTTTTTTTTTGTTGTTTCATATTTTGGTCAGGGCTCTCAACAACGACATTTGTAGTAAAGGTATGTATCTGCGTTGCGGCGGTCGGCTTATAAATAACTAATTTCGAATCTCGACATATCGAGAAAACTTTGATCAGTTTTCTCGTTGAATAGGCGGGAGGGATGCTGTGGGACGGTGAACATAGCGTGAGGCATGCATACTTCATGACTTGTTTGCAAAAGTTTCGCAAGCTCCTCGTACGGGATCGGACCTGGGACTTTGGATGACTCTGAGAAGGGTCGTCCGCAGGATTTTCCGGGTTAGGAATTTTCTTTGGGTTGAAACACCAAGTTTTCGTAGTGGCTGAGGAAAGGGGGCGGTATGCTTGGTTTCCTTGAGACTCTTTTGGGTCTTTTATTATTTTAATAAAAAGCACGTGTAGCTTTTCGGAGGAGACATTTTTGAAAATATTACACGTCTTGTACCAAATGACGCTGGCGTATATTCACATTTACCTATATACATTCACGTATCATGCTTATACGTCGTATAGACATACCCTTAAACTACAAAGTAAGGGTCACTTGAGTCAGTAATAATTTTTTACGGAACGAAATTTTGATTTACATATTACTTCGCATGAGACTCGGACCAATTATGGTCTCAAGGAGGAATGCCGATACTGTGGCTTTTGTCAATACATGACTTATGAACATTAATGGAAAGCAAAAATTGTCTATTAATATTTTTTTTGTAAAAAGTAAGATTTGGAAAATTAATGAAAATCAGTGTAAAATCATTGCTTGTCTTTAGTAAAAGATCCCTGCCAATAATTTAGCTACGGAATGATTAGGCCAATCGATCGAACCCCAATGGACGAGCTAATCGAATAAATGATAAAGCGAGAGAATTTTTAAGAGCAGTTGAAACTTCGACCTGCCGAAATTCAGGGCTGAAAATTTACTTAGCTATAGAAACAAGAGGATGAAAAGGATATAAAATCGAATAAAAGGGATTGACGAGGAATAAGAGGGAGTGTGAAGTGAATTATAAGGTCCATGGGGCAAGAACAAAATCGACGATTGCTCTTTTCGAGTGAAATTCGAACCCCATTGATTTTCCTTTACCTTAATTTCCCTGGTATTTTCATTTTTCTCCTGTTCCTCGTACTTTCACTTGCTCCTGTCGTATCAAAGCTACAACGTCTCCATCTGGCGTCTAAATTATTATAGCCTCTTGATTAGCGCGATTAACGAATGGACTCGGCGATTAGACGGAATTTAATTCCAGGGCTAAACCGGAAGTTGATAAATTGCAATATCCGGAAACGATGAAAAGATTCTGCATTGAGATTCTTCACATTCCAGAAAGCCACGTATCGCTCTATGGTAACTACTACAGAATTTGAACCCCTGTGTTATCCAGCCTCGTCCTATCCCAAGTTTATTAAGTCTAACCGCGACTTGCCTTATCTCCCTGAAGAGAAGGGGATGGCAGGGCGAGCAACCCCTTCTTTTATTCTGGCAAGCGCGTTACGGCCTTGCCACCCGTAAATTCATATCTCGAATAATTTTCACCCTGCCTCGGTACCACTATCCTCTCCGAAGCCCACGGCCCGTTTGGCTAACGGCCAGAGCTCCTCGTAGCTCCCTCCCCTACGCTATACCATCGCTACCCTCTGCCAGCATCGCTGCCACCATTTCTTCCTCATCCTTTAACCCCCTTTTTATTCTTTTCCTATTTTCACTGATTTTCCGGATATCGCTTTGTGATCCCCGGTGCCGTATTTTACCGGCAGAAGGTCCAGTCCGCCTCCGTATCCTCTTCCTTCTCTGTTACACCCACGTCACAACCACCCCCCTACCACCCCTTCCAAGTAGCAACCGCGCCATCCATACGCCAGGACTTCGCTGATCGGCAAGAATTCGAGGCCCAAGTTCCTTTTCAGTTTCTTTTAGGATTTTTTTTTCTTTCCACTTCCTTTTCACCAGACGGCTCTCGACGTCTCCTGTAAAAATCTTAGATCAGCTCGTCTGCCCAGTGAGCGGACGCTGGCGTCTGGCATCTCTGGTCAGCCCCCACAGCCTCCCACAGGAGCACGAAGGGACTCTATGCTTTCTCGAGAGCTAGAAGTCCGGTCCAGGAGATACAGACGAGTAAACGTCAAAACGTGGGAATGTCTGAGGGGCGACGAAAGCCGAGGCTAAAATCGTCGATGACGCTATCAGCTTTATAATCGTAGCTTCGAATGAGATAAGACTTCAGACTGAAGCGGTTCAAGATGGAAGCCCGAGAGGACGGGGAGTTGAGATAAAGAATTAACTCGGCAGATTTCCCTAATGAGTTTCCTTTGGCCCCGTTCGAACCGATCCGCCGCCCTTTCCTGGTAACGAGAAGAAGAGAATTAAAAAAGAGAGCAAAGAAGGTAGAGAGAGAGAGAGTGAAAAAAAAAAGCAAGAAGATATCTCCGCTATAAAAGGAGCCCTCGTGTCTACCAGGAAGCGCGGGAGGTATAAAGAGCGGTGCGCGAGGGTCGGACAGGGTGGAAGGAAGAGGGATGAAAAAAATTGTGGAAATACGAAGAGGAGGAAGAGGGTCGCAATCACGACTCAGGGGCTGCTCGATATACGCGGGCGCAAAAAAAAATGGTCCACCTTTGTAGGTTTTACACGATCGGCAATATAGTGGAGGAACAACCCCATTGGGATAGACGGATATTAGTATTCCGCAAACGCTCCAACGGCCGTGGTGTAGCGTTTCCTGTACATATATGTCATCCGCGTATACACATACGTGTAAACTTCCATGAGACCGAGAGAGTCACAGGATACGAGACAGATATATACGTATATATAGAGAGAGAAAGAGACAGACACAGACTGATAGCACCGCAGGGAGGAACTATCGTCGGCAAAGCCACGCGTGCGTCTATTAAATATAAAAATATTTCGAGCAAGTCCAGGTTGCCAGGGTGACACTTCCAAAAGAAAATATCCAAATAAAGTGATATTATTGCTCCTGTGATATCACATAAAAACAAGAAAGCTGATACTCTTATATATACCAATCCTGTTCGAAGAAAACGCACGCTGCCTATCGAGCACCGTGAGTCTCCTACGTCGCGTCACTATCAAGCTTCTCATACGTGCGCCATTGAAAGGTAGGAGCGTTGCTGGGAAACCGTAAACCATAAACCATAAAGCGATGCTAGACGCACAGCGACCTGGCTGCTGCAGAGGATTTTAGAGTTACAGCCACTGCAGGAAAAGTAATGCTGCGCTCCCTACAGATAGCTCATGCGTATTCTATCGTCTTACAAATACATAACCTATATGCATTTATGGTATACATTCGTTCTATCCATAATCTGACCACTTCTTCCAGAACACTTCTCACTCCTCGAGCGTTCCTCCGGAGAAAGTTTCGAACGTTTGTTTCAGCCGCGAAATGAGCTCGAGTCCATAAAAAACGTTTTTTCCTGCACCAGGTAGAGATTTTACCAGAAGGAAGTTACCCCGGCATTACCGCCAAGTCCCGTAACGATAACTGCCTTTAGAACCTTCGGGCTCGGTACTCTTCCTCGAACCGCAAACGTCTCGTAAGTTTGCCCAAGGTGCGCCTGGCCGGCTATGAGACCTGGGCCTAGTTTGCATATTAACCGATCCTCTACGGTGATACCTACTATAGTATATGCATAGTGTATAAAGTGCTATAGCGTAGGATAGTATTTAGTGTCTATACGCTATGCTGGTTGACTAGTCGACTCTGGGTAAACCAGTCGAGTAAACCGATATTCAATATTCACTCTCCATGGACAGCCATGGAGACGTCCACCGGCAAACTCTGTGATTCGTAGCCATGTGCTGTTGATTGCCGACTTGCCTGACTCACGGCTCGATACTCGCCCGACGTGACGTAGCTACGTCGACGACGTCGGAAGTACCGCAAAACCACTACGACCGATGCTCGGCAAACATTTTCATTTTCTTTAATACTGTATTGGTACATACGATACTGTGTCTACTTTATCGATAAAAAGTAACCGTATACGAGTGGCTGTGCTTTGGCGCTAGTTGGCTTGGGAATATACGTGTCTCCTAATAATGCCTGAAAATTTTCAACTTATCCTCGCAATAAAGGAGACCGGATTTTATGTACCATACAGATACGATCGTATCGTACTGCTACGTGGAGAGATGCTGCCTCTCGACTGCTTGACGCTTTATTTCATCGCTACTGTGTAGCTTGACACTGTTTGATTTTTATATGGACTAAACAACGTTACAGTATCGGTCGGTGGGTCCAGAGCCAGGGGATTGACTTGCCATGCGTTATCGTGGTTACGCAATTTTTTTTGGGGGGGGGGGGGATATAATTTTTCGTTCTAAAGGGCATAATGCTTTCTACGTCCAAGACGGGTCTGTAATCCCTACTTGGGACTCGATGACACAGACTCACCCACGTGGCTGGGACACGTCCAACCTAATGAACCTCGCATGATGGAGTGCGACCACGGACGCGGGCAGTACGGGCAGCCAGTCGCTGTTGCAAAAATGAAAACCCGCCGACAGAGATTAATTGCACGGATCGGGGTAACGAGCAATTAATTATTATCGAGTAATCAAATTGTTCCTGGTGTCCTCGTGATTTTTAATTAGTCCCGTGGAACCTCGTTCGAAATGCTACTTACCTTCACCTTACTCCCCTTGTACCAGCATCCTTGTGTACCACCTCGGGAGTAATTCAGTCCTTCGTCCTTAAAGCCCAAAAGTATCGAGCTACTTAATCCTTTAGCCATTCTTGGTGTCATTAGCCTCCCTTTCTCGGTATGTCCAACTACCCTCCATCCCGTTAGGAATAAACATGCAATTTGAATACGGTACAGTATACCTGTATATGTTGTTTCAGTTAACTGGGCGGGTGCTCATGATTTTCTCCAGCGATAAGTCCCACTTCTCTTTTTTTAGGGATCGCCCCATTTTGGTTCCACCGTGCGTGTACGTAATGGCCATACGTATATGACGATATATGGACAGCACGCGAATTCCTGATAGCTTTATGACTCACTTTTCTCAGGGATATATATTACTCGAAAAATCTTTCTCCGTGCTTCGAATCTATTGGAAATGAAAAAAATGTGACCTTGATCGAAACACGTGTGATCGTCCTATCAGACATCGCGGAATATTTGCTTTCACTGTCTCGCCTGCTTATAGACCGATTTATACATACGACTATAAACTGTACGTACATATTGGGCTTGTACGCAGTGACGTCACCGTATGCGTCACACGTGCAATTGTTACAGTCCGAGTAAATGCACTTGGGCGTAATCGCGCCTATAGTCTGGCTAAGCCAACGGCCTTAAATGCTTGCTTCCGCGAGTACCATTATTATCACGTAATAGCAGGAACTAAGAGCGTCACGACGAAGTTTAGTACTGATTGTCGATTGGTACCGCGAAAAGTCAACGTGGTTATACGTGGTGCTGCAGAGTCTGTTGTTTACGTGTAAATTGAAAATCTGTCGTAAAAACAGCGAAATATCATGTACGGGAATCGGCTCATTGGGGTAACGAGCGTGATCGGAACGATCCTAGAGAAAATTGAAGGGAAGTCTTTTTTTTTTTACGTTTCTCCACTAATTGTACACGCATATTGTGCGTTCATAGAAACGAGCTGGGTTTGCTCAGCGACGCGAGAAAAACGCAGCTTCCCGATTGAAATGCAGATTCTACCGTACCGACGACTGATGAATCCGTAAAAAGTGAATATTTTTTATTTTGAACTTTCTCTATTTATTTTAATTCTTTCGGCTTTCCCGGATTCTCTTGTCTCGTCCCGAGTAAATTTCGCACCACAAGCGATATTCCACGTCTGCTATTTCCGCTTCTATGTCCATATACGCATTGCCGGCTCCCATTCGCGGCTTCCGCGACCCAATTTTCTGTTTACTTATATGAGCCGACGCGTATTCATTCGAACGAATATCGTACATATTTTAACCTGGTATTTGCGACCGCCAAACCGAATTGTTTGGCCACGGCGATATTATGCGGTAGCCAATTGATAGGTGTTTATCGAGCACCCTGTGTTTAATGAGAGAGACGACGTAACGAGGATTTTATTACTAGGCGGGTGTGACCCATTGGCTAACCGGGATAGTTGAACCAGTGCCAAACGGTAGAATGCCCTGGGTGGTTTGTCGCCCTCGCCAACTCCCTTGTAAATTTCCACTCGTTTCTTTCCAATTGGAATGTCCTAACCTTGAAAGATGTTGCCCTTTGACCTCCCTTTTACCGATCGACTACGCTGACTTCATCTATTTGCGAATCGTACCAGGGCTGTGTCATTCTTTGCAGACTCCGACCCGTGTCCAGCGCATATCGGCGCTTAACTAAATTTAACTTTTACTCGATTCCTGAAATCATCCGTATTTTATAGACACTGGGTACAGTGTGCGGATGAGTTGGATACGTTGGAGGATCGGAAGCCGTGGTATCAGCTGCATCTAGCAGCAGTTTTGTTTAATCAGGGACGAGAGCGTTGGTGGCTCCGGGCTGCTGCTCTGTGTGCAGCTACTGTCTGTTGGCTTATCTACTCTTCTCTCCTTCTCCCCCCCCCCTCTCTCTCTCGAATCCTTTGCCGCACATCCTGCCTGCCAGAGTCTTCATACGTAACGCAGACGAAGAAGCCACAAGGACCGCCAGAGGCTTCGAACATCGACGCTGACGTTCGACGTTCTCGACTAAACATGAAAATTATTGAGTTTCACATCGTGCCAAGTAAAGTCGCATCCACGCGACGTATTTTAACGCGTCAGGCCATTGAAAATCCCTCGTGCGTCGAGCGTGACGCCCTTTGCCATTTTTCAGGAAACATTCGACCGGTCGCTGTTCGAGGTCCAGAAGGTCCAAGAGGCGCATAAAGGGGATCCCACCATGAATGCCACGTGGGACAAGGAGCGCAGAAAGGAAAAACTTTTTTAGGAAACTGTTCCCTTCCCTCTTCAAGCCCAATAGGATGCTTCCTACTCCAGGGAGCAGCGAGGGAGAGGACGACTGGTCTATCGTAAAAAAAGAAATGGAAAGTTTATTTTAACTGTCCCCGGTATACGAGGGGCCAATGCGGTAATGGAATGTGTTTCGGGAAGCATCCGCGTACTTCACGGAAGCGAGGAGACCAAATGCTCCATTTTCAGTTTTCATGCTCTTTCGTCAGTCTCTTCGGGACTTCCTCGGACTTTCACGTGATTTCACGAAAGATTTTTTTTTTTTTTTTTCATTTTTTTTCTTTATACGTACCACCAACTCCCACTTACCTCTTCAACGAACCTGCTACCGGTGTACTGTTTTATATAATGTATAAAATCAGCAAAACTTTTCCATTCCCCGTTTGTAAACAGCGAACAGGATCTCTTGATTACATCAAATCTTTTCGGCATGGACTTCGAAGCTTCTAATTAAAGGCAAATAATGACGTCACTGCCCCGTCGTAAATACCTGCCTTCGACTTGGATCATAAACATTCAAACGACTGTGGATTCGCTCGTTCGCCTTTTAACAACACTGCGACCGTCGGTACCCTCGGATAGAATCTGTAACAGCCTCCCGGCAATGGACCGGACGATCGCGAAGTTACTTGCCTGTCTACAGAGACTTTGCACAATAAGAATGACGTTCTCAGAAAAATATGTTACGACGAACAGCTCGTTGACGGTGTATGAATTTTTCATAGAAAATGAAAACGACACTTCGTGAAAGTTTGCAAAATTTTGCGAACGCTATAGTATCCTCGCTATGCTCTAATTTGATAACCGGTTTAAATTCGGGATACGGTTTTTATGTCCTCGAGCACCGAACGAGGCGTTTCGGGATCGTCGTATGACTGTACGTCCTGTTCGTAATTTGCAATTTCCTGCTTCCCTCGCACGGCACTCCGTTTCGTGTATTCTCATTGTGCACGTAATATTATATTTAGCGAACGAGTAACAAACATGGGAAAACCTAGCCGATCCTCACGAATCCACGTAGACACGCACGCGCGCACGCGGACTCCGCGCCACGTGCGCACCGAGGGCTGCCTTGTAATTCTTGTAATAACAATTTACATCCCCAGTGCCTATACTCACCCCTTGGATATAGAGCTCGTACATCCCTCGTAGAAGCCACCCTTGTACCCTGTGGATTCTCGGAATTCATAACGTGCGGTGAAACGTACTCGGAAATCGTGCTCCTCTGCGCATGCGCGTGGACACTTTTTATCTTTGTCTTTTTTTATTACCAACATTGCGCAACCACGCGGTCGACTTAAATTTTGATTCTCGAGTAAGAGTATTTATAGTCGGGGACCGAATGCGAATAGATGCTGGACACTGGAGACGATATAAGATAATGCGGAGGGACGGACGTCGGGACGCCTCCGCTTAACAGGATACGCTCGTCCAAGCCCACGTCCGCCTGGGTTTACGTGTGGGAGTGATAAAACTGGTCGCATCCAACGAATGGCCTTCGTGCTTGTATCGTTGTTTCTCGAGTACACGGTCAATGTCTGTGTTACCGGCGTAAGGTCGTAAAATGGAAACCACCCTTAGGTTACAAGTCACCTTTCGACCCCGGCTCCAAAATTTCAGGGAGCGACACGTGAATACCGGATAGGTACCTGCTCGCGGGAGTTTCGAGATGACTCGCTCCTGCGGGAATTCCATGGGGCTTCTGGCTCCTTTATCGACGTCGCAATTTGAGGATAATGAATTGGCTCTATTGATCGGGAATCGATTTTAAAAGGGAACCTTTCTTAATGGTTCCACTCGGCCTATTCCTGGAAATAAACGAGGGCTTATCACTAAGGGCAACCGTATCGGGAAGCCGCAAAACAAACGACCCTTCCTGGTCGAATGTTTGCCAGAGCTTGAAGTCTGAAAGAAACTCGAGAGGAAATGGCTTTTTGAAAAAAAAAAAAAAATTTCAGATTACTCGCAAATAATCGTAATACCACGAATTGCGTCGATTTTTTTTTTACTTCAAAAACGTGATTTTATTATATAGGTACTGTAGAGGGTGAGTTTTCGGGATTATTCAGCACGTTCGAAATTTCTTTTGATAATGGGGGGGGGGGGGTTGACTGCTGGAGTTCTCTCGAAAAATTGCGTACCTACGAAGTCGAGACTAATTAAGGGTATAGTGGTGAGATGGGGTAGTCTGGACGTGGACATTGATTTTATTCGCAAAATCCTGAAGATCAAACGTTTTCCTTGTATTTTAATGAAATTCATCCCTTTATGCTTTCAGGTAAGAGAGAGGTCTATTCGCATCCACGGTTTATATTCTTTCACCCCTTTCTGCCTACCCTGTGCGTATCCGTCGCAGTGGCTGAAGTCTGCTGACTGGCTGGAGGTAAGTGTCGAGAGCTGCAAATATTCCAGGTACAGCCTTTAGTACTAATTGAATCCCGCGTTAATGGAATACGCTTGCGGCCGATGTTTCGTTCGCGTGGAATTTCAAAAGCAATTCCCACCCCTCGTTTTTCATTATTTTTTTTCCAAAACCTTACAAAGACGCCTGATCGGACGATCCTCGAACTTTGTTACACCTACTAGGGTAGGTGTCGTGTAACTACTTATTTTCAGCACGTGTACCCTAAAGAGGGTTGCAAGGGGGGGGTGAAGAATCAAGTAGCGCGAATACTTCGTGGCGCCTTCCAGCACCCCCGTTTAATGCCAGGGCTAATATTATCGATCTCACCCCTTTTGTCTTGTGAAAATGCACCCCCAAGCAGGATATATAAAGGGGTGTGCTCGCGTGTCGCTCATTGTAAACCAACATAGGTCACATTCTTATCGATGGTTTGTCACCCTCGATATTTTCTTCCTCCTCCGATCGCCATGCCGTCCCTCGCTGGAGAATTCTTCGGGCTATTTTCCATTTCGCGAAAAGGGAGTAAGCGAGGGAAAGAAAATATTACCATTAATATAATTAATCCTTGAACTTCGGAAGAGCGGAACCCCAAGTTGGTCGATGAGTAAGATTTGACGAAAGGGGTGGATATTGCGCGAGAGGCCTCTGGCCTACCGAAACAGGAAGTTATGTAGGCTGAAATTAGCCACTAGTCACCCTTCGCTCTCTACGCATAATTCACACCCTCCCGTTCTCCTCTGCTCATTTTCTCGAAACAAGACCGCGAGACGACAACAACCCTTGTCTCGTCCTCTAGCTTCCCGAACCCCTCGCTAGAGCCCCAGCCTCCGTGCGGAGGTCGCGTGTAGACGGTACAGGAGCACGCGGAACACCCCATGGCTGTTTTATCTCAGGGTGCGAGTGGATCCTGCGCAATACCGGGTGATCCTGGCGATACTTTATTAACCACCTGCGGACGGGAATTAGTCCGTACTTATCGTACTTTTCACGAGTTTCCCGGTGGCTATTAATCCACTCGCTACTGATTAAGGAATCAGCCGATCCTGAGGGAGGAGGCTGCCCTCTCTCTCTCGGATATTACCTAAAAATAATGGCGAGCCGCGATAAAAAAATATATCCCTAGAATTAAAAAGTTCCCAGAGAAAATTTCATAACGTTTAAAGCCCCGATATCGCGAGAGCTAATCACCCGACCTTAACCGAGATGAAAGTAAAGAAAAGTATCTCAAGAAAATCACGTACCTATCAATTACCGTTTCTACTCGAAAAAACGTTGATGTACTTGAAAATTTTTTTTTTAAATTTCACAAATTAAAATCATCCCTTAAACTACAGGACTGCCCCAAAGAGCTCCACCGTACAGATAAATCCCTTTCTTCTGAATTTTCACCCTTGCTCCTTCACAATGTAGAAACCGAGAAATTCATTCACTAAGCGAATAGGTATTTACGTACGCGTTGGTACACGGATAAGTACGTGCTTAATATGCATCTCTTCCACAGCGGACCATTTGGCTAAAAGCAGTAGGTGCCGGACCGAATTCGGACTTAATCGTATTAAGCGCGCGGACCATTTTGCATGCGGCTTAGAACTAGTGCGGTTTCGAACGCGTATCCACTTCAATGCTAGAGTATAGTATAGCAGATTGTGCAAAGTTTGAAATTGCTATTATGCAATTCGGTTATGAGAGGTGTGTAACGCGCCTTGACCAGATTTACGGAATTCGCCTCTGTATCTCGAGCGCAGCCCCCAGGGCATCGAAGGGCTGGTGTATAATCGCAGGGAAGACCGGTTCGTGCCTAAAGCAGAATCCGCACGTGGAAACCGGGATAATTCAGCCAAGTGGCTAACGATCAAATTGATCCAGATTAATCGGATCCGTTCCCCTGTACTATAGCCGTATAATCAACCCCCCACTACGAATACATAGCTCTCGATCCATCTGCCGAATTCCTCCGATTCTATATCCCCGTCTACCTTCATTCCGTTCAACGGAGTCCAGCGTGGTCCATCGATTCCGGAATGCCCGGAGACTGTCTCCGCAGGCCGAAATATCCCGTGATCCCGCGGAGTTTGCCCGGGAGTTGCGTCAGAGCATGCAGCGGTACATGCTTCACTGTCGCAGACTAGACAGATGAATACAGCATACGTTTCCATCAACCCAACCCGGTTTCGTTGGAACAATAAATATTCTAGACAAGGGTATGTTATTATTACACGTTCCTCCTACGTAGAGAACCGTAGGCACGAAAACGCTACAGATGCTTCAACTGTACCGTAGACCTTTTGAGACCGTGCCCCTTACGCCCTGAGGGATCACTTCCATGGTACACGTACATTTTGTCAAACCCTTTTTAGGCGTGAGTTACCGGAAAAATTAATGCCACACCGTGTACTCTTAACGATTTCAACGTTTGTGTTTTGAAAAGACCTCCCTCGTAGCGGAGTATAGTGCCAGCGGCGTTTCTGCAAACATCCCTTAGCTCTGAAGTAAGACTGAGGGAGAAAAAAAAAGAGGAAGGGTTGCCTGTGTTCGGGTGCACCCTCTATATCGTTTTCAGCCGGCGAAACTCGTAAACATCGTCAGCGCGCCCCCTCGGCAACCGCACGAAACAGTAACATAAAGCAACGTTGTACGGCAGGGCGAAATGGGAGAAGTAACGTAATTTTTCTCACTTTGCAAGTTGCACTATAAATTCACAGAGCCGCCGGGATACTCGTGGCAGTGCCAGCCCCCTTTCGCCTCCCACTTTCCGTGCGGTGTACCGGGACCCTGGCACCGCTGTAACCCGTAATCTCTGTGTTCGTAAGCACTCTCCGCGAATATGTCCCACCTCTCTACGTCACAGTTTGCCACTGTCCAGGGATATCGGATAGCTCGGAGAAATCTCTAGGAAACACATACCGGAAGTTTGCCAAGAGCTGTGACCCATTTCTCACGAGTTACAGGTACTCGTATTAATTTCGATCAGGCTCGCGGAAAACTTTAAGATGTTACTTGCGCAACTCGTGTCGTAAGGGTGTGGATAAAAAATTCATAAAAAATAACTCGCGTAAGGAAACTACGAATCGAGAGAACGGAGGAACCCGAGGGCCAATCTCTAAGTAGAAGTGCCAACGCGGAAGTTTAGAAGGATAGTCATGGGTAATAGGTGAATTTCCGGTCCATGAACCGCGGCATTGTCTTTTAATTTGGGGGTAGGTTAAGTGCAATGGTGATCCGGCTAACCGAGTTTGTCCTATCGAGCGTGAGGTCCTCGATAGATGGGAAGGTTGTGGGCTGGTGAGGGGCTGCAGGGGGCACTGGAGGGGGGAAGGGGGGGGGGTGGAGGGCGTGAGATAGCTCGAGGGACAGTAAGAGGGTTGGCGGCAGTAACGTGTTGCGAGGGGCGCAATCTAAGCTCCGGTAACGCGTCAGAGCTACCGGATATGACGTCATCAAGGCCCACTATACCCTCAGAGCATGCAGCCTTCCTCACGGCGCTGAACAACCCCCTGGCATCCAACCCCCGGAATCCCATCAAGAAGTTGCCGGCTCGACCGCTTCGGTTAATAATGCCCTTACACAGTGGAGCGCGCGTGCACCTTCGCAGCACCCTCCGCCACACACCCACCCTTGCGGAACAGTCTCAGACTCCTCCCGGGGGGGGTCCTCCTTGAACTCCCTCATCCCCCTGAACCTCACTCCTCTCGCTTGGCTCTTGTCTTCACTGTTATTAGAGAGGGCTGTTGGCTCCTGGAAAAGTATTACCAACCTCCGGGAAATCGGTCGTATCGTTCAGGAAATCACCCCTATCAACATATACACATATAGAAATAGCAGGGAGTTCCTTTAATTACTGATATCCCGATAAGGCTCTGCCGATAGGTTATAGGTTATGACCTGGGTTTGTGTTGGTCGTTGCGGTAGGTCAGCTAGTTTCGTCGTCAACAAAACGTCGATGGGATCGTTCGCGTTGTTTCAGGCAATATTTCCTACGTGACCACCAGAAGCTACGCTGTTGCCAAATCAATCGGTACTAGCAAAAGTCTGGTGGACTCTGCGGGTTAGATAAGATGGACAAGATGAATTTTGTACAGGTTGGTATCTCCTACTGGAATTACCCCGGTAGGCATTGTAGGCGCTCGATTCATGCTACGTGAATTCATGGGAACGGTTCGAATGCCGTGACTGAAGCGCGTTGGTATTATTACCGGGATACGTCTGCTTCTTCTAAACGAGATCGTTCTCTGAAATAAAGACTGTCGTACGTTTGCGTTTACAATGGCATTTATTGCCGGATAGTACGAGGCGATAAAGGACGTCTAGGGAGAACGCAGTGGAAAAGATCGTTAAGAGTCAGACGTTCGTGTGGAAGAAATAGATGTGTACGGTATACGTTTACATAAGTGAATACAGTCCGGGCGCCTACGTACGTGACACGTGGCTGTTTGGCTGATACATATTGTATATGTTTTTAGCGTTACGGATGCTGCACGCAAAATTGGGGTCCAGTCGATTTTTATTTCTAGCTTAATTCTGTTTTGCGCATATCTAGAATTAATTAATGCTGATTGTACTCCGAGGCAAGTTTTAATACCCACATCATCCCTCTCGGCCCGCTCGTATATCATTTATAAGTTAGAGACCGGCTTGGGGTGAGTTCTGGGCAGCCTCGAGCTGGAAAAAAGCTACTTAAAACTTTTAAGTGTTCCCTAAGTGATGTTACGGGGCAATTATTTGAGTTTCCTCTCTGACAATTTTCGCTTAACGAGCTACGTGTCTGATCGGACACGATGTTTTTTTTTTTTTTCTAATTTTTACATATTTCTCTCATTTCGAGTCTTTATTGGCTGTTTAATCATAAATGGAGTTTTTCTTCCAACCACGACGGGATCGTGTTTCTCGTTTTGTCGATGGGCTCTTTTTCATCAAAGTTTATCGCGAATCCAATTTTTTTATCGTTTCTTCATTCCGCGCAATTGCAGAACTCCCTCTCGCAATTTTTACGCGAACCAGAAGGATCTTAATCCATCGTCGCGTAATCCTCGAGTAAGCTGCACCGTCACGCACAAACAGTTTGCTTCGCCGAAACTTCCCCATTTTCGCCGGCTCCTTCCTACCCTCCCCTCTCATCCCTCATATCTTCACCTAACTCTTCCCTCCCTCCGCCCACCCTCGCGCCCCCTCAACACGCACCTAGAGAATAGAAAACCAACCACCCTCCCCTACGTTTCGAACTTCCACGTCCCGTCCTTCCCCGAGGAGGAGTTCGGGGGGGGGGGGGGGTCTTAAGCAGCGTTCACAACTGCTGCCTAAAGGCAAAATCACAAAACACAACCCTTGGCTCGGCTGCTCTTCCCGATCATCCAACGATACTTCTCTGTATACTGCACAAGGGTGAATCCATCCGTGATAGCGATTCGCATTGATAAAACAACCCCTAACTGTATACCCACAACACGTAGTACACCTTACGTAAATCAACAGTTGCTCAAACATTTACCCTTTTCCCACACATTTCCCTTCTATATTTTATAAAGAAAAAGTGGTAGACGCTGGATATATAAAGCTCACCGAGAAAACCCTCGGAGACCCAAGGGGTGGTTTTGTTCACACGTAACACACCGAGAACAGTTTTATTTTTCCCACGGAAAGGCACGATTCCAGTTTTAAAGGGGCCAAATTTTAGATCATCCCCTCCGTTCCCCCTTGCGTCTATACCTACGAGGAGATAACAATTTTCAAGCGCATCCACTACGCCTTGTGAACGTACCCTTAAACTTTTACTTTTCAGGCCTTTCGTGTCTCTCGCTAGGAACGTGAATGGCGCACTCCCTTTTCTAGCCCGCCAACCCCCTACGGACTCCACGGGGCTTGGCTTCCATTGTGCAGACTCGGGAATCGATAGAATCGCGTGCATGCCTCGCGTTATCCACCTGCCCGTTACAGAAGGTCTGGCGCCAACGTGTCCCTCCATGAGTTGTTCTCATGTAAGCCTGACACGAATGATCCCCCAGAACGAGATTGAGGTCCTTTTCAAGGGGGTTGCTGCGAACTTATCACTACGCGAAAATTGCGGAAAGTCATTTAGCGATAGAACCAAATATAATAATTAGAGCAAATGGCCGGCGAGGAGTACACTCTAATTAATGGAGGATCATCCTTTTTGATGTGGCATCCATCGGACCGAGTACCCTCCGGGCAACCCTTATGGCCATATCCCTTTCGATCAAAATTCGTATGAAATTTTACTTGGGTTCGATGGGGACAGACGGGTATGCTCTGCCGCACCTTCGAATTCGCCCCGAAACACTCTGCCAAATGTTTGTCAACACGTTCTTGAAGATAGACCGGTATAGCGGGGGTAGCTATATACTATACCGAGCCAGGGGATGCTACGAGCTTCATTAATTAAACGCCATGCCCGAGGTTCGACCGCGGCGACACAATGACCGTTAAAATTAGCAACCTTAAGGGTTGAATTGATTAATTAAACGCTTCTGTTTATTTCCGCGGCAAACTTCCTCCCTTCCTTTTTCCCTTCAATTCTCTTCATCCACCTCGTGCCTCGAGCATCCTTCCACCCGGGTACTTATCTACCACCCCTACTCTGTCTATATTAGCACTGCGATGTACCGCGAACTATATATACATATCTCAGTGATTCACGGTAAAAAAATGAAGGATAATTTTTATAGACACGCGTTGCACCTCGCGATATAAAGGGTGGAAAAAAATAAAGGTGAAATATACGGGAAACTTATTCCCAGAAGGTCCCGACGCTTTTAGCCGCGTCCCGACGCGTCCTGCCGCAGCAACGGAACACGGGACTGTCGACGTTTTCAAGGGGTGGCTCCGTTAGAGGGCGGATGGAGCATTTCTCTACTCTATTCCGCCGGAATATCCATTAGTTACAGCAGCACTGTTGACGAAGCATGTTATTTCCCTTGTGTGCGATGGGCTGCTACCCCCCTCTAACCCCACTCTAGTCCTTCTAGTCTTTCCCTCTCTCTCTCTCTTTCTCTCATTCCACGAATTCATTGCTCTTCACTCCACCCTCTCTCTCTCGCTCCAGAGTCTAACTCCAAGCGTCGCGGTGTGTACTCACCAACCTTCGCCGTTTGTTTGCGGCCGGAATGGCGGTTACGGTGCGCCGAATGCGTTCCCGATTAAATTCCGAGTTTGAACGTTCTTTATAGTGCAGCCTGAGAGCGGGATCCGCGAACGCGCCAGCTAAGCCGGTGAAATCTACGAGTAAAATTTCGTATCGTTTCCGCCGAACGAAGAATTAAGGCGGGAGAGAAACACGGAGAAAATTTATAGCCAGATGTAAATATCACGTGACACTTATATCTGGGACAAATATGCATGCAGCTACGTATCTTCAGCGTAACGTAGGCGGCACTCTGAAGTTTCGAAATTATTTAGCACGCCCAGTCACCCCCCTTGGAATCCCTTCATCCGAAGTGCCCGGGGGGCTGTAGAGGGTGGGTGCAGGGTGGGCAAAAGGCTTTGCCGATCTCAGCTTTCTCACTTACACGGTAGATTGAGTCACCCTGTATACATGTATACATTATGTATACATGTATACCCAGGTTACCGTTGTCTTTCTCATTAATTTATGTTCACCGGCGACCAACAAGTTTTCCGGAAATTTCCCACTCAAGTAACTTCTATTGCTTCAAATATTTACTTATATGCTCACTGCACGCTTCGTCTGTTAACTTAAGGGCGAGTGTGTATATTGCCCGTTGTCTTTTTGCGCTTACTTTCCGAATCGTCTACTACTTCGTCGTTTTTATCGCGTTTATTTTTTTCATTTTTTTTCCCCCTCTTGCGCAACCAGCCTCCACGTAGCGTAGCATCGATTCCCCTGTCGCGAGCACGAAGCCCAATCGGAAATTTTCGAGACGCACTCTTGCCAAAGCCAATCTCGGAAATTGATTTGTCGGGCAAATCCATAGAGGAGTTTTCAAAAGCCACCGGCGCGCGTGACGAAATCAACAACCTGTAGATTGGACGGGGGGGCCAGAGGGTGGTTTTAGCCTGCGAAAAAATAAAAAGGAAAACCAGCATGATAATCTTCCCTTCGTTGCGTTCACCACGTTCGGGGAATTTTGGGGTTCGACGGTATTTTTTTTTTCTTCATATTGGCATTCCGAGACCCACTTTTTATCGCGGGAAAACACAGTCGATTTAAATTCATATAATACACAGGTGATTAATAAATAAGGGAAGAGAAAATATATATATATATATATATTCTCAACGCTTGTTACTAAGAAGTGCATTCGTTATAGGGGTAGATTGGGGAATGACGTATAAGATAAAAATTCTGACAATATTAATTTTCCACTGGACGATCGTCGCGGAAAATAATATAAAAAAACCAAGGGGGACAAAATAGAAGTGCCACCCCTAGGGAATTTACCCTGCAAAAAAATTGTACCGGTAGACGCAGCAGCGTCGACCATAGCTATAAAAGATAAACGACGCGTCGTCAAGTTAGTCATCGACTGGTTATCGATTAAATTAATTGTCACAGATTCATTATATCGAAGTAATCAATAAAATTGCATTTACTGGTTTTCCCAAAATTAATGGTGATATAGAATAGGTGCACTTGCACGTATCACGTGAAAGTAAAATTATAGAAATTGCCGAGGGTGGACCATCCCCTATGGCTCCAATAGCCAAGGGTTCAATTTCACTGATTGATTTCAATTCACATAGAAACTATTAGATGACCGCGTACAGGGTGACTTTCAGTCTGCACTACAGCGACTGGGTCTATCGACCCTCCGGTATCATCCCCAAGCAATATACGAAAAGAGATGCAAAGATTTACTGTCAAATAGTATTTAAGGCCATGTTGTTAAAGGTCAAACACCTACGAGTTACGCACGAGGACCTATACGCTACATGTAATATATTTTATTCCAGTCTCCTGACCGTAAATCCCGTTAATGGAGCGATTCTTTAGGCCTAGTCCAGGGCGCGACGGTTCGATGCCTAAGGGGGCCTCCTGTACCCTCTCCCAGAGCTCAGCCAGCTCACGAACCGAGAGGAGCGCGAGGTATGCAAGGGTCGGCTTATGAAGCCACAGCCTCCGTTATACCCTCCGGCGGTATGCTATAATCGGGGAGAGAAGGTGAACGTCGGGCCAAAACGTCTGTATATCTCCGTAACGACGTCGTTACGCCGTCATCCGTTAGCGAGAGCAGCTAACGTGGAAGACGCCGACAACCTCGGCCGAAACTGTCGCCCATAGGCGGCAGCCAACGGCCTTTAAAGGTCTGCCGCAAGGAAGAGGTTTCACTAGATTCAAAAATCCCTAGAATTCAATACGTAATACCGCATATATGTTACTAGATTTTAGATCAGGAGTATGACGTACAAAATTAAACCTACAGATAATAACGTTAGTCCGTTGTACCCTTGTCGAATATAATGAATAATTACAACCTCAGTCCGTAGGTGGGATGACGAGGTAAAAAAAAAACAAAGCGAGGAAAAATCTTTTGATCCAGCAGGATGCTGCGCGGAACTTTAATAATCTCATAATGCGACCCTAATGCGTCCCTCATATATCGTAGTTTCACGATGCGCGGATAGGCCAACCTAGGGCGGACGTACGCACACATAAGTCTCGGAAATAAAGCTCTTTCCAACTGGATTAAGAAAGCCCCGCGTTCTTAATCTCGGAGGTTTATCAAGGCCGACATAAATCTGCCAGACGTGGGTCGCCGCGCCGTCCTGTCTGCCCTATCGACCGTCGTCCTTCGCTCTTTTTATTCCCTGTAGGAAGTCTTTCCTCTTATCCTTACGGTACTCGTGTCGCGTCTCCTTCCTATCTGCGGACTCTAGGCTCTCTTATCCCGAGCAAGATTCCTATACTCTCGTAATGAGGGATTCTTTATGATTTTTCTATACGGTAGATTTATCCTGCACTGTATTACTCCTGGATGATGCGTTACCTTGACACTTTTTTTTACAAAATTTTTCTGGTTCCCTCGTCATGTCCAAAGGATGGGACTTTGAGCTAAGAAAATTTCCATTTTCATGTCCCCTACCGTATAATGTGTATTGGCTCTGTCCAGTAGGTCGTAGCTATCCGGGTCACGCGTTCTCTTCCGGTTTCGTCAACGGGGACCTCCGCGAGACGTTCGTTAAATAATTCAGAAGGAAACGCGCGAGGCGGTTTTTCCAGGTCGTCATGGCAACAGATTACAAGGAGAGTAAGAACGGCCTACATCCCTCTCTCGGCTCCTTATCTCCCCGTTTCTCCTTTCGCGAGGGTAATCTTTCCACTTCGTCTCTTTCTCTCTCTGTTTTTTTATCTAGCTGATAATTTATTCGCCGCCATCGTCGGACCAGCGAGATCTAAATAACCCAGCGAGGACGTCGTAGACCAACCATACGTATACTGGTAGAGTGTCTTCGCGAAATTCCAAAAGAAGATCGTTTTCTTGCGGATCGGGTTTTATATCCTTATACATACATTTATGCCAGGCACCTTGCGCATGTTATTAGTTTCTCGCCCCGAGGCGCACGTGGATGGCTTACGCGTCCACGTGGTACGTATGTGGGACATGGGTTGACGTGGGTATACGAAGGCGCCGTGTTAATTCTCGACGGATAAGGTAGAGGCCTTACAGACTCCTCTTTCTTCTTTGGCATCTTAATAAAACTAGGCTGCCCATTCACGGCCTAATTCAAGAAAACACTGAGCCTCTTTCAGCCTCTGACCCGTGCCTTCTATACTGCACGCAGTATAGATCCAGACGTGGGTGGTACAGTACGCGTCCCGAAGTGCACGTTCGGAAACTCGGAGTTTCCGCTGATGTACTGTACGGTAAGGTCTGCGAGGGAAGTCGGAACGGATAGGTAAAACGTAAAGGAGAGAAATAGGCAATAAGAGCGAAGAAAGAAAAAGGAATATTACTCCGTGAAAATCGGTCAGCTATGGAAGATCGGCAAAGTATCGCTATTTTGAGAATCGCGAGTGTTTTGCGGTTTGCCAATTTTCCACGGGTCATAAAGTTTCTATGTAGCCATCCAAAGCGTCTACGTGCACAATCAACGGGAGTATGTATTAACTATATGGTACATACGTCTGAGTTTCGCTTGGTATTTTATTTCCCTTTGAATTCAACCGGTTCTCTCTATCCCCATTCAATTTCTCTAATTTTTCTTTAATTCCTTGCCCCCCTCCCACGTGCTCGCCGAGGACGCACTTCGTCGCGACGCTAATGGACTACGTTTCGCACTAGTAAAACATTAACCATTGAATATAACATGTGGGTCAAGTGTGTCGTTGGTTTATTTTTTGCTCGCTCAATTACGCGAAGTTGCCGCATAATTAGTAATTAACGTAATCCAACCCCCCATGAAAATGTTTCGGGTCTGTATACATGTATAAGTTCATTTTTAGCCCACGTCCCTGTCCGAACGTTGAGCCCTCTGAAAGTCCTAAACTCCATAAAGGTCCCCGAGCCGAATAGTCCCAACCATATCGTACGTCCATAGAGTACGAAGCTCGCAAGCTCGTCAACCAAGCAATTAAGTCCGATGAAAACGGCGCGCTTAAAAAGTCGTTATTTTTTCTTAAGTCTTTCTGGAATATCGACCGAAGAAGAGACCACCTAACCTAATAAGTTACCAAGAGCCAGGAGAGATCTCGGGTGGCTTCAGGTATTCAATCCATAATTGCGAACGGGTTTTAAAAGGAGGACATTGCTGCTCTTGCTCGGCCGCGTTTGCCCTGGAGGTTCGTGTACGTGGTTGAGTGGAGTTGAAAGAAAAAGGAGCACCTTACGTTTTACGATTTCTACAACGCGACCCGCGTACGTCCGCGTCTAGGTGCCAGTTGCGTCCCTGCGAGTCTCTAGACAAAATTCGCGAATCCGATTTGTCGCGAATCGCGATTCGGGATAATGAACGTCGAGGTGGCTCTTGGATCTTCTTAATCTCCGCCTTCGAGCGTAACGAGAGGATCCTGACTTGGCTCTGTGATCAACCAACTGAATCCCGTTGATCGGTATTCCTAGGCTACCTTTGCAATAATGCAAGATGCAATTTCAGCTGGGCTGTGACAAATTAGAGGGCTCCGCCGACACGATCCGTCTGTCCCTCCTTTCTCTACATCCCTTAGTGTCCCATCCCTGTGCGATAACACGCATTCCTACCCGGAAGAGATCGAGAGGGCAGGGACTACCTATATTTTCTACCGAAAGAATTTACCAAAATTCTGGGCTGAGCCGTCCTCTCCCTTATCCTCGTTCTCCAAACTTTCTCACGTGTTCCCGATTACAGTCTTATCGTTATCACGTAAGTTCATATTTCCCAGTCCATAAAATTAAATACGGTCAAACGTCATCCCGATGCATTCCAAGCTCTTATAATAGACCCGACCGAGCCCCCAGTCATTTGGAATGTACATTTCCTTCCAACGTAATAAAAATACTCGTTCCATCCGCCGATCGATTCCTCGATATCGATCGATATCTATCCGAATGCAGTTAAGGGTTACCCTTAAAAAAAAAATAGAGAAAAAAAAATATTATTCTAAGGGTAACTCTTATCGTACGAAAGTCGTTAAGTCGCTATCGCACAATGAATCAAAATGTGGCCACAACAGTGGCGGTTCTCACGGCGGCGTCGACGTCGCTCGAAAACATCGTAAACGCGCTGGAACAAAGCGAGTATTCCAGTCTTCCATACTCCGCGGGGAGAACTGCCGATGGATATCTTTATGCGGCCTCCGTATGCTATGGGAAATTGCGCGTTACGCCAATACCCTCCTGTACTCTCCGTTCCTGGTTCAACTTTAAGGAATCGTGATACAAACACGGACGTTTGGAGTGGACTGTGCGATCGCGCAATGCCAACGCGCTCTTCCCAATCTCCCAGTCATTCATCCTCGATCTCGCTCGCGTAGAAAGTAGTAACGGTTTCGGTTGTGGACTTTAGTTTTTAAACGATTAATTCCAACGCTTCGAATATGAATAAGCCGACCATGGAATACCGTAGGATCTTCTAGGATAGTTGTTCTACAGCTAGATGAATACCAAGAGGACTAAAGGAAGAACGATACGAATAAGCACGTAAAAGGGTATGCATTATATCCATATATAATTGAAGCAACGCACCTACCCAATACCTTTCCATCACGCTGGTCAGATGCCCCATTGGCAAGTTGCTGGCAGGTGGTATTCTCTCACGGATCGAAGAACGATGAGGCTGCCGACCCTTTGACCCAAGCTCCGTTAACCACCTGTGCTACCGATAATAATTTTACCACTTCCTCGATTAAATCATAGCTGACCGCGCAGGCGTATCCTCGTACCCACCAAGAGTCTCCACATGCAATTACGTCTGTTTGCCATAGAAAATCCTCTGGTAATCTCAAGGATCCATTAAGATTCCTTCAGGCTCTAATCGATCTGGTATTGAGATACTGTCCGACCCTCCAACCTGGTCTTTATTACTCGACTCATACAAAACCCGGAAGAGACAATTTCCACTATAGGTTCACCAGCCTTGATCCTTTTCATCCCGTGGTTCGATCCCTCTACCAGACCTTATCCTTTCCCCTCTAGACCAAGTTCTCCGTGAAGTTGCGTGACGGTTCTCCAGGGCGTTGCTAAGACAGTCGGGGAGCAGGTAAAACCTACAGCACCCAGGTTACCTACCGGTAGGTTCCTCTACTTGGCCTTATCTATGTCTACCTACATCTCCCATTCCAGCCTGGAGAAACGATAGCCCTTGTTCCGACACCGAATGGAGTTTCTGGTTGACCGCTCCGAGCGGAGATCGCTTGGTTCCCGGCGTGTTCAATGTAGCCTGAATTGAGGGAGACTGAAGGGAAGGTTAGAGAGAATACCGACCTAATACCTTGGCGCACGCTAGGGTAAGCCGTACGGCCATCTCGTACTACCCTCCGACCTCCACCTACATCCTTTCACCCTCGAGCCCTTGAGGTCTTCAATCCTGGCAACTATACCGGCACACTGATCGATTATTGCTTCTGGCCGAACCCTTCGCGAGTTACCGGAACTCGTTAGGCGCGTTTCTTTCGAGCCGTCGCTTCGAATCCGGTATCTTATCCCATTACCCCCCCCCCCCCCATTTTTATCCGTTATATAGGTATAGTCTGATTTTGTATTTTGGAAGCAACCACTGTGAGACGTAGATCAGGATTATGTATAACGTTTGTGTACCAGGTATAGCTTAAGGCGTATATCTATGTACGAGGTATCTCAGGAAAGCGACAAATCAGCGTCGAGGGACGTCCGGGTCTCGATGTCGCGCAAAGTTTTGACGTCTCCGACTGTCCTGCCATTCGCCACGAATTAATGAGATTCCTTTCGTCCTGTCGTAAAAATATTCCACGGACCAACCCTCCGCCTGTCTATCCTTCCAGGTTCGATTCCCGACTAGCCAACTACCCTCGACACCCCCCAGTCCATTCCTACCAGTGTTATAAAGGTCTGGGGACAGCTCCAGCGTGTTTGCCCTCAGCTCTTTCTACGTGACGGCTACCGCCGACGGCAGCCCCGAAAGTTTCACGCGTGCTGGAAACTCAGTTACGGATTACGTGGTGATTTTAAACTCATCTCTCTGGGATTTATGTTCCTCGGGAAAATAGCAAAGTGGCACAGTGAGGATGCCGGCACGACGGAGAGAGGAGTGTAACTCGTGTGTACGTCTAATAGTATGCTGTACCAGCTATGTTTTATATCGACCCAATACATTTTCCCATCCACGCTAAAACTTCTTACATATTTTATGTCCCTTCCACGTTGCATTGTGCAGTCACTATCAGCGAGGGTTAACCAGACGTTAGTTTGAAAATTTTCAAATTTATCGACACCACGGGAAAGTTCACAGCTGGCTTTCTTCTCCTAGGATAAATAATCAACCTCCCAACTTTGATATAAGGTAGATTACATGGGTCATTTAAATTTTTACGTTTTAATCGATCTCATTTTTTCTCTGTTGTTTTTGTTAATTATTATCAAGAAGAGGATATCAAAGATACATATATGTTGGAATTTCATTAAAAACGATCGATTTTTCTCAGCGGATGAACAAGAAAACTTATACTCAGCATCCATAAGGAGCCGAGGAGCCAAGCTTCTGAAAAATTGATCAGGCACTCGCATCCCGTCTCGTCCTTCCTATGGGATATATTTTTCTTCCGCAGTGTAGGACGGGGCCTTTAAGAAATCTCATTAATTTACCCAGCGTATAGTCGCGAGAGTCACCACCGAGAGCTGGTGGAAGCTCGCGGTGCCTGTCAGAACTTTTCCACCAAGTTTTCCTGCCTGTCACGGATCGGAATGCCGCCCGTCGATAATTCCAAGCGTAACAGCCAATCGTCGGGTTTTCCCAGGAGAAGGGAGGAGATGGAGGATGAGTTGCCGACCAGGATCCTGGCGACATATATATATGTAATACCTAGACATCGGATGGGAAGGAGCTCAAGTGTAGTTGGGGATAGACGTTCTAGATTCACATAGACACCGAATACTCCCTCGTTCTCCCTGGGGAATTAATTTAATTGTTTCACCGCGTAAAAACACTTTTCGTTAGGTTGGTACTTACTAATTCTGAAAACGAACACGCCGCACCCAGCAAAATCCCGGCCGCCTCCTATAGCTACCTTCCTAGTTCGTTTATCGAGTTGGCTTGTGCGAACTTTTAAATTGGAGTTTTGACTGGACGCATTGAAACGGACTTAATGTGATTTCCAATTGGTTCCGAGAGAGTCGAGCTCAGTTTTGCGGACTACGGAGGGAACGAGGGATCGAACCAACCCTCGATTTATGGAAAGGGCTTCGACTCGCTGAAAAAGACCGATTGACTTCGCCGTTTTGACAAAGACTTGCTGAAACGCCTGAAAAATTCGAGTTTCCTTGGCTTTGAGACCCTTCGCGTTGGCACCTTTCGGAAAGCGCGGCAGAGGGGGCAACCGGGAGGGACGGAGGGGGGATAGAGTGGGATTTCGAAATTTTCAAGAAGTCGCAGCGACGAATGTCAAAGGAAAAGAAAACCAAAAAATAAAGAAAATGCCACAAAGAAATACTCGTTTTGCGATTTACAAGGCTTTGTCGCAAAGCTGTAAACACGCTTTTTGATAAACGCTCGCATGGTTTAGCTCACATGGCTTATCGAACTTTCGCGTAAGAGGTTGAAGAGGTACGCTGGATATAAGATGTGGAATAAAAAAGAGGCCGTTGCATAAGAATACCTTATCACCTTGGCGACACTTGTTTGTAACCAATAAATTACTGTTCGCCACTCGGAGATTAAGTGCCTGTTGAGATAACAGGATAACGCAAGAACTCAGCAGGTACGATAAGGTACAGTTCGTTGGGAATAGATTTATCAGACTTATCAATCACGAAATAAAAGATACGTGAGTCCAAGTTAACTAGGATATTCAATGTGACGTTATCGATACACTAGAAAATTCGTAGATTACGATGACTGTGCGATTTACATGGAAATTCTAGTCACGCGACAACGATGACTAAACCCACGAAGTCTGCGCGAGGATTCACGAAGGTTCCCGAAGTTGCACGAACTCGGAGTAGTATAGATATGACCGTAAGCATTGCTGCTTTATTATCGACGTCATTTCGTCATACGACGCACCCTGGCGACTCGCTGGAATTCTATCGGCTAATGTACTTTCTCTGTAATAGCCATTCTTTTTTTCCTAGTAGAAGATGACGGTCAAGCCATGCCGGAAAAGTGGCGAACCACGGGGGAGAGGGGGGGGGGGCGAAAACGAAATTAAGAGGATTCTCAATTGAATGGAAACAAGCCGGCGACCATTAAGCGATCACTTACAAAGCCCAGCGGCAATAGAAACCACCCTCACGTTGATTCCACCTAACTGGAAGTGGACCAGTTTACCTCCTACTACTCTTGCTATTACACCACCTCGTACGACCTCTCCAGGGCTATCCCACTCCCCGCTAACCTTGCACGGACCACCCTCTCCCTGGGATTCTCCGTAATTAACCCAAGTGCGGGATCGCAAAAACCGATTTCGGAAACGTGGCGTTAAATTAATGTTTGCCGGCTTTGATTGGCCCTCGGCGAGTTCTGCTCGACGTCGCTCGTCGCGTCCGAGAATCGCAGGTGAGCCGGTTAATGGAACGTCCCTCTTGGATGTGGTGAATCGACAAAAAATTGAGCGGAAGAAAAAGAGACTGGCAAAAAAGTATAAAAAATGAAGATCAAACACGTGAGAAGGATCGAGGTTGAAGTAGTCATGAGAAAATTGTATAGACGACTGTACCTCCTAATCATTGTAACCACAAGAAAGATATCGACGTCTCCAAGATAAAACTGTTTGGTTTTCGTGAGTTTCACAATTGCCCGTATTATGACCCCATCCGATCTCTATAATTACCCGGGCTATCTTTTACGTTCCTCGGATTAAATTCAACCTGAAATTTAACCCTCACAAAAATACCAAACAGAACTCGATACTAAAACGCTCGAAAAGCAAGCGTCCTGTAAATACCACGTGACCCGTAAATCCCACGATTTTTTGGTTAAAAAAAAATCTTGCTCGTACCTATATACGAAATTCCATAGCTGACTATAAAAAAAAATAATCAGAAAATAACCTAAAATAAATTCTCCACAGTATAATTCAAATCGATACAAATCAGAGAATCGAGACGTAACGAAGTTGTACCTAGTCGTATCGTGGAAAGTATTTCGAAACGACTCGTAACGCGACATCGGTAGGTATTGTATTCCAATTCCATTGGAACTTTATGGTGCACTCTGATCTCGCAGAGAATACATGCAGACGATGCACCCTCCCGCTTTCCACGTGAACGAATCCTCTATCCGTAGGTGTATATATAGATACGCGTGCAGGAAAAGCAAGGAGAGATTCGAAATGGCGTACGTGTTCTCTCTATACTCTACTTAGGGGACGTTCAGTACACTTAGCGTGGCGTATCGTATCCGTAACGATACACGCACGTGGGTATAGCCTTGCTATAGGTATTTACAAAGTTTATATATATATATATAGAAGCTGCCTGTCTCCAGCAAGCCACCGTACGATACTCACCTTACAAGCTAAGCCGAGTTAACGATACAACCATCTTATAGCGGGCTACACGATAATAATCTAACAATTTTACAAGCCACGCTTCGGCGTTACAGCAACTAGTTTGGGCTGATATTATATACTGTATTTTCAAAGGACTCGCGCAATAGCGATACCTTCGGAACGAAAGGACCCGTAGTATTGATAAATGAGCTTGCCGAATAAATTCATGGTGAGATCAGGTAGAAGCTGAAGTGCATATACGGAAGTGGATGTATTAGATACGCTAAATAAAGATCCACACGTAAAGTTGGTAACGGCTAACTATATATATAATCTAACGTAAACCCAATAGCCAAACCCAAGGAAACCACGAGCTATACTCAATGACTTTCCGATAGCTGATTCTCCAGCCGGTCGTTTCGTTCAAATAAGATCTGCCAATAGCAATATTAACTGTGTTATCCCTGGCGAAGGTAGATCACGACTTAGAAAAGTCTACCGACCTGAAGTTGGCTGCTGTTTCTTTTCTGATTACGATGACGAACCGGCCGCTGGTATACAGTACACTTTTACTTGGATCTCCGGAGACGTTTTAACCCCTTTACTTTATATATTACTCTCATCCCTTATATAGTCTCCTCGAGGAACTATAAGGGATGGAACTGTCTTATCGGAGTTTGCTCTTTGGGATTTTTACTTTGAACACCCTATAAACCAAAGTGAAGGGGAACGTGCATTACTTACACACTGGGTATATATTTCTCTCTCCCTCCCTATATATATACACTATGTGCAGTAGTGCACAGATATAGATAACCTGGTACAGACCTGCACTCAGCCTCTTAGGCGCGTCCTGAACTCGTGCACTCTACCTCAGAGAGGACGGGCTTGAAAGTAGCTAGAATTTACAACCCCCTAACATTTCACGGGCTCCGTACATTCGGTTGAGGGTTATCGGTTTATATGCTTAGATACCATAGATGCAGTTCCATAGACTTTAATGAAACTACGTAATAAATGTCTAGGGAATTTTTTAAATATTTCTAGTAACTTTTTTTTTTAACTTCCTGTTCACCCTATACAATACCCCAGCGGTACTCGCCTTCTGTGACACGTTACTAGATTTTTTCATCAACCTTCTCGCCCGTCCTAAGGGATACGCAGAGTCTCGCAAGCGTGCACGTTACCTTTTCGGCGCGCTAATGCCCCGCATAGCGAGACTCATATATTCGCTAACGAGGTAAAATGAAATAAAAATAAATAGAGCTCGTAATAAATAACCGTGTTTCACGGCATGGTCTCCTAGAGCGTAGGTTATCCTACCCTATATACACGTGTATTAAAACCTATGTGGTTACATGGCGCTTGGTCAGAGCCAAGCCCAACGTACACTGTACCACTGGTGCACTGCTATTAGCAAGTACTGGTACTGGTAGTATACTCTTACTGTAAACTACTAATACTACGACTACTAGTTAGTAGCAGTAGTAACCATCTCGTCCTGCCAACCCCCTCCCTCCACCCATGCAAGTCCGTAGTAATTTTTATTAAACTCATAAAACGTTCCACGTGACGTTTTAACGGCATCACGAAATGTGTGACTCATCAGCACTCTATGTCGGCGGTAGTTCTATGTGACGTCACTTAATAAATTGCAATCCACCAACGAGATCCAGCATCCCGATACGCTGTACCAACTGAAAAACCGCGAAATTGCAAATAGACTGGCAAACGAATGGTAAATGGATTAAAATTCAAATTCACTTGTCATACCAACCTTATAACGGTGAAACGAATCGAGGCTCCAATCCGTGGCTGACTTCGTTCGTAAATTCATTATAAATCTGCTTCCCAGAGTATTTCAAGCGAACTACCCTCCGACGCTCCGAACTACCCTTATCCGGCGCTAAGCTCGATTCCACTAGTACGAATTGATTACCACTAACGATCGATATACAAGTTTCCTTGTTCTTTCCCTCCCTGTGGAAATTTAAGAGGAATGAATTTCAATTCTGGAGTAAACTTTTTTTTTTTTTTTTCTTTACCCAGACTCGATTCTGTCTGTACAGCGAACAGGTGTCGATTCGCTACGAAATTCCACGTTCAAGAAAGCTCGGCTATTTTCTCATGCGTGGAAAAGAATTTTCAACTGGATGTTACCGCTGGGCAACGATCGAACGGTCCTCTGCTCTCTTACTGAAATTCCTCTCTGTACGCGGCCATGCCTGATTGGTCATTCAAATGGACAGACTCGGATTTTAACGAAGTCATTCAGCCGCCTCAGTGAGCGCACAATAACCCACACGTCACTTGTACCACCATTTTTCATTGGTAGATTCGATCCTGATTCCCCGTATGGATGTAAGTACCAATCAGAAAGCGGCTATTGTGGTCGAGAATCGAATGAAATCGAATCCGTCCTCGAGTTTTCCGCGTCTCAAATGGCTTATGATTACTTATAGTAATGCAGTGGGCTTTGATCAAAATGCCATCCTGGGTAATATTATCGGCGGACCAGGGACGTAATTTACAAAGGCAGCGCCCGGCAAGAGTCGTTTGATCGTCCGTCACGAGTAAGGGTGGGGTTACCAGGGGATGAATCGCCATGCTGGAAAATGGTAAAATGGTATATTTCTCCGAAGTTCTAGCGCGGGAAGGGAGGGTACGAGACAGCGAGACGGAACGAATGAGAATGAAGGGGAGTCGGAGAGATGGAAAATGAGAGAAGAATGGCTGAAGGAGAATCGCGGGTCGGCAATCATGCCGAGCCGAGCCGAGCGGGTGGTACTGCTCTCTCTCCCTTTGCCCGAAGAATAAACGAATAAATCGTCGTTTCTTTATGCAAACTTGCATTTAATTCGCGGCGAAATAGAAAGGCATTAATTTCGCATGCAAATACTAGGTGGGCGGCTTCTCTCGCTCGACTTGAAACCCCTTTTGCCGGAGAGAAGTTGGGCTTTGGAGGTTGCGGAGAGACAGGAGGGTGGCAGGGTTGAGGGGGGCTGAGCTTTGTGTGTGAAGGGCGGTGAAGGGGGGTGGACGGGAGGACTTGGGCTTCCAGTCAACTCGAGTCGGCTTTCACGGTATAATCAAGATGTTTGTTGATGTCGGGGGGATGAAATAAACGTAAGAGCGGCACCGAGAGAGCAACCCCCGGGGGATAGGCTAGACCGATAGAGAGTAAGGTACGCCAAGCTAAGACAGTGAAAAAGGAAAATAGCATCCCTTACGGGAGCCAGCCTTAGCCAAAAGCCAAACTGCGAAGACTGGGAACGAAAACAAATTGCGCGAGGCTCAACTCTAACGAATATAAATTTCTGCAAACACTCCGCAATTACGAACCGAAATTGCATAATCATACGTCACAGTACGATAAATGTAAATATCATTTAAAAATAACTCATAAGAATATTTTGTCTTTCTGTTGCAGGTGAGACAGTTTCATCCACATTTTTCACGTCTGCGACGATCAGTCACAGCCTGACGTTCAGGACAGATCCGTAAGTACCGGAGGCGATATTCTGGGGTAGGACGTGCAAGACGGTACGTATGAAGATATAGGGGAAGAAACCAGATTTCTCAGTTTCTCGAAGTCCGGTAGACCAGGGCCGTATCTATCGTTTAGCGAGGATGTTTTGACCCGACTACGAACGTCACTCCCTGTGCCAAGAAGGGCTCCAGACAAGGACCCCCCCCCACCACCCCCCAAACTACACAGCCCGGCGACGTCGACTTATGCCCCCATGCATAATGCATGCTGCAGCTGGCAACATACTTGCGTACGCTGCTGCACTTCCCGCGAATAGACGTTCTCGCGCAAGAAGCGCCAGTTACAGTCAGAGTTCCTGCTGCTAAGGTGTCACCACCGTCCTGACTGGCTGCCAACCTAACCCATTCACCAGACACTTACCGCCGCCTCCAATCTCGTCGAGCCCCAAAGAGAATTAGCCGGGCCACTTTTGCTAGACTTTTTGCGACAGACTATCGGAACACAGTTGAGACTGCAGCTGTTTCAATAGCGTACAACGAGTGAGAGAGAGATGGAAGATATCTGGAGAATTTATCCGTGCGTAATTCTACCCGGGAAATTGTTCCTCGTATAAATCCTCCGTAAAGTTGGTGTAAGTGCGAAGGAGGAGTTTCTCGGTTTTACGCGAAACTACCGGAAAACATTTTACGATCTCGCCCGTCCTGCTGCATCTTCCTCGTTACAGGTACAGATTCGAGATTGTTCGGTACATATAAGTTACTTGACGACCTCTCGGTTCTCTCGCATCTCCGTAAATTCTCCGAGGTTGCCTTGGCTGCTTCTCCCGTACGTATACCTGTATACTGTTATCTCTAATATAAACACATTACGCAATGCGTTATTATGCAGCATACGGCATTCACCGTACATACGTACACGGTACGGAGACTCTCGAGGTCACGGCGGAACGGATTGTCCTCGCTGGTGCATATAGGATTCTGCTAGTACCGTCGCACCCGAACCTCGGTACCGTTTATCTCATTGTCAGCCCTATAAACGCCTTCGCCATTGCCTGCTGTCCCGGAGACGCTTAGTCGCGACAGGACGAAGAGGTCCTTCCTACTGCACCGGCAGGATATCGAGTGTAGGTGCGCTACGGGTGGCCGTAGTTTACCTTAACGGTCCCATAAAAATGGGCTACTGCCAGACGACCGGCTGCGAGCCTTAGCCGGGATTGTTTGCCTTGGCCTCTGTTCTCTTTTTTTTATTTTTCTCTCTGGCCTCTCTTTCGTACTGCCATCTTTTTTCTCTCTCTTTTTCGTCTGCAGCTTCGTCCTCACCTGGACCAGACATCCTTCCGCCAAGATTTTCCGGACTTATCGATTCCTCTACTTCTTCCTCCTCTTTGTTCTTATCTTTCTCTTCGTATACCTATATCCATTACTATTTACTATATACCGTCTCCCGCGACATTCCGGCAGGAAAAATATTTCTCGACCAATGAAGCTGGCCTGGACCGCTCCCCTTGAAATTTCACAGCTCATTATGCAACCGAAAGAATGCAGCAATATCCTTCCCCTCTGACGAGTCGCTGTCGAACGCGGAACGCAAAAGAATTTGATATCGGATTCTCCCTACGTCAAGAGAAAATACTACAGCGTTCGAGTAGTGCATTATCTCCTACTATCGTCGTCAGACGCAGCAGTCCCAGACTACGCTATCGAACTATCGAACTCCCGCGGAATTACATCCTCGGATAATAACATTTTATGCCGATTTTAATACGCGCTTCCATCGGCTTTACCGCGTTTCTACTACCCAGATCTTTACACTGGGCAATCCGTGCTTTCCCGTCGACTTTGCATTTTTCCCTGCTATCTATTCTCTCTTCCTCTCGCTCGCTTTACTCTCTCGCCACCACTCTCGCAATCGTTTCGAATCGATCAGCAAAGTACGAACGATCTTTATCTCCAGGAGATTATTTCCACCTGCACTTTTTTTTTCTACAGACTAACTCTGATAATCCTTCTCGACCTTTTTGAATATCCAAACTTTTCGATGAATCCTTTTTCCTGTTAAGTGCTGATTATACCAGCGAGTAGATACTCAAGTACATTCAACAAGCTGACTAATTAAACGTAACAATTGTCGGTATCTTTACTCTACGTACATAAAGTAGCTTAAAGCTTTTACAACCTTGTTACGATTTTACGATACCCGCGCTATTACTCCGCTGCTCTCATAATGTCGCTGGAGCTATTCGTCTAGTGGGAAAAAAAAAAAAAAAAAAAAACCTGAAGACTCTTCCAGCCAACTTCAAAATGAAGCGGCGATTCTGAAACGACGTAAATACAGTCCCGAAGCACGAACTCTGTTATACAACCTACTCCGACATATGTTCCCGTAGCATGTAGCAAATTGCACATACTCGAAACACATATCCCCGATATTTACCAGGCATAGAAACTCATTGCTTTGAAAACCCTTTTCGTAAAACTTCGAAGCCGCGTTCGCAAAGTTGCGCAACTTTGCCAGACCCAACAGTCACATCCAACGATAGAACGAAGGACACAGGTGTTACAAAGGCAGGTTAAGATTATAGAATCGTCAAGTGTTAATTGCATAACACACGTCGACATTAAGCATCAACTTGCCGAACGTAAAGAGCCGAGTCGCTGCTTGAAAACGTCTATAACCTAAAACTGTGTACACAGGTACCAGGCGAATAGCATTACCAAGTGACAAAAGAATACGAACAAATAGGAATTACATAGCTATACCCAAATGCCTGTATAGCTGCTACACGTTACTATACCGGGTGTCCTACTTTGTTCGGTCGTAAAGAAACGCTGTTTGCTTCTTAACTCTTTCGCATGCCGCGTACACGCGGCTACGTAACTGCGGACCGGGTACCGAAGACTGAAGTAAACACGTGGACCAGAAGTGGGGTCCCTGGCTAGTCGCTCGGTGCGCACGATTCCTAGTGGTACTGGCGGACGGAGGAGAGATGCTGCCTCTTCGAGGAGATGGACGAGAGGGATGTGGAGAGACGTCAAAGAGAGAATGGCCGTGTAAACTTTGGAGCAACAAAGTCCTTTCCTCAATCTCCTTCTCTCTCTCTCACCTGCGCCTCTCGCCTGGTCCACACTCTTCTTACAGCCTCCCCAAGCCTCATTTGACTGTCCTACCCTATCCTGCGCCCTGTCCGTCCATCTTGTCCCTCTGGAGTTTCGCGTGCTCCTGTCTTAAGAAACGGGAGACGCTAGAAGACTTGTGCACCTTATGCCAGGAATAGGAGAAGGTCCCGTAAAAGGCAGAGAGGACGAGAAACATGCATTATAAAAATGTCAAAAAGGTTGTTTAGCTTCGGCGAAGATTGAATTTTTTTCGCTCCCTCTTGGTCCCGCGCGAAACTCCGTTCATACTTGTGGAGAGGAAGGCAATATGAAGGTGGGGGGATGGCGGTGAAGAATTACGAAGGTGGACCAGGAGGAAGGAAGGGGAGGGAGAAAAAGAGTAACTATGACCAGGCGTACGAGAGGAGCGGTCGTTGCAGTATACTATCCTGTGTGAAAGGTTCTTTATGTCTTAGCAAGGTCTGCTGGGAATTTTTCTTGGAGGCACAGAAACCTCCTATCCCTATGTGAAGTATGACGGGGGTACGTCGCGACGCTATTGCCAGCGACGGCGTCGCGACTCTCGTGCCTCGAAGAAGACGGCCCGTCGTCGCCCCTAGGCGAGTCTCACACTTTGTTTCGGTAAAACGTTTACTCGCGTGGAAGAACCGTATTACGCCATGAGATTCTCCCCATTCGGGGCCGTGTATCTTCTAGGTACTTTATCGTGTATTATATAGACACGTAAACAGGCTTTAAAATTAATGTAGGTTAAGCATAAGTCTTGTTGGATGTGATCAGCCTGCGTTATAAGACGCCAGATGCAAGGCGCAATGTGAAAAAAGGATTTCGCTCGTACTTCTGTAAATTCCTGTTCTAGTTAAATAGTCGACTATAGTACGTTCCTTGTTTCAAAGTCGTTCCTCGATTCGCGGCATAATTTCATATTTCTTGGCGCACAGGCTATAGATTCGTCGAGCGCCCGGACAAACTAGACACTTGAATTATGCATTGGCCAGGGGATGCCGGGCTAGGCAGTGGATATAACATAACGCAGCGTCGCTAACGAGCCGAGCGCGGGGAGACCGCGAGACGCGAGTAATGCCTGAAATGTTGAAACTTGAATTTATCGTTGAACTTTTTAATGAAATAAATTACGTGGGAAAAATAGCTCGTACAGTCGACTGCTAGGTAGCCAGTACGCGTGTAAACGGTTCGTGCCGTCTAGCGTCGGTAATTGCAGAGTTGCCAGGTACTACGGGCTCGGTCGGTAACTCTTGTGGGTTTCTAAAATGCTGTATTTTTAATTAAAGTAACTCAAGGCTGAATATTAACACGGTTAGAGGTTCGCACCGTTAATTGTATTAGGTTCGACTATTTTCACCGACCTAAAGCCCGTTGATACACTTCCAGTAATTATACCATACGCAAGATATACCCGAGCGACAAAATGTCTAAAGAAATTCCAGGGAGAAAGTCGCTACGACCGGAGTCACTGTACGGTTCGAGAATGTAGAAAATAATACCAGAATGATACGGGAGGCCGGCATATGGAATATGCCATTGCGCAACATCGACTACGGCAGTAGGTACGCATAACGAGATACATATGTAATCGTCGCTGTAGTCCAAGTCGACAATGAAAGTTTTACGTTACATTAGCCGTATGAAATAATCGTAATAATAGGCAGTCGCGACGCCTCAGCGTTTCTCGGGACTCGGTGACATCACTGCACTTTCACGTGCGCCGTAAAAGGCGTCGGACGGCAAAAGTGGACCACGTCGTTAAGCTAGCCGAGTGGCTTAAAATTATGGTTCGACCGGGGAACCAAGTGTTTTCTCATAGCGGCATTGTGATTTATGCAATTGCGGATCCGGAACGGTTTTCTTGGCCCGGGGCCCGCGTACCACGTACTACGCTACTGTACGGTATATGCTATTCCAGTACTATACACACTGCCATTGGATTCTTCTACCTTCCGCATCAGCTCCCGCACTTATTCCCATCCTCGTGTCTTTTCATTCGCATAGCTCCGCTCGTTCCCTTTTGACCAAATCGAAATTGAGCGACTCATGCGAATATCGCAACCACTATGGTTCCCCTTCGGGACGAAGCAGACACCGAAATTATCCAGTCGAAAATTTTTCCAACCGACGTACCGTCGTTGCCTGCCTTCGTTTTCTGTTTCTCAGATACATCCGCATATACTTTTGTACTTTACTGTACTAGCCGATCCAGCGAACATGTGGCTGACACCTTTAGCAATCTTTATCTAGTACAATTGCGCACGTATGCACGCACGTGTTTTCATTGGTCTTTATCTCGATTCAACTTAGAATTTTTTTTTTAATTAATATTTCGGACATTCTTTCACGCATGAAATAGTGGGCGAGGAAGCTTGGGGGAGGAAGACAGAACATATTGAGATGCCGCCCGTACGTTCCGTTTCATTGTAATGGCAATCATTATAATCGAGAAAAACGTGACGGGTTTCTTCCGTTCACCTCGAGGACGTCACGTAGCCACATTACGTTTTGGCCGGAGGAAGACAAAACCATTTGAACCCTCAGCAGCCCTTAGGATAATCGTACGTAATTCCATAGCAAGAAAGGACCAGAGAGAAGATCGACGATAGGAAACGTAAACTCCAGTGATAAACCCACGTACATATACACGGATAACCCCATAGTTTTCACCATAGACAATATCACTCTTTGTACATAAGCAATTCGCTCTCTTCCCTATATAAGGAATGATCACACCATAGGGGTGACGTATCCTCCACAGCAACAATGACTCCGGTCAGCCCATCAACGCTCATACCGTACCCCTTGACACGCATTTAACAAAGGATATTTTACATTGACCGTCCACGTAACGGGCCTCATTAAAACGACGCTTGGGCTGTTTTACGATTTATAAATCCTCCTGGCTATACCTAGGGGATTTTCTAACTGTACCATCCACCAGTTGGCTATACGAGTGGATACCATATCAGGTAAGACGCTATTACCACCCCATAACAGGGACCATTAACTGCACATTCTACAAGTGTATCCCTACGGCTACTGACATACCAGTATCGCATCTGACTTTATTGAGACTGTTGCTGTACGTATTTATTATCGGACCAGTTATATATTTCTCAACCGTATTCCTTATCCTCGAAATCGTCCTTGAGACACGAAACTCCTTGACTCGTAGCGATTTCCAGAATCGGTCGTTACATGCAGCCTGTGTTCTCCGGATAGGATGTCACGTCAGGTCGACGTGCGACGCAAGCACTTGCCATCGCACACTGCCATTCGTATAATCGTATGAGCGTAAACGTACCCAACGTGCATACGTTGACTATAGACTAGGAATAGGCGGATAGGTAGATATATATATATATACACCCACGTACGTTTATATATGAACGTAGCCTCATACGTACCACGGTACATCGGTACGTCGGCCCTCGGCACTCCTGCTCATGTATGACATCCATAATGTCTATCTATTCACTCGACCGAGCTCTGCCTCTGACAGCGTATGAATTCAAACTTGAATATGTATTGTTAGTACTAAATATATAGTGCGTTCACTGCCTACTGCGTACCCCAGTACGCTCATCGTTTCTAAGTGTAATTTAATAAGCGCTCCGCGCCTGCAGTACAGATATACACGTATCCTCGGATACGTATCTTATATAAGAAATCAAGCTGGGTTACGTATGTAATTTACGAAGTCGGTGAGTACAAATAGCATCGTCGGGCGGAGTCACGCTTAGCGTGTAAATCTAGGGATATTTGGGTTGGGACGGTAAGAGAAAAAGTAGCTGGTACCGCGGTAGAAGATAAGGAGGACTCTGGTGTTTCTACGGTGTAACGTGATGGCGACGGACTATAAATCGTTCTGGCTTTAAACGTTCTTCTTCGTGGCTCTTGCGTTAACGTCTCGTTATACAGGTTTTAGGGAACGATCTCGTATGCAAATATACGCCGTGGCGGAGGGCCGAAGAGATAACGGAAGTCTAGGTCGGAGTCGGATAGACGAGAGGGAGGGCAGCGGGGGGTGGTTGTATATACGTATAGGGGAAATGGTGAAAAAATGAACGTGGCCACTCTCGATATCGGAGCTACGCTTTTATCTAGCCGGAACCCTCTCCCCCCGCGTCCCTCCTCCACCCGCCGCTCTTACAATCCCCTTTTCCACGTGCAATTTATACAGGCCGACTAGTCCGTAGTAGCTTCTCTCCCAGAGACTTGAGCGAACCATCCGTTCGTCTAATGCAAGGGTGTGCTACCCTGACGTATTGACACCTTCATCCCACCCTTGCGCGCTACCATTTATCTTCAATAGGAAAGGCTCGGACTCTGGTACCAGTGTTACGCTGCTATAGTTCCGTGGTTCGTGCCTGTGCATTGTATATCTGTAAGCATTGGCTGTAGCTGACTAGTGTGTATTACTTCTCCACGGGGTAGACACGGCGGATACATATTTCACGATGGACGGACCGACGATACGTTTTACGTCCCTACGTGCTTGCGTACCGAACCGCGAGTCGTATTTACCCCTATTTTATTCCTACCCCATCCAGCGCACTTCGCGTCCCGACGTGGCTGTTTTCATTAACGACTCATTTTTCACGCCGCTTCTCACGGCTCACTCTGTATCCTCTGCGGTCTATGTGCGGTTGGATTTGCATCGATGGCCGTCGATACCTTGGGATATGATGCCCGGGGAATATACGTGCGTCGGATCGAATCCTCGGGGCTTCTTTTTTCTTTCCACCCTCGACGATCGTCAATATTATTTTTCCCTGGTTCCACGAATACCTCTGTATACGTACCCTTGTGCTTCTGGCATTTTGTATACAGGGTGTATCGCAACTATCTGATTATAAGTACAAGGTGCGATAGAGGAGACCATGCTGAGCAAAATGGCAGGTTTCAAAATGTTGTACAACAAAAATTGACCAAGCTGTTAGCGATCAAAGTTGACCAATCACAGACGAGCAATAGCTGCAAAGAATTATACATAGTGATAATCTGACGGAAATAAAAACCAAGCACTTGTGGTAAGAGCTAGGGGCTACGCACACATGCTACCGTTACACGGACGTAAAACAATTGATAGAGAGAAGCATGTTCAACTGCTAAGCTCAGGCAGCTCCAGAAAAATGAATTACCACAGTCGGTAACTCTAATGCATTTTTTCGAGCTGTTAAAAAATTAAATTATTTCTTAGCATTTTCTTGATGACTTCGTGTTTGTGAGGCTTTTGGCGTGCTACAGATTTCTCTCGCAATCGAGAGGACTGCACAGGCTCTCTCTTCTCAATAATTATTCAGGGAAACGCACAGGCAGACTTGCTGTAAGAAGAACGGAAGAACGTACGGGATGAAGTACCGTAAGAAGTCCCGGAAAACGTCCCGGAAAAAGTCCCGGAAAAAGTCCCGGAAAAAGTGCCGGTAAAAGTGCCGGTAAAAGTACCACAGAAAGTCCCGGAAAAAGTCCCGGAAAAAGTCCCGGAAAAAGTGCCGGTAAAAGTGCCGGAAAAAGTCCCGGAAAAAGTGCCGGTAAAAGTGCCGGTAAAAGTACCACAGAAAGTCCCGGAAAAAGTCCCGGAGAAATTAATGGCCAGGAACAGCAGGAATTCAAGAACATGAGTGAGAGACATCTGTACTTCGAAATCACAGCAAACAGCTCCGTGCAGATTCAGAGAAATGCACAGGCAGACTTGCTGTAAGAAGAACGGAATAACGTACAGGATGAAGTACCGTAAGAAGTCCCGGAAAAAGTCCCGGAAAAAGTGTAGGTAAAAGTCCCGGAAAAAGTCCCGGAAAAAGTGCCGGTAAAAGTACCGCAGAAAGTCCCGGAAAAAGTGCCGGTAAAAGTACCGCAGAAAGTCCCGGAAAAAGTCCCGGAGAAATTAATGGCCAGGAACAGCAGGAATTCAAGAACATGAGCGAGAGACATCTGTACTTCGAAATCACAGCAAACAGCTCCGTGCAGATTCAGGGAAACGCACAGGCAGACCTGCTGTAAGAAGAACGGAAGAACGTACGGGATGAAGTACCGTAAGAAGTCCCGGAAAACGTCCCGGAAAAAGTCCCGGAAAAAGTCCCGGAAAAAGTGCCGGTAAAAGTGCCGGTAAAAGTACCACAGAAAGTCCCGGAAAAAGTCCCGGAGAAATTAATGGCCAGGAACAGCAGGAATTCAAGAACATGAGCGAGAGACATCTGTACTTCGAAATCACAGCAAACAGCTCCGTGCAGATTCAGAGAAATGCACAGGCAGACTTGCTGTAAGAAGAACGGAATAACGTACAGGATGAAGTACCGTAAGAAGTCCCGGAAAAAGTCCCGGAAAAAGTGTAGGTAAAAGTCCCGGAAAAAGTCCCGGAAAAAGTGCCGGTAAAAGTACCGCAGAAAGTCCCGGAAAAAGTGCCGGTAAAAGTACCGCAGAAAGTCCCGGAAAAAGTCCCGGTAAAAGTACCGCAGAAAGTCCCGGAAAAAGTCCCGGAGAAATTAATGGCCAGGAACAGCAGGAATTCAAGAACATGAGCGAGAGACATCTGTACTTCGAAATCACAGCAAACAGCTCCGTGCAGATTCAGGGAAACGCACAGGCAGACCTGCTGTAAGAAGAACGGAAGAACGTACGGGATGAAGTACCGTAAGAAGTCCCGGAAAACGTCCCGGAAAAAGTCCCGGAAAAAGTCCCGGAAAAAGTGCCGGTAAAAGTGCCGGTAAAAGTACCACAGAAAGTCCCGGAAAAAGTCCCGGAGAAATTAATGGCCAGGAACAGCAGGAATTCAAGAACATGAGCGAGAGACATCTGTACTTCGAAATCACAGCAAACAGCTCCGTGCAGATTCAGAGAAATGCACAGGCAGACTTGCTGTAAGAAGAACGGAATAACGTACAGGATGAAGTACCGTAAGAAGTCCCGGAAAAAGTCCCGGAAAAAGTGTAGGTAAAAGTCCCGGAAAAAGTCCCGGAAAAAGTGCCGGTAAAAGTACCGCAGAAAGTCCCGGAAAAAGTGCCGGTAAAAGTACCGCAGAAAGTCCCGGAAAAAGTCCCGGTAAAAGTACCGCAGAAAGTCCCGGAAAAAGTCCCGGAGAAATTAATGGCCAGGAACAGCAGGAATTCAAGAACATGAGCGAGAGACATCTGTACTTCGAAATCACAGCAAACAGCTCCGTGCAGATTCAGGGAAACGCACAGGCAGACCTGCTGTAAGAAGAACGGAAGAACGTACGGGATGAAGTACCGTAAGAAGTCCCGGAAAAAGTCCCGGAAAAAGTCCCGGAGAAATTAATGGCCAGGAACAGCAGGAATTCAAGAACATGAGCGAGAGACATCTGTACTTCGAAATCACAGCAAACAGCTCCGTGCAGATTCAGGGAAACGCACAGGCAGACCTGCTGTAAGAAGAACGGAAGAACGTACGGGATGAAGTACCGTAAGAAGTCCCGGAAAACGTCCCGGAAAAAGTCCCGGAAAAAGTCCCGGAAAAAGTGCCGGTAAAAGTGCCGGTAAAAGTACCACAGAAAGTCCCGGAAAAAGTCCCGGAGAAATTAATGGCCAGGAACAGCAGGAATTCAAGAACATGAGCGAGAGACATCTGTACTTCGAAATCACAGCAAACAGCTCCGTGCAGATTCAGAGAAATGCACAGGCAGACTTGCTGTAAGAAGAACGGAATAACGTACAGGATGAAGTACCGTAAGAAGTCCCGGAAAAAGTCCCGGAAAAAGTGTAGGTAAAAGTCCCGGAAAAAGTCCCGGAAAAAGTGCCGGTAAAAGTACCGCAGAAAGTCCCGGAAAAAGTGCCGGTAAAAGTACCGCAGAAAGTCCCGGAAAAAGTCCCGGTAAAAGTACCGCAGAAAGTCCCGGAAAAAGTCCCGGAGAAATTAATGGCCAGGAACAGCAGGAATTCAAGAACATGAGCGAGAGACATCTGTACTTCGAAATCACAGCAAACAGCTCCGTGCAGATTCAGGGAAACGCACAGGCAGACCTGCTGTAAGAAGAACGGAAGAACGTACGGGATGAAGTACCGTAAGAAGTCCCGGAAAAAGTCCCGGAAAAAGTCCCGGAGAAATTAATGGCCAGGAACAGCAGGAATTCAAGAACATGAGCGAGAGACATCTGTACTTCGAAATCACAGCAAACAGCTCCGTGCAGATTCAGGGAAACGCACAGGCAGACTTGCTCTTTCCAAATAACTATTTTCATCCTTCATCATAAATCCGCAAATAGTTATTCATAATAATTATTGAGAAGAGAGAGCCTGTGCAGTCCTCTCGATTGCGAGAGAAATCTGTAGCACGCCAAAAGCCTCACAAACACGAAGTCATCAAGAAAATGCTAAGAAATAATTTAATTTTTTAACAGCTCGAAAAAATGCATTAGAGTTACCGACTGTGGTAATTCATTTTTCTGGAGCTGCCTGAGCTTAGCAGTTGAACATGCTTCTCTCTATCAATTGTTTTACGTCCGTGTAACGGTAGCATGTGTGCGTAGCCCCTAGCTCTTACCACAAGTGCTTGGTTTTTATTTCCGTCAGATTATCACTATGAATAATTCTTTGCAGCTATTGCTCGTCTGTGATTGGTCAACTTTGATCGCTAACAGCTTGGTCAATTTTTGTCGTACAACATTTTGAAACCTGCCATTTTGCTCAGCATGGTCTCCTCTATCGCACCTTCTACTTATAATCAGATAGTTGCGATACACCCTGTATAACCCTCTTTTTATTTTATTATATATCAACCCCTACCACCGCTACCCCACGCTCACGTGGACGTGTACCGAGGCACTTAACGGGAAAATCGGACCGTTCGAAAATCTGTCGGCATCCGATTCACTCTGTCAATCAGAGCCGAGCTAAAGCGAAGTTCTGGCTAGTGGCTCCGTAGCCCGGAGTTTCATTTTATTTGTGAATATTGAATCCGCCGCTTTGCCCGCGTCCCGTATATTTATATATGACGGACGAAGGGGAGGCTAGAGCGATCGAGACGAGGGACGATTTGAAGCGCGTATGAAAATTAATGCAAAATATGTAAAAGGGATAAAAAATGTTTTAAATAAAAAATACTATAGATATAACGATCATCGATATTGATCTTTATCGTAAAAAATTTTTTGAAAGACGAACGAATCTTTTTCGTGGCTTCGATGCCTATCGTCACCGCGTCAACATCAGCTGACGGCGGCGTCCGTCGTCCACGTCGTCAGTTCGTCAGCTACCGTGTCAACGTCTATATATATATATCGTCCATGTATGTACACTACCTAGGAATATAGTCGCTCTCTCCAGCTTCCTCGTCCCTCTGACGTTTTAACCAATAATATTATGTTACCCCACTCGAGCGAACGCGAGCGGCAAAAAGTGGAAAGGGCGTTTTACGCGCGGACACTCTATTATTAACGCACCGCGTGTCATTCCGAACTTCCAAGCGAATCCAGCCATGCCGATGCATCATGGCTGCGCCTGCTACAGCAATCACCATCACCATCAGCATGAACGTAGCCGAGGATCATCATCGTCAACATTAGGTATACGTAGGCATCAGATCCAACCACCGTGGTGCAACGGGCTTGCGCAACGCTGCCGTACAAGACGTCTGGAAAGTCGAAGCCGTAAACGGAAGCGGATGTACCCGTAACCAGAAGATGAAATTCTCAGCCAGCTATCTCTCCGATAGAAAAGCCTGGAGCGGTCGAAGTATAGTTTCCGCCATTTCACGAGAAAGGGTACTCACCGTCCCTGACGTGGGCCAGTGTAAACAAGCCTTAAAGTATGCAGCCCCCCGATCATCCATAATCATAACTGTAACCATATCTATGAACATCCGTACCCGTTGTGGGGATCGTCCGTGCCGTTTCAACTAATGGACCACCGTGTCGGGTGATGGAGATGAATTCGGTCGAGATAAATTTTCCGTTATGAATAAATAGAATAAAAAATAAAAAAACTGAATTAAAAGAACAATCCACGGTATACTTATTCACAAAAATGCTATTTACGGTATTCTAAATAGTAGACGTAACGTCGATCCAGTCAGATCTGTCAGGTATACCTATGAGATTAGATATACTCGACACCTTAATAGGTCTCTATGTAGATCCTGATCGGTTCATCCTCCTGGCATCCATTAGCCCAAGAAGTTCTCGCACGAATGCACCGAGTTACAAATTGCTGGCTAACAAGCCTAGATGCATGAAGGAGCTTAACGAGATGACGTCACAACAATAACAAACAATTGCAACGTCTCGACGTCCGTTACTGCACCCTAACGAGCCGAGATAGAGAGAGACGGCCAAACGCCAAGCCCGCATTGCATTATTGGCCGGACAAGAAGAGTGTTCTCTTAGGGCATCCACTAAGGCCGGTAGGCAATGGAGGGTTAAGAGGAGGAACGAGAGAGAGAGAGAGATATATATATATAGAGTAAGCATGGAAGGGGGACAGAGAGAGAGGGAGGACGAGAAGAAGGTGAATTAGTCGTAAGTCACTCAGTCTCAGCTTGTTAGCATCGTTAACCCTGACCCTCCGCATATTCCTACCCTGGCACCCGGCTGGTATATTCCTGCCAGTTTCCATACCGATCTGAAAGCGATCGAACGATCCATCTTGAGTCTTTTTTTTTTAATTTTTTATTCCTGGTATATATAGTTCATTCTGCTAACTCCTATACTCGTCCTCTGTACCGTCTCTCGCTCGAGTGACACGACGGTCTGGATAAGCGGGACATCGATTGCTATGGATTATCGATGATTCAAGGACGTCGATCGGCTAATGGCTCTCGTACTCGTTAACCCAGATAATCGGGATATCTAACGATTCCAGGACGCCTAGAAATTTCTGAACCTTCCTTAAGCTTCCTACGCGCGTTTTTGGTATCGAGCATGGTAGTTGTATGAAAACTCGTTCACGCTTCTCTCGGAGCCAGTGAAAGCTTCCTGAACGGGATGCGAAAGTTCGTTCCGGACGTATAGACTCTTCTTGCAGTGACCGATCGGAAGCGAGACTGTGGGAAGGAGAAAGACAGTGCCATTAGGTTAGCTGGAAGGGAGACGGAGAAAGGATATACTATATAGGAAATAAGTGGTAATAATGGACGTAGGTGAAATACTGGTCGTTCAAGCATGACCGATAGAACCTGGACGCTGCTCGATTCACAACGTGTAACGTGATATACGGGACCTTCTCGTAAGTCGTTACGTGCTATACCGGCCTGGCGTGTAGCAGTGCCCCAGGCGCCTAATGGAATTATGAATCATCGTTCGACGCGTGTCCAACGCGATTCTGTTTACTGGACGAACGGCCAAGACCAAGATGAATTTTCATAGCGTATGGCAAGTAGATGCCAATTATCGAACGTGTCCTTGTTACGGTGCTATGTCGCTCCATGTTACACTGTACTTACTATACCTCAAATGACATATATGTCATGGAAAAATCCAAGCGTGGCGCACGGGTAAAGTCAAGCTCGTCGGAAAGAAAAGATAAATTCAGGAGTTTACAGCGCCTTTAAAGTTGGGAATCTCTTTAACGACCTGGCAGAATGCCACCGTTCTCACTGGGAGGCTGAGGCATTGACGGTCGTGTGGCGGAGTAGCGGTTATCATTCATTTTCTCTCGAGCGAGCGAGCCCCAACGGCTCTGTTAATGACAGTTGCCCGGAATTACTGCAGAAGTTCTCATTCCGCACCGGCTGACTCCTGGAGAACTAGGACCCGGCCGGAAGATTATCTCTCTGGGAGAATGCTTTATGCTCCTGTTTTTTCTTCCCCCCCCCCCCCCCCTCTCTAACCCATATACCACCATGGACCAATGGTTTATTTTACTGTTACCGCCAGATTCCGCACTCACCTCGGCACGATGGTTACGCTGTCCCGCGGATGAGTGACCCTCCAAGGTCAACCCCCGTTCGGGTCCATGGACCATCCCTTTTGAACTCAACCCTCAAAGTAGCACGGTGGTAGTTTTCAGGAGAAAAAATGATCTTCAGCTTTCCCCGAGGCCAGGACCTCCAAGGATCGTTCGCCAAATGGAACTGTAATATCTGCACGCAGCTTCCCTCATCTCGTGGAAATAAAGAGGACGTGGGATATGGATAGAGGAAGAATAAAGATCCTTACTCCAGCCTTTCAATGGGTGACCCCACCCTTCTGCCCTTTAATATTACCTACCCTCGTTTGATATAGGCCGTCATATATAGGCACTGTACTGTACTATAGTCATCCCTTAGATACATGATAAGGGTATCATGAAATACTGGTATTCCCTCAAGGAATACAGTACACAGCCCACGCTACAAATAGTGTACAGTAAGTACCAGCACTATTCGACACACGTACTCGACCCTGGGGCGCAGTACAGCTTCTACAGGGAAAACGGAAAGTATCTACAGACACTTATACACGGAGTCCAGACTCGAACGTGTCTTCTTCGCGAAGTCGTTTTGTTCTCTCGCCCGTTATGAATGAACAGAGTTGGCTTTGTGTATCCCATACTGAATCCCCACGTCTCCCACACTTTGGTCCAGTATCAGTACAGCGGATGCAGTGCGAGGCTGGGGAAGCAGAAGAGATGCATCTCATTCCCTTCTTCCGTCTCTGAATTGCAACACGGTTCTCTGACTATGTTCTCTCCTCTCTCTCTCTCTCTCTCCTACATAGTTTCCCATCCCTATACAGTAACAACCCTATCCCGTTTATCCCGGCAGCAGCAGCCTGTATCCGAACAATCAAGCATTCCTGGTCCAACGCTCCCGGGAAAATGCCAGCTTGAGTCTGGAGTGAAACAGGAACACTTGGTCCTTCGAGTCTCGGGCAGCTCGTGATTATTAAAGGGACACGCTGTGTGCTTGAAGGTTGGCAATTTGGCACGGTATGATTTGAGCAACCCCTAAGTGTTTTTTTCGGTTTTTGAAAATTTTCAAGACATTAATGTGGTATACCTATCGGCTTGACAAAATATTTTCCTTTTCTCACTTCGAGCTCTATATATTTTTTACTCTTTTTTTTTCTTCTTTCTTTACTCTTAATCTCTCGTCCGAGCTTCTCTCCGCCTTCGATCGATTCTCGCATGGCGGAGCAATTTCGCGGGATGCTCGCTTACCGACTTGCTGGCTGCAGTTTGGCCAGTCGTGAAAGTAATGGTGGTACGAAAGGAACTGGATGTGGAAATGTTACGACCCAGCGATGGTCGAATCGTAAACTTTTAAATTATTACGCACTTTTGGACTTAACGGAGCTATTAATAAAAGGAAAAGTATCCCACGCCAGTGGCGTAGACTCGCTATCCATTCGCTTTTACCATCACTGCGGTTGCACATCTGCATCTTACCTGGCATCATTCCCGTGGCACTTGCACCGAACGTTCTTTTTGCATCTGTACACAGGGTATAATAACTCAAGCGTGGATATAGGCTGTGGGTCCCGTTATGCCCTTGTACAACTATGTACAAAGTTCCATCGATAATGTTTACCCCTATTAACGTATTAACCCACTACCTGACGGGGTAGTGCATATCCACCGGGTGATTACGAATTCAAATACACCACCCTACTCTCGGTACGTTATGATTAGCTGAAATAGTTTATACAGAGAGGAAACACTCCTAAGAGGGCAATAAAATTTCAGTCAAGTTAGGATAATGCCGTTAGTTGGAACCCCGTTGCTCAGGCAACTTTTAACCGTTAATAATGGCGAACCTCGACTCCATGCGCGAGACTCGTCGATCATTTTCCTCCTGGTAAACCCGCGGAAATTCGTCGATCTTTTTACCCTGAAATACATTCCCCTGAGAAAGAGAGTGTGACCCTTGCTCTCCTACCTCTCTAATACGATTGCTGCGTATAATCCATCTCTTAATACTTCATTCGTGTGTATTATTTAAACCCTTACGCTTTTATCTACACCTGACTACATCGCTCGTCACGTTGAATCCAATGACGACTTCAGCAATCCCTATCAAAGTGCATCCGTGCATGTACATTCCTTCGTGCCTTTCGTAAGAGATTCAAAGAATTGCTCAATATGCATCGAAGCGCATCTTTCCGTCGGAGCTCGACTTCCGCAGTACTTAAATGCCGTTGCGTACCAACTTACGTATACGTAGTGACTCCGGGATACTACCCTGTCTTATAGGGTATTTTATAGTATTTCATACGTACAAAAGTATTGACTCCTGGATATGGCTTCCGAAACTTATTCCGGGCGAGGTTTAATGAAGTCGAGGGAAATGGATTTGGGGTTGGTCATGGTTCCAGGGTAGGTCATGCTACCTGAGCGACCCTTGTTGATTAGGAGGGTAATATTAGGTAGCTCCGATTATGGATACCTGTGCATTAAATTAAATTGTTGGGACACGAAGGTTTGTTTGCTTTAATAATTGCTGTCGATTGCTATAACTGTACATAGCTAATCAGTTCAATTATAGTAAATGCATGGAGTATAACGGGGACGAGTAAATTAATGTTGAATAATAATAATTATATTATAATAATAATTAAATAATGTATTTGATGAACGGTAACGTAGGTACCCAAGGGAATACTAAAAATAATAAATTTTGATATTCAATTCCACGCTTAGCGACCAAGAGAGAAGTATCTTTCGAATGCTCCTCTTTGTCTCTGCCCGTTGAAAGTGGTCCAGCCAATTAAACCGGAGGATACGAATAAGCATGGCGCGGCAGGAGAATTTCTCTAATCTCGATTAAATCGCACGGTAGAACCGGAAATGGTGCTCAGCGAAGGTTTCAGAAGGAGAGGGACGAGTGGGATGCTGGATAAAGGGGACGATGGGAAAATATGGTCACTCGGTCCCGTCGAAGTATCCTGGAGTCCAGGCGGAAGTCGTTCTCTGCAATAACCTCGTAGTCATGAGTCGTGGTACCTAATAGAGAGGACCTAGTGGAAGGTCTTCAGGATGGGTCTGGTTACGTGATCCAATCGTGCAAAAGGGGTTGAGAATTCAGTGACAGAGGAACAAGGAAATAGAGGGTGAGAGTAGAAGAATTGAGGGATGGCAGGAGGGGGGATGTTACGTTGGAACTGCAGAGCACAAAGAATGCCCCATCCATCAAGCTTGGTCCGTGAAGAGAGCCTGAGGGATGGTCTGGTGTTTCTTCAGCAGTCGAGTAACTAACTCCCTGGTAGGATCAGAGAGACAAGAGTTAATCGGGATAAGTTCCGTGGCGGCAATCAGGAAACGCGACAAAAGAAGAAGAAAGATAAACCCGGAGCGACGGCCTCGTCGCGGTACAAATCGTTTGTCATCGCTGAAGTCAATTGAGGACGATGAAAACAAAGGTTATTTTAGAAAAGGAAGCTCAATACGGACTCCCCCTATAACAGCGAAACGGCCAAGTGCTTCGATGAAGAGGCTGTGGATGTTGAAGAGGATAAATGATACAAAACATCCCTCTTCGTTTTTTTTGGAACAGAAAAATAGACTTTTCTTTATGCCTCTACGAAAAGCCTGAGTGGGTTCTTAAATCTGATAAAACTGTCTCCGAGTATTTTGATCCTAGATCCTTACGTGTATCCGTGCTTTTCTTTGGACTGTAGTATAATTATTCATTAACGCGAAGTGCTCTCGTCGACGGGATTTCGGTTGCTGAGATGACGGCTAAGGGTACCTGGAAGACCCAAAGCATAATCTCATCCTGGTAGTGGGACGACACGCGCGCACGATCTCACACAGTAGGTGGCATAAGTTTGCACTGTCTCCGGGTGAGAAGGACCAACCTCCCGAAGCCTACGGGAACACCAACTTGGCTAACTCGTCGAGTTGTGTCAACTTCTCTCTGTGGTACTTTGCTGCGACTAAGCTCGAGTTGAGTAATTTCCGCTTTGTGCCTGAAGATGCCTTACGAGGACTCGTGCCGGTGGGATGCGAATTCGATGGTTCGTTTTACGGAATAGCCGGAACCGTGTCTAGGGTTTCTAATTAAAATAATTATACACTGTACGCCTTACAAGGAAGATTCGGTTTGGTGATTTTCTGAAAGAAAAAAAATTTATTTTTTTCAGACATGCTACGAAATGGAGAGGTACCTGAAGGACGAGCCGAAGTTACAGTCGTACAAAAAGTTACCCACGGAACTGGACACAGCGCCGTGGAACCTCTTCAGGGCGCCGCCAATATCCTGGACGGCGTCTACGGGCACTACCAACGCACAGTTTGACGCGCCTATAAAGATGGAGGTGGGTGTCGATTATTTTGAGGGACCAGCGTATTTCGTGTTAATTCGGAATTTACTTAGAAAACTGTTACCTGGTCTTTATCTCAGGTCACGACGTCCTCCGACGACAGAGATCCACTCTGTCTAGACGACATAAAGTTCAGTCCTGGCGACCACAACCACAACGGCCGCGACAGGGACCTCCTGGATAGACACCTGGATTCGCTGTCGATGTCGTCAGCGAGTTCGGCGTGTTCAGCCCTCTCTTGGGACAGTTCGCCCTCGTTGTCGTGCACAGCACTCATCCTGAAAAAGGAGCCAAGCGATGACTTGGAAGAGGATGAAGAGCACGAGGTAAATGATTCTCATAATTGAATTTCGTCCAAGAAAAATATTTCTGGATTTCGTGCACGTGTTTTGAAACTTGAGAAAAATCTAACCTAAGGATATCTACGAATCTGTTTAGGAAATGGAGGAAGAGGAAGACAGTGGGTGCGAGGGTGAAGGTCAAATATTGACGCCACCGTCGAGCCCGGAGTCGGGTCAAGGGCATTCCAATTCCAGTCATTCATCGAGCGGGAGCTCGATGCTCGACGTGCACAACCTTAACCTTCACGGAGCAGGTGGCAGGAGTGCAATCGTCAGGGTGACCGCGAGTAACGCACAAGGTGTCGCGAGGTTCGTAACTTTTACTTAAAAAATTTAAAAAAAAATAAAAAAAAATGTATCACAACAAAAGTCTATTTTTCACTTCCAGATTGATATCCGTGACGGCGAACGGCTTTCCGGCAGTAGCCAATGCGCAACATGCACATGCGGGTGCAGCTGCAGTTGCGTCCACAGTTGCGAACAGGCACCACGCGCGAAGTCACGAGCACAGCCCACCGGATACGAAGCGTAGGATACACAAGTGTCAGTTTCCGGGTTGCAAGAAGGTCTATACCAAAAGCTCACACCTTAAGGCGCATCAGAGGACGCACACGGGTGAGTAGACTGATTTGCAATTTCACCGGAAAGCAGCCCCAACCTAGAATACAAACCCAGTCTAACGTTCCAGACTCATTTTCTTACCGCGCCTCGTCCTGATGCTGGGCAAGAGCTGCGAGAGTAATTAGGTTAGCGTGCCCGGTTTCCGGCAGTTTCTTGCTATTACCTCGAGAATTATCCAACCCGGTAGTCGGAGTCTACTAGATGTACCAAGTGTGTATACAGGGCACGTGGGTGTTAGGAGGGTAAAAGGGTAGTGGGATATAGGGGTTGAAGCAAACAGGGATGTACCAGTTCCGAAGAACACCAGGAGTCTGGGGCTAGGAGCCCCCCCCCTCCCCCCTTATTGCGGGAATAACAATGCATAATTAATCACGAAGTTGAATCAAGGGGTAGTAGACCAGTTAGGGTTGGTTCGGCTTGGTTCCTGGTTGGAGCAAGGAAAGAGTATCGGAGAAGAGGAAGGAGAGTCGTAGAGATTGTCTAGCAAGAGGAGAAGGGTAGGTGCCAGCCGGGGTAGATAAATGCGGTATTAATGGCCACCCCGTGTGTCGAGGGGTTGGGATTACTCGGGTTTACCTATAGAGAAGGCACAAAGTTTCCAGTTTCGGTAGAAGCCCCTTCCCTGAACTTTCCTTAGGAAGGACGCAATTTTCACCCCCTCTGCGATCGTTCAGACATCGACGATCCTGACGTCGCATCAACCCCGTCAGCCATCCAGCGTGTTTACAAGAAGCAGCCCCTAGTTTTCCCGTCCTCCTAGTATGCCCGTTCGTTTGGAATCCTTCCGCGATATACACCGTGTCGAGAAAGTAGCGATTTGCGAGAACGCCTCGGACGTCCCGTTCATTAGGAAAGTTTCCGGCGATGCTAGGATCGGTTTACCACGGAAGGGAGGACGCGAAACAGGACGTTACAAACGAAGAGACAGAAAGAGGGTGGCCTATCTATATACGTACTCTGTATCCTCTCGATTCTCGTCGTAGCGCCGCAACCGTAATTAACGAAGTCGTTCTTTGTCGACGCTTTTTGTTGCTTCGCATTCGCCACCCTCCTCCGGCGCGGCTGTTTCGATTCCAGCCGAAAGTTTTCGATGCTGTGTGGTTTACACGTACAAGTATCACCGCCGAGCCCTCCCACCGTCAAGGGATAGGTAATAAGAGGCTGATGGTCGGTAGCGCCAGTAGCAGCTAGTTGGGATTACATCTCGCGGATCGTTAAGCAGAACTGCTAACTACAGGATTATGCATACTTCGCCCGTTCTCGTAATTATTACTCCGTAATGAATTCGGCCTGTTCCCACCGCGAAATGGAAGAGAGGAAGACCACTCCCTGTTGATGGAATATTCAAAGCGCGATAGGACTCCGGGGTAGAATTTGTCACAGCATCCGCAATCGTCTGTCTGCTTCGGGTTATCGAATAAAACGTATATGTATGTCCGAGCTTTTTATTCGTTAGAAAGAAATAGGAATCGAAATATACAGGGGAGATGCTTTAGAAAATAGAGTCAGAACCGCTACGACCACGAGAGGGATGGAAATTGAGGAGACGATACTTTGATCTCTCGAACGAATTGAATTTCAGCTGGTCCACGACAGGATGACTTTCTATGACCCAACCGTGAACTCCGGGATCAACCGACGAGGATCCCAACGCGGTTAAGGGGGTCAATGAAAACTGGTTCAAGCTTTGGCTTTTTATACCTAGACGCTTCTCCGAGCTTGTAACCTTTTCGAAATAAATTCATCCTCCTTCACCTTTATCGTCTATAGAGACACTTTAATAATTTCATGACAGAATCAGATTAAATGCGACACCCTTCTCCGTGTGCGCTAACGTAGACGCGGGATGGTTGGAATTTCAAAGAATCGCGGAAGACCCTCGCGAAATGGGTAATATCGGGAATATCCCTTTCGGCAATCTCGTAACCGGGGTACGAGGGCATTTCCCACCGCGAAAGGGAAGAAAATAATAACGGCTGGAGTCCGTGTTTGCGTTATAAGCGGCGCGGGACTCAGCGGGGAAAAGACGATGGAGATAGGAAAGACCTTTTGTATATTTTAGCCGTTTTCCAGATCAGGAGTTTGGGGTCGAAAGAGACGTCGGCGTCGTGTTTGTCCCGTCGAGTGTTAAGTTTGTAGTGCACCGACGGATCTCGACTTAAACAAACCCTCTTTCCCCATTTTCCTTCGGGAACCGCGAGTATTGATTGTTCCCTCTTGTTCGGAAGAGGGACGAGCAGGAGGCGGGGATGCACTTGCTGTCTGAACCTCATGAAAGGGGTGTCCCATCCGTCCGGGTACATCCACCCCTAGAAGTCCATCCCCTAGAAAGAAATCAACCTCAAGCGAAGGAGTACCCTGCGTCCCAAAAGTTTTGTGGCAAAAAAAAGCAAAACGATACGAGGTACGATGGGAGGGATCGAAAAAATATATATACAAAGGAATCCATACTCGTTCTGTCTCTTGCGAGAGGCTCCCGAGAAATTTCCAATTACGCGGCTTTTCCACTCGGGATTCCATTCCGAGGATCCCTCCACTCCGCCGCCATTGTCTCTTTCACGGCTTTACCCCGTGAACGATGCTGAACGTCCAGCAGTCAGAATGAGAATGACACAGGAGAAATAGCGTTCCCGATCGGCGCTATCGCCTCTCTTACAGGACGCGTAGGATTTTCCACTAAATTGCACGAGCTGCACGCGGATTAAACTTTATTCCCGAAACGGCCAGGGCCCGCTTTTGGCAGTGTATACGCTCCTGAAATGTTGGCAGGAATGTCAAATTTGTCGGTACATTTAAGCGCGCCATGATAATCGCCTGGATACTTACCTCAGTCTCATACCAGCCGGATATACCGTACGTATGAGTAACCCCATGTAGTCACGCAACGCGGAGGCACATGGTAATATCATTAAAGAAATACATAATCTCCACCCATAGACGAACCCGCGTTACAAGCTTTGTCTGGCTACGTATACGCAATATCTACTAGCTGGGAAGCGCATGACCGTGCAAATTTAAACCGATTGAGCGGATCTCTGTTATCTCGCAGCATCTGGCTGCACCGCAAACTCCACGTGTACCACAGCCTATACATCTATAGCTACACCACTAATTTTCTTATTCCAACAATCAGTCTGCTATCCGACCACATACATATATCTATCCCTATCCCCCGTCCTTTCTTCCCTGTCTACCATAAACGCCTGCAGTAATATCCCCAAGAGTCAAGCTTCCTCTAAGACTCTCCTGCCAAGAAAAACACACGAACTATCCGCTATAACACGTAACGGCCTTTTCCTCGTCATTTTCTTCGTCCCTTTCCGCCTTTCCTCGCTCGAACGTAAAGGAGAGTCCGGTGCTCTCTCCAGATTCCAAGCACTGTATACGTAGGCACCGGCTACGGTTCACCGGCGATACCCAGTATAGGTGGGTTCGCGACTGACGAACTTTTGCCCATATATTTCGTGGGCGGACCTCGACGCCATAATGGCGAACGAGCTATCGTAGCGGCAGACTTAATAAAATGCAAAGACGAGGAGCACGTTGCCCCGACGGACTGACATATCGACGCAATACCGGCCCAGGGCCGTCTCTCTACAGGGTACAAGGGGTGGGACATAGAAAAATCACCCTTCCAGATGAAAGGCCAACCCCTACACAACGAGGTCGTATGTTAACACCACTACGATTTTTTAGACCCCCCACCCCCTCCTCACTCCCCCTCCGGACCTGCGATCTTTTCTTCTCCATTGCTCTCCTCTCTCACGATCTGATCCATATACCAACATATACCCTTATACACGTGCCTCTACTCCCCCCACGTATCAGGAGAATTTCTCTAATATCCAGTATCCCGAGCCCATTACCAAAGGGGTGGTTTTCCTGCCCCGTGAAGTACGCACTAGGCAGTAGGTACATAACCTGTCCCGTTGGACGTAGGAAAATACGAGAGGCACAGCAGGGAAAGTGGTCGGCCTGTCCAGGACGTATATGCATACGTATTATTATAGGTAGCCAGGGATGCTGCGGCAACATGAGAGAGCAGTGAAAGGGAGGGCTAACGTGTTAAGCCGTCTTGTTTAATACGGCTTTATTACATAGTTGGCAGCCAACCACCCTGGGGGCTATTATGCGGTGATAAAATGCACGACGTGCGAGCGGACATTGTATTACGCTAGGTTGGTATACCAACCGGGCACGCGTGTGTATCTACCTATCTACCTGTGAATTCATACGTATCTCCACGTTCAAAGCGTATTTCTACATATAGATATAAACCGTGCACTTTAGTAACTAGGGGCATTCAAATGTGCCTGGGATCTATGGACCCAGGATCCATGTACTATGTGCTCAAGAGTAAACAAGATACGGTAATGCGTATACCGACTACAGGAACACTTGCCCATCCGATTAACCAGAGCTTTCTCTTGCTCTCGCGTAGCTCCCGATAAGCTTCTGAAATATATCCGAGTCCTTATTCTCCAAGAGGATCCTCCACGTGACGCCTTGGTATATTTGCCACCGGGTGAAAAACTCCCAGCACCGTGGTGTAACCGGGTGTACCTGTACTGTACCCAATTTTTCCAATGCTACGTGTACCGTGGACCTCGTGCGCAAGCGGGTGCAGGGAGGTGAAACCGAAGAGAAAACGTTTGGTTATGCGTCGGCATGTTCTCGTTGGATTTGTCGACGTCAGCCATGGTCGACGTGGGCGGCGTTAGGTCGAGAAAAAGCTCACCGGTTTGTTTGGTCGCTCGTGCGACTCTCTCTCGAGGAAGAACAAAGTGCGGTATAAATTCAGGACGGAACGGAGAGAGGGAGAGAGGGAGAGAGGACAAACGAGAGGAAACCAGACTCTTATTGTCTTGGGCGAAAGTGAGGAAATGTAAGAGAAAGAGATAATAATAGAGGGGGGTGTAAGTGCAAGGCAGTAAAACAGCAGCGAGATTCCCACTCTCTGTTCGCTTAAGGAATTTATTCATTTTCTCGACCTAATAACCTCTCTCCCCCCTCCCAACCCCCGTAGACACGATCCCCCTTTGTTTCTATAATTGATAAAATTACGGGAACGATCCAGTCGACCACTGCCCGATAAGAATCCACCCTGTGTATTTCCTCGACTCCCTCCATACACGTCGATTCGTACATTCGCCCCTCGTTCTGTAATGTCACATAGGTTGACGTACGCCTCTTTGAAAAGTAAGTCCATCCTAGGGACAGCATTTATTATCCCGTGGATCGATAAGCGATACACTGGAAACCACCGTACGATATACCCTCGCGCGAGTGATCCCCTTCACGGGGGATGATTTCCTAGGCCCAGTCCCTTCCTCCCTCGGCTTGTTAAGTCCGTGGTAGCATTACGCTACAGGTGGCGACCCTGCATTTTCTCTTGTCCTTCGTGGCCTCATCAACGTCATCCGCCTTTCATATTAGTCGAATAGATTATTTATTACCCGGCGATTCAGCAGGGTCTCAGTCCCAGATCGCGATCGCGTCATGAAAATACTCCTGTAGGTTGGCACCCCTATAACCACGTGCGTCATGGGTGATCAAAAGTTGAAAAAAAAAAAAATAATGTAAAAAATGTTTCCATCGTTTTTCTATGTTTCAGGGGAAAAACCATACAAGTGCAGCTGGGAAGGATGCGAATGGCGATTCGCTCGTTCCGACGAGCTGACACGTCACTACCGCAAGCACACTGGCGCCAAACCGTTCAAATGTCGGCATTGCGATCGCTGCTTCTCCCGCAGCGATCATCTCGCCCTCCATATGAAGAGACACGTCTAATCGCCGCGATCGGAGCGACGGTCCATGGGATTAGCTGTTGCGGAAATCGCGCGATATTCACCGAGTGAAGAAGAAGCGGACGAGATAAGAGAAAAAAGTAAAGAGGATAACACGTGAGGTGGACGCGTTCTAGGACGAATAAAATAGGTAGAGTAAATGATCGGCGACCGATTTTATAAGGCGCGACCGCTCGGTAGCGCTTGCGCTACGAGGATCGGATCGGTCCATAGAAAGGAGCTTTTAGGCGCGTGCCTGTGTCGCGCGATCGTCGCGATGATATCGCGACACTCTTCCCACATGGTGCGCATGCGCTTCGGCTGGAACTTTCGTGTGACTTTCCAAGGGGGAGGAGATAAGAAATTGTCGCCAACCCGGCCCGGATGACGCTTTCTTTTTTCACATCGAGCATCATGTGTCCGACGGAAGCCTGAATATCTATATGCGAGATCACGGTTGGATGCTGTGGGTACATTGCGACGGAGGCTTCTACCCGGGCCGGGGGTTATAACTTATAAATGTGATAGTGTGATGAATGAATAACGTTATTGTCCATTGACGTAGAGTCGCCATCATCATCGTGATCATCGTCATGCCTCATCGTCATCCTTTTCGTGAAAGGAGCCCGCGGTACAGACATCCGAAGAAACTTTCTTAGACGATTTTCAAATTTATCATGAGAAAGAGAGAAAGAGAGAGAGAGTGATAAAGTGGTATACGTATGAGAGAGAGAGAGAGAGAGAGAGAGAACGAGAGTGCAAGCAAGAGAAAGAGAGAGAGAGAGAGAGAAGAAAAATATATTTGCCTCGAGTCCTCGAAGCTCAATTTATCGTGACGAATGTCCCAACCTGGCACATTTATTTTTCATGATATCTTTTCATTCCCTCGGGAAATCCATTTCGGGATTTCTTACCGATAAAAAACTTAGGTACTCGGGATACATTAATCCGATCAAGTGTGAGCTACCTGGACCCGGTACTGGACATTACGCGCAGTTCGAACAAGACACGCCTTCGAGCACGAACAGCTGAACAATAATTAATACAACGCAAAGAATGTACGCATCACCGTTAGCCCTAAATAATTAAAGATACATAGAAAGTCTAAGATGAATCGCACGCACTTACGAATATTAAATTTAATGTAAACGAGATACAAGTTTTAACTGAAACGTCAATCACTGCCAATAACTATGTTAAAATCTGCGCCGTCGTCCTCGAGAACCGAGAGCAGTTTGCTGAAATTACCAAATGGCAAATGCATGCGAACCGGAGTAGTATGAGAGGAATGGGGGAAATAAGGGATGAAAAAAAAAAGATATTAATGGGCGTCGAAAGAGAATGGGAGAATGGGTGAGACCGTTAGAGAACGCGAGAATAAAAGTGAGAGCGAGTGTTATATGTGCGAGAGGTAGAGAGAGAGCGAATGGTCGTACGAATGAACCGCGAGAGACTGAGAATACACAGAGAGTAACAGAGAGAGAAATAGAGATGATACTTTGAAGGATCCTTCACCGTTCACCGATAAGTCAGTTCTGCCGTAGACACGAAAAATCGCACGGGTCGAAAACTCGTCGATGCTTAGGAAAGCAGCAAAGTGTCTGGACGAGTAAAAGATACGAGAAAAATGAATGAGAGTGAGAGAGAGAGAGGATACGAGCCTTAGAGAGCGAACAGAGATAGTAAAACGGTAGAGGGTGAATCGGTATCGAAACTCCGGCTTGGATTTACCTTTGCGAAACTACCCCCCCCCGCTTACGAGAGAACAATAATATCCGTGGTGCCAAATCCTGTGTGCATGTGGGATATCGAGTGCGTGCGCGTGTTTCTGCGAGTGGACGCGTAACTTCCGGTAAAGAAAGCCACGAGTTTTAACCGTAGCTCGGGAGATCAGCCCTAACCTAAAAGGGAAAACTATGGCCGACAGTTCAAGGGTTCCTGCGCACCATCTATATCAGCCAGCAGCCTCCCTGTCGCACCCCTGTGTCTAATTAAAACGAAACCGTGGCTCCCTTGTCGCCCGAGCGATTTTTTCCAGCCTGTAAGAAAAGGTGAAAAAATAAGGAAAAGAAAAAATCCAAAAAATAATTCCCTCCTCGCGATACCGATTCTTCGCGAGGCACGTTCGGCGAGTCTTTATGCATAGCGTCGACGTCGTTCTCGTGGAAGACGACGCTGGAGCTAATTTGCGTCGGTGGAGAAAATCGATCTTGGGTCCGCGTAGACGCTACAAAGGAAGCGAGAGCAGGTACGTCAATGTCATTACTCTAACGCAATGTAATCTAACGTAAAAGGGTAAAATGGGGAGCGCGAAAGTGCAACGGACGACCCGGTGTCTGGGCGACGCCGAAGAGTGGCTGAGGGCGAACGTGTGCATAGTTAGTAAGAGGTGGTAGGAACGGCAGGAGGGGGGATCGACTATGGGATGCTGAGGATGGACCCGGGCAGTCTATAAGAGAAAATATTATTTAATGTGGAAATGAAAAAATATGGAAAATCTTGAAAGAGGTATCGAATCACTGTGGGGCCAGTTTGCGTAATCGTGGAATCTTTCCGTTCGTCGAATTGCCGATCGTTTACTTGATGCCAGGACGATTACGGGTAATTAATTTATTATGACGTTAGATGGACGAACATGCAAACGTAGACGGGGACAATGAGGGAACGCAATGGTAAGTAATCGCGTCTCCGAGCAGACTCATTTAAAAACGGGAAGTGAAGCGGGGCGGAGGGGGCGAAAGGGAAACGCGAAATGTAACCTTTTATGAAAAGACTAACCTTACCTGAAGCAGAAGAAACGAAAATACTAAATTTTAAATGTTCAGTGGCCAAATAAATTATAATTGATACACACGTAGCACGTAATTGTACCTATTAGCGGTATGAGCGAGGGTGAATGCCGGGTGATGAAAGTGTCTCAGGGTGAAAATGATAGGCGATACGTGCGAATGGAGAGAGAATGAGGAGAGAGAGAGATAATGAATGAAAAAAATGAAAAAGTAAAAAAATCGGTGACACACCGAAACGAGAAAACTCTAAGTTTGTATATCGTGCAATTTTCTTTTTTCGATGTTTCATTATTTGTTACCACGTTCAACATTAATTAGAGTATTTACAATTTTAGGTAATTAGACCGTAAGCCGGATGTTTTTTGATAGCCATATTAAAAAATCGATGAGTTATCCCATCGTCGATGAGGCGTCAGCACGTGTCTGGCTTCCTGCGAATTCTTCTCCTTTCTCCTTTACTCTTATCTTCTCGTTAACTTTTCACTTCTCCTTCCTCGCTCCTACATTGGTACACTCCCACGTATTTCGAACAATTCAAAAAAAATGCCCGAGATAAATTCGTCAACCAACGAATTAACCTCGACCGACAATATTTTTTCGTCCTTTATTTTATATCCGTAAATCCCAGCAAAAGCAATACTCACTTAGCGAGTAAATTAAATTGTGAAAAGAAAAATTTAATTTAACAAAAAAAAAAAGCCATTCCAACTTTAGCACGGATCATAATTTCTTTAGGAATTAAAACAAAAAGTTCCAAAGCAAGGATTAGAATTCGCAGCGAAGTATCATCAAGGTTATCGCCTACCCGCGACACGCCGCCCTTATAAATACCCAGAGAACGAAATTTAAAAAAAAGAAGCGCATCGTTTCAAAGGGATAACAATGTAATTAAATAGTTGCGATACCTTTAAGTAAAAACATAGGCTAAAGATCTAACGAGATAGATATTTAGATAGGCTAGGTCCCGCGATAGATGGTTTAGATAGGTAGGCATAAGCATCTAAACGATATAAGGAGTCTAGCCGGCGTATCGTTGTACGAGGTATGATGATAACTATAATAAATGTTTATGATACTCGCGTACAATAAGATGGAAAACACTAAAGTGGTAAACGGAAAAGAAAAAAAAAAAAAAGCAACTGATACAATTGTCATTGTATTATCGTGGTCTAAGGTATTTTCAGTCATGTTGTATAGTAACTGTAAAGTAAACATAAACGATTTTTAGGTAAACGACGCGTAATACATTTACACACCGACACAAAAAAAATAATAAAAATCCAACTGCACGTGGATACTCTCCTGACAGGATAACACTGTACAACAGATACGACGCAAACATCGCTCGATCGAAATTGTACGGTAACACGTGTCCGTTGCGAATTAGAGGCAAAGGAGTAAAATTGAAGAGTAAAAAATAGATGAAAAAAAGAACAGCCATTAAGAACACGCTGTAGCGACTGTGTGATGCTGGTTGCTACCCCCAATAATACGTGGCCCATATACGATGTCGGATTTAAAAAAAGACAGCAACAAGGAACGACAATGAGAATGATAAAAGATACAGATAAAAGTACACAGCCGCGAGTCAAACATTTAAGGGAGTGAAAAATATTACCAATCACCAATTTACATTTATACGTTACGAGAAGTATTAATTGGCCGTAATGCAATGCGCACCGTGTGATAGTGACGATTATTTTATTTTTATTATTATTATCATTATCGTTATTATTATTATTATCGTTAGTCTTTCTCTCGTCTCTCTCACTCGTTTGTCAGGTTCGAAGTAAAAATTGTATTTCGTTCCGGAACGAAAAAGAGAAACACGTGAACCATGCTTGTACCGTTTCATTGTCATTGGCTAAATTTATTATGGCGCCCTCGAGACGAAAAGTGCTTATTTCCTTTTTTCACTTTTACTTTTTTCTTTTATCCTTCTTATTTCGGTTTCCCCTTTTTGCTTGTAACGCTCGCCGAGTGTAGTTATGGGGAACTTTAGTCAGAACGATTTTGCACGACAGCTGGTAAACCCTGGAGACCGTTTTCTCAGGCTGGCAAAGCGCCGTTCCCGTTTTACGTGTCGTTTTCGAAAACAAGGGTTGACTGTACCGGAACCGAGGTACACCCTGTCGAAAATAAAGGTGAAACGCGGAATTTTATTCTCTGTGAAAAACTTATTTTCTCGTGTCACTTTTCTTATTTTGTTTGAACGTTTTTCCTTGGTTCTTTCTGGTACACGAGTTTTCATTTTTTTGTTTACATTTGACTTGTACAGGTCGACGCTATCGCAAGATGTGCGCGTTGTGGATACGATTGAAATACTACAACTGAACTGATAAACCTAATATTATTTTTAGAAGAGCTCTGCGTTAAAAAGAGAGTAACAAAAGTAATTAAAGAGTGAGAGAGAGAGAGAGAGTGCGAGAGAGAGAAAGAGTGTCCGAATAAGAGAGATAGCGAGGTAAAGAAGGAAATAAAAAAGAAAGCGGTAAACGAGGGGACGATAAAGCGTAAGAGGGAAACGAAATGAAATAATAACGAAACGTAAAGTACTAATAAAGATACGATGGCTCTGTGAGGTAAGATTAAAAAGCGAAAAAAAAGGATGCGAAGCTTAAAAAAATGAGATACCTATATTTTTAAAAAGTGACCTTTGGCATTTAAAGACTTGTAAAAATCGTGCAACGAGTTAAGTAAAGTGAAAAAAAAAAAGATGAATCAAGGGCGCAGTGTATTAAATGGCGTCCGTCCTTCCCGTGTCTATCTCACGTATGCACACGCACGCACGTATACTCAAAATCCACTTTGTCCTCCTCCGCGATATCCCCCCCTAAGCCCCTTGTACCTTGCTCCATTTCCTGTTTAAAAGAAAATACAAAAAAAAAAAAGAAAAAGGAAAACATCGCCAAATCACATTCATCCTCGATCTACACTGGACCCAGGGAACTTTTCAAAAAAGGGCCTGAGATACACGCAACAGACAAAATTTATTAACGCGTACCCTCCTATGCGATTTACATCTCGATTCCGATCAACAGGTAATACTATCGATCCAATTAATCGATCTTAGATCGATTGGTCGATAGGATTGATATGAAATTATTGTACGAGTATCCATATGCACAGGCACTATACGTATGTACAGGGTGACTCGTGAGTATTGTATCACAATACGGTACTCTGCCCTACAAGCCAAATAGACAAAACTTCATGTGGTACGGTACTTTTGAATAACCCTGTACATCAAAGACACGTGTATAGGCGCTCCTGTATGAATTTTAGCGGGAAAAGGTAAACGAGGAAGAGAATAAAATGTGGGGGAAAAATATATGGTAAAGAGCGAAACAAAAAGATATATGCTAAGAGTGAGTATAAGGTAATTAATTCCTGTTCGCAAGATGCGATCCGTAATTAACGAGGAAACAGACAAAGACACAGGAGAGCGCTGTTTAATCGGATAAAAAAAATAAAAGTTTACGGACATCGGATTACCTCGAGGCCTAATCAGTGCGCGCAATTAGATTGAACCATACGTCACGAGGAATTGGGGAGATTTGACATGAATAGGGAGATTAGGAATGAATAGGGAGAGAAACGATGGTTAAAAATGTGTATGAGATTTTCCATGGCGATATGACTCTTCGTTTTCATTGTAGCGACGATGCTCGAAATTGTATTGCCCGCGAACCGGAAGTCAGTCACGTATAGTCATCAAAGTCATCGGAAGCACAATTCATCGTAGGCTAAAGATTTTTAGGGATTTTATACAGGCATGCGACAGTGCTCTACGTTCTAGCCCATGATTACTATCGATTATTAACCGTTTCCTTTACATATTTTCTAAGTAAGGGAATGCAGGGAAGTAACGTAAAGTGGCAACTAGGAATTGGAAATGAATTATTGAGAATGTACGTAGGATGAGAGAAAGAGAGAGAGGGAGCGATTGCACCGCGAGAGGACTCCGTGTGTAAAGCAAAGAGGGAGAGGGATGAAGTTGAAAGGTTAATCTGTATACAGAAGTACGAGAGAGACAGTGTCCTTGTTCGGGGAAACAGAAGAATCGTTAGCGAGAGAGAAAGAGAGCGCGAGAGTGAGTGAGAGAGAGAGAGAGAGGACACTTTTCCAGAATTCTGTACCTCGTTGTATATCTCTATTTGTATAATTGTGAATATACATATGATAATGTGATTACGTGTGATTATACGAGTCGTGGAATTTAAGCATGTGTATTTTGTACTATGAGAAAAAAAAATAACGAACACATAAACGGGGCAACGTCTTGTAAACTGCAGCTTTTTGGCGTTGCTCGCCGCTGATCGTATGAATGCAATAGAGAGAGAGAGAGAGAGAGAGTCCGGGCGTGTGCCTGCACGTATACGCATGCGCGTGCGCTTGCAAGAAAAAGAAAAAGCGACGAAAAATAACGAGGTTGCGAGTAAAAGAAAGTAAAAAAAAAAAAAAAAGTAAAATCGAATGAAATACGCTTCCCATGAATAATCGACCTTTTGAAATCGCGAGACGGTTCCGCGCGACTCATTATTTCTGCTTTTTCCAAAAAATGTGCAATTCTCTATTAAAAAAACTCACGGCTCACGTGGCTCATAAACGCATGACTCAATATCATAGTGCTTATCTTTATTTATTCTTCCACTTGCTCGCTTCTCTCGTTCATCCCCTAGAAATTCTTTTTTACGCGTTTCTTCAAATCGTATATATAGATATATTTCGTTCGTCAACGCTACGTCCTTGGATACCCTGCGTTACTTATCCCGTAAGGACTTTGCCTGTTTGGTCGTTTCCATTAAAGAGAAAGAAAGAGCGAGTAAGAGAGTAGAATGCTATCGTTACAAGCTCACTCTTGGACCTTATCGATTACGAGGAAAACCAACTTGGCATTCTTGGGACTGTTCACCGGAAGTTGATTCAGTGACTGTGTCCAAGTCCCATCCTTTTGTCTCTCGTCCCCTACGTGTACCCCTTACTTGCTACTCCGTTTCTATTTTTCCTAGGTAAACTGCTTCCATTCGCTATATTGACCAACCACTCTTTTTCTATATGGATTCTAGGTATCTTGTGTATCTGCCTATGTATATGCGTATCCCGTGCTATGATATAGAGACAGCCTTTGTACCAAGTTGACACCCTTAAGGCATATCCACGTATTAAGGGTTTCGCGACAAATGCCGATCGCACGGATGAATGGTATAACGAGTGCGCCCTAAGGATTTTTATTTTAATGATTCAGAGTGTATAGGTAACACTGCGAGGACGTATATATAAAAGATCAAAATTAATGTCGAAGAGAAGCTGGCTAAAGTGGTAGACCCATTGCCTAATCTTCGCCGGTAGGCGGGCCTAAAGACATCAGAAAATACTTGCCGGGTCTTTAGGTAATCGATGAAAAAATAGGTGCGATCGCGTATTACGGTACGAGTATGCGCGTAGGTGTTTTTTAGATGATGTTCGTCCATGTGTGTGTCAGAAATTGAGGGAAAAAATATATAGGGGATGATTGAGATTTCTCGGTGTTTTTGGGATTTTTTGGAAAAAAAAGAGAAACGCGAATATTTCGCCAATCGATGAAAATATGTATAATATCCCGAAACCTGCTTGCTTTCTTCTTTCGTTCTCTTGATTTACTACCTGCCTGACATTTCTTTATTTTTATATTGCAAATTCAATCCTCGTACACTCTTCTTACTCTACATGCCAATTTCTCTTCGATCTTCTTACACCCCATCATGTGTATACTTATATGCGCCGTGGAGCTTTCTCGCGGTGAATTTGGCAAGTGGTGCGAATTTTTTTCGCAAACGCTAACGCGATCCAGTTATACAAGACGCTTTACATGTTAACGGAGATGTGTGTGTGTCTAGGTATTTTTGTTGGTCAATGGAGTTTTAGCACGTTGAAGTACGAAAACCAAAATATTACAGAAACGTGTGGCAAAAATGCGGTGCGATCGAGTGACTGTGAATGAGTGTAAATGGCGTGATGAGTGAGAGAGTAAATTGCTATAGAGGAAAGAGAGAAAGGGAAACGCGTTGAAAATCAAATTTACATGTGTATAAAATGAGAGTGCAAGAGCGAGAGAGTAAGAGAGAGGAGCGAGAGAGAGAGAGAGAAAGAATTTACGTGAGAGAGGCTAGGGGTCGTGCTAAGATCCGTATGAATGTTTTTATATAAATTATTGACTATAAATATGAATTATTATTCATTACCATTGTATTGTTTTAATTGTACAAACAAAAAAAGATGAAGTAAATTTAAACGTAGCACGTAACGGAAATCACTTGTAATATTATAATTATTATGATTAAGCATATAAATGGAAATTATTGATGATAACAAATGTTCTTCCGCATTTTTTGCGATAAAAATCTTTTTCGATGTGCGCGAAAGTCAACCGCGAGCAAACGCGACGAGAGAGTGTATTCGCATTGATAGCAAAATTACAAAATCTAAAATTACACGCGCATAAGGAGAACGTTATCTCGAATGAATTTTCCAAAAATTTTTTCTGCTCGACTCAAAAATCTTTTGAGCTATCCTGAATATAATCTCGCTATGAATACGAAAAAAAAAAAATTTCGAAATAGAGAAAAAAACACAGATGAGCGAAAAGAAAAACACGGAAAATACATTCGAAAATATTTGTTCCTTTTTTTTCTTATCAGTGAGAAAACCCTCTCTCCCCGCGATAACTCCCTCCGACTATGATAACTACGGTGGAATTGCGATAACGAGCGCGCATGCTTCTTCGACGATCCGAGTGTTTTGGGTTGGCCGATGTACATATGGTGTTTTTAGTAGTTTGCGAGAAATTTTATTGGCTGACGCGCGCAGCCGGCGCGGAATGACTATAGGAGAATAAAAAGTGTTATTGTCGTGCTTACACGGGCTTTTAAGTGTCTTCATTTTCTCTCCTTCATTCGCGCCCCGCGCGACGTCGTCGCTATACGTGACGTCGGTAACGACGTCGGGACGATTTTACGAATTTTAATAATTGTCAGCCGTAGCCATTCTCACTTTCTCTCATTCGATTTTATTTTTATTACTACTCCAACCCCCTATACTCTTCTTGTTTCTTTCCCCACTTGGGTTCTCCTGGTTCCGTCAAGCAGAACCGTCCATAGTACTATTCGCATCCTTTCTTGTATCCATCATTCTCACGACCCTGAGACTTTGCTGTTTTTGGTTGAAGATTTTTTTTATGCTTCGTACGCGACCACGACGCTGATTACGAACGTCGCGATTGCAGAAGACAGCGAGGAGATCTTGTACCCACGTAAGTAAGCATCTGTTCTGAAAATCTTGATTAATGAATTTGGTCGAAGATGAATTTTTTCAAATTTTTCCTTGCATTTCACTCGAAGAGAGAGAAAGAGAGAGGGGCAGCGATGGAAGGAGAGAAATCAAATTTGGAAAATAGGTTAAAGAAGAAAATTCGTGAATCGATGTTTTTTGTGCATTTTAAGAAATTCCAAAATTTTCTAATTGTTACTGTGTTCACGGATGCGCAGACCATTTGCGCATTTGTTTTTGCACGAGGCATTTGTTTATTGTAAAATTAGCTCTTTATGTACATAATAGAAAATCGACGTGGGCTGCACTAGAGCTCATGGCTAACGCAGTGGAATAGGGATGAAAAATCGAAGTAAGATAGATGAAAATTTGTGAAAATAACATAAAGATCGCGCGCTGGTACGCGACAATGAGAAGTAACGAAAAGCGAAGGATAACGCGAAGAGTAAAATATAGAAATCGTACGTCGATGTTCTTCGAAATGAAATTAGTGAAAGTGCCGGCCCAAAGCTCGGAGTCGTCATTTCGCAAGAGGTTTATAGGTAAAGCAAACGAAAAATAAAAAAAAAATTTTTGTGATTACTTCGTAAGTGGATAAATTATTTATAAGCGAGCGCTTGCCCTATTGGGGAAGGAAGAGAAGCGGAAAGCGTGGGAAATGGAACGAGAGAATGTTGGAGAGTGTGGGAGAGAAAGGTGAGAGTGAGAGAGTGACTGAAAAACAATTGGATATTTTTCCTGTAAAGAAACCACCTCCAAAAAAAGCAGTAAGAAAAAAAAACATGTAAGAAAATGAAAAATCATTCGGTGATACAAAGGGGTGTGTAGAAAGTGAAAAATAACTGGCGTATTGCATTGCCGGTCAACGTGAATAGATTAATTTTGGTATTTGAAAAAAATTTTTTAAAAATTTTTTAAAACGAGGGAACGTGTTCCGTTCGATGTTGCTTTTCGCGTGGAGATGCGTGCGTGCGTGCGTGTATGTGGACAATGCTTAAGTGTACAATACCTCCCTTAACTTCAAGATGTCGCTACTCTTCGATTCATTTGTTTAGTAAACGCGGCGCGCAACGTGCCCCCCTCTTGCGAGTGAAGCCGCTTTTGAGCTTTTCGTGTGAGAACCGATGAGAGAGGGAAAATTTGAGAATGGGCGAAAGGGATGAAAAGAGGGCGAGCGAAGAAGAGTAAACGAACGAGAGGGAACGAATGACGTAGCGGGAGAAAGTGTGGAGATAGTAAAATAAGGGATGAAGCGATTAGGGGTGAAACTAGGGAGAAATAATAAGGGAAGCTTCGAAACCCGCCTCGCTGCACTTTATTTCTCTTGATTCTTTTCTTTCCTCTCTTATTACCTATATACGCGTATACAACCATTAACAGGTATACAGGTAGATTCATATTAGACATACCGATACGATAGACACGCATACGTACGTATTAAATGAAAAAAATGATAAACAGTCGCGTACAGCCAACACAGTAGCGTACTACACGAGATATCGTTATTTTTTAAGAAGAATTACATGAAGACGAAGCGACGACGAAATGTATATTTATTTTCTAAGATATAATATATATTATCTATGTATATTAAATTATGATATTGCACAAATGTAATTATATGTACATGTATGATTATTATCTTGCTCCACATTCGGGCGGGGCTACCAGGGTGAGGTAGGAGACTTGGGTGGCCAACGAAGGTTTAAAGGTCGGAATGGGAGAGAGCGTGCGCGTGCGAGAGGGAAAGAAAGGAAATTGGTGTAAGGTCGAAGAGAGCGGAAGACGCGCAAATGTAAAGGGAGAGTACAGTGTGAAAATGTTTCTCGTAAATCGTAAATGTTCTCATGTGGGAGGAATTGAACCAGGAGAGGGGGCTTGCGGCCGCTGTAACCTCATCTTTCATGAATAGCTTGTATTTCTGCTCAGTGCAAAATAAACGTACGTTCCTGTTGAAATTTCGTTGAACTCCATTCGATCCTTCGCTTATACATTATCCATTCCTTGTTCCATGTAAGAAAATATATCCAGGGTTTACTTTGGGAGTTTGATACAGAAGAAAAAATACAAGCGTCACGGACAGTCCACTGCGTACGCCATTCGCCTGGGAAATATTTTAACATCGCACCGTGCCATTTGTATGGTGAACCGGTGGAAAAAAAAGTGACACGGGTACCCCGTGATACTTTTCTTTTTATTTCACTTAGACGTAGCCGTCTGGGTTTTTCTTGACTTTCCCTTCTCGGAACTTCCCACGCACCGGGGTAGTACTGCGCAGGGAAAATTATTGAGGACGGTTGGAGCATGCCAATAGAGTACGGAGGGGGATGGAAAAAAAAAACTTTCTACCGTGACTGTATGGGTCGGCATGGTGAGAGCGAGAGAGAGGCAAAGCGTTGCGGTACAGCAGACAGTGAAATCCGGCGAGTATCGACCATAGGAAATTTTCATGGTAGCGACTGAAATACGGTTTGTTAACGTTCCAAGATGCGAGAAGCACTCGATTTCTCAACATCAGAAATACAGAACATAGGCCAAACGGCCTTTACTGCGCGATCCTCCTAAACTATAACCTTCTCTTTGATAGGAGGTCCCGAGGACGTTCACAGCGTTTTGTCATCATAAAACGTTTTATGGGAGATTATAATGTGCCCTTTCCCTATGGGAAGGAGGAGACGGGCATGTCCAAATATATAAAGCCATTTCCGAGAAAATATAAGGACGAAACGAGATACGGCGTTACTCACTTTTCATTCGATCGGCTCGTAAAGTTCGCTTTACTGGAGTCTCTTTTTCATCCTTCTTTCTCCTTCCACACTTTTTCCCTCTTCTTCGCGCAGAGACTGACCAATGCCTGCGAACGGTCATTTTTCATCGAGACCACCATATCGAGGGGACGCTCCGAGTCGTTTGAAGGTAATCGTATATTTTCTAGAAACTAAGAGAATGGAAGATTCGCCTAAAAGTATGAGAATTATAGTGCCTGGGCTGGTTGGAGGGAGAGAGAGAGGAAAAAATTGAAATTCTCGAGAAAAATACTACCCGGCACTCTAGCGACGTCACGACGCGTCTCTTCCGTTTTCTTTCCAGAAGGGCTTTCTTCCAACTTTCAACCGAGAGAACAATCGTCCTTAGCTCCTCGTCCTTTTACCAGCGAATTCCGGGCGAATGGGAGACAGCAGCCCCACCGAGAGATGAATACTTCACCTGGTAGCATTGCGAGCTTTAACGAAACAGTGAACTGCACTTGCCGCGGAAACGGTATATATTCTCGGCGGGTGAGCACGCGAAATACGTTACTAGGATCCTAAGGCGCCATAGAGAAAGACACAAAATAAATGCACTACCAACTACTTAAAAGACACTTCGGCATGTATATATATATAAGGTGTATAGCATATACAGAATAATTTAAAAACAGATACCTCGATTTTCGTTTAAAATTAATATAAATATTCATGAGTTCCAGTAAGGAATGTATGGATAGTGTAGATTGAAATTTTTAATATACACTAAATATATCTCGATAATAATTTGGTAGTGCACGCATATATATATCAAAATATAAAAATACGTAGAACAGGGCGATTATATCGATTGAGTGCAGCGAACGGAAACGTAGCCATTCTCTCGGCTGTCGTCATTCAAGAGCAGATAAAGAGCAGAAACTCCAACAGACTCCGAGGGAAATACGGGTCTGGGCTCGGCGCGCAACTAAAACCTTTAAACGGCTTCCTTCCTGAGAGCCGGGAGTGTATCCTGCGCGAGAAGCCGGGGCCCGGCAGCCTCGCTTAATCCTGCGCATTCCGCGCCATCTAGATCCGCTGGAAACTGAAGAAGCCCCAGTGAGGTTCTTTGGTATCCGGACGGCCACGATGCAAAAAGAACACGAGGATATTTACGCTCTCGCCTCGAGAGCCTTTACTGTTTAACTGGTATAGACGCGGAGTATCGTGGCCAACCGGAAAACCACCATCGAAATAGACCTTTCTTTACTTCCTTTGATCTGCTCCGCTGACCAGCACCTCGTTACGTCCACCCACGCTTCCCTGGTCTTCGGAGAGAGAAAAAGCATTCTCTATATCGACTATGTAAAAAGAATAAAATCCTAAGGCCCTTCTGGTACCATTGGAGCATTAAAATTATATGGAGGTCAAAGGTGCAAAGTCAGCCCAGACACGAACCCCTATACAGGATGAACCTGGATCGACGATCTCTGCGGGCAGGTCCAGGACGCTGCAAACTCGTAGACCACTCGTGCCACCAGCACCGGACTACTTCGGCGTTCCTGTGTCCCACGGTTAGAGAGCCGCACTCGAGTCTCTCGTTGGAATTTAATTCAGTGAGCCACGACACGACTAGTATGCGGATATTTGATACCCGATATTTTTTTTTCAAAAAAAAAAAAAACGTGAAAAATGTGAAGACGAGAAGAAAGTGGTGAATAAAAAACAGCGTATAATTTTGTCCCAAAAAAATCTATTCTCTGCCTTTCGTTTTCTTTGACGTTCAATCGTCAAAGTCCGTAATACGTATTGTCGAGGGAGAAAGAAATTCTTTTTTTACTCAGAGGATTCTGTGAGATAACAGGATGGAGGAGCATCCATCCCGATGGACCAAGAGTGGCAAACGATAACAGAGTTACCCAGCGTAAGATATCCACCTACTCTTGGCGAAACTAATGGACGTCTCCTCGACCACAATCTTGTTATTCGGCTAGCCATAATCTAATACAATGTTCCATTTGTTCCCGTAGGCCATACTGCAGCTCTTGTACAGGATCCATTTATGTTCTGATACATGTCAGGACCTTCGTTCGCCATTTTTAATAAACGTATTCTACTGAGATTTGAAAAATATTATAAAAATAGTCTACATAAAAAAAGCGTACGTGTTACGTAAATGGCTCTAGGTAGTATATATGTGCTACACCGTACTAGAAGTATGTTGACAGAGATCAGTGGCGGTTGACTCTACGCCTGGAGAACCGCTATGCGGCTAACACACCGAAATGACGGATGGCCAGTTTTACAGGCGTTCATCGTCCTTAACAAAAGGACTTTACACGTACCTAACACGTTCCTACCGAACCTAATTCAAAAGGCACTGTATATGTACTCCGTGTGGAAAAGATACTATAGTCACAGTACCTTGAAGTCAAGTGAAGCTCGGTGATCCGATCCACTCTTCCAGATCACAATACGGTCTGATCAGTTGAGTCTGACAGTGGAGAAGTGCGAAAAGTTACGTTCGATATATCAAGTTGAAAGTTTGATATCCCTGAGGCTTTACTGGCCAAGTTACAAACCCTGGACGTGACCAGCTGTCACTCGTGGGTACCTATGGTTATTCGGTACGAAAAAAGAAATGTGAAAAAAAAAGAGAAACTGACATTGGAACGATGTCGGCTCGTGAGCTTTCACAGGGTGATATCAGGTTTATGGGAGATTTCGGTACGATTTATGAATGTGGGCAAAGTGACGTGGAAAAAAGGTAATTTTTTCGAAATGTTGCTGCCTACACGGTTACTGCTACCCGGTGCAGACCTTGAAGACGGTTCTCGCAGCTAGACTACGTTCCGATGTCAGTACGAAGTTTCCCTAAGGGTAGCATGTGCCGCCTTCCCTTAATATAATTCCCAGTGAGGCGCCGCGGGCTTCCATAATGCAGGGGTAGCGGTTGGACCACATAAAAAATCCAGCATACTGTTCTCCCCTAGCACATGGAACATTCAGCCGGGAAGAAGAAGACAAAATGAATGCAGCGTGAAACCCTGGGCTTGCTTTATTAACGTGACGAACGATTTCTACGGGACGCCATAAACGAAAATGAGATGGGGGACGGTATTCCTTATTTGGGAAATCCATAATTCGCAAACGCGTTGCGCCCCTGGGAATCCGCTATTTTTTGGTTCCCTATTTTGTTTGTGTTATTGTCCCGGAGCTATAGTACTCACTGTACTACGGTACGCCGTATTGTTCTTGTTTCCCATTATCACCGAGTTGTCTGCGCACTTTCCACTGATGAACGAGACCATGGGAAAAGGACGAAGGGATTGAAAAATATTGAGAAAGAAATCGAAAGCCCTCGAACGCTCTAGCGTTTAATGGCTGCTGGGTAATGTCGTTGAAAAATATTGCTGCGGTATTCGCAATAAAATGATTCCTCCGTGTTTATAACGTTCCGAGTTCGCGAGTTTCCACGAAGCGAGTATAACTCGAAACTTTGAATTCAACGAGTTTTTCGCGGGGTAATATAAGAGAAGGAGGTGCAGTAACACGACGGGTAGCGTCGCAACGGCCACGACGCTTACCAGAAAAAGAATGTGCCACAAGGGGAAGACGTAACGATATAAAAATTTAGAGTGGAAATAAAATCAGAAGACAATAAAAAAAATTTAATAAACCAATCAACACGTAAGCAAATATATGATTAATCGAACGGACGGATGAACGAGTCGCATTGAAAAGCCAGTCTTTGTAAATTTATGTACCCCGGAATGAGCGTGAACCGTAAAATGCAATTTTGCTAATCTGAATTCCGAACGAGAGTCACAAATTCGCGGGTTAATGTATCGGAAATATCAGACAAATGAACTTTATGCCGCGTAAGAGGGTCGTTACTGTCTCTGCCGGCTTTCGAATGCGATAACTCGATAAGGGGTAGAGAAAAGGGGAAGGTCCACCGTCCCGAAGATCGATTTTTTTTCTTTTTCTCAAACTTTCTCCTTCTACCCCATTGCCACGCTCAACCTGTACCCAACATCTCTCATTCGTATCGTCCTTCAATAAACCAACCACCACCGGTGTCCCTTTTTTTTTTTCTTTTTCAAATAGATACATTCTCGTTATCCAAAACTAACTTTATCCGACCGTTTCAGATACGTATATACCAGCCAGGCTATATAATTGGGAAGAAACATCGATCCATCACGACACTGGTCCCAGTTAACCAAGATGCTCGGTAGCCGAGACGCTACCAACTACGTAGATGGTGGCAGGGGTGTCTCTTCCATAAGCTTAGATTGGCTTTGCATAGTTTCGCGTGTCGGGAGTTGAGTTATAATTACCTTAGTGCTTGTAACGCGAGCGCCCTCTACCTTCGGCAACATGACGGGATAATAAATTAATACGGCACATCGCGTAAATGTAATACGAGCCTAACTACCGCTCGGAGTGAGAGCGCATCAGGGACGATAACCGGAATACGAAGAATCATCTGCCATACGACAAGTGGAATTTACAGCTACCCCCAGACCTACAATACCAAAGTACTAAATCACCCTTAATAGATAGACGTACCATACCAACCCCTGTACGAGGAGAGAATTGTCACTACCAGAGACACCTGCTTCCATTGTTAAGATCATATTTCACTTCGTGAAATCTCCATAATTTACAAAAAAAAAAAATTCTTATAAAATAACCTCGCTTCGGAGACAATCTTTGATACCTTTTTGGCACTTTTTATGATAAATAAAATAACTTGATAAATAAGATAACTTGAAATTAACGTGTTGAGAGATTAACCCTTACTTCTACTCTTCAACCCTTTTAAAATCTTACTTTATACACCCTATTCTGGTTTGTCACTTTTATCCCCAATTTACTCCTGAAGTACTGTCCGTAGTCGTCATCCACAAGCTCTCGCACCCTACTTCCGGATTCCGGGACAGTCTTCGTCCCTGCGTCGTTGGGGCCATCGCAGTACAGTACGAGAGCTAAAGTCTTGCCGAAAAGACATAACGAGGTCAGTTCTTAAGGGTGCTTCGGCTGGTTCGTCTAAGGGTAGGCTGAATAACAAAGTAGACTAGGAGTATCCAGTAGCTGCGAGATACACAAACTAGACAATGCCAGAAAGAGTTAGAGAGAGTGGGATACTAGGTAAAAGACCAAGATAAAAGAGGAAGGCAGCTCGCTTGAAAATGTCAGTGTAGGATAACATAAATACTTCAAAGGATTTTTACTCTAACCGGTAGCGGCAGCACTGCCGTCGATCTCGCTACTCCAGAAGTACTTTTAGTGCAGGCAGTCGAGGGAAGCACTGCTCGAGAAAGGTGGTGGAAGTGCAGACGCATGTATTGATTACCACTCCGGCACTGGCACCCGAGAGTTATAAGAAATTCGCCCTGTACCGGCTACTCGTGTTTTTATTGCGCTAAAATTACCAATTTCCCAAGCACGTCTCAGCCCTGCAAAGGCTTGCCGCACTGCTCCAGAGCGCCACCGCACCAGGATTACCAACCTCTGCCGGAACCCCTTGCTCGAGTTAACGACACACGTTCTTCCGCACTACATACCTCACTTAGACGCTCCTTTGCTTCCATACCAAGCTGCCACTGTGCTTCGGTGTTCTCAACGTCCGCAACGTCGTCAGAAGCTGCGCATCCCAGACGGAAAAGGAACCGTTCAAAATTGCGAGGTTGGAATCAGCTCCCGCGCTACGCAAGGCGTTAGGTATAGGTAAATAGACAGAGGATAGGTAGGTAGGTACCTAGGAAACTTTTCACCTAACGAAAAATACGAATCCAAGAGTTTTCCAGTAGCAGGCAACCGGAACTTATTCCTGCATTCATTCCTTCCTTTCTGGATGGAAGGAACGAGGGAACCGGAGGAAGCCTTCTCTCCGGGTACACGTGTAAGGTTATTTATTTATTTTCTTCCTCGAAGCTCGTCGGGCTTCCTGATTGGAGGGAACTCTAAGGCCAGCACTGCTGGGGTGTGAGTGGCGGAGGAACTGGAATGCGAAGGAATGAAAGCACCGCCGTGTGGAAGCGGTGGCTTAAGGTTTCGGTTTCTTTTTTGGAAATCCGTAGGGACGCTATACAGCGACCCTGCTCTACACGGAACACGAAGCGGCTACGTGAGGCAGTTACTGCCACGTGCGTCATCGGATACAAGTTTTCTGCTTTCGAACGAGAGAAAATAATATCCAAGAAGAGTATAGAGAGAGAGAGGGGTAGTACTTTTTCTTTTGATATATTGCGTATATATATATATATTTTTTTATTTTCATATTTCCCACCTTTTTTCCATCTCTTCTTCCTCTTAATACGAAACTTCTCTCTTTCCCCACTGCTTCCCCAAAGCATCCGCCAACCCGGCACGAGCGTGCCTCTGTAGAATATTAAGGTCGAGCTCTCCGACGCAGTAATAATGACAGGGCTGCTTAATTAAAGGGGACGCTGGAATCTGCAGAGCAACAAGTTCGCTAGCGAAATTTTCTGCATACCTGTTTACATGTAATATCACTTTTTCGTAGCACGAATCTTCTTTGTCGGACTATCGGAAGATCTCGAGAATCCTCAACGTGTATCAAAATGTTTACGACCAAATTCCTTATGCCGTACAAGCGTATGGATACACGTTGATAGGGATTCACTCTTTTCTATCGCCTTTTACTTCTTCTAATGGATCTACTCCTGCGTATGTTTAGTATTATGTATAATATATTTCTCCAAGTCACGTCTGGCCTGGACTGCTTCCGATTGCAGTGGGAAGGCAACGAAAGCAGTGCTAAGCCGAATGATCTGCTACGACGTAACCTCGGCAACCTAAACCCGTTTTACCAATTTGAATTGCAAACCCACGGATTATTGTCCACAAGACGGTGGTTTCCTTTCGTCAAGATAAGCTGGCTTAACTCGAGATTATTTAGAATAAATACGTAATGCCCAAAGTCTAACGATCTGGCATACCTAAAACTCGTGTATACGCGCCTACGAAAAATCTCTGGATAAAGGGATAAATGTTTTACAGAATGATACAACCCCTACGAGAGCGAATTATTAAAATTCAAACGATAAATCTTAACGTCCCTCGAACGAGCCTATCTCTCGAAACGGAACCCGAGGCTCTTGCACTTCCGGTTTCCTTGACTGGGATCGACCTTGAACTCCTCTCATTAAATTTCGCGAATGCATCGACTGCAAACTACCACCCCAAGGCGTCGGATTATCTCGGATCAGCATATACCAACTTCAGTACCAGGATGGTACACGGTACGAGTGTGCGCATGCGGCGCGACACAGTTCAAAGTTACTAATTTCCGAGAATAATTGTTGCGCGAATTAGCCCGTAGCTAACTTTAATTAATAATCCTCGTATAACCGTATCCTCTCTGGTGCTACTATTGCCGGAACGTATGGTATTGTTTTATAGCCTCCCTTGTGCCGTTCTATCATTCTCAACATTTTACTCCGGCTTAGCCTCGGACTTCACCAGTCACGTGAATTTATAATATTCTCGTGGAGAAGCGTAAGAACGCAGTATATTTATTTAACACCCGGTAGCCCGTTACGATATCTTACTGCTGACTGCAGACTCGGTAATTGTAGCTCGACAAGCGTCAGCCTTGTTGTCAAAACTGCCAACGAATATACTAGTCAGCGCCACTTCAGCTGAATCGCTGTCACGCCTAGGCATTCACCGTTAATTACATTCTTCTAGTTCTCCGAGTGGACTGTGTGAAAAATATTTTAGGAATTTAAAAAAAAAATCGACGTTGCACAAAATCGAAAGAAATTTTTTCACCGTACTCATTTTTTCATATTCGAATAGGACTGGCTAATGAACGGTAACAAGGGTAGGGAAAATAAAAATACACAGTATTATAGTCTATGTTTGAAAGGTCGATATTTAAAGCAGTTGGTAATTTCGAAAGGGTCACGAGGAGCGTCCGCCCCGAAATGCAGAGGGCATTGAGCGAATCAGTGACTCGACCTCACGAATTACCGGAATCGATGCGCCACGGAGGATATTGCGGCGGAAACGCGTTACGCATCAGCATCATCAGTCACTTGGTATTCGCTCGAACACACCTCGTTCGCACGGGCGTGTGCTGCCGCATACAATCCAGCAAGTACCAGGCACAGTGAAATAAATGGGCAAACGCGAAATGGGCCCTACGCACCCTCGAGCCTCGACGCCCTCACTGGAAACGGTTTGCCGTTTCTGTGTCCTAGGTAGCAATCCATCTGGGAAGATACGTAATATTGATCCACGGGTAATCAATCATAAACGAAACGCAATGAGTTCGGATCCCAGGAAGAGGTACGAGTACTTTGAATACAGGAAATTCAGCAAATGATGGAAGGTCTCGCGGTATGCGCATACCAAAATAGTTTCTTCGAGAATCCATATTTCATAGGAAAAACGAGATTTCGGTATAATTTTATTTGTTACGCTGGTTAATAGCGGGCTAGAGATACTTGGAATATTAGCATTTACAGAAAGATATGTACATATTTAATGAGAAATTTATATGAAAACAAAATACCGTTAAGAATACAGAAGTATCAAGATTGACTTTAACAGTCGAATACGGTAAGCAATATTAATAAACGTAGTGTTACGAAATAATATTTAATTAAAATAAACCTCAGGAAAACGTCCAATCCAACTGATACCTTTCGATCCGATCGCCGTGTGTACACGGAGTTAGATTCAGCAGGTAATACATAGTTACTAGAATTTGCTATGCAAAGAGTTTTCTCTCTGGGAAAATACAGTGTGTATCTAGCCGTCTGTGTAGGACGAGGGTGAGATTTCCATCATAGTAGCGGAATCCAGAGGAGCAGCAGGTAAGCGAGTCGATCAAGTACAAAATCCGACGTACGTCGCGAAATAGGTTAGTAAATAGCCTGGGAGCGTTCGTTTCACAGTGCAGGAACTGTATTGGCTGACAGTTGTTTTCCCGAAAGCGTTGACATCCGGTACAGACGGGAAATTGAGTTTCTACCGCATGTCGACCAAGCGCCGTGCCTTGCTTTCATCCGGTACTTCAGCGTCGGGGGGGGGGGGGGGGGTCTTGAGAACAAAAAAACTACTCCCCCCCACGTGGTCAGCGCTATGGTGTTGCTCACGCAATTTCCTTTGGACTCAACCCTTTGACCCTTGGCAGCCTTTCGCTAGTCTACCGTTTCTTTCCACAGTCCCTATTAGCCGAGGATTATTATCACAGAGAAGGGTTGAAAAAAAAAAAACATTACCATGGTACAAGTGAACTCAGCCCTGTACAAAAACTTATCTCCTGCTACCCCCGTTGCACGTGTACGACCAAAGTCTTTGACCTGCGACGTTCTAAAAATTGTAACTAGCCCCAGTGACTTGTGTACGTCCGTCCATTCACCCAGTTCCCTTATCTCGTGTAGTATGGCATACCTCCTGCCCTCGTATCTTCCCATCTATTCTCCCGGCGGTCTGCCGTTCACGGGCATCCTGGGCCCCGGCCAATATTAACGTTCCACGCTCGATATAAGTTTGCAGCTACAAACTTAGACGGCAGAGTGCGCGGCGAGCGCTGAACGCTGAATGTCGAACAACGGCGAACTTGAGCCATTTGCATCGAGTTGAGGTGAGCAACTAGTGGGAACTAGTGAACCCGAGATGGTACATGGTACGAATCATGCGGTGTGTTTCCAGTTATGTAGATACTTGTTGTTGCATAAGTTTCAATCGCGCACGGCATACTGGCAGGTGGCTACACGTAAAACGGATGCCTCGTCGTTGCAATAGAACCGGCTAAGGATTCAATAGCAAGTTGCCAACTCTAGCCAGACATCGAGCATTGCTCGAAGACCCTTAGTGTTTCGGATTTCCAACCGCAACAAGGTCCGATCTGTTTCACACTGACTATGGTGTCTGGGATACGTCGGTTATAATCGTCTATACAGTTTTTCCCTTAAAATCCTTAAGAATGGTCCCATTAGGGATTTAAGAAAATAGAAAAAAAAAAGGAAAGATATGGGATAAAAGGCGAAAAACTCGATCCCCTCGTAACTATAATTCATCCCATCCGTAAATCATTAGGAGCACGTGACTCTTGCGAATACGAGAAAAGAAGCTGGAGAGGGTAAGAGTCCTAGGGGTTGTTACGTTATGCGTGTAAACTCGCATAAATTCGCGGATCAAAACTCAACTAAATCCGGTTTGTTTTTTTCCAGTGAATATAAATTATTAGGCAAAGCATAATTCAGAGCGGCGCTCAACGTCGGGACGCTTGCTCCCGCCACTTGTACAAGGGTTTCCCGACACAAGCAATTCCTCCCCTACCTTCTCCAGGGACTAGTTTATGCTTCCACCCCCCCGATGCTGCTATTCCTTTTGGCAGTGTTACTACTCGCCAAATCGATCCCTCCACCCACACCTATCCCGACGACATAGTTTTAATTGGTTTAGCAGTGTTCACTGTCAGTGTCAAGGCGTCGCGACGCTGACGATGACAAATGGCTACTACCCTACCTATACTCTACCGGCGTCTACGTCTTTCCGAGCTCCACCAGTTCGCGACTTGCCCCGCGGCTACCGTGATGAAGGGACCTGCCGGAGCACAGCCGCCGTTCTTACTCATCCGCTGGTGAGGGGTGACTAGGAAGAAGCACACGGAGGATTAGGGAAGGGAACAATTTTTCTTTCTCCTCCATTTATTTACTTTCTCGTGAGCAACGCTGAAAATGGCTGCTACAACCTCAACATCCAACGTTCCTGCGGAAGCAGCCGGGTAAATAAACTCGCATTGCCAGGATAATAGCTCAGCGGATTCGCGTGAGCGTTAGTCATAATTTCGCATCGAGATTTACTCGGTGAAAAAAGAGGAAGGACTTTCCATTGGATGGAGAAGCACTGGGAGGAAGAAGAAAAGGTACGAGAAGAAAAGCACAATATTTCTATGTGTTATCTCTGCCTACCGAGCTAAAAGTACAAGAACAATTATGAACGAAAACAAGAGGGATATATGAAAAGATAAAATTTCGAAAAAAATTCTAAAGCTCCGTTAGGGTCAAACAAATGCCCGATGTGAACTCGAGGATTAAGAAATCAGGATGAGGTCTGCAGGGAACATAATTTGACTTTTTTTTTTTTTTTGAGTAATGACGCAAAACTTGCAAAGAGGGATGCTTCAACGAGGGGGCCCTTTGATCCTGGCTATTTACAACCCCTCGAACCCCGGCAACTCGTGAGTCTTCCGCTTTATTGGCTATACGCTAAATGGCCAATTTTTTCCCCTATTTTCCCTTTTTTTTTCTTTCGTTTCTTCGTTGTTCGCCATTTTTTATGAATCCACCTCGATCCTCATGACTTTCAATGTTTCTCGGGAGATCAACGAGATGCGTCACTGAGCTCGTAGAAAATTCTATACTAACAATCATTTTTTATCGTTCTGTTTTACTTCGTGATTCCCCTAGATGGCAAGGGAGAGGTTTTCACGAGAGAAACAGGAAAATTCAATAGTAATCTCCTTACCGGATATCCCCCTATATTGTCAGTGCATGGAAGGAACAAGAGAACAAGAATACGAACGAGAACGATGGATCGATCGAGGAACAACGATTGGATAACGATACCACAGTCTATAGATTTTCCTGCCGTTCAAGGAAATCGAATTATTAACATTGGAACGAGTCCTGGCCTTCTAGGAGCTTTTCTTTTTATTTTCATTTTTTTCCCCCTCCACACGAGTCTCTGCTGGTTTCAATTTCTCCCCAGATACCGGACGGCCCGACTGCGCGCTTCGAGAGCAAGAAATTAAATAAGCGCAGCAAACAGAAAACTTAGGAAAGTTCGTTAAAGGGAAAAAAAAGGAAAGGTGGTAGGACGGGAGGCCAAACAAGACTCGTTCCTCTCTTTGGATACAATCGAATGCTCAGGTTTTTTTTTAATCTTCATTCGGAAGAAACGAGTGCCACTAAACACAGGAAATAGGCAGAGCACAAAGAGAATAAATAAATAGACCGTTATAAGATTCAAAAAAAAAATTTTTTCATACAATATTCATATAGTTAAATTTTTCAAAAAATTGTAAAATTCTTAACCCTTTGCACTCCGTTGTCGCCGTATTTGCGACATTAAGATGCTAACGTTAGCCCTAAAATTTATGTTTTTCTTTTATAATATAAGTTAGAGCATGTTTCTTTATAAAATAGCTAAGAAACAAAAGTTTTATTTTATTGCAACGACTCCATTTTTCTTCTACATCACAGGTAAGTACTTGTAACTAATATAGTGCTGGAGTTATTGGTATCCTCTATGAGTTACTAGGCTGGAGTGCAAAGGGTTAATATTCTAGTATTTCAAATACTTGCCAGTTATCTATTTCAGAGATACCCTTGATACAAGCAGATCCGGTAATGTCGATTCGGTTCCCAATAAGGATAATACAAATTTTCCAAAACTGTATACAAAATTTATACGATTCGTAATAACAATTCCGACTACGTGCTTTCGCCTCGTCTCCAAGGCGCGCGACTCCCGGAGGGGATTCGGAGACGTAAGGGTAAAAAAATAGGTAGACAGCTTGGGGTTGCCTTTCACGTAGATACCAGGAGTCTCTCTCGCATGGGGCGAAATTCTTTCAGTGAAAATGCATTTCCCAGTAATACCCTACCAAGGTGTCTCGAGGTCTTGGTGCGTCTGCGAGACGCTCCGTGGTATTTCAGTATTTGCCAAGAAGGCAAAGGGTATAGGAAAGCCGGGTGTAAAGTTGCTGATCGGGAATCCAACCCAGCGGGAAAGAATCTCGCAATTCCACATATATGGAGACCCAAGAGAGAAATCGAATGTGAGATAAGCTTGGTAGAGAAGAAAAAAATTTTCAATTCCTATATTTATACGAAAAAAAGAGAAAAGCCATTTTTAAAATTCTAGGTAACATCAGAAATTTATTCGATATTATACGTAATTCTCTGTAGGACGACGTATATTTCAAAGAAACGAACTCGGAGGTATGTCAAACCAAAGGCAAGTGTACCATCCCAACCTTCCTATCTGTATCATTCAGCATCCTCCGTTTTCCCTTATTGCGAATTCTTCCATGTCTTATTACGAAAAGTTTCCACGTCAAAGAACACTTTACAAAGTGCCACCGTGGAAACATTAAACGTCCTGTAAAACGTATCGATCCGGAACGCAGTCGAAGACCCCAGCAGTTGCGAGACCTCGAATCGCGACCTCGTGAAAAGTCCCGCGATACGATTGGCAAGTCGACGATGGTGAATTTATAGGACGTACATGAAAGGGCACGAACAACGGGGCCAGGTTACTTCACGGTGAAAACTAGATACCTTTGAAAGGAGCGAGCCGTAATGACGAGGGTGATAGAAAAGGATTAAGAAAAAAAAATTATTTTTCCTTCCTCCTTCACTGTCATCCCGAATTCTCACGAGATAGGATACGGCACAATTAAGTAAGAAATGCTCAAACCTAACCCAACACGGACTAAGGCTTTTTATATTGACCGCGTCTATCCCCAAAACTGTACAATGAGGTTTTCTTTGGCAATCGACTCGTGGCAATGGTCGTTCACTTCCGTTGCGAGAGACGTAATCTGATTTTGGGGGCAAGAGAAAAAGAGATGAAAAGAGAGAGAGTAAGAGAGAGAGAGAAACTACAGGGTGGTTCGTCTGCTATTTGCTTTACCTAACGTAGCTCAGCCATTGGGGTTGTCTGGTGCGCTTGGGGGATGCCTCGCTCGATTAGGACAAAGAAACATGGCTAAGACAGGGCCAGACTGAGGTTCCTGGATAACGGAAGGATAAAGGATCACGAAGCTGGAGAAAGAGAGAAACGGATAACCAGCCTGCCGGTGCGCGCACACGGTGCAGCACACGGTAAGAACGATAAGAACTCCAAAGGTAGTTGATCCCTACCAACCCCGGTCCGGTGCAATTACAGTAATTAGCTACGGGGCTAATTGATAAGAAAATAATTAATTTTCTGCTCGTACAATATTACGCAGTATGTAAATAGTAGCTGTATCAAAAGTACGGATCGTTTCGTCCCCATTCCGAATAAATGAACGAATGCTTTTTTTATCCTTGAAAATACATACCCTTTTCTCTCTCTCTTCCTCTCGTTGTAGCTAATGCAAGAAATGTCTATGAGAGAGAGAGAGAGAGAATGAAAATGCTAGACAGAGAGACAAGAGAGAATCGGGAAGTGCAGGTCCTAGACTAGAAGGACCTTTGGAGCCCCATGTCCTCCTACCCTTTCCCAGCGAGACTCCTAACTCGGGTCTTTGCATCCTAATTGGATGTTTCCAGTTTAAAACTTTCCGCGTGTCCCGAAAGAGCGTCTAACCTCTCAGACTTTGTCAAGCTCCTTGTATTTTTCGAGAACATCCTCGGCATGTCTTTCCGGCTGGCATCCGTCCCTACTACAGGCCCATTCGTCTGGAGTCTCGAAGCGATTCCACTGGACGGCCCTCTGGAAAATTTCATTCTGGAGAAGGTACCCGAGAAACTGGAACTAGAATCGTTGGTCTAGCAAAGTTTGGCCACTCGAGGGAAGGGAAATTGAATTTCTGAATTTTCTAGTAAAAATTTTGTATCCCCTACCGTGGTTTACGTTGCGTTTCTATGACCCTCTATGTAATCCTGTGTTGATATGACAGCTACGGTAGGCGCGTGTATTACGTGGGATCATAGGGGTGAGATGGGAGGCATCCCTTAATTTAAGATACTCGCGGGACAGTTCATTAGCCCATTATGGTTTCTGGAAGGAGTCTAAGACATTAAATATATTAGGCAATAAATATACTGTATTTTTATAATTGTACAATGTGCTGCTGCTCCTGCTTCCTTCCCTCCCACTTTCGCTTTCTCTTCCTTCGGAGGCTGCTCGGGGGGTCGAAATCGCCGTATATTATCCCGACCCTCCTCGCCCCAAGATTTACGACGGTAAATATCCGCGAACCGTTTTCAAAAGTTACCCGCTTGTATATATACTCCCGGCAAAACCAGGGCTTAATTAGCTGCATTAAAAGCGTAACTTATGTCTCGTTCCGCGAACCCCCAGCCCCACTACCCGCGACCTCCCAAAAACTACGGTTTAGAACCAGTACGGTCGAAGAACAAGGATCAATGATCTGCGGGACTTTACTTCGAAATATTAAGCAAAACCGTTAAGATGGTTTAGCTGAAAAAAAACTTTAAAAAATGTACAAGAACCGTAGCACGTATTACGGAAAATTGTGTAATACGCGTTAATTGCGGCAACCTTCATCCCTTGGACTGACTCAACTATCTTCAAGTATTTTGCGGATGAGGGATTTCGCGCTACATCTTTCCTCTCTTGATTCTTGCTTCACTCTTATATTATGCTGTCCTTCTTCGTCTCTCTAATCCCCTTTCAGTTTTCCCTTTCTAGCAGCTACATTACAGAATGTTAATTAGTTCATTTTCAAGAGCGCTAGAATAACCTCAGAATAAATTAACTGTGCTGCGGTGACTATCCTCTATTCGAATGTCAATAATTTATCCTTAATTGATTATATATATTTATATAGATGATACTATTTACGATGTATATATACATATATACCTTAATGTTAAATTCTAATCTTTCTCAGATTGACGCGAAATTAACAGATCGAAACGCGTACAATCTAAATTTGAGCATCGATTTCGCTATCGCCATTTGCGATCACCTAGCCAAAAATACCGACCTCAATCGCTATCAGGTTCGTATTTGTTATCAACGGAGTAGCAGACCTCGCGACGTCTTCTCCGATTAAAAATTCGGACGTATAAAAATATCGTATAAAAAGTGATTCTAGCGATCGACGGATTCTCGTGGCAAAACGAATGAGTCTAATAAATCCAAGTAGAAAATATAAAGTTACATACCTGCCTCTCGCACTCAGCATAGAAATCAGAAAAACCGTTACGAGAATGCGTCGCTTACAAAAATATTTGCTTGCTTATTCAATCGCGTGTCCACCCTCAGGAACCTCTCCGTACAGTCTCTAACAGGTAATGGTTTCGGAATCGTAAAAGAGCTACCTTAGTCGTGGATTGAAATTCTACTCGGGACCCAGGTTCCACTCAGACAATTTTCACAGCAAATTTAATTAGGTGACAGCTGTTCTAACATCCAGGCAAAATCCTGACGCATAACATTCCTCAGGCACGTAGCCCTCTATCGCAAGAATTATCAGTAAGCAATTCGTCCTACGGACCGACGACCTTTCTACCCAGTTATAGCTCCACGCTCGAATTTATAAACTAGATAATATTTTAATTGTTCATTGCTTACATCGCTCACATACTTCCTATGTCACTTCGCGACTTTTCTCCAGGAGCATCATGCCTTCTCTCTGTAAATTGTCCTTTACCATCTTCGCAGATCCTGGCACAGTAGTGGGACTTCTATTTTCTGTTCTGCTCGTCGCACCCGGCAGACACGATTCGTGGTGCAGCAGGCCGTTCGTGCGTGGCGCACTCTGTCGGCGGCTATACGAAGCTTTTCCTCGTGACGCCGCTGGCTTCAGCAGTCCCAGCTGACCGATGGTTCGTTTCTCTCGATGACGACTCAGCAAACGCGCGTGTAAAATAGTGTTGGCAGAATGAAAACGAAACAAAAGAATTAAAATAGATTCTAACAGGTCGAGTTGGCTGTTGCGATAGGTGGCTCCTGCCTGGACGCATTTACACGGACTTCGTCGAAAAACTGTTACGGCCGAGAACAACAAGACGGATGACAATTCACCAGGTTACAATTTATATATAAGCTTGGTACACGAGAGATACTAAGATTCGTTTTCTTGGTATACTAATAGACAATGTCTATTTTGATTTCCTTTTATCTCATCTAACGCAGTCGCTCTTACGAGAACGGAAAGGAAAGCAACGAGAATTTTCTGCCGGCTCGTTTGCCAAAGAACCGAAAGCTGCTTTGTATTACGGCGACGAGGCGTACTGTAAAAAGTATATTAGCATTCTTGAAACTACGCAAGGGAGCGACGGCGCGGAATCTTCCACGAAATTATATTCCATACAGTTTAATGGGGAGAAGCTGGACAAACGAGGAAGTTTGAAGAGCTAAAGAAGGTGCAGGGATTGGCAAAGGGTGAAAGGTAGGGTGAAGTAGACGAAAGAAGGAAGTGCGGCAGCGCGAAAATAAGACGATAACGTATAACGCGAAATAAACAGTCAGCATTTAAATCAGCGCATCCTTCGATGCACAATTTCATAGAAAAAAATATATACAAATATAATAAATCGTAGGAGCCTTCGGTAGAGGACATGAAAATTTAAAATCCACGAAAGTTCGATAACTTTCGGCAATTCATATCCCGTCCGCGGAAATTCATTTGTTAACCGAATTAGTTCGGAACTAGCTTAAGTGTCGGGGTAAAACTTTTAAATTGGAAGATTTGATTGATTTCGATTTAATGTATTTTATTCTAGGTAGAAGACCATACCGAAGACGTTACGGAATTATGTAATATTAATGGCAAACTTTGACTTTGCACCAATATGATTGCTTTCAATTTCTGTTAATAACTTTGACTTTCGCTCTTTTTCTTAACTTTAATTTTTCATCGCCTCTCAGATGAATATTCTGTACCATTTATGAAGTATCCCATATTCTACATCATCGGTTCATTTCCTTGTCTCTATAAACACCTAAATACATACGAATACCCCAATCGCAGAGTTTATTCAAAACACAGGAAAACATGAAACGCATGAAAGCATTGATTAAAATCTTAACCCTCTCGTTACGCATTGCGTAATTTCACCAGATATAAAATATCGTACAGCCAGTAGGTTATTCTGCAGTCATACAAGGCAGTTACCTTTCCCTGGGTTAATTGCTAGAGGATGGTCCTACGGTTTAGCCGCCCTAGACGGAATAAGTTCCGATGAGCTACGAGCATTCGTATATCTACTGGATGTCATAAATTGAAAAGGATAGATTAAAAAAAAAACTTGTTAAATTCCAATCTGAGAAAGTGTCCAAAGATATAGATGATTTTAATCTCATACTAAATCGCGCACAGTAGTCGAACCCTCTTCCATTTAAATAACAGTACCGAACCCATTCGTACGTGAGTCGAGCGATTGCCTGATCAATGACCAGCCTGATCTTTAATTCTGAGTTCTTTTTTTTCATCAGATGACTACCAGCCACAGGGAATAATTCTTTGATATGGAGAGACAACCTGGAACTACGGGCAACCCTAAGAGATCCGGGCACGAAGTGGCGTAAACGCGCTCAGGGGTACTATAATATATAAGAGGGGAGGGGAAGGTTTCCTAATCAGCTTAGTTCCGTAGCTCACACCTTTTGTGCTCGTATCCCGCCCCAGTGCCCAGCCCGGATTAAGCCATTGTTAGTCCGTTATTATATCACGAGATATGGACAGCCTGGGCTAAAATACACAACAATAACATGTGGTTGCATGCAGATAAACTGCCCGGCCGAGAGTGGAAGGTTTCCTGCGGCGCCCAGGGTTACTTTGGCTTCGTTTCTCCGGGCCACCCAGTGAGTGGAAGAGAGAGAGAAGGGACAGAGGGAGACCCACCCGGTTCCACGGGTCATAGGATCGTGTCTCCTGAATCCTGTAATTTATCCAGGATAATTCTCTTCTCTTTGCACTCCATCTCTCTCGCACCCCCTCGGACACCAACCTCGTCACTCCCATCGTTCTCTCGCTCTCTCGATCGACCTGAACCAAAAATTCATCTCACCCCGTTGCGAACGGACCTCTCAAACTTCAATGCATACGAGAAGCCGGGCTATTTACTTTTGGGAAAATTGCTACCGTAGAAGCTGAGTGTATCGAAATAAAATGTGGTTTCGTAAACGTCCCACGGGACTCTCCAGGATATTTTTTGACCGCCTTCACGAGGCTCCTTTGTGACCTACTTCTTGCCTTTTCCATCTGACTCTTTCGTTAGGTCTCGAAAGCTTCGACTCTCGCTTCTTAACCGTCTCTCCCCTTTCTCTCTGTCTCTTTCCGGAACCCTCGAACTCCATAGTCCCGTAGGTCATCCTTCTCCCGTAGCTTCGGGTCTCTTCCAGGAGCTGTCATGAGAAATTCGCTGGGTAACGCAAACTCGGACACTCCGCTCGTCGAGACCTCTTACAAAATGTTGTCCGGACGTACCTGATAGTGGCATTACCAACCTGGACATGATATACCCTGTGTACAAACAGTCCGAGAGTTTCGTGATAGTGCCTTCGGTAAGAAATCCCGTTTAAACTAAAATGTCACTCCGATATTCCCCGTATAATTTTCCAGGGCTCTTTAAGTTCCCACTACTCCCGCAAGCACGGAACGGCGCTAGATATGCAAACGATTCCACATTTCTTCTCGGTTTGTTTGCCAACCTCTTTCTACGACCAGGATACCAGCCGAGCTCAGCTTGCAATCTAATTGAACGAAACGGCCACGTGAATCACTATCAAATACGCATTTCGAAATTGCCACAAGGAATGTATAACTTACCATTGTCCCAAATCGTTCGCCAGTTTTCAGACTCTAGCAAATCGTCCGAAAGTTTCAACACTTTTCTTATTAAAAAATTTAACGTCTCGATAACTCTCCACCAGCTTCCCAGGAAGATACTCGGATCTTCAAATTCTAAGGAAAACTCTGTCTACTCCATATCTATATCACACGCGGGTTATTCAGGACTATTGTACGACCCGAAGTTGGTTCTACCATGTAAATCAGTACAAATCGAATGGACGGAACCATCTTCGGGTATCCCAGTAATCCGGAGTAACTGTGTATACGGGTCAATTCAGGCGTAGTGCAACACCTGAAAGTGATTATGCCATAGAAATAAAGCAAACACGCTCCAACTTCAGGTCTGTTGAATAATCCTGTGTAAACATTCCGCGGTATATCTCTTGCTCGTGGAAATGCGTTAGGAGGATGTTAATTAACGTAACGCGAATATGAGGATAATTACTTTGCTCGATTGGCCCGAGGAAAGTTCGCTCGTTATCGAAGTACAATATACACGGTGCAAAAGGTACGTCGATTACCTTACGCTGGGATAGACGGTGGCGTTATCCGCGGTCTTGTCTACCGATCGTAATCGCTCCTCCGGATGCCCGGGGGACTCGGACAGTCAGGGCCGGAGAGTGCGAATCTCCCAGAGACAGGAAGTACCACCTCGGGCCAAGTTCTCCTCTGTTCCAATTATACTGACCGTGTGCCGTTTGCCAACGCCGACTCCTCCAAAATCGAGCGTTTAGTCATGCAAGAGTTCATTACCCAGTCGCCCTTACCATTCCGTCGAACCGGCTACCTACCTACCGTGTAACCTGGGCTTTGCGCAAACACCTCTCTCTAGTATGTTTGGCGACGATCGGATGTACAAGGGCGGATGACCACATCACTCGACACCAGCTGAACTCATCAGAGTCTCAGATATTCACAGAGCCAGATTTCCTATATAAAAATTTTTCCAAATTTCTTCTACACCTCGCTATCGCCATTTTACTTCGACTTTTTATTCTTCGCGCGGACACTTGGACCACTTCACTGAAGTACGCCGAGGGGGCACTCGGCACTCATCCAGCCCGGCTCTGGGAACCCTGTAAGAACCCGATTTCTCCTAGACGCTCTACGTCCCTGGAAAACGCCATTAGCGTAAAAGCACGAATTATGCAAGACACGAGGAGGAAGCGGCAAGATTGAAGGGCCAAGATAGCCGTTGCTCCATTATTCACTTCAGCCGAGTTCCGAAGTTGCCCGTGGTAACTAATGAGGTTATTACAACTCGCAAACAATTTTATTGCCCTCGCAGGACCATCAACACCCCGCGGACTTCGAGCAACCTGTTCGCTACTGGCTACGATTACTCTTTGCACCTGTGCATACGACTAATTGAGAGAAAAAGTTCACTCGGTCTATAGCGATAGTGCACGTACCGATACACGGAATTAAAAATGGGTTTACTCAACAATTATATATCCAATAAACAATTTACCCTATAAATCCTGCATACTTTCTGAGACTCTCGTACTTCTCTGACGTGTCTCCCTAGTATATTTCAAAGAACCTGGATGCTTCCCAAAAGCATGTAGGTTAGGCGGGATCACACAAGTATACGTGCACGCATGTAAATAGATCTCCAGTTAAAATCTAGATTCTTCGAACGACTCTACCTCGGCGTCTCAGCCGATGTTTTTCCGTCTCCGGGGAATTTTATCGCGTCGCTTGTAATAACGTTTCCACGTATAAGAAAGAAGCCCTGGTATGGGAACGTAGGGAAAGAGAGGGTTCTCTCGCAGCACTGGGAGAGAATCCAATCGCAATAGAGTTAAGTGTTCAGGAGTAAAACCTAGCTGAGGCGCGACCTCGATTACTCGCGGAAGATTTGTTACGGCCAACCACCCCCGGAGTCCATACCCTCTACGTTCTAACCCTATACGGCTACCCTTACACACCGGCAGTCTACGGCCAACGATTTCAGTCGGGACACCAAACTACGTTAGCACGAGGAACGAAAAAACAACCGCAGAGCTTCTGCCATCCCTTTGGTCCAGCTTTATACTACACGCAGCATCACCGTTACTACCCTTTCTGCTATTCATTGCATTCTCTCTCTCTCTTTCTCTCCGATGCTTTTTCCATACGTGCCACCTCACTCTCGATCCCGGCAAACACCATGAACTTCTGATTGGCAAACTTAGTTGTTCGACGATTCAGCGTTATCACTGCGAAACAGAATTTTTTTCTTAACCTTTTTTTTCGACCCACAGCCATTACTCTGTCTCGTATTATTTTGTCAGATTTGCCTGAATCCGACGCATCCTTGCACTCTCGTCTTATTTCGAGCTGCAAAACCATCTCGACGCCATAACTGGTAACGATGCGACCAACACGTGAAGCCGTTACCGCCACGTGCCGCTATAATATCGGGTAAAAGTTTGTCTAGCGGATGAGAGAAAATAATTTGATACGGCTCCAGCCTCCCTTGTAAAGGAAAAGAGAAACAATATCACCTAAAATTACAGCTTCTATAGACATTCTGCCTATACTTTGTATCGAGTTAGACAGCTCCTCGCAATTTCGATAATTTTATCACTGTCCTAATTTCTTTACTTTCGTAAACGTCTCTACGTTTTCTTCGAGATACCTGATGATTTTTTTTTTCATTTCAATTGATTTCAGTAAATCAAAGGTCAGACACTCGAACACCTGCAGCGTCGATTATCTCGCTACGATAGACACTTATTGGATTGATAACAAAATTTTGTAAAATAAACCATTTAGATAAAATCAAGAGAAACTTATTGTTTTTCAATCGGTTGATGATTGGATGTTACAGCAAATATGATAAAAATGACTCAACAGAGCCTGCGCTGTTATCTTATTGTTAGCTCTATCGTATATTTACGGTTAACAACAACTTATCGACTTCACTTGACTAGACTCGTGTGAATCAAGTAAATAATGTTTAATAAGTCAAACGACAGAAATATTGAAGGGACTGTACTTTAAATATCACATTAATTTGAAATTTGGTCGAAATGACTGTACACAAACAGGAAATGCCTATGCTTTAAGTAGGTCCAAAAATATATTTCAATATTTTCTTACTTGACTATACTAGTCATAGTTGTACGAACTAATATATTTTTCTACTCACAGCCGTAAGATTGGTTTGAATCGACAGAATTTATTTTTTTTTTTTACCAACCATTTTCATTCTCAGGCTACGTAACTGACTAATTGACTAACTGTCAGACTTGTTACAAGGCAAAGGTGCACGTTCCGATTCCGTAATTTTCATTTTTACAAGCTGTTCCCGTTCCTGGTGCAATTAGCCGGCGAAGACATTCTTAATGGAAGTCCCGAGCAGAAAAGTCTGGACTTCGGGTGAGAGGTGGGGAGCGAAGAGAAGCCTGAAAGAAATAGCGAAAAAGAGTCACAGCTACTCCATTGCGAGACGAAGGGTTCGGGAAATGAAGTTAATCCTTTTTTTTTACACTCCCTTCTTTTTCACCTTCTGCTGGCCCCATCCCAATCCAGTAACCAAGCGAGAAGAGTAGCTCGGGTTGAATAATATCATTTTGAATTTATATTACCTACCGAGCTCGTCGGTAAAGGTGCCAGAGAGTAGGACGAAGTCGAAGAAGTCAGAGAAGGAGTCACGAGGACGAAATTGCGTTAAATCCTTCCAAGAGGAACTACTACGGTGTGTTCCACATTGAGTGGAAAAGTTAAGAGGCGAGTTCAACGTTGATTCTTTATAGTTGTATTCTCGCTATGTTAAAATATCGCGAACTTTCCTATTACGACGCTTCTGGAATCGAGAGGCTTATTAAATTATAACAATTTTAATTAGAGCTCCTGGCGGTAGAGCTAAAGACACTTGCTGTATATACAGAGTACGTGTATATGTATATAGTACCAAGGAAGAGAGAGAGAGATAGATATAGGTACCGGAAGTATCGAGTGCAATAGCGTTAAAGGCAAAAGGTAAATGGGAGGAATTGAAGAGAGAGAGAGAGAATGTGCAAGTGAAGGAAAGGGATCGAAAAGGGAACAGAAGCCTTTACTTTCCTTTTAAAAGTTAGCGCCACCTGCTCAAACATCGCCTCTTCTTATTTATCGAGCACCGAGGCCATTCGCAACACGCGGCGCGCTTTGCTTTCTCGTTCAATTGGCAGAACTTTCGGAGTTTCAGTAACGAACCGAGACTAAAAAACGAGACGCAGGAGTTTAAACGTTCGCCTTCTCGGCATCTAGCTTCTTCTTCGGGATCTCTTGCCTTCTTTCCTAATATCTATCCTCCCCTCTCTCTCTCTCTCTCGTGAAACTCCCGTTAGCCGTATGACTAATAATTTCAAAATAATCTTCATATCAGCACAATCTTGCTCGGACATAGTTCAAAGTCTGAAAATTATTTGGTTCAACATTTCATTGATTCTGATAAAGGACGTCAATTGATATCGAACAAGAGCATCCACCTGCATAGCACAGATTTTTCATCTACTTATCGTACTATCGATTAACCATCGATGCTGATATCCTAGCCCATTGAAATTTCACACCTGGTGACAGTCTAATCTTATCACACAATTAATAAATGATCAGTGATTGGTCTGATATAAAAACCGGTCACGTGGTCGGTTTAGGTTTCATATATAAACCCATGTGAAATTACTCGAATCATCACACTGCAGTGTTCCAGCGCTTCAAAGGTAAGCCTTATAATTATACCTGCAATCAGGAGTTATAGTATACTGACTATGGCTAGTTAATTCGATATGTCAGTTTTATAGCTATTTACCGTGTATTTTTCATAACCAAATATTTTTTTTTCCATTTTCCCAGATGAACTACTCTCTGGCATTCTTGGCTGTCTTGGCTCTGGCTTCGGCCAGTCCTGCCCACGACATCAAAACTCGTTCCACCACCCTCCATGAGGACCTCAATGACTTCCTGGCTCTTCTGCCTACTGACCAAATTGTTGAAATCGTCGTTGAATACGTCAAGGAAGACGCAGAAGTTCAGGCTGCTATCCAGTACGTGACATCTGAGTCGTTCGTCACCCTGGTCCAGAGCGTTGATCAGATCCCAGAGTACATCGCTTTCCTGAACTATATGCACGATGCTGGTCTTGAGGTCTACGCTTACGTGAACGCTATTCACGAAGCCCTTGATCTTGACAAGCTTCCCGTTCCTGCAGGCAGAAACGTTCAAGCTGCTCGTTCCGTCAGCAGGATCACCGGAGGAATTGCTGGTCTCATCGCTGATATCAAGGCTATCCTCCCAACCGAGGAAATCTCTGCCCTCTATGACACAAAACTCGTGGAATCCCCAGCCTTCGCCGACTTCGTTGCTCAAATTGAATCCGACGAATTCCAGACCATCATCGATGCTCTCGTTTCCAACGAGGAATACCAGAAGCTCCGTGAAAAGGCCTTAGCTGCCGGAGTCGACGTTAACGCCGTTGCTGCACTCTTATCCTCAATCTTCGGCATCAAGGTCTAAACTTACGACGGATGATTATTGAAATTTTCGATATGTTGGAATTGATGTAATGTAAACATTAAAAATACAAGTATTTTGTGATTCAAACCAGTGGCTTTTGTACCAACTCCTTGTCCCTCGGGAAAAAAATTTTCACGTAATAAAATCTAAGCTTTGTCTCTGTCAGGTCGGATCCAAAACGTCGTGATCGGCTAAACGGCAATTTTTGATCTGACTTATCCCGGGTTGTAAATAAATGCAAAACATTTTTTTTTTAGTAAAAATGTAATTCACCAACTTCACGCGTATCCCGTTCAACGACGTTGAACGATCTCTAAAAGTATGTAGAAGTATCGTATAAAATAAAAAAAAAATAATTCCAGCGGTATCCACAAATTCGAAAAATGCCATCAGACGAAATGAATCCCACAAAAGTAATCTTTGGCTCCGTGCAAGAAAAACATAACCCACGCCCCGTTACAATTTACGAAACAGCATGAAACTCGCATCTCCATAAGTAAGTAAAATCCGCACTCGGGAACTCGAACGAGACCGTGATTAAATTGTTTAAACGTAATTCACCGTTATTCGCAGCTCGTAGGAAGTTTGAAGTTCGCAGCAGCAAATAGGTGGGAAGATAATGGGTACCGAGAAGCAGCAGCACGAAGTCGTTCTTATCGCGCGAAAGAAACTTTCAGCTTGCCAGTGAACGGAGTGACATAAATTTAAAGGAATACCGGATTTCAAAACGCTACCAAGAATCCACCAGGTGGATAGAAAAACCCCCAAGTTATTCAGGATGAACGGTGCTCTGGTGGTCGTGGGGATGGTGGTGGTATCCATCTTGCTCGCGAGTATCCTGGCATACGAGAGCAGCGCCACGAGGAGAAATACAGAGATGGAAGTTAGTACTAAAAATTCCCTGGACGAGGACCTACAGGACATCCTTGAATTCGTCCCTTTGAACGAGGTGCAAAAAATAATCAATGATTATCTCATGTACGACAAGCAGATACACGAGACTGTACAGTTTGTGGACGAGATGAAAAATTTCGTCCTGGAGGATTTAAAGAGGATTCCTGGTATCCTGAATTTTATGAATTATTTACAATCTCAGGGATTGGATATGGAGAATTGGTCCAGGAAGATAAAAGAATTCTGGATGTACAAGCCTAATTTCGTAGAATCCAATCAGAAGATGGCATCCGGTGGACTCACGACGATGATCAACAGGATACAGAAGATCCTCCCTAGGGAAGAGCTGCACGAGTATCTTCGTCAAAAGCTTCGTTACTCGCGGAGCTTTCGTAATTTTATAATACTCATAAGCTCCGATCACTTCGTGGAACTTTGCGAGTCCATCGAGAAGAGCGTGGGACTGCAGAGAGAATATTTTTGGGCGACCGAAGCTGGCATCGAAACAACGTTCACTTTGGAACTGCTGAAAGATCTGTACGTGTACCTAACGGAGACTCTGGTCTGATGTATATAACGTGGAGAGAGCTTAAGAATATAAAATAACAGATTCGATAAGACGTTGACTAAACTAAAGAAAGGAGCCGAATGACCTCGGAGTGGTAGCAGATAATCCAAAGCTGAGGTAGTAGGATTTACTCGTGAAGCAGATCCCCGATCGGTATCGGGACAATTCCGAAATCCTGAGAAGAACTTGGGGACTGGAGAAAGTTCAAGATTTCGATTGGTTTCATTTCGAAATCCGACAGCGGAAGGTCTCCTCGGGTATTTCAACGGCCAGCTCCTGGACCATCCTGAAGAGCTCGTAGGATAGGAGGAATTAATTCCGCTCAGGAAGATATCCAGGGGTCTATGAGTGGAAAGGCTACGGGGTGGGTTTCAGGGAGAATTCTGAAGAGCAGAATGGGCGAGTTGGTTAGGTGGTAAGAGCGTGGGAGGATGCGAGGAGAAAGAGGCGAAGGAATAGGAGCAGGGAGAGGTGGGGAGCCACTATGGGTGCACGGGGAGGTGAAGGTGGAAGGTGGGCGAGGGCAAGCAGTTCGCGGTGTCTGCGGCAAACAATTCCAATTAACTTGCTGGAATTGAAATAGGACTCGTCCGTCCTGTCGGCCGACCTTTTGCATTGTCCCCGAGCGAGGATAAGCCTGCGCGTTCCTTTCCTATGTTTTTCTGATTACACTCTCTGCCTAGGTTGCTAATTAGTACCCGCCCTTATGGGGACCAAAGGGATTGCGGATAACGAGGCTGACCGCTCTGTCAAACGAAAAACGAGCTGACACGATGCTCCTGTCTGATCTTGGTCATAGGATACGTACCTTGTTACACGAACAGGATCCACAGGGATATTCAGGAAGATAATACGCGAATGACAGAGAGTAATGCGGAGTGCCTTAGCTGTCCAAAATTATTATCCCATACTCGTGTATATATATTTTGATAGAAGTTCCCCTTTTCCGTAACGGATCAAGTGATCATTGAATTCAAACGTTAAGTTTGCCCAATTTCTTTTTAGGCTGCTTTCAATGCCGGGAAGTTCAACTATTATCCGTGCCATAATGCCCATCATCGTCGGCACAGCCTCCCATATAGGACAGACCCTCAGACAATGCAGGTCCTGAGCTGCTCAGATATTGAAGACGCCCGAAAGCAGTGTGTACCAATCCCAATGTGTACCCAACGTCTAGCCCGACTCTCTACATTATTAAATCCTTCCTTCCTTCCTACCTTCCTGCCGGGCTTCCTGGTTCCCCACCTTACGTAAAGGCTAGTTGGTCTGGGACAATGACATTCTTAAGGGGACCGTAACATCGGGTATATATCTAGATACCTCGATCCTGCTCCATCACAAAGCCCAAAACTTTTCTGTAGTACAGTTCGACTTTCTTCCGGCTCCCAACTTCGAACGAGCAGGGCTCTAAATTTATATATTTCCTATACACTCCTTTGGCTCAAGATTCCCATAGACTTCATCACGCTCTGCTGCCATCTCGGTACAGCTTGTCTCTCCAGATTTATTTTCCTCATTTTTTTTTCTCCGACTGGCTTCCTCGAGCAACCGGAGTCCAGTGACGTATTGGTACTCAGGTATAATTACCAGAGGGATTTGTAAAATCGTTGCTACTTCTTTTTTATCACAGTTCGCTTCAGTGAAAACTCGTATCAGTCTCGTTCGTTCCAGAGGTGGCTTGATCCTTGAAATAATGTAACCTATCTGTTTCCAGAAAGAATTTCAGGTGGTAGGACTGTTCGCTGGTAAGGAGAAATGAGGTAAAATCGCGAAGCGGGCGAAGAAGACATTTAGAAGTAGGTAGCAGACTGATCCGCTTATACTGGGTTTAAAAGTCAAGTGCCAAGAGCGCAATTCAGCCCTCGCGGGAGGACGGCTGGAATTGAGGCTGAGCGAACTAAAGGAAACAGAGGAGGTTTCGGAGAGGAATGCTGCTGGAAGAGGAAAAGTGGAAAGGAGCATGAATATATGGCACTACAAACCTACCACGTTCTCCTCTTTAACCCTCCATCCAGTACACTTTACCCCACGACAACATTCCCTCTCAACCCAGCGTCACCCGGCTCCCGCCACTTCATTGAATGACTCATTTTATTTTCAGTATGAAAATATTATTTCGTTCAGGAAACACGGTTTTTCTCGATACTTTGCTGGATGGCAGCTTGATCGGAATTGAGGATCCACAGATACCATGATATACAGAGTGTATCACCAGGAATGCACGTTTGAGATTTGCGGTGAAACGGTGCACAATTTTGAAAATCTGATGTCACAACCATTGAATATTTTTTGATTGCGCATCGAATGGGCATATTATTATTGTTCGCTCAACTTCCGGTCGCAAATAAAAAAAATTATCTTCGCCATTTCAAATGATATTGAAACAAGTTAAATGCAAAAGTTGTAGAGCAAGAAAAAATAATAGAGATGAAAAAAAAATTCGGACGGATTGCACACATAATAAGAGAGATATTTGCGTCCGAATTTTTCTCATTTTTTGACAAATTTCTGATACTGGAGGAACGCCTTACCTTCGTGCAGCAGCTTCACGCCGAACTCACGATTCGAAATTGTTTTGAGGTAAGCGTTCAGTCAGACGCAAACCCGTACAAGGTGGCTAAAGGAACACGAAGACTCCAAAATCTACGACGAGGAACACGAAGGCTCGAAAATCCACGTCCAGGAAGACGAAAACTCGAAAACCGACTTCCAGGATCACGGAAATCTACAGCAGGAATAGTTTGGCTTCTAACTTGTAATGAAAGATATCATTGTAGTATGTTTTAGCCACCTTGTACGGGTTTGCGTCTGACTGAACGCTTACCTCAAAACAATTGCGAATCGTGAGTTCGGCGTGAAGCTGCTGCACGAAGCTAAGGCGTTCCTCCAGTATCAGAAATTTGTCAAAAAATGAGAAAAATTCTGACGCAAATATCTCTCTTATTATGTGTGCAATCCGTCCGAATTTTTTTTTCATCTCTATTATTTTTTCTTGCTCTACAACTTTTGCATTTAACTTGTTACAATATCATTTGAAATGGCGAAGATAATTTTTTTTATTTGCGACCGGAAGTTGAGCGAACAATAATAATATGCCCATTCGATGCGCAATCAAAAAATATTCAATGGTTGTGACATCAGATTTTCAAAATTGTGCACCGATTCACCGCAAATCTCAAACGTGCATTCCTGGTGATACACTCTGTACGTACGTGGAAGAACAACCCTTGTACCTGATCTAAATTTTGTTTACTGTAATCCTTCCTTGAAGTTGTACCTTATGCAATGATAAACGCATGAAATATTATTATTATTTATACCAACCTGTATGTATATAACTAACAGCTCTTTATTCAGAGGCAACAAAACGCCACTGAAAAGCCACCATTTTAAATCTCTGAAGCCCTTCGGTCGACCTGACTTCCATCTCCCTCCTGCTGCCACCGCGAAACTTATCGAGTCGCGACTTGTTGCGCGTCCACTCGCCCGCGAAATTGTTTTATGCCGCTATTTTTATCCTCAAGTTTAGCCAACGATTAATAACGTTACGAAAGGATAAGCCTCTGGTGGATATGCAGTGGTGAGAATTTTGAGCGACGTAAATATATAGTCCAACCCACGGTATCACGCGTGACTCCCATGATCGTCATTTTCTTGTAAACGAATCGACCGGAGAGATTTTACGTTGCGAACGTAACCTAAAGAGAATAAATCATATAGCAGCACTGTAATACAATCCGCTGTATAATTCAGCCATTTGAATCCTACTACAAGACTGATAAAGGCATTTGCTGTTCACTTCTGTAATACATAGGCTCACCCGTTAGAGATGTAACTGGTATCCTGTCGCTTTTGTAGCACGCGTCTATGTGCGTTTAATCGGACTAGATTGTACTTAATTAAGCTCTTTGCGGCATCCAAGTCAAACGGCGTTTGTCATACACTTGCTGTATAAACAGACGAGCAGGTAAACCGTACGAGCGTAAATTTCGACAGGAACATTTACTGGTCTCTCCCTCGTATACGTATGAGAGTATATCTGTATATATGAATTCTCTCGGTTTACACTACGTGAAAAAAGTTTATTTACAAATGCATAATTTATTATCAGGATAACTGATTACAAATTTTTTTTATTAATAAAAACACATCCTTGTATATTGAAAGGAAAAATCAATTGGCATCGATACGGAATCGACGTCGTTGCTGTTTACAGGTACAAGAATACTTTTAACTTAAAGGAACCGAGACTTTTCACGACGTTTTGACAACTGAGAAATTGAATTTCTATCTCCGAGGCCATTTCAGACTGAGTCACATTGCAGTAGCCGGTTAATGCTTATGCACTGAATACATACTAAACGTCAATTAAAGCTCAGCAATAGAATTGCACAGTATCACAGAAGCCATTAGACATTCTATTGTGTTCCACTATCCGTTTGTTCCTGAGTTTGCAGGTGGTTCCTTATGAAAAAACTTCTGTGTGCATAGGGTATTATCGGAACGGAGGCTTCGTAATCAGAGCGCGATGGCCCGACAGGGAAATTTGCAGTCGGATCACGTCGTTATTTAACGAGATTATGTCGTTAACCAGCCGGATGCAAGCTCGCCGATTGGGATTGCAATATGAAATTAAACTTATCTATTTTTACTGATTAACGGGCGCTACATGCGAGCACCGTAATTGCCTTTAGTCGAGCGAGCCTTTATTGCCGTTCGACGGGGAACTTCTCGAAAATCGAAGGAAGGCCGTTTGGGAATTCGTAAAATGGAGAAACACCGACCGAATCGACAAGCAAACGTGATACGCGGTAGCACGGAGTGAAATAAAGAGAGTATGGAACTGGCGGGATATTTGAAAATTTGAAATTGAAATTATCATTTACCTATCCGAAGGTGAAATTCGAGCGGTGACTAACTCGAATCTTTTATAATGTATTTACAACTTATTTAATCAACCCTCGTTAAGGGTTGGTCCTCTTAGAAAAGCAGTACACGCTGTAGTATAGAGATGAGCTTGAAAAGTTCTTAGAGTTCGACTTGGGTTTGTTTCGTGAGGGTGAATGCCCATTCCCTGTCAAACAGTAATAGCACCCCCAATGAACCTATCAATAACATATCTCTCGAGCCACCCCTGAGATGAATGAATGAATTTCGCACGTGCCTGCTCCAATAAGTATTGGAATGCCATAATGGATGCCGCCTTCGGAATATCGGAGACGTTCCTACCCAACGCGAATAAGGGTGCGTTTACGACCCGGCACTTCATCGCCGTCGTATTACAGCGACGAAAAAAAATCTATATACCCTATCGTTATCACCCTCTGGTAAAAGGAAGATCCCGAAAATTATTTTGAAAAATCTTCAAATCGCAGTATTCAATTTTTTAACGATTCGTGCCTCGACTGCACTACGTCAAAAAAAAAGACATCCAGCGCACCCTTGACACTGGCAGGACTGCTTCCTTGCGAAGTACGTCAACGCCAGTGCCATTAGCATCCCCGTGATCGATCGACAAAAGCACTCGCCAAACGTGTCGATTATTGACTCAGGAAGGGTATGACAAACTGAAAATTAGAAAAAAAAAAATTTCAATTATATTTCCAGTAAACCGATTTTTCCCCAAGGCAGCGTCCGTCAGATATTTATCACCTGCACAGAAAAATCTTCTGTAAACAGACACGTTCCTAACCTATAAATACGACGTACAGTATCAATCGATACGCGCAACAGATCGATACAGTAGCCGTAAAAGGTAAGAACGTCAAAGCACAGCAAAAGGGATGCTGAGGTGGGAGGTAGAAATGATTTCTACATGTAGAATTTACAGAGTAATTCCATGTTCGATACAACGTGCTGTTCAAGGCTGTGATGCTACCGGCATCGCATAGGCGTAATACTGGATAAGCCGCAATAATGCAACCGGGCCATGCGTGCATACGAAAGGGGTAATAGCAGATATGGACATAGATATACAAACGTATACAGATCCATAGAAATGACTATAGCACCAAGGCTGGTTACCCGTGGAACAACCTATAGCCCGACGCCGAGCGTCCATGAAAGCGTAATCCTCGAACCGATGCGTCGCATCCTCGGGATTTTCGAAATTCGATACTTTACCTATCTCTCCGCGCGGGCAAATAGCGTATACCTACGGGGAATCCCCGAGTAAACTGGATGCCGACTGTCAGATATATATTTCAAGTGTTGAAGTTGGTTGCGATGCCGAGTGGTAGGTTTACGGCTGAAGTAAAAGTTCTCGTGGAGTTATCGCCAGGACTTAAGGGGCTGCGAGGTAATCGACGCCTTGCCATTGGGTGAGAGCCCTCGCGGATTTTACTTCAGCAGGGGCGGCCTAATACGTCAGCAGCCGGAGATGACGAGTAACAATGGGCGCGTTAAACTCCCGCCGGTAATTAGCATAAAACATTAAGAATACACGAGGCAATTTCGCCGGCTATTTTTCACCATAATCTGCGGTGTCCGGAGCCTTTCCAGGGATGCTGCTGCCGGCGGGTGCCCAAAGCTCGCGCGGGGGTTTGTTTTACCACTCTGAAATGTATTCATTTCGTTCCTTCCGTAACGGAGACAGATGACGGGCAAAGGGGTAGTGGCTCGCGAGAGCGCTGGGATTTCGAGGGCTCAGCAAATGGGAGAAGGGTTGAAAATATTAGGGTGCCGCTGAGGTTAGTGGGAGGCAGGGGGTTGGTGATTAAAAAAATGACACCTTGACGAGGTCGGGTAATTGACATGCGCAATGCGTTTTACTCAATTTTAACTACTATCTGGATTAGCCAACGTATTATACCCTTTAGTTACTCCCTCTGTGCCTGCACAGCGACCATACGAACCAGTTGGACAGCCTCGTCTCCCAGTCCCATACGAATGGCTATTCCACTTTACGTAAAATCCCTGACGGCAAACCGTGCAGATTACGAGCGGAATAATACACTAGGCTTGAATTTCGAACCTTCGTGTAATATGCATGTATGTTTGAAAAGTACCTAGTCAAGGATTTATACGAATAATCCAGGGAATTATTCAGCCCCTGAAAAAGTGAACGATATATGCTGGAATACTTGCAGATACTGTATGTCTACTAATTTTTGAGGGATATTATTTTTTTGGAGTAAAATTTTCAAAAATTTTTTTTTTTTTCATTCCACTGACATTTTCTTTGTCTTTGTCTTACAGCTCTCGATGAGACGCAGCATCCTTGATACAGGGGTTGCTAGCCATTCAGCCATGTGACTACGGAAACAAGTGAAGCTCCCGAAGCTCCGTGCCATTGGGCCTCTTTACAATGCAAGCGACGACGGGACGTCGTAGCTGGAAGGATGGATGTAATGCGATTATTCAGTTTTATTTGTTCCCACGGTAATCGAGTTAAGCATTAACTCTCATCGGTGCGAGGACAGGAAGCCGAGGAGGAACAGGACGGAAGTAAAGTCCTGACTGGAGGGAATTGAAAGCATCTCCAAGCAGACAACGTTGCCTGCTAAACAATGCGCCACATCTGCGATTCGCCTTAACGGAATTTATCGCTAGGCTACGGTTTCTCTTCTGTGAGAAGTAGCTTTATTTCTTTTATTCTTCACCTTTTCTTTACAGCTTCCCTATTTACACGGATAAGCACTACGGATAAGATAAAAGGAACGTAGCTACGGTAAGGACAATATATACGACTGTACTTATACGTCTGATTGCACTATCAATCCAATGGATTCTCGCTGCTATCGCCCAGAGCAATATTCGTCTCTTGCAATGGATGCTAATCCAGATTACTAAATACTCCATGGATAATTGATAAAAAAAAGTAAATCTTTTTTTAAATGATAATAGAACAAAAATTATCCAATAGATTATGTAATGCATACGTATATGGAATTATGAAAGGTATTAGATTAAGTACTATAGTAGGTATCTATAGTACGTATACTGTATTTCATGAGAGAGTATGTGGAATATCGAGCGGGTTATCGAATTAACAATAAAATTTCCTTGGTCTCGGTGGAAATCCGTTTTCCAATTAGCATCTAAATCCCAAACCCAACTGGTAGCCCATGTAGTGTATGTCGGTACGAAAGAGGTCCAATCGTCAATATTGTTCCTGGTGGAGTACCTCTCGATTTGAGAACCACTTTTGAAGATTGTAAGGTACCGGAAATGCTCTAGTATGCACCCCGAAGTCACCCCTAGGCTCGACCGCGCTTGCGAAACTAGCTCTCGAGTCAAGTGTACCGACCCTTACCCTTTATTTCTCCTCCTGCCCCTTCGCGCCTCCTTAGGAACCACTCCTCTTCCCACAGGAAATTCCAGTCCGATCCCTATCAGGGACACACTTCGCATTTTCCATTTTATCATTATCAACGGGGTTGTTCTCTATCGACGAGCATGCTTTCCGTTGCAGTAGTAAATTTTACAACGGGACGATCAATTTTGTCTAGGGAGACGGATTATGAAACTAGGTAGAATTAAGTATGGGTATAGCTTGGGGGGTCTAGATTGCCTGCTATCTATAAAGGATATGCACTGGTGAGTTAAGGGTAGTTTTGGAAGAAGTGGATGGAGCTTTACTAAAGGGGGTAGAAGTTAGTGAGTACCTACTCTAGATTTGTGATACCAAGAAGAGTATTCTTAATGACGACTTTAGCTTCTACCCCTCATCCCTCACTCTCCCTTTAGAGTCTCTTTTCTTTATTTATGTATTTTTTTTTGTTTCTGTTCTCATCCTACTCTCTCTCTCTCTCTCTCTCTCTCTCTCTTTCTCCAGTAATTCCTTCGTCGTTTCTACATAGTTCCTCCCCATTCCGCTTGGGGTATTTTTCTCAGAGCCAAGCGACGTTACCGAAGATATAGACATGCCGTAAAAACAGAACCAGTAAGGATGCTGCGCGAGTGCGGAAAAATATTGTAGGCACGCCCGCGCGTTTTCCCTTGCGAAAACAATGTGACGTTACTTTTTTTTCCCTCCTTCTCTCCTCATCTCTCTCTCTCCCTCGTCTTGGCCTCTCTCAGCCGTCCACCAACCCCTGACATTTCTCTTTCCTTCCTCACGAGTTTTTTTCGGTCCGGCGCTAAGAGCTTCCTTCCTTCCGGATGAAAAATAAAAGCGTCGATACGCCTGATGAAAAATACTGCAGGCCTCGTGCGGATTGTGCAGGTGAATAAAAACAGCCCTAGACTCTGAGATAAGGACGAGGATGATAAGCACCGATAAGGAACGACAGAGGGAGAGCGAATAAATGAGAAAAGCAATGGATGCGAAGGCGGTGAAGCGAGATGAAAAATTTGGAAAATCATTATTTCGAATTGCGGCCGGATATCGTTAAAAGCACTCAGGGCAGCGAGCAAAAAAATGACTGCAATTAATCAGCCGTACGGGCTGTAGGGGGTGGCTCGGCCTACTCCCGGTCGATTTCATCGCGTGCGAAAAACAAGCCAGGACCGCTACTCACAGATTTCATTTTAATTAATTACTCTGTGTACTCGGGCGCTTTCCCTTTGCCAGTATCTCTGCGCGCCGCTATCGCATCGCTAATAATTGAATGAATCCTGTAGCTACGTTTGTCCTCGGCTGATTAATTAATATTTCAACCGATATCAGTTCCCTCCTGGTTTCCAGCGTCTTCATTGACGTTGTTTCCTTCGCGGCGCCTTTGCCACCGATTTCACTATTGCTGCCCAGGCCGACATCAAAGCTAATTCAAAATTCAGCTCACTACCCTCGATTTCATTAGCTGAAAATATGTTCTTCCCCTTCCTAAGATTCCTCCCTTATTCTCCTCTGTCAACATTCTTTTTTCTAATTCATTCCTAACGACGCCCTAAGAGCATCCGCTGGTACCTACTAGATGGTTAGGTGTATATATATGGTATATACTACATAAGGGATAAAAACTAGCGTACTGACGACTCCATTAAAATTCGCGCAGCCAACCCCCTTGCTACGCTCATCTACATTCTCCACGAGTTTCCCGTAGGACTAAGGGCTGTACCCAACACCCAACCCTCTCTACAGACCCCTCTTGGGGCGAGGGTCGAAAATCCTCGTGGACTTTCAAACTACCCCCCCAAGTACCAGGAAATTGGATCTGAATGTTCTTTCGTGGAAGAGTCTGTAGACTCCGGGCGTGCCTTCGCGTCTTTCACTATTTTCACATTTTCATCCCCTAAATGTTTCAGCGGCAATTTTCAAACGTACCAATTCTCGTCGTGTCCATTTTTTTTTGCTTTTCCTTCTCTGTCATTTTTTAACACTGAACACCCCCCCGACGTATCAGTCCAGGGACCATTATCAATAACCCGTGCCAGACACTGGTGCTTACGAGGTACGAGAGGGTGGAAAAAATCCAAAGGATCCGCCGGCTGCTGAATCCCTCGTGAACTCTCATCCACGTGAGGGCTAACTCGAATCCCTCGGCATGCCGGATGACGAATTGGCGGCGGCTGTTTGCTCTTCCACGCGAAAAACGCTCCCGCGGCATAAAAGACTCCTGCAGGAACAGCCGGGACGATATATAACGATTTCGGCTAGCATCTCGGGAGCTGACTTGCTTATCTGCCAAAAGGAAGAGGCAGCCATGTCTCACTGACTATACACAGTGTATACACACTATACACATTGACTATATTATACACGGTAGAAAAGCTGTAGAACCTGAAGTCGACTGTAGCCTATAGAAGTGGCAGCTGGAAGTCTGCCGTAGCACTGGCTGCACCTACTGCACGGTACCATTCACATAGGCGCATAGCTACGTTGTCCCGTATTCCGAGATACATACGGAAGAGATGACTAGGTTAGGTTAGATAGAGACAGGTACACACCCAGGCATACAGGATACGTACAGCATCCACCGTAGCTACACTTTATATTTCCCAAAATATAAAAAGAGATTGCATAGCTGATTTATGTAAATACGACGGTCTTCGAATAAACGAGCTCCAGGAGAGCCTTTGGATATCAGGAAGATGCTGGGGAAAAAAAAAGGTCTCGATATACTTTCCTCGCTCTCGCTTCTGCATCCCCTATAAAATCTCTCTCGCTCGCCCAGGCCGCTTTTTCGCGAGGTAAATATTTTTCCAGCTTGTCACTCGGCTGCGAGGATTTTAGAGTTTATCGTATTTCGCGCCTAGCTGCCTTTAACGCGCAGCACCACGCGCAACCTTCGTCCTAGGAGACGACGGGGGGAGATAAGGAAACTAGAAGAGGATTTCGAACCGGTCGCGACTATCGCAGCTAACTCCTTGCCGAGGAGTTTTAAACGTGCTGGGGGGTCAGGGGGCCACCTTAACCTCGTCGACCTTATTTCGCCTCTCACCGAGTCCCTTACTCTTCTTTGCACCCTCTTTCGAGGGTACCCACCCTTGCAGCCGTCCATAGTCTACCAGGCGCCTTTGAGCTGCCACTGAATTTACACATGGGAATAAGGACGGGGAAAATGTTGACTGGATACGGTAAATGTAAACGCGCCGGTATATACCTAACTGCGAGCTGTACCCGTCTACCGAATTAAGGTCGGAATTAGAATTTAGCTGACATTTTGATTCGGAATTTAGAGACGCCCTATAGGCAAGACAGTTTAGCGTCGTCCCGGTCGCGTTCAATATTTTACCAGAGAGACTGTGTCTGCTTTCAACGAGCTTTCTCGTCCTGAGCGTGTAATCGTGTACTATAAATTCATTGAGGAGACACGCGAACTGTACTACCGATCACGATTATAGGAGAAATTAATAGCCCGGTCCCTATTTCGAGGCAGTTTCCCCCGATTCAGCCGAGAGGCGGCGAGGCGGCGTGCGAGTCGGTCTACCGTGTATACGCGTGTAAACGCAGTGCCGGCTAATTACATGGCTAGACCCGGGGCAACATTGCCAGACGCAACATTACTCGACTCCGCGACTGGGTAAACCCAACTGTGTGTTAACATAATGCATCAGGTTAGCGCTTTGATGTCAGGAATATTCGTAAATTGCAAAGAGCCCCAGACGTCCCGGAGTACTTTCGGCTATAGAGCTTACATGCCGTACAGTGGAGGAAGGTAAACACGTGGCAGACTGGATGCGTGGGAAGACGCTGTCAGCGAGTAGATAAGCGAGGTGGTGTAACGTTGTAAGAATAAGAAAAAGGGAGGCTGCGAGATGAGGCTGTAGAATTATATCATGGTTGTAGGGTGTACAACTGTACACACGTAACCCTTGGAATTTCGCAATCTTGCCACGAGTTCCTGCATCTGCAGGGTAGCCAGACTTGCTCGTCCATTTTACCAATTAACCGCTCCCCAAGAGTGTCCTGGACAACCCTTGAGGTGCACGTGGAATAGAAATATGACGGTCCAGAGAAGAGAGTCTGGTCGTCTCGCTCTTACTCTAGGTGCCTGTGTGCCCAGCATCCCTCTCAATCTCTGTCGCTCTCCCACTCGTGGGTAGAGTAGACGGGCCCGAGAGTGCGCAAATGTGCGAGGGGCTGTTTTCACCCCCTTTGGTCACTCCATTACTATACGCTACTCTCTTTGGTCCATACCCTCACTTGGTATCATACCTCGAACCCGTCCGCATTATAATTACATCAGTCTTCTCTCTCTCTCTCTCTCTCCCTCCCTCCCACCCTTCCTCTCTCTCTGATTCTTTTGCTCACGGGAGAGCTATATCTACTGCGCCCTCTTCGGAGGACTGTCAGGACACGGCAGCATGTCCTATAAGGACATTTGACGAATCCAAGGACCATATTCCCACCTATAGAATCTTGTAACTTAGACTTGCGGAACAATACAATCTAGGGATTTTCGCATAGCGTACAATAGATACTAATATTAGATACTGCCCTGCGCTCGAGATCATCCTGATGAAAAACGAAAGGAAAAAAAAAAGTCCCTAGTCCAATGGATACCACTCTTCTCTCAGAAGGTAAGATCAGAATTCTCGGATTCGTCCTAGTCGAAGCTCTTAAACGCGATACCATATCGAGCCTGTCGGATGCTGGAGAACCGTTGGGGTAAGCCGACTGCAACGAACCATCCCCCATTCCACCTCGGACAAGATACGGAAGTTTCCACCAGCGAGAAAACTTTTGAATATTCAATACGTCCTGGGATAGAGAAAAGGAGAAAGAGAGACTAGGATGTGCAGGATCTTTTCTCCATTTCCCGCTGGTTCCTTACCTAAGGGATGCTGAGATACAGCGAGAGAGGGACCAGTCTAAGAGAGCCGAGTGTTTCATTTTTCTTATTTCCTCTCTACGAGCTACCCTGGTAGTACCTACAGATATATATAGGTTATATATATATATAGTAATACAGCGCTAGCCTTGGCTTAAAACAATTGAGAATCGCGCGATCTGTTCGAAGCAGCTAACCTTTGCCATACACGACTGTACCTCCAACCACGGTAGCCGTGACCCGCGAAAATCACTCGTTCTGATTGGCGCATCTTAAATACTTCCCATTCAAAAACTATTGCGAATTTCGATAAACGCTTTGCTAGAGGGTACCCGGGGGACTTCCAGCTACCCTCCGCTTGCTCCTGTAAAAGTAGTTTTAGGACAGTCTAAAAAACTGAACTTACTGGAATATGGGTAGGTGTACTCTGGCCAGGATATCTCTTATTCCCAATGCGTCTCGGATCCAAGCCGTATCAGCCGTATCAACCCCATTGCCTCCCACTCCGACAACCCTTCGCTGGCGCTACTGGTTCTTAGGTTTTGACGCTTCCCTTGGGAGGGCCAGGGGACTCCACGAGGGTTAGATGTTTTTGGATGGATCGATTCGAGTCTACTTCCGCTGTGCAAACTCCTTCCTTGAGGAGGTACCTACTTCACTGAGCTGGCGACGAGTCAACGGAGTTAGCTACGTAGGTTGATATACATGCAGGATCCGAAGAACTTTCCTCGCTGTCTTTTTCTACTTCTTCTTCGTCTTCCTCCTTTGCCTTCTCTGCCCAAGATTCGTTTTCTTCTCCCGTAACTGTAGATCTACGGGGATCCGCCTGGACCTCCTCCGGCGCTTCCTTCCAGTAACGAAGAAGATTGGAATTGCTGGAACTCTTGGACAAACCTTCTAAAATTTTATTTAGTTTCCGAGTTCATGCACCGATTCTACTTTGAGATAGGGGAAATCAGAAAGACACGAAAAATTTTAAGAATTTTCACTAGGTGGATCCTTGTCTACTTGTTTCACGTATCCATTAGACAGATGAATTTTTATCGTGCTGGGTTGGTATGGTAGAGTCAGAGCAGGTAGGTTAGGTACGTACCTAGGTTGGTATCAGTAACTGGGTACTCGGGGAGAAATTCAGTGAGAGTTCTTGCCGAGAGCGAGCCAGTAATCGTAAGGGGAGCCATTGGGGGTTCTTCCGCGTCTTATCGAGGTCTGAGAGAGAATCGAGCTGGATCGTGAAGAGGCGGGGGGACGTCGTCCAATTGTCGCGATAACGTCATCAAAACGCATCAACCTTGGCCGGATATGACCTCATCAAAGTGCCCCAATGTATCCGCTTCTCAGTTCAACAGTCTCCACGAAAACGGAGCTCTGGCGCGATTCTACCGAAGCCATTCTCATCCCATCCAAAGTGGACCTGGACGTAGCTGCCACAGTGGAGAGTACAGAGACACAAAGGAATGAATTAAATGTATAATAAATATTTATTTAATCGATCCCAGCCAAGTAGGAGCGATCATAAAAATATGGACACCCCGAAAGCAGCAACCCTACCTCCCCGTAACACGGTGGTATAAATAAAAGAAGTCCTGGCTGAATGCTGGCAGAAAAAAGGTAATAAAAACGGGTGAAAAGCAAGCATAGAAATTGCCAAAGAACAAACGCTCGACGAAGAGAATCGCCGCTTGTAAACCCAACCCGAAGTACGAAGTTGGCTCCGTATCGATTTCCGTTTTGGCCCAATAACGTTACTTCCATTTTCACTATTGCACCAGCTACCGCTGAAAGGATTGCCGGGGTTATCTGCTCAACAATGGCCTCATGCATAAATACGACGTAACAATAAACAGAGTCGAGGCCGAAGAGGCGAGGGGGCAGACTCGAAAAGGCCACTGATAGCCAGAGGATCAGAAACCGATATGAGATTCGCAAATGTATGAATGATGTATCGCGCCACGAGGCTTCCGCCATTTTCCCTGCTGAGCTTCTTCTCGGTTTCTGGAATACATGGCGATTGTGATATATCGACGGTTCGACGAATAAGCGTTCCCGCGAAGATATCGCCTTTCGGTCCAGCCTCCCTCGGGATCCCCGGCGCGACCAGCCCGGATCAGTCTTGCGATTCGCAGCAAGGGACGAAATCCTCGAAAAGTCTCGGAGAGCCGATAAGATTAAAATTCAAAATTATCAAACCCACCGAGTGTGTAATCCTAAAACATTTCTAGGTTAGGTCTGTATAATACCTAGAACCCGTTCCCGTTGGTCCGACAAGTGAGTGACTGGATCGAGGGCGGAAGACGAGGGTTTGCCGGGAAACTTTGGTAAAATCGAGATCTCCCCGGCGTGGTAATTCAAATCCATTTCTAAGCCAGGAAGTTCAGGCCGAGGAACAGGAAACGCTGACGGAATCTCCGTTCCTGCCCAACGCGATGAACTTGCTCTGCACCCCCCGAGGAGAAGCCGCTTCCAAGAGGAGCTAACCGTGGGATCTGGGGTCGTACGAAACAAGCGCCATTAATTAGCGTTTGGGTCGGGTCAGCTTATTCTCGTCACATAACCAGCCGAAATTAACAATTTAGGGCTCCGAACCAGTAATTGTATTGTGGAGGGAACTTGTTTGCCAATGTGGCTTTCGAGGAAGGACGTTACCGTGGCTTTGAACCTTTATCTTCTATTCATAAATAACATAATTAAACGATACCAGACGCGATTATCACAGCCTGGAACAATGCGAAACTCAATCAACCAACGATAATGACAGAGACAATGATACGTCCTAATAATACAGTCTTTATTATATCAAAAACAATAGGCAGCCACATCTGTAACGGGCTGATAATCCACTCGCTGTATATGCACCCAGACCCACCCTTTATTGTTCGCGTACGACCAACTCGTACGAGCACGTGTGATGCACCCAAAAATTATCACAGCAATTAATATAGATATATACAAATATATCATTGCAGATCATAAACCTACAGTCAGATCCAACACTAACGATACAAAGCGTGCGTTACACCCTAAGCTTTAAATCAAGAAATTTCAACTTTCACTTTTAAAACTTTCGCTATAGCCCTCCTGTACTTTCCTCATCACCATAGTTTTACGGCCGACTAACTACGACCACCCTCGATCCATCCAGTCCGTCTCCTACCATTGACTGGGATCAAGATTTCGCTATATATATACATGATAGTACAAAGATACACGCACTACGGAAAAAGGCCATAAACTTAAACGCGCTACAAGAAAACGACGGACGAAGAAAGTGCAGTAATAGTTTATGAGAAGAGTCGTTTCTCGCGCAATCACGGTAATGCTTAGACGGTAGTGTATATATATTTCTTTTTATTTTCTTTGCTGTTTGAATAAATAAACATCTTACTTTTACCCTTTGCGAACTACTCCGTCTCTCAGTTTCTTATCTTACTAACCGATTTATCGTATCACCATGTCTTCTTCAGGTACTTCGGGCTCGTCGGGTACGCTTCGGTAGCCAGGACCGAGTACTTACCTGCACGGCTTACGTACGTACGTACATTGTATGTATACATATATTCAGTGCAGAGGAGCTGCATTGCTGGCAGGCTTAATATTTCCACACGGCAATACAAACCCAGTGTGTGCACTCTGTCGTCACTAGGTATTCGGATATCACGGTCATCCTCGTCGGCAGGCTGATCTTGATTCCCTTTGAGGAAGAATTTTTAGTGCGAAGAGATGCCAAATTTGAAGCGAAGCCCGTACTGCACCACAGCAGTGCTTTTTTTTCTCAAGGCGCTTCTCTTTCGGATGACGTGTACGGGGTACGAGGCATGCCGGGTTACGATTTTACTTGGGTATAACGAGAGTGACTGGCGAATAAGAGGAGAGAAGTCAACTTTATTTACCGCGTACACAGAACTCTAGATGCGAATTAGAGTCTTGTAAACTCTTACGACGGGTGACGCCGGTACATTCACGTAGACGCAGGCTTGGCTTGCTACCTTCTACCTATATATAGGTATATACGTATTGAGGGTGTCTGAAGTAGCAAAAGGGTTGGAAGTTTCTACCATGTAAAGTAATTAACTACTGGCAACCGTTGACAAACACCTACACCTTTTACTCTCTTTCTCTTACCCATTCAAATAGATTTGCAGCTGGCTCACTTTCTTCTTAGGACTTGTTTTACCTACCTTCTCCACTTGGTTATGGTTTACTCACTCTCTCGTACGTCCTTACTGGTCCCTCTAGCGTCCTTCTCTCAAGTGACGCAGCTTCCCGCACTTCTTCCTTCAGTCACGTTTAAGAGCGACATGAATTTTGTATTTTTAATCAGTCTCCTTTACTCTCGCTACTCCAGGACTAAGTTTCCCCATTAAGCGGATAACGTGTTTAGCAAATAATTAACAAGTTCAAACAATGCGGGGTAAAGGCGTTCTGATTGTCACTTTAAACCCAAGGAATCTCGGACAGTCTTCTACCCGCGATTAAAACGTAAAGGCAGGTGCGAAGATGAGGAAAATTTAAAAATTTTTTGAAACTTCAGATCCTCATTTCTTTTTTTTTAATCTTATTTTATCCGATCTTCACTCGCCAACGTGAATCAGGATCGAACGACTGTGATCGAAGGAATAAAATATAAAGGCTCGTGTTCGGATTGAATTACGTAGAAACTCGAGGCGTCTGCGGGCACAATCTACGGACCCTATTAGTTATCTCTTAGTTGGGTACACAAAAGCCGACTAGCGTGTGTTGTCTCAGCGAGTAATTTCCCTGGTGGCGAACGCGGAATGTAGCAACAACGTCCTTCACTCCAGGGACACCCCAAAAGTTCCGGGCGCAGACACTGTTGTGCCGTCACTGGGCACGGTGCTGATTCTAAATTTGGTTCACGCGAATGACCATGTCCTGGTGCTTCCGGTATCCCTAAAACGTACGGTACATTAAGATTTGTTTGTTAGTGATGATTAAATGACTTGAATACAAATTTTAGGGGTGAACTTACCAAGGTATTATCATCTTTGAATTCGTTCGTCCACTTGCTTGTCTTATGGTCAGTGATCCTTGCTCTTGACTCTGCAATTATCTGGCACGTCCCCAAAGATGGCGTCGGTGCAGGTGTCGCGGATTTCAGGATAAAGGATCCTCTGTAGGATTAACGTTCTATCCGACTATCTTATAGGCACCGACCGAGTCGTATCCGCGTATATATATGTCGCCGGCCCATGCTCCTGAAATTGCTAGATAGGATTGGCGCACCAGGAAGTGGTGGTGCGCTAGGAGCCAATGTCGTTGTAGAAGGGATTGATATAACGGAAGGTGGTAGTTTGGTGGAAAAGGATGGCGCAGTAGGACAGACTCAGTGGGATGACTGGGGTTTGTTGATTCTTCTTCGTGAGCAGGTTGATGGGATTCCCTTCGAAGGATTGTTCTCGTTCAGTTGCGAAATCGAAGGATCCGATTCCCACTTTCGTCCACTGATTCTCGAACATTCCCAGCATCCCAGCTAGTACCAATATCTTTTTGGTCCAGTAGGTACTTTAACAAGGACCCCATGCCATTTTCTTCTCGATCCTGAAACAGTTTGACAAAGTCCATTCGATGGTTGTAACGTTGGCTGTGAACATATTTTTGGTAAAAAATAGTTTGGAAAATTCTTTTTTTATAGAGACACACCATTTTTCCCTTAATCGTCATCGTTTCTATGGTTTAGTTGTCAAGTTAGAAATCGGGATCAGAAAAATTTCTTCACTGGATCTTCGAGGCACGTAGGCTGCGAAGGAAGAGTAAGGAAGATCTTTTCCCTTTTCGAGTTAACTGTCGGAACTTTTCCACTCTCGTCTCCATTACTCAAGAACAGCCAATGGGGCAGGGCAGGGCCGTAGCTAGATGCTCGTAAAGGGTCGTGAAAGAAGTTTCGAGCATGTCTGTATAGAGAAGGAGAGAGATAGAAGCGGAGGAAGACATAAAGTGAAAGAGAGAGAGAGGGAGAGTCTGATAGTACGTTAGTCATGCAGACAACACTTTTTTTCCCTTTTCCACTCACTTGCCTTTTTCTCCCTTATCCTTCCAAGCCGCACCCACTAATCCCTGGTAATTGCAAAGTCAAGGTCGCTAGAACCTTATAGACCGTAAAATCGCGCTATCGAGCGTCCTGTGTAAAGAGCAAAGATGAAAAAAATTTCGCATGCGAAAATAGTTGCAAAAAAGGAGTTAAAAAGTTCAATTATTCACTTAAAAAAAAAAAAAAAAAAAAATCTTCCACCATAAATATTGAAACACATTCCGATACGAAGTTCATGCCTATTAATTATTTTTTCTTATTTTCGAAATTAGGACATCTGTGATCACTCAGGGTATGACGCAATAATAAATATACCCATCAATCCCCATATACTTCACGTCCTTTTCTTGTCTACGAAAGGGACTCAAGGCGTACCTCTAACGGCGACGACGGTAGCGTAAGTCGACGTCGAGGTGACGACGCATAATCTCCAGCGGCTGTCGCGAATCCCGACGCAGGCCTGTCAAAACCAGACACGCCGTCGAAAAGGGGACGATTAGCGCTTAATCGAGCCTGGGATGGAAGTAGGGAAAGGAAGGAAGGAAAGATGGAACGAGGAACGAACGGATGGAAGAGGCGACGAGGGAAGTTTCCTTCGCCAATGTAAAATCTTCCATATCGTATAAAATCCGCGCAAGGTCAGCCCTTACTCCGGCAAGCGCGCGATAATCTTCGCTGAGCGACGCGAAATCCGCAAGTACGCATCGGGACGCCGATCCCGTCTAGTCCATGGGCTCTCGGGCACAGCGTCATTAGCGTGCAAAATCGATGCGCCAAGATTTTGCGCAGCAAATATATTCGCGGATATTCGAAATCGCGATGCTGGAGGGACGTGCTCGTGCCGTGTGATAACCTATGATACATATAGGTATATAGAGTACGTGTAGATATAATATATGCGTATATAACATGTGCATATATAGATATACTGTTACATGGATAGACCAACGTACCTACATTACTCGCAATATCCTGATACGAACATTTTCTACGCAAGGGATAGATACCTTGAACGAGAAAAGAAAGTACAAAGATGCAATTTCAGCATTTTCAATTTGCATACCGAACTGAAACGCTTTTTCAGCTGAGGCCGCAGAGGCCAACCTGACAAATCGAGGAACGAGTATATGGGGTGACAGCGTGTCGATGACTCGTACGGAGTTATCGGACTGAACGAGGGGTATTACCAGGGCTGAGAATGGTATTTTTAAATGATCGATTCGCAATAACTTTTCAATATCTTCGTTAAAGGCGAACGATTATAAGTTATCCCTTGAAAAGTTTCTTTCTTGAAGTTTAACTCTCTGGTGAGCATCTTTTTTTTATTCCCTTTTTCTGTTATTTCGTCTTATTTTTTTTTTTTTTAAAATACTTCACCCCATTTCGAATCTCGTACGAGAGCTTGAACGGCGTTTAAATCTTACAGATCCTGCACTCTTTATGTTACTTCCATCCAGAGCGATCACGGCGAAACTTCGTACTTTACAGAAACGTCGACCATAAAAATACGCTACTGACGGTCGCGCTGGGATTGCTTCAGCAATGCTGAAATCCTCCTTGCGGCTACACTCGATTTGCTAAACCATCCATTTTTTATTTTATTTTATGAAAGAAGTAGTGTAATATTGGCGGAAAATAATTGGCTATTTTGGATGAGTCAAGTGGTGATTATAAGGTCGTTGGAGTAGTCTAGACATACGTTGCAATCGCGGAATCCTTGGAATTTAAAATAAGGGTGGTTCGTCTCATAATGTGCCGCGTCCCATAACACGAGTACTGCCGTAAATAATTTAATATTGATTTCGATCCAATCGTACCTCGATATACCCCACGCCTGCAATTTCGTTAAAAATAAAATTTGCAATAATAAAATATAATAAAAAAAAATAAAAATAAACAAGTATCTCCATAACGGATAGAAATTCTAATGACGAGTTCAAGGATCTCGTACCGTAGTATAAATGCCTACTGTAGTTAGAATTTATAACCGCGCGAGGCCTTTGTCCTGAAGCAAATAGCAAGATTCTATCTTGAAGAGCGTCCCTTGTCGTCCCTTTTATTTCATGGAAATTAACGGCAACCGCCAAGTAATTGTCGGACATTAAACTCAGGCAACGTAATTACGAAGGAACAAAGCGTGTCGTTGATCTAGGCGAAGTAAAATACGTAAAATATAACGTGACAAATTTTACTGCAAAACATCAGACAGTCAGTCGATAGCGCGAGACACCTATGCGCATAAGCTGTGTGTGTAACTTAACTCTTTTTTTTATAATGCGAACTATCCAAATACACAAAACTTTCCATGACCGTTCGGATCCCAGAATCCCTTGCGCGCGACTATGCCCATCGATTTCTCATCGTAGACACTTGTATCCTGCACGTTCAACTCCATCACGTCATCGAACTTAACCAACAACACTCTGGGTACCAGAAAGCCGGCGCAGGCGTGCGAATGAGCTTGACCTTGAAACCCATATAGGAGCTTGCAAATTCTTGAGGTGCTTAGGCCTCGCTGATTTCACAGATAGATGGAGACATTGAGATAAGCCACAGACATACAGTGATCCTTTCGAAAAAAATATATATATTGTACAATAATTAAATAAAGTATTGTGGGTTTGATAGCTGTCGCGTTCTGATTACGATACGTCAATATTGCTCTTATTTAATACAATTTTCCCTATTAACCTAACCTACAGATTCGCTCTCTTGTTCTTCAATTTTTCATACTAGATACCGATTGACTTTGAAATTTGCCGAACTCGTGTTTATTGCATCTATCGATTCCGGTAATTCGCCACTTCGTCCCAGTGACTTGTTACCGAATAAGATTCCGGTTTTAAGAATAATATGTATATGTGTATCCTGTGGCTGTCTCTCTCTCTCTCTCTCTCTCCTTATAAAATCCTGACCCCTTCACCCTAGTCGTTTCCAGGAAAAAAAAAATAGATTAAGCGCACCTAAATGACTGGTAATGATTGTGAATAACGTATTATTAAATAAATTTTTACTGAAAAAAAATCAGCCTGGCAGCCATATTATGATTGCATCGTTTTTTTGCTGAACTTACAGATAGCCTATTGCTCCTTTTGGCCTGTTTTCGCGTCGAGTTATCGACTGGTCACCTCTACGATCGTCAGCTCTAGTATAACTATACAAATCGTCCATTTTCGTGATAAAATAATATACCAAAAAATTTCTGGTTCTTAACAGTAACCTTACCAGGACCGGTCGAACGACCGATTAAAAATTTTTATTTAAAAATTCTTCACGTAATTCATAGCCTTTTCCGTCTAACTTATACGACTTTTTCCTATAAAATACAAATATTTAATTTTTCAATTTCCAACTTCATATTTTCTTTCATTCACCCTGATAAAGATATACACTTGCCCTTATCTACCATGATCGATTTTTTGATCGGTTATGATTATCACCGTCTGTCATAAACTTAAATAATAATAATATCGGAGAAAAAATAATGTCACAGTATATAATATAAATATATATATATATATAATGCATTCAGCCATGCAAATAAAGTATATATAGATGCATAGGCCTGCGTCATGATACAAATAAACAAGGTATAGCCACTAGCGATCGTATACCGATGAAGATCGCACAGAGTCGAATGACGTTTCGTTAAAAGCGACATCAGTTTCATTTTGAGGCGACTTATTTACGTATCAGTTCGTAAGTAAATGGCCTCTTAATATGGAACTGACGTGGCTGCGTAATAGCTCAACGTACGTAAGGTCAACCAATCAGAGAAGAGAGATTCCGGTGACGTCACTGTGTAAATGCGCAAAATTGCTAGTGACTATACCTCGTATACTGTGTGATGGCTGCGTAATATATATATGTGTATACATATACAATGTAAAATATTGAGTAATTTACTTATTTCGCGCTTACATCTTTGCGGGGTGTTCGCTGTTGGACAAAGAACGCACTCCTACGTCATCACGCTAGCTGCTCAAGTTCAGTGCAAATCAGACCAGAAGACGCGACACACTCTGCGGACTCAGGTGCATTTATTTTTTGTATTCTCTATCTTCTTCAGAAATCTTTCTTTCTGCGAAATGGCAAACCTACTGCCAGGATTAACAAGGACCAAAATTCTTAGTGAGAAAAGAGTGCTGAGTGATTTCGAGCGAAAACCTATTCTCGAAATCACACAGCACTACGCACGAAACATTCGCGTAGCCTTCAGTTTCCACATCGAGTCGGTCACCGTATGTTGTGGGAGCGCGACGATCGCTCGTCCGCGAATTTTACATTGAACAGTGTCTAGCAGTTGCGGAAATAGAGTCCCGGAGCACGCATTCGGAGTTATGTTTAGTTCAGTTCGCCTCCGAAAGACGTTAATATTAAATTCGAGTTCGCTCGTCAGTCAAGCCTCGTCGAAGACGGACGAAACGTGGCCGTTCGCTTTTGACGTCTAGTCGTACGACCGTTTGTCGTTCGTCAGTGGAATCGCAGTTGGCTATTCATTCTCAAACTGGTAAAGACCTTCGATATTTGTATGTGGGTGTCAACGACTGTGTTAAAATTGTACGCGTAATTGTGAACGACTGAATCACTTTCGGCATAGCTATTGGACTTGTCCAGACGTGTTTAATTCATACGATCGAATGCACGCCCATTTGCTCCTACTTAGTCGCGTCCAATGTAAACGCATCCTTATGCCTTGGCAATGGTTGTATTTTATTTATATTATTTATTAATTCAATCTAAACGTGTATACCGATATCTTTGACGACCTAACCTCCATTTAGCTATTTACGTGTTCACAGTAGCGACAACCAGTGCCATCAGGAATTAATCGAGTGTACAAACACGTGTTTGATTACTGGATATACAGTATAAAGGATATACACCAGCAATGGATTCTACGATACAGGACAAGGCTCCACCTTATTTGCCTTCTCAGCCTATGCAGCCGCTATCGCCACCCGCCCAAAACAGCGTGTATTTCCAAAAAGGCGCGGAACTACCCTTTTATCCGAAAGCTCCTCCAATGGATCCTCTTTTACTACCATCGCAAGGGCCATCATACAATGTTACGATCATCCAGCAACCTACGGTCCCACCAGCGTCTCCAAAGAATAAAAAACTTAGTGAGTTAAATATCATCGTGTTATAGATTGACATATTTGACGAACTGTTTTTTTTTTTTTTCAGTAATCAGTCTCGTCATCGCCATTATTATAACAATTTTCTTAATAGAACTCATCTGTTTTGGAATGCATTATTTTTATATGGAAATCTGACTTTTTAAGCTGACTTACCCTGTTACATGGTACACCAAATTCCGTAGTGATGAATCTTTAGACTTTACGATTATTTTTATTTTAAAGCAGAAGATCGGCACACAGTGGAACTTTAGCTGGTTCATCTAGTAGAGACATGTAAGTTATGCGAAGAACCAATCAGATACGAGAAATGATCACGGCGTTTCTCCTCTCCCACGCACACAGACACACTCTGTGTGTACTCTGACAAACTAAAACGTTAAGACTTGCCCCTTCACTAGATGAGGTTCCACTGTACTTATAAAGTTCATGACCCGATAACCTGTTCCTTGGGATCATAAACCACGAATTGTATGACGAGTTTTAATTTGCCCATCCACATATTTGCCCTGTGCTCCCCTAAGCAATACTTCCCCTTTGGCAAGGGTAATTGCGGAGTCAAAAATAGAGAAGCACACGAGGACGTAGTAGAAGATAGTTGTTCTGCAACAGGAGGGACAAGTATAGCGCAGCCCGACAATAAGGACGGCTTCCATGTAAGCGACAGCTTAGAACGGTTAGATATAGCTAGGTAAGTATAAGTAATAGCACATACATCGTGAGCATAACGGACGTCACACACATGGTCCACGCTGGACCATATATCGGAGCTTTCGTTATTGGTGAAATAAAAGCCCGGCAAATGAGTGATCATTTGAAACTGGCGGGGCTCGTAATAACGAAAAATGGTAAACAATGGTAAACAAAAAAAATGGTAAGCCACAGTAGTAACCGACGCCTTCGTAAACGCTAATGAATTACACTGAATAACCACTAGATAGAAGAGACAAAGGGGATGCTCAAGTTACGATCAAAGGACGAGAAGTCATCCCGTTTACGGTCTGAAGGCAGCTGCTATTACTTAATATGCATGTACAATACCGCGAGCTTCGTTGTAATAGGGAAATTCGCGATGTACTTCAAGGGATGTAAAATCCTACCGAGCTAATTATCCACGTAGATTTTAGAAGGGTGAGTGGATATCGATATGGGGTACTTGTGAGGAAAAAAAAATTGTGAAGGGTGAATCAGGATTGGTATCAGTTCCATGTATATAAGTCGCCAATAAGATTTCAGTAAATAAGATCAATAATTTGCGCAAAGAACTTTATCCGGGAAGATACCTATAACCTGGATGGAAAAGAGACGCGAAATTGCGGAGGAAGTGAATTGAAGGTGGCTGCTAGTCGAGGATGGCTGACTGCTACAGGGAAATAGCTACTTCACGGCAGAGAGAAAGAGAAAAGAAGCAAAAGCTGGAAGGAGTTTAAGGAGGGAAGAAGAAAAACCTAAGGTGAAGAAATTTACGAAAGGAAGAGGGTGCGGATGGAGGAAGGACTTCGATTCACACTAATCCCTGGCGACATAGCTTAGATTCCAGATGGGGAGGATCGGGAATGGAACAGGGAGAGTAATAACATTATTGTTATCAAGACGGAGATGCGTCTAAAACGAATGCCGATCGCGATACGTATATCGTGGATGCTGCAAGACGTGCGACAAGATGAAAATAAAATTACAGACTCTTGCTCTCTCTCGCACACTCTGCCCCACTCAATTCGATTCCCTCCGTCCTCCCTGCACTTACAGCCACACTCTTATCCCATCACCTTCACCATCAACGACAGAAGGAACCCACTGCTGCTTTCTTCCCTTCGACAACTCCGGAACTAATAAAGATTCGGCCTTTAGAAAATATTCCCTCCACCCTATATAGTCTCGTTCTCTTCTTCTCCCGATTCCCATCGTACACGTAGGTACTGCCATTTTCATTTCTTTCACCTTCATCCATCATCTACTTCCATAAAATATGTGTACACATATATATTGTGACGGCACTTTCTACAATGACGCACAAATAAATGGCACCCCGAGAAATAATTAATAAAATACTCCATTAACTGAGCACCAGGTATAACCAGAGTTATACCACTGTCTCCTACGGATACCCTGGCCAGCTCTCATACTGTGGGGTCCTGAGTTTGGGATACAATAATAAAAATCTGAAAACTGGGGAGGGTCACTCTAAAAACTACTGAAATTATTTTATACCTCGACGAACTATGGGAACCAAAATCCAGAGACGGATCCGAATTATCTTAAATAGAAAAATATAAGAACAATAAAGTTAAACACAAATGATAAGTACGGAAAACAGATCGAGGTGGTACAGAACGCACTGGGATATAAACCGAACGACATTATACAATAATATTCCCGCTGGAACAACGCAACATACAGTACGATAACAAACAGGGCGATAGTGACTCACGCACCCATGTGCTAGCGAGATGATCGGAAAGCGTGGACTGAACGATTAGATACAGAACCGGAAAAATAGAAAGAAGGAAATGGCTGCAGTGCCGTTTTCGGGAGACGGGAATCACATCCACCTCTACTCCCTCGATATTCGGCTTCACGCCGCTTCTGCGACCCCTGCATGCCCTGTGATCCTGAAGACGCTCGCCGCTTGCTCCGCGTAGTTGAGCCGCCAGGTTGTGGCTCCGGTCTAGACGTCACCTCTCCTCGGCAGTGCACCGGCAGGCCCGTAGTTAGTTCTCTCTCGGGCCCCGGCTCAAGAGGAATTGTGTCGAATCCTCTTGGATCCGCTTAATGAACTCAAAAACAAATGAAACTTTGCCCACAGGGAAATAAATACAAATTCTTAAAATAAAGTGAGTCTAACGCCACGCAACATCGTTACGAAGGAACAAAGCGTGTCGTTGACCTAGGCGAAGTAAAATTAGTAAAATATAATGTGACAAATTTTACTGCAAAACATCAGACAGTCAGTCGATAGCGCGAGTCACCTATGCGCATAAGCTGTATGTGTAACGTAACTCTTTTTTTTATAATGCGAACTATCCAAATACACAAAACTTTCCATGACCGTTCGGATCCCAGAATCCCTTGCGCGCGACTATGCCCATCGATTTCTCATCGTAGACACTTGTATCCTGCACGTTCAACTCCATCACGTCATCGAACTTAACCAACAACACTCTGGGTACCAAAAAGCCGGCGCAGGCGTACGAATGAGCTTGACCTTGAAACCCATATAGGAGCTTGCAAATTCTTGAGGTGCTTAGGCCTCGCTGATTTCACAGATAGATGGAGACATTGAGATAAGCCACAGCCATACAGTAAACCTTTCGAAAAAAATATATATATTGTACAATAATTAAATAAAGTATTGTGGGTTTGATAGCTGTCGCGTTCTGATTACGATACGTCAATATTGCTCTTATTTAATACAATTTTCCCTATTAACCTAACCTACAGATTCGCTCTCTTGTTCTTCAATTTTTCATACTAGATACCGATTGACTTTGAAACTGACCCCTTCACCCTAGTCGTTTCCAAGGAATCGAACCCGATACCTGCGGGCTGCCAAGTCGGGCACTGTGACGCCGAACCCACTAGCCGACCTGATAAGTCCTATTTATTTATTTTTCGGTCCTTCCTAGGTGGGCATCCCCCCAGGTCTGTACCGCTAAGTTACAGCTCCCCCGCCCTTAAACGCGAGATGCGGGTGCGAAGCATCCCATCGAGCGCAATCCCTGCTGCTCGGAATCTGCTTGGCTCTACCCGCCCCTACCTCGCTAGTGCCCTCTTATGACGTCAGGTGACGTCAGGCCCAGGCGATGCTCCAGTCGGTGCCCTCCAGCTGCGGCGATCGCCAGTAGAGAGCAGACCCAGATACAGAGGAAAGCCCCAACCTCGACGCTATCTGCCTACCCAACGGCCGTTCTTACGCTTCATCCACACACTCCGAAGAGGCCGTGCTGGTTAGCCCCACAGCCTCATCGCCAAGTCGGTACCTGGGCCTCGATCGCAGGCCCCACGTTTGGCTCCATTTTGGAACGTATTTCCTACCTACGTCACCCCGTTGACCCCAATTCTCCGCTTCGCGGATCTCTTGGGCACCAGGTGTATCCTTGCACCAGCCCGACTCGTCGGGCCTTTAATTTCTATTTCGCTGCACGTCAACACCGGGAGTCCTCTCGACCGGTTTTTCCCGGTAACTCCTAATCAGACATGGTAGAGGGGAACGTGAGGGCGGCGAGTATCTACAGGAAGTAGCCGGCATTTCCGAAATGAGTAACACGATGGGATTTAATTCCAACAATGGCAGTTTATTCTATCTAGAAAAACGAGTACAGTGATGTATACGAGCGTGGCTCTATACAATTCTAACCAATAACGCGGTCGCGGAGGTCGTCTCTGTTGACGGTGGACGGCTCGAATCTGCAATGGCAAGGACATGTGGCGGGGCCCGCGGCCCCCCACTTCTCTTGCCTTGATGCACCGGTGGATGCGCTTCATCCACGGCCAGTGCACTGCATGGCCCTGGGATCGATAGTCTGAACTGCACTTACCAATTTTCCCGGTGCACCGAACCTTCCTTGTCGCTCGGGTGGTGATGCTCGGCTCTTTTCCTCCGGCTTCTTCCTCTCTCGATTCTGCTGGGTCCACACCACAGTCCATTCCGAATCGCACTCCGGGGAAAGCCAAGACGTCAAAACCACAAAATACCACACCAAAAATCAAAAGCCAAAAACTCGCGATAATACTATCAGCAGATTCCTGTTGGACGGTTCACAACGAAGTGGGCCCCCTTTCGGCCCTCTGCCCGAGGATTCCCGAAGAATCCCGAGTTCGCCCGATCTCGTGCGATCGCTCTCGCCTCGGTCCTGTCATTTTGGCGCTCGCAAACCGCCAGTCTCCGGACAGCGCCGAACTTACCCGAGCCTGCCCGATCTTCGGGCTCGGCGCTATCGGTTTCTCTCCCCGGCTTCTCCTCGCCCAGATCCTCCGTCGTCGTAGACATTCTCTCAGCGGCTTTCACCGACGACACGTTCTCCGCGCCCCTATGCTTCTTATGTAACGAGCCATCGCGCGGACGCCATGTTACAATATATATATAACATTTAGCCATGCAGACAAAACATGTACAGATGCACAGGGCTGCGTCATGATACAAGTAAACCAGGTATATCCAGTAGCGATCGTATACCGATGAAGATCAGACAGAGTCGAATGACGTTATGCTCAAAGTGACATCAGTTTCATTTTGAGACGACTTATTTACGTATCAGTTCGTAAGTAAATGGCCTCTTAATATGGAACTGACGTGGCTGCGTAATAGCTCAACGTACGTAAGGTCAACCAATCAGAGAAGAGAGAGTCCGGTGACGTCACTGTCTAAATGCGCAAAATCGCTAGTGACTATACCTCGTATATCTGTGTGATGGCTGCGTAATATATATAGTATATGTGTATACATATACAATGTAAAATTTTGAATAATTTACTTATTTCGCGCTTACATCCTTGCGGGGCTGTTCGCTGTTGGAGAAGGAACACACTCCTTACGTCATCACGCTAGCTGCTCAAGTTCAGTGCAAATCAGACCAGAAGACGCGACACACTCTGCGGACTCAGGTGCGTTCATTTGTTGTATTATCTACTTCTTCAGAAATCTTTCTTTCTGCGAAATGGCAAACCTACTGCCAGGATTAACAGGAACCAAAATTCTTAGTGAGAAAAGAGTGCCGAGTGATTTCGAGCGAAAACCTATTCTTGAAATCACACAGCACTACGCACGAAACATTCGCGTAGCCTTCAGTTTCCACATCGAGTCGGTCACCGTATGTTGTGGGAGCGCGACGATCGCTCGACCGCGAATTTCACATTGAACAGTGTCTAGCAGTGTGGAAATAGAGCCCCGGAGTTATGTTTAGTTCAGTTCGCCTCCGAAAGACGTTAATATTAAGTTCCAACGTCGGTGCTGATCTTCGTGCGAGTTCGCTCGTCAGTGAAGCCTCGTCGAAGACGGACGAAACATGGCCGTTCGCTTTTGACGTCTAGTCGTACGACCGTTTATCGTTCGTCAGTAGAATCGCAGTTGGCTATTCATTCTCAAATTGGTAAAGACCTTCGATATTTGTATATAGGTGTCAACACTGTGTTAAAATTGTACGCGTAATTGTGAACGACTGAATCACTTTCGGCATAGCGATTGGACTTGTCCGGACGTGTTTAATTGATACGATCGAGTGCACGCCCATTTTCTCCTACTTAGTCGCGTCCAATGTAAACGCATTCCTTATGCCTTGGCAATGGTTGTATTTTATTTATATTATTTATTAATTAAATCTAAACGTGTATACTGATATCTTTGACGGAGTGTGTGCTACAACCTAACCTCTATGTACCTATTTACGTACGTGTTCACAGTAGCGTCAACCAGTGCCATCAGGAATTAATCTAGTGTACAAGTACGTGTTTGATTACTGGATATACTGTATAAAGAACATACACCAGCAATGGATTCTACGACAAAAAATCCTGCACCTTATTCTTATTCGCCTCTTCAGCCTGCGGTGCCGCTATCGACATTCAACCAAAGCGGGCCATACGGGTCGTATTACCAACAAGCCGCGCAACCATCTTCTTATCAAAGACCTTCAACGGATTCTTTTTTACCACCAATGCAAAGCCAAACACCCAATGTTATATTCATCCAGCAAGATCCGGTTAGAGGATCGTTTCGGAAGAGGCATAAAGTTGGTGAGTTAAATATCGTGTTATGGATTGACATATTTGATACATTTTTTTTTTTTTTCAGTACTCACTGTCGCCTTCGTTGTTCTGACAGTGCTATTTATAGGATCAATCGCTGGTTTTATGCGGCTTCTCTGGAATGCTAAGCAGATTTCCGACTTATGATGATCCTGTTCCATGGTACTCTGAATTCGGTAGTAACGAGTCTCTAGACTTTACGATTATTTTTATTTTAAAACGAAAGTTCGGCGCACAGTGAAACTTCAGCTGGTTTACCTAGTAGAGACGCGTAAGTTACGTGAAGAACCAGTCAGATACGAGAAACGATCATCATCAACGACGATCATTCTCTCTCTCACTCGGTTACAGGTTACGTTAAACTCATGCGTTCGCATCATTTGTGTTTTTAAGAAAGATGAGCACATCTCATATTAGGCTGAACTTGGGTGGCTCAAGGTCAGTCAAAAATATCTTTATCTACTGGGTACGCTAGAGTACGTGCAAAGTTCTAGAGACGGGAATTCCCTCTTATCTAAGATCTGCTCTTGTTTATACTGCGGCGACTGCGTCATCTTACACTACGCGTCGGAGACTGGATGGTCTGGTAAATTCACGACATCGCACTGAATTCTGTAGATACTTTTTTACAATATCCGCACCCCTGTTCTGGAATTCCTTGCCGAATAAAACTAGGGAAGCTCCCTCGCGTAGAGCTTCTCAGCGTTACTTCGCAACTTTATAGTTGACATGTGAATTTCTTCGTATTACTATTATTGGCACTGTGTTATATATATACTAACCTACAAATTATAACGTTAGGACCGTTTATATCCTCCCTTAGCACATCCTAAATACACTGTGCTGGGGATCTACTCATGTGATACTTTTATTTTTATACTAATAATAATTAGCTTTACTAATAGTTTTTCTTGATAGCTTAGATCGATTTTATTTTTATTGCCTCAACTCTTAACTGTAACTATTATCGATTATTATATTGCTTAATTTTTATTTTTGTCTTATGTAATTGATATACGGGGTTTACCCCTGAACAAATAAATTTTATTTCACTCTCTTTCTGTCTGTACACTGACGAATGAAAACGTTAAGAATTGCTTCTTCACTACGCCAAGTTCCACTGTACTTATGAAGTTCATGACCCGATGACTTGTTCCTTGTGGGAGGCGATATTTATATTCGTATCCCGTAAGGCCAGAGCTGTTCGGCAATCGGGAACGCCAGCGAAGCCGAGCTAAGCGTCGCGGAGGGAGAACGAAAGACGAGCGAGTAGGAGGGCAGATGCAGGAGAACTTCAATCCGGCAATTACTGTTTTCTTTTTCATAATAAAAAAAGTTATTACTCTTTAAACTGAGTGTATAGTATTTTATGTGATAACCCTTACACTTAGGATCGTAAATCACGATTTGTATAACGAGTACTAATTTGTCTATTTATATGTTTGCGATAAATGCGGAATCAAAAATGGAGACGCACACGAGGACGCAGTATAAGATAGTTATTCCGCAACAGGAGGGACAAGTATAGCGCAGCCCGACAATAAGGACGGCTTCCATGTAAGCGACAGCTTAGAACGGTTAGATATAGCTAGGTAAGTATAAGTAATAGCACATACATCGTGAGCATAACGGACGTCACACACATGGTCCACGCTGGACCATATATCGGAGCTTTCGTTATTGGTGAAATAAAAGCCCGGCAAATGAGTGATCATTTGAAACTGGCGGGGCTCGTAATAACGAAAAATGGTAAACAAAAAAAGTGGTAAGCGACAGCAGTAACCGACGCCTTCGTAAACGCTAATGAATTTCACTGAATAACCACCAGATGGAACAGACGAAGAGGATGCTCAAGTTACGATCAAAGGACGAGAAGTCATCCCGTTTACTGTCTGAAGGCAGCAGCGATTACTTAATATGCATGTACAATACCGCGAGCTTCGTTGTAATAGGGAAATTCGCGGTGTACTTCAAGGGATGTAAAATCCTACCGAGCTAATTATCCACGCAGATTTTAGAAGGGTGAGCGGATATCGATATGGGGTACTTGCGAGGAAAAAAAAATTGTGAAGGGTGAATCAGGATTGGCATCAGTTTCATGTATATAAGTCGCCAATAAGATTTCAGTAAATAAGATCAATAATTTGCGCAAAGAACTTTATCCGGGAAGATACCTATAACCTGGATGGAAAAGAGACGCGAAATTGCGGAGGAAGTGAATTGAAGGTGGCTGCTAGTCGAGGATGGCTGACTGCTACAGGGAAATAGCTACTTCACGGCAGAGAGAAAGAGAAAAGAAGCAAAAGCTGGAAGGAGTTTAAGGAGGGAAGAAGAAAAACCTAAGGTGAAGAAATTTACGAAAGGAAGAGGGTGCGGATGGAGGAAGGACTTCGATTCACACTAATCCCTGGCGACATAGCTTAGATTCCAGATGGGGAGGATCGGGAATGGAACAGGGAGAGTAATAACATTATTGTTATCAAGACGGAGATGCGTCTAAAACGAATGCCGATCGCGATACGTATATCGTGGATGCTGCAAGACGTGCGACAAGATGAAAATAAAATTACAGACTCTTGCTCTCTCTCGCACACTCTGCCCCACTCAATTCGATTCCCTCCGTCCTCCCTGCACTTACAGCCACACTCTTATCCCATCACCTTCACCATCAACGACAGAAGGAACCCACTGCTGCTTTCTTCCCTTCGACAACTCCGGAACTAATAAAGATTCGGCCTTTAGAAAATATTCCCTCCACCCTATATAGTCTCGTTCTCTTCTTCTCCCGATTCCCATCGTACACGTAGGTACTGCCATTTTCATTTCTTTCACCTTCATCCATCATCTACTTCCATAAAATATGTATATATATAGATCGTTTCTCTTCGAATCTTCAATATTTATCATTTTTCTTACGGATACTAAAAATAAATTTGATATTAAAAAAAAAGTCATTCGATTTTGCAATCTTTTATAAAAATTCGTAGTTTAAATAATTTCGTATAACTATTTACTTGGGAACTTGATCGTCCGTTATCTAATTACTTAGCAGTGTATGAAGACTGCTGTGTTTTCCTTCAGCCATTACTCCAGGGAAACTGCCGGAGGCCCAGAAAGTAACAAGTTGATTGCACGAGCGTCGAAGACAAGGCAGGTAATTAAGGGCGGTACAAAGGCGCGCGACGCCGTAACGCGCGCGATAACGCAACGCTTCGGTGGACTAAAGTAGGACTCTCTCTCTCTCTCTCCTTCTCTCTCCCCCTCCCTCCCTCGTTTCTCCACTTCAACCCCGTCACCATCGACATCCACTTTCCCTTCAAAGAGACTCTCATCCAGGGACCCTAGAAGTACCGGAAAATGGAGAAGAGAAGAGTGAAGAAATGTTAGGCACCATCAGGGAAATTGATGGAACCGACTATAACGTACGAATAGGGTATAGATATCAGAACTTATACATATATATATATAACTATATGATACTGGAAAGATACCCAGGAATCCTGGAACATTATATACAGGGAAACGATATTCGGGAACCATGAGATACCTGAGAGGGTGATTTCCTATCGTAGCGCGAGGGTGGCCGGTTTTTGTCGCGAAGCGCTTTTTGCGATGAGATATTGGATTTTGGCGCGGACTAATAGCATCGCCCGTGCGCGTAGGCTTAACGTTTTTACTAAGCCTTTTTCTGATAATTAATGTTTGTCGGATTGGCCCGATGGGGGCCAGATTAATGATCATTTTACCCGTTTGCCATTACATTGGAAGAAGTGCGGGGAAGAGAAAAAGGAGGCACGGGCTTTCGCTCACGGAATGGGGGAAAAAAAATTGTCCAACCTGGAAGTAAAGGGTGTCGCATGATCCAATGGGTACCCACGACATAGGTATGTATATATACCTACTTTTCGCACCCTCGTCCAAAATACCAAGCCTGACCTCCATCGCAACCACCGTAAGCACTGCCCGCTCGAGTTCGCCACTGCTGCCATCCTTGGAAAAGAAAATCATTTTTCACCTACCAACCCCTTACTTATCTACTTCGTTTTACGCATGTCGGACTTAACACTTACGTCGGTCCTGCGTACACGCTTGATGCCGGTTTGTGTTCCAGCGTCTCGGCAGGTCTGCGCCCTTTCTAGCGTGTGAAAAATTAAGGCGGTTTCACACGAAAACTCTATTATCATTCCAGCCTTAGAAACTTACGATCTACCAAGACTGAATTGTCGCTCGAATTTTTTTTCATCCTATCCGTCCAATCATTGCACCACAGACCCGTATCGAACGCTATTGAAAAATTAGCGAATAAAAAATATAATTTTTTAATTTTTCAAACTAAAATTTTTGGTTTAATTATTCGACTGATCCATCGAACTATGATTTCAAGTCTATACGATCCCGAGAACCAGGAAGAAATTTTCTTTTTAGAAATTTTCGTAAAACACTCGAGTCATCTTCGTGAATCAGGTTCAAGTCTTACGTAAAATCGAGAGATAAGCCAATAAGAAGAAATAGAATAATAAATGTAGAAATTAATGTTAAAAGGTAAAAACAGTTGATAGAATCTCTGAACGTCTGACACGGCTAAGTGGATAAAGCCCGTTTAAAGGCAGACAGGCGCGTGGATAATTCTCGGTCCACTCGGTGGAAGCTGGGAAAATTCAAGCTTATGCCAAAGTGCGTCAGGCTTAACGGATAAACGTTATAGTTGGAAACAGGGAAATCTAGGAAGACGGCAGGACCGTTGACTATCATGCTCGAGCGAGTTCGAGCGAAATTAGTTATGATATGAGAGAAGATCGTCTATTCGTCCTGTTGGATGCTGTGAGGTATGTAAGCATAACCGTGCTTAGATCTTACGATGCAGTTCCAAGGGATCAGGACGAGAGCTCCAGGCGTACAGATAAGGACTTGGCGGAATAGGTAGGTACCTTCCAGAATCTCCTAAAGCGATTTCCTCCAGGATCAGACTATTTATTGCTGCCTGTTGCCCGACCTCTCTCACCCTTAGTCACCTTTGCCCCACTGGTACTGCGCACCCTCTACCCTCATTGACGTCTATTCCAAGTAGCATCGCTTTTATTAAAAAAATTGGACAAAATCAGCGTAACTCTCGTAAAAACTATTTTTGATCCTGAGACGAGAATAAAAAAATTGGTCCTGAAGATGAGATAGGTCACGTGACTACGAATAGAAGTTATTCGGCCATTTTATTTGCCTGAATCTCGCAGGTTTTGATCAGAGGGTCAGGATTGAGTCAATGTTTGTCCCGGTTTACGGTTGTCTCTTTCGATGTGATTAGATTTCGTCCAAGTTTATAACCCGTAAAAGAATCTGCCTCGGTTATTCCGTTCTCTACCCCTGTGCAACCTATATCCAGTCGGTTCGATCCCTTTGCTATGCATCGCGGGTAGCGAATGTTTTGCGATCGATCGGGTCCTCGTGCTCTCTAGGGCTTTGAGGGGCTGATGGCTGAGGTAGTATATAAGAGGACCAGTGTCGACCTCAGAAAGTGACTTTTTCTCGAAGAAGATCCGTATCCATTGGTACGCGTAAAATAAAATTTGAATATCAAGGACGATTCGCATAGCTGCTACTTGCTCGCATAAATGTTCACTGTTTACATGTGTATATATATATCGCATCGAAAAAGTGGAAATCACAGAGGATCGATAAAACGTTCGAACGGAAGTTGGCGATGCATTAAAAAATTCATAAGGGTGGTAAACGGTGGAAGATTACGGAATGGCTAATAAAAATGATCGCAGCCTCCGAGGAATATTGGGTGAAGAATTTCCCAAGTACGTAAATTATATGCGAGTTGGTTTTGTTATCTTATCGTAACGCGGCGGTGCCTCGATAATGAAGATGCTAATGAAGCTACTCCTATTGAATTAATTACCCTAAATGGCTAGAAAATTTCGATCCACTTCGTGAGAAACTTGGCGAGGTAGAAGTGGATGAGGTTGATGGCGCCGAAGGTAAGGGAGAGTGGCTGGGTAGAAGTAAAGAGCATTACGTAATGGTTGGGTTATGCATGGATCGTAGAAATTTCACGGGTTATTTCATTTTCGTCGCATCCCCTATAAAATACTGCTTTTCGTACATGTATCAGCCACCCTACTCGGCTCCCTTGTACCGTATGTAACACAGGTATAGATGAGGGGGCGGTGATGTCAGGGATGAATTTTCGAATATTTCAGGGCTTCGTGGAAACCCGTTTCCAAGGACCACCCCTAACTAGGCAAGAACTTAATCCAACGTAAGCCTCGAAATTTGCCGACGGAAATGTGCACTCTATAAACTAATATGTGTATCATGGCGGAGGAAGTCGTGGAGGTTCCAGGGACGTAACTAGGGCCAAGGGCATTTAAGTTAAAAGGGGTTACGTAGAAAGGGTGATAGTAAAGGGTGGCTGGCCAAAACGTGCTCACTCACCGACCAAGGCGATCACTTCTCGCTGGTAATATAATCCTATATATATATCAAACAGCCAGTACTGAGAAAATACGATCGATACGCGCACGAGGTATCTGTGTGGTCGATAGGGGTAGTTTTGAGAAAAAAATGTTTTTTAATAATTATAAAAATATACGTGACAATATATTCGTCCGGAAGGATATAAATGTCAGCGACACTGTAACAACCCTCTTAGGCATATCTCCACTGACTGGGCAATAAGTAAAACAACCCCTATAAGAGTCCGCCATTAACTAAAGTTACGTTCAAGAGTCCCTCAGGCACTTTAAACTATTTGCTATGTTTGTCTCACTCTAGACTGGTTATAGGTATAGAGTCTGTAAGAGTGCCACGGTGTAAGTGCAGATGGGTCCAGGAGCCTCAAGAGTAAGTTGCACGGATGCAGTAACAGGGCGACTATGCAGAGTGACAATCTTTTGAAGTAAAGTGTGTCTAACTACCCTTAACTTCTAAGTCCATTCTATCTGCATAGAAAAAACATGTGCGACTATAGTTTCTGTAGAGGCAAAATGGTATATATAGGTATATAGTATACAAAGACAGAGCAAGCCGTGCTCAACGGGCACGGGGAAGAACGTGCCCGGTTCTATGCGCTAGAACTACCCTCTAGGTCTCCTTGTCGACGTACATAAACGACCACCCTGTATGTACCCAGCTATGTACACCCCCCCCCCCCCCCCTCCCGTACGAACTAACTACACGTGAAGTCATAAAGCCTGAATTGCTCGGAACATACATAAACCCAACCACCTTTGGGCTTGGGTATCCCACCCCCTATAATACCAACCCCTTGGAGCATCTTGCTTATTTGCTTACTTGCTCTAGGAATTGCTTTAATTAGTAACGTCCAATATTATGAAAAAAGGCGAGTTTCAATGTCGGCGAATTTTCGAGTGGAAATCGAGATTGAAAATCGGCCTTGATGAATAAATTTATAGATTCTTTAGAAAAGGGGATGATTTCGAGGGGTTGTATCTTAGATGGAACTTTATTAATAATTATGATTATTGAATGTGGAGAACTTTGGGGTTCGATCGGAGGGTTGAAAAGCTTTATACAGCCAAGGAATTATTTACAGGCAAACAATTATCTTGTATCGATTTTGCATTTATTTGTTCATTTAAATACGTGTTTGCGGCAAGATTACGGCATGCGCGAGTGAAACGGAATCAACGATCGTGACCCCACTGACCCGGGAAATGTCGCATGCCGTTCGAAAATCTCGCGAAGCTTGGTTGATCGCGAAACTTGGAAAATATCGTTTAAACTTTCCCGGCATTACGATTGGTATCGCGATCTGCATAATCCTACTCACGATACGTCATTCTTTGTATTTAACATTTTTATTACGACTCATTCAATTATAAAATTTATCAAAAAAAAATATTCAAACGATTCCGAGCGTCATTTCATATTTCGTCATTTCGTATTTAACATTTGTATTACGACTCATTCGATTATAAAATTTATGAAAAAAAAATATTCGAACGATTACGAGCGTCATTTAAATAATCATCTTAGCGGTTATAAATCAATCGTATCAGTAGTATATTATAAAGAGTGTACTAATTAGAAACTATTATGATAGCCCTTATCGCTATAATGATAATAATTCATTAATTAATCGTGCAACGTTTATGAATTTCTTCGCTGCAGTATAGATACGACAATAAGTAGTTCCAATTAAAGCCAACAGATGGCGCCACATTCCGCAAAAAAAGAAACGTAACCCGCAACCCGTCGCGGCTTGAAAACTTTCCAGTCTTCAATTCCTAATCAGCAACCAATCCACACGTTCCTCCTAATGTACCCAGGTTAGGCGCATCACTCGCGACCTAGTTTTAACTCGGCTAATAACGCGTGCGTAAAGGCGCGGTTATTGCTGCAGCGAGAGTAATGTTTTACAAAGTCGAAAGTCACTCGTTCGTACGCTGATAAATACGCGGTAGGCGGATTCGTGTGGCAAGTGCAATTTGCGCGTGGTGTATGCATATCGCGAATCGGCGTTGCCCGATAACGCTACACGTGTAACGTAAGTCGTTGATAAAAAAAGATAATAGCTTGGCAGGTCCGAATCGTCAGTTATCACTGCGATGGCGAACGGCACACCAGATGTCGATATTCAGGACGGCAAGTTGCTCCGGGTCTCGTGGCAGGGACTGTGCGATTTACGTTTACAAAATAAAAAGATAGCCTCGATATCGAAGTGCGTTTTCGAAAAGGCACCGAGTGACTTGGGCTGCATCGACCTGCGTGATAACTGTCTCAAGGAAGTGCCAGACTTTGGAAATGCTCGTAGCGCGAATACCTTACTCCTGTCCAGGAACGAGATAGCCAGCATCGGCAAGGAGTCCTTCGAGTCTCTGCCAAATCTTCAGGAGATAAGACTGACGAAAAATTGTCTCGAGGAATTGGGAAGTCGGATCTTTTCCGATCTTACTTATCTCCACACCCTGAACTTGTCTTACAATGATATATCGAGCATAGCCAATGACGCGTTCGCAGGTTTGCACTTTCTCAAACATCTGGACCTAAGTCACAACAGCATCCCTGCGCTTCCCGATGACGTGTTCGCTGATCTTAGGTCATTGGAGACGCTGATATTATCTTGCAACGTTATTTCTGAGATCAATCAAAATAACTTTCGTGCTCTGGATCAGCTTATCGAACTCGATCTTCATCTTATCAGTATCACGGAATTGCGCGACGATATTTTTATTGATTTATGCCATTTAAGGAAGCTCACGCTCTCGTGGGGAAAATTGTACACCATATCGTCAAATGCATTTTGCGGATTGGAGAGTCTCGAAGTGTTGGAGCTGAACAGGAACCTCCTGACCACTATATCCGGTGGTCTCTTTCGTCATCTGACCAACCTTAAACGACTTGTATTACCATATAACGACATCACGGATATCGATCAAACGGCTTTTGAGAGTTTGACGAGTCTAAAGGAATTGAATTTAAGTCGTAATCAAATATCATACCTATCCGACGGTGTATTTTCGAAAATACCAACACTTACCCATCTCAATCTCTCCTGGAATCGACTATCGGATGTCCTGACACCTGAGATCTTTCAGGGGTTAGATAACTTGGAGGAGCTCGAACTCTGTCGTAATGGCGTCGCTACCCTGGAAAAGGGATTGTTCTCGAAGCTGCCGAAATTAGTCACCTTGAATCTATCGAACAACTGTATTGCTACCATAGAGCCAGGTGCCTTCGACAATCTGAAGAATCTTAAGGAACTCAAACTCAGTTGGAACTATCTCGAGACACTTCCTGAGGATGGTTTTCAAGATCTTTCCTCTCTGGAGAAACTCAGCCTCTCTTACAACAAGATCGCTGACCTCACGCCCGAGATGTTCGTAGGCATAGCTAATATCAAGGAATTAGACTTATATAAAAATCGATTAGAAATGCTGCCCGATAACGTATCGCGTGTACTGGTGAATTTGGAAAAATTGAAAATAACGTGATTAAAGACAAAAGTGCGTGTTGACGTTTACCAGTGAAAGAAATCATTATCCAAGAAACAATAGAGACTGAACCATATCTTCATTATGCCAAAAATAACATTTACTCGTAATCGATCAAGATTCGCATATTTCCTCATATCGTACCACCTGATCAAATCCATCGAATCCCTTCATCACTGTATTCCTCGAAATCCAGTCTAATCAGACTGTATCAAATACAATTTGTCTTAAACATCCGCATAAGTCTATAAGCCACGGTTAATTAGTGTTACCTGACCAAAATAATTTTTACGAAATAAAAGAAGAAAGAAAAAAAATAAAAAATTTATGACAAAAATCATTTTTATTAAAAGAAATAATTTTTGTATCCACCCCAACCTACCCTTGGTACCGAAAAAAAAAATTTATAAAATTTTTTTCTATACCCAATACTTTATCTCGATCCAATAATTATCGATAATAATGACTAAAAAAAATTGAAGAATGTTAAGAGTACAGGCACCAGGGAATGGGTACAGTACCTATAACTAGGGGGTGGTAGAGGGTTATCAGGGGATGCAAGACTATAACTCAGTCCGGCAATGCGTTTAACCGGCACATTATCTGTGCGCCAATTAAGTACCAGCATTGTAATACGGCTCATAACTCATCCATCCACCCTTTTGATATTCGCACAAGCGCGCAGCTGGCCCATATAACTCGCGGCGAAAACCGTGGAAAGGACTGAACGTGACAGGGTGGTATAATCGAGACGTGCTACCGGAAGTAACACCGACCGGACGTGAATCGATTCGACCCATCCGATATATATACCCACGTATATATGCAGGTAAATATAGAATATATAAAGCCAGAGTACAAGCTACGTAAAGTACGTATACCTGTATAATGTATACCTATATATACGCAAGACTCGAAGAAGAGAATGTTTCGTGGGGACTGCCGTCGAGAATTCACTGCCTTGACTAACTCAAGAGCGACAGTAAAGTTTGGAAATTCACCTAAGGGATGGTTAGGGCCTCCCATATATACAAGGGTGGTCAACGTGGTCCATCGAACTTTCCCAGCCCTTACGAAGAGACTGAAGGAGATTAATCGATCGATACCTTGCGGTTTCCAGGAATTTAATCGCGAACGGAAGTACCGAAATCGGATGTCGCAGTATCGATAATTCGATTATCCGTTCGCTGCTGAGCGTCTTTGGCAAAACAAGATTTGGTATTAAGGTGCGTTCACATCTTGTTGTAGGACCGCATCTCCGGGCGATCTGACCAGCACTATTTAGTTTTCATCATCTCCCGTGTCTCCTGTCTGGTCTCCAGCGACTGCATAATCGCGTTAGAAGTTATGGCTGGTACACGTGGTTCGGAGGGACGTTCGTACTCGGCAGTACCAACTTTAGTTGCTCCAATCGTATACCTTGTTATGCACTTGTTAAGGGTTGACATCAAACTTCTATTTTGCTTCTTGAGCAGCGTAGATAAATGTCCGTTTAACGAGGGTGAAATACGGACTGTTGGGCGTCAATTTCCGTAACGAGATACCTACCCCGTTCCATTCCGTTAATCTCCATCCCAAAAATTATACCCGTGAGAATACAGGCTATTTTGAATATTGAGTCATAAAATGTTAATCAACATAATTAACTATCGAATTAATATTTTTCTATGAGTCAGCAATATATATACAAGCACTGTGGGATTCTTATGACGCGTATAAAACAGCCTCGAGAAATTACGATTCCTTGCACGGACTTCCAGTGGCGCAAACCCCCGGGCCAGTTCGACCACCTTAAGAGAAATGCTTTCTCGGTGTATAAGGGTTGGCAATAACTGCAGCGGGTCCGATGGAAACGCATTGCTAGCAGCAACATTGGCTTAATTATTCAATCGTCGCATTGCGGTAAAACTTACCAGACTGGGCAGTGCTCCTGATTATCTCGATATGGCTGGGTGTAGGATGACATTCAAATTTAAGGGTTTTAAGAGGCTTTTATTATTGCTGATAATAGACATAGGTCATCAAGATTTTCAGAACGGAATATACTCTATTGTAATTTATAGACCGGGGACTTAGGCGTCAGTAAATGTGGGTTAAAGCCTTTCCGGGGCTTCCGCGTTTCTTCAGGGGGTCGCTTCGGTTTTAGGGGTGAGTTCCCAGCCCCGGGCAGTTCCCGCACAGCCACCTGTTCGACAAACCCACTATAATAATTACACTGACCAGAACCAGTCGACTGTGGGGAGACGACGTACTGTAAGCGCATTAACGTAAGGCGCTTATCTAATTGCTGACCAGCGCAATTACATATATTACGATTAGCCGGTAATACACGTTGCACGGTGTCGAATGATCGCGGCAAGGGTGTGACTTGGGGTCACGACGCTTTTCTGATATCAGGTGGATAAGCTTCACCTTTTGCTACAGTACTTTGTTCGACTTTATTTTAAAAAAAAAATTTTTTTTTCGAATTTCAATCTGTGAATTTTTTTTTTCCTTCGGTAAACCAACCATGACGTTTACATGTAAATGCGACGCCTTCGCGTAATCCCACTTGAGTACTGGAAATAAAGGAAAAGCGAGAGGGGACCGTGTGAAAGAAAGATCAAGAATGGGGAAGGCAGGGAAGAGACGGAGATGGCTAGAGAGTGAAATCGAAATAAAAAAGTGGAGGACGAAGGGTAAGCCCACGAGGAAAAGTTCAGCATTTTTACCTCATGCATTATGGAGAAGTTAGTTATTAGACATAAGACGAGCGTAAAGAGAGGAGGAATCCATTTCCAATAGCGCGACATATGTGAATCGCTCTAGAATGGCCAGGCTGGTATAGATTTTCAATTCAGCGAGATATTTTCAATATCGTTGTCGCACGCTATCCCTTACAGCTTGTCTGCATGCCTGTGCCGGAAGCGATGGATCTGAACGGTATACGAGAGAATGTTGTTCCAGGGAGAAAAAATATTCTTTGCTGATACATAGTAGCGTGAATTTTCTTCGACGTGGAACAAGCCACGTGATACTCCTCTCGTTTGGACGTATTGGAATAAAAATTTTTGAATTTTCTTTAATTCGATACAAATGGCGGGAAAATATGGAAATTTCGAATCTACCGACGACTCGTGCCCATCGCTCATCACGACTACTGTATCCAACTCTTCCCACTAGATTTCTCATCCTCAATCTCCATCTGCTCGGTTATCGTATTATAACACGCCGTCGATATTAAATCTATGTAAAGGAGTATCTTTGCCCGCTCTGAATCCTGGCCAGATAATATATGAAATATCAGGATAGTCTGGTACACTCTGGTGGACAGGGTGCATCCTGCCGTATGAATTTACGGGACTTCTTAATTTCACAAAAATTCATCTACGAATGTATCACGAGACTGGATCGTAAGTCAATATACGTATATCTGGCGTTGGGCTATTTCGGAGACAATTTCAGTATATCATATATGTATATATATTTTATTAATTTCAAAAATATTTTTTTATCTGTATTTCATAGTTTTTTGTATATTTTGAAAATGATCCTCAAACTGTCCTTACGATTGAGCGTGCTGACAATAATTTGACATACCCCAAAATCAGGAATTCAGAGTGTCTTGAAATCGGCCGATTGCTCGATGCTGTATATTTTGTGACCATTTAGCAAACCAGCCCATGAACTGAAATTTTTTCGAAATCCGACCCCGAAATATCCACAAGTCCATAGAGTATTCGATTTATTGAAGCCCCCGCAGTAGCGCTATAGTTGGAGTGAAAAAGAATTCTGTGAAAAGGTTCGAAAAGTTTGCCAAGGTAAAACGCCAGAGTTTCCAATAAAAAAAAAATAAGAAAAAAAAACGGAATAAAGTATAGAGGAAATAAAGAAGCAGAGACGATCCCAAAGACTTCCTCTCGACACTTTACGACATCTGCAAGGAGCTGAGCTGCGAGCGCACTAAAAGTAGGTATCACGGGGTTCTCCAGTTCCGGTTCAGCAGTTCAATCAAGCAGGTAGGCAACAAACCACTGCCGTTAATTGGCCACGGTACCAACTCCGCTTTTACGAGGCAATCCACCTAAATTATCCGACCTGCATTTCCGGCTGACCTAGGCACCCTGAAACTCCACCCCTGGAAATTACATCAGCCCTTCGCCATATAGTTTGCACTATACGCCATACCTGCAGGAAGCACATAAACCCCTGCTACACTCAACATCCTAGAGGAAATGCTCACGAGACACGTATAAGGGTTGAAAGAAAGACATAACCGACCAAGGTACCTGCCAGTAGTCACGGTGCGTGCCTGGACGGCCATCGCAGAAAAATTGGATAAAAAAATTGTAAGCACAAAATCTATTCCCAAGCATATTAAAGTTCCTTCGGTAAAACGAAAAAAAAAAAATGAACCTATAAGGGTGATCGCACCTCGAGGAACTAGCACCTATACCAACCCCAGCACTATGGACGCCAACGACTTCGGCTTTACCGGAAGCAGTAGAGCGCCCCTCGAAAGTACTTGATTAAACTTAACTTTCCAACTGTCAGTAACAGCAACCCAGGTCTGAGAGCGCGAAGCGTAGAGACTTCATCTCCAATGAAAATGGAGATAGTCAATCCCATAGAGGATCGGTCGACTAGAGGATTTTCAAGATAAACGCTTCGAATCGAAATCCACCAAGTTGGCAAACGTATTGCTGCACTGTAGTATTACTTAGGGATTCTAGACTCTGCAAATATACAGTTACACGTGCTATACGCCTATTAAAGTAACCTAACCAAAATCATCTATAAAAAGCACAGCTAAGAAAGAGCTTAACTCCTACCAAGGTTCTAAGTCACAGACTATACGTCATCTTGGCTCCCGTATGCCTTGCGGCAAAAATAAAGCTCATTAAGGGAAGTTCTTGCGAGACACGAAACGGCAGTAGGTAGGACAAACAGCACGTAAAACGTATTGTACCCGGTGAGGTGTGGAACCTCTTCCAGGAGCAACCTGGTTGGTTATGTCGTGCTAACATTCGCGTTACTTCTTTACGGCCACCGCAGAAGAACCTAGGTTAGATAAACTATATGCATCTAGTGTATGTATATAGATATATATGGGACTACGTACGCTGCACGTCTTAACGTCCGTACGCGCTCCATAAAACTCATCCCTGGATCGTGACGGTGCATCGACTCGTAAGGCGGGAAAATTCGAAAAATCTGTCAACGTCGGGATAAAATTGAAAAGCACTTTTGGAAAAATTAATTTAATACGGTATAAAAGAGATTAGTACCTTTTTTTTTGTACGTATTAATTCCATTCTTTTCGTCAAAATATATATTTTTAACCTTGAGTCCGAAATCCTCGCTCCGAACGATAAGCGATCGATCAAGCATTGATAAAACATAATGAATTATACGTAGCACGACTTTTACTCGTTTCTAGCGATAATGGGTCCAAAAATTTATTTTAGATAATGTAATCTATCTGACAGTGTTTTCAGACTTTGCTTCTTTGAATCGTGATATTTTTTAATTTATATTTTGCTGTAGTGACAAACTGATAACGTCACGTGTGATAATCCGTGTTTGGTTTTTTTTTGGTCATATTTATATTTCAACGTATTGTACTCAACCGTGTTTCATACGGGATATACTTATTCCCGTGATTAAAAAAAATTTTTTTTTTTTCGTACAAGTTGAAAAGAAAAACTGTTTAATCCGATATTTCAGGCTGATCGAAGTAAACGTAGTACACGTTATATTTGATATCACAAAGATAAGCGACCGATGAAAAGGAGGCAGACGACCGCTATACTTATAGCAAAGGGACGCCGTGCGTCGCGGGTATCACACGCGTCGTCTGTTATTTCAAAGTAAACACACTTTGAGTAGATAAGAGGTTAGACTTAAGTGGCAAATAGAGGGAGGAAGGAGCAATGGCGTTCGAGTGGAGTCTCGTTTTTCTTAGACGACCTGTCTTTCTATGCCGTCAGTCCCCAAGTGCTTATTCTACATTTGATAAAGTGCTCGTCATTAACGAAGCATCGAAGGGTGGTTTCCGTATCTTTTACCATAAAGTGTGTATACATATATTTGACGAGTATCGTAATAAGCACGAAACAATACAATAGAGATCGAAAGATCGTACCCTTGAAAAAATGACATATTTGAATAAAAAATATTTTTAAAAAATTATAGTATAACATAATAATAAATATACCAATATATTGAATGGGGAAATAAATTTCTTGATACTTTATACTGGTATATGAGTTTTTGATATTCGGTCGCTTTAAGTATCGTATGGTACAGGATGGGGGATAAATGAATGTAAGCAGTAGAGAAAACGGCGGATAATATAGATCGAAGCGATGAGACGTACACACGTTCCCTATAGATCGTGACAGTTTGTAAAATGATGTAAGCCGCTTATACGGTATCCGATAACGTTGGAAAGCCACAGGAGCGGAGTAGGAATTTTACTGGGTGGAACGATAAATTATGTATCCGCCGCAGGAACATTCAGATTTTCATATTCGCCCGGACAAATTTATTCGCACGGTCGAACGAGCGATCGCATTAAACTCAAATAGAGCATCGCCTGCGACCGCGTAAATAAATTACAGTACGCTCGCGATTTCGCCATTTGAAAAGCGATTTTTCGTACAGCAATATACGTACGGTAGGTATAGTATTGTGATATGACAATATATAATAGTTGTATATAACAGATGGACATGCTATAGACAGAGTATAATATATTTGCGAATGAATTTTTTTATACGGTTAAAAATAGATGGAAATTATATGCGCAATGGATCTGCGCATATTGTAACCGGAAGTAAAAATAAAAATGAGGGAAAACGAAAATTATAGCTCGAAAGTCGGACGCTCGACTGCGCTTTCGAGCGGTGTTCATACCCTCGTTAATCGAGAGTGCAAATTCCGCTTCGCAATTGGAAATGTGCGATGCACCGGGCGGCAGTCTGTAATCCCGTAGCCGAAAGTGTAATCCCGAAACAATATTTGTCGTCCGTGACCCGATCCCTATCACGGGCAAATCTATGCTTTCTGTTTTTCTCGTTTATCTTTTATCCTTTTTGAATGGGTTCAAAACCGATTTGTAATTGAAAAGCACTGTTCCGTCGGGACGCCAGCGTCACTGGGGGGGTTGGTGAACGACGTGCCGGTACGGGAATGACGCCGTGGGATAAAATGAGAAAGAGAGAGAAAGAAGAAAAAGGCTATGATAAAAATCATTCAAAAGAACCAGATGGCAGATAACAGTTTTCTTAATTTTGAAAAAAAAATGTCAACGATTCTACATAAAGGAATAAATTTTTTTATTTTTTTCAAAATATTTTTGTCCTGAAAGATGAAAGAAACGAGCAATAAAATGTACTCGTAAGACGCGAAAGAGATATTTATAGCGTTGAATCGATAGCAGGAAAAATAAATAAAAAAAATACCTGCACGTGGGAAGAAAAATAAATCTTTATAACGCGAAAGAAGGATCCCAATACCGTCAACGCTTCGTAAGCACATAGGGCAAAATTTCCCTCCGCGAATTCGCAATTACGTGTCGCAACTTTCCCATCCACCAACGAGGGGTGGTTTATGAGAGCCGGGGATTCCTGCAAATTGGAAGTAACACGTTGAAAACAAAAATAATAGCGTTACTTTGCGGTCATGACTACGCACCGCGCATATTGTACCAGTACCATTATTACAGCCCGGATACCCGTGTATCTACTTTGCACATATGTTACCACGATACGAAGTTCCCATATCAATTCACACGTTCCACTTGAATCTGAAAAATAGGGCTATACGAAAAAAAGAAACACAACCAACGTAACAGTGACTATACAACCTACCCTGAGATGATAAATAATAATACGTAAATATAAAAAAAAAATGATATCGATCTCTGTGAAATCTTGAGAATCCCGTAAAGAGGTCCTCCAAGGATGGAACGTACAGTTATAAGGGTGACAAATCAATGCCGGATGGCAGGGTAGGTAGCAGCATATGAGCTCCTATCTTATCAACGCATTATTCAACGACGGAGGCTGTTCGGGACTCTAACTGCCTGCATTTGCATAAATCCATAGATCTCCAACCCGCTCGGCTGCCTAGCCGTGTCTATCCATCTCTGAATGCATGCATACAGCAAATTACAGTTCCGCGAGCGGAATTGTAGTGCCGAGGACTCCGGGCCGGCACGGGACAAGGCAATATCCACTCTAGTTACGGCTTTGTATTGGATTGTTAACGACATCTCTCTATTTTCGGCATGCAAACAGATGACCGCCTTTACGGTCGGTCGCCGACGTCACTAGACGGGACATTGTCCTGCTTGAGTTTAGGATTGTCATGTAGATTAAGTTTAACATCCCCTTCGATGTTTTCACAGAACCCACCCTCCACCCCTATTATCGGCAATCCCATACAACACCGTACGTAACAGTTGACACTCGGTGTGGTACGGTCGATGGGACGTACGAAATAATTTTTTTCGATAAAAAATACAGCCTCCGCTTCAGCAAGGGATGAAAAGTCAAAATGGTCCATCCTTCAACGTCGCGATCGTTAACTGGTGAGAGAATTAAAATCAGGGGGGACGAAGTCAAGAAATTTGTATGCCGCCAAGTAACAGCCATAAGGGTTGATTCTGGGTACAGTACCTGTGTGTTAGGGATGCCAGGGGAGAGGGGCACTTCTTAGGGGCGGTTCGTTAGCGGGGAAGCCGGTAAGTCGTGGCGCAAATACCGTCGTCAACGGGGATGGCTACGTGTTCCGACGCTCTACGCCCTGAGCAATCCTCGTTTCTCACTGCTACCCCCTCGCCCCCACCGAAATCCCCACGTTGCATATGACAAATGCAATCTCACGGCAGACGCGCAAAACCAAAACGGGCGTCTAGCTCAGCCCTCTGTCTGCCTCTCTACCTACACGGACGCCAACGCGCTCACGTACAGCGTCCTCTGAAAATTTGTCAGTTGGGCTAACGCTACGCTATATATATATATTGGGCTGCTACCCCCTGTACAGAGAATCGGATGCCTACCGACTCGATCGTACCTCGGGCAAATCGCACGCATTGGCCGACGTAATAAATTCTACATTTGTCCTGCGTGTGGCAGGAATTTACCATGTCGGACAGCCGTTCGATTGATTCGAAAATGCCGACGTGGAGGTTTCGGTTTAAAATAATGCCTTTTAAAAAAGTGTAAATATATGCCTGACCGTCGGGGATAAATAAAATTTCTATAAAACCGGAAGTGTCGCGTATCTGTGAATCTTACCGGGGTTCTCTACTTCCGGAACTCTGTATCTTCACTTTTTTCGTAAATTTCTATCGTGTCGAATCTGACGCTACTTTTTTTTTACTTTCGCAGACCGAGCTGTTGAGACATAAAAATATCCCTGTGGCGTCTGTTCTTGTACGTGAAATTTGGAGAAGCGTGTCTGCTTAGTTGAAAATAACTACTAGGGATTTTAGAGCTACACAGTCCTGCCGTATACTTAATCTAAAACCTACGGATGCACCTAGAGCCGACGACACTTTCTACACGTAGCCAGCGCGCAGAGAGAAGCTAGGCGCAATAATCCTGATGAACGGAGGATAATAAAGTTGATTCGCGAGTGCCCAACTCCACGTGCTGTACGTGGCTGATCCGCTGTAAATTTTCCCGTACTCTTCCGCTTGTCCTGTCTCTCTCTCTCTCTCCAGCAATCTCCCCACTTAATCCCTCTCCCTCCTCAACACGTCCCGAAGAGTCTCGACTCACACCGGTGGCACACCGCTCGTCCATTTTCCAGGATTTCTCTTTCAGCGGCAGGATGCGAGTACCATCGTAAAGTCAGATCCTGGACCGGAGGATGCTGCGCCAATAAGAAGATGGTCAGCAAGGCGAAACTCCCTGAATCCTCGTGGACGTGACGTTCGAACTTGCATCCCTTTCCGGTACCGGTATTTCCGGCGAATAAATACAGCTACTGGATCCATAGAATATCCGTGTTTCCTCCACCCCCTCCAGATTCTCAAAATGGATCCAAAAAGAAAAATTTGAAAATCATTCAGCAAATTCTAAATTTGTGCAATATTATTATTATCGTACGTGAAAATTCTTATCGACGGGTTCGAATCGGCGGTCTCAGAATTATTTTCGGAAATGTCATAGTTGATAACATGACCTAGATAAACAGCGTCGGCTTGACGTGTCAAGTATAATAAGGGAGAAACGGGAACGGGCGGCCAGGTTAAACCGAGCCCTTCGCTGAATGTCTCTGACGGGTCCCAGACGAGTAGTTAATTAACACCTCCCTTGCTCTTACACCTCCAACCTTCGACCACGCTCGAGATCCTGCAGGCAGAAGGCAGTCTCTCCGGTATCCCGGAGCCCTTAGACTACCGCGGCGAAACCTCAGCCGCCGTGGACCACCCTGGAACAACCCGACTACCCGGTGCCTCTCGACATTCGTAATTAAGACGCTCTCGAGGAAGAAAAGAAGGAGCGCTCGGCCGGGAACTGCGGCGTCTCATGTATTTTTAATTTAGATAGTGCCTAGCTGCGTTCAAGATGTAATAAGACACGAATAAAAGCCCACTTACATAGCCCGACGGGGAAGGAAGTCTTATTTCGTTAATTTAACTTCACCCCGGCCATTTCCTTGCGACGTTTTATACCGGGTCTTTTTAACGGAATCTGAATTACAGGAGAATCTGTGTATATCGTATGGATGATAAAAATAATAATAACTTTCAACTTGTTACGTACTATCGATACCTGTCAAATATCAGATACCTTTGAAACACCATGTACAGGATGCAATAGGTACGTCTCGATCTCCAGCTTAGATAACTGAAGTAACCCGTAAGCTCTAGTTTCATTTTCCGAATCCCTGCCTCAGGTGTTCGCAAAGCTCGCTTTTCCATCCCGTCAAGGAATCCTAACGGGTCGTGGCTATGTACGTAGTGTCACCTCGGAGATACCTCGGATCCTGAAAAATCATATTCTGTGTGTACACGTCGACCCAAGAAGTTTCGATTCCGAGATGAAGACTGGTGTTCTGGAAGTTGATGGATCCGTGAAATTTGCTAAGAAAATTTCAAAAACATCAAAAATGGTACCAGCATATTTAAATAACATTCCAAGCAATTAATAACCCATTTTTCAAGTATACACAGTATATCTATATTGGCGTCTAAGTCGTGTAGCAGTATGAAATCGATAAAGATAAACCAACCCTTTAATCCAAGAACGGGAACTCAGGGTGCATCCAGCCAGTACTCAATAGCTCCTTACCTACCCTTACGTTCCTTTATTGATTTTCGATCTAGGCGTCGAAGCGCGAGAAGCACCAGGCGATAATGCGACTAATATCGTAAACGATAATTTAATCGCGCTTCATTCAAGCAGCCATGCCTTCGTCGAAGGAGCGGATCCGACCAAGCAAAATGGTCCAGCGGCAGGCTTGTTCGAGGGATGCTGATCCAATGGCTGAATAGACAATAGGATGTAGCTGAGACTAACCTAACCGTAGCTATATATATATATACATAGTCAAGAATCTGGTTGGTTTCAATTATGCTTCTTCCACCCCAGCATCCACACGTTATATGTATTTTGCGCTGCAAGATGCTGCTGGTTTCCCTAAATACAGTAAGAACTGTCACGAGTCAAGGGTAAACTGGGAAGAACTTGAGGAAACGGCGGATCGCGATAACAACAGCCCTTTCCAGCGGCGCCTACCCAGCATACATTATAATTATGCGTTAACTAGCCGTTAAGCAGAAGTTCCTTCTAACGACGTCGTAACGTCCCACTAACGACGTACTGATATAACAGTGCCAGTATATCCCTACTGTCTACCAATTAGAGAAAGGTCGCGAATCTGCTTAGACGCTAAGGAAAGTCGCAGGAATTTCTCGTTCGGGCATATATACATCTACAATAATGATTACCCACGTTACTAGATAGGTATAAAGGTAACAAGCATTTATTTACAGGCACCAATCGTCAAGCTGGGGGTTCATCCTCTGTCCAGGGTTCGACTGTGGGCATTCGTCATCGAATTCCGTGACGCAATGGGGCCTTAAACTGTGAGCGTCGCGTTAACGTCCGCATAGGGCTGGGACGCTAATTGATCAAATTACAGGGCAGCGGATATCGCGAGCGGAATCGAAATTGCAGCCTGTTTCAGATCCGTGGGAGGGGGGGGGGAGATATTTTCGGCTTGCGTAGGAAGGGTGGACCGAAGGCTGGACCGAAAGGGATGCTGCGATAGAATCACGGTTCTGGGACCATTAGAGAGGAGATCAGGATCAGGGAAGTGGTCAGGATGATGCTGATGGCACGAGGTCCTCGATTCCCACCCCCCACCCGCACCCCCTCAAGGACACGTATATTGGCGACAGCCTACCACCCTCTACTTGGGTATCGGGGGAGGCCGTTTCACGAGCCTCGAACGGTCAAGTGTTCATTGCTGGTTCATTCGCGTAAATTCCGCTTTAATTAATGACTCCGCCAATGATTGATCGACAGTATCGCTGATTGGTGGTTGAGTCCTGTTGATTTGCGGCTGAATTTATCTCGAATTCTACCACGCTGGATAGGAGGGACTGCTGTTGGGAAGGGGTGAAACGGAGGATGGAGCTGGACCAGGAGGGGGCAGAACGACGAGAGGGTGTAGGGAGCGTAGGGGAGGATGCATCCGACGCTGACGCCGACGCCCGACGTCCGACCACCTCCCCCCTCGCCGTCCCCCCAGGCTCGACAAAACGCACTGTGACTGCTGCCCGTCAAGGTGTAATTTACAGTATAATTAACTATTCCATCCACTGACATACCGCGTGACCGTCGATTTTTTTATTTTTTTATTTCGCCTCGACTATTTTATTTACCCTTACTTTACCGCTTCCGTGACCTTTTTTTTTTACTTGCGACTTTCGCGTGATCGACTGATGCGAAATTAAGGGCGAACACACGAGATTAGCAGTCGATGTGTATCGGTTCTTTGGATTGCGAAGTAAAGGACTAATGTGAAATACAATTGATTTCTGTCTTGTGTTACCTTTTTGATACAGTGTCAGGCAGTGGAATAGACTTTTCGTACTTCCGACAGTCTACCGACTGTCGATCTTGACAGGTCTTGAATCTTTATGCGAATAAAATTACACTGCGTTACGCGTAACGCATGGGCCTACCTGATCCCAATGTTAGAGGCACGATATGAATATGACGATAAAGAGTAAGCGGGAAAAACGAAAATGGCGCGAGTCGAGTTCGTCGAGGGTTAAATCGATTTAGGAATACGTGTACCCACGTGAACGCACCTGCAGTTTCTAGTTTTATTCGTCGGTTCGTGCGCTTTAAATTCACTGACTGCACCATTGCACTGTCTACATTGATAGAGGCCGGGCATGCTTCGGAGGTAAAAAGCTCGAGAATTGTAGGTAGGGAGTGTAAGAGAGGGACTTGAGAGCAAAAAAAATATATATAGAGAGAGAGAGGGATGACGAGAGAGATAGAGTTTATATGTGTGGAAATGTAAGAAAAGAAAGAGGAGCGAGAGAGAGGGGAAAAAGGGACGAGCAGTCGGAGTAAGGGAGAGAAGAAAATCTTGAGAAATCGAAATTGCAGGTTTTCGTTGAAACGCTGGACTGGCCGGACGTGACCAGGATCCGAAAAATGCAACGAAACCCGCTCGGGCCAAGATAAATAGGATATTCCGGGATAAATGCTTACCTACGTGCTTTCAGGGCTATTTCCGCGACGCGGAAAGCGGACGGCCGTCCCGACGCCTTCCCACCGTAGAATTTACCTAGGAAGCCGGCGAATGTCGCGCTTCGCGAATTTCCCACTGGCTTCCGGAATTCCGCGAATTAAATGAACCGAATAATTGCACTCCGAGCGTGCTTCCCTAGTCCTGCTACCTTCGCGACTCTCCACGAGCTTCCCTGTACCCTCTCCGTCTTGACTGTATTCAGGCGTCCCGACGCCTCCGTCTTCCCCCTTTCCACCAACTTCTTGGGAACTCGAGACTTTTTCTTCTAGAAGCTTCCAGAAAGCGGCGTTTACTTCGATACCCCTTTACCCTTCGACTCAGTAAAGAACCCACACTGTACTATACCCATTTACTGTACTGTACTATACTCCATTATACCCACGTATACCCGGTGCTCCTGTAAACAAGAACTCGGTAGCTCTGTAAAACTTTCGAATTCGCAGGACGTGAGACTTGTCGGATCAAAAAGGCGCCAGGAGTGGTCATCATCAATGTGGAAGCGACTTGGACACTGATGGATTAACGGTGTCAGGTGCGCAATGACGTCACTTCCGGATGCAGGAAGTAAGGTAGGGAAGATTAAGTCACGTACCGCACGTTCGACTTAGGACGGAAACGTAGCAGCTAAGGGACGCGGAGAGTAGGAAGGTGGGTGGAACAAGTGGGAACCGTAGGGGTCGCCAGTGTCAAGGGAAGTAGAGAGAGCCAGAAGCAAGGGTTGGTGCGAATGGATGGCAGTTTGACAGGGAAGGGTCGTGAACTTTATGTCCATCCGTTGGTCGGTCCATCCTGACCGGCGACCATCCCTTCGTCACTCGAAACATTTGGGTAAGCTGACTGACGAAGCGTTCCCGAGGGAGAACATCTGCTGTTGCGTAAACCAAACCAGGAAGAGAATCACCAAGCGATTTTAGCTCTGGGTCCTTTACGATGTGGATTCCTCCCATGGACTCATCGTGCCACCTGACCTTCCGTTAGGTTACGCACGCCTGGACCAAGACCTATCTAGGGGTGGAAAGAGAGAAATCTTTACCACCCCCGGTGCTTTCATCTCGAACTGCGATATAACCCCCCCCCCCCCCGCTATTCACGAGGCTATGGTAAAGGGCGCAATTTTTAAGGAGGCACCGCGACGCCCGGCGACGCTCAACGCCTAAGCTGAGTGGAACAGCTTCCCATCCGGCGAGACGCATTAATCAAGGAACAACTTGAAATTTTCACCTCCACCTTCTTCTCCCTTATTTCCGACCTTCTTCCGCCCCTCTCTCTCCCTCTCCTCTTACTTAACCCTCTCTCCTTCCCTCTCTCTCTCTCTAGCCCACATAGTACAGCAGCTATACTCCCTCCTTCGGTAAGTCGTCGAGTTTTTGCGGCCTCCTGGGACTTGACAAAGGTCAGGCCGATATTAATCAAATAGTCTAATACCGGTGCCCTCGGCGGCCGTTGCAAAAAGTTTCCTCGTCCATCATCCGACAATTATGGTGGTTCGAAAATTCGGTAAGGACAGTTTCGTTACGGCCGGAAGAGTACAGGGCAGGGAGGCTGGAGACGAGTCGAAGAAGACGAGGGAGAGTAAAGAAGCAGGGAAGAAAAAGATGTATATATGTATATATATAATTTATAAAAAATGTAGCAGAGAAAAGTAGGGGAGGAAAAAGTTTCTCCAACGATCGAGATCTTAGGAGCCGATCAGTCAAAGTCCTTCGTATCGTATTTATACCTACCGTCCCTTCTCGTATATCGATCCGCCGCAACGTTATACTCTAATTCCAGTAACCCCGCGGAAGGTCCTGTAGGAGGCGCAGAAGGTCTTACGTGCTGGAACGAACAGCCTAATGCCAGAGGACGCCTTGCTACAAGGTATAAAAATTGAAGGGTGTGATTTGCCCACTTTTATGGCGCCTCTATATTTCCACGTAAAAAAGTTCCCTTAACGACCGCGAGCAACGCTGCTGCTCGTTCGGAGTTTCCGCGAGTGCGTTTCCTGTTACCAAGTACCGAAAGGACATTCGCGCATGGGGCGATGGCAACGCTTGTCGATTTCAAATAAAATTCAGGAAGATCATAGATCAACGTTTTCCCTCATATAGTACAATTTCACGTAGCCAGAGTACAGTCCGAAGACGATAAGATTTAATAAGCATATACGTTACACTACTATTTTTCTATCGCACTGTACCTAGACGTGGGTACCAAATACCTTGATGAAAAAATATTTTACTACCCGGTACTATACAGTTTTAGAATTCTGATACAATTTTTCTCACTGATAGACACGAACGTAGTCGTAAGTTACAATGATATTTGATCGTAAACGGAAATTGACGTAAAACCTGAACCTAGTCAAATATTCATTAATAGCACGAATGGATAGTCCCGTATAAATTCAGGGTATATTTTTGGAGTAATTAAGGAGGGTCGAATTCGAAAATATCACGTGGTACTAATCAAAGCAGAAAATGATTCGAGGGGTGGAGCGAGGGTGGTATCCTGGACGAGTGGCGATTTTAATAAGTCTCCCTAGCTCCCCACCACCCCTCGACTCGTGGAGGGTGCGATTGTTTAGAATCGCAGCGGAATTGAATTACCGTCGTTAGAGGGTGGACCGAACGATAACGAGGAGGATAATGCAATTTTGAATTTCTGAAGCCAATTAACGCTATCCCCCCGTGGTAGTTCCGATGAAGTCGGATTCCCGTCGGTTCCGACGTGTCAAAGGTAATTGTAGCTCAGGGTGATAGGGTAGGTGGGATGGGCTGAGGGAGGGAACAGTAGGAAGATATAGGTATAGGTCCAGGTTTGAATTAGGTGAATACCTAAGTATCTGTATATTATATATTTTATATATATATACAGAATTGACTCAGGGCCCATTATCCCATGTTAAGTATATATTAAATGTGTGAGCCGAAAATTGAATTGTAAAATTTAAAGTAGCCGCGTCACCAATTAGCGATTCCCCGAGAATAGCTCGCCAAACGTAATTAGCAGTTAGAGTACGGATTAGGATATTAGGAGGACTCCTGGGCACAACCAGCCAAAAGACGCTATCTCAAACCGATTACATTCGTGCTGGAATCTTCCTGGCATTTACCGCGCCCGGTAAGTTTAATTGAAGTTGCCAGTGTAGTAGGCATGTAGCCAGAATGAAATTGAAGATCCATTATGATAAGATTACAAGGGAGACTTATCAAATTTCAAAATTACCTGCTTTTACCAGATAGCAACAATAAGCCAAGCCGAAGGAAGTAGAAAGGAAAGTAAAATATTACAATCAACGTGACGTCACAGCATGCAAATGACTTTTCAGCTAGCGCCGCCCCTGTGCTCACGTGGTTGGCGAAAAATGGTCAAAAAGCGCGTCGCTAAATAATGCATAAGGTCGTGGAACCGGCCGAGGGCATATTTCTCCGTTTCGATCAAGATCTCACAACAAAATTTGCAATTTAGATGGGCGACGGGAAAGGGGCCCCCGCCCGAGGGGTGGCTACAGTGCACTAAACTCACCGCAGGGTGGTAGTTGGTACCTACTGTACCAGTGGCGTTCGCTACCAGTGCCAATGTACTGTTATGGGTGCCATTGGTGGTAGCACTGGATATAGAGGGGTAGATACAGCAACGACGAGAGGCTATGGAAATGGCAGGAGGGTAGTTCTGGGAGTCCTTGGAGGCCGTGCTAGGACAGGACGCCAAGAGGTACGAGACAAATGTTTCGTTGGGGGCGCAGGGGGGGTGGTTGCTTGCCAGTGGCGTCGCAATGTTAAATAATCACGTCGCCGGCACGTTTTCGAGTAACGAGGGCGTTTATCAGGGCACCCCGGCAACCGGGAACTGATTTACAAATAGGCCCCGCGAGGCGACATCCTCCTCTTCGTCCTCGTCGTATTTACCTTCCTTCGTATAATACTCGGTATCGTTCCACACTTCTGGTTCCTTCCTTTATTCATTTCTCTATGTCTTTATTACGTGCCTAACGCATTCCATCATTTCTTCGCATATATATTTCCACCTCGTTAATAAAACGTCGTCCTGGGGGAGCCGTGAGGAATTCAAATGAAAATCGGCGCATGCGCACTGGCTTATGTCTTGTAAACATCGAATAAAATATTTCACGTGGGGTTTTTGCTTTGCTGGATCGTAGTAGTGTCTATACTGCCTATGCAAAATGGGACGCTTCGCGTTTCCTCGTATCTTCACCGTTTACGCAATGACTAGTAAATTTCAAATTGACATTTTAAAAAATATTTTTTAGTGCAGGTATCCATTTTGATTGGAACACGCTGTATGCACGAAGCTATTCTAGATCGTGTATCCGTCAACGTGTCAGCTATTTCTTTTACTATATACAAATGGACAGCGATGCCAAAGGTACTGTAGCGCGCGACAACGCGCGTCGTTCGGAAAGAGATAACGCTAATTCGTAGCATTTATATTCCGCGCGCATTTTCGGGGATGCCAACCGCGGGGACTCAGAATCCTCGCAGAAGTACGAAGAGGGGTTAATGTAAGACACGCCGTCTGTTCCCTGGGGAAATCATTTTCATTTAAGATTGGACGACATCGCTTACGACGACATCGAAGTCGGTTTCTCTCTCGCTCTCTTTCTCAGTCTCATCTAACTCTCTCTTTCTCTCTGTGATATCTGCCCTATCTCTTATCTTTCTCTTGTTTTCCTCTTTCCCAGTCCGTCACTCTGCTCGTCTTCCATCAACATTTTTCATCCACCTGCGCGTCTCGTCTGGAATAAATTATTCGAAAAATAAAATAACCCTGACCATAGCAGCCCCTGACAAAAGCTTCGTATAATTGGAATATAATAAACGAATATAATTATTATATAATATGCATATTTTTAATATCAAATTTTTTCGTAATACCTCAAATATACACATTAACCAATTTTTACTATACTTCGTCAATATATCGTTTTCATGGGGTATTCATTCATTCACGAAGTTTCCTCCACCGAAGACTTGCGCTGAGAAACTTGAAATTAAAAAAAAAAAACCCTATGCCATCCAATAAACACGAACCCGCTGGAAAAGATGACTCCTAAAAGAACTCCTAATTTCATTCATTCCACACTGTGTAATTCCATACCAACCCTCCTGATATATAATTTTGAAATATATCCCAAGATCCTTTCGCCTTCAAAGATATACATACACTATATATATACTTACGGATAATCCTCATACATAAAAATTCTCATGAAATTTCATACTGTATACAAATGCACGTTTCAAGTAAGAAAAATGATTTGCACCCCGAGTACCTATAGCGTGTGACTTTTGACCAAGTGCACGGTACGTACAGCTCATAAAGCTTGGTCAGTGAAAAAGCGCAGTAGGAGGGCGACCGTTAAAGGGGTAGTAGAGAAGGTGCAGTGCATGGGAGAATGGTCGAGAGAGGTGAGAACAGTAGAGAGGTGGCGGAAGAGGAGGAAGAGGATGAGGTCAGGATGTAAATCTATGCATAGCTTTTGTTCCCTCGGCGTGGCCCGGCAGCAGAAGTTGTCTTATTGGCCGAGCGGATAGGATAGGAACGGCAGCGGATTCTACTGGGTGTTTTTCTTCCTCCTCGCCGGAATTGTGGGCATTACGAGAAGTGGCGCGGAAATCCGTTTATGTACTCTGCTAAAGCCTGATTTATTTAGTTATTTATTTTTGCGAGAAGCGCTACGTCCCAGCAGCTCTTGAGAGCCAGCAACAGGGTCTCTCTCGCACTTACCCACCCGTCCCTCGCTTATCTCTCTCCTATCCCATCTCGATCTCTTTACTCTCATTACTCCCTTTACACGTAGCTAAACGTCCTCGCCCTCCCGGTACTCATTTACAATAAAGAAAGAAGAGGTTAACTTTGTAACTGTAAGTACGACCCGAAGGTACTCACGCAAAAGGGTAGAAAATAGCGGAAATAAAGCCTTTGCCCGGAACCACCCGCCCCTACTGCGAGAAAACGGGTAGATGCGGAGGGGGTGGCAGGGAGGATGGTCCCTGTCAATTTTATAGGGGTGGCTACCCTTGGAGCTCGCATTACCTACGATAAATGAATATATGATGAATACCTGGTGCTTTTCTCAAAATTAGAAACTAGCCCTAAGAGGGCTGGTTTTTGAAATTATACACGTTCCTTCTAGGGTAGCAACACAATGCTCTCTCAGAGTTGCATCATCAGTATATCTCATTCTGGACCAGAGACCGAGAGCTGCGGCGTCCCTGGAACGAGCCTATATACCCAACTACCGTAACGTTCAGCGTCTGGAGGATCCGCTGACGCCGGTTTTTGAAGACAAGATGACAAACCGCGCCCATAAGAATAAAGGGAGGCCACGTTGTTAGGCACGCAGTGCGTAATGAATGTGAAGTAAAAAATGCCCGGGCATTTATTTCGTAAATTGCTCGTAACTCGGCTCCGTTTTTCATAACTTGAAGTCTGATTAATGTCCCACCCACCGAACGCCCTTTACAGAAGCCCCCGACCCTCCACGTCCCGTGCATCAAACCCCACCACCTCCTTTATTTCCCTACTATCCCAAGCCTAAGCCTTGCTCGTACAATCTTTTATGTATCAGCTTTAACTTTAACAACGAAACCCGTATCAGGGCCACAACCTGCCCCTTCGGAGCTTAAAACATCGCAAAATACTGAAAACGTCATTTTCATTAAAGTAATCGTCGCATTCAGCCGAGCGAAACAAAACGAGAACGTCCCTTCGCCCCGTACTTAAACACCTTATAGAAAGTACCACCCTTAAGTCCAGGGCAGTGTCGTTTATACAATAGAATATATATATATATATATATATGTATACACAAATTTATTCAGGTGGTGCAATAGTCCTGAATAACCGTGTATATATTATATACCAGGGAGAACTTGAAGAAAGGTAAACTCTTGCCAACTGAAGGTTGGGATACACTGCGAGCCATTGGGGTTTCCAATATATATATAGACACTGTATAAGAGGGAGATTTAAAGTTCCAGCATCCCCGGAACGAAACTAATCGAAGACTGGCCCGTTGGAAGTCTCATCCGAGGCTTCTATTGACTTAGCAAAGTTTAGATTGCCGTATAGGTAAGACGCGGTGGAGTCAGCAGGCAAACCGTGAGATTCCGGATACACTTGGCGAAGGAAGTTGCGAGTAAATCCTGAGACTCTATGGATTCGGATCGACGCGTTGTAGCTGAAGGCCACGAAATGGCTACGTTAATTTAATTAGAGACGCGGTCTCCAGTATATATATACAGAACACCATTAAGATGCTGAATAGGATCTGAAAGATTGAAGTAGAAAAAATCTTTGGTTGACCAGACAACTTTTTTTATTATTCCTTTTCTTCTATCCTCGTACACCTATACACCTTATATCTACCTCTTGTCTGGTCACCGAAGTGCACCGATGCACCGGTGCAATGCACTGCGTATCTGATACCCCGTCTCGTTAGAAGCCTCTTACCCTTTTTTCACCGGTAAAAAGACACCAAGGACCCTTTCAAGATGGCAACTCCATTCAGTCACCGCAGGACAGTCGAACCTTTCATTCTTCGGGCTGTGCCAACCAGAACGGTCCAGGTATATAAATAACTCGAAAAATAGTGAGTGAACCCGATGCGAGAATATAACGACCTAGCCTATGCAGCGATGCACTATACGTACTGTAAGGAATCCTGTCTCCAGTTTTCTATTTCGCTTCCCACCGTTCTGCATTTTTCTTTTCATTCCATGCTATTATTAGATCTGGCGAAAATACAGTAAAATCGTACCTCCTACAGTTGAGGGGAAAAAATGTGAAATAAATTTACTTAATAACTGAAAAAAATCGGCCATAATCAAACCACGTGGTAAGACAGTCAATTATTTATTAGGATGCATCCTAAAATTATGGGAAGTCGCAGGGGTAAATTCTTAAGGGATATAATTGCGAAAGTTACTATACGAGTCTAGACTGAATTTATATTCCAGGATGCACCGATAAAAAATTAATAGTCAGTGTTGCCAAATGTTACTGGATGCTATGATTTATACATATATATTTCTATTGGACGTCCTAGTAATAATAGGAGTAATGACGATGATAATATTCTATCCGAAACTCAAGTGTTACTTTCGCATTCTCGTTACGATACGAGTGGGAGCATTTAAGCCACAATAAATGTCGTTATACGACACAGCAGCTGTCGTAATGGCTGGTCCGGTATAGGGAATTAAGTACCGTACACACCTGTCGTTACGAGTGGATATTAACCACATAAGTTTCATACTCCTCCGCGCGAGATTGCAAACGCTTCAGAATGGATACGTTCTACGCGAGGGCAGTAGCCATCCGAGAGTCTCCGTGAAATGAAGACAGTGCAATTTCAATGAGACAGAAAGAGAGGGAAGCGGCGAGGGGAAAGGAAGGGAGAAAGAGAGGAATATAGATTCGTGTTACGATCGCAAGAGGGAGAACAGCATAGAGTAAGGGAGCGAAAGGAGACGGGGTTAAATTGGTATTGGGGGTTTCCGATTATGGCAGATCACGATTTCCCACGATAATAAATAACTATCGATCGGCGATCGTTAAATTATATGAGGTAATTATTAATGCCCTTACAATGGCCCAGTGTTCGCAATCACGTTCGAATTTCATTGTTTGCCAAGCACAATCGTACCGCGTGCATTAATTTATGCTTCTGCGACATATACACATGATTAGCATTATTAATGCACGGTGGCCCCAGCGTTACGGGTTACATACGCTTTTCTACTTTGTAAAGGGCGGCAATTTCAATTTGCATTTATCTGCGTTCGGTAGGGGGATTCGGTTTGATATTCTAGAGTCCTGTTATCACGACGAACGTATAGACTATATTAATAGAAATTCGCACGAAATTAGAAAAACGGAAAAACTTTTTTTTAAAAATGTAAAATTTTTTTATCGTTAACTGAAATCAGTTTTCAGCATTAAGGTTCGTTCAAAATTTTTGTTTATGCCTTATCTATGACATCATTTTTCCCGAGTGTATTCGAAAGTACGAACTTTTACATCTGGTCGGTAAAAATGAAAGAAATAATGGACGCCATTATTAGGGATGAAATATTTTTTATCTTAATAATTTCAATAATTTCGTTAATTATTATTACGAATATTAGCACGAATTTACGTCTCTACCTATATACATAATGGATGAACGAGGGCGATGCCTATACCATCCCTTTCCCGGATTAATTATGAGGAAAGTCAGGGGTCTTTTCTACTGTTTCCTACAATGCCCACCTATTTCGTATTTTCTATAGGTACATCACTTGATTGCACATTCCTTCGAATTATATTAATTTCTTCCCTTATCAATCTGCAAATACGATCGGGCCGCATGACGAAAATAGAATTAGCAGGAAAATAATTAATAGCATTCCTTTCTCAATTACTTCATGTATCATCCCCATTAGTCATCCCCTTTATACGTATTATTTATGATTCTCCAAGCCACGACGATCGGTATGGCCAAAAATAATTAACCCTTTCTTGCATTGTCTGAGCGCAACCTCCACGAGGGTCTCTCGTCGACGAAGGGCGATATCGTAGCCTATTGGGGTAACAACTCTCATTTTTAACCCTTTGTGCAAGAGGGCCGAGATTAAAGGGCGGATTTCCCGCTCAATTTCCCAAAGTATCTCGACAGTCGGGAGGAACCACTTCCGGTTCGACTGAAGTTTCAAATCCCGATCGCTTCTTCGCGTTACTTTAGGATTACCGCGCTACCCCCTAGTGCCTACCCTCTGCTACGATCACAGTCACCCCTGAATATACGGCGACCACTCTCGTACTGGCCTTAGCGTGTGAGCCAACGCCGCCATAAGAACCAACCCCAAGGACTGTCTACGATTTGATTGGTCTCGCGTGGCTGCGTGCATATTAAGTCGCCGATATTTGAATATCAAAAGTAGCGCGACCTGGCAATTTCCATGAGAGTCAAGGGCGACCGTAGGGAAGGGAGGATGCTTCGTCCTGGCGATCTCCTTCGACGAGGCTTCATCGGCCGCCACAGCCGACCGAGGGTTGTTTGTGGTTCTCCAAGGGCCAATTTTCTCCTGCAAATTCCGAGCGACGAGTCACCCCCTTAATCATCGTTCACAATCGGCGAAAATTAACCAACCAGAAGATTGCATATCCGTTTGTGACATCGGACTGCATATCAAATGTAGCATGGATCTATTTTAAAAAGTTCCTCAGATCGTAAAAAAATTGAAAAGCCATCGTTATGGCGCATATCTATGATAAGCAAAAAATCTCAATTTTTTTTAAATTTTGTTCAAAAAAAAAATTAAGACTCGTTACTCACCATTTCCGCCAAACGCACAGCCTAGGTTCTACAGCCGCCATCGATACTGTGGCTACTTTATATTTTTCATGAATCCTTATTCAATCTCAATATCGATCCTTATTTAGTGTCTTTGTATCTCATAGGATGCCCTTGAGTATCCATCTACCTAAAAAGAGTTTTTTTTTTACATTCCAATATCATACGCGATATATAAAAATATATACGATTTTCCATAGCCTGATACATAGTTCCAACCCCGTACGTAAACTACTATATCCGGTTGCTAGTAGCTGGAGTATTTTTCCAAAGAACTAAAACTCCCAGCAATGTCCCTATACCGTTGGCAACAATGTCAGTGTTGTTATTCGAATCGATAAATAATCCAGTAAGAGCCCGAGGTACACGACTGCTTAACGTATCTTTGCCATATTTCACGGGCGCGCGACGCGTTCGAACTTTATTCGGGTTTACCGAGAGCAGAAGAAGAAGGACTGAGAAGCAGGAAGTAAGAGTGAAGAGGGAAACGGTGAAGCGAGGTAGAACAGGCTGGTTAAGGCTAGCTGTACCAAGGAGAGTCACTCCGTTATCGGCCTACGCGGAAAACTATTTATCAAGTTCCAGTTCCGCCTTCTATTTACCCCGAGCGAAAAGTTTGTCCATTTTTTTTTTGACCACGAGGCCTTCTGACGAGGGTCTGACGTATATTAATAAAACAGTCAAATCACACCGGGCTAAGTTATCGGTACGGGTTATACCTAGTGAGCGTTACCAGAAGCTTGAAGGTGGGCAGCGATGAAGAATACATGCAGTGTAATGGCAATGACAGAAACACAGGCAGCTAGGTACAGAAATAAAATCGCACGTTGGAAACAACTGTAGATTTGTCGCGTAGCTCTGTGCTACATCCTGGTACGGTTGACGAGGCAAAAAAAGTCCAATACCCTGAGTAAATTACATAAATATCGGAAATGAAAAACAAATAACATAACCGTGGACGACCAATTTGCCATATATTTATCATAATTACGAGCAAGGAAAAGATCAACAACCAACAGAAAACGTAAAGTGATTTTAAGATGTTTTTACTGGCTGACACGACTCGGGACGTATCTACTTGCTAATGGGACAAATTTACCGAATGAAAGTTTTACCAACCGATGGAAAATAAATTTCTGTAAAATGTCTCTGTATATGCTTGGGTCGATTTTTGTCACGTGGTAAATTTTGTATTCGCGAGATACGAGACGAACCGTGTTGAATAAGATGGCGGAGCGATAGATAATACCCAGAGAGCAACTCCACGAGGTTGCTCTAGTGAACTGACACAATGAGAGCTGCCTAAAAGCTTTTCTTTGAGGAGAAAGGATCAGATTCATTAGACACTCTCAATGACGGTCGAGGGCAACGTGGATCGGGGGAAGAATGAAGGAGGGCGAGGAGGTGGGAGAGGGGGATGCTGGAAAGGTGGGATTCCAGGAGAATTTTGGTATCATAAAGGAGTTTCGTGTTTCTGCGTAGCCTTTTGTTCTACCCTCGAGCTTTTGCGTGTCTTAGGCATCCCCTTCTTCGTCACCCTGACTTACCGAAAGAAAGTGTCATTGTTTTATTGTGCGGAGTGCCAATAAGCCGTAGGGATCTTCGTTTCTTATTGGACTCCGACGATATACCTATCTATACCCACTTACACCCACCTACCCCACTGGCAGCTCTAATGACGATAACAGCCATCCCGTATCTACAGGGGAGAGAAAGGTGACGATATATGCCGTAGAAAAGGAGGACTCCCGAAAATATGCCAAAAGCCAAATTTGACAGTCGGGTCGGTAGTCCTGGGGAAAAAATTCAATTTCAGTAGAGACCATCCGCATACGCGAGTGACGGCACCTAGTCTCTAGGAGTTGAGCGGCAAGATAGGAGCGGAGAAAAGTGGCGCAAAGGGGCCCCGAAAGCCTCCAGAATTCACTCAACTAATGCGAGGGGACTGACAGCTCACTTAGTCTTTGTCCATGAACCGCGCTGATATCCATCCATCCAAGTATGCCTACTCTTTGAGGGTAGTTAATCTGAGGTATTTTTAGAGCGGGGATTCTCGTCCTCCTACAAAAAGGAGAGAAACAAAAAGAACGAATGTAGAACCTTTGTAGAGATCCGACTGGGAGAAATCATTCGCTCCTGTATACCGGCGGTGAATAAAAATAATAGCTAGACAATTTTACGTCGGAATTCATATAAATAATTCTCGATTTCATTGTTCCGCGTTCATAATAAACATTTGAGGAAAAATAGCATACGTCGCTACGTACGTGCTGCGGACATTCGTATGAAATAAATTTTTAAATAGCGCCGTTAACTTATCTGTGGCGCAATAATGGACGTGCTGGACGATATGAGAAAAGTTTAAATACCTGGGACAGTGGTGTTTAATGCAAAAGCGCGCTTACGAAGTTTTTTACTGCGCATCACGGCGGACCACCCGGGATTTACGATTTTTTAAGCAAGTACTTACAGCGCGTAAGCAACCCGTTAGATCGTAGAAAGGAAGAAAAGAAAAATTCAAATTATTCGCAGCGGCTCGAAATTTAAAAAAGCCAAGAAATTCCCATCGCGAATACACTTGGACGCAGTGCTCGTAGGGTTACGGGTGTATTTCAAGTAGCCCAGATCTTCTCTGGGCTGTAACCGAGTACCTGGATACAGCGGTCAATTCCCGCGTCAAGTGACGCAATTACCAGGAACGAGACTTCGTTGGACTCGGAATTTCATGTGGTTTCCGTTAAGGCCGTCTAGGTGAGTCGACTCGGCCATGACTCCCGTTCATAATTGGCCCTCGACGAGAGTAGCCGGCAGCTTCATTACGCAAATTGACCAGCTCGTAAGTGGCGCGACGGCTCAAATCGAAAACCGCCACTTATACGCCACCGTTAAATCCGAGAGACCTTAATTCACTTAGGTAAACCAGAAATTCAGTGAAACAGCACAGTTGACATTAGCGTCTTGAAATTTCGTTAGGTATATTTACACAGGAAAAAGTGACGTACCTGATGCATATTTGCTCAATGACAGAGAGAGATAGAAAGTTCGAAATCGAGATACAGGTTGGTGAAAGCTCAATAGGAAGCAACTGGAACAAGGAAGTACTCTGAAAAATAACGCGGAAGGCTCCTTTGAAACTTTTCAAAATTTTATCCACACACCCTTTACAAAGTACCTAGTGAATGTCTAAAACTCCTATAGAAAATCTTTCAAGCTTTTTATGGCAGGTTAATTCGAATTCTAATCTGCTTATTTCCTGGTTAAAAAATCTTTCTCTCCCCTTTTCCACCCCTGCTTTCTACGAGATTCCATCACCCCATCTCCCAGCCTCTCCTCTCTCTCTATCACTCTCCCTGACGTGTCACTAGACTACCTTAATCTTTCTCTCTCGTTACAACTTTTCTTTCGCCAACTTTTCCTTTTCGATGTTGGACCCTCCAACCCCCCAATCCCACCCCCTACCACACACAGGGAACTCTGAAAACTGCGTGTGGGGAACTAACATAAAATTCTACAACCGTGTTGAAACTTTTGGATAACTAGGAGTAAGGGTGGCGATGAAGGTGACGAGATAGGAATACAAGTGAACGGGAAAGAGATGATTCGGAGGAAAATGAAGAAGAAGAGGAAAAGAAGATTCGTATAGATCGTTGTGGATTTTCATCTACAGCATCTTCCGGCATACCTATTTCCAGGCACTCGGGACGTCCCGTCGAAGCGTCGACATCCTCTCTCTCACTCTCTCTCCATCTCGTTTTCTCTCTCTCCCTCTCTCCAACGACACCATCCATGTCGACTAATTTCGTATTCATGCTATAATACTTTTTACCAGATCACAGCTTAGACCTCGAGATATTGTGCAATTTTCTACTCTCCTCGAGCCGTTACCAGGACCATTTTCATTCGCCGGCTAACACAGCCACGTAGAACGCAAGACGGAATAAGCGAATAATCGAAAGAGACCAGCGAACGAGCCCCGACTAAGGGAAACGTTCGTAGCGTAATTCCCAAAAGAAATGCAGCTATTTAAGTGCACCCAGAGAGTCCTCTTCAGTATTTTCGACGAGTCGAGTACAGCTATACACGTACGGCACACCGGCTATAGGGTCTGGTATACATATAGGTGCCTCCTCCGCAAGCGATTCGATACCACCCTTTGAGCTTCGGAGCGGAGTAGAAGGGTGGTTAGTGAACGGCAACGGAAGCCTTCCCTCTTGGTTCAGCGTAGGGTCATTATCCTGGGGATTACAAATTTGTGGACCTGCAGAGATAGCTCGTTTGCCAGCAAACGGTAGCCACGTATACCCCACGTTACATATATATACATATAGCTACTTCGCATCCCTCGCATGAAGAGGAAACCAAGAGAAAGGAAGAGATGTTGGCAGTTGGTACCTACCGGTAGACATCGACTGTTCGGTACTAGTACGCACGTAGTCTAGGGAGAGATCACGATGTGCAGGAGGATCCCATGTGAGTATTGTACGCTTATCAATGGATTCTCGGATATATTGTTCTCGGATGAGTGACGTTGCATTGTGCATCGTAGGAGATGCGAGGGTGCCGTTTTGATTGGAAATGCAGGCGCATCGCGGTCTCTGAGTCCTTCGCGGATTCGACGTAAAGCGTAGAGGGTGGAATTAAAATGCCGCAACAGACGCTAAAAGAGGATCCCCAGTCTCAAAGGGGTACCGTAATGGCCACAGGGGAGAGGCGTGAGATTAAAGAGGAAAAAAAAAATCAAAATCTGTGGTACAAGATGCTGAGGATACGAGGGATACGAAAATTTACCGTGAATCGACTATAGGAGACAAAATCATCCCTGAACTGCTGCTACCCTGTGCTTCTTGCACTAGGTGACGTACCAGCTCAGCGTCTCCTCGGGAAGTTGAGCAGCCCTTGCGAAGAGTGCGTTTGCCCGGTACCTTCCAAGAGGGGTAGTAAGAGCTACCAGCCCTGAAGCGTTGTCATGATATTAAGTTGCCTGAAATGTTACACACTCCTGTAATGGAGGAGGGGGTGGCGGATGAGCGAAGGAAAACGGAGTAAAGGAGAGAGGAAAAGAGAGGGGAGGCAAAAGTAAGGGAGGTACTTTGACGCCCTTGGCCCTCGGGCTACGCAACTTGTAACAATCTCTCTCTCTTAAACTCCCACTCTGGTGCCGCCCGAAGGGCTCTTACGGTCTCGCGAGGTGACGCGAAACCCTCGACCAAACTGTTGTTTGTCATCGTCAACGTCAGGTGGGTTCTTTTGTGCTGCTCTGCGGCGTTACTACAAAACTAATTAAAACTCCCCTCCGCCCTTAAATGGTGAGGATAATTTTAGTAAAAGGTCAACCGTAACGATAGCTACGCACGCACCAGTCGTCGGTTCGAACTCGAAGGCGGATATCATACCTACCGCGAGATCTCCATCGCCGGTCCATGGGAGACTTTAAATATGAATTTTGGAATTTTGTAAACTAATTTTCACCGAAAAACTAGGTTTATTCAAACTCCTCGGGGTGTTCTTGGAATGGGCTGAGAATTTGATTTTTTAAAATTGAACCGCGTTCGCTGGATTAGATCTTCTCAAAAACTACCCCTTGGTCCAGATGGCTATTCGACCGATGGATATGCTGACGGTGGCGGATGGGCGCTAAGCTTCCGAAGGGGCTGGTCCTGGTGCACATAATGAAACTATATAATGAACGGCAACTCCTCGTAAGATTATTGATCAGTGCCAGATGGAGAATTCCGAATTCAGCTCAGACGTGGCTTGGTATTCACGAGGCGTCAGGACCGGATGAGACCATTGCTGACAAATGCGATGTGTGCGTCGCACATATATCGAGAGGAATCCGCGAGCCGGTTGGATAATCGTTTGTCCCGACGATCCCTTACGAGGGAATCCTCGCTTTATCCTGTCACCGTGTATTCCCGAAAGATCTGCCTTAGCACTTCCAGCTGGTCAAAGTGCAAAGTCCTACTTATAGGTTATGAACTTACGACTAGTCGTGCTATGCAATGTTCATCCTTGTACGTAATTTTTCGAGTACGACTGAGCGTCAGGGATGGACCTGAAATTGATCTGGCACATTCTCGGAAAACGTGGCTGTACGAAGAACGTGACACTCTCGCACTGACCCCACATGACGCAGGTCGCTCCTATAAATATATCAAGGCGCCTTAAGACTGTCACTCGGAAGCTTTTAAAAGTGGTCCAGCTTCCGGGACTAGTCTGACCCTCTACGTCCCGTTAGGCAAAATGAAGCTTCTCAGGACTCACTTTTCGAAGAGGTACCCTTAAAATGGGCACCCTTAGAGGAGGTTCGCGTGACAAATCGAAAAGCGCTTTTGTAAGAGTCCTGGGGACGGATGAAGCTTTTGCCGCGTGATAAAAGTGGCGAATCTTGGAAGAGGTAGGCACGAGGGACGAAAAGTTCGCACGATGAATAATTGGATGGAAAACGAGTGCGGATGAGATGCTAATTTTTTATTTCCTTACCAGCTGCGTTCTCGATGAGAAGATTCGAGGGGTCTTTATATATAGGTATGGGATCCCTCTTTTGCCAGGATTGAAGATAGAGCATCGATTGCCTGCGGTTGGATGGACAGTTTTATAGGGGTTGAAAATGTTCTGCTCGAGGATTTCATTGTCTGGGACACGTGTGACGTTTCGGTAGGGGGTTGTAAATGTTCTACCAGAGTAAAGACGGCTCGACAATGAGGATCACGAGGGAATGGAAGAGAGGGTAGCAAGTGCGCGGCGGAGGAATGTCAAATGAGAAGGAAAAAAAGAAAAGGGTTGACGAGTCAGAGGAAGCATACCGTTAGGGGCAGAGGACCGAATGGGGATGAGACGCAGGGTGGTTTGGTTCATCCCTACTTTTCATTCTTCCCTTGTTGTTCCATTCCCCGGAAGATCAGCGGTGGGCTTATTGCCTCATGAATATGTATAGAGGAGGTCGCTACCAGTAGCGTAACAAGTGAAAGGTACCGTTTAGGATAGGTATAGAGCACAGGGGTGCCATCGTGACATCGGAAAGGGATGACAATTTTTTTTCATTTTTTTTCCTCATTTAAAAATTCCGTGTAAGAAGTATTATTGTCGGTTTTCCGCAATCTCGATTGGTCACATAGCATTTGCTATTTTAGACAGTTAATGTTATCAACGATATGGCAGATATTATGTAAACGAAGATCAATCAGTAAAATAGGCTGACTGGTTTAAGAAAGGGTTGTCTGATTTAAAAAGGTATGCATCGTTCGAGAGAGTGATATGGGAGTTAGCGAACAGGCTGGTCAATTTTGAAATACGCTATTTTTCATTTTTAAACAAAGTAGTTCATTTTGAAAAAAAAAAACTGCAAACACGCCTTAATAATTTTATCTCTCACGATATCAAGATCTACCCCTGACTTAAAAATCTATAGCGTTTTAAAACGAGGCTCGAATCGAAGGAATAATCTTTTTCAAGATTTCCTTGCTGCAACCGTAATTGAATTCTCGAGGACATTTTTCTCGTCTTCTACAAAATTACGTGGAACGACGTCGCCGTCGTGTAATGCAGCTAATTCTCGCAGCGTTCGAGGATAAAATCATGGACGCCCGCGGCTATCATTAAGTGTCGCAAGATTTTTATCGGAAACTCACACTCTGATAAAAGTTTTGATCTTCTTATTTCCTGCAGAAAGCTCTTTCACTCGGTCTACTCACTCGTGAGCAAAAGTCTTACCCGGGAATCACCTATCACGCACCTTCAGATATCCGAGCTCCACAATTGTGTTGCATTTTTGGGAAAGGCACGTGGCCCGTTGACTTTCGGTGGAAAAATCTGTTGTTCCGAGACAGTCTGGACCTGCGCAATTAAATGCTAGCTTAAATGATTAAAACATTGGTGAAAAATTTTTTCAAGATTTGACAATTTCCTTGTTTTCTGGGTCCATTGCCCACCCAACCACAAATGACCTCAGAAACCTGTATTTTCAAAACCAGACCCTCAATTTTATATACAGGGTGTTTCTGTTAACTCTGGACATACTTCTAGGGTGTGTAGGGGCTGCTTAGACAAGCATTTTGAGATAAGACACCCATGGTCGGAAACTCATCCTAACAGCTGTGGAGGACTTTGAAGGTTTTAATACCGCGTGCTTGTTCGTAGCGTAATGAATCAGATGTAATCACTTTCGACTCAACGCTTTACTCACCCGCAGAAAAGAGAACAACGTTGTTATGTAAAATCAACAAAATGATAAACAATGAGAAAAATAACAAAACAATATTTTTTAGTTCAGAATATAATTTCTCGTCTTCAAACTGATCTTTTACAGTAGGTGTTCGAAGTGTCCGCCACCTTGAAGAAGGCACTCCATCGCACCGGCCCACTACAATATCATTGTGCGGGAGTACCTGAACGAGAAGTACTCAGGTTGGTGCATTGGAAGAGGTAAAACTTTTATTTCTGGGGCAGAATGAAAGATCTAGTGTACCCCGTAAACGGTAGACCTGTGGCCACGGAGATGGACCTGGTAGCAAGAATTGTGGCTGCCGGTGACGTCGTTCGAGATGAGCTTGCTAAAATACCTGAGGCAATGACTAGACGTGCGATGGAGTGCCTTCTTCAAGGTGGCGGACACTTCGAACACCTACTGTAAAAGATCAGTTTGAAGACGAGGAATTATATTCTGAACTAAAAAATATTTTGTTATTTTTCTCATTGTCTATCGTTTTGTTGATTTTACACAACAACATTGTTCTCTTTTCTGTGGCTGAGTAAAGCGTTGAGTCGAAAGTGATTACATCTGATTCATTACGCTACGAACAAGCACGCGGTATCAAAACCTTCAAAGTCCTCCACAGCCGTTAGGATGAGTTTCCGACCATGGGTGTCTTATCTCAAAATGCTTGTCTAAGCAGCCCCTACACACCCTAGAAGTATGTCCAGAGTTAACAGAAACACCCTGTATATGGTCGTGTCCATGTCGTGGAATGCTTAAGAACCTTATACCAAGTTACCTACGTACCTAAACCACCCCTACCTACCCCACTAGGTTGACCAGGAACGTCGGCGTTTAAAGCGAATGCGGAGACCCAGACCGGGCGGTCTTTAGGAATCTCAGTAATATCGTTGGGAAAAACTTTTGTTCCTGAGAACAAAGACCCCTGCGGAACAGATAGAAGCTCACGGTCTTCAGCGTAAAACAAACAGCTTTTTGGTAAGACCCGTAAGAGAGCGACATGAAAGAGAAATAGAGAGAAAGAAAAGTAAATCACGAAGGGACAACTTTCTGGAGGAGATCGAGGAGACAAAGAAAAAAAAAAAAAAAAAAAAATTCTTGAAAAGATGGGGTGAAAAAAAAAATATTGGAAAATAGATAGAGCCAACTCTGGAGGCTGCCCATCTTAAAAGACGAAAGACAATTCATTGAAGGGAACTTTTTCTACGTCCTAGGTCAAGTCCGACGAATGAACCTGATCCTGTGGAAGATCCGTAACTTTCGAGGTGGTCCTGGTGAAATCAAATCTCGTCCCGGGATCGCGCATGGACGTTGATCACCGAGCGGACGGTCAAGGGTGAAAATTCGGGCACTCTCGACAAAAAATGGCCGACTTCGGACCGATGCGGCTAATCATGGACTCCAGCAGTGAACCGTGAGAAATGACCGGATCCGTTTGGGGCATCTGGTCTCAGCCTGGACGCAACGCGTCTGCTTTTCTTGTCGATCTCCCACAGCGAGAACTGCCTCCTCGCACGTCACGCGAGAGAAAAATGTTCTCGTAGGCCTACTGATCGCGTCCGGTCGCTGAGATCGATACCGAACAATGCGACATGTTTTTCTACCTTTCCTAACCCACGGGGAATATCGATTGGACCGTACGCGGTAAAAATGGTCCGGGCTAACCTGCCGCGAATTCGAAGATATTTTTCATCATCATTAACCATACTCAACACGTGTCAGAAATTCAGATAACTCACTGCCAGATGTGGATCACCTTATCCATAAACGTCAGTTCCAATACACCTCGTGATTCGAATGTAGCCGTGAACGTGGCGGGAAATTTAAAAAATCCATTCGAGACCCCGTCAGAAGTAAAGCAGGATATTCTCTTTGACTTTATGAATAAATGAATATAAGTCTATATTACTTTACTCGATGAAAATTTCAAGTGATTATTTTTTTTTTTCCTAAATCTTAAACGACTCCAATTTTCTTAACATTGAAAAAAATGAGAGTACGTTCCCTGTACGCAGTTACCGAGATAGCTTCTCTTTCAAAGGGACCAAGGACTCGATCCTACTTTACCGACGGAGGTAAAAAATATTGGTAAAGAGCGATGGAAGTCGTGGCTGTTATTGCTGAAAAATAAATACGAGACAATGCGAGGATGAAGGGACCGTGGAATAAAAATTTTGCCGTTGCGAGAAAACTTTTGCAAAATCCTCGGAGCTTCTTCTCCCTGTCGAGGTGAGAAATCTACGAGTCGTAATCGACGTGAGAAAGGTAGGATTAAATGACGCGTAAGAGGCGTCCCTTTAGAAAGTCGGTAAGTCCTCTTTCGCATAAATAAAATTCCATGCTCGTTGCAACAGAACGAAGGAGATCGCGAGAGCGAGGAAAACTACCGGGAAGCTTCTGGGTATATTCGTAAGAGTTGAAAAGTTGTGCCAATAAACCTGAAAGTTAACCACTCGAATTACGTGAAAAGGAAGGCGAATCAAATCTCCTGTAAAAGTCTTATAAGTTGAGAAACGACGTCACTGTCGGGCGATACCGATTCCTCGAGAAATTCAATATGGATACCGACGCTCCTTGTACATACACTTACGTATCTTTTAAAGCATAGAATCCAGCGGCACGAATACTCGATAAATGTAAAAATAATAAAATTCTATAAGAATAGCCTTATCGTCACAGACTTCACACAGGCAATATGCCGTCTCGACTCTGGATATCTATACGCTACGGCATACAGCACGTATAGCACACAGAGAGAATCTCCTTCGAATTTCTATCCTGTTTCCGGTGCATCTCGTGTCGCGACTATATCCTGCCATCCGTTTTATCCAGCAGCAACTGCATCCTGGCTTATCGTTCTGGATGCATAACAAGAATCCTAAAGCGAGAAACCCCCCGAAGCATCGAGCCTGTCGCTCACTCATTTGCTATACGAAATCCCGTGGATTCCGATGGACAGCTTCCGACCGGAAGTAACCAACCGAGGCCGTGACAGGATCAAGTCGACTCGTACGAATTGAAATTTCGAATCCGTTAAACGCTGATAAATACGCTTTTTCAGCTCACAGCGTGCATTTATATTTGTGGAAAATAAACAAAAATCCATTACCCGTATTGTCACGGGGAAAATATTATTTGTAAATAGTACTATATAAATATTATATATAATCAGAACGATATAAAAATTACACATAAATAGTAACGATGTATGGCAGATACCCAAAAAAAAAATTTTAATCTGACAGTCGTAAACTCATATGAAAATTTTCATTTGATGACATTTAATGGTACTGTGACGTCAAGATAATCTCTATTCCATAGGACCTGCCAAGGATTCTTCGCTAGGGGCAGATTTCCGAAAATCGCAATGCCACGTCCAAACGTCTCGGGTCGTAAGTCAATAAGGGTTGTGGTTGAGGCGGAAGGAAGGGGTGGTAAAGGGGGAGGGCCGATAGCAGCTAAACCCAACCAAGGAGCTATGCGGGAATATGAGGATTGCCGCAGGTCACGTCAAGCTTCATTTAAAATAAATAAAAGCGAAAACGTAGCGAGGGTAGAAAACTGGGATGAAGCTAGTGGGTAAACGGATCAAAGTTAAGCCGAAGGATCCTTATATCCCATGTTTGCGATGGCGGCCAGGAACGTGATCACAGCAGATTTATGACTTCCATGGTTATGTCTGTGGTTACGAGACGCGTATAGGACTATGACGTAAAAGAACGTGCAGAAGAATTTTTTTTAAATTCCTAAGATACATGTATCTACGAATGAGAAGGGTTGTTGCCGATAAATAAATCATCCCTTAAATTGTAGGGTTTTACGTCTGGCACTTCGTCGTGATTCGGGAAGTGGTTGCCTGGAAGAAAAAAATTATGGCGACGCGGACAATGTGGCATGAGGTCATCGTCCCTCTTACGCGGTCGGTAAGTTAGGGATCTACGGTACCGTCTTACTTACGAAATCACGATAATTCGTACTGTGTCTCTTATGTACAACCTGTACACGAAATATCGTCAAAGTCATATAAAAATGATCGCGAGATGCCCGTTGGGGTAGGTCCGGTCCTTACGAACTTGGCTAACGTTTACCAATGAAAGGGGAACGGTTTATCGGTCCCATATCTCCCAATAAAATATTTGATTTCAACTCCAATTTTCAGGGTTCGAATTTGATTGTTTTGTTTACGCGAGTGCCCGTAGGGAGCGAGGGCGTGAACAGATTTCCTCTAAATTTTCGGGTACGTCGTTGTGGCAATATGGCAGAAGACGGCGTTCTCCAAATGGTCCACCGATTTTATCAAGGGTCCCTACTGGAGGCTGCAAAAAATTTTTGAGGTAAAATTTTTTATCTATTTTATGTCTGTTTGAGTGGGTACCATGATCGCTAGTGACAGTCTTGACGGACTCGATCTAAAAACACGAGACTGCCAATGCATGGCAGATCTATTCCTGATTTTATCTTCCCGAAGATGAGCTAGGGTCAGCTTCCTCGTTTTAAGATTATGAACTTCTCCTAAATGTTCTCGTTCTTACTTTACTCGTGACAGCCTTACAAAGGTTCGGTCTCTTAATATTCAGCACGTGGTCGTCTCTACGTAACCATTGTTATTCCAGAGATCGAACGAAGAGGAGACCCGACGGACGAGAAACGGTGTGCTTAAAAATTCAGGGATACCAACGGAATAACTTGCGAAGAACCATCCCCTTGCCTAAAGCAGCCGTCGCAGCCACCTCACCACTTCGCGACCCTAGCCGCCCTGAGTCCTCCCCCTGACCGCCGCCATTCACCCATAGACCCATCCAAAGAAATATTTATAGACAATCGCCGCTGAAGAAAATCGATAGAGTCCACCGAGCACAGAACATTGGAAGAAACAAATCAACGAACTACCGGGATGATTTCTTGGTAAAGAGTTCATCAATCACGGGAAGTGACGTCGACAACGGCTAATCGGTCTAACATCCCCGGAACAATAAATGTAATATACTGGTTCTTACCTATACATACCCGAAGCTCCATCTACTTTGCTATACTCCCGTCCCTTCCTTTTTCCGCTTTCCTGTCCCACGAGAAACTCCTCTTTATTTATATATTTCCCAGTCGTGCTTCCAAGAGATTCGTGGCCGCAAGATCCACCGAAAATATCAGCCTAGCTCCTCGACGAATTCACGTTGAAAAAGTTATCTTTGACAACCTATACAAAATCCAATTCACGATACCGTCAATAATAATCGCACGGGATTGATCCGTTGTGCTTATCTTATCTTTCGTATACTCGTATACCTCTGGAAAATTGATGACGATGATACGTTTTAATGTAAAAAAATAAACAAGATTATAAAATGCTTTGGCAAACTTTTGGTACTGTTTGAAAATACGGCTGAACCACTGCGGACTAATCGGACTGCAGTTCCTATGGAAAGAGCCAACGGCTGTTCCGCCTATCAACATCCTCGATTAATCTATTAGAATGCACTGCGTAGTAACGCGTTGCGTAATAGAATCAGCGTTCCGTAGAAAAGAGCGCAGTGTAAAAGGAGGCTCCAAGCGAGAATGGAAAGTGTCAGCAGAGGTATCGATCGTTGGCGAGGAAAAGTAGCTCTCGTTACTGGCGCAGCATCTGGAATTGGTGCAGCAATTACAAAGGCTCTGCTGAAAAACGGTTTAACGGTAGTTGCGGTAGACGTGGACAGCGAAGGACTGAATCGTATGGGAGAGCAATTACGAGATGAAGATCTGCATCCCATGGAGTGCGACTTGTGCAAGGAAGAAGACCTGAACAAAGTATTCGAATACGTAAAGTGTAATCTAGGCACAGTGAACGTGCTGGTGAATAACGCTGGTGTAACGAATTACAAAAAAATAATTGGTAAGCCGAAATTGGTGGGAATAAAAAAAATAAATAAATTTTAATTTATCACCGCAGCGAGGGACAGGTAGACGGTTACGACTGATGAAAAAAAAGTCTGTATACGATGGTCCAATTTTTACGGATGCTGCGAGGGGGGGAGGAAAATTGATGAATTAACGCGAGAGAGAGTCTGGAGCGTCGCTGCTTTTGTATTTCTGATGTTTCTTTGGGCGGCTTTTAAAAATTCCATAAATTATACTTTCAGAGAGCGACAGGGCGGCGTTCGCCAGGCTGCTAAATATTAATGTCCTCGCGGTGGCCACGTGCGCCAGCATGGCGGTACGTATGATGCGAGAGAGCAATGCAGAAGGTCACGTTTTCAATATCAACAGGTATCTAAGCAAACCTTAAGCTAAACCTAACCTAACCTAATCGCTATTAACTATTTAGTAAATTTAACCCTTATTTCGGCTGGCTTCTCCGCGATACGTTTATATAAGCCCGTCTTGTTAATCGGTGTTAATTAACGCGGTCACGAGGCTAAACGCTGGGTCGCAGCTGCGTAGCCAATTCCACCCTCTGTTAACGGCCTTCTTCTCTCCTTCGTAACCCTGTGTCTGTGTATCCTTGATTCACTCGAACAATATATATCTTTATTCCTCTTACTTTTATTCCTCTCTCGGCTGAGTAAACTCCGCGTGTAACCGTGTATCCACTTCGCTCAATTGTTTCCTCGACGCAGTTTACTGGGCCATGAAATTCCTGAAGGCGTCCCCGACGACGTTGACGGCTCCGGCGGATGGAATTTATATCCCAGCTGTAAGCATGCGACTGTCGCCATGACGCATACGATACGACGGGAATTGGCCAAGATCAAAGTTCCAATCAGAGTTACGGTGAGATTATTGAGAAATAATTATTTTTTTATATTGATCTCAGATCGATGATCTGATATCGAGGAAATTTTTTTTATTGATTTTTATTTAACAGAGCATCAGTCCCGGGCTGGTCAGAACCAATGTCAGTGGGCATACGCCCTCTCTCAAGAAATTCTTTGATAAATTGGAATGTCTGGAACCGGAGGATGTAGCCGACGGCGTAATGTATGCACTGGGTACACGTAGCAAGGTACAGGTACGTAAAGTTGCGAGCATTGAAGAATTTTTAACGTGCAATGAAAAAGTCTGGCATCGAGCTAATGTTAATTTATGGGAGAGTTAATGAAGTCATAAAAAGTTTTTTTTCTGGTTTTTAGATAACGGAACTTACGATACGGCTAACCGGTGAACTCTGAAGCAAATATCTTTATGAGAAATTTCCCAAGAAACTCTATGGGCTCGTTCTCGTCCGATTGCCAAGGGATAGAGAGCGCTCTATGGATTTTACTTTTCTAACTGTTATTTTCACTTCCTTCAATTAAATGGAGAAATCGATTCCTCCTCGAGGACACTCAGGGTCGTTTCTCATGAAAATCACGCTCCCCCGTTAAGCTTTGTTATCGTAACAGGTCGACCTCCAATTTTATAACAAAATTGTAATTGCGTTCTCGACGAAGGACGAACCCATGAAATTTGAAATTCCGAAGGCAGACAATTTTTTGCGTCCTGGGCTTTGGGTGATTTCACATTGCTTGGGTAAGAAATAAGCAACGATATGAAAGTGTTCCAAGAGAGCCAAAAAAAAGATGTAAAAATTATATCAGAAGGTGGGAAAGAGATCAAACGAAATTTACAGCGAATTTCATAGCTTCTACGTTGTAAGAAATTGGAAATGATTAAAAGAAAAATCATGGCGGACACCAAATATAAAAGTAGGACTGTGTCGTTAATAAGAGAAAAAAATAAACTATATTTTTCATGTTAGCGTATACAACAAAAATTTACCGGATACTCAATGCTGTAGCCCCATACGGTACAGCACGTGGCACCACTGTGTACATTTCATTATCGGCCCTCCGTTTCTTTATTTGAGTTTCCCTCGATATTCTTGCCTGATTATTGTTTGTTTTATATATTAAGTAGGCAGGGGGTTGGCTGCCGGAATCGGGACCGATAGAATATCGCTATGGTGGCTCATGGTGAGAAGCCTCGCGTAGCGAGACAAGAGAGAGAGAGAGAGAGAAAGATGGGAATAACAAGGCTTTTGTAACGCTGTGAAGAGAGACAGAAGGAGGAAAGAAGCGAGTTGCGTTTCCGCTGTCAGTTACGTCAGAGCCAACTATCGGGTATAGGTACCTTTCGGAAGAAAGGGTAATTGGATTTGTTCCCTCCTGACAAATAATCTTTATTCTTTCCCAAAATTCTCCCCGGTCTATTTCTCCATCTTAAGGATTCGTAGAGACTCGACGCCCTTTTCTTACATCTAACCTAGTCGCCTTGTGACCGTGAATCGAAAAATCACGTCACAGGTCATAGCCTCTGTCAAGGATTGCTTGTGGTCTGCAAAAAAATAGTACAGGCGAACCGACTATAGTAATTTCAAAAAACGACAAGCATCAGGTGTCCGAGGAAAGACCGTAGATTAAGAAAGCAATGATAGAAAGTGCGACTATTTCCCGTTTGCAAATATAAAGATTATTTATAGTTCCAACACAATAAGCCTCATAAATTGCATTTGTGTCGCTCGAGAGAGCACGGCCGTTATTGCGAGAAGCTCAGGATTTTATTTCCTAGCATTTTTCCCATCTATATTTTACATGAGGAGCGATACCAGTGCGTGAGGGTAAGGGCCGAGCGAACTTCGCCGTAGTAAGGGAGAGCGAAGTATAGGGCGCTTCAAAGGGTACAGAGGACCCGTGGAAAGGGACGAAGAATAATTTAGCTGTTTTCAAGTATAAGCAGCGATAAATTTACATATTTTAATATGAATTCCTAAATACCAACATATCCCTCCCATACAAATATAAACGTCCTTCTTGATCATTGGCGTCCCTCTACGTAGCATCCCTCGCAACTGGAAGACGTACAGTAAGAAAAAAAATGGTACAGGTTAATCCAAGAAACGGAGAGACAAGCTGCGGGAAAAATAGCAAAAGGAAAAATATTGTTACGTCACCATAACCTCCCAAGAGCTCAAAGCATCGTCCACGGGAGCAAGTACGGATACACGTATACTCCAGTCCGACTGTTTCCAGTGCATCGCGAACAACTGTTACTGCTCCATATCATATACCGTCTGCGATCGGTCCATTGTAAAAGAATATTATCGTTTTCACAGAAGACTTTACGAGCACTCAGCAGCGACGATGCCCTGTACACGGTAGAGCAAGTTGAAAGTGCGCCTTAAAATCTCGACGCGTTTCATGCTTGTTTCATAGCCGCGAAAATTCACGAATAAAAAGAACTTTATAACACGAGGCCAAGGCTCAGTGCACAAAGTAAATATCATATTTCTACGAACAGAAGAAAACAATTGTTTATCGGTCCTACACGCGCACGATGGACGCCGGATAAGATCATCGAGATTAAAGTTAACTCACGACCAGTCAACAATTGATAACTGCGAAAACTTATTACGTAAGAGCGATACCGATACGGTTAAACTCATCCGTAGGTAGTTACTATAGATCCGCATCAGCTGATAGAAAATATTGAGGCAACAGGAAGATTAATTGATACGACATTTAGTAAGCATCGACCAACGTGAAACTCACTGTTATTTATAACGTATATAAATACGTACCTATTACATATCATACGTACATCCGCTACCGCGTGAAGTCTGCTGACAACTTCAGGTCCCTGGATAAGTAGGTTTAGCGCGTAGCTCCCGACTCTATGCATAAACGAGAAGCACGTATCCAAGTAACGACCAACCAACTCGGAGCAGCCTCGTGGCCCATAAGCCACCTCGGCGCATTACTTTTACCCAGCAACCACCGCGGCTTTCATCAAGAAATACAATGCCGACATTAACCAACGTTTCTCGTTCCGTTTAACATAGTAAACATAACCTAGCACCATACAAGATATAAGCAGTCTACGAATAAAGCCTGTAGCGAAAAAAGAAATTGAAAAAAGAAAATTCAAGTATATATATCAACGAGGTAGGTAACTTCGTAAAAATAATAATAACACTTATGAGTAAGAACCGAAAGGTCTCTCCGAGCCGTGATCATCCGATTCACCGCAGCACAGAGATTCTACTCGAAAATGGTGCCCACCTTGCAAATTGGATTAGAGCGATACGTTTCCCTCTCCCATCCCCAACCGCCGCCCCACGACCAACTGGGAACAAGCCGTTGCATCTGGCGGTTTTGCTGCGGTGCGCCACCCCAGTTTCACCCTGTCTAAGAATTCAGTGCAGCTTCCGAGCGCAATACGATTTGTGGCTCGACTCGGAGTCCTGGAACGAGAGGAGTCGAGACGGCGAGGCGAAGGAGCGCCAGAGGTTCCTACCTACCTTACGTAGTGTGCCAGTAGAGCGTGGAGTAATGGAGAATAGAGGAATATAGCAGTGGGTAGAGGACGGAGGAAAAGGCGAGGATGGCTAAAGCCACCGATGGGTTCGTTAGCGGAACACTGCCAGTGCAAACATACCCACTTTAACCAGGGCCGTACGTGCGAGGCTGCGGTGTCGGATTCGAAGTGGTTTGTGGCCTCGCGTATATGGCAGGACGAAAGAGCCGTGTCTCCTTCAGCGAAATTACGAAACCTCCTACCGGCGAAGCTCCACATTTTTATGCGTGATCGTCCTGGAGTCTCTACGGTAAACATTATACTCGAATGAAGATCGGAGTGTGTATGCTATATGTTTGTATACATAAAGATAACTTAGATAACTAAGAGGTATATTTATAACGTATCTCGATGTTTCCACACGACGATCAACGATCACGCTTATTCATAGCATCGCTTATATGTAATTCCCTTGGTCAATTTGGATTAGTTCGTGCGCGAATCTCGAAAGGAGAAACTGGATCTGTCTCTTGAGTAAATGTACATAGGATCCGTACTAAAGACCTTCGACAAGTATTTGGCGATCATCAGGACGCAAACTGGCTGTGCGTGATACATGGGGTGAAAGGTTAGGTTAGGTAAGCATCTATAGGAGGCGAAAGGAAGAAGTGAACGTCAAAATGTTTTTATATAGTGTATATCTATAGCGTATATGTAGGATATATATATACGGTTATTCTATACAGTACTCGAATGGATGCATATAATGTGCACCTGGCCTTGATACAACACGAGTCGTGCTTAGCGACCAGCTTACGAAATACAGTTTGGAGCACGCGCGTTATCTCACTCAGCTTAATACGCAGTTATGAAACTGCGAGGCGGCAAAGTTACGGAACAGTTTCCGCCAAGTATTAATTTAATTGTTCCGAAACCTTTGACCCCCGCCCCACTCGAAATTGCACCTTCGACGGCAGACCGAATAGCTTCGTCCTATATACACCCGAGGCTCTATCTCGATTATACCGGCTTGCTACGTGCCTATATTTTTTTTGCTTTTTTTAGGCTGATAAAAATAAAAATTTGTTACGGCACTTCTTGTACGATTCTTACGATTTTATTTTTTTTTACGACAAAGATCCAAAATCTTTCCGTAAACCTGACAATCATCGGTGCGGAAAGATAAGCAAGTCTTACCTATATTTTCATGTTTAGCTTTCGACAGTGACTGGTTGTCAACGGGACAGAGTAGTCCTTCCGGTCGGATGGAGTATAAATAAAATTGAAAAAGAAAAGAGGAAAAAAGTACGAGGGTTCGAGAGGAAGCGACAGAGGAGATGGAAAAAAAATGTATTATCGAAGCAGCGAGAGGGGAAACATTTATTCGGCATTTATTATCAGCCGTCCCCAGGAATCGTTCACCTGCCACAGGACGATTCTCGCAGGAAAAAGCAAAGTCTATAAAAGCGTCTTTCGACGATCAGGAAGACGGATTTACGATGATACCGGTGCGCGATCATCCTCGAAAAATTTCCCAAGACCACCTCCTCTCTCCCCTCCCAAAGTCCTCCGCTCGATACGACTAACGCGTATCAGGACTACCACCATTTACGATCGGCCGATCCTAGCAAATCGTTATTTACTTTACCACGTATAGCAGCTAGACGACACCTCGAACGCCGCAGCTCTCGACTCTATGGTTTTATGACCCTCTGTAATGGGATTACTGGATCATCCCATAAGCTGTTTGGACGCCCTATCCGACGGAATATTTCAAGCCGGGACGCAGCAAAAGGGACTTCCGATACAGCGTCGACGCTCTCTGTATATAATATGCTAACTGTTGAATCCAACCTAAAGCAACTGGCCCGTAGCGTTACGAAGAGCAGTCGTTGTTCCGAGCGTGGGATAAACAAAGATCCAATAATAAAAGATAACAGGAAGCTGAGAGAATAAATCGAGTCGTTCACTGTATCCCCTATGCTGTGCAACTCTAGGTAGACGTCCCGCAATACCGGAGATATTTCTATGACTCGATGAATAGTTTCGGTACAGTGGGAATCCAGCACAGGATAAAAGATACAGTTGCCCAAAAACAAACTCACCGATCCGAAAGTTCGAACGTGCAATTTTCCAATGGTCCACGCTACACGACTCGCGCCGCTATGCGTTATGTATAACGATGCGGATACACCGACCGCATAGACATTGTATACACGAATTGACGTAGAATTTCGTGACCGAGTTGAACATTGCCGAAGGTATATTATACTTTTAACGGTACGTTCGGCCATTTTTTCCAAACATGCGCATCGGTGGAAAAGGTTCCTTGCGGCGATCTAGGTAAAGGGTTATTCACAGTCGTCATACCTGTTTAAATTTTCAATCCCAGCACAGATAGCAACGCATTGTTGGAATCGCCTGCATTTTCCACACCTAGTACTCCCCGACTCCCCCCAACCGCCTCTCCGCCACCATCGACTCACTGTCAAAACAAATAAATGGAAAGCATCGAGTAGAGCCTGTAACGCGAGCGAAATCCCGTTATTTTCCATTACGGTGAACATTTTAATTAGCCATAACCAGGCGCTTCTGGAATTAGGAAACACGTTGAAATTCACTTAACTCCCGATACCGGGAACATGATAGAATTTTATGAAAATCCAGATAGAATTAGGAATTATATTTAACGTTTATAATTATTCGTGTGGAGACGCACGTCTCACCTATATATACTTATAGTTCTTGAACAACAAGTGTATATCCGTATCAGCAAGGCAAAGCTGATACAGATCAAGTGTTTAATCTCGCTACGGCATCATATTTAAAATCTGACTAATCTAACGTTTGGTAATAGGACAAGATAGAGCACATTAACGGTCGATATATATTTCGAGAAGAATCGCTACCAGTTAACCAGTCCGCTGTGAACATGTGGCGCGTGCACGTCGTGGGGCTTCTCGTTATCTTCTTGTCCGGCATCGGAAAATCCTCTGACACCGGTGCGACCTTTTCTGCAAATTTGGGAAACCGGAAGGTGAATCTTAAGGAAGATGGAGAGAACTTCTCGGTCGAGCTCGAGAGAGCTGGTAAGTAACACATAATTTCTCCTACCTCGCAAGGAACCCAGGTCCTTTATAAACGAGCAGGACGTCCTCTCTAACGCTGGCTCGTATTAACGTTACACCGTACAGATGGCACGAAAGCCCTGAAAATCCTGTTCATCTCCGAGGCTAAGTCGACGACCATCCGCACCAGTCCTAGATTCATTCAGGATTGCCCGGACGAAGCTGTCTGCATTCAGTCGAACGATCTCACTCGAATCACCATGACTCAGACCAACTTTGAAATTGTCAACATTGCCATGCACAGTTCCGGAAACGACACGACGTTTCGGAATTGCATCAAGCTGGATGATGATGTCCAGTGGTTCGGTGGGCCTCAGCAGAAGAAACAATTCTGGCCAGTGCAGCACATGGTGTATCAGGATTACGCCTACTTGCCCATCGAAAACGAGAATGCCGCCATTGCCGAGCCCTATTGGTTGAATGGCAAAGGAACATTTATTTACGTTAACAGAACAGTCCCACTTTTTATCGGTAAGTAAAAATTTTCTCTCACCATAATTTCACCCGGAAGACACTTCTCTCATCTGGCTCATCTTTTACGCAGATCAAAATATTTATAAGTACCAGCATCTCTGTCTCGTCGCCAAGATAGACACACCGTACAGACCTCGTGGATACGTTCATCTCAATTACAACGTAGGAACGTTCTCTAATCCCAGACTTGCCCACCAGTACGCAGTTCAGAATTTCCTAGGAAAACCCACAGACATTCCAGACAAGGCCATGGTCACGCATCCCATCTGGTCCTCCTGGGCAAAATACAAAGTCAGCGTGAACGATTCCTTAATGCGTGAATATGCCGAAGAAATTCTTACCAATAACTTCACCAACAGTCAAATTGAAATCGATGACCTTTGGGAGACTTGCTACGGTAGTCTCACCTTCGATACCTCCTCAACCAAGTTTCCTAATATCCGCAACCTCACGACTGATCTCCACAATCTTGGATTTCGCGTGACCCTCTGGATCCACCCATTCATCAACATAGACTGCACCGAGTATTATAACTTGGCCCTGAAGAATGGCTACCTGGTCAAGAATATCGACGGATCCGTTGAGACTTCCTGGTGGCAAGGATCCAATGCTACGATCGTCGACTTCACAAATCCTGAAGCAGTGACGTGGTAAGGAACGATTAAAAAAAGCTCATTACCAATCCGTGATCGATCCAAGTGCATTGTGGTTAAAGGTTCACGAATCGTCTCACTGCTCTAAAGGAATCCTCAGGAATAGATTCCTTCAAGTTTGACGCAGGGGAAATATCCTGGCTGCCTCAACCGGCAGACTTGACCGGAAACCTAGAAGAACAACCAGGAATTTTTACAGCACTCTACTCGAAGCATCTGTCCGAATTTGGAAGCTCGATAGAAATAAGATCAGGTTGGGGAACCCAAAACTTACCAAGGTTCGTGAGGATCATCGACAAGGATACAAGGTGGACCTGGGACAACGGTCTCCCGACCCTGATCACAACCACGCTGACTATGAACATAGCTGGTTACGTATTCGTCCTTCCTGATATGGTAGGCGGGAACGGGTACGTGGGAGACGAGGCATTGATATCGTCAACACCTCCTGAGAAGGAATTGTTCATCAGATGGTTGCAGGTCAATACCTTCCTGCCAGCAATTCAATACTCATTCGTTCCTTGGACCTACGACCGCGAGGTAATTCCTTGAAAACAACAAAATTACATTAAAATCCAATAAATTAATATACATCTTAAACGTCAGACCATCGAGATATGCAGGAAATACACTGATCTGCACATAGAGTACGCGAGAGTCATTCTCGACATAATGGACGAAGCCGTATCGACAGGAGCACCCGTCAACCCACCAATATGGTGGGTGGACCCAGACAACAAAGAAGCCCATAAAATTTCAGACGGTAATATCTCCTAATTCGAAACTCTCCCAGTTTTATAATCTAATACCCATAGAAATTTAACACCCTTTTGACAATCTCTTACAGAATACATGCTGGGTACGACAATTCTGGTAGCACCGGTGATCGAGGAAGGCGCCGTTACTAGAAACATTTACTTGCCATCGGGACACTGGCGCGAGGAGGCCTACTCCAACCACACCGTTTACGTGGGACCGACGTGGATTTACGATTACCCGGCCCCGCTCGACGTCTTACCATATTTTACACTAGTAGCTCAAAGTAGTAGTACGGTACACATAGCCAGTGCACTGTTTACATTGTTAACGGTTATCGTAATTAATATATGATCTAATCAAATTTATCTTATCTAAATATTTTTAAGTATACATATTACATTATAAAAGATAAGTTTAAGTACTGGTTACGTTCTTTTATCTCATTGCCTAGAGGGGACAGTAGCATCTGATCAATCAATACGTTCCAGTATCTCTGGTCCTGAAACACGTTAATAGAATTAACGAGACTACTACTCCAGATTAAAAATATCGATTCATATTTCCTAATACAGATGATAAATATCTTTTTCGTTTTCTTATCGTCTCAAGATCCAAAGGCGTCATCCACCGTACCAGGACTAGGTTAGGTGCGCACATGGGGTATCCTCCTCGGTAAATAAACCGCCGTCGTCCAGCAATCATTCTCGCAAAATGTAATGGCCGAGTCCTTCGTAATTTTTCAAGTCACGGGTTGCGTCCTGGAGACAACGATAGTTAATACTTCTACGAGAAAGAGAAAGATGGGAGACTGCCAACCTGCCCCCCAAGGGGCTGCACGTCTTATCGGTAGTGGCGCACGCACAGGAGCCTGTAGCCATTTGTTACGCTAAGTGGTAACTGTTATACAGGAAAACGGCAAGTTCGTATTACTCTTACCACTTGCGGGAAAGATACTTGGCAATAGAGGAAAATTAAGGGAAGTACGCTTTCATTTCTGATCCCCGGCATCTCTCGCCGCGGACGAAAAAAAAAGAAACTGTAATATATTCCACTCTAAACATTCGCTATATTTAACCTTTTCCCCTGCCTCCAGCAAAGAGGCCAATGCCGTGGAACACGTAGGGATGGCAAAAGTGGAAAACAGAGTTGGACGCATTTTAACCTAGGTGTACGTGACGTCTGGTGTGGTCTCCATTCTCTTCTTGGTTATCCAAAGGTTCTATCGTACTTTCATTTCTATTTTCCATTTGTTTTTCTTCTCTCCTCTTCCTTGTATTTAACTTCCTCGAGCCTCGCGTGCTTCCTCGTGCTGAGATTAAGTCGCAGTCGGGATGAATCCAGAAAACGAGAGGAAGGACGTTCTCATTTCCATAGCAGCAATCTGGGAAGCACGTTTTCCAAATTAACCCGTGCAAGGGCGAATTAACCCGTTTAAAATTCATCCTTTTGTTGCTGCATGTTAATTCCATTCTTACGCCTCCTCCGCTAAATGTCTCTGCTTGCGGTTCGGTCCATGACGCTGATGACGATGCTGGGCGACCCTGAGTTTTGCATTGAAGGTTCTAATCGCCGGGACCCAAAGACAGCCGACTGGAATTCAAAATAGTAGCATAGCCATGAGCAAAGGACACTTTGGTGCCGTGAAGAGATAGGCCTACGCATAGAGCCAGGGGAAAAGGTACGTAAGCAGGCAGACAGCAGTCTCGGAGAATGGTGGGTACCGGGAAGATAAGTAGGTAGATACCCTAACGAACCAGACTCGAGTTAAGTCTCTGACAGCGGAAGAGAATTTAAGGACGGAATAGCCGGGCGGTGCGAAAGCTCAAGTTACGTTGAATTGCCGAGCGATATTTTAAAAGAAATTCAATAAAGCCCGAAGCAACGAACCTCATCTCCGAAGGACCGAGCCACCTCAAGAGGGTAGTAGGGTCACTCTTATAAACCGAGTAAGCCGACCTCCTCTCGTCCATAAAACTGAACTTGGAAGGTCTCTTTGTGTGCTGCCCACCTATCTTCTTAGAGCGATGGTAGTAAAAGGTACCGAAGGTCGTGAAGCTCCAGGAAGAGGTGCGACCGTAGGATGAGAAGCCAAAGAGGAATAGGAGGGATTGCAAACACTCCACGCGGGTCAACCCTGCTTCTGCTTAAGCTCCCTCTGGCGACGGTGCTGCCGGTTCCTTCTGGCTCTTGCCTTTGGCCAGCGTCACCCTCGTCAATTGATTATTTAAGCCCACCTTCCGACCTGCACACCTCCCTGAGAAACCAGCCCCAGCTGCATGTCCTCCCTTTCCTCGCTCTTCCCATAATCCTTTAGTTTGGCCAGAGGAATCCGGCGCACTTGAAAATTCAGTGGACCACCGCCGTGGACCTTTCAAACGAAGAAAGAATAGTAAAGTCGACCTGAGGGACCAATTTGAAAATTTATGGAATTCAACCCCTGTACCCAAAGAGCCGTATGGTATATCTACTGGAGTCGGGGAGAGACGTGAATTTTCGTGGTTAGTCAAATTAGAGGGGAAGGCTAAGCGGCATTGTAAAGGGTCCAAGGGCCAAAGGGGTCTCTAATAACGTTATCAGAGCTGGCCCGAGCCGGCGTCTCCAGTGGCAATGTATGCGGTAGCGGTAATGGCAGAACGTCGGGACGTCGAGCCAGTCGCGGTATCGCGCTACGACGCGCATACGGTGTTCAAATTGATTGGAATTGTTCCCGGCTGATATCTCCTTCCTGGCGGGTTGTGCAGCTTCGGGATAGATGTAGACACCGGGATGGTAGAGCCTGAGGTTGGGTTAGGTTAGCCCCGAGTATATCCGCGCCGGTACTGTTTGCAAAGTGGCGGGTACAACGGGAAAAGGGTTCTTCACTGGAATTAATTCCGAAGCTTCCGCCGAGAGCTCCACTTACTTCGCTTATCGCATCACTCGATGCGACGCCGTGGCGTTACTGTTCCATACCCGTGTAAAAGTAAAGGGTACCCGTGGCGACGGGGGTAGGTCCTTGCCCAGGCGTGTATGTACTAATAGCCGGGAATATATTGTGAGCTCGGTATCGAAGGGATGGAAAGGAACTTAACGTTCGCCGCAAGCCCGAGACAGATTCGGGAGAAGCTCTCTGCTCCTGGCAGCCCTTTATTAATTTCGGGTAGCTATGTTAATTTAAGGATTATAACGCGACCGCCACCCCTGCTAAGGACTGATCCATTATAAAATACATTATTCTCCACTTAACTTAACAACTCGCGCCCACCGCCGAAATTCAGAACACGGATTACGCTCGCCAATCGTATGCATATTCATGAATCCCACGAACCAATATTTATAACTGCTCCGAATACCATGCTCCAAATGTTCTACCGCTTCAACCCCTCGTACCACCCCCTTCGCCCACTCTCGTCCTTCCACCCTCCTAGTACCTACCTTCGAATATCAGGAGGATGCTCCGGTGCTCCCGCGTGCTTACGGGGCTGCTGCTTTGTGCTTTGCGCAGGGAAACGCGTACTGTGCCCCGTGTCTATGCTGCAGTATAGTAGCTGGAATAAAGGGTAGTGGAGCGCAGTAAGGGATGGTGGATCGAGAGGACAGAGCGTGGGGTGCGAGGAGGGTGGAATGGAAGGGAAGTTCGACAGGCCAGTTGAGAAAACCAGAGCGAACTCGAAAACGGCAAGAGCCGGAAGGAGGTAGGAAAAGCGAAGAGAATGGCGGATGGTACACGAAACGCGAGGAAACCGTAAGCACGGATCGTCGTGCCCGAAACAGATGGAACGAAGTTCTCCTGTTTTGGAATTACTCGTACGGGCATTTTTGAAACTAGACGAGTTATTGGCTCTTTGCAATTGTACCTACAGGGACTGTGTATATAGGTGTATGCCTCTCTCTTTCTCCTAAGTCGATTCCATTCTACGTTTCCTTCTCTCTTTCCTTTTTATCATCGTCCCTCTCCTACTTCCTCCTTGCCTAGTACGGTTCCCGTACGTTATACGCTCATGGGTAATAAAACATTATTTATAGCCCCCCGCTTCGACAGTGCCTATAAAAAGTTCCGTATAAAGTTGTAGTTTACAGTCTGCTAAATGCAACGCCATGAAACGGTCGCGCTTCGCGTACCATCTAACCTTCTTACGGCCGAAACAACCACCGGCCACCCTTTAACTTTAAGGAATACCGCAAACCCCACTTTTTTCGGGACGACTCCAAGACGATTTCCTTTTGAGTTCGTCCGCTGAGGTTTCCTCGGGATTCTCATGGTCCCGGACCCTCTGATGTTGAATCGACGTCACTCGGGTTGGGAAACTACCGGCTAGTTTCCAAGACGGTGTCGAACTGGGACGAGTGGCAATAAATATTTTGTGACCAAGGCACGATCCAGAATAGCCGTTTCTCATTGAAAAGTCATGACAAAAAAATAATACGATTCAACATTTTCAATTGGCCTAGGTAGACAGTCCCAACAGTACCAATCGTCAGATCGATTTTATCCCCTTTTTCTAAGGTAACGTGAGTGCCGCGGGATAAAATAGGCTGATTCAGCCGGTAAGGGCCTCTTGCGGTAGTAAAGAAAACTAGAGAATCAAAACACCACCATGCTTCTCATTCGCCAGCATCACTTTCTGGACCAAGAGCGCTCTGATAGAAATTACAAAAAAGAGGCTAGTCCTACCCTTACAACTTAAAGTTTGCCTAACATAACGTGTACGTCCAAACATTTCTTTAAGGTCGCTCCACACGGAAACAAAATGACAAACGCAAAGGAGACTTAAAAAGAAATCTAAAGGAAGAAGAATGTCAAAGAGCCAAGAGAGAGTCGGTGAAAAGAAAAGTTGGTGTCCTAAAACGATCACGGTAGGAAAGGCACGCACGAGGGACGTCTCGGACATTTTATTTGACGCGACGAAGGTAGCTAATCTTTATTGCGAAACGATGTGGGCCACGAGCCGAGAAACGGGCCTTTTTATTTCCCGGGCAGTTTTATGGCGCGCGCTTCTCCCATCCGCCCTCGTCGTGCCGCATCCTTTTTTTTTGCTTCTTCGCCTTCCTTATCCTTCCTTTTTTTCTTCACTCTTCTCTCGCTGTCACTTTTTTCTTTTCTCCTCTCTTTACGGCTACTTTACTTTATACCCACACCGCACGATAGGATTTATAACCGTGTCTTCGCTCCACACCTCTTGCGTCCATCGGTCCAACTTCCGTTAGTTATATCCTGCGCATCGTCATTTAACAGGCAAACGAGAAGACGGCTTCGTAGCTGCTCTTTCACCATGTGCGCCCAAGCTGCAGTATGCTGTACCGTGGAACCTATCAACAAACAAAACCACTTTTCAATTGACTTTTAACAATACGATCAGCAAATGGGATACGATACGGCTATCCGTCATGTTGCGGTACGTCGGTAAAATTTGACAGATAGTAAATATGGATTTGATCCTGGATGGTAATCGCGCGAGAGAAGCACGGGCCCGATTGATTGAATTCTCTATGCAGGTAGAAGGCACAGACACGTGTACAACAAGCACTGAGTCAGTTGGCCAACCGACCAGCCAGCCCGTCCAACTGACATATAGGATACTGGCAAACGCATGGGTAGAGAGAATACGAAGAGGAAATGCCTGCGGTGGTGAAGAGAAATCGCCACAGGAATCCATACTCAAGCGTAAAAAATACAATCCCGACAAGCACTCCTGACCCAATCAGCTTCCACGAGTAGCAGGGACGTTCCGGGACAATATAAAAATACGCGAACTAATAACACTCGGGCGGCGTTTATCTTTCGGCGATATGAAAGAAAAATAAAAGCACATTGTGCCGCGTGCCTTGGGGTGCCCTATAGAATCGACGCAATCGTACGCAACGCGACCAACGGTCCTAGGGACGCATATAGGGGGGTTGGATATAACATAATGTAATATGAAATATCGAAATGGACCCAAAGATCTTATCCTGCCACTTTTCTTTTTCCTCCGCTTCGTGTCCATTGTATACGTTTTTCTATCATTTCGCCCTTTGTCAGTACAGTATATATCCAATGGATCTATGCAGTCCCAGTGCTTAAGAAATTTTGCTACTTATTAATAACGCCTAATCGTCACCAGCTCTTTGATGATCCATCGTTAACAAAGGTAAACAAGCAAGAGCACTTTGCTCGAAAATTTTCTCTTTAGCGACCTGACGAGCATCGTTCGGATACGTGTATCACGTAAGGGTCTTGTAGCTAGTTATGTATACGTCGTTGGAAAAGGGGAGGAAAAAATGTCATAGAAGAAAAAAGAAGGATCTTGAAACTTTTGGCGAAATAAAATAAAATGTCAGGGCGATGCCAAGCAATACCAACTGGCAGGAACAATGAGAGGACATTTCATTCGAGACCGAGCTTTCCTTTATTATCGCAGAATTTAATATCCCACTAAAACTCGTTGCTGGTGCTGTTATACAATAAGTACCTATAAAGCTCCGTCCTTGGTGGGATGGTCTCTCCATTTGACGTAGTGCCATTTCTTAATGTTTGCCGAATAGACACGAGAACAAAGCATCAGCCGATCGTATCCATGGATTCCTAGGACAAACGACAGTGGGTAGATTAATTCATAGTACGACGCGAATGGCAGTTCTCATGAAACTACAAAGATTTCCATAGGTGATAAAAAAAATTCAAAAAGTTTCTTTTGGCCGATTTCATGTCCGCCCGACGTACGAAAGATTCAATTAGAAGGCAGTAGAAAAGCTAACGGACCTTCATGATAAAACATTTCCGGAACCACTTCGCGACAGTTGCGAGAGGGCCGTTTGATACCAGATGCTACCGAGAATATTGGATAAAAGTTTCTCTCGACTCGCGGGGAAATAATTTCACACTGGGTAGGGATGGCGGCCGGCCGTGTCCCACCGAAAACAAACTTTCTTCTTTTAGCCGGATTCTCGACTTGTCCTGTTCCTCTGTAGACAAAATGGACGCGCGACGCCACCTGACACTTTACATATATGGAAAAGTATTCCTTCCGAGTTGCTCCCACAACTTTCCTCGCCTGACCAGGTCCAACCGGAAGAAACTGCCTCCCGGAACTATCTACCTTCCACACGTTGCCACCTTACACTTCTCTGTTACAGACAAGACTGACCGATCCCGGCCAAGCAGTCTTTCGGCAGTGTATAAAAATTCTCAAAATTCTTTCTTGGGCTTCTTATACTGTACACGTATTTACTGTACCGAGTATCGAGTTACTCTTTGAAGCCACGTATATTAATTATATCTGATTCAGCTCTGATTATTCCTCTGTGGAATCTTCGATACAGGCCTAACCTCTGACATATTAAACCATACAGTCTCATACAGCCATTATGGCTGTGCAGTCTGTCTACAGTGGATACGCCATCAGCTACGACTAATGCCCACAGGCAGCGTGTACCATTAGTATATATATATTAGCGTCCGTACAGCATTAGTATCCGTATTGGGAGGAACGTTCATGTCCCGTGGCACTTTGACTGCGCCATGTCTCCCTCGCGCCAGCAAACTTTGGCCTTCGATACTCGCGACTAATCGAATCTCTGGGACACGAGTTACTTGCCAGTCTAACTTCCGAACTCCATTCGCTACAATCGTCTCCTAGTTGATAAGGCCTTTGGGAGAGTGTTGCTGGGTTGTTCTACGATCTGCGACAGTTCACTGATGCATTCACTTTGGAAGACCTTTGTTCCGAGACACGTGGATCTAGAAAGATCGAAGATGCTTGTAATAAAGATCATAAGACTTGTTAAGTAAGAGCGCTGTGATTTATAAGGTTATAAATACCTGGAGAAAAAAATTTAACTCCTCCGGAGGCCGTATAAGAGATCCCAGGGTCAATGCTCCCTTAAGTGTCAAAGTTCACGAAAGTCTCCGGTTGGCGTATCAGCAGGGCACAAGGTGGTCGCGTTGCGCATCAAGTTTTATTGCAAGGTCGTGGCGCAGAGTCAAGTCCGAGAAAAGAATAATTTGCGGGGTACCGCGCGATAAGAGCCAGCACCACGTAAATAGGTGGACGTGCATTTCCGGACTGGTGAGGGTAACATTAATTAAGTCGCGATAAAGAGTAGCCGCAGGGGAGTACACACCGATCTACATACCCGTGGCAAGCGACGTTCCAACAAAGAATTTAATTTCGTCCTCTTGATAAAAGAAAGCGTCTCTGTTTTATATACTTTAAGAGGTGGCTAAAGAACGCCCGAGATATATTATTCTTAAATGCCGTGAATTTATCTAAGCGGCTAACACCCTCCTACCTGCTGAACTAATCCATTCTAGATTTTAAAGAATTACACTCTCTCCCCGTTAACAAAAGCGAACAATCGGAGCAATGCTTTGTGCCGTATTTACATGGATGTAATAAAAGAAGTAGAGGAAGGGCTCACAGAATGTTTGTCAGTTCGATCGCGTTCCGTCTGGACTGTTCGCATGATGGAAACGCAGCATGCCAGGGATAAGGAGCCGAGGATAATATACATACATGAGAAACGCGTGTCACACTGGTATTAGAGGTTTAGAATGTCTGGCAATATCTCCTGCGCGATATTTCAATAACACGAAATAGAATATCGTCCCTGGTATTGCTCGATATTGAATAGGCATCATTTTTCCGCTGCACGGGGCATTAAATCTGCATCAGACAAAACGAACCGTCAGTTCCTGCCGTCTTCGGAGGACATATACGTACCCGAAGGAATGCCCGGCGAGCTGGAAGGACGCCGGAGAGCTACCTTGGAAGAATTATCTGCCGACGACATTGACGTACTTTGCCCCTTTCTCAATGTTTTCCTTTTTTTCCTCTACCCTTATCCTCCTTTCATCTTCATCCTCCTTGACTGCAACTGAATGCGCGTAGACGCCTCTACTCCTTGTCGATACCAAAAAACACTCTTGCATGTGGAAGACGAGGACCTGGAAGGAAACAAAACTGTTAGAAAAGGATTTTACTCTCGAACAGGTCGACACCCTGGCAATCTACTCTACCTGGCAATACCACCTTTCATTCTGTTATTCTCTTTGAGGTCCTCTTTGTGAAGTAATTCCTGGCCGATCGAGGACTCTTAGTAAAGATGGTACGGAGGTAGGTGTGCGATCCTTCGCGGGTGAAATTTCGATTGCAAAATTGCCGTTGGGGCTTGATTGAATTGAATCCACGATAAGGCAATTAGTGGTGGGAAAGGAGGTACCCTGAGACTGCCTGAGACTGAGAGCTAGACGGCTATGCAGACGGAGCTCCTTGGTCCAAGGGGATGAGAACGAAGATGGGAATGAGGCCCACGGGGTTGGTGCTCCTTAGAAGATAGCGGAGTGCAAACTCCTTTGTGTATCTGGAATAAGAAGCGCGCGCCATTAGAATGCAGCGTGCCGGTCTGCAATCAGACCGGAACAGACCCTCTAACTAGCTATGGATCCATAGACAGCGAAAGATTTGAACCTACACCGTAAACAAGGAGAAAATATACTGTAAGTCTTCTGCTCTATATTCAAGAAGATACAGAGAAGGAATCGGAGATCGTAGAATATTAAGGGTTTGTCATACCTAATGAAATCCCAGCTGCGACGCAAAGTAGCTGGATGCAAGTAGTACGATTAAAATGCAAACACCCCCAGTTTCTGGATTGCTTCGATTCCTGGAAATAAATTATAAAAGCTCTGTGAAATATGTAGGAATATAAAGTCGGCCGTGTCGGCCTGGGAAGTACCTAACCTAGTTTTTAAGGATCAAGTGGAATTCCGTGTGCCGGCAATTTTTCGATGCTGTTTACCGTCCCAACTTGCTTGAAGTTTTCCAAACTTATCTCTCTCTCTCTGCTTCCTACTCTTCAGTCATCCATCTCCCTGTATCCTCAAGGAACTTTAATCTTGAGCACCATCACGAATGCGATACAACAGAACAAAGATAGCAATCGCTTGTAGCCTTCGCTATTTCCTGTATATATACGGAATGCCGAGCACGTGGCTTTGTTACGAGATAATACTCTGCTTCGAAATTTATATCTGAACTACGAGTTGCGAGCTTGAAATTCGAGGGCTCTGATTAACGGATCTATATCCCACCTCTTAAGATTAAATCCAATTCGAGCTTAATTTCTTCGGTAATGAAGGAAAATCTATGGACCATGTTATATGCGCTTTAAATGCTCCATGCATTATGAGTATCTAATTGAAGTCAAAGGAATATTTTCATAAGCGGAAAAACTACCCATTGTCTCACGAAAGAGAATAAAAGTAATAAGCTACGAAAATACAGTAATTGCAATAAAAAGCTTACGTTATCATAACCACGTTAAAGAGGGATGCGTGAACTGAGAATTTATTAAAAATTGTCTCTGTACCTTTTAACCTCTTTAAATCCTTTTGCGAAATGGATAATGCGAAAGAACCTGCAGTCTGTCTTGCTGGCTAGTATAAAGGTCAAAAGCCAAATATCCGATTATCCCACGATGATTTGGATGCTATCTGATGTAAGAAAGAAATGGAAAAACCAAAGATAAACAAACCACACAGAAGCTTGTCTATACGAAACACTAGGATTCTGGCACGGTGGGGGTCCCCGTGGTGGCGGATGAGGAAAAAACCGGAACAGGGAAAATGGCAGAACAGAAGACTCGATTACACGTCACGAACAGTCCAAAGCCTATTTCGTCGCAATCGGGTTTTCATTATCAAAAGTTCCGGTAGCTCTATTCCGATTTGTACATTTAGTGCCCCTCGTATCTGATCCTTCTTTTAACTGTATATGTATACACGATGCTGATTCTGATGCGACAATCTCTACTTGGTACTTCGATAAAGGTTACAGTCGCTGACCTTTCCTTAGATCAATGATTTGAATAATATTGAGTAATATCTTCGATAATACAATTATGTCATTAATCAATACCATATTTATATCCTTTTTTGTTCTTGCGGTGATGACGCTTCACTCTTGATTTTAAAATCATGATGTAAAACGATGTATGCATATGTACACGTAGAAGTTTATTTGCTTCTTACTGTGGCACAAAGCTAGACGTCCCATCTAGCGTAATACAGTGGAACTTTTTTGAAGGAGATAATTATAACTCCAGATGTCGCTAGTAGTAATTTAATGCCCAAGCACTTGCCCAAGTCGCAAATACATTTGGCGTGTTGCTTTTACAAACGCTCTTACTTTGTGTGAACAGCTGATTGGTAGTTTTTATTATAGTTACGAATAGAAATTAGTACGTCTTTCGTGTCATGGTATGAATCGTCGATTGTGGTGTCGTGGATTTTATTATAGAACGGTCTAATGGATAATTTGACTAAATTCTTTGTGACTTGTGCTTAAATAATATTTCATAACAAAGACTGGGTGTTGAACACCTTGAGACTTATAAAATAATGTCTACAAGCAATCTTGTCTTTAAACAGCCTATTAAGCATTTGGAAATTCCCATTAGTAAATTTAATGATATTGCCATTCCTCATCATCTTGATTTACTGCGAAAACACAAAAATAATATTAAAAAGGTATTTACTCAGAAGAGATGGTCATTTATAGAGCGATAACTTGATACATTTCGATTCAATATTTTTGTTTTATTGAAGTTTCAAGAAGCACGTCAATGGAACTCTGTTTATAAAGAACAAGTGAATGCCACTAGGTTAGTTAAGCAGTTGAAGCAATTGCTCTATGAAATGGATATGCTTAGGTCTCAAGTAATTGACAGCGATATTGACACTTTTGATAAACTTACTGCGTTCTCCAGAAATAGTACCATCATCGCAATTCAAGAATACTTTGGTAATTACTGTTTTGCAAATTTTAACAGATATATCAATATTCCAAGCCATATATATATTATATAACATAGAAATTCCTACAGATCTTGAATTTAATTTTCCTCCTGCAAGGCCTGCGTCACCCAAAAATGAAGATCAGACCACAGAGAGTCCATTTGAAGAGGCTGATCTCCAGTTGCATGCAGAACAGGAAGAGCTCGAAAGACAGCAAGCCTGCCTGCATTCCTGGAATATTCTACAAAACGATATGCATCAGCTTCACCAGCTTTTTATAGATTTTAATAAAATTGTAAAAGTAAGTTTTCCAGGAAGTGATAGTTCATTAAGATTCTTCTGTAGCATTACTGTTAATATTATCCTCTTTAAATGAGATCTAATTGAAGGCTCCATTTAGGAACAAAAAGAACATGTTAATGAAATTGAAAACAATGTAGAGGTTGCTGAGGTTAATGTAGAAAAAGGAACAAAATTCCTTGAGAAAGCAGCAAAATACAAAGTTGCGGCTTATCCCTTAGCTGGAGCACTAATTGGAACTTGCGTTGGTGGACCTATCGGTTTGATAGCTGGAATAAAATTAGGAGGGCTAACTGCTCTTGGCTGTGGTGTTTTGGGTGAGTTTACAAAGAAGTAATAGTAGATTTGAAAATATAACTACTATGTCATTAATAATTTACAGGATTTACTGGTGGTACTTTTCTAAAGAAAAAACACAATGCAGCTCATTCTGTAGAGAACAAAATAGAGACATCGCAAACTGAAAAAACAGACGTGAGGGCATCCGTTTCAATACCTGACAACTTTAAAGATATCAAAAAGGATTTATGACCTTTAATGATAACTGACGTGAACTCAACGACACATGTGTGCAGTATACTGTAATTACTTTTGTCATAGGACACTGGAAATTGTAACTTCGACGAAAAATGTCCACTTCTATAAAGCATTGTGATCTGATATATCAATGTTGGTTTATGTTGTGGATTATTTTAACTTATTAAATCACTGTGATTTTACGTTATTCTCGCTTCTCAAAGTCATATATATTTTACTACAAATAAGAGAGCTTTCCTACCTTTAAAAAAACTAGAAAGTTAAAGGTATTGCTTACATGGAAATATCTCGAAATTTTCACGAATAAAAATTCTTTAATAATTACTAAACTAATGATATTTTATCTGACTTTCAATAATTATTCTTCGCTTTTTTTATTTCTGTCACATTCAAATTGTGTCATATCAACCATAGATCGTTGCAAGAAAATCACTGCTATACCTACAGAACGGAAATGAGTAAGGTCATGCACAACGCTACGGTTAATGGGCGATACCAAAAACATGGCGCTGAATCGCAGCGCCGAGTCCGGAAGTAGAATTTTGTGATCATCGCCTCCGTCGTATATTATCATATAATCGTATCGCTGGACTAATCCAACTTATCAACCCCTTATCAACTGTCGGTAATATCACCGTATTCTATACACTCAATCATTCGTGTCCTAGGTGGCACTAGTATACTGTACAATTTCTAACAATTCACATATTTATAAGACTAACGGACAAGATACGGCATGCTTTAACACAAGTTAGTCTACTTAATGGATTCCAAGTGTACAATTAATGTACTGAATATCAAATCATCATTACTTAACATTATAAACTATCGATTATTATAAAAGATGCGACGATATACAATTTCGATAAATCACATACTCGATACCATCGCTTTACAATTACCATCGGTCATGGACGCACTTAGCAGGGACAACGATTGACATTCTCCCTAGCTAATCCACCACATAAATCCAACACGTTTCTTTTATTCCATCTGAAAACACCCACGCGTAATAGTACAATTAATAGTATACGCAACCGCACCTTTCCACATAGCATATATCACAATAATATATCCGTACGCACTGACCGATTTATCTATCATTGACGTTACTGCACGTTAAACTGGAATTTCGAGCCACAAGTCGACATTTTTGAACACATTCCTTCGGAATGTCATTCAAATCCTGTTACACATGCACAAAAGTATCTAAAATCACGTGACCTACAAGAATGACACCAGGCTCAATTCATGAGATCATTGCACATAACTGCCTCCGATAAATGAAAGCAGAAATCCTTTTTGATTAATTTCAATAATAAACAATTCTCAAACGTTCGTCTCTATCATGATCCAATTTAAGAGCCTCCATTACTATACGTTATTTAGTCTTCATCCTTTTTTCTAAGACATCCAATTGTGCAGGGGCGGTAAATCATTGTCTTAAAAAAAATACCGAAATTTATCTCAATATGTATATGGTATATATATAATATTTAAATTTACATATACACGAACATGTAACTCGACCGTTCTCCTTATACTTGGTGCCGAGCATCCAGCAACCACGTATCGGTCTTTCGCCACGCGTTTAACGTGTCACGGCTATGTTTGATAACAAACTCTACATAAGAATATGCACGACTCTGAAACAATAGCATAAAATGACGTGGAGGGACGCATGAACTGCCATAGTTGCTACTATCACAATGAACATATACGTACATATATTTAAATAGCTTAAACCGTCTTACACAGTAGTCTTTTATGGATATACGTCAAATAACCAAAGACGTTACTACCAACTCTGTTATCAGGATCGTCCAATGGTTATAAAAATTCTATTAATTGCCAATTAACGATTATCATCGATTTTGCAACATCCGACTGGGAAATTAAAATCAGGCTGGAATCTGTATAATAAAATATACATAGATCACGTGATTCGAATTCTTACAATTTGTTGATTATTACCTTAATCAGAAATTACGTTTTGAGTTTTCCGTTTTTAAAAGTTAGAAACCTTCTCACTATTATCCGTTTCAATAATCCTTGGTTTGCCTGATGATAATCGGTATGGCTTCCCGGCGCTCCTGGTTTGTAACACGTTCTCCATAATGAATGTATTATATATGCAATTCAAGAACTTTCCTGCGAAAGTGAATGCATTCTCGTAACTCTTGCCTCGCGGGAGTCTTAAGAATGATTGACTGTGGGTCCATTTCTCATCTTACCAATTGATTCATTACGCTTCTCAATATCGTAAAGCTCCGACCTGCCTACCTGGAATGTAATAACAGTGGTGAATCAGATGGAAGAAAATAAATTGAGCGAACGAAAATATCGGGGGAACTATTACGACAGAAAAGTTTCACATTGGCCAAGTACTTTTCCTGATGTCGCCGTCGTGCTTCGGTAGTATCGACAGGCCGAGCTAACGTGAAACTTGGCTTTATGCTCCAATTGCAAATAGCTATTGTAAATTTTAGTCAGGCAGCATGTAGCTTGTATACTGATAGGAACAGAACCACAATATAGTGGTAATATATGAAGATATAATCTCAGAGACATTTATAGTAAAGCTGCAGTGCGTGTTAAATAATTGTATCCTGAGTTTCTGAAACAGAAATTATAAAAGGTTAATCAAGAGGAGAAACGTGTATAGGAAGTCATAGAAAATGGCGTATCCTGTAATGCGCGTGCGCAGATGAAAGAGGCTCAGACTTGTTTAATTACTTTTGCAAAAGAGTCGACTTCCTCCCTTTAACGATGCTTGATGTTCTTAGATTCTCATTTAGCGTTCATGGTTGGAACTTTTGCCTATTTTTGCTTCACACAGAGGCCAGACTTGAAGATTAAAACTATGAACACGAACATATGCTTCATTAGCCAGGGACGTCTAGAATCTATAGCAACCACCCTTGAACCTTACCTGACAAGAACTGACGATGTAAGTGGATGCTGTCTGTCAAGATGACGAAGTTGACGTTTGAGGTTATGTCCGTCGAGAGCGTTGAATCCGATTCCACGCAAACAAGATGTCGAGAACTATTTATCGACGTCGAAGTTTAAATCGTATATTTAAATCGAGTCTGGCAATAAGACACACGAGTCATGAGCATTGTCATCGAAAGTGTCGTCTTTATTGCCATCGTAAGAGTGTCGTTAAATTTATCAAGATCCTCGCGGACTTTTAACCTTTAAAAACTTTAACACTTGCGTATCTTATGTACATATAAATATTCTATGTAGACCTGGTGAAATGGCCAAAAGCAATGATTACCCGCGCTAACAAAATAATTACGACAAGCGACCCAGACGAGGAATTTGCCGCGGATTCCCAAGTAGGCCATGGTTCCCCAGGCCAGGTCGTAGATTATAAGGACGCTACAGAACTTACGTAATGGGACGAGCAGTAAATACCTAACTCGTCTTAATATTCATGGTACACCCTCGAATCTGATACAAGTCTAGATTTCGATCTAACCAACTGATAATCCACTGACAGTTCTAAACAAAAGTTCACGTATAACCTATCGAATTCTTACGGACGCGCGATCCGACGTGAACTTCGAAATGCAACGGCTCCCTACTGCGCATGCGCAGTCACATTCTACACTCTCAGGCGCATGCGCAAACGACCTGTCACATCCGTACGTGTCAAAAAGCATCGGCGCCTTTCTTCTCCATACTTATTCTCCTTTGAAAATGAATTAAACGACTGTCAAGTTGTATCGTGGGATTTGCGAAAGAACAGTTTTTGTCGATGCTCAATGCGTTCTACTTGATTTCTGTCTGTAGCCGTCTCGCACGCATACAACGCGAGTGGGATTGTGCAAACTTTCAGTGTCCCTACTCATCGCCTTTCCATACTACCACTGTAGGTGTAACTCTTCTTCGAGTACCACGAACTCCTGCACTACTACTCCTGGTATGATTTCTATACATATATGCATGGTAATAACAAGGTGTTATAGGTTATGTCACACGTGTCCAGTGAGTGGACGCGCGTTATGTAGGAGTTATGTCTGTTTCGTGAATGGTACTTTCGACTTTACCATTACCAAAGACACAAAGAACGTTATTGACACGTTAACCGTACACCAGAGAGAGAAAGAAAGACTCTTCGAAATCCTGTCATTGATCCTGTTTACAATCGCCTTTTGTATCGACGCAAAGTTTCCTTATGGCGCAATTAACTGTAGTCATATATGTGCATATGTATCGCATACGTTGTACCGATCGCGACACGCTAGTCATTTGTAGTCTTGATATGCAGAGACACGCGTCCTCGTCTCTTCGGAGATTGGGTTACTGCATCCTTGATACGAATTCAAATCGACGAACGAAACGCAGCTCGTATGCATAATCGAAGGCACAAAGAGATACAAGGGTGTTAAAGATAGTCGTTAAGTGTAGAATTATCGATATTTACCGTGTGAATAATGCAGGCTTATTGGTAAACATGGATTCTAACCTCATTAACGTAGCATTTGTTTTAGATCTAACGATTTTCTACCGTAATTTTGTGGAATCGTTGAAAAATATTTAACTAATTGCTTTTTATCATGACTTAATCACGTTCTTTCTTGTGTAACAACAGTAATTTCTAAAGCAAACTTTTTATTACACCTTGATCTGCCTATCGTCTTTTATATCCACGTGTCTATATATTCTTATGTACAGCAGGGAAAACGTAACGTATGTTCAAGAATGTTTGCCCTTTCGTCGCTGCCTATTGTTTGTTATTGTCTTTCTCGTATGGCAGCTTCTTCGCCAATATATCAATTCAATAAATCACAGGACTAAACTAGTCTGCGCGGGAATTATTTATAGTCGTATCTGTCAGTTCTTTACGTGTAAACTCGAGCGCCATTAAATTCCGTAAGAGTCTGTAAACTTTTGTATAACGACGTTAAGCCCCAGGTTGACGGCGCGAAGATCGACGCCGGGCGTCCCTCGCCTATATTATATATCAGTGGCAATGTGTGACGTCACCGTCACGCGTTTACGAATTATCAACCTGTTCGATGCTCCTGAAAGCTTTTGTTTTTCTTTATTTTAAATTAACTTCGGTATGAATCTTACGTAAAGGTATTATTGGACAATATTTTCACTGCCCATAATTGTGTGCATTCTGCTATCGCGGAATTACGGTGACATAATTTCAAGATACATTCGATACACGACAGAACTACGATAGCATGGATGTCAAACTGAAAGAAAACAAACCAGGCTTAAATTTGCAGTAGAGCATTAAATTCAGCCTACGATAAGGCCTTGATTATATTGTACGTCTTTTTTTTTTCGAATTTCTCTTATGGCGATCCTATCTCGAAGGAGGTCATTCGCCGCTAGAGGCGCTGCTTGACGTATTTAGAAAATTCTTTTTCCGACGGCAAACACGCCTTACCTCTCGACCGTTAGAATATGACTAATATGGAAACGCCTAAATGCTTTCAGGATCCAGATTAGCAACGGACGTCAAATCATAAGTTTATCCATCACGAAGATTCGTTAGATGATTGCGAGTGACGCGAGTAAACTTCATGGACCTTGAACCTTCCGTGAGTAGGTAAGCCCTTAAGACTTTTTAAATTTATACACAGTCCAAAGTAACAATAAGTAGATTAGTCGGTCAAGTGTATTTGACTTTACTATCCTCATTCGTTATACATCCTTGAGTAGGAAGCTTTATCAAAAATAGATACCGAAGTACGTTGACAGTGACGTAAATATATTAATTGTTTCAGATACAACAACGTAAAATTGGATAATTCGCATAGAGAAGGTCAGCTAGGTTGGTCTTCTGTGAAAAAAAGATAATAACAATAAATTATAGCGATGAAGATAGACCTATACCTGGTGGTCGTGTGAATAAAGTATCTACAGTGGAAGGATATCTTTCCGGCCAAGGTCGAGGTAAATTAATCACTACGCTTCGGGGTGAGGACGCGATATACATATATGTATGTATAGAACGTAGAGAGTCGAGAACTTTCCATGTCCTCGAAGACCCCAGGAGAGGATCGGCTTTTATCTTCTTCAGCTGACAAGGTACTGCTTCCACCGGTTGCTCGACACCTTCCATTCGCACTTTATGCCTTAACTGCCTATTCTACATTATGGTTCCGTTTTCATTAGCCTGACGACCTTGGCGACGCGATCGTGACCTAATCGTTATTGAGTACAGGTTTGGACATAATAGCTCTGGTAATCGATATGTGCGCTTTTAAATTGGCCACTTGCTGTATCTACAGGGTTATACAGCGTGGATGTAACAAACATTGATGACAACTGTCATAAGTTCATTCTGGTTCATTATCAGATGGTCTCGTGTCTTCCAACTGGATCAGTATTTATATCTATGTAAGTTTGGCTATTTTGGTATTCAATTGATTGGCAAGTTGACAGGAGGCTGTTGGGAGATATTATGAATATTCGGATCAGATGGTTTTGGGATTAAGAATGTCAGTACCAAGGTTTCGTTAAATGTCATTTAATTCAAAAATCTTTTTTATCTTTATTTCAGGTTACTGCAGACTCGCTTTTCTTCGGTTGAAGATCTTTTTATGGACTAACAATCTCCTCGTAGTCTTTGGCTGTAATCGTGCGAGTTAATTGACATAAAATTAACTGCAAACACTGAGGTGGTATGCCACTGGAGTTCGTCGTACGTTCGTAGGCTGGCACTAACTTGACTGAACGTTAATTATTCTGCAAATGGTTCGAACGATGCGCACAGCATTGATAAACTGCAGAACGAAGATTTCCTGTTTGCGGAAAGGATTTCTTTCCCCGGAACAACTACGTGACTCAGTACGTTGGTTGTTACGCTAATTTGCAATCCTCGGTAATGTAAATTTATATTTGTCGTCTCTTGGATTATTTACTTTTTAACATCATTGTACGTAAACGAGTAGAGCAGTCATAGTTTAAATGTTTCATTGGGTAAACAGGACATTTGTATCTCAACTTTAAGGATTGCAATCTTTTCTGCTATTTTGTTTCCACGTTTCGCCACGTGCGGCGCCTCTGAGGGCAGATAAAATAAAAAACATGGCGCCTGCCAATGAGTTCTAGATTATCGCACGAGTCATAAATGTTTATGGTCTCTTCGTGGATTCGTCACGAGCCGGCCAATGGTTATCGGCATATTTTGTTTACTGAAATTTCTCTTAAAGGTTCTTACGTTTTTATTGTACTTGTCATTTTCTTTTGCTCCGGCATTCTCGTCGTCTTCGATGGCTATTTTGCCACTATGACCTTTTCTATTAACGGTTCATGATCTACATCCACGTGATTTACGATCAGGACGTTCTTGTCTGGAATTATCATTGATTTCTCATGTATCACAGTATTTCTATTTATTATCCTATCTGGTAACTTTTATGTTCTGTGCTTACTATCCTATTGGGATTTTGAGTGTCAGTTGTCAGCCATATGGTTTACCGGAAAAACCCGTGAAAAATTGTCGCACAAAAATTAGAAACGTTTTACGGACCAATGACGTTGATTGACAATAGTCGGAAAGAATAATTCTTTTTTTTTTTCAGTGAAATATTCGAGATTCTCCATTGTGCTCTGTGTACTCGTTTCGACGGAAATGAACGTATTGGCCGTGACGTAGCGGATCACTTCCGTTCATCCTATGGAAATATTCCGAAAAATTTTGCTAATGCGTATTTTTCATTTTGGTCATAAACTTTTTACAGACATAATACCAAGTTGTTAAGCTTAAGTCTATTTACAAAATTGGTATAAGTGGCAGTAGGTCTTAAGCGCAATTTTCGTATTAAGATAAAAACAAACAATTTTTAAATATCTCTCGTCAAACATAATTGTGTATTCCTGCGAACCTGGTCACTGTAGAATATCAACAAAAATTTTCCGCAACTTGAAAGAGATCTATGGATCCTAACGTTTTTCTAAGTACTTAGCGTCCACTCGATAATCATCCACGAATTAGTGAGAAACATTTCGATCAACACTGAAATAGCGAGAACAGAGATATATTTGTCTGTTTACTATGAGATGATTAGGTGCTAATGAGATAATGTCACTTTATCAAATACGTACGAAATCGCGTTGACGATAGATTGTAAAAAGGAGAAAAAAAATGTTTTTTTCTTATATACCTTCTAGCGATGATTTTGATCGTATGAGGTGTCACGAGGGCAGAAATACGATCGAGCGAAAAGTCATTATTCTCGGGCTGGCATAGATAAGAGATTTACCGAAAGTACCAGGGATGTCAGCGAGCAGAACAAATTTATGAAAAACATTGTTGACATGCGTTTTTAAGAATTTCGTTGTTAATCTCAATGAATTATGATCAGAAAATTAATTCAAACGATGAAATTCTTTTGCGTGTACACATTTCTTGTAACTAATGGAATTTAATGGAAAACTTTGTAAAAAGTAAGAAACATTGCAAATGACTACCATAAGTCATACGTTATTTAGGATTGGTGGATGGGGAAAAAAGTAGCTCATTAAATTACTTGCAAATAACGTTCAAACTGCTGGAAAAAAAAATGATGATGGTCGACATTGAACCAAATACTTATATGAATGCAATACGGCAAGGCGCCCTCGTTCCCTCGATTCCGTTTCTTGACGAAATTACGTAATCAGTCAATTTACCGCGGAGGCGTCAAAAACAAGTGATTAAAAAAAAAGAGAAAAAAATATGTCTAACAACGAACTACTTAATAAATTATACTGATAACGATTGCGTTACTATTAGATGCGTCTGCTTATATTTAATTATATGAGTGTATGACGTAAAATCAATTAGTCCCGTAAAACGATTCAGAAAAATATTCAGAATTTATATTTTTTAGGAAATTTTGAATACTACGCGGCGAACGTGTTTTTTGATCCATTGAAATTTTATTTTGCCAAGAGAGAAGTCGATAGCGGATAACCATAAAGAAAAAACATACACAAGTTGTAAACTGCCAGTTGTAAAGAGCCATAGACTGTAAAAGGATAAGGCCTGTTTGCATGAAAAGATCCATCGGTAAATATTCATCCCGGATTTAGTATAATTTTCTCATAAGCTTTGTTATTTCAATCTCGATGAGAATTCGATCATGTTAATAATTTTTTTATTCTCTCCAGCTTCTTCATAGAGACAATGAATTGGTTATGCACCTTCGACAGATTCATAATTTATCCAACTACCTGAAGAGGACATAATTATATTGCTGTCGTAATTTACATTTTAAGCTGATACCGAGCTCTGTCCCTCACTCGTAAACTTTACTGTGAATCCTTCTTGATTCAGCAGTGACAATAGACTGGAAATCGTAATTTCACATCTTTATAAACAGAATGGGATAATGTAATTAACCAGTGACACTCATACCTTTTGTTTGCAGAGACGGAATTATTCAGCATTAGAAAAATTCATAGAAACGTCAAGTATTGGCTTGATGCTCAATTAATGGTAAGTTTATTGAAGTTTGCTTTTTTTTTTGGAAAATCAATAATCAAATTTCACTCACTGTTTCAGGTGACGCCAACGTGTCTCTTTTTGGTTGCCTGAAGTATCTGTCGTCGACAAAGACATGGAGAAGTGACGAGTACATCGTACAAGATAATTAAGACGTAATTAATTCGTACGAGACATCAGACTTACATCATTCAATTGAAAAGATCACGTAGAGTACGGGGAATCCTTACTAGATCGTTCCAGTTTGATCTGGTTGATCCAATATATTTTCGTCGTGGTTCACACCGTCACGAGTTATTAATCCAATTTTATCACTTTCGATCATTAAACGTCAGAGCAACGGAGTGGAAAAACAAATGGATAATATTCCACGAAACAAGAAAATCCAAAGATACGTTCTTCCACCAATCCAGGGAGTACCGATGGTATGTTTTTTTTCTTCCTAATGCATCCTTTACGACTGTCTGAGAGCGTTGTTGAGCATTAAAAAAAAATCCATTTTTCAATATATTTCTGTGTAAAAAGACCTTCGCCGTCTCTGATACGCGTAATTAAAGCGTAGCGTTAAAAGTAAAGGCTCCATTCGTCGAGTCAATAAAATATTATTTGATAACGATAAGCATTTTGCAAACAGAAGCTTTGGTGCAATTAATTATTTCATTATGAATTTCTCAACGCGCTCAGGACTAACCGTGTTAACATCATCCCCGTAAACTACGTCATACGTCGACGTGGTCTTCGCGAATGAATGTTTGTCAGCTGTCAGCGATACCGGAGCACAAAATGGCGGCACTGTCACTCTCTGACAATATGATTTCTTCATTTCAGTTGAGTCCACAAGCATACCTGAAACGTACGAGACCTTGTGAACCTATTACGAGAATATACAAGAGTAATTACGTAATCTCGTGATTCCTCAGCGAAACATCTAGAAACCGTATGTGTGACGTTTTACAATCGTAATGGGATACCGCTTCTTTGGGCCGCCATCCCGAAGAACTTCGAACAACTCACATGGAAGATAGGGACGCCAATTGGTATTTCTTACTCGTTAAAATACTCAGAACGTTCTGGGTCTTCGAGTAGCATATCGGCTAAAAAGGCTTTTATCTCGTCACGAGCTCATTGTCTCACTGATTTCCTTTTCGTGTCGCCAAATGACAAGAACCTTCGAAACAATGGACTCGTGCTTGCTACCTGGAAGGAGAATAAAGGATAGCTGAAAAAAAAATTCTTTCCAGAAAAGAGGGATAAATAAAGAGAAGAAAGAATACCGTAAGGAAAGGTACAGCAAGAGTCATCGCCGGTATGCTTTGAGAAACAATGGCGGCTGCCGGTCAATTATATTAATTAACATTGAAGGTTGTCACCTAATAAGTGCAACGATAGGTGGAATACACTTCTAAATATCCATTCAAATTATCTTCATTCGTATCCAATTGTGCGCCGCCATATTAATCACTTCCTGTACAGGACTATAGTGTATATAAATATAAAGGCTAAATATACGTTTTCATGAAGCGTCAGTAAATGGAGTTTCAAATATGAAGATCAAGAGAATTATTAATAAATGAGTAACAAAGCCAAAAGAATATATTATACCAAAATACTTTATGGAATATTGGCCAATAGTCAAGGGTGTGCGTGTGTATACAGAATGGAGACCTTTAAAGTGAGACCGGTTTCAAAATGGCCGCCGGCATTGATACGCTCCCGTACAGGAAATCTCCACGCGCGGCGTCGCCGATGCAAATACCAAGGGTACCTCTTGTGGATAAAACGGAAGGATCCGATCGGTATCTGTGGAACTTTCGCAGGAATTAGCAATTTCCGAGGTCCCCGTGAAGCAGCTGGAAGGTCGTGACCTTGCGATTGGCTAGACTCGTCGATTTTACAGTAAACAACGTGAAACTCGGAAAGTCTTAGCTTCCTTATCATTGATAAGGTATTGAAGTCCTGGTACCGTTAGACTGTTGCACTTGGGAGAGGTGGATGCTTACGTGTATGTAAATGTCGAATTTTTAATTTCACGAATTTTTAATGATTCTACGACTTGTTTGGCCGATGACTTTTGCTACGACAGTGAGATGGCGCATGAAAACAACATGACATAATGGCATGTCATTCTGAAATTATGATGGTGACGATTGAGGAGACGATACTCTGTACCAATCACGAGTATCAAGTCGTTTGAAAAGTATTAGCAACGTTTCCAAGAATTTGAAGGAGGAAAAAAAGAGGTTACGACGATCATAAAGAAGAATAACAAGAAGAAATAAAACTTGCTGGTCGATCGTTAATCATTCGTTATGAAATTGAGATCATGTTATGGCGATACTTGCAAAAATTAATCAGTCACACCAGGTATCCATTCTCATGATAGTTCAAGAGTAACCCAATACTCCGTGAACAATGCACGCGAACGACAAGCACAAGTCGTAACGTGGAAATAAGCCCTGAGGAAAACCCTCTGTAGTAGCTACCTGTCATCGTAGTTCATTGAAATTCGACGCCACTCGTAACCTTATGTTAAAATAAGTATAGAAATTTGAAAAATCAAGCTCTTCGACCGCATCAAAATTGCAACGTTCATTTACATATAGATTCTGGAAGATCTTTCCTGCACTACTCTTCAGTCGTCGTGCAACTTTTGCTCGACTAATGGCGTATAGGTTAGGAACATATGTATAAGTTATTCAGATACCGTGCCACTCACTGAATGTCTAAATTCTGTTTTACTATATATATGTGTATCGTTGAAATACTAGGACGAGCAGCTTGACCGGCAAGAAGGCATGCACGCATGTTCACGATTCTTTGACTGAAAGTGGGGGACGCTATCAGTGAGAACGATGTCTTCGGCGCGTGTGACGTCACTGGGACGATTCTTCAAGTATAGTTGTAGCAGCAGGACGCGACGAGTCTTCCGTCAACCGCGAACCGGTACGACCGAGGGAATAATCGAGAAGTTCTTTTACTTCTAGAATATAATTTACTATTTTTTTCATTACTGATTTCAACGCTGCGCTTCGAGTACGTAGAATCGTATTTTGTTATTTTGAGAATTTGACGATTTTTAAATTTTTTTTTCTCCTGACTTTTACGGAATCTGACCGATGTGCGATCGGAGTGCTACGTCTTTTTTTTACTGAGGCTACTGCTTGGTTTTTTAATTTTTTTATATTCGCTGTCACAATCTACAACCTATGTGCTGTGAGTCCGGGATTGCGATATAGTTCATTCTTTTTATTTTCAATTTTGTACGGTCCTAGGATGGGGGCACTGTTTTTTTTTTTTTTTTTTTTTTTGTAAATTCCTTGTAATTCATATGTAACAATAGTTGAATTTTTAATAGAATAATTATTTGATTACGATATCATTGTTTACACATTTCTTATGGATTGTTCAGGCCCTTGCGTCGTTAAATAACGTTACCTACTATCGATCAGTGTTTTTCGGTTTTGCATGACTCGTAGTCTTGAGACAAAAACAAAGAAAGCATTGTCATCCGTAATATTCGTATGCAAACAAAAATCTCAGGGACGTCTAACACGCGTACTACTATCATAAATAACGTGCATCTTGGATTCCGTAAAACTGTCAAAATAAATTTCATGCAAGCCAGTGCGCAAGTTATAAAATTGTGAAAAATCTCGTGCAGGCAGGCCAGTACCAAATCGGTCCAACGCGAAGTCAATCGTCGCAGCCGAAGGACGTGGACTATCAACTACAGTCAAAGAGGAGTCGACTGGCAGAATCACCGAGAGGAAGTGAAACGAGAAGTATATAAAACTAATAGGAGGAGCAAAACTAAGGTAAAACAAGGACAGAAACACAGAGTGACCTCCGTGTACCAAGATACCGAGTTAAACGAAGGAAGGAAGGAGCGTACACGAAGGGAGATCTAGAGAGAGAGAGAGAGAGAGAGAGGCAAATCAAGAGCAAGAGAGAAAGAGCTAGTCGGGAAAAGCAAAAGCGACCGGTGGAGCAAGAGTTACTCTCAGTAGTCGAGTGGCCAGCACAGAGTCTCATCGTGAGACAAGAGAGCGGCTAGAGATATTTAAAGAGATAGTAAGAAAATAAATAAATAAGTACACCGCAGAACTCTTGATCTTGCGATCGACTGGAATCGAGAGGCTGCTCAATCGGATATCCAAGGATCACCGAGGAGAGGATCGTCGCTTTGAAAGGAAAAATAAAAGAATACATAGAGGAAGGATCACGAAGTGTCTCGTTGTACTGGATAAACAGGAGGGGACCAATCACGATTACAACAACTCGTGATAAACGTAAATAACCTGCAAAACTACCACGGCGAACAGTCTTTTGAATTCTTCTTCTACTTCCACTTCTTCTTGTCCTCAAAGAGGACGTCGACGACGTTCGGTTGGCGCTTCGTGTGTGCGCGGTTAGTGCGGCTGTGTTCATATTCTGTATACCAGTACGTAAAACCGTAGAGACGTACAGAACGCTGTACACGGTTACGGTGTAGAGTACGATTCGTACGGTTCACTAGCAGGCAAACACAACCACTCCAAAGTCCGTTGGCAGTTCAGTTGTCTCCGAACCCCCGAACCGTTCGGACGTGGCTTTGGACCTCCGTTATTACGGACTTTGTTATACGTATTTTGTTGTTTTTTTTGCACGTCCATTAACGCGGAGTGCCACTATTTTCGTTTTGTCCCAGGTTTTTGGTTGAGATATTTTAAGAGATTTTTTTGTCAATTTGAAAATTTCGATACTTGCACGGCCACTGGAACACTCATTCTGTACTATTGTATTCGATCGCGAAAACGACGACTTTCGCGGTTACTGATCTCTGTGAGAGAACGGCTATCGGTACATATACTATTTGGGGTAACTTCGGCATCGGGTGAACTGGCGGATTTTCTACTTCCGGCAAGAAAATCATCGTCCGAAGACACGATTTACTCGTTGGATCCTTTGATCGATCATCTCGCTAAGACGTGAGTATTGGCAATGATTTTTTTTATAATTTTGTTATATTTTTTCAACATTTTTTTTAGAGGTGTAACATAACGCTGGGTTATATATTGATTTATCTATGTACTTAGCTTTGTATAACTGTGATACGATTTATGATGAGCTTTAGTAATTTTGTCAATGACTCTTATCGAGTTTCCAAATTATTTATACAAGGGACTGTCATATTGTACAGTTATGAGTAACGGTTAAAAATATATATTTTCCTCGTTGAAATAGTAATATTCAATTAAAAGGGAGTATGAATAGTCTAGGGGTGAATTTAAAAGGAAATTTTTGGGATTCAAAAAAATCCTTGGATAATTTATTCTAAAAATTGTTACATGTATTTATTGATACTTAATCATAATCCCGGCGAAATATCTATCTACAAGTGTGTCACCACGATCACAGTCCTTCCGCTCATCCAGGTCAAATAAAATTTTTAAAATTTTTATTTCTTACCGATTTAATTTTTAAAAAAATATGAACAATTTCAACTTAAAGCTGATACGTACGACAGGCAGACATCTATTGAAGGTGCATGGAAAATTTCAAATTGATCTAACGATTGCTTGATCTCTCTGTCTTCTTCACTATTATGGTCACTAATTTGAAAAACACAGTTTTAATAAAAACAAATGTTAAGCTACTCATAAATTTCCATACGATTTTTATAAAACTTGGGATACCGTTAATCAGCTAATCCTAAAACCACAAGTCCACTTCTTTTTCAAAGAAATATTATAGTTCAATATTTGGACCGTCTCAATGTTAAGCCAATTTTTTAGGTATTTTACTGTAATATTTTCAAAAAAAAATTCAAGGTATAGAAGAATATGCCAAATTTTTTTTCTCAAACTACCATACCATGATACGTACCCCATAACGGGAAATTGCCAGTTATCTTAATCTAGAGTTTATCAGGATTCGAGCCGGTAGCCTTATCCTACTAACCAATGCTATTCGGTACTCTGTATAAGACAAGCAGATAAGTTTCATCAATGTTAATTCGATCCCCATACATGTAATCTGATCGATATATCAAATTGATTCAAGAATCAACTGTGTATTCCAGAGTAGGCCTTTCGATTACTTGCAGGTAGGTCACTGCAAAATTGTAATACTGAATTGTGCAAAGTGCCTCGCGCCATTCTCGACAGATAGCCACTGAACTACCGGCTTGTTTATAAAAATCTCAAAGTTCATCCTTAATTAATCCACCATCCACACTCAATACTTATGCAGAATCCTCCATATGTATTATCTTTTCATAATACACGTTAATCATCCTTGTACATATTTGTTGTTTACGCAACAAATAAAACTTGCAAAGCTCCTCTTTACTGTTCGAAAATTCCTTTCAAATCTGAACTGATATTTCCACTGACCATTTCCAGCTGCTTTCAATAATTGAATGGGCTGTACGGATCCTCTTTGATTTCCATTTATAACAATAAGGCGATTGCCAATGGTAACTATTAGATAGGAAAGTTAAAACAAGTTCAAGTGCAAGTAGTTCAGCGGCAGAGAAAGAACCGTCTGTGTTTAATTTAAGTGAATATATATATATATATATACTATGCTCTCTTGATCTTGATTAAAATACGTACATCATCTATAACTAGTTATATACAGTCATTCGAAGGTGTTCCTCGCTCTGTGAAACGTGTAAACAGACTTTGACACACTTTACGTACTTTCAATGGACGCGTGTCCCCGACGCTCTTGGTACGATAAACTTTTAGTCGAGTTGCCGTGCACAGTGTTGCGAATGTTATATACCCATATACAGTATACCTATATATGCAGATACAGTGCAAAACAGTTATACGGCCATTTTGAAAGGCTCTCGTGACGGCGAAGTTTGGCGTTAATAAGAAAAAAAAAAAAAATTAATTCTAAAAATTCACTTTTACGGATATTCAACAGTACATTTCCGGTACACGTGACTACGTATGTGTCCACTTTGAGTGGATCCATAACGAAGGAACTTGTCGCTCGTTGGATTTACTACGCGTTTATATTCTTGGTATTCATATAACAGAAGATGGCACTGGCGAATAAAATTGCTAATCCAATAGCGTGAATGGCTCCTGTCATGTTATTCACTTCTCAGTCGCTCCGACTATCCTCCGGGCTGTTTCGCGTTGTGAAACGGCAAACGACTGAAACTGCCGCGTCGATCGTTTCCAAGTGACTTTCTAAACTAGAAGCAATATACACTTTGTATCCTACTTGGTATACTTGTACGCACCTACCTACCCCAGCTTCGGGTACTCGTGAACAGATGCTCACGTGTGGTATCAACATTGTGTAGTACACGCGGCCTGGTACGTGATCGATGTTATTTATTAACGAAGGATTCTTGCTTTGTTGAAACTGACTGACCGTAATGTCGCATTCTCTCTGGTAATTGCATAGGAAACAGCAACGATATCTTCTGTATCGTACATACCGTCCAGTGGTGCGCTTCTCCGTACAGAAATAATAACGTTGTAGTGTATCCGCGGGAACGTCATCGTGGCGGAAATAATTGACGATATTATGAAAACGCGACTTTGCGTACTCTTGAAAAAATGTTTAGGTTTAACATCGCCACCATCTTGCGTACGATTTCGATTCGATTATATCGCGAATCACCTCGTCGAACTTATTAATTTTTGGCTACGACTGTCACGGTTGGAGACGGGTCTGCTGCTGCGCATGCGCGACGCTCAGTTTACTTGTGCTCTTCATGGCGCTTACTTCGCAGACGGTAATCGGCATTAGCCTAATTTAAAAGGCAACAGCAATGCGCTGACACGGCAGGTAAATACGTGCGTGAGTGCGTGGCGCATGCGTGTCACTGTTATGTCTCACGAAATCACGCAAGAGGCATTTTTTAAGTCGCTGCTGCTGTTTTTTGTTGGCTTATTTACATCCGACGTAGCCATACGAGTTAAATATTTCGTTAATGGCTGTCAATTTCGTACGGTTTTTACGTTGCAAGTTATGATTTCTCGTGGAAGGAGGTCGCTGATCTTACGAATACGCATTTAGACTTGGAGAATGGTTCATTTCAAAGGTACTGTGTCTTTTTGTAGAAAGTTTTTTTTACCTCTCGCTTGCTCTGGGTATACAAATGCAAAAAAAAAGTGCGAAGGAACGATAAATTAACAATATGCTATGTCAACTCGGATCGAAAACTTATCGAACTTCGTATGCTGGTACTCGGTAATAATTATTCTTGTTAATTTTCTTCTCGCTAATATTTCGTTTAAGCATATTTACTCGGGTCTCGGTACGCGTGTTTACGTAACTGCGTCAAATTGTCAGGTGCGATCGATCTATTTCACTGAACTCCCTACGACGATACTCCTTTACGTATTAAAATACATTGTATCAGCAGCTCGTTGTTGTGCCATTCTGACACGCGAAAAACAACGTCACGGGTTGACGACACGTTATATTAATTAATCACGGTAATCCTCGACGTCAATCAACCTATTGCCGTGCATCTCAATATCCTATATATTCATCCAAATACTATGAATAGAAATGATTCAAGTGCTTCGGAAGTCCATGGCTACGTAAACTAAAATCTGTTTACACGCAGGTTCTGGACTTTCAAGGATAACCAGGAGTAGGAAGGATCGTACATCTATTTGTATTCAATGTACCGGAAGTCATATTCACATTCGAGTCCATTCAGCTCGAAATTCAGTGAGAAATAATATAACGGATATTGATTGGCGAATTGAGCCTCAGGATATATATATCTTTTTTTTTCATAATCAACTCTCCTATGTAGCTTTACGTTTAATTCGCCAGAATGACGTCATTCCGACAATCCTCTTTTACTGTGGGTAAGACTTTAGAATCTTCTAACGATACAATTGATATTACTATATCGTCTTTCTATCTGTACATACATGAGTCCCAGGTGACTTTGCTGTACAAACGATGAATTCTGGCCAATTCGTACGATGAACCTTGACCTCTGGAACTGTCTTGTCTAGAAAAATGACGTTTAGAACGCTTTTAATGCTTAATGCTGATTTTACCGTTATTGCGAACAATTGAATCAGCCTGTATGTTTGGTTGGATCCAAATCACCTGGTTGTGCTATAAACAGAATTACGTATGGTCTGACGGTAGCTATCGGAGTTAGCTCATGAAAAAAGCTTTACTGTGTATGGCATGTATGAACAGTGAAAATATTAAAGAGAAAATTGTTCTTTAGGTCCATTCGGATGATAATTAAGGAGGATTCTCAATTAACCAATTGGTTGGAACTTTCTCCTCCGTTCGTGAGTGTCTTTTGCACGTATGTACTGGCTGCTACGCAATTCTTTGTATTGATTTGGCAAAGAAAAAAAAAAAATGAAAGGAAAATCAGGCAATTTACTAGGCATTCGCACGAATGTGTTTCTCTTGTAGCCATATACCAGTGACGTATCAGACGGCAAGAAGGCCGTCGTTAAAGACTGCTCAGGGTGTTGCGGATCAGGATTCTACATACACGTCAGGTTACCAAATGAAATGTTCAAGTGAGCCAAGGTCGGTGTCCTACCTCTTTCGTGCTTTCACTGTAAAAAGTTATTCGACAAAGAGAGTCGGATTTATTTGCAAATGGGAGCGAGAGCGACGGATGAAGGAAAAAAAATAATAAATACATATGACCAGCACAATCGTACGGTCTGATTAGCAGAGATGGTTGAGCATTTTTTTTTTAATTTATTTATTATTGAAGTCGAAATGTCTATTTGGCACGAAGTTGTAAAATGGGACACCATTTTTTAAATGTACAGTCATTGCTATGTTTTTTTGTTTTATATTCTCCACGTCATCGCGTTCCTTTGTTGTAATCTGAGGCGCCGCGACGTCCAGCGTCATTGTTGTGTTTTATACGATTTTTTTTATTTTTGTTTACTTTCTTGTCGCTTTTTTTTCTTTTATGCCGATATCCATAGTTTTTAAATTGTAAGATGGCTATCGTTGCCGGTGGTCGACTATCGTAACAGGTGCGTCTGTTTTCGAAAGATCGATGACGTAGAGCCTTGTTTTTTCAATCGACCGCGTTTCGCTTAATGACCTTCTTTCTTGGTAACGAATATATTGTAGAGTCGCGTAATTGACGGGATGACATCGGGGGCTTAGGCCAATTCCATAGTCTTGGAATTGATCGGCACACAAAGAAGATATTATAGTGATTAGAAAGGTTATCCTAGTCGGCAAAACTGCCTTTGGTAATTATTTCAAGACGGTAATTGAGTTTTTAATTTTTAATAAATGGAACCCATAATTAGTAATTGTTTGAAACGCGGGAGAGTCAATGTCGTTGATTGTTAAATTTACGAAAAATTGTGCTTGCTTGTGAACATGAGATTGTTCTTGAAATTCGCTTTTTTTCTTGAGAATAATTTTTTGCCTCGAGTCATTTATATTCAGCGTTAAAAAATTTAAATAACTCGCACTTTTTTTTATTAGGGGATTTCATGCTGTTAATTATATACAGTCATTTTGTAAATGGGAATTAGGTCGAGCTGCATACGACGAATTTTTTATTTGACACATAACTGAATGTATGGAAAATTTTTTTTCAAAATTGAAATATCCGTGTAAAACCAGTTGATTACGAAGTCCTTGCACGATAATGATAAGTGATTTTTACATAACTAAATTTCACGGTCTTTCCTTACCAGAAATCGTATCTTGATTCTTCGATGCTGATAAGAATTTTATACGCATAATAAAACATTTAATTTATAAAACATTTCACGTGATACCGCGTGCGATACTAATTTTACAAAAATGTACCACGGTCTATATTTATCCGCGAATCGACCACCGTGATATCACCCGATCGAATATCGATAATCGAGCAATAAGTACGCAGGGAATTGACGGTGTGCACGTAGCCATAAGTAAAGAAGTGTCGAGCACAGAATACAAAGAATCATAAATAACCCAGGTGCAATAAATCGAAATATAATTTTTAAATTACAATCCTTCCATACGAAGACGCGTTGAATAATTTTTATTCCGTATGCCGAGTCAGAAGAGAAGTACATATAGAGACAAGTGCGAGAAAGCAATGAAAATGTTGTATTTAATTAAAAAGAAAAAGTATTCCTTCACAAATCACATGTTATTTTACCCCACGGCACGTGCAGGCCATCTATACCTATATAAACACACGTCAATACAGCGTATGTAATAACAATCATATTTTTCCAAGAGTAGACCGTAACAAGACGTAACCTCAAACTTGTCCCGATTCGTAAAGAAAAGAAGCACTATCTTTATTTACCCATAAAATTTGATGTCCACTTTACGTCCTCGGATGGTAAGAAAGTATTCTGTTTCACTTGGTACCAATAATTTTTTCTATCTAATAATATATTGAACGCAGCACGCAATGCCGGTATTGTTTCCATTTGAATCGACACGATACAAAGCTTCTCGTTAATAGTGACTCGATACAATACAGTGTGAGCGTCCCTTAATTACGATGCGCGTCGCGACGCGTGTCACGACATGGCACGACCGTACAGCGTACACGTACGATTGCGCATTCACATCGATTATATCGTTCGGGAACGAATCGACTCCTTTTTATGTTTGATTTGCGCGAGTAATTAAAGTCCGCGGTAATAACGAGTGAACACTTATTTTCGTGACACCCAGTAGCTGAGTAGCAGCAGCCCTTGATTCGCGTCGCATAATTGTTACGTAACTCGTGGTAGACGTAGGTAGATCGAGGTAGACGAAAAGTGCGGGAAGTTCGAAAATAATTACCTCTACAGTATACGGTGTTATGGGTTTAGTCAGTGCGCGGTAGGATATTCCATTTTGCAAATGTCAGACAGTAATTGTCTGTCATCATTACATATGTGATTGCATCTTTGATATTTTTATTTTTTTTCTTCTTAGTTTCTCGTTTCTATCGGTCGTTCTCATGGAAAAGTACCATGTAGAATTTTACATGCCAAGACGCCTTGGTGATTTCCTCGTCTATCTAGGGAATTTCGTGTGGCTTTATTTTCGGTGCTTGGAAAGTCTTATTTACGTGGTCGTATGTCGCTCGAAACACGGACGATTCTTATTAGTGCTGTTGTGTCGAACGATTAAAAGTTTGAGGTTATGCACAAGGACGACTGGATGTCCCGTTTTTAGTTTTGAGAAAAAAAGGAAAAGTCCGTCCGTCACTTTAAACCGTGCGCGGGAGTCGATGCAGACGAAACCAAAATGCATTGCGAGGTACTGTTTGGCAATATGGCCGCCGTTTACATCGACCGTGTCTCGGGATCACTCATGCTGGAAATAATTGATGTTATACGAATTTTGTGACAATTACGATAATATATAGTACGTTCTCGGTTGTGTCGGCGGTGACAGTGTGTACAGTGATATGTGAAATGATGTCGCTCCGTGTGCAGAAGGCTTTTTTTTCGAGCGATAGAAAAATTGTTCGCGCACCATTAAACCAATTGGATTTCAATGAGATTAATGGCCGTCCGTATGTGACTGCGACGAGGCGCAAATGTGTTTAGGCCTTACTCACGTAAACTTGACGATTGTTTTCATTTCGCGGGTTCACTCGTTACGTCGCCTATGGCGATTACTCGACTTTGTGCACGCTCCGTAACTCTTTCGACGAGATACACTGAAAGTACCTTGACAGTGAGGAATTTTTTTTTCCCGATTGCCGTTAATGCTTGTTTACGTACAAAGCACAGCAATGCATTCTGGGTAGTGGATGGCATTTTCTTTTATGTTGTTAAATTGTCATTTTTTCACTTTTAATATATTTTTAATAACGACGTAATCCTGCATCATTCCCACATGGGATGGCATTGCGTGACGTTCGCGGAAACGATGGAATTCGCGCGATCCGCGAGAATCAAACAAAAGCCGACCTTGGCCAAGATCAAGATCTGATTCGTTGGACAAAAAGTGGCTAACGATCGCATGTTACCGAACCGTGGGAATTGCCGCTCCGTTTCTTGCAATTTTAACAAAGGCCGACCGATTCGTCTAACAAGAAGACACATGAGGCCCGGAGATCTATTTATATGAATTGACTTGAACTCGATGGGAAGCGGTCAATGAATTTTCTTGGTTCGCGTTTTGCACGCGTTTCAATAGAGGTATTCTGTTAATTTTCAATTACTCCTTTTTTTATCTTTCTTTTCATTCGACACGTAGACGGACCGCTTTACAGCGACGGTATACCGGTTTCGTTTGGTTTGAATTACCACGTTATTTTCAACGAAGTTCATACGATTCTCGCCAGATGGCTAATTTCAATTCTCTATTGTTTTGTTCTCGTTTATTCACGCATCTACAAGTTTTCCCTTACTCATATCTCTCCCTCTTTCTCTTTCACACTGTTGGAAGTCAATCCAGATAAATTCGGACACAACCAATTCGAACCGGCTTTCACTGGAAGTAAACGCAAACGGCACGTATAATTTCACAGACGATATCGCCCGTGAAAACTGACAACGGCCATATTGAATCCTTTGTTTATCTGTTTGTTTATATCTTTCCTGCTTACCTTTCATTGACAGAGGAGACAAATTTATTAGTTATCAATTGTCTTTGAAAGTCCATTCTTGCTTTGATAACTCGTTTAATCATAATTTCAAGTTATTTTTTCTTAATTGCACACAACACGTGTACATTATTGAATCGCGACCGTCGCAGCTGCACGCAAACAATTCTCAACTCGACTGATTCGAATTTGAACATTAGTTACGCTATACGCTTCTGCGACTTGGCGCTCTTCGTAAAAATGCGTCCTTTGACTCGAGTCGTATTTTCGACTGATTATCATAATGTGCCAGACAAGCTTCACGATAGGCTCATTGTTACTATATGCTCGATAACATTCTTGCGACTAGCAGCAACAGTAACAGCGACACCTTCATTCTCGTCTTCGTTTCTCAGATGACTACTCGACCAATTAACTCGCCGATTAATTACGCTATTCTACATCAGCGTTGGAATCAATTAAGAACTTGTATGATTGTATTGAAATTTTAAAAATATCCCACTGTCTCATTTGAATTTTGGCATCCATCATCATCATTATATTCGTCGAATCGCCCGAAAATTCTCAAAATAATGTATAAATCGTCAAATCGCCGTGTGGGCTGGTTTTTTCCATAAATTCTAGAAAATTTATTTAAAAATGGCTGCCGTGACGTATCAGCTTCCTGGTAAAAATATTGAACGACTCTCGAACACACGTTTGCCCACGTATAACGTAAGTCCACAAGGTCGTTATTTGTCAACAACGAAATATTCTTCCAAAAAATTGACGTTCCAAGAAGACCAGTATATTTCGCGTACAATTTTTCCCCCTAAATTAGCATATACGCCTTACCTGGATAAACCAATTTACGCATGTCGCTCACGGCTAATTAATATTTTTCTCATAATTCTCGTTTATCCCGTAGATTAAGGATCTTTGAAGTTTTTATTTTTTTCGATTAGGGTATACAAAATCCAAAAAAATATCACTACACGTTACTACGTCTTATTTATCACTGTGACTCAACACATCTCGGTGAAATTCTTTCGGGCTACATTGACTTTTGACATTTTCGCATTGATCCCACCTATCAATTCTACTCCTGCCGTAATCACCTACGTATCTACGTACAATCGTTCAGCCGAGAGAATTCTTTATCCCTCCGGGTATACAGCGGCTAGTGATCCTGACGAGTTGATGAACGTATTTATAAAAAATATTTTTAAAACACTATATACCTGTCGACCGAGAATTCACTTTAGCTCGGGGCGACAGTCGCAACGGGTTTTTTTTTTGGAAGTCAAGAATATGACTTCATAGGGGAAAAAAACAGTCGACGTAATTCGTCGGTTTTATTGGATGCAATAATTCCCCCCCCCCCTCTCGCTTCCCCTACCCACTCGAAAAAAACAAAGTAAAAAATTTTAACAACGTAAAATTCTCTCAAGTCACTTTCCACATGACGAAGTTGTATTTTCCCATATTTTTCTCATTTTTTTTGGGACGTTTAATATTTTCTTTTTATCACACCTAACCTCAAGGTCAATACTTGAAGACTCATCTTCGCGTCCCAACCGATCGCCAATGTCCACTTACGATAATTGCATAATAGCTGGTAGATTGTAAAAAAAAAGAAGAATGTTATAAAATATAAAGTTATTATAACATCATAAAATTGATTATTCGATCATTGCATGTAATTAATTTCCGTAATTTTTCCGTAAGTAAAATTTACCGCTGAAAATTATTTTTTTGTTTCCAATGATAATTAACGGTTTCCATTGTTTAGCATTGATTTACATTGATTTACCACATATTTGCGATTACTCGAACTAATCGATTATCCCAATACCCACGTCCACCGATCAGTACGAATAATCGAGATTGTACCGCATCTGCAAGCAGGATGACGTAGACACGTAATTCGCGTCACGAGGGGATTAGTAATCTTTTCGAGAAAAAAAAGAAAATTGAGTCGAGTCATTCCCAGTCGCTAATGAATTAGCGCTATGCGATTTCCGGCCTGGCTGATTACAATGGAACTACCAGATGTTTACAGTCCATTCACAATGTGCATTAACCATAGACCCATACTCGAGATATGGAAGTTACAATAATCACGTGTAATTTCCGTAACAATTAAAATAATATATATACATATACGTGCATATGTCAAAATCTCAATAAAATTGTTATTTACTCATTTTTCCAGGTAGCCGACACAGATAATGGTGGCTTCGCAGAACGACGGCGGCAGAAGCGGCACCGTACCGACGGACGACGCGGTGTACACCGTCTCCGTAGGCGGAGTTGGTTACCGCAACGATGGATACAGGGAAGACGGTACCGACGGCATTCCGCCGGAACCGACCAAGCCGCCCCAGCTGCCACCTGCCGACGACGACAGTCAGTCACGAAAATTCCGATTGTCACGCGGCGAGAAATGGCGAATCCTCAAGAACATCGGCGCCGTGTCCGTAGCCTTTATGGTACAGTTCACGGCCTTCCAAGGCACGGCCAATCTTCAGTCGTCGATAAATGCCAGCGAGGGTCTTGGCACTGTGTCCCTGTCCGCAATATACGCGGCCCTCGTACTCTCCTGCATCTTCGTACCTACCTTCCTCATCAAGAGACTCACCGTCAAGTGGACCCTATGCCTGTCGATGCTCTGCTACGCACCCTACATTGGATCACAGTTTTACCCCAGGTTCTATACCCTGGTACCGACCGGCGTCCTACTGGGTCTAGGTGCCGCGCCCATGTGGGCAGCCAAGGCCACCTATCTGACCCAGGTCGGCGGTGTCTACGCCAAGCTGACTGATCAACCTGTGGACGCCATTGTCGTACGGTTCTTCGGGTTCTTCTTCCTTGCTTGGCAGACGGCTGAACTCTGGGGAAACCTGATCTCGTCCCTTGGTAAGTGTACTCGGGTGGTTGGATTTAATTAATTAATTCTTCTTTCTCTCTCCACTCGCACACAGGATGCTGCCATTGTATTTTTTGAGAAGAATCTTTACCGGATTTTCAATGTTTCCGTATGCTTGGGAGCTGCGAGTGGAGAACCGTCGAGAAAGCAACGGAGAAACAAAGACAAGAATATATATATAAGCACTGGTCCTCATTTTGCACGAACGCCATGAAGAAATCGCGTCCTGGTCGTTTTTGCGTTTGAATATTTATCACGTATCATTTGAATAAGCCGGTCACGCCGATTTTTCTCTGCCCTCGGGCGGTTAGCCAGGTCCTCTTCGTCATTGTGTACCAAGCTCTTCTACGCGAGCGCCATCTGTATTATAACGAGGAGCAATTCCATATTTATGCGTATACACCTAGTAAAGTCTATATAATTTTTTTATCTTTCTCGTAAAAGAACAAAATTTCTCTTTCCAAAAATAAGACAAATATCACGGACTGGGAAGTGCCGATTTTAACGCGTTCTTATTTATACCAACAAAACCATGTGTCGTTTACGAAGTCGTCTGGTTTCTCTCCATCTCTTCCCCCCAGCCCACGAATCGACTTTGCGTAATACCAACTTGAAGAAAAACACACGAAATCATGTCCGAAATTGATTCTTCTTCCGTCATCGCACGTATAAGCAAAAATATTCTCTTGTCCGTGACGTCACGTGTACAATGAAAACACACCGATTCCCTTCCGTATATATTTATCCGTATTTTGTTAATTCACTCTTTCTCTTTGTACTTTCATAATAATCTCAGCCCACCTGTGACACTGCCTCTTTAAGATTAGCAGCGCGACGTCGAAAATAAGCAAATCAGTTTATTAAGCAGCCAATCGATTAATCATTTTACTCCGTCGATAACTTAACTCGTTTGTTTTATCTATTATATTTTGGCACCTGGTCGTGTATCAAAACAATATTTGTATGTTGTCTTCTTGGCACACGACTAAAAAAACTAAAAAGTTATTATATACGTAACCATATGATGATTGGCTCTATCTAACATTCTAACGGGTACGCAATACACGTAACCAATTGGACTAGGCGGTTTAAACAGCAGAGGAATCATAACAGCCAGTAGTAACAGCAGAGAATCAGTCAGACTGTCCGACCAAACCTTTTTCCTTCTCCGCTTAAGATATATTGAAGCAAGCTTGTGTGATATATATATATAACTGTAAGCAAGCGGAGAATGACTGCAGGCAGTCAACCGGTCGAGATTTATCCGGTATAAACTCGCTTTGGTTGCTTTCCTGTACTACTGTTGTTGTTGTTGCTGATAATGTTATTATTATCAACGTATACATTCGCCCGGCACATTCACTCCTCGTACACTGAATCTGGATATAATGTTAGTAATGGAAGTCGTGAGGATTATGGGTATACGTAATTAGGTTAGGTTAATGGATATAAAATGTATATACAATTATACATACGTATAGTATGTATATGACTGATTATTTCCTATTGCCAGATTGACTCTATTGATTACACTCCACTCGCTCAACTTACAATTCTCTTAGTCACCCGTTCGCTCACTGAACTCTACCTAACCTCACGGGTCTACGTTTCTGTTTTACCGACGATAGGAAACGCTCGTCGCGCCGTTGGGATTCTTGACAAATATATTGGCGACAAAGGTCAAGACTGTTTCGAGTCCTTGCGGAAGGTCGTCGTGGGGTTATGCGTTACGAACAGGCGCCGACGTCGAGCGTCGATACGCTTTTTATATACGTAGAATGCAATTTGCAAGTATGGTATGCGTAAGTGAAAGGACGTTACTCGGCTTAAGTTCCTTGACACGCGGGCACTTTGACACTCGGTCTGGTCTGTTATGGCGAATGATATTCATCGCGTGTTTCCTTTTACTCTGGGGAATTCTTTTCTTTCTTTTTTCTTTCTAAATAACAATTTACTTTGTACGCGTCATTCACTAATTTTTTTTTTCACGGTCTCTCGTTTCTTTGTCCATTGTCGTTAATCGATTCGATGTTTTGAAGTTTTTTTTTTTCTTTGGTTCCCGATGGACTTTTTGGTAGTCGTTTCTTTTGTTTGTAAAATCTCAGTGACCTATGTGAGTCAACGAAATTGATCGGCGACGGTCGCATAATTTTCTCATGAAAATGCATACTCAACTGCACGGCGACAATGGGGTCTGACGGAAATTCATGTGGGCGCGGGGGAATTCACAGCGCACGTGCTTTCTTGGGACGTATAGATATAGCTAGGACTGTGTCACTGGTGGATACCACGTGGAAATTTTAAGTCAATATCAAGGTGCTAAATGCATTCGTACTCAGTGTGATTCATCTTGATTCTCGTCTCTTTTACTCGTATCACGTTTCGTGTTTCACTCAACGTTACGTCGCTCTCTGTGAATCGCAATTTCGCGTTAGCGACAGTGATTTATGAAGAAGAAAAAAAAATTTTTTTTTAACTTTGAATTTAAACTTAATTGCCCATTTGCGAGCTTTAGTCAACGTCCGCTCGAACCGATAATAAGTTCTGACGTTACATGGAAATTTACATTTATGAAATTATTCTTTTTAGCTTTTCACTCGAACGCTTATCGTTATTCGTTAAAATACGGTAAACCCCGCTATCTTTGACTGTATTCCCAATGAGCGATTCCATTCGTCGTATTATCACTTTTTGTTTACAATTGAAAATTTATCGATCGCTTCGACAATCTTACGTAACGACTAGAAAAGAATATGTCCATAAGCTTCTTTTTTTTCTTTGTTATATAAAATGGCAGCTGTCTTATCGTCCGCGCTAAAATTTGCTAAAACGTCATTTTTGGTATCGTCGTCGACAGGTTTGACGGAATACACAGAGCGAGGTGGTTAAGCGTGGAATGAGAAAAAGGTGTATCCGCAATAAGGCGATCGACCGAGAGTCTCTAGGATCTGGTGAAAGTTGTACCGATGGCGCGCGATCACGAATGCAGATTAGCCAATAGGAATTCCGAGTAGCGTAAAAGTATTCAGGAAGAACGTGACGGACGGGGAGGGAGGTTTTCTCCTCATCTCTTTCAAGCACAAGACGTGCCAGAGGAATCGGCCACGTGGCGGGCACGTGCGAAAAATCACAAGTGAAAACGATTCGCCGTGAATCTATTACGAGGATTTTTTAATGCGGATAAAAAAAAGAGGCCATTGGAATGGCATTCAATTTAAATAATATATATATATGAATATTGATTATTGCACAATAAGCAACATTACCCATAGCCATGTGAATAGTTGTCGAAGGAGACGGCATTCGCTTACGCGATAATAATTGCCATTAAAACTTGTCGTTAGATATTTATGGTGACGGGATTTCTAAGTATCGACGACAGTTCGAGGGAGGGAAGGAGAGGAAGAGGGAGGGAGGGAGGGGGGTAGGGGGAAATCGACACTGCGTGCATAATCGAATACGTCCTTCCTACGTCCGACGTGTATTTATTGTTTCCGGAAAATGTAGAGAAAAAGAGTGTAAAAAATGTACAGCCTAAGCGCGTGGGAAAAATTGTTTTTTTTTTTACGTAATTAAAGAAAAAATTTTTTTACAGTTCTCAGCGAAGGTGAATTCGGCAGCGGTGGCGGCAACGGAAACGGCAGTGCCAACGAAGAAAAAATAAAGTTATGCGGTGCCAATTTCTGCGTTCTTGGCAATGGCGTCGAGGACAGCCTGAAGCGTCCACCAGACCACGAGATTTACGAGATTTCTGGAATTTATCTTGCCTGCGTAATCCTGGCTGTCATGATCGTCGCCTTGTTCGTGGATCCTTTGTCGAGGTGAGTTTTTACCTATTACGATGTAACGCGACGAACGTCGTTGGCCTTTAATCGTCGAAATCGAACATTTGAGATTGCCGCGTATATTTTGAACATATTTGAAGATATTTTTTTTTCATAAAAATCCTCAAAGAAATTATTCGGTTAATCGTATTTTACGAAAATATCGAATAATCATCACCGATCGTTCGAGTATCAAGTAAATCGATATTATCGACCGAAACCTTTAATGCTCGATAAGACGCACCTGGTGATGACGTATGATAATATATCGCAACCCGTCGTACAATGTATGTACAAGTAATAATTGACAATCAATAATGATCGATTGTCCGTACCTAAACGCAACGGGCTCTCTAAACGCGAAGGCAGGTACGAGCGTGTTTCCATCATGTTTGCCACTTCTGGCAAAATGTAAATAATATTTTAGTTGTTATTCCGAAGGAATATTCCACACCTGAATTCAATCAGTTCTCTGTAGCCTAACAAGAGAATACACGTAGCTCAGGCGTAGACTGAACATTGGCTCTTTATTACGGAGTTAACGATAATCTAAATAAGCGACACTAGCGAACTCTAGCGGCAGTCACGGGAAGTTCGTTGCTCCCCTTGTCACGCACGAGAACGACGCGTCTGCCTTCCTTTCGGCTGTCCGCCCATAGGAAATCTTTTCTTTTCTCGACTTGTGGCTGCCTTCTTCAATGTGCGACTTAATTCGTCCATAGACGAGTCTTATTCCACGTAAAATAGTTTGAATAAGGTACGTTAACAGTGAATACCGTGTTGAACGCAAGAGCGAAGAGCAGCACGACTTTAGGATATTATTTGAAGTCGTTAACGTTTAAGGCTGTTTTTCGTTCGAAACAGCAAGAGGAAAATCCACATCGCTGTGTTTACCAACAACGAGTGCGTCGCCATTGTTTATACATCACCGTGTATACACCAGTTTAAGTCTCACTCCTGTCAAAAGCGTCTCGGTTATTATCTCTCGAGGACTAAATTTATGTTCTCGTTATTGTTCGAGAACTTTTCAGAAAAGTAACCGTAAGTACGGAAGACTCCGTCCCGTATGATTACTCGTCGGCGTCGTCGTGTTTACCATGATCGATAAAACGTGACAACACGACGAAGCCTTCTCCCGGGGACAAACAGAAGAAATTGATTGGATGAGTCATACTAATTATTTTTCTCAATATCTTTTTTCTTTACCATCCGAATGTCCGTTTTACCTGCACGTTCACTCGCCGCCAAATTCACTTTAGTCGACGACTCTCGTAGGGTTAGGTTAGGTCGACGTCAGCTTTTGCCTGCGACGAATCTTCACGGGTGTCGCTGTGAACGTTTTCCGTTTCTTCTCGAAGATTCGACGACGTCGTTAACGCGTACGACTGTGGAGCGGGGGCTTAAGGGAGGGGAAGGTAAAATGATTCTCGTAGTCGGTTCTTTTTTTTTTTTTTTCTAGCAGGATTACGAAACCGGGCTTAATAACCGAGTAGAGCAGGATCCGCGGAAACTCCTCGGCTGACTCGCTATAAACATTGCTCTATTCGTGATTGCGAAATAGCGTACATCCGACGGGATGCATCAATGCGCAGCCAAGAGTTACGTAACGTATATTCATTATCGACGGGGCCCAAGTATCCCACAGGATACTCGTACGGGTTCCTAACCTAAATTTCATTGTGAATCGATATGACGTTTCGACACTTCCGGTGCATCTCTTATCCAGATTTGACATCGAGAGACCCCTTGTTTTTTGTATTTACAATAATTTTCTACATTGGACACTTCGATCAATGACTAATCATTGTAGGTCACGTGGCAGCCCTTTTTCTCTGGGTTTACAGTGGAACTGCGACTTTTTCCTGTTGGCTTAACCTCGTGTACGCTCGTATGCATTCGTCCTGATATGGGGCACTTGCCGATAACTCTCGAAGAAGGGAAACGGTCAGAGCCGACCAGGCGGCTACTAGACTCTAAAAACAAGGAAACCTAGACAAACATTTGCAACCCAACTATATATGTATATACGCACGTATACTTGGGTTTGTCATTGTTACCCTAGTTTAAAGTTCGTGCCGTAAGTATATATATAGAACGCGGAGACTTGTTACGTTTTTTTTTTTTTTCCTTCATATTCGTCATTGTTTGCTCAGAAACAATGAGAAATTGCTTTTGGTTAACTAGGTGGTACAGCTAGTGGATGCACCTGCAAGTACAGTCCTCTTGATAACACGGTTGCCGTATTGATATATAGGTATATATTGTATATGAACATTGTACACGATGTGAACGGAGTTTCCTTTTCCGTCGATCGGATGCTGGCGAAAGGCCTCGGCGGTTCGCAAAACAGGTTAACTTCCGGTTAACGTTGGCATTACCTGTCTAGGTCGAAAAATAAATTATCACTCTGATATTTACTACCGCGGGCCTTCAATGGGATCCCACGTACAGTAGTATGACGTGTATACGTGTATATATAAATATATTGAATGACTCCAAGAATTGAAAGCGTGGGTTTCTAAGGAAACGACACAAGAATTTACTTAGAATTTCATGAGGATCGACCGTAAAAATTTAACCTGACCTAACCTCAGTGACGCATATCGACCACGAAGTTTGTTGCTTCGGTGACGTGCTCGTCACAAGAGGCACCTGTTACACGATGCATAAGCTTATCATATTAGTACCACCTTTCGTTCGCTACTGCATCATATTATTAAGACGTATGTTAATGCCTGACCTGCGCAACTCTGTCCGTACCATTGTCATACGCAGCGACATCTGTCGGATAAAATTAAAGACGATTCTCAATGTCCAGTAATCGGAGCAGCTCGTGTGGCGAATCGTCGTTGGGATCGAGGGTATGGATAGAAATAATTATCCCGTTTCTCTAGTCGGTCGAGGGCGGCAGGTCAGCCATTTTGACGAACGGACGCCATTTTAATTCTCTTCGCCGTAACTTACCATTCGAACGCTTTGTTACGTAGCTGATTACGTATCTGGCTTCTCGACGTTTTTATCTTTGTATCTTTTTTTTTCTACGTTCTTTCTCTTCAATACCGTGTAACACCGGCTTCTTCGAGTTTACGTGTACCTACTTCCTTTTTATTATGATTTTTATCTCCCGTGATATCTACATACGGGCATTACGCAAGCCCGATAGATCGTACCAAGTGCCGCCATCTTCCTCGGGTGGCCAAGGTTGCGCTCCGTAACGGTTTAAACAGGACGGTTCTCGGAAAGCCCCGCGCACACGTTAAAAACGTTTAATCTACATGACTCCGAGAGCTGGGACGCTCTTCGGTGGTGGCAGCAGCGTTTTCAAGCGATAACGTATTTCTTGGACAACCTTGTCAAGGCTGTATCCTCCCGGAGCCTCGGCTTCCCCTCTGAGGAACGTCATACACCAGATGAACTCTGTCACGCGTACGACTGACTTTCTGTATGCGTCACTCAACGTGTGAATAATTAAAGGCGTTCTTGTTGACATTTTTTTTTACCTTCCTTTTCCTCGTCCTTCGTAGAGGTTTTAGAAAATTTCACCAGCTTCCAAAGGTGTGTGCAATGAAACGACCATTAGGTATGACGTCATTTTTTTCTTCCTTTTATTTTTATATACAACTCTACGTGCAAACTCTCGCGTTATGCGTCTGACTCATGTACGTTCTTGAATTATGTATCTGGAGTGATTGGAAAACGTGTAGTGTCTGATCAATATTTTTTTGTTCTCTTTATTTTTTCTATATACCATTTATCTTTACACTGTACCGTTCTATTGTCGTATCGTAATACCGTAATTGTACGGCAACATGAGACTCGTAACGGAAAAACGGGATGGTCTTTTTTGTTTCATTGTTTTTTTCTTTTCTTGAAATTCCACAAGACACTTTCGATAGTACGATACAGTCTATCGACAGGCCTTGCTCTTGTGTGATGTAAAAGGAAAAAGAAAAAAAATTGTTTCTCCTTAGAATTCGATTTTTTGTCCCTCGTCACGTGCTGCTAGACGAATAGATGCAATGGAGACAAAAGTAAACCTTCGCGAAAATTTACACCTGCTGACATAACCTCAACTACGCTTATGAGAATTACTCACGTGATATGTCACGTTGGCTCGTCTGGAGGTCGATTGTGTAATGGTCAATTTCTACACCTGATAAAATTTAACCTGCGGATAAATACCCGGCTAATCAATCATTTTCGTGTTTTAGGAGTTTATCCGTAGGATAAGTATTATCCGAAGGTGAGGAAATTAGCGATAACCCGTGGTGAAAATACGAAAAGTTAATAGCTGTTTAGCCAGTCGCGTGTCAAGGGTCAAAAGAAGATAAGCGCAGCGATTGGCTAATAGCTATTCGCTTTTAGCATTTTCAGTGCATTTGGGTTACACAATCGACCCCCTGGTCTGCTTCAGGGATACGTAGTCGAAACGGCGTGAGACTAACGAAAGTTTACGAGGACGCGTAACGAAGGTGGTAAAGATCCTGTCTGTTATTTATAAGATGACGCTGTGATATTCTTCTAGAAGCTTTTATACGTACCTGCCATCTACGGTCCCGGTTTGCGAAGGTTCACCCTTGTATTCAGAAACTAAACGTGTTCTCTGGAATGCCGTCCGGGTTGTTTGCCAGGCTGGCGCGACGGCGTTACCAGCGCCACGAGATTTATTTAGCGAATTCGTTCCCGCAATACCGACTCTCGCGCGTCTCTTATTTCGATCCTGGTTAAACCTCCGGCAGGATTATCCACGTGTCTGGTGGCTAAATATAGCACGAAATAATTCATCCTGCCCCTGCCTGAGGACTCGTTCCGTGCACACAGCGATTCTCAACCGTACGACGCGCCGGAGCGGCCGTGACAATAGCCAAGCGACTAGTCCAACCTCAAAATTAGTAGACAATCGTACCACGATGCGTCGTAAGGCGGAGTACGTATTTTTGGCGTTTAATGGAAAGAAATGGTGATTACGCGTTTCGAAAATATCGGTCAGTCAATAAGAAGGAAAATCCGTGGACAATTCGTGGTATACGCGAATCGTGACGATTATCGTCATTGAGGCTTCGATAATAAAAACAGAAGTCACTCCTATTGTGTCGTGTTGAGGTTACGCGGATATTCATGAATGAACGAGCGGCTACGCTCAATGGCGAATGTGTCAATGAGTTTTAATTGTGCAATCAACATTTCCTCCTGGTGCTTTTTGATTTAATGCATAACAACAAGCCAGTCTTATTGTGTCATACTTTATTCAATATATGCCAACGGCATTTGATAGTCGAACGCGCGAGTGTTATTCTAGCTCTCTACGTGGGGGCATCCTTCGCTCTGCTTTATTTTATATTCGACTAAATATAGAATTGCCCGACAAGGAAAGTCTCACAAAGGATCTCACTTCTTGTTCAGGTATGGCGAGAAGCAGCGACGAGTCGACAGTCAAGAACTCAGTGGAATCCAATTGCTCTCGGCTACTGCTTACCAACTGAAAAAACCGTACCAGCAGCTTCTGATACCAATTACAGTATGGATCGGTATGGAACAAGCTTTCATTGGTGCAGACTTTACTCAGGTTAGTGGTAAAAGACAAATGAAAATTCAATAATGCATAGGGATACCATTTTTGTATTATTATTTTTTTTTACAATTTTTCCTATACTCCCATCGACAATATCGATTTTTACCTTCCTTCCTCGTGATCGATTTCCGCATTCCGATATTTTTTCCTTTTTTTTTTGGATTCTCGCTTCTTTCCTCCTTTTTCCTATTTATATGGCGACGCACGCGACGCCTTTGGCTACGATCGCTATGTCGATTTCGCCGTGTCTGTAAAATCGTAGCGATCCGATCGTCTAATAATAGTGTTGCGATCTAGGAGGAACGAGGCTGCAGACAGCCAGAATGGGATACTTTCTAATGGCGACCACGTACTCCTGGTACTGGCTCCCTTTCGTGCACATCGGTACGCGTTAACAATTTATAATGACAAAGTGGTGTGTAGAGCGTCGTTACGCTTAGCTACGATGCTTTGCATTGGGAGTTGGTTTCTTCTGGATATCAGACTTGGGCAGTTCTTGTCTGTCGCTGGTACGCCTTGTTTCTCGACAAAAAACAGACTTTGAATTTTTTAATAATTATTAATTGGATAGTAAGATAAATTTATGCAATTTTCTTAATACTCGAGGTTCCCTGTAATTTTTTTTTGTTTTCATGGGGACGAAGATACTTCTCCGAAGGATACTTCAAGTTTAACGAGTTTCGATCTGACGTCCGTGCAATTAGTCAAATTATATATTCGAGTGAAAAAGGAGAAAAAAAAATTGTATCTTTACCTTGGATACGACGGACGTGTCGTACAAAATTGTTTAAGCACTTCGATGACTCAGTTCTCAGATCCTGATTTGAGTCTCGTGCGACGAACGTCATCGACGAGCGCGTTGTGGCTAGGATACAAAATCCTTGTTACCCGTCTCGCGAGTCAATAATTTCGATTATTTTATCGTCTACGACCTTGAAGCTCTCATCGACGTCGACGGAAATACGTTCGCGCATGCGCCGTAGCAGTTTTTCCCGACCTTGTCGGATAATCGTGGACGCGAAGGACGCCGCCTTAATGACGACCGCGTTGCACTGAGGATTCTCAGTTGTTGTACTTAGAAAAAAATTGCTAACTCGCTGCCTATCAATTTCAATAATCAACCTGTAATTTCGTAAGTTTTAATCCAACAAGAAGACGTAGTTTGATTTTTTCTTCTTCCTTTGCTGCCAAACTGTCTTTTTTTTTATAGAAAACAATTATCTTCTACTTAGTTATTAATCTCGACCCTTAACCTCTTACGTATTTAAGAGGGGCTGTTTGACAGGATTCTAAAATAACTGAATAACCCAATTCACATGCGACCATCGTCAAGGTACGCTTGAACGCCAAGACCAGGATGGAAGCTTCGCGGCCGAAGTGCGCGGTGCTTTTCTCTTTTTATGCCTGTCCCGCCGGCGCCAGAGTCCACTTCTACCTTTGATGCCGTGTTGCTACTCGTGCCGCTAGCAGTGTTGCTGCTACTCCTGACAGTGCTGGTAGCTCTGCCATTGCCGATCCTGCTACCTGCGGTCGCTAAGCGAATACTTGGTGCACTCGTTGATGGTGGGAGTCGTTAGCATGGCCGAGTCTTACCTCGACCAGGGCCACTTTTCTTTTCCTCGGCATGCCAGCCCAGTACCTCCTGAAGTGCACTCCTGTGTCCTTCCTCCATGCACTGTTCAGGAGTAGATGACCTGGTACCCAGGGGATTAGACTCTGTAGACTATCCTGAACTATGATACTCTGTTTTTATGTAGAGAAATAAGGGATTGAATTTTCGATCCCTTTTTTGAACTCATGTGGGTCCTTGAAAAAATTCAACGGTATGAGAAAGCTTTAAGAACGTCGATGTCATAAGGACTCTTTTTGGATGAAATTTCTATGGGACATCACAAAGAGGTCTGCCTCGTTGCTATCTTGTTACCCAGAAATGTTGAGGCGAAGATCAGCCCTGGAAATTCTCTGGTTGAAGTCTGCTGTCTCGTTAGAGAGCGCCTACTGCAAATCTTGCCACGGTCAACAACTTCCTTTTTCTACTTGAATGGATCCTGCTGAATCCCATGGACACTTAGTAACAAGCAATTTCTTGTTAATACGCAGCAATGACTCATAATGAGTTTCTTTTGAAAAAACCCTGCGAATCAGTATATTTAAATTTATTATTTAAATTCATTATTTATCCTCTAAATTCTATATTTATTCAAGACTTAATTCGCAATGACCAGACATGCTTATACGTAAATTGGAATGATCTCAGGATGACAGTAGAACCCGAGCTATTTGCGATTGTCACATTAATTATGCAACAATACATTAATGCAATTACTAGTTCAATAGTCTATCGAGTATAGCGATCCAACTGTACCAGAGACAGAGCCCATAGAGAAATAGGAAGCAACTGAAAATTGTGCAAGAATACATAATCCGATACTTATTAAAAACATAACGGCGTGTATAAATAATTTCAAAAGAAATTTACAAAATAGATTAAAACGTTTTCTTAAGAATTACCCAAGCAGGAAGGTTCCAATGTCCAATAAGCGAGCAAGAGCTCAAAAAACAACAGGAACACGTAAATCGTTCAAAAGACATATTGGATGACTGAAAAAAAAAAATCATAGCGAGGGCAGAAAACGATTTTTAAAAAAACCACAATATCAATTCTGCTCAGGAAGCAAAAGATATTACTGAACTGTTTGAACCATCCAATGGAGAACAGGTTGAACGTTTATCGCACGGTCGGTAATGTCGATCGGTAGGTAATTGGGCAATTAAAGGTTGAGAGATGTCGGGACTCGCGAAGCCGGTTGAGTCAGCAGGGTTGATCGTTATAAATAGCTCGCGCTCTTATTCTCCCGCAGTAACCACTTGGCTGGTACCAGGAATACCAAAGTAGGTAGGTACTTGATACTATATCGGGGATGTTATGTATTGCAGGTAAAGATATACTTATGTATACAGGTATACTCACTGATCCGGTCTTTCTCAAACGTGTAAGACGGTTAACCTGCAAAGCATGGAGGAGAGACCAGTATCGGTGTAAACGCACTTATCCCAAGAGACGCCCATCGGTCGACGCCGCTTCACTGGTTCCAAGAGATCGGCGCCGACTTCAATTCTCATCCTATATATTTCCTCTAGATCACTGTGCACCTTTCTCCAGACCCGTCCTATCGGCATTCTCGCGGACGCCGAGCGTCTACCTCGGACGATGCGAAAAACGGTAAATCCGCACGCGTCCCGCCACTCGACAATTCTCATAGAGCGATTCGCTGGAATTGTATACGTTACTTCGAAGTTTTATAATTAACCGTTTTATCGACTCGTTTCAATCTCGTTGGCTACACTGAAGATAGGAATACCGTTTCTTTATAGAACGAGCACAGAGGACCTGTCAAAATTTTAACGCGAACAATCTAACCTATATTTTCGATTAGATTCTCAAACCCACCGAGCGTCGATGTCTTGCGAGTTTCGACGTGTTTCGTTCGCGTCACTGTTTTCGGAATTGTCCTCGGGGTTATATATTCAGGAACTGGATCGCCCGAATGATTAATAGATCCCGGAACATCGATGAATGAATGTGGCGTCCCGAGGTCAGGATATCTTTTTTACCATTCGACGTTGTTTTCTTCGGTCTCTAGTTTTTGCTCGTCAGGCTCCCTCTTGCCGCGTTCCCGTCAAGCCTTCGGTACGTCGCGCCGCCCGTGTTGAATTATGGAGTTATACCTGGAGGAGGCCGACGATCCGTACGTCCTTGCCGATCGAATTCTTCTACTTCCCTACCATCGCGTATGTACATATTTCTCTTTGTATACCTACGTTGTCTTCTCAAAAGGTATCAGCCTCCGATTCTTTGACCTTTTCGCACGTCCATTCTTTCTAACCTTGTGCCACGCGTCTGCTTTGCCAGATCTCTGTTACATCTCGAGAAAGAGAGAGAGACCTTTAAATCTTTATTCGTAATTCGCATCCTTAATCTCCCCATAGCGACACGTGACGAAATCGCAACGTGTCTTACATCACGTCCAACTGTGTTGTTTACAGGTGTCACACGGCGAAAGTTGTTCTCGAATTATTCAGCCATTTAAAAGTTCCGCGCATGCGCAAACGACTTGACGCACGAGTTGACAGAGGGAGAGTATCAACCGCTTAGGGTACATTATTATCATTTTCTTTTATTTTAATCGCCGATAATAATTTTAATTAATTACCGAGCAGTATCCTCGAAATTCCAAGGACACTCGATTTTTCTACATCAGTCACACTGTCGTTCGGTGAAAGTCGGAAGGACTACAGGTTGCTGTATCTTATTTACCTGCTTGGCCAACACTCGAGAAGGTTCTTGTTAACGGTAATTGACATGGAATTGCGTTAAATCGACCTCGACCTTTCACTAAGGTTCCTAGCCAAAGTCACGCTCGAGTACAGAACCAGTCCCAGCATCCGCTGGCATCTTTTAGATATTTAATATGTATTTCTGATTACTGTACTCTCTGAGAATAGTCATAATATTCACAACGGTAATTCGTTTATTGACAAAGTCAAACAATATGGCGGAATGTATATATATATATATATATATTCTCATAGAGCGACTTGGTAGTAGGTATGACGGAAAGTTTTGACGATTCCGTGTTTTTTTCCACTCTGCGTTAACCTGTACCTCCTTCTCCTACCCTAGGCCCTTTCCCTCTCTCTCTCCCTCTCAGCACCTTTCTTCTTGCGCTTTACTTTCTAGTTCAACGACTGACTACAGTAGTCCTCTCGAATCACGATCCGAGTTCGTTATACCGTCCATCTTCTGGTATAAATAACCAGTATCATTAGTAAGTCACAATTTACTAACCCACAAAGTAAATTTGTTGACAAATAATTATTTTTCATACAAAATCACATTTTATATACACAGGCCTGACGCCTGAATAGGACGCCTATGACTTTCTTTGCAATCATATTATATTTTGATACCTTGATGATGTATAATAATTAGTCTCTTTTTTTTCTTCTCTCACTCAGGCCTACATCTCCTGCGCACTCGGAGTTCACAAGGTCGGCTACGTGATGATCTGCTTCGGCGTGGTGAACGCCGGATGCTCACTGCTCTTCGGGTCGGTCATGAAGTTCGTAGGCAGGCAGCCCCTGATGGCACTGGGTGCCGTTGTTCACGCAGCCCTGATCGGCGTCCTTCTCGTCTGGAGGCCACATCCTGACAATCCATACATCTTCTACACGATCTCAGGACTCTGGGGCGTCGGCGATGCCGTCTGGCAGACTCAGGTTAACGGTAAGTCTCGTCTCCATCCTGCACAAGCAGGTGTCAAGCCTTGGTAGCCTAAAGCGTTACCCAGTTTGGAATGGAGACTGACTCTCTTTTTTTTTCTCTTCTTTTTATTACCATCTACGTCGTCCACTTGGACCTGATCAGTTATGTCTTAATTGATCTGACGGAATCTGTACCTCGTTTAGAAATAACGTCAAACTTCTTATACTGTATTTTTCGTAGGTTACAAATAAGCCCGAGTCACGCTGGACCACTTTGTCGCTGCTTTGAATAATTCACATTCCACGGACACCGCTAGTCACGGCTATCCTTCGATTTGCAATTATGATAATTACAACAGCTTCGATGTGGATTGTCATGTGTGGCAACACCTTTTTCTTTCTTGGCGCTGTACTGAGCGTGACCTTGATCTCCAAAGTTAATGCCAAATTTTCCATCGTCGAAGTCTACCTCAGGTGGCCTGGCCCCACCTATGTCACGTATTAACGACAAATACCGACTTGACAGTCGCTTCATGGTCATTCATTTTTCTACTGGCAAAAATTCATAGCGAAAATATGGAGCTCTGTGAACGAGGAAGATTTTCTATTTGGATGATAAATATTATTTATACGTCTCTTTGGGAGCAGGAGAGGAAAAGCCCAAAAATTTCGACCAATGACAACAAATGGGATCGTGTCTTTTTTTTTATTGATTTTAATAATATTGATCTATCGACCTGGGTACTCTCCCCGAAGCTATTCTTAAGATTTATACGGTCTTACCTCTATGTAAATTTATCGCTCCGAGCGACCAATCAGACACGAGTCTAATCTAGCATATCAACCGCTTGCGGATACAGACGTATAAATATTTATGGTTCCTCGCTTCGTATATGGAAGTTCGAGTGTCAATACTCCATGCGTGAGAATATCTTTGGGAGTTTTGTGTTTAATTCCTTTTATCGTGGATCCTTGTACTTTTTTTTTCATTGCGTTAACGTCTTCTTGTCTTATTTTCCTTTTATCTCAACGAATCACGAGATCTCGTGCCACCGTAGATATAGAAACTCTACCAATGGCACCGTAGTGCCAACTTAAAAGAACGTTGATCTCGCGTCAATGGAATTTCAATTGTCAATATTAAGATGCAAATTCATCCTAGACCAAGTCGAGTACTACATGTTAATGACTGTCGAGTGTTTTTGAAATGTTGAAAAATGCGGAAGAGGCTGGCTGGTCGTTGAAGGAAAGAAAAAAAAAAAGGAGACGAAATCATTAAGAAAATAATCGTTATAACTACCAAGGATAATAAATATCTCGGAGAAAATTAATATTGATCGTTATGAAATCATCGCTGTGATCACAAATGTTTGTGTAATTCGTGTCTGTATAACGTTCTCCGTTATATAGTACTAAAGTCATTTGCACTAAGCACGCAGCATATGAATATGCTCAGTTTAAAAAATTCTATTGACTTACAACGTTGCCGAGAATTATTATCTATTTATAAGCAGTTCTTTTGTTCTGTAATCTTTTTTTTCTTTCATTCCTACAATTATTATCTATCGTACGTAAGCATGTCCAGTCACCCGGCTTGCTACGTACTCCGATCCAGGTATATACCGAAGAAGTGCGTTTTCTGTATTCACTCTGTATATAATAAGGAATTACATCGGCGAATAGGCGACAGACTGACCGTCTGACATTTAGAAAGTCTAATGGCTACGCCAATGCCGTATAATATGTATAGCGTAGATCTAGGAAGTTCATTCCAGACCAGTCCTTATTTTCTATGGCAATTGAATTTTGAACGATTCGCATCTGGATCCCACGACGGTAGATCAGGATCTAGTCAGCCTGCGTCGTCCGGACTTTAAAGCTGTATGATAATATTTAGTAAGCAGCTCGGTTGCGTGTCTTGTGATTTTGGTAGTTTCTGACTTAACAAAATAATGGTGATTACATAGGCGTATTACGATTTTGTTTATCACCGTAAATCATTGCCCATATCTGTTTCCTGTTAATCGGATAATCATCGGACAATGTCAGTACAAAAATTATCAGTTGCATATCCCTGGGATTTGGTAGCGATACGATATCCTGGTATTATTGTATACGCGTGTGGCAATGTAAAACGTGCAGATCCCTATCATTATAATGGATGGACATATCCTGAGTGTTCCTAGCGGGAAACAGAAGGCTGCCAGAGATCCTGGCACATCACAATCATTATCGTAATTACCTGCTTTCTGTTTACGTTTAATGAGCGTCGGGTCAAGGATATCATTGACAAAGTAAGAGAGCTCGGTTATGGTACGTCGATAACGTTGTACAGGTTCCCTGCGAGTTTTATATGTTCTCAGCCAGCTTCAAGGCTCGCGACTATAGATATGCACGTAACGTGGTCCAGATTGAAGAGAAAAAAAAGGGTTTCCATCCGTCGTTTAAGACCTGCCAATAAAATTGTTAATTAATAATGTCAATCGTCCAATTAAAGTCGAGCTAACAAAAGTAGCTTACCTCAATTAATATATTTTTATATCTTTATCCTTCAGGACTGTACGGGACGCTGTTCAGGCGCAACAAGGAGGCTGCGTTCTCCAACTACAGACTGTGGGAATCAGCTGGATTCGTCGTTGCCTACGCCTACAGTACGCATCTCTGCGCCAGGATGAAGCTCTACGTGATGCTGACTGTACTGATCCTGGGTACGATAGGCTACGTGGTGGTAGAGCTTCTTCACAGGCGCAAACAGAAGAGGCTCAAGGCCATTGCCGAGGATCCCAAGGCCGCTCAGGCTGAGGCTAACAAGCCGGAGGAAACCGACGACGAGAAGGATGATATCGATGATGACATCATCATTACGCACCTCTGAAGAAGTCAAGAGAAAGTCAAGTGACTTTCGTATCGGACTCAATTTGGGTCTTGCGATTTTTAATGCGCTTCTTTCGCCCATTCTTTTCACATTGTCTTTGGTAGTTTGGATACGCGCCTTTATCATTGATCCTCTCGCGTGCACCCGAAGTCATTTTATTTTAATTCTTCGTTTCGTGTCTCTTTGTGAAATTCACTTTGGGTGGTCGACCTAACCTCGAACCAGGTACTCTCGAACTACCATAGATGAAGCTTTTACGTGAAGCTGCTTATTATAATACAGAGAGATAGATTTGCGAAAGGAGCTTTCAATATATGTTTTGCATACTGGTGCGTTAGACACGCACCTATCACACCGAGTCTTTGGGTCTGGTTATACCCACCTTTGTGTGCACGTGTCTTTATGAACGAATTGGTGAATGTTGTGAGTGCTTAAACAGTGGCTGCTGCGCGCAATGTGTGATTACGCGTGTAGTCGTACGCGTGACATGCACGTCGCCATCTACTTACGTTAGCGGTGCTGTGTATCGGGCTAATCGCGTCTATCGACACGCGGCTTAAGAATTTTTTTTTTTTTCGTCGTCGTGTCTGCGGCTTTGTAAACTGCACGAAAATTGCTGTGGAACGCGTAAGCGAGGTGTACGGACTTTGAGAATTCGTTGGGAATCGAGAGGAGAAAGAAAAGGATGAAAAAAATCGTGCGGATACGCCTTTAGGATTATTCGCAACGATATTCACTGCCGTTCGAACGATTATTTTGTTTTTGGGAATATTTTTTTCTTTTTTTGCAACAATGTGCTAAACGCGACACTGCACCTTGCTAATCTCAGGAGGCGACGTGCACGTTCGCTAATCTCAAAGCAGTATTCCTTCCGATAATGGCCGACGGTATTGTCGAGGAACGTGCAATATTATTCTCTGTCGACGAATCATATTCCGTCCCTCGGTTGCGGTAGCTCAAAAGTCTCTAACCTAGATAGATAAGGATTATAAAAAAAATCCGCGTATACTTTATTCTCCAGGCCGTGAATGGCCGATTAGAACGGAGCGTCGAGTTTTTTTTCGTACTTTTGAATTTCCCGCGGCTAAGTCCGAACTAAGCGTTATCCATTGTGAACCAATGAAGAGCTTCCACGTTGCGTAGGCTGTTGGATAGGCTTCTTACGGTCATTATGGAGTCGCTCTTGGCTTTGGCGGGAATTTTGAAAATCGACGTGAACCCGATATTGTCCTTGGACGTTCATTAATCGGGGTGTGTCCGACCGTGTAATTTTATTCACGTTATTGTCACACGTGCTACTTTTCCTTTCACATTAACAGATTACTCACTGCGTTAGATTGTTATCGTTGTTCTTATTATTCTTATCGACAAAATAGATTGCGAAAGCTAAAGTAACAATTCGATTCGGTCAATAAATGCCCTGATTCTGGACAAATGCGAATCCATCCTCACAACTTAAATACTCGTGTCAGATATATACAGTGGTCATTAACAGAAAAAACAAGGGAACAAGATTCGCAATAGATCGATTAATCATTATCGTATGAAGCTTATTGATAACGGCTTCATTATTTTGAACTTCACAAATTTCTTTTCACCTCGCTCGACTACTTTCAATTTGCGAAATCACAAAATCCAACTTTGCCTGCCCTTCTCTACCATCGTCTTCTACTTTCTTCTCCCTTTACCCGTCTCGCTCTCCTCTGTTCTTTACGCTGAAAAAACACAATGAAAGAAAATTAATAACGAACCGGTCTCCGTAACGAATAACAGCAGGCTCTTATATCGATGACTCAAGAGCGAGGACATAGCCGATAAACACGAAGCGCGATTATATTGGATCTATAAGGAAGAAGAATGGCGATTGAACGTTCCCACTTCACATATATATATATACAATATTGTCTTCTATTTTCTTCCTCCTTGTCTCCGCGCACGTCTCCATTTTTTTCTTCCGTCTCTCTTTAAACTCAACGGGCAAGAACCTCGCTCAGGAAGCTATAGGGAGTAGATCGTTAAAAGAACTTTAGCATTGCCCGAGGGCCAATCGCGTCCTATTCCATCTAACTTAAAGAAACCTGCCAGCTGTATATATATATATATATAGACGATCACACCTGTAGATCCGAATACACAGCAATGCGTGAGCTCTATCAGTGCGCGACAGGATCGAGGTCACATATTAATTTTCGGCATTCAAATTTCTCAAAACCAGTCTGTGGCATCTGCATGGAGCAATGGGGTAAGCGACGTTTTCATCTTGTAACGAGCTAATCAGAATCTCGAATATTGTGCTATGCATATATTGACTGGTTTTTTTGTTGTTAAATTATTTTCATTTCCTTCTGACATCATGCACACCTGACGCGTTTACGCACTATGTGAATATGCGGAAGTACCTATATCGGCTGTCCTTCGTTAGGATCAATTTCAAGGACACGTTTATTTCACTGAAACGTATTGGCGCGACATTTGAACCTTGTTATAGAAATTTCAAGCCAAGCGTCTTCCGGTCTAGTCGCTCAATCGCTCAAAGCAAACCTCGTGCCTTAATATCGTTGTATTGTAATCGGGACCAATTTGATTGTTGAGGTTATATTTATATTTTATTAATCAATATTCAAGGATCAATTTACAGTATTTAACGTACACCCTACTATCGGGGGGGTTCGACCATGTAATTTTATTCTCAAACGTATTGTAGTTAAAGTAAACATGTTGTACCATAGTTAGGAATTCAATATGAAATTAAAGATACAAGAAAAACTTTATTGAATTTCCAGCATCCCTCAGTCGGTATCTCAGTACCGGATGCCATTCGCATTTTTTTTTTGTCACGTAACTCGACGATAAAATAATGTAGCAGTATCTCGGACACGTGAGGCACGCAACTGCTTCTTTATCCATTCGCACCCTTCTTTATCCATTAGAGAAATTATTTTGTCGTTTCAAATTTCCCGCTCTTCGTTTTTTTTTGTCTCTATCTACTTTCGCCCATTTTCACCTTTCCATACATTTCACGCGTTTGTATACATATATTTATAGACACCTTTTTCAAATTCCTTCATACGATCACGTTACACGCGGTGCGACGGATGCGTAACGCTCGACATTCCCCGGTCGACACTGTTGCTCATTGCGAAATCGCATATCGGTCGCCTCGTTTATTATTGCGCGAGCCAAACGGGCGAGCGTAACTTCTTTCGTTCTTTCTTTCTTCTGCTACGACTGCATTCTAACCCCCCACGTGTCACTTATCCTTATGCATTAACGTACGTAGAAATATCGCAGGGGCCGCGGCCTTTATGGTTACGTACGTATTATCTGCATGCCCGCCATGTTGCAACACTGCAGCCAGGAGAAACCCGTGGAGCACAAAGGAGAGCGTGTCGTGGGCGACCTTGTTGCTCTTACCAAGAATCAAACCGATCGTTTCATTTCTCCATTATTTTTCTTATTCTTCATAAATACGCTGTCGCCCATTGTACATTGCCTGTCTGAAATTTATTTAGATCATTTTATCATAGGACAAAACAATATGTAATAAAAGGATCCAAGCACTAACCTCTGTAGGAACGCACTGTGATTATTCGACGCGTCCATCTTCTTTTTTTCTCCTATCGCGAGTGTATATATATATATATATGCACTTGTAGAATATCCATAGCGCGAAAACGGAATGTAAGTTTTAGACGTCTAGGCGGTAGAATAGACAGTATGGGCGCACGAGTGAACGTAGCCAATATATATTTCTAAGTATACGATTGGGGCTATACATGTATAAAAATAATAGTGTAGGACATTTATGTATTGGACAAAAACTAACAGACTCGTATTACAAGGAGAGTATCAAATTGTTATATATATTTTTTATTTTATCGTTATGACTATGGAGCAGTTCCCTTGTCGGACCTAAGAGACTCCTTACCGCTGGCTTAGTTTCTTCTTTTTCCCTTTCACGGCACGTCAACGTTTTCTCATACGGACGTCACTCGCGAATCGCCATATTTGATTTATGCTCGCGTCGCGTTCAAGAAAATCAATGGGCAAGCTAAACATTATTCAAGAGGTACCGGTTCCCGCGTTTTCATCATCTTTCGGAAAGCACGTTTCGCGGGCGTTCTTGAAATTATTTCAAATTTACGATTATTCGTATACCCATATACAAATAAGGTATATATATCTGTTACGTCATACAGAGACAGACTTTATCATCGTACACCGATACTGCGAGATTCTCAGAGTTGATTTTTTTTAACAATCGCACAATAACGACTTGAAACAAAAATCCTCTTAATCATTCAGTCACAGACCCAATGTTGAATATGGAGATTTTTTTTTTTTTATTTTTTTTTTGTATCCTATGTCCTTAGGCCCCGCACAGAGACTCCGTATCCCGCGAGATCGATTAGCCCAATGGGAATCGCGTGGCGTAAACTCGTTTTGTATACTGCCGACGATCCTTTATCGTTCGGTGGGTCGGGGCGAAGGGGGAGCTACGGAGGATAATTAATCAATTTATATATATGTGTATATATATAAAATGTGGTATTTAAAAACCCATGCAATAGTTTTTGCCCGACGTCGAGACTCACGACGCTGTTGGCTGAGCTCTGTACAGTACATTATAGATACTATATTTTCCATATATTAATAATATTGATTATTTGTTACATTCATTATACAATTATGAGTACTATCATTAAAACTACTATACCATCAGATTATTATATTATATTATTATTATTGCTATAAATATTGTTATTATTATTATTATTGTCATCAACTTAATGTTAATTAGTGCTAAAAGAAATATCATTTTATTAAATGGTAAATTAAGTACAAGCTGTGTAATTTATTCTGGCTATGACTCGTTACTTTCCTACGTTACCGACTGACCGTGCTGGTTTCTCCTGTCAAAATTCCTTGTAACCGTGTCAGTTACGTCATCATGACGGTTTTGAAGGATCAACGGGTAAAAAAGAGCGAACGAGTCTGCCGAGATTCAGGGCCCGGGAAAAACCTGTTAATTCGGATCGTCAATGTTGTCTTTCTGGAAGAGACCAGTTTCTGTGTTGAACTGTGATATATAGCTCGGTGGTTATGTAAAATTACGTAACTGGTATATCTGGATGAGCGCGTGTTCATGCTGTCGATTGTGGGCCATGCAATTTTGGATTGTAAAAACAGACAGGAAAGAATTACGCGTGAGGTGGATGAGTGTGAAATCGCCTTTGGATGGTACGTGACGCCTGATGGATGGGTGGATTGATGGCACGAGTATCGGCCTAATGGGAAATTATTTGGTGAGGTCGATACTGATTATAGTAATCAATGTATTTGCCGGAGGGTCAGCCATTTTGGAGTTAGCGCCGGGTCGACCTTGAATCAGATCTTTCGCTGGACGTGCTGCATGCTGTTACTTGTTGATGTTTATTGTAACCACGTATTAAGTGTTGGGCAATAATGATTGGTACTATGTAGAGAAAATGAGACGTTGCGTATTTGAGTTTGGTAGTTTCCCTGGGAACAAAAAGATGGCCGCTGGGGACAAAGTAGATTTTACGGTAGATTACTTTTGAGCTTAGGTTATGAATATTTGGATTAGTTCTTGAGAGAATTCTTGGAATTTGATATATATATATATATATATATACTGTGTATTTGGGGTCTGTGTATAAATATAGAGATAATGAAAATTTAGGATAAGGCTGATATAGATAGATTATGTGGTTAGGAATTTTGTTTAATTTCTTTTGGTAAGAGATAATACTAATTTGCACTTAGTTTTTATCAGTATTGTCTGACACAATGAAAATTTGGTCTGTTGCAAAGTTAACTGTCACCTTGACAACCATTATCTTCGTTAATCGTGATTTTGCCACGTATACACTATACACTGGACAATTTGGACGTGGGTTTCGTGAGATTAAGTTGGAAATTTGACTTTTTAGTGCGACGGACAATCGTGGCTTTTACTTGTTCTTTTGACGAATGGAGAGACGTAATTTAGATGTTGATAAAGATGGCACGTCAAAACTATTCGTAACGTGGAGTAAAGGCGGTACTAAGGACGACCGGGAATCATCGGTCAATGGGGATGGAACCATAGTGAATTGTAGTCTGGGTTTACCCGAGGTGAGGAAATTAGATCAGAAATTGGAAATTCTTGTTGTGAATTTCAAGGCTGACCCATCAGAGGTCTCTTTCGAGAACGTAAGTATTTCTTATGATAGACAGTATATAGCTGTATTAATGGCTTTTATTTCATTAATAGATATCAGCGCCATCTGTTAATTCTACGGTGGAAACAAGAGCACAATGTTCTAGTGCGCCTAGTGGGAATTTGTCGAACAGTCCAAATACCACGAGCTGCTGTAACTTTTCACCCTCGGCCTGTGTCTGTGGATGGTGCAGAAATAAATATGAAGAATTTACTGGCCCGCGACATATCAACGAGGCAATTAATCGAGGTAAATACATAATCCCGTTGCCTCTACTGATCCCGGAAAATGAATACAACCTATCGTTAAATTCTCTACCTAGAAGTACAGATTAATCCGAACGTTCAACGATCCTGTTGGATTGGAAAATTTTCATCGATTCAACCACGCAGTTTTGTAGCTTACGGGGTAATTTTATTAATAACCATTATCGCAATTACTACGATCCTACTTCATTTCACTTTAAACTTTCCACTCCAACCCGAGACTCGCAATACTACCACAACGTACTGCACGTCGACTTCAGTCGGTAAAGTTGCACATTTATAATTGAATGTATTACTAATCACCATGGTAAAAGTTTCAAATAAGAATTCAATCCGAACGAATCCGACAGCAATCCGAAACAAACTTTCAAACCTTTTTAATCCGTTCGTCAAATCTGAATGAATCCTAACCTCATCCAAGACAACTTTCAACCCTTTTCACTACAGATTTCGGATTACGTCGAATTTGGTCAGATACGATTCGTATTTTTTACAGATTCCCTCGAAATTAAACTGATTCGCTCGGTTGCAGATTTCAGAATAAAATGGATTCATACATAGAAATTGGCATATCCGAAACTTTCGCCATGTTTAAGACGCTCGAGCAATAATTAATTAATGCGTTTATTTTATACAAGAGAATCTCGACTGGTACGTGTCCAGGGAATCCTGGGAAGCATCCGAGCCAAATAATAGCCTAGAAATGTCATCTCACGAACGTGCCTACGTCGTGGTTGGTCATACAGTCACCTCTTACTGTACGGATTTGGAAAGATGTAGTCAACTGATGAGAGCGTTACAAAGGAATGCTATGAATGCAGGATATAAAGATATTCCTTATCACTTTGTGATAGCCGGCGATGGTAGAGCTTACGAAGGACGGACTTGGCAAGCTGCTCCAGAGAGTGCGTACAGTTGCGATAACAATTGCCTGTTCGTATCTTTTACAGGTAGACACTTTCTGTTTATCGGAAGTTCAGCATGGCCAATGCTCTCTGCATTATTTCTTTCTATAACGTTGATAATCCTGCTGTGTCATTAACATCCACTTTGTTACTTACAGGCGATTACAGAAATTGTTGTTCCGCTCCGAATCACATACCGAGCGAGGAGCAGATCCAGGCTTTCGATTATATATTGGACACATCCAGGAGACTCAATAGACTGAAAGAAGATTTCGCCATTGTGCCTCAATGTAAAGTTGCCTCCTCGCAAAGTCCTGGATTAAACTTGTACAACGCGATTAAGAATTGCAATCAATTTGACTCGAATGCTGGTAACTTTAATGGATATTGTAATTTAAATTGTGCTGGTGAGTGTTAAACGTGACTGTATTTTATTGACTTATATTCCATAGGATTGATATAAAATATATATTCTTGAATGGCATCTTATATTTAATAATGAAAAACAATCCTATCGTGTCTTTATAATAATACTTTAATTTTACACGCGTCCAGTACAATCACCATAAAATATATAGACTGTTATTGATAACTCAGTGAAACAATATATTAATTTACAGTGTAAATCACCAATCTTCAAACAAAATTTGTATGAGTCATGAAGGCCATTTTTATTTATACCTTACAGACTTGTTTTTTAGATTTACAAAAAAATGAAATACTATTATCAGTCCTCCTTCCTATCTTTGTCAGTCACTCGGAAAGTGGTTTTGCGTTTGAATGGATGGTTTCTCTTTAAAAATAAAAAAAAGAAGAACACGTTCGATGCTTCTAATTTCTCTCTTTCCTTCGTCAATCTTACATGACCACTCGTTCAATACTTTTTTCAAAATATTTTCACAACAATTTTTAGTCTTCACTATCTAATACTCTACCAGTACGGTGTCTTCAGTAGTAATTTTGGCGTGTGGCCAGTACTCGTTATTTAAATAATAATTATCCTATTCCCTTTACATAGACTCTTTCTTCAAAGGATAGTCTGGCGATTGCATATAGACAACCGGATATGTCGTAAGCGGATCCGTCTTTCCAATTGGTTCGTATCCGTTAACAATGCTTTCCCTCAGTTCCCAACGACGTCTTTCCCTCTCGATTTTCTGACGTCTGACAGCTTTGCCAAGCATACAGGCAAACATTATTCCAGTCATCTAAACGATAAATGGGAGTCAGTACAATTATTACCGTACAACACACGAGCTGTCACTGTTTGACACAAGAATTGAGATACTTACTTGTATCAGTGCAATAGCAATAGCACCAGTTCCCAGATACAATGCGCTACGATGAACAATGATGGAAAGACGACCTATACAACCCTCTTCATAAATTCCTGCACATTCGGTGATATTATTAAATTCATTAACCACGGTATTCCAGGCGCAGCAAGAATCCGGTACACCTTGCCCATTTGTTTCAGCGGACAGCACATTATTCCAATCCAGATAGCTATCAAATCCACAGCATCTTAACTGAGCATACATATAAAATTAAATTATAATTATTTACACTGTCAGTTTATTAAAATATATTCTTTTGATTACCCTGGATTGCATGAAATCTACAGCCACTTTGGCTTCGGAATTCTTCTCGTAATCGTACATAGTCGCGTTTATATGTTCGGCCAGTAAGCTTTTGATTCCTCCTTGAAGTGCATAGGCTGAAATTGCAGCTGCGAACTCCAAGACGAGTACCAGAGACAAGGAGACTGCGAACTGAAATAATCAACGTTAATTATGTCTCTAATAATTATCATTAATCATGTTTTAGACTCCGGTATCAATTTGCTGACTTACAACAAGGATCATGCAAGTGCTCTCTTTGATGGCACCGCAACAGCCCAGAAAAGCAATTACAAAGATCATGGCACCGACCACGATAAGAAGAGTAGCTGGAGAGAAGTAGCTAGGGTCCAGAAAGTGTGAAAAATCTTCGTAGATGGCGTAGATCGTCGTACCGACGGAAATTATCATTACGCCGGTTATCTGAAGAGATAAAAATAATTGTGATAGTATACAGCATCCCTTAATTAATCTTTAATGGATTCGTATCCATATTCTGTACCATAGTGTGGTTATTATGATTGTTACTTAACAATCATAATAAATATGTTTATATAACGAAACGCCTTACTAGTACGTGTTCATTGATACAGCCGTGTGTAAAGGGTTGACTGTTGACAGGTGCAACGTTTTTAGTAGATCCTACATTTTTATATGGAATCATTTTTAATCGCATTAACTTTTCCGTGTATAATGATAACTTATCAGCTTCACAAACTCGATAACTTATCATTGTGTACAAATCAGACATATGTAAGTTTTATCGATGGAAATTAAAATGACTCAGAAGCTAGAAAAAAAAATTAAGAAGAGAAATTTTCACTTTTTATCCTGATAACGATAACGGAAAAAATTACATATAAATAATTATTTTAAAAAATTTTCTTTATCTGCTTTTTAATAAACTAACGGTCAGACAAATTTCTACTGATTATTTTGAGAAAATAATATGTATGTTTATCGGTCAGATAAGCAACCGTTCACGATAAGTCACATGTAGATTATCGACGATGATGATTCTCGAATTATTTGGGAATATACTTTTTTAAAGATTTATTTTTTCACTCTTTTTCTAAGTCAACGCTATACTCAATGACTAGGCTTTTAATAGAATTGTCATTCCGGGATGTGTTGCGTCATATTTATTAATGTTCGTTATCATCCAGTGCTAATAGGTGTAATAACGATTTCTAAACAGTCTAATCTTAAGTACGAAAACGAAGCTAATAGAGGAAAATTAAAATTAAAAGTGGCTTGAACGTCAAATAAGCAATAAAACTCGTCAATAACATCATATACGAAAAATGAAAATCGTCAGTCATGCAGAGATGCAAGATCAATGCAAAAAAACTTTCTCATGCGTCTCATTTGGTGGAAAAGTTTGAGTGCAAGAAAAGCTAAGTAAACGAGAGTTGAACTAAATCTCAAGGCCGCCAGCTGGTAAACCAGCTGCGTTTTTATCGAGGGTCACATAAGTTACAATTATCATATAATTGATTAAAAACGTGTAAAAATACAAAAGTCTTGTTATGTTTCTTTGTCAAAAAGGTAAAATATTATTTGCAAAAAGTCAATCAACAATCGATACGATCGACATGCAGAATTGCAGAAGTTTAAGAAAAACGAGAAGAAACCATGGAAACTTTAGATATTAATCAGAGTGATATTTTTATCTGAAAAGTATTAATTATTAATAATTGCAAGCTATTACGTACCACAAAAAGTGAATTTACGGCGCATAGTAGATATTTTATGCACCTAAGTCCAACGTCGAGATGCGTCGCCGCCATCTTGCTTTACTTTAACCTCTTTTACGTTTCCAATAGAACTGTAACGTGTGCCCTGGTGCGGTCTCCGCTTTGAAACACGACTGGCTGTGGCGACGTTGTCTGTCGGCAGTCAGGTGGGCTTCTTATCACCTGATAAGGAGACCGTGAACGCAGGGCATTCTTGTCTCGAAATAAAAAATTTGTGGAGGGGACGTAACCGTATGATATAGTTGAGATTCTTCATTGGGCTCTGCTATTATTTTACCTGCTGTGACGCCAGTTTGCTAATTATTATCAGTATATTTTTTGTACTGATATTCTTTGCTGTATTAAATATTAATATAGCTTGATGACGCCACGGAACTGTATTATCGGAATACGTACAAAACAGAAATGCAATAAGGACAATAATGGCAGTTACAATTAATGCATAAATCATTAAAAAAGATTCGTTAATACACTCTATATTGTTATTGCCAATTTTATTCACGCAGTGCATTTTTTTTTCTTTATTAATACATTCTAGTGTCGTCGCTTTTCCGCGATATCAATTGGCTCTTGGTGTCGTCACTTGGTGCATGTCAATATGCTACTTTCTCTCGACGATCAATCAGTGATAAGATGATAACGGAGGTGGATGGGTGAACATTCTTTATACGTGATTGAGTTAACTTTTCGATTAATCGTTCTTTTCACTTACAATTTTAGGAAAGTACAGTCTGGTGGGAACTGTGAAAGGAAAAGAGGTGCATGCGAGCTAATAGCAAAAAATACATTACCCAGTAAGATAAATCCCCAAAAAACACTTACGTGTAAAAAACTACGCCAAGTACAGGTGTGCTGTGTATTCCTCTAATAAAAAGTATTGATATCAGATTATTGAGGCCAAGTACATAAGTCACTACATGTTTGCCTATTATATGATCTAGCACTGGTCCATCATTTTAATTGTATTTTCAAAATTTCCTATAACGTTTTCACTACTCTTTTACATTACTACTGTTTCTCGTAGTTGATTATGAATTAATGGTTATTTAATAATTAATAAAACTTTAGCTGATTCCTTATCGAGTACTACTTGGCGGGTCCGTGCAATTCTTGATATAAATTTGCATTCATAATGCCAGTCATTAAACTCAAAACCAATGTCAACTTTCTATATAGAGCTTATTAACGATAACTCGTTAATAATAATCACGGTAAAATCTTAATAACAAACATATAATTTTAGGATACTATTAGTACGTTCAAAGTAAGTACTTTGGAATTTCTGGCACGGACCCGCCAAGTAGTACTCGATAAGGAATCAGCTAAAGTTTTATTAATTATTAAATAACCATTAATTCATAATCAACTACGAGAAACAGTAGTAATGTAAAAGAGTAGTGAAAACGTTATAGGAAATTTTGAAAATACAATTAAAATGATGGACCAGTGCTAGATCATATAATAGGCAAACATGTAGTGACTTATGTACTTGGCCTCAATAATCTGATATCAATACTTTTTATTAGAGGAATACACAGCACACCTGTACTTGGCGTAGTTTTTTACACGTAAGTGTTTTTTGGGGATATCACAAGTTTTTGTTGTTCAACGGGACATAGACGCTCTAAGCACTGAAATCTATATTGTCACAGATATAAAATGTAAATGCATTAAGATGTTGCTAATCAGAAAAATATATTGCGGTGTCGAAAATGTTTAATGGCATATAAATTTAATTTGTAAGTCCCTTTTTCTAGAAATGCATAAAGACATATACAAATTTTTAAAGAAAATGTAATCTTCAATGCATATAAGCGTCGTTAATGGTGTCCAGCTTGTTGAAGCCGTGTGGTAAATGTAAGAGAGGAGAGTATGCTGGATTATTTCAGGCCTTGTACCTCAGGCCGTGCGAACATCAAAGAGGATACTATAGTTTGAGCGAAGCGCCAAAGCTTGTTGCACACTTTTCTGGACTTCTACGTCCTACACTTAGGTACAAGAAACTACGGAGCGGAAAACCCTGGACATCCACATCCAACACCTAGACACAGGAAACTACGGAGCGGAATACCTGGACACCCTGGACTTCCACATCCGACACCTAGATACAGAAAACTACGAAGCGGAATACCTGGACACCCTGGACTTCCACATCTGGCACCTAGATACAGAAAACTACGTAGCGGAATACCTGGATACCCTGGAATTCCTCATCCAGTACCTAGATACAAGAAACTACGGAGCGGAATACCTGGACACCCTGAACTTCCACATCCGACACCTAGATACAGAAAACTACGAAGCGGAATACCTGGACACCTTGGACTTCCACATCCGACACCTAGATAAAAAAACTACGAAGCGGAATACCTGGACACCCTGGACTTCCACATCCAGTACCTAGATACAAGAAACTACGGAGCGGAATACCTGGACACCCTGAACTTCCACATCCGACACCTAGATACAGAAAACTACGAAGCGGAATACCTGGACACCCTGGACTTCCACATTCGACACCTAGATACAGAAAACTACGAAGCGGAATACCTGGACACCCTAGACTTCCACATCCAGTACCTAGATACAAGAAACTACGGAGCGGAACATCCGGACACCCTGGACTTCCACATCCGACACCTAGATGCAGAAAACTACGAAGCGGAATACCTGGACACCCTGAACTTCCACATCCGGCACCTAGATACAGAAAACTACGAAGGGGAATGCCTGGATATCCTGGAATTCCACATCCAGTACCTAGATACAAGAAACTACGGAGCGGAACACCTGGACACTCTGGACTTCCACATCCAGTACCTAGATACAAGAAACTACGGAGCGGAATACCTGGACACCCTGGACTTCCACATCCAGTACCTAGATACAAGAAACTACGAAGCGGAATACCTGGACACCCTGGACTTCCACATTCGACACCTAGATGCATAAAACTACGAAGCGGAATACCTGGACACCCTGAACTTCCACATCCGGCACCTAGATACAGAAAACTACGAAGCGGAATACCTGGACACCCTGAACTTCCACATCCAGTACCTAGATACAAGAAACTACGGAGCGGAATACCTGTACACCCTGGACTTCCACATCGAGTACCTAGATACAAGAAACTACGGATCGGAATACCTGGACACCCTGAACTTCCACATCCGACACCTAGATACAGAAAACTACGAAGCGGAATACCTGGACACCCTGAACTTCCACATCCGACACCTAGATACAGAAAACTACGAAGCGGAATACCTGGACACCTTGGACTTCCACATCCGACACCTAGATACAGAAAACTACGAAGCGGAATACTTGGACACCCTGGACTTCCACATCCGACACCTAGATGCAGATAACTACGAAGCGGAATACCTGGACACCCTGGACTTCCACGTCGGCCATCTAGATATAGAAAACTACGAAGCAGAACAGTTGGACAATCTGTCACCTAAAATACGAGGAATTATGCCGAAGCACACGTATACATACACCCATATACGCGCGCTGCACATGAATGCTATTAAAAACTGGATAATTCTATACTGTTGTGAAAGCACCCTTATACTAACTGGAAATTCGGTATGAACGGTAGCTTCACGTATAAAGTGTATTTGATTGTATTGTGTATTCGTAAATTACTACCACCATACAGAGTACAAATAGGTAAAGAAGGCACAGCAGTCAGCGCCATCTGTCGTGTAAAAAATGCGATGGACGTGCGAAGACGACGACGACGACGACGACGACGACGACGACGACGACGACGACGACGACGATGACGACGACGACGGAACTGAAATAAAATCATCTCGCTCGCCATCTCAATACACCCTGATCTCGTATACTAATCGTATTGAACGTGGGGGCAATCAATTCAGGACCCTCAATTCCTATAGTGAATGTATCAATAACTTTTTCTCATGTATAGCGGTTAATAAGATATTTCGTTCTAAACACAGGTATAAGAGTTGACTCAAGTAAAGAGTCTCGGCGAGCTGCGCCCTGTACAGCCGGTTGCCTGTACTTGGCGCGAGACTCGACCGAGTCTCTTGATCAAACGACACACGTTAAAAACTGTGGGTATGTGAGAAAGATTAACAGCTGGAGGTAGTAGATATTGAACGTTTTGAAAATCATTTTATCCACAAGGTTCATCGGTTGCCTTAGAGATGGCGCCACTTGATATGTCCAAGAGGCGCTACCGCCACCCCACCACCCAAGTTGAAAATTCGAACTAATGCAAGTTCATTTAATAATAAAGTGCACTTGTTCCTTATTCTAGTTATTATATGAATTCGTATTTTTTTTTATTACAAATCAATTCTTTATTCATGCAAAACATAAATTTTACATTCCTCATGAACGCATAACGATCAATCCCTCTTTGGTTATGTCAGAAAAATTGAGAAATACAATGTGGCTATACTTAAGTTTATTTATTTTTTTTTCAAAATTATAATTAACAACTTCACACAATCTGAAATACAATTTTTTACATTATAAACATATTTTATAGTAATCCAATATTCAATATGGCGATACACTTATTTTGAAAATTCAACATTAAAATAGTGTTTGCGTTTTACATAAGAAAGCAATGCACTGACATTCCTACAAAATACCACAGCAGTCACTTAGACTGCACTTTAGTAATGACATTTATGAACGAACAAATAAAATAAATCTCTAGCGTAATTTCTCCCTAATGGTAAAATCACCTATGGTACTTAGCACAAGAGACACCATGACTTTTACAGTAAATTTAGAAATCTTACTCTAATCCTATTTTTACAACAAAAGCAAACAGATCCACGGTTCATAAAAACCCTTCAGTAATAAGAAAATTGAAAGAATATCTCACAGCAATATCAAATAAAAAAAATGGAATTAAAACAATGATAAACTGTACTTCATTTATTACAAGTCAAATCAGTCCTTCTATTTCATTAGAATCAAACGAAAATTCATGACAGAAGCAGCCAGTACAGATATATCCACAGAACGAACCACAAATCAGATAGGATATAATTATAACCTGTTACTCCTACAAATTTAACAATCTGAACTATACAGATTCATATGTGTTCCTGATGGAGCGAGCCAAATAAATAGAGAATACAATTCCAATAGCCTACAATGAACAAAGATCATAATTAGTACACAAAATCCATTCAAAATAATACACTCGGTCTAATGTATTACATTACCTGCACAAAGGCTATGCCAATACCAACAGCTCCAAGTTGTACAGCATGAGTCTTAATGATAGTTTGAAAGTTTGTTAAACAACCTCCATCACGTAAGGTTGTCGTATTCATATTGCAACTGAAGGAACCAATTGTGCCTGGTTTAATTTCACAACAAGATAACGGAAGATCATTGGATCCAGTAATATTATTCCAATCTTCAGGGTTGATGGTACCGCAGCAATTAAACTAAATATCCACATAATAGCTACAGTTAACATCATCAGTATAAGAAAAGTCGACTGAGAGCCGCTGTTTGGCGAAGATAAACAGTTAAAAATGCCAGTGTTATCAACTATACAGACCATGACGAAATAAGAATCATAAAGTTATCGAACGAAATTGAATTCCAGCTGTAATCATGGCCATTCAAATATACCAGTGAAATTACCCTCCCTGTACTAAACACCATACGGTTTTTCTATTACACTATACGCCCCAGTATATAGAATTTTTCAAAATATATCTTACGTCTCGCTGAAGAGAGTCCCAGACGTACGCAATGTCCTCACTATCATTGTACTGTTTCATCAATTCGTTCATGTTTTTCTCGATTACTACGTTGGCACGATTTCTTAATACGTATCCAGATATTCCACCAGCCAATTCGAAGACGAATACCAGAATCATCAGTGTAGTAAACTGAATGGGGGACAGAAAAACAAATTAAATTAGACATATTATCTTATTTTCTTTTAATGATTTATTTATTGAAAAAATATATATATATATATATATATATATATATATATATATATATCTTACCATAACGATCATGCAGTAATTTTCGCGCGCAGCACCGCAGCACCCGAAAAATGCGATTAAGAAGATAATGGCGCCGATCGCAATCATCAGTGTTGGCACCGAAAAGAATTTAATGTCCAAGAAGTGTGCATAATTGTGATAAACACCAAGGATTACTGATCCTACCGACAGTAGAACGATCCCAGTGATCTGAAATGATAGCAAAAGATACATAAATATTATTTTTCATACTTTCAAAAAATATTTTGTAAACGATGCTGCGTTTGATTATTCGAAACTAATGCAAGTGGTCGCGTTTGTAAATGATAGATTACATAACGAGTTGTCTTCCAGGACACATTTAAATACGCTGAAATATAATATAGCAGTTAAACGTATATAGGTTTCATATATATGTACAATAAACATAATTGTACAGTAATGGTAAAAGTTTGTGTACACTGTATATGCATATGTTAAACACTGACCCAAGAAATATTTTGACATTCCAAGAACTATTAAAACAAATAAAATAAATGTTATCATTCGTGTAAGTGAGAGGACCAGTCTCCGTATACATAGTGCTTCCAATAGACCTTCCCAAATCCTGTTTCCATTTATCTATTAATGAAATAAACATTGAATTCCACTCTTGAGGTAAAAGACAAAATCTTTTGATTGTAAATTAAAAATGCGATAATAACGTTATAAAAGACGCATTAAGAGATATCAAAGCATATGGTGTTCATACAAATATATGAATTATACTTTACGTATTTAATAATAATAAATAAATTATTGTTTCATCCATTAGCAAATGTTCAGTGTAAGTCTGGCGTTAACGAAGTCAAGAAAACTTAAATAAATAACAGCAGGTCGCTAACACGTGTAATTAAGCTTATAGCGGAATCGAGATGCTGTCAAGTGTCGAAAGTCTTGATTTTCGATAGTGAAAGTATTAAATGTACGGCGACTGAAAGAACGCGTTAAACTCACTATATCTCAAGGTTCACGTAACAGACGTGACGGTGTATACTAAAAAACCAGTAAAGACGAAAGTCCAATACGAAGCGTATTTATATCAAAAAATTAAAACATCTCTCAACAGCTGCGGTGTCCGAGCGGTTAAGGAGATGGACTTGAAATCCATTGGGTTCTACCCGCACAGGTTCGAATCCTGTCCGCAGCGAACTTTTTTTTTTTTAACAATTTTGCATCTTTGGTGTAGGGACTAATTCAATGTATATTAATTAATTTTTAGTACTATTTTTAAGGGGAAAGGAGTAACGCAAAGACACGATATCCCATATGTACGCATGTATGTAGCAAATGCGCAGCGCGTTGGCTTCCACGTTCCAGAAACGTTTGAGAAGTGCATGGTTAGCAAATCATTCTTGAAAATCCCTGTAGTACTGTACCTGATGGCTCTATTATTATAGGCGATAAAAATAAGCAGATGCCATTTATTACTTTTACAGTATCTATATATTATTCTGTTAAACTACTATCTACTTAGTTCAATAAGCATCGACTTGTACCAATATAACATTCAGATCTCGTGACCACTGATCGTAAATTGTTAAAAACAGAACAAGGTGTGGATCCCATGACCTTTTTAAACTTCGTAAAATAGACAATGGATCATATAAAAGTCACTCGTATCAGTACGATACTGATACTGTTTTAAAAATAAACTTCATCTGAAACAGAACCCATTCTTTTCAAATGGCACTATAGTGGTCATAAACAAAGGACAAAGGATTAGTCCATGGAATGATAAACTCATAGAGCAAAAGTATACGACTTCAAATAACGTCGAACAAGACCACGCAATTTACTTCGGCGAATAATACGTGACTAAGCTGCTCTTCAGATAAATATATAATCAATACAAAATATCCTGTTTGAACATCATCCGTCGAACGTTATTGTACGGAATAATAATAACGATATATTAATAATTACAGATCACCAAGTATTATAAATCGTGGAAATAACTTTCTATGTTAAATAAACAGTAAATAATACTCACCACAAATAATAAATTGAATATGAACATAAGATTTTTCACACATTTCGATTCACTTGATAGCTGCATCCCGCGTACCATATCCATAATGTTACCTGTTCGATGTAAAGATATAAGAGTTTAATGAGAACTGCACAATTATCACACGTTAAATATCAAGACGCAAAGCAGTGGTCTACTCTACTGAGGACACAGTGGGAAGTCCGGCGTGTTGCGTGTTACGATTAATCTTTTCAACCGTATCTTATTCGAATGTGTAACGCAAGGTTGTTATGCGCATGCGCGGAGCTAGCTACGTAAATAAAATGGCAAATGATACACGAGAGGCGAAGCTGACTTCGCATAAAGACAATTTAAAAAAAACAACGAGACACGAAACGTGTTAAACATGTTTTAGACACTTTACTACGGTGATTATTAATGCGTATACTGCTTTTATTGAGTTTAGTGCTCGAGGTTGACGCAGAATACCTTTTCTTTAAAGAAGACGAATCAGAACGATGGATGAATGGATATTACCTGAGCGCACTCTGTCGAGAAACTGAGGAACTTGTAGGTTTAGAAATGGTTTAGACAACTAAAGTGCTGATTGACTGACGGTAACTGAAATAACAGTCTTTATCAACGTGTTAAACAAGATAAAGTTAATATATCAGATTTGTTAAGTGCACGCAGATTGCTTTCTGAGATGATTCTTTATGTAATTTTTATTGTAACCGACATTAGATAGTTTCTGGTGGTTTCTAACGTTATAGTTCTTGTTTCCACCGCTAGGGCTCTTTGTAGTAACACTGTACCGTAATATACATTAGTCCGTATTCACAACTCGCTCTTAAGGTCACTAACAGAGTCGCTTGTAGTTAAAACTCACTAAGAAAAAACTTAAAAGCGCACTATTAGCACTAAAAGCGAGTTCTGAATACGGGCTATTGTATATAAGAAAACGACTTGAATTCGCTATAGCAAAGCATAGAGGATTTCACTACGACGAATGCACTAGGTGCCGGTTTGGCTGAACGAAAAATAGAGCAGGTGGAAGAGAAGGAATTCAAATAGTAAGAGGGGCTTTGCATAAGGCCGCTGGAGAACTTTCGATTGCCACACACACTGCGCACGGTTGTATTCTGTTTTGGCGACCTTCGGCAATGTCTGTCACAGCGGAATTACAGTTGAAGCTGTTTTAAAATCATGGCAAAGCATAAGGCCAATTTTTATCCACATCTGTCGTATGTAACTTTACATAGAACTGCCGAACCATAATAACCTAAAAGTCTGAAATATTTATGCCGGTCTCTATCCACTGTAAATGCTACATGATATTAAAGACATATGTGCATTCTCCTTACGACCAACTGGCACACGATCGAATGTCTCGTCCTTGCGAATTATATAACCTCATAATAAAACGCAAACAAGTAAAATCACTGAATGATAATCGAGAATTATACCTGAAACGGCTGACAGGACATCCTTCGAGTTAAGAAAATAATATCGGTAAGACATATCTATACTATTATAATGTACCACTAGAATACGTGTATATTATACTTAATATACAATTCTTAGAAAACTGGATAAGAGGAATTACGATTAATTTATTCTGTTTTCTTCACAGTTACAGGTATTAAAAAATTATCAGAGTGTACTCAGAGTACACTTTGAATTTTATCGTTCGTCATCATTGCCTCTAGAGTCTGCTTATTATACTCAGCGTATACCTATGCAACTCGAGTGCAATCGTGTCTGCATGTTGGCTACGTGTCATTATGTCGCAAGAAAAGAACAGTTCGCATGAACCAGTTACCCGAGAATCGATCCTCGACACGTGCCAATATATTATTTAAGATTGTGCTGTCGATACTGGCGTAGAGCCCTCTCATGAAAAGCGTGGACGAACGACTGCCATAGACTTTTTAAAAGTATTGTGACGTTTCCGGGAGCAGTCAGTACACTCTGAGTCAGCATGATAGAAATAGCTAAGAGGCCACACGTATTACCATGCAGGTTTTACTAATAGAGACCATTCGTTGAGAATTATGCGATCGATTAATCCACAGGGAGATATTGGATGTCTTACTGCTATATATATGTATAGCTGAAGCCAAGTATCTTCCTATCTCAATGACTGTTGTATTACATTGTTTGAAAGGGTTGCATGGGAAGCCTTCCCAGGTCAGCGGTACGATTAAAATATTAGAATCCTCATTAGTAATATTTTCCATGAGAAACAATATTGACCAATTAGGAGTCTGATTCTGGGAGTATTCGGACTGACGTGGGAAAACACTTTCAACGTGTAATGATGATGGCAAGACAAGCAATCGATACTAGATAAGGTGTCGACGTCATTAATGACGATACATAACAAATATGTCAACGAGCTTAACAGTGAGCCTAAAAAGAGCCAAGTTAAGTTCCTCTTACGTTGTGCTTTAACGATGTTTGAGAGCGTCAGAGGTCACTGAATCGCCGTCTACCACCCACGCGTGATACCGTGTAATTAAATTAAAGGCACAGAGGCTGCCTCGCTGCCAACTACACTTTTCCCGGCTTTTAAGTGAACAGCTTCCATGTTTCCGAGGATTATTCACATCAGATAGCTTAATAGCCGAGCAATTGATGTCAATTGATAATTCGATTGTTATCACCAATTGGATATCTGATTGCTCTTTGATACAAATCTGTTAGAACCTTATCCGACAGTCAATTGACAATCACATAAGACTGTGACTTGGACAATTATACTGCCTATATCGGTATATCACAACTCAAACGCCTATAGTGGAATAGAACAAAATTCAAATATTTAATTCAGCTTATGATTACTGTGATACTAAAATTTTTTAAGTGCCCTGTCTCTCTGTACCTGACACTGATATTTGAAATGATTTGGTAACAGCAACGTGGTCGTGAGGTTAGAAAAAAATTGGTAAATTGTCATAAGAACGTTGAAAAGACGCAAAGCGAAGAAATGATTAAAGGCAGTAGCGAATGTAGTATCGAGTGCCAAATGCAAGCAATGGAGTCAACATTACCTATAGCCACCAGAGTGCGCGCGCATCGTTCCAGTGGGGGACAACAAAAATATCTTGGGACTCCTCAGTGCTTCTCATCGAGCGTTCGCAGTAAGAACAATTCGTTGTTGTGTCGGCATTACAAAGCGTTTGGCATCTACGTTTACGTTAATATCGATTAGTCATTAGTTTACTTTTGATATTGACAAGTGAAGTTTAAGAAAATCGGTTAAAAATGGTTTCCGGCGGTATGGCGTGCGTCAAGTACCTCTTGTTCCTGTTCAACTTGATATTTGCGGTAAGCAACGGTCTATCTTCTTATAACTTCGTCGACTCCCAGTGACTCTATGTGAACGAGCCCGTTCGATAATCATGAAAAAGACCATTTCAAATTTAATGCATCCTACTGGAAACTACGCAGTCAGCCCATTGTCTCACCTTAAAAAGTCGTGACGTTTTTTCAATCGTCTAACACCGGCAGTTTCTTTCGTACATCGTCGAAGGACTATGAGTCTTGTTCCATGAGTTGAATGATTTCTGAATTTATACCTTTAAATATATCAAGAATTATCATTCAATCGATGTTAATTATCTGTTTATTATATGAACAGACATTAGACAGAACTATGTAAACATTTTGTCTCGTATGTTATTCAACTGTCTATTTCTGACACATTGCCAACAGGCAAAGACAGTTCTTAAGGAAGATGTTACTCGACTATGAATATGTCCATGTTGTTCTTGTCAAGAGTATTCTTGTTCGCTTTCCAGAGTGTTTTTCAATAAAGTCTAGAGAAAGCCTAGACGGTTTATTTTGGACCAAGCAAAAGCCTAGATTTCCTCACACGAAACGCCGGCTTCTCTAAATAAATCACAGATAAATGGGTATTGTGTTACGCTGAAACACGAGTCACGCTCTTGTTCGAAGTGTCTTGTTTTTTGTTCTACGTATCTACTTTCCTAAATTACATACTCCGTGGGCTCTACCTTCCTTATTTTTCTCGAAATTCGCTATTCAGAGAAATGTCCATTGGCGCGTAGGTGGAAGGCGTAGTTTCGAGTCTTTTCTATAGCGTACGTACAACAGCCTTATGACTAACGCTTTGCATGTAATGGCTACATAGAGTATTATACGTCGATACTTTTTTCCTCCTCAACCATTATATACTGGGGGTAGCAAAAATTACGTGTTGGCAACGCATAAGGTCTATCAGCCTGCTTATCTATTTTAACGGGACAATAGACTCATGCGGTTGGATTGATTGTTCACTTGATTATTTTAATGTCGGTAAATCGTTACGTCTGCGCATGCAAAGAGGAATGCTTTGTATTTTTTCCCCTATATTACTTATCTTTGACACAGGTTTTATCGTAGTTGTAACATTATGATACACACTGTAGGATATGAATGATACATTTTTGATACAATAGTATATACATATGTACATACATATTACGAGGAAAGTTTCGAGAAATGGATGAAATTTTGTATTGCGTCGCTGTACTCTGTGGAATTTATTACTGTCCATTGTATACGATCCCTTTCATAGCAGCGACACGATGTATAGTCCCACGCAAGAGCCTAACATTCTTTATGACATAATAACTATTTTTTCGAACTGTCAGTGTACAAAAAATATATATATATATTACGCAAAAAGTATTTCCTTTTCAATGACGCATGCACGACGTAGGTTAGGTTAGAAAAAACATCAATTATCTGATGATCAATGGGTATCGATTATCTACGAATTGATTAACTTGATTATTAATGAGTTACTAATCAATACCAAAGCAGTCGCACTGTTTAGTATTTATAGGAACAACCTATATTTGTATCAATTGACCCCAGGATCAATATTGGTCGTAACCCGCGCCCATAAACCCACCCGAATCCTTGCTAGGTTTATTCTCACGCTTTAGAAATTAAATTGAAATACTTTTATGTATAATATAATATAATAAATAAAATAATTCTTTTTTATTTACAGATCACTGGAATCATATTCATTTCCGTGGGCGCCATTATACTTTCACTGTACAATGGCTATAGCAATTTCGTGGACAATTGGTTCTTCGCTGCGCCAATACTGATGATCGTCGTGGGCATCGTCGTCTTCCTGGTTTCGTTCTTCGGCTGCTGCGGCGCCGTCAAGGAAAACCACTGCATGATAATCACGGTGTGTCTCAAAAACGTCATTGCAAATACATCTTACAAGACCCCGTATTCACTTTATTCCCTTACATTGATAATTAGCACAAGATGACCCTTGATCTTAAATATATAAAAAAAAAATACTCCGCTTTGCAATCAGTTATTTACACTGATCGATTATGTATAATCTATAAATCACAACTAATTTTTTCCTTTCACTATTTTTAATGACACCAACTTCTCTTGTATGTTTTGTCAGTTCTCAGTCCTCCTCTTGCTCATCTTCGCCCTGGAACTCGGTGCTGGTATCTCTGGTTACATGATGCGTGGGGAAGTTCGCACCATGCTGGAAGATCGTTTGAACGCCACAATGTTCGAGTACAAGAACAACGAGGACGTTGGTCGATCCTGGAGTGCTATGCAACATGACGTAAGAATGAAATAAGACAATGATTCTTTATGTTTTAATTTTTTTTTTTTTCTTTACAAATATTCATAAAATTTTTAGCCGTATGCCGTGTGCTGTTACTGGTACAGTATAGATTTTTACATACCTGTAGCTGGTCGATTCCAGCTAACAGATTGTTCCAGTAGCAATTACCAAGAGCGATAATACCGTTTCTATCGTGCAGTATGAATACTGCTTAAGGTGGACTGAAACAGGCTATTTGTATGGGTGACCTGTCGCACGATAAGTCTGAAAGCGAGGAAATTTGTAGCTAAAAATTTTTCCACAAAAAGTAATGCCAAGTGACTTATTATAAAAAATCGAAACTTTCAGTTAAAATTTCTTTTTCCGTGGAACTGAATTTTTGAATTATAAAAAATATATAAAATGTAACCTCATCTCAAGGTTGACAGCCTTAAAATATCCTTGCCGTTCCCTATTCAATACCTATAGCACTGTTGCACAGCTGTCTATAAGAATAAAGAAAAGGGACACGCAAGTAAAGTTTTACATGAACTTTACACCGTATCGCTGGAAATTGTTCTCGTACAGTCGATTACGAAATTTTTCGATACCAAGTTTCCTCGCCTCCAGCCCTGTCGATATGACATATCAGCGATGCACAGTAGCCGGTTTCAATTTACCTTAAGCTTGGAATAAACGAAGTACGTGCTTTTATAGTTAATCAATATATTCCCATGCACCGACTGTACGTGAAGCAATACTTACTGTTGCTCGTAACTTCCTTCAGGTACTTCGTGACATTCTGATCACGTAACCTGGTCAACGGCATACGCAGTGTACCGAGTAGCAATTCTTATCGATGGACGCCATTCATGAAGTTAAATAGATACTTTTACTAGTTTCAATTGTACAACTGGAACCAATTGAGATTGTTGATAGTCCGTTAAATTGTTACGCGAGATGTAGATGCATTTGGCAAGTCAGGCTTGAAGGAACTTGTCATTTCGCAAGAGTCCAGACAAGTGAAGGGGAATCGAGCTTCGCTCTGCTCTGTTGTGTAACATAGAAATGACCCCATGAGTTAGATATATATTTCTAGATTGATTATGAAAACAATTATTTTGGATGTCCATCAAATTCTTATCTGTCCATTTATTTTTTTTTATTTATTGATTTTTAAATTTACAATCAATTGTAGATAAAAATGTCCTTCACGTTTATCATGCCGTTAGACATTAATTTTGTAAAATAATATTTTCTCTTTTTTCTTTCTTTAGCTTGAATGCTGCGGCCTTAACGGTCCTCTTGACTGGAACCACACTGGTCTCTTTCCCGGAAATGACCTTCCTGGTTCATGCTGCTCAGAAATTCCGTCCAATGACAAGTGCGATTCGAATTCCGTGAACGTGCATCCTAACGGCTGCATGAATATATTGCGTGACACGATTGAGAACAATGCATTGATCCTTGGCGGCGTTGGCATCGGTATCGCTCTGATCCAGGTAAAATATTGATTTATTAGTAGCAGTAGGATATATGTATCAGTACCATGATTCATACCAAGGACGTCCTAGAGCCTTGAAAAAAAAAAATTGTCACAGTCCTTCGACTAACGTTTTAACGAAACCATTGATCATGTATATTGTTTTTGTTTTATGAAAATTTTGATATTACGTAAGAGAAAAAATGGAATTTTTCTTTTTCAGCTGATCGGTGTGATCTTCGCATGCTGCTTGGCTCGTTCGATTCGGCGCGAGTACGAGACCGTGTAAGAGATCCAAAATTCTCACAGATTCTCACGCAATGTTTCTCTGCCGAGCACCAAAAATCAACTGGTGACCACAAACACCAGCTGCCACTGTTTCCTCTTTCTGTCTATGTGTCTATCTCTATCTCTCTCTATCTCTGCCTCTGTTTCTGCCTAATTGTCTGTCACTGGTTTTCTTTTTTATTACTATGTAAAACAATGAATCGTACGATCTGGTTCGATGCACAACACTCGAAAAATATTCTCACAATTGTCGTGGCTTTGGAGAATAATTGTTTTTATTTCGCCACCCGGACGAGTGTCTTTCTCGATGAGCCATGTAGAAGATATACCTTCATTTTGTACATTTCTACGAAGTGATTAGACTTTATGATTAGGGCGTTGACTTTATTTGTCATTATTTTTTTGTTCCTTATGCACACGAATTTGCGTCAATTCTAAATCCTAAGCGAGCCCGCCGTTTCTCACGTGTCGCAAGCGACCTGCGATTTTGTAAAAGCTGACTGCCAAGTATCGTTCATGAATTTTGTATTGTCACTTTTCTTTTTCTTTTTTTTTTCTCTTCTCTCATCGCACTTACTTGTTGCAGTCAGTGGATCTATTTAAATATATATTACAAATATAAGTATAGAAACGATATAGATATGTTCGACGTCAATTCTATTTACTGGACATGGATTAGCTGCTGTGTAGATTCTTTAGACTTTTTGGCGATTTAGATTGTGAAGTCACTCTATATGTATTGGTTTATGGGGACACTATTTATTATAACGAGTTTATAATCAGCAAATTCTTGCCTACGTAGATTTTGTTACGTAGGCATGAAAGCAAAGAGAAACAAAAATGAAAGAACTATTTTTGATGATTCTATGCAATTTTTCATGGTGTCGACAGCTCAAGTTTAATGATTAACTGATCGAAAAGAAGGAAAAAAAACACCACTGCGATGTACTATTCTAAATTTCTCTTATATTGTCAATATTTTATTCTTCATGAACTGAAGTCTATGTATCAGTAAAGCACGTTTCAAAACTTTCTTGTAATACTTAAACTTTCATCTAACATCACACTGAAGTAATAATATTAATTATTACCATCAATAGCGCAGCTTTCTTTTTTCGTTTCTTCTATTTTCTTTTCTTTTTTTCTTTCTTTCTGGGGAGAAAACCGATTTATGTACCAAGCATAGTCCCCCCTTACGTATCTTTATGATTACTATTTATCTAAACCTAAGTATAAACGATGACTAATTAAGATGCAAAGTAGTAAGAATAATATTAATGAATATTCCGTTGTTTTCTACAATGTAAAGTTTACGGTAGCGTTAACGGTAAAATAAAATGAAAAATGTGAGAAAACTTGATAAAAAAAACCAAAAACAGAAAAGGTGTGATACAGAGAAACTCTCGTCCTAAGTCTGAAAATTAGTAAGCTACGGCCACAACAATTTGTCGTTAGGATTCGTCGGCTGGGAAATTTAAATATATTTTTTCTTTCTTTCGCACTGATCTCCGAAGAAGCATAAATTAACCCAGTTATCATGTTTCGGATGGGACAGTTTTTTCTTTCAAGATCAATTTTTAGCTTGTATGGAAAAAACACGCCTCTTCGTCCACAGCTATTTGAAAAGACGGGTAATTAATGTGAGCACTGTGCTTTTTTTTTAATTGCAGCGAGACAACGGCTCACTGATCGGCTAAAGGAAGCTATTATCATGTTATTGTCCCCATCGTGCATTCGTAGAGATACAAAAAAAAAGAAACTTTTTTAATATATAGATATACTCATCGCTACCATTTTCCTCTATCTCTATCGTTCAATGTAAAATGTCCTCTTGTGTTGTTGCTTTAGTCAATGGTTTCTGGCAATTACATTAAGATTCAAACGTACGGAGGAAAAGTGTAAATATTTTTAAAAATTTTTTTCCAAATTTTCCATACACATTCAAACTTTTATAAGCTTTCCGTTTATAGCTTAGAAACTTAATGACAAGGACGATGATTGCGTTCCGTCATCCTTGCTCCGTCGAGTTGCATTTACTGCCAAAAAAAGAAAGCTCTGCCAAAAATGAACAATTTTGACTGATAAAGAGAAAAAAGTCTTACCGAACATCAACCACGCTCTGTTCCTCCGTTACGTTTGAAAACGTCACAGTGTTAAGTAGCAACGAGTCATTTTTGATTTTCAATCGAGTGAACAGAAGTAACAAAAAAGAATTTGAGAATCCATAAAAGACTCGTTGCTTGTAGCAAACATTAAACGTCAAACATACTGTACTGTTTTTCTCATTACAATTCTGATCGCTGTCGCGCTCGAACGTATTTAAATATTAAGGACCTGCATTGCAGTGCGAGGGGAGAACAAGATTTCTAAATAACACATGTCAAGGGATGTCACAAATCCCCACTAAACGCGAACCGACTGAAAACTCAAATGAGTTATATGTACCATAGTGTTATTCTACGAAAAATCAGTAAATTCAAAATCTACTCTGACCTAATAGAGAGAGAGAGAGAGAGAGAGATACATACTATAGTAAAAAAAATGCAATATATGATATTTCAATTGGCTAAGAGTTTTCAGCAGGCTTCGTGAACTAAATGTAGCGAAGCCAGTACTGGCCTGTCGATAACAAAGCTCCGCGTGTCAGTGAACTCGTATCGATCCTTCTTTATTCGCAAAACCGTTTAACATAATTCTCAGGTTGCACGCTACGCCGCATTTGTCAGAAGCGTCGTATCGTATTTCTGCTTGGGGGACCAAAAGCAACATACGCATTATTCTACGTAAAGTTTCCGTTGCAATTGAGCAAAACTTGATAGTCCAACGTGAGTCAATATTGATGATGCGACATAAAAAAAAGAGAACAATATAAACTGATAATAAATATTCAACTTCTCGAAGCGTACTGTACTATTTTTTTCTAAAAAAGCGCCTAAAAAATGTTTGCGTCACCGAGCATTGTCGATTTAGCATAGATACAGCCATGCGTAGCGTGGCTGTTGAAGGGAAGATAAAATGATATCGCTGCAATGCTGGTTAAGAATACTAAAATATATATATACAGACTCATGCGTCATAGATATTAAGTCGGAGTGTGCCTAACGACAAAGAAAACGGAAAAAGAAATTGTAAGCTGGGTGCCGCGCGTCTAATGATGATTCATTTAATTAACTGGTACGGCGCGTCGTTTGAAAGTGTTTTTTTGTTGCTTGGCCGAAGGGAGAAGTTTTAAAAATAAAAAGAGTCCTGCTGAATATATGTGAGTTATAAAGAAGCGTATAGGAATATAATGATAATTGTAATGCGCAAGTAATTATTTATAATCGTAGCACGCGTCCAGAGTATTTTAAGCTCCAGGTTTGCTTGTGCCCGAAGGAAGTATAACTGGAAAAAAAAAGTAACAGGTATTAACGAAACTGGAGAAACTGTAGGAATGAGATAAAAAAAGTGGCTCTTACCATTTGACACAAAGCGGAGAAGACTGAACCTGACAACAATAGCATGATAAAATAAATTAAAAAAAAAAAAAAGACAAAAGGGCGACTGCTATTCTTGTAACCAGTATTAATTATTGACGAGCGCACAGCTATATTTAACTGCAATGCGCGTTCGTGTTTCTTGTATGGAAGTAGCTTTTTTTTAGAAATTTAAAAACTTTTACGTGAAATTGAATTTTTCGAAAAAAATCGATTGGTGGTTAACTTGTTTCCGGGAGCCAATGACTCGTCCTTAGCACATATATGTGTCTAGATTTACTCAGTATATATATATATGTATTAAAATATATAAATATATATATATATATAATAATATTAATAAATTAATAACACCAAGAACTGACGACCTTCTTATTTCAAAGATATCCTTACCCGATATATTTTCAATCATCAGAATTATCATCAAGGAAAAAATAAGAGAGAAAGCATGAAACAAAATTTTGAAAGTGATACTTCGCGCGAAAGAAATACAAAATAAAGATTATGGATAAATTTATTTACAACGTATAAAATTAAAGCGTTCAAACGAATTGAACCGACCTAGTCGGTGTATCCAATTACTCTTTGTAAAGTGCATATTGTTAGAAACGTACTTGGTAACTATTAAGGTTATTTTAAAGAGAGAAGAGAAAAAAATTAAGCTAAAACCAGTCACCGTCAGTCCTTTGAAAATTAACATTAATTTCAGTTATATTCAAGCATCCATGCACACAACATAAATTACAGGGCCAAGGACTCGTCGTGAATACTAATAATTAAAAAAAAAAAAACCCAGAGATTGTTATCACCTTGGTGCAACGATCAATCATCAGGTATTTGACTTTTGCAAATCTTCCAATCGAACTTCCCATTCCGATCCTTCCATTTTGAATAAAGCAACACGACAATTCAGCAATCGCAAAACACTCTGGGTAATCTTATTGATCTTTATGTCAATGTATGATGCAGTTTATTTAATCTTAATATCGATGCCATTAACTAGCAGACTAACATTTATCATTATATCAGATTATTGAACCGTCTTTATTACAATTTCACGCCTATCAACTTACCGGACTGAGTGTCGCGAGTGAGAACACTGGTGAGATTTAATACACCCAAGATTAATGTAAAAAAAGATAAGAATGACAAAATAGTTCCAACGACAAGCCGAAGGAACGTTAAGATAATTAATCGCGACACTCGGTACGGTATTTATTCGCAGTAATTACTAAAATCGCAGGCGCACTTTGGTGCATCTTGCATTCGATGCACCCAAAGAGCGAAGGACTGAGTTCAGCCTGATCTTCAGTTAAGCTTTTGGCTAATCAGTGTCCTCTTTAATCTCCATAAATGTATTCTTTCTATCGCAGCATCCTTTCTCTCTCTCTCACACACACATTCACTCTGACCCTCTCGTTCATCCATCCAGTAACTATAAGCGACGTAAGATTACACATGACAAACGAGGAAGATTACAGTTTCAAACATAACTCGGGGGCGCCTTATACGCAGTCTTAAAATTCTTGAATGTGATAATTAATAATAGTAATTCATATCGCCAAAATAACGACGCACGGGCTTTATTAATTGTAGTGAAATATAATTATATATGTGTATATATATATTTTTTATTTTTATCACGACGACTTAGGCGAGACTCTGAACATAAATACTAAGCGTGGATTCAATTTTGGAATAACAAAAGACTTAATTCTCATTCTCTTATTTCACTTTGTTTCACTTCCTTTTCCTCTTTTTTTTTTGCTTTACAATCTTTGAGCAATACCTATACTCCTTTATAAAGTGTGTCAAAGTTTCGATGATGGATCCTTAAAAGTTACGTTTTTAAAATGCAAAAGGAAAAATTACTTAAGTTACGTGTCTCGAAACCCTGTGAATGACTAATTCCTAATAACGATCATCGTATCGCGAAGATTATGAGTGATTACTTTTAATTTGTAGTACTAAAAAGATAAGAAAAATTAAAAGAATTAGGCTAATGACATAAAACGTTTTAAAAGAATCGCAACGAATCCTCAAATACATCTCCAAGAGCTTGATTCGATGAATTAATTTTTTAAAATCGCACATGGAAGGTGGAGATTAATCATAAGGAATTAATATGGGTTCCTTTCGAGGTCGAAAGAGAACGCGAAAGCCCTTATGGCTGAACTATCCAGGGGTTGCCGACTCTGGATCCACTAGGATATTCACAGCTACCGGTTGACTAAGAGTAATCTCGGATCTTTCGAAGGATTCTCTAAGGATCGTCGAGAAGTTCAACGAGAACTCGAGTGATCAACTTTAACCGGTTCGTTCTATCCAAACACAGTTTCTCTCTCTCACTCATAGTCATTCGTACAATCATCAATCTTTCCCACATCCACTCACTAGTTCATCTCATCCCCACCTGGCACAGATGAAAATATCAATAATGATCTTAACACATCCAGGAAAGGCAAGGCCGAAGTGTAAATTTCCGATTAAAACTACAGTCCCTCGTTTTCCTCTTTTCTTTTTTAATACGGTACTTACTAGCAGCATGAATATACAGGAAATAAGAGATTTATTTACAATTACAGTGATTTAGCAGCTGGCCCCAAACAGCGACCGGTCCACGGGTCCTCTCGGCAAATATCCTCCTCGGCCAGCCGGTTAATGATTCTCTTTAATTCGTAATAGATTTTCTTTCTTTCCGAAAAGGAAAAAAGAAAAGATATGGACAGACAGACATCGAAGGAAGAAGCCGACAAGAGTCGAGGGGACCGGCGACATGACATGACGCGAGGCAAGGAAACGAATAATTTAAGGTTAGCGGTTCGATACAAAAATACCGGGAAGAGTCGTGAGAAATCGGCGCCGGACGAACCTTCCATTGGAAACAATGATTTTTCTACCCTCAAACTGAAATATGCCTCGAAGTTTATTCTGTTTTCGATTTAAATAATCTTGAAATTTCATGAAACTTGTGTTAATGGGTCGAAACGAAACGAAATCCTTCTTGGAGGAAGGTCCGCGCGGTCGAGGTTTATTCTCTCTTAGCAACTAAGTACCTAATTACTTACTTAACGTTAATCGTAGTTCGTGACCTGCCTAGCCTAGAAATATTCGGTAGTACCGGTCGGGCATTTAAATACTAGCTTGTCATAGTTGTATTCGGCTTAGTCTAGGTTCCTCCTCGGGTGAGAGCTCTCCAAGCTCATGCCGCGGGTGCGTACCGGCACACGATGTCCAGGCCTCTTGTCTTTCTTGCTTTCCGGCTCCTTCGACCGGCTTTTGCTAGCTTGTTCGCTCGCTTGCCTGCTTCTGCATCCTTGGGCGCGGCTTGCTTGCTCACTTGCTTGCTTGCGGCTCGGATTTTGGCATGAGGCTGATAGGAGGTTATGGCCACCCGGGAACGCTCATGTGGCGTATCGCTTCGTCCAGAGCCGCGCTATGCGATCATGTTCCTCGCGATTTTGCAAATATTGTGTCGCTATACTGCCCACCAGAGGATCAGCTGGAAATTATAAATTTTGTCCATGCTGTGCTTGTACGACGCTTTGGAAATATTGGTGGTGAAATATTGGTTTTTAAATTTTTAATAAAATTATGAGTTCTGGTTATCACATAGTAGTAGCTGATATGATTTGTATATAATGATTCTCTACAAGAATGTCATGGTGAAGGAAGAACAGAAATTTTTTGTTACACTGGGAAGAATTATGAGGGTTTCTAGATGGGTATTTTTAGTTTCACTTACCTGGATTGCAGTCTGTGAGGAGGGAGCAAATTGATAGAAGAACCTTGGAGATGGTCAGTGCTGGCGACCAGTTGTCTTTTAGTATGTCCAGGCATATTACACCTTGACTATTTATGTTGCAGTGATAAATACGCGTTCGGAATGTCACCTAAATATATAGACAGTTAAATTTAGACAATGAACAATCAGAATGGTGTTTTGCTGATGCAAATTTTGTAGTACAGTACCTTAGGGGGTTTGAAAGGATACTCTGGGGAGAAATGAATGTCCAGGAAGAAAACGCCTCCTTCGTACACCGAGCCTGGAGGTCCCAAAATTGTAGAGACCCATTCATATAAATTGTCACCTTTCGGTCCAGCACTAAAATAAAATGTTTGTTAACAGAAGCTGCTTAACTGATCATACACTTACCTAACAACATACCTGCAATTTGGTGGTGGATCCAAAGTGATTTCTGCAAGTTCTTTTTGTATCCTGCAATTGAGTCAACATTCATTAAATAACAAAATCTTGCGCAATATATTATGGAGAAATGTTGCATAATTTTAATTACCTCTTTGCTGAGGTTCCTAAAGCCTTTGACATCTTTGGATTTGGTTTTGCCTCTTTGTTATCAGGCTTATTGTCTGCAAGAGACGAACCACGACCTCTACCAGTTCCGCTAGACCCTGCTCCTGACGACATGACTAAAAAAAAAAAAAGAATTTCCAAGGGTCAAGAAATATTTATATTTTTTGGCAAACATGTTTATAAGATAATTAATATCAATATTTTCTACTAGCAATGAATACATTTGTTTTGATGGACACTTGCACTAGTAGTATTCGACCATATACAGTTAACAAATATTCAAAGATTCAAGTATTGAATAAAAGAAGCTGACTACCTTTCCTAAGAAGAGTGTTGTCACAGTAAAGATAAAATTTATAACCAAATATAAGTGAAAGAAACAATCTTTCTCAAAACCATTCTAAATATCCAATATAATGGTCACCTATCCCTTTAATTATATATGACCATCACTCAACACTAATTTCCATAAACACAACTAATTCCATTCCAAAAATTAAGGTCTAAACCATTTTCTGCAAAACACACCCTTCGCAGAGGCAAACAAACTGAAACTGTACCAAGTTACTCCCACTACTAGCAATGTAAGAGTGTATACATAAAAAAGCTGCTAATGAAATTACATCACGGTATGCACTTCAACAACGTAGAGACACATTCCTCCTGAAGATGTTCCTAATTCTAGCTATTACCAATGAAGAGCCACGTAAGTGCCGGAAGACTAACGCACGAGGAGTCAAGACAGACAGAATTCCAGAAGAGGGTGTCGAAGTCGCCAAGACAAAAGGTAAAGAAGAAGTTGATATTCTCGTGGAAGTTGTAGAAAACATCGTGAACTCCTACCTTGGAGCCGAGTGAGCCGGGACGATCGGTCGAGCGTGCTTTTGTAATGAGTTCGAAAGGCGGCTCAGCGGTAATGGAGGCTTCAGAGTTGCTCGAGTTTGTCTGCGAGTTGATCGCGACGAAGACGAGGACAACGATGGTCACTGATGGATGGCTACCCCACAATTAGAATCGCGGACTGCAGGATACAAACGAAGAAGCCGGTGAAGGCTGAGAAGTGGCGCGTCGCGCCTTCTCGCTTCCCGAATTGCCTTCCTCGTCCTGGGACGCCGGGAGGATCGCGCTCAGGGACAGACACCGCACGGCGGAAAACTGTACACAAGCGCACAAAGGCAGGATTTTGAATCGCCCTCTCCGTAATAGTCCCGGAAGCCACTGATGTACAGTGACTCTCAAATTCCCTATTTCTTCTGAAACTTAGCCTTGTCTCACTCGCACCTCTTTGACTTCAATTACATTTTCTTCTTGGCCCTTGTCACTCTGAGGGACAAACTTTTATGATTGAGAAATGCTGTCCTGCTAAATAGGAAAAGTTTTCCACCAACGATGGCGCTGTTAGAACCGGCTATCAGGTTGGCCAATTTTAGATTTCGTTAAGGTTCTCAACCTCCTGTTACCAAGAAAGTAATTAACGTCTTTAATTACTCACGAGAAATTCCTGGGGTCTTGCATTTTAATTATTCTCTGAGATTTATGGAAGAACAATAATTCTACAGCGTGTTAGAAATTATTTAAGAATTTGTGCTATCGTGTGGCTTTACTTTTTCATATTTTCCAACAGTACTGCCAATTTGAAGATGGCTGCGGCCGAGATGTCATAGGGCGGATATACAATGATTTGTAGCGGAAAAATAATTTTGTTATGATTACGATGAAAATTAAAATTATTTAAATCAAATTGAATTATTTAAAGTTAACGAACAGGAAATTTCTCTAATCGTATTCTTTTAAATCAATGATGAAAGGATACGTATTTAACAGCTGTTGCTTCTTTGCCAATCAACGATAAAATGTGGTAAAATGTTATATAGCCCAAGATAAGGAGGAAGCGTGACTGTCACTGTGAACTGCTATTTAATTTTAGCGGTCATAAATGTCGGTAATAGGTTATGATATTGTTTTATTGTGATTAATGTGAATTGTTTTGGTGACAGTTGTTTGCAAATAACAAAATAGTCTTATTGTTGCAATTAAGATTTACCTGGCACTTGACTCTCTAGAGTATACAGCCAAAAAAGGATCAAGAAGAATTAAGATTCACTAGGTAATCTATTTTTTGTGGAAGAGAAATTCAGAACTGATCTTGACACCACAAATATTTTCTGTTTTTTCAAATGATAATTTATTAGATGTAAAGAAAATTGTATTTTTTTACGTAATTTTACATAATTTATTGCAACAGCAACAACAGAAATATAATACATCAAGATGGGAAAACGCCAACATCAGAAGGATAAAATGTAAGATTTTTTTGGTGTTGTGTATTATGTTATCGTGATCCACTTTGATGCAAAGGATATTATTTGTGGAAATGCAATAGGTCATATTAAAAATAATAGTTTATAATTATCATAGGTACTTAACGTACACTGAGTGGACAACGCTTTATGGTGGAAAAAAGTCTGGTACATCGGAATCAACTGAGGATACAACATTCCGTCGTCTTCCTTATGATCATTGCTGCTTGAGTCTACAGCCATTTGAACATCCATACTGCGATGCCAGTGGGAATGTTTTTGAACTTGAAGCAATTCTCACTTATATTAAACATTTTAAGCACAATCCTGTCACAGGAAAACCAATAGATGCTAAAAATCTTATTAAATTAAATTTTTCTAAAAATGCTACTGGACAATATCATTGTCCAGTTCTATTTAAGTTATTTACAAAGCACTCGCACATTGTTGCAATTAAGACAACAGGCAATGTATTTTCACATGAGGTATATTGGAAAATTGATTAATTTCTTTCTTCAAAAATATATACCATAATAGACATTATTGGAATCAATTACAGGCAGTTGAACAATTGAATATTAAAACACGAAACTGGAAAGATCTTGTTACTGATGAACCATTTACCAGGCAAGATATAATAACAATTCAGGATCCTACCAATGCCAACAAATTCAATTTATCAACCTTCCATCACATCAAGAATAATTTACGTGTTGAAGATGAAGGTTCGTATGACATATATGACATGATTAAGGCATGAAAATTGATTGAATAAATTTTTAGAAACCATCAGAGAAAGAAGTGATCCAAAAGCAAAGCTCAAAACTGTTTCAATGGAAACCAAAGAGATTTTGGAGGAATTGGATAGAGAATATAAGCCTGCAGAGAATAAGAATGAAGTGGAACGACCAAAGGCCGATAAATTCAATGCTGTAAGATTCTAGTTTTTAATGCAATGTTTTAATAGAAGTGTAAATAATGAAGTTTCATTGAAGTAAAATTTAAAAAATACTTTAGGCACATTATTCGACTGGTGCCGTTGCCGCAGGTTTTACTTCTACAGTGATGCCTACTGAAACAACACATCAAGCTGCTGTAGTTGCCGAAGATTTGGTTCGATACGAACGCGTAAAGAAGAAAGGATATGTCAGATTTTTAACAAATTTTGGAGCCCTGAACCTGGAATTATATTGTGATCTGATTCCAAAAACGTGTGAAAATTTCATAAAACATTGTCATACTGGATATTACGAAGGGACAAAGTTTCATCGATCCATTCGTAATTTTATGGTAAAACCTAAAAACTGAATTCTATTAACGTAAAAAGTTACTGATATGAATTAATATTTAAAATAAAATAGATTCAAGGTGGAGATCCTACAAATACTGGAAATGGAGGAAAATCTATATGGGGTAAACCCTTTGAAGATGAATTTAAAACAAATCTGGTTCATCAAGGTCGCGGAATTCTGTCAATGGCTAATTCAGGACCTAATACAAATGGTTCACAATTGTACGTGACGGATATCAGATTTTGAAAGGTAATCAGTGTTGATCTTGAATGAATTTATTTTCCTTTTCTCAGCTTCATAACGTTTCGGTCGTGTCGTCACCTGGACCGCAAGCACACAGTCTTTGGAAAAATTGTCGGAGGTCTCGAAACCTTGAATGCAATTGAGAAAGTTGAAGTTGATAATAAGGATCGACCCATTGAGGATATCATTATTCAAAGAACTCAGGTCTTTGTGGATCCCTTTCAAGAAGCCGACGAACAGCTTATAGCAGAGAGATCCGCTGAATCTGAGCGTCTCGCACAGGAAGCGAGAAAAGCCAATTCGTCAGACAAGAAGGAGACAGACAATAATTTGAAAGTTTACCGCAGCGGCGTTGCAAAGTATATAAAATTGGGAAAAGACCAAGAGAAGTAAGTTCAGAATATTTATGAACTCTATTTTTACCATCTATGACTGGCATATTACTCTAACATTGATGCTGCTAGTTATTTTTTACATTCACATACATGCTTTATCTACAGACCTGGCAAAGGAGAAACAAGTAATGAATCTGCAGTTAAAAAGAAAAAGGATGTTTCGTATTCACTTGGTAGTTTCTCGTCATGGTAATTATCAAAAAATGAATTATCAAAGGAGACACAAGATTATGCACAACACACCAATGAGAGCATGAAATTGTACCATAAAGAAATACGTTTTTTGCTGTATAAAAGAAATATAAATACTAGAATAATTATCCTTCCATTATTTTATGCAATATTCATCCTATAATATAAACTTAAAACTCACAAAATTTCATTAAAGTCGCGACGTTATAAAGCTACAGGTCTTTCTACTGTGTTTGACAAATAAATGATACTTGCAATTGTACTGAAGTTCTAACGACAACGGTACAAAACTATGATGAGTTATTGTTATAACCATTCTTATACCATTCAAGTGACAATGAAAATTTCATAGTAAGTACTTAGGATTGTGCGCAGGAATTCATTTTCTCGCAAACTGGACCCAAGAACCCCTGTCCTCCATATTTGATGTTTGGTACATCCTTGGTGGCTGTTATTCCTTGTGTGTTATCACCCGCGATTTTTTATCGTAGTGTCGAGTCCCTAGGGATTCTTCTGATTTTCGAGACGCATCCAGCAGCTCGAAGATCCTCGCCAATTATTCTCAGGGATGGATGACCTAGGTGAGTTATCGCATAAGAATTATTAACAGTTTCTCATCAATCGCCAGCGACTAACCTCAAATGCTACGAATGATACAATCAATATTTATTTGAGTGATTTAGCCTGTCTATACACTCCAAATTGACACTGTCATCTCTCAATAACAATCAATCAATTATTCTACAAATTTTATCCACCGTTTGTCTGTTTATTAACCAAAGAATGTTATTTGTTTTCGTGAAATTCATACCCTGGGTGGGGACGCGATTAATCTACGATAAAGCGGCGCGCGAATTTACAAATTTGTTTCAGGGAAAAATCAGCATCTTAATTATAATAAAATAATATATTGCTATTTGATAGAATCGATAATATGTATCACTGATAGGGTACAATAGAAATATTGTGCTATCTATTCGAAAAAAAATGTATAACACGTAGTCATGATTTATCGTATCTTTCAAGCGATCGACTGGCTTGTTTCTGATAATAGTTTTATATTTGAGTATGACAATTCGTAGGCAACAAACGTTTGCCTATGTAATCCAAACTCTAAATGATGTTTTCTATACTCTTTATATGTGCATATGTGATTAGAGTGATGTCAGCTTAGCGTAAAATCGTTGGAGAGGGACAAGGTATTATCTAGACGCGGTCTGCTTGCCAGTCTCAAATCTATCGCCGAACGTTGCGTATCGTTTCACGCTTGTGTCTCCGCGGGAGGTTATAATTATTACAACGCGAGACGATTGTGAATTCCAATATTATTTACTATGCGCTTCTAAGAGTAACACGTGTTGATTACGAGACCGTTGAAACAAAAGTGTCGATTGATCCGAGTGCCAACAGTTAAAAATTTGAAATTTGAGCCTAGCATTACGTTTCTCGTCACCATACGCACTAGTCAATTGTATGTACTAATTACATATTTGAAAAGTTAGTAATTTTTGTACGAAGACCAAATATTTTGATTTATTATCAAATCTACTGCTAGTCAATAAACAGTAACGAGGCTTGAACTATCTATATACATAGAATGAATGGAATTATCTGTTCATTGATTTGTCTAAATTCAATGGTTGTTTTGACTATAACAGATTTAATGGCGACATTTCATTTTTTTGTTTAACGAACTTGAAAAGTTTATATATAACGTCTGGCTTTGACCGTCCACGTCAATCAACGCTTTTCTCTGGACTAACTCTATTTCAAATTCGACATTCTCTCCACCCGTTACTTAGAGTAACAAGATTGTAAAGATTGGCAGGTTAGATAATTTCCATAATCAAAATATAACAGTTTATCAATCCTTACTCCCCACGAAATAAATCCACCAGTATTATCAAAAAAACCATTAACCACATACGCGACCCTTAAAATTGACCACGGAATTGCATTGCAAAGTCGATTTAAACAAAAATTCTAAGCACTTACTAAAATAAATTAAACCAATCGAGTAAATGAATAATAATAACAATCTCCTAAGTTATCAATAAACTATTCTACAAAAATTCTTTACAGCACATTGTGATAGAACATTCCCTCAATAAAATTCAAACTCCTAATCAAAATTCTTCACCGGGTTGCAATATCTAATTACAAGTGTTTCTATATACGTAATCGCGACTTCTTGTCCGGCTGCGAGTATATTAATAGACAAAAGAAGTCTACGCCGACCAGGAGTGCGCGACTACGACCGCGAGAACGACAACTAAGACTACGACGAGGAGAACTGACAGTGGCGAGGGGGTTCCTGAAATAATCATCCACTCGTCTTTCTCTCATTTTTATTTTTCTCCATTTTCTTCTTTCCTTCCTACCATTCTCGGTACAGGGGGCTCTCAACAGCAATTTCCTCCAATCTTACGACGAACGACACTAGCCGTCGCATCTTCCCTCAACTAATACGAATGATTCTCCAGATTCGTTTAACGTTCTCTCACCGACAGTTATCCGTGCATAAATATAAATGATAACATAAAGTTATCCTCAATAGTCAGTTTAAGGATCGCTCGAAAAGCAAACCGTAAGACAACAGTACAAGTGGTCGAACACGTGTTTTCAAAACTTGGCACAGATATTCCTGAAATCGATGCACCGAACTGTAGTGCTAGAGTGAAGTGCAGTGAAGTGTACGCCGTAAGAGAGAATAAAATAATTATTTCGTAAAATGGCAATGGATAGAACGATGTATGGCAAAGTCGAACCCGGATCAACTTATCAGCCTTATCGTATAACCATTAAGAATGGTTCACCACCTGGATGTAAGTTATATTAATTTTTCTTCTCTTCACAATCAAAATACTACCCAGTCTATACTGACTTACAGAAATTAAGCATTAACCAATACTAGTTGACAAATTTGTATTATTATTCATGATAATTACGATAATCAGGATATATTAATACCGAATGGTCACAGGTTAAGAGTCAGTGATAGCTATAAATAATTATTTGTATTCTCCTAAAATACTCATCTATGTGCTAATCGCTTAATTATCATCTCATTATTATTTTTTTTAATAACATTTCTTACTGGTAAACGCATTTGTTTCTCGTGAACGAAATGGACTGTAAGGTCTATATAAAGCATACGCTATAGTAGCTGTACGTCTTTATTATTATTCTATTTATTAATTTCTTATACGAAATTTCTGCGATGCTTATGCTCGTCTCTATTAGGTTGATTAATGCATCGTTATTCGGTGAACCTATCACGTGAATTATTAAAGAGTGTATTAAATTTCTCTACGTGTTCAATATGTACCGCTCAAAGCGTACACGTACCGGGTGCGTACATAATTATGTGACACGTGAAAGCTAGACAGATAAATATATATATATATTTCTTCTCGCGACTTCCGGCATCGGTCACCGACTTTCCTTCATGTTTCGTGGTTACGTTTTACCGTTATGCTAATTATTCGTAATTAGACGAAAAAGCAATACCTTGACTGTAAACGAGTTTGAGCCAAAGTTTCGTGTGGATTCTGACATATTTTTTGTTTATCGTCAGAATACATTGAAGCTCGTTTATTCTATTCTGTGTAAATGAAGTAACTGATTTGCTCTTGTTCCGTCGAATTTTTCATGATAAAGGCGTCTCTTCAACGTTCGTTGCGTCAGTCATTTTATTACGCATATCGCCTACAACCAGTTAGCCTTATGACTGTCCTATGTAAATGAGGATATATGTAGGATAAAATTAGCAGACGTTCATTAGGTTTCGTATATCTGTGAGTGCTCACTTGTCGAATATGATATCAAGTTGTAGTTACGGTCAGATGCAGTTCTGGTGGTTAAGAAGATACGCTGGATTCCGTAATAGCTTGCGGCAGTTGGGCATGGTTGATTTACGCCAATTATTTGACACGACTGCAAAGTACAGAACGGGCGAATTAATAATTCGCTCTGTCGCCCACGAGTTATTACGTTAATGTTTTGATAGAGCGGATGAACACTGTATATAGCACGTGAAATTGATGTAATAAGGCACGAAGCGGCCTTTACAAACGGTTGACCATTTTCCATCGTTATTTTGTAAGGCGAGTTCGCGGCCGCCTGTAAAATGACGACCTTATATGGAATCCCTTTGAAATAATTCCGATTGTCGTTGCGAAAGAGTCGTGACTCAGGACTTATTACCGACACGTAGGCCTTGACACTAAACTTCTTCTCTATTTATATGGATTATAATATTTACCATTATTCCTCGCAATTTCGATGTCACATCGAATCGTGTACGATGGCCATTGAAATAGCTGCGGCAATTTGAATTCCCTTGCGTCCAGTGACATCTGTTTGAGAATTTATAGTATCTCGTGAAATAAATGGCGTGCTATCAATCTTTGTCGACTTCTCTTTACCTATAATCAGTACAAGGATTCTGACTCGAAGTAACCGTAAGAATAAAGTGATACCATAGAGCAATTTGTCAGTTACCGACCTCGTGGATTCGTTCGCTCTACCGTGCCGACTGAGCCACCTTATGGTTCAACGTATATCCGCTATGTATACTGTGCGCTGTGTACGATACTAGTTCAACACCTTTGTACTATAAAGAAAGATTGTATATAACAAATTCTGGAAAAATTGTATACAATCGACAAGTCTTATTCAATATATTTAAAAATGAGATGCACCAAGTTTATCTGGCGTGACACGTGCCATCCGACATGCATAAGATGACGTTTAGTGGGGATTTCGATTAGACACGTATGTCGCTTATATGCGTATCACGCGTGTGACACAGGAGCTCGAATAATTTTTCGTTAATTCATCTCAACGCGAATGAAATGTGAACGAGAACGTATGTACAGGTATAATTTATTCGCGGTATTATTTCCATCTACAGCAGCGGCATTAGGAGCCGGGATTGGAAGTCGATGACGTCATTGAAATCCACTCTCGTACAGTTTACAAGGAGAATCGCGTTCAGTCTCAGTCATTCATTGCTCTTTGCTAGCCAGTCACTTCTTGGTTTACCCTTTTGCCGGTTCAAAGTTAGACGTCGAAGCTGCAAGCTCAATTCCAAGATTCCTGGAAGCTTTCGCTTCTCTTTTTTTTCCTGTCGTGTCAAGACGTATAAACATTGGCCAGGCCAACTTTCGTTGAAACTTCGCCAAGAAGACATTTACAACACTGCGGCATTGTACGTAAAAACTGGAGTCGAATTCGGCCTGGATAAATCTACTCAATTTCTTTGTTTCTCCCGATGAGATCACTGGATTCTCAGTAGCTTCGCAGGATACGGGAGTAAAGTACATTCAGTGTAACTCAGTGCGCGATTACGTGTATGCTTTCGTGTGATGAAAAGGAAGATTGCGTTTGTTTTCGTGTAAATGCGGAAATATGGCTACCCACGAAATCTCCCCGGTTTCCGTTTTGTGAAAATATTCATGCTCCATTCTTCATTGAGTAACGAAGACTGGTATACGTGCAGTGGCCATTGTTAATTCAGTAACAGTTTCTACGAGTGAAGTTGAATCACGCTGTCGCTTCAGTGAAAATTTTAAATACCGTGTCGTTCAAGCGATGCACAATAATATATTGAAATATTGTGCTTCTATTTACATTGTCGTCTTCTGCGGATATTCCACGCAACAGTATTCTTAGTTGACCTTGCTAATTAGCTGAGACTTCGTTGTTTCATCTTTGTTACGCGATTTTGAATCATATTAAGGCGCTGTCACAAGTGAGGCAAACGGAACATACCAAAGAAATGACTGGTGAGTTTAAATATAGATAAGTGTTCATTTTCATGGTAATACTTTATCGAGGAGAAAAAACTTAATGCTCTATGCATCGTAAGTAACATTTCATTGGAGTATTCTACAATTAAATGTTCGCATGACTCTCGTTGTACTACTAAACTGTATCCGTTACATGTATATACATTCACCTTGTATAACATGACGGTTAATGATTTGAAATAATAGTGTCTGCTCGCTACCGGTATTTTAATTTCGATTTACTATGTGGGACGTAGGTGCAAGGTAATATTTGGTTTTTCATAAGCCGTAGGTTGATGCGTGGTCGTAACTAGCGCGCACATTAAATAGACACGAGATTCGAAAACGATCTGTGATCAGTTCGAGAAGGATCGTCGTGCTGTGTGGTTTTTATTAATTCTCTCCTATCGCGCCGATTTAGTAACAATAATCGTTGACAGCCTAACGAAACGTGTGTGCCGAGTGAAAAATAATACAAATATCAATATCAAACAGTGATTAGAAGTTTGACAATAAAAAAACCTTTTTTTTCATAATCGATTGTCGAGGACAATCGTAGTAAAACTTGGTTTTCGATAAGTGTTAGAGTATGAATAAATTTTATATTTCCAATTCGTATGCGGATTCGCCATAAGTAAATTTCAATTATCCATTTTATTTATACTTATTTCGGCCAGCACTTCCGTCTTAATTAAAAAATATTCTCAATTACTATCGCGTAGAGTGGGCTTTTCAGATTTCTCTCTTCAGTTTCCATATGAGGCTCGCTACGCTCAGTCACATCCTACGCAAATCGTTAATATCGCACAAGACGTGCCACGCCATTATTTAACAAGAACTCAAACACGAGATTCCCCCATAATATAACATTCCCTAAAAATTTTTTTTTTAAATATACAATATATCAAACCAAGACCTATACTCTGACTACCATAAGAAAGTCCATTTAAAAAGCCTGCATTCCCATCGCAACAATTGATATTGATTTTGAATACAGTCTCCGTGAAAAATAATATTAACTGCGTACAAACTATCCAATTTCATGCACCACCAGTCACTGGGAATTAAAATCGAAAGAACGTTCACCCTGATACCGGAACGGGAGTGTCACCCACTCACTAACCGGAAGTGTATTCTGCAGCGTTGCAAACAAAAGGAACATCACTGACTTGACAAAAGAAAAACTCAAGGCTACTTTTCGCCCGTCCGTTCCCGTCCGCTTTAACGGACGAGCGGGAATTTCAAAACATCGTGTCTCTCGTTAGCCATTAAACGGAATCTATTCATCAAGCAGACCTTAGCCAATATATCGAATATTTATCGGAGTTGGCACGGAAGCCAGTAATACTCAGGAAATTAGTATGAGCAAGGTATTCAACCTTATACTAGTTTGTATAGCCGGTAGTAGGTCGTAGGTGGGACTTGGTTATTTTTGGGGTGTGCTGTCGACGTAACTAGGTGAAAAAGCTCGACGGCACTCTGACGAGTGTATGTATATATGTATATATAATATATACATATCTACAATGATATATAGTTATACACGATATATATGTTCATATACATATGTATCTGGCTCTGTCTCTGTGTCCGAAACTAGTTTTACACGGAGGTTTGGCTTTGTATGCCAGAGACGAAACGTGCTAGAGAACCTTCGGCCACCTCCGACGCGAATTCACGTAACACAGTTTCGTCTAGGTGCATCACTTTTCTGCGGTGTCTCTTGATCCTTTCTCAATTTGTTTTTCGCCTTTATTTATATTGTGTATCGATACTTACGCGTGGATAACGTGCTGTTACGTCATATAAGTATCGGTGGAAGTGAGGTTGTTAAATACCGGAAGTGCCTTGAGTGACCATCGTTAACGAGTCAATGAAGTTTCTCTGATTTTTCTAATAAAAATTTTTCTTCGGCGATTTCTTTTTAGCGCTCATTGGGATTAATGATTTTCTTTTTTTTTTCAAAATATATATAATTTCGAAATTCGAGGTTTTAACTAGAGTGTCTTTCGCGGTTTTGCTTGCTACCCGTTTCCACGGGCATTTACGATTTATTTTTATCCGGACCACTTACTCTATAACTCGTAGCTGGCGCCGGTGCTGTAATAAATTTAGTTGGAGTACTTTTCATAGGAATTTTTGTTTTTACCAATGCACATATTTTTTTTTTTAGCAGATAAACACTAAAATTCGTACTGAAGTTACGCAAGGAATTGTCACTGTGAATTTTCGTGAAATTTCATAGACGCGAGTGATTGATTAATTTTTTGATTTAATATCAAAAAGTTTATTTTAATTAAGGATCATTAAAATGACTACGTTAATGAGACCCATGTCGCCTATTACACCGGTACGCTTGGCCACCATCGAGCGACACGCTCGATGGGAACGACACATTAGTAAGTATGAAATGAATAAGAAAATGTGAATTAACCCTAATTAACTTAGTCACTAATTACGTTAATATATAATTCGAATTTAAAGAAAAAAAAAGATCAATATTTTCGTCAAGGCATCCCCGGTTATTAAAATTGCGCAAGGCCTGTTTACACGCGGATCACTTTCTGATATCGAGGTTTACGTTGCGAGATGATTCAGACGCATAAAATAGAGTCGGGCTCGTTGCCAGGGTTAAGCCCCATTCATACTACGCGGCACTACGGAATCCCACGACGGCTCCGACGCTACGACTGCGTCGCCTAAGATGCATCGCGCGTTCTACTGGCCCAGAATGCAACGGAAAATGATAACAGTCGCATCCTCTTCGGCAGTCCGTTCTACGAATTTATAAATGGTTCATCCAATTTCGCAGCATTTCTTTGGTCCAAGATCAAATTTCAAACGTTCAGGAGAGGCGGGACGCTCCGTCAATGTTTTGACTGGGTCTTAATCCTTTTATCTATACGTCCGACGGTACAAGAAAAATTGTCAGACTTAAGTCATTCACACGTGTTATCTTTGTCATGGAAATAAATTCCACTAGGTATGTTCAATCTGTTGCCAATTTTGAACCGATCTTTATGTTTATTTGGGTATATTATTGTTAACCTGATATTTATTCTTTCCAATACTTGTCTAGACGAATTCCATGCCGCGCACGAGTTCTGAAAAGTATCGGGACTCGCTGGTAACTGTGCACGGGGCCTTAAAGGCCCCTAATCCGACCCGTACGATTCGCCGGAGTCCGATAGCATGGAATCTCCCTCCACCTTCGTCTCCTTCTCATGACTAAACCTCCTTACTCTTCTTCTACATACTGAAACCTCCAGCAGGACAGTGCACTGTCGTCTCAGCCGGCAATCGGTTCTGTGCTGCAGTATAAATACCAAATATTTAATCAGATCTATTCCGGTTGTATTTATGCGTATCGTTATGCTTTGTCCATAGTGTGCATCGATCGCATGACGCGTCTTATCGTTGGCGTTATCCCATATCGATTGTATACGTTTTTAAGAAATTCACGTGTAATTACGTCTCTCTTCGAAGTTGAGTGAAGTGCAGCGGTGTCTGTTTTGCGATGGAAAAGTTTTTTGAGGTACACGAATCGGATAGAACCGGAAGTAGGGATCTTCTGAGTCTTGGTGAGATTTTTGTATTTCCGTTTTCACTATTATAGTATCCTCGATTAGGATTCAGTCTGGATGCCAATTTAATTCTTTGTGAAATTCAATGCAGTCTTTGTTATGTCCTTGGAGACAGGGACGAGGTCGGCGCTGGAATGTAAACCGGCTCTTCCGAGAAAGTCCTCACAGTTTAATTGTGTGCAGCCTTTACGACTGAAAAGTACTCGCCGTTTATTAACTACCCGTTGCCGTGTCGTTTCTTGTGGGATGAAAATTATCCTGGTTAATCTAGTTATGTTTGGCGTTTATTATTAGATTATTATTGCACACAGACACGTTTCAGCTTGCAGTATGTGCTTGGGCATTGGAAAATTTTAGGTTCGAGACGTCTCCTTCTTTATGTTTTCACTTCTTGGTTATTCTTCACTATTATTTGCTCGGATTATGAGCGTTCATTTTTAGAATCATGACGGCACACGTCTCGGATGCAGACGCGCAACGCACAGATAATACCAAGGGAGTCATTTTGTGTTCCTAGACGTGCTTCAGATTTCAGACGGCAGTGTCTTTGTAAAAATATCAATTTAGAGGTTAGGATCAAGCGCGTTAGCGGTGTATACGCTGGAAATTGTATTTTTCATAGGGAATCTATGACGTACTGGATTGTCTGATTGACAAAAAAATTGTTTTTATATCAATGACTTTTAGTAATGACAATATTTTATAATATTTTTAATTCTTTTTGCTTTCTTGCAGACGCGCTGCTTGCCGATCTGCAGAATACGGTTTCTCCGGAGGGAAATCACGTTGGCAGCAATGCAACACCCGGTTATGGTTCTCTGAATGGTACTCGGACACACGCTACTGGATACAGAGGTTACGATAACCGGACGTCTCCTTTGCCATCACAGTCGGTAAATAATGCACGGAGATTATACATATATTCTTTAGATAATTAGAAAGACAGTGATAAAAAAAAAATAAGAATTTAAGACAAGGATTGGTCTACAGTGACACAATCTATCACTGTTAATTGTTTGTGCTATTATTTAGATCAATTAAGTGCATTAAAATTCTTAAATCTAGTGACGGTCGTGATTGTTTGCGAATTAGTGTAAAAGTATGGAATTCCTGAGGATGGAGAGAAAATAAGGAAAACTAGTTTTTCTACGAGAAAGTGCAGGAGTGCAGCTAAAAGGACATGCCTGTAGTAGGAAACGTTGGTTGAGAATCTTTCGAAGCTGTTATGCTCCAATTTAAGAGTTAACGAAGCTCAATGAAAGGATTTGTGTCATCGACGAACTTGGCCATCGTGTATATACACATGTATATCAGGGTTATTCAGCTGGAACGCATCATGCCGCGCTTATCAGTATATTTGGAAATCTTTCTTATGTCCAGAATATGATGATCATTTTGAAAAAACTTTAGTAAAAAAATTTCCCCAAAGGGACTATTTTACCGCTGACAATTGTAGTTGGTTTATAAGTAATGTGACGTACTTACGTAGAATTCGTTATAATTCGGAATTAGGTAACTAATTTACGAAAGAACTAATTGATACGAAATTTAGTTGGTTTTGGAAAAGCATTTTTGTAAATTAGCTGTGCTCGATAAATAAGTTTTAATATTCTAAAATAGATATGCCGTTCCCTGCTGTATTTGTTCATAGCGCTGCAGGTATTTAAATCACAAGCGAAAGCCCGCCTGTTGTCCCTAGTTACCTTATACAAATTTTTATGCACACGAAATATTTAGAATCTACATTAGACACCATCTGTGGGAATATCATTGAAACTATTCGAACCTGATACACACAACATATAATTTCATGCCATGTTTCTGTCGAGTAGTTTCGTCTATTCTCGAACAGATGGCGACACGAGCGCCAAGCTCAGCGGAAGTCTTCGACGACCTTTCTCATTTTATATATGCAACTCAAAATAGCGTACAAGGATCTTCGGATAATAAGAGAAATAAGCTTTACCGACTAAAAGTCGTAGTTTGTCCTCGAGTTTTTTCATTAGTCTGAAATAAATTATATTTTTATATTACGTCGTTCAGACATACGTTCCGTTACGCTTTCCATCGATGCTAACGGATATTACAGACGTGAGCATGGTCGATTCTTTCAGGGGTGTCGAGTTTCATGAAGCGTGTCTAAAATACTTAAAAGTTCTATGCGGTATGATTGAACAAAGAAAGAGAAGCCGCAAGCATTAATCAGAACGTTCTATGTCCTGTAGCTTTAATCACTGTTTTCAAATTTCTCGTCCTACGTTTCAACGACACGACGAAGCAGACCTTAGGTCACGTCGAGTTGCAAACGCAAGGCATGAAAAACTTCTACCCTCACATCTGTCGCTTTTCCCTGTGCTCTATTGATTTCCGTTACGTACAATACATTATTTAAAGTACGTATATTATTTAAAGGACAGAATTCGATCTGCCTTGCTCGACATTGTAAACTTCTACAGAGAAGATGTACAAAATACTTCTTCAGTCGAAAACAGTTTAAACACCACGATTGACTTTGGCAAAACCAGCCTTTGGTCTCGTTGAGGGTTAGACTGAAACTCAAAGCAGCCTTCGAAGATGCTTAACCACGTAATAAACGTCATTGTCTTGCTCAGTGATTGTTTATTCCTTCACGTCACATATGTTTAACACTCGCCCGACGCGAATTTCGTCTATCGGCCATTGTCTAAGTGATTCACCGGTCTGACCTTAATTTTAATGACTACTTCTATCGACGCCCATAGGTATGTTAAAAGTTTTCTTTAAAGATTCCTTTATTGATTTTCTAAAATTATACTTCCCACAATTAATCGTACGCGTACTATCGTCAGATATATTCATAACGTACAACGTTCCATTTGACTAGCGCAGTTAGTCAGTTCGTAGTTTGAATTTTTCAAGTGGCGTCTTCACGAAAGAGTTCGCTGATATCGTAAAGATCGTGCAGCCCGTAGGAAGTTGCGTGGACCGGGCTCCGTTCTATAATTAGAGGTTATTATGCCTATAAATAAAGAGACGCCGGTATCACCGGGAAAACAAGCCGTTTCTTCTACCACCGAAGAAACACCTTTCGGTGACGTTTCCAGACGCAGTCGACATGCCCTTCTCCTTCCGTCCATTTTACCAGCAGTCGATCCAGACCTAGAAGAGGATCGGACGTTAATGTTAATTTTGACGAAACGACATGTTAGCACGTAGGACATGGAAAGAAAAATAATGTTATACAATATTTTTAAAGATATTAAATCAATCTTTTTTATATGATTATTAGACCATTTTTCAACGTACACGCGGGGCTCTTGCTTATTTTCTGGAATTTCATTAGACACGGTTTTAAATTTTCAAAGCACCGTGTAAAAGGGCCTGCTGTGTATTCACGTGACTGTGACGGAAACAAGGTGGTTCGCCGTGCTAAAAATAATACTCAGGAACCTGAATGTGTTGCCTCCCTCGCAAAATTTCAACTTCTCGCGAACATCGTGCCTGCCTGTATTTCGCTTTCGGACACTGGCCCTCTTTCGTCTTTCTCAAAAGAATCGTATTAATGACCGTTGGCCAAAGGGGATACTTCGCTGGCGTAAACAGACAACGCAACATCGTTCGGTCGAATGAAACATCGAGGCTTTATTCTTTCTTCGCTCGAGGGGAAAAACACGTGTCTCTAATCTGGGTACTGGGTACAGTAAGTTTCCTTAGTACTGGCACTCTTGAAACTTTACAAGGAAAAATTCAATGTCGTTGAAAACTTTCGTTCGGACTAAAAGTCGGAAATGGATCGATGACGTTTTCAGGTACAGTTCAGTGTAAAAGTTACTGTGAACCTTGAAACTGAAGGCAATTTATACTGTTTATAGATTTTTTTTTTAAATAGCTGGACTCTGATGAAATTCATTAATCGGTACTGTACCATGTGCGTAGCACGACTATATATATGGTAATACGATTTCTTCATAATATTGAAAGCCTATTGATAGATTCTTGCATCGATACATTGGGAAACGCATGAAAAGTACGTATGGGTATCGTTGCTTTAATGTTAAAAGCTCAAAGCAAAACTCGCCGATATGTCTCGCGGACATGTTTCTGTCGGTTTGCTGTTTCGGTTATTTCTGGACGGACAACTCAGCAACCCAGTTTCCATCGACCGGATGTACCGTTATGCCATTTTATCGTCAAAAAATTTATGATCTCGGCGGTATCGACTGACGGAATTACTAGCAGCAGGATAGGAAATTACGGATGAGGAGAAAAATAATAGGAACAGACAGGATGGGTCCGCACCGTTCTACCCCGGAATCTACTGGCACCAGGATAAATTCGAGTCAAGTTCATTTTTCATAGAAGAAAAAAAAAAGTGAGACGTAAACTATTTTCAACGTGAAAAATTACCGTAGCCGGAAATTTATAGATTTATTTTTTATATTTATTTATTTATTTATTTTTTTTTTTTCGTGAATTCACATCAACGATTCTCAACCTGTCTTCATGCTCCTTCCGGCTAGTTGATTGGGGATGCTTCGAGTGGCTAAAAGTTACTCGTTGACGTATCCTGATTATTTTGTTCACTTAGTGAGGAAATCAATGTTAAACATTCCTTTCAACGAGTTCCTATTCATTGAGGAGTTGAAGAGGTTCCAAAACGTGCCGAGAATTATTCAAAGCTGGGAACGCGTGCCGCTTGTCTTGGTAGAAGATTGCGCATCGACCTGACATCACGCTTTCGAATAATGCTGAACTATTTGGGGAGGCTGGCACGTTGCCCTTTTTACGTGAATCGCCAAAAAAAAGAGCCTTAGGGGACTGTCTCCTCCCGTACGTCCCTTTTAGTATAGTTTGAAGAAGTAAAACATCTTAATCAAGCTGCGGTATTCGTACTGTGAATGTTTTATTGAGATTTGTTATTTTTCTATTTACAGCCAACCTATCAAAATCGAGAAGCCATGGAGGAGACCATCACCAAGACTGGAACAAGTCCTTACGGTCAGACTGGACCTGGTGGAAAAATGCCATCCTTGAACAACAACCTCTCCGAGCTGGATACTCTTCTGCAGGATCTCAGCAATGCGCACTACAACTCTCATTACCAAGATAGAGGTCCTTGAAGGATTATACGTTTTATTTAGTATTTAATTAGACGTTAAATTTTATGTGGGTAAGCTTAGAATTAATGAGAGAAAGAAGAAATGTAGACGTATCAATTTTCACTGATGATTCGAACATCTTTTTTTTTTAAGTCTGGAGTATCAATCGGTTATCCGTAAAATTGGCTGTTTGCCATTCTTCCTTAGTGAAACCGCGTTGCTATTAATAACGGACGTTATAAGAGATAGTAATCAGGTGGCGGTTCTTTATCGACCTATTTTCAGTCTCCTTTGCCTCCTTCGACCTTCTTCTACCTCCTCTTCGTTCTCCTCTCCTTCGACATTATTGAATCCTGGCAGCGTCGAACGCCAATTTGGAGGATCACCAAATTTCGATACACAATTTCCTATTTGCGTCCTGTTACCACTTTTGTTTTGTAAACCGTAAGTTCCGGGAAACTCAAATGTGTAATTCCTGGCTGTCGCTACCGAGAAATTAGACTTTATCAGAACAGCGCGTCACCTTTGGCACAGGATTTCTTAAAAAGGAGATTGTGGATGCGGTTGACGCTTTTACTATTAAATGTTCCTTTATGATACATTAACTTCAAATCACTGTTATGTAGTTAATTCTTTTCTCTTAAAACAAATGCTCATGTGTTACAGATCGAGGTTCCATCGGTGCACTTAATGGGGGTGCAACCAGTCCTATGCTACGTTCACCAAGTAGTTTGTCGGCCTCAAGACCCACTGTTGATTCTCTCCTAGAGGAACTGAGTACCGCAGTTCCGACCGGGTAAGAATTCAAAGAATATTTTCTTAGGTAAAGCTGAATTTAGTGCGATTGTGAAAGAAGAACGTAGAGCCTTGCAACGGTGAATCATCCGAGCCAATGATAAATCTTCATATTCTTGTTTCAGAGATTACAACCCTGACGGACGAGTTAAGGTAACCATCCAGGAGACTTCAACGGAAGTACAACCTGTGTACGAAGGTTATCCATCCTCACAAACTGGATCTCTTAATAGAGGCTACGCGAACGGTCATGCAGCTAGCAACGCCACCAAGGAGTTAGACGACCTTATGGCTTCGCTGTCCGAGTTCAAGGTAAGTTCTTTATTTACTATCAAAAACAAAGTAATGAGACACGTCTTGAAGATTATTAGGAAAAGAATTATACAATGGAGTATCTCTATATGGTATGAGCATCCTGTGATATTTCTACAGTGATGTCACTAAGAGGTACCCCCCCCCCCCCCCCCAACCATCGTGGATCAGGATTCCGACTGCGTGAGCATAGCTGCCATTGTTCTGCCGTTATCGGTCCTCCTCGTCGATGGATACTATAAAAATATTAAAGATAGAAGATGTTAGTCGAAGATAATCGAAGATGGTACCGCCGATCCTCCCTATCGATCCCCGTAGATTTCCGTAGAGTCTCCGGGTTTCCGTGGCTCTGCCCATTCTTGGCTGGCCAGGTTACCGAAATAGCTGGTGCTAGCTAGCGAGTGCGAAGTGGGGAAATAAAGAGCGGGGAGCCAGAGAAGCTACGGTCCCAACGAAGCTTCGGCCAGTCTGCAAGCTCTTCGGGAACGATCAACATCTCCTCTGGTCTCTGGTTTTTTTCATCTCGCAACCGAATTCGCGTTCGACCCACATACGCGTGTCTATTAATAAAATATATCTCGCCCACGCGCATCTCTCTCTCGCTTCTTCTATCACTCACTCGTCTCTTTGACTATCCGACAATCACTCAAGTTCCATACTTTAAGATCCATTACGATCCTATAATCGATAGGTTTACTTCACGACGATTGACACAGGCTTTGCCTATTATCTTTCACGACACCTTCAGTCACAGCCATGAAATTTTATTACCATTTTGTTTTCACTATATTAATGGGTATCGTCGGATTTTTAAGGGTTTTATCAAATCCATCAATAGGACTCCAATATCAACGTTTGATTAATGATCAATAAAATAACTTAAAGTTTTACCTTTTAATTAACGCGGTCCATCTCATCTATGCTTATGGAATATCGAGAGGATTTCTTCTTTTGGAACAGTTTTATATAATAATTTCTTTGGATACTTTGATCAGTTGATTTTATTGATTTGTATTTACAGGCTTTTTCACCGTACGCACTACTGGGAATGGCTTAACGTTACTTTGGGGTTTCAGATTAATGGTAGTACCCATCAACATCAAACGGTGACTGACTCCCCGTACGCGAAGCCGAACAAGGCCACGAAGAGTTCACCCCAGCCCGAGACTCACACCAGGATTCACATAAGCGAAAGTCACACGACTCATTATTATCAACCGCAGCAAGGAGAGAGTCATCTCGCGCAGCCTGCGACTCAAGTCAAACAGAATCAGTTGGATTCTATGCTAGGGAACCTGCAGGCAGACATGAGCCGCCAAGGAGTTAACACTACGCAGAAGGGCTGCTGCAGCGCCTGTGAGAAACCAATCGTCGGACAGGTGCTTATTCGTTTAATGAATTATTGTCCAGGTGCCAGTGGCTACTGCGAGGAAAAAATTGACAGAGGATACCAAGCGTTTGTGGTTCTATGAATATTATATATTTTTTTGGATCTACAGGTTATCACGGCTCTGGGTAAAACATGGCATCCAGAGCACTTTACCTGCACTCACTGCAACCAGGAACTTGGTACTCGCAACTTCTTCGAGCGCGAGGGTCATCCTTATTGCGAACCGGACTATCATAATCTGTTCTCGCCACGCTGCGCATACTGCAACGGTCCCATTTTGGACGTAAGGGACACACAGATGATTTTTCTTAGATGCGCATTGTATTACCTTTATATTGAAATTTTCTTATAGAAATGCGTCACTGCTCTGGAGAAGACCTGGCACACGGAGCACTTCTTCTGCGCTCAGTGCGGAAAGCAATTCGGAGAGGATGGCTTTCATGAGCGCGACGGGAAGCCTTATTGTCGCGAGGATTACTTCGACATGTTTGCTCCCAAGTGCGGTGGCTGCAATCGCGCCATTATGGAAAATTACATCTCTGCTTTGAACAGCCAGTGGCACCCGGACTGCTTCGTTTGCAGGGTAGGCACTTGTTTATGTGTATCTTGGGATAGAGGAGAGGAGTGATTTTCTTATAGGATACCTGGAGAATCCGTGAAACTATCTGCGGAGGGTCATACGTTAACGAGCTTAGCTCACAGAATATTTTCAGCTGTCAGAGTTCTTATTTACCGGCGCCCTAGGTCTTCTGCTCAAGAGAATATGCTTGCAGGACTGCAAGAAACCAGTTTCCGGAAAATCCTTCTACGCCATGGAGGGTAAACCTGTGTGCCCCAAGTGCGTCGGCGTGGACGACGAGGAGGAGGAAGAGGAAGAGGAGGCTTAAGAGAAAATCGTCAGGGGCAAACAAAAGCATCGTCTGCGCGTGACCCCTTATGCCCCTTGAACTTCGACATGCGAAGTTCGGTCCCCCAATAGACAAAAGCAGAGATATCAATAACGTATGACCGTGGACGATGCTTTTTTTACTTCGCGTCACCATTTATTTGGGTGATGACGAAAACGCGTCACTCGTTCCAGATTTCAATGGCTTTTCAGCGTCGATCAATTCCGCCTTGTCCTCATCTTCTCTACCACACGTACGAGCGCACGATCATGGAAAGTTAAAGGAACACTAAACACACACGAACCACACGAATCGAGATCGGACTGTCAACTTCCCCCCCAGCCTTCAAGTTAAGTCGAGTCGATCGTCCCAAGGAATTTCAGCGACGCGCTTAAAGCTTTATATACAAAAAATTGTATTAAAAATTTTTAAGAAACAGGACATTCGATTATCAGGGTGTCCTCTTTTGTCTTTTCTCTATAGGCGAAGCGAGATCACTCGTCTAATATTACTATTGTTTGTATTGTAAAGAGCTAGAAATAAATGGCGGAGAAAAAACAACAACAAAAACAACAACCACAAACACACACTGACTCTGGCCCAGGACTCTGGACCTAGTTGACTATTCGTTAACCATGGTCAGGGTCGTGTGTTCGGTACTTAAACCGTGGCCTGAACTCGATTCGTGTCGGTGAAGTCATTAGGTTCCTTTTTTTTCTTTTCTTGCTTACTTTAGATTCAGGTTGAGGTCGTGCATTCCTATCGTTACTCGATTATTCTTTTTTTTTTGTTAGGAGTTTTAATTCACTTACGAGCATTCCTACAAATTGCCGCACGTTCCTTCCGACTGATTCTATCTGTACCATTCTTAGAATTGGTATTCTGGTAGAGTTTTGGACATTTTATACCATGTTAAATCTATCAAATAATAGCAAGTGAACACTGTTTTCTGGATCGTGATTAATATAATTTTATTCGTCGTTATTGATAGGCTGATTTGAATTTGAGAAACAAAGAATCCTTTGTTTGTATAAAAATTCATATAGGGTTTATTTTTATCAGACGATTCGATGGAATATTTTATCAGTTGTTGCACTGTGAAGGAAAAACAGATTAGACTACTGTACGAACTTGACTTACATTATACAGGTGTTTGCTCAGAGACTGTAAATAAGTTGGCAATGACAGTGGATAGATTTATCGGTACGATGCTAAAATTACTTTAAGCAGCAATGTCGCTTTAATTAGCTTGTGCATTAGCAACGAGGTAATTAGCCTGTGACAGGTCGCAGACAGTTTGTCGTAGATTTTGAAACTGTTCCAAGAAAACAGTGTCGTTAATATGCGTTCAAATATTATAGACCCGTAAGAGTGCTATTATGGTCATAGAAGTCTAGAAGTTTTCTTTTTCTTTTTTAAGAAAGCAGTCAATAATCTATACATTGGCACCATAATAATTTGCATGAAAGATATTTATATAAAAGACACTATCAATTTTTTTGCGTAGGACTGCAGACAGAAATTCCAAGGAGGTTCCTTCTTTGATCATGAAGGACTGCCTTATTGTGAGACACATTATCATGCCAAGAGAGGATCCTTATGTGCAGGATGTCATAAGCCTATTACCGGTGTGTTAAAAAATTTCAATTAACGTCACTCTTATAATTATTTTTAATATTGTATTTATTTTCAGGTCGCTGCATTACGGCCATGTTTCGTAAATTCCATCCGGAACACTTTGTCTGTGCCTTTTGTTTAAAACAATTGAATAAGGGCACTTTTAAGGAACAGAATGACAAACCTTACTGTCATGGCTGCTTTGATAAACTCTTCGGATAAAAGACATTTGAATGGTACTCCAACAGTGCTATAAAGAGAAACTGGTTGTTTCAATGCCCATTGATAACATTGAAGGAAGAAAGAGGGCTGACGCGTATCATTATTACTTTATTATTATAGCAAGGGGAATGTAGACCATGGAATTTTATTGAAAATTCACAAAGAAATATCATTTGGAAATGCTTCCGGATGATTTTGTGGGTCAATTAATTAGAATTTCAGGAGTCAGTTTAATAAAAAAAATCTAAAAATTGTATAGGATATCCAGGGAATCTTAGAGTGTACGGATAACAAAGTAATACCTTAAGATAGGTTTTAACTTGACTAAAAGAAAGAACATAAAATTTATGTATTAACAGTTTATTCGAAAAATTAGAATCAACTGCTTGCCAGAGAAAATTTTTTTTTTCTATTAAAGACAGGGAGCTTATTGTATCTTTTTGATACTAATTAATTGACCGGTACTAAATAGTTACTTTGAAATTGTTGATCCTGTCCTTTCTGTGTTTGTTATATTTGTCAGATATTTATGTACAATTAAAGGTAGATCTATGCGGCTTAATTAATTAATTAATGAATTATTCCCCTTATTTCAACTGTGTGCTCCGTGAAACTTAACGCTTGAATTTTTCATCGTGTCTCTTAAATCAATTTTGTACTTGCTTTTGTGGTTCTTTACCGTAATGTTAAGCTATTATCAAGTAATGGAGCGCTACTCTAATTAGTTTCCCTCTTTTCTTTTGGTTATAGCTCGGCATACCAATTAATAATTAGGTAAACTAATTAATAAAAAAGAAATCCATATGAAATATTTTAAATAGTAGAGGACAATTCATGCAAATCGCAATTTTCTACGATTACTTGCCATTTGATAGAATATGCTGACTTTCCTGATGATTATTCAAATATCTTAATGATCCTATCGGGTTAATATTAATGAAGAACTAAATGAATTTATTTAGTTCATTACTTGTTTATTCAAACGAGTCCGTACACAGCTTTGTGAAAAACGACTAATAAATATTGTATTTACAAAATTTACGATACACGTAGAATCTTAAGAATACAAAATTATTTGTTGACGAAAAAAGGGAAATAGAGTGATTATGGAATAATTATAAAAATAAATATACAATATTTCAAGGAACCTTATCGAAATGTATCCATCCGACTCTTTAGATGCACTGTACCCTTGCTTCAGGTATCAGTAGATAAAAAAATTCAGAAGAACACATGCCCTACGTTGTTCCTTACTTATAATCATGCAATCAGATGCAACTATCTATACTAACTTTTAAGTACACATGAGTATCGATTGGACCTGATTTGATTTTCAAGGGAATTTTTTGTATTGTTTTTCATTTAATTTGCGAGGAGTTAATAGATGTATTAAATAATAGAGGTATATTAGTAATATATCACAGACGAGAATCCGAATGCAGAAGCCACAGTGCGCAGATACTGTCGATAATATTAATTATTATTATCGTCACTATCAGCGCACTTATCTCAGGCTAGACTTGGAAAAAGTTCTGAGAAGCTTTCGTGCCATAAATCTGTAAGCGCCGGAGCTTCTGGGCTAGGCGCTTCGTGAGACTCATAGCCGCAATCTGACAGACTACAGTCCATTTTTATAGCAAATCCTGTATCCTCTGACTTGACAGATTGCGGTGACATGGTGTACTCAGTACACGTGTCAGGTGACAGATGAACTTTGGATTCTAAGGATTCGTCCGCAATGGTTTCCTCTGTTACGATTTCTTCGTGGAGACCTACATCCTCCTCGTCGGAACATATTATTGTGATGCAATTGGTAGCTTCGTCGTAACTGCCGTATATCGTGTCCGGACTCTCTTGTTTAAGCTGAACTGGAATGAATGGTTCAGTGGAGATTAGCACACTGGAACCGGTGACCCCGCCCGCGACTCCATCGGTTCCATTGGCTTCCACATCTTCTGATGTCGTCCCCACCATTCCTGACGTATCGTCACGTTTGGTGCTGGTATCTTCCGCGAGCGGAGCCTGGTGAAAGGAGTTATGCGATTAGTTGAGAAGAGACTAAGCTCACTGTGTTAAGTTTATAGTCAAATTTAGGTGTGGATGATTATTTTCTATGGGGCAATTGATCATTATTATTAAATTACTTTAAGGATTTTTTTGTTCTGAACGTCCTTGAGAAAATTGTTCATCCATTCCTAAATGTCTTTCGTTGAAACTGCTCTTCTTATAACTGATCTTTTGTAACTTATGATGCACTAAATATGTTTATTATTAGACTCACTTCGTCGTTTGATCTAGAAGTATTTGCTTCCACTTCAGCGGTAACTTCTCGCAAAAGACTTTCAGCAAGCTCCTCAAGTCGGTCGATGTAATCGTCTCCTTGGAGTTCAGCAAAGAGTTCTTCGAGAGGAGGTAGAGGGTTAGAATCCTCAGGAGAGCGCTGGCTGCTGGTGTCAAGCTTCCTATCGCTGACAGCTTTGCCAGGCTCTGTGCCGGCTGTGCTACCCCACCCTGCGGCAGAGGGTTTCTGGGGGATTCTGCTGATCCCGATGTAGGTGTAGCACAGCCGACACGAGCCTGACATGCTGAACAGACTGGTTGCTCAACTTCAGAACTCTTGTCTCTCCTAAGTTTTCTGTTCTCTACCATTAAACTTTCGTTGGTGCTCCTTAATACTGAACATTCTCTTGACAATTGTTCATTTCGTTCTTGGAGTATTCTTACTGACTCTTCCAATTCATCTAGTTTTGCTTTCTTACGGTCACGTGATGTTTGTGCAGCAACACGATTCTTCAACTTCCTATAAGCAACATCAGGTTAAACTATTAATTGGCAATTATTATTTGACCAAAATAAAAATATTCACCCAGTATTGACTTAAATAAAAGTAATCATTCACTACATAATGCCTTAGCACATATTATTTACACATGGTAAAGTAATTGAAAAATATTTTCAAACAAAATAAAAGTTTAATAATAGGTACAAATTTTCAGCAGAGGTAATAACCGAAACTGAACTAACTTTCTCTGTAATTTCTCTTCCCAGGTGAGGTGGTCCAGTCGTCGTTTCTTTCCACGAAGACAAACATCACTCTTGAAGAGCGAAGAGTCCGTGGAGTCTTCATCCATATGTTGTGGAATATTCCTGATGTCCATTTTGGTCTTATTTGCCAGTATCGACGTGGTAAAGTTCAACTTTGGATTAACGCTCTTCACTAGCCCTTTAGGCAAAGTAATTATAACACTTTTCAAGCCGCTCATGTTCTGCCATGAAAATTATCTTCTGTTTTGAAATAATCCAAGTGCCACGTCCGCAAACCTCAAATTTCTGATGTCAACTGAACTGAACTACCGGTGTATATCGCTCATAGGACGCCTACCGACTGATGCAACTCCCACAAGCTGATGAAACTCGGAAGTTCAGCTACACAGCTATCTGTGATAGAATTCGCTAGAACATAAAGAAAGCATTTCATTGGTCAGATAGGTCGTGACACGTATGTGGTTTCACCGGATTGGTTAAATTTTAGGTCCTTCCTATGACGTCAACGGCCGAAAGTATTGTGACGTTTACGAGTCGAAGCAAGTAGGAAATACTCCAAAACGGGATATTATGTATGTACGTACCCATCATTATAAATGCAAATTAACAATGAATAGGTCCCATGACGGAGTCTCTTCCGTAAATACGTAATGCTGTATTATTGTGTTGAAAGATTTAAAAGAATAACGTCATTCCGAATACATATCGCTTCGACGATATTTATTCTGTACATTTTTCATGTTGCCGCTTTCAGCTTGATAAAAAATGAAATGCTGTGTATGCTATCGGTTTTCTATGAGTCAACATTGCTGTACATACCTCATACTTTCTCGGTGTCACTTCTCCGAATGTTAACATAAAAAAAAGACGCGCGTAGCTTGCGTTCGTGGAATTTTTACGGTACGAAACATAGAGGGTTTCAGTGAAATATTTTGGTTATATATTTTTTAAGAGTTCAAAGATCATTCTATTTTATTCGTTAAATTTCCCTATGTTCTCGAAAGCAGGGATTCAGACCCAATCTTATCTGATGAAACGATTCAATGTGAATACTGCGATAAGCCTGTATGGGGGCTAGAAAATGATATGAAGTCAGTTACTCATGTATTCTTGAGTTTCTCAGCTTGGCGGCGGTAACAATTAACTTCTCGTAGAATTACATTGTCAAATTACTAGCTCACTCGTGTACTTGTTGTTTCATCATTGTATCGTTATGCTTATTAAGTGACTGAGTTTTATTGCCATCAGATGTGCCTGTTGAGAAGATTCAAATCCAGTCATGACAGTTAACCTATAATCTGTACAATAAAATCTAAACAGATACGTCCTTCGGGCAATTTCGCCACTTGAACATGGCTTGTGAAGCTTGTGCTACAAAATTTACGCTATTTAAGAGAAAAGTGAGTCCTTCCTTTGTTGCTCCTTTTTAATTTTTTAACCTTATAATCAACAATATCTATTCTTTATTGACGATATACTACATTCGGGATGGTATTTGGCTTGGAGTTTCTAAGACTTCTTGTTATTTTTAGAAACAATGTATGGAATGTTTACGATTCTTCTGCACCAACTGTGTTGTCCGACGAGTAGACCGATTATTGAGTTGTGACAATTGTCGTACTTTATCACGGAGGCCCCTGATACGTAGTCAAGTATTACAAATGCGATCCAGAGATCTGGTTCAGTACCTAGATGCAAAGAAGATTTCTATGCGGGGCTGTGTAGGTAAGCAATATAATAGTCATAGGATAGGGAAATTAGCTATCAAGAATATTGAGTAATGAAAGATAATGCCTGGTGAATTGAAATGATAAGATAAGGAATATCAATGAATATCAGAACGTTGTTATTGATTAATATCACGTGATTCAGAATAAATTGTATACATAATCAATTACACAAAATATTATAGAATCTGTTCTTTTCTAGAAAAGGAAGATCTGGTCAATTTACTCTTACAACTTGCAAATGGGACTGACGGGCGATCTACAAATGTTCCAGAACCATCACTGTAAATTTCTCATTGTTCTTACTACTCTGTGAATTATTTCTAAATCTTTTTTCACTAATCATTTCATTCTAACAGATTTGCCTCTAGACGGCAATTCTCACCTGATTCTCCACCACGTAGATCACGTAGTCCTCAGCATGTTCCTGAAAGACCAGAAACGAATGGAAGAGTGGAAACAGAGCCTGAAGAGAGTCCACCGGAAGCTACAAGAAGTACACATGACATTCAGATAGAGGAACTGTCCGATGAGTTTATTACTTCTAACGATGGACCAGAGCCACTTGTTACAGAACAGGAAGACAATTCAGAAAGTTCTAACGACCAACATTCTGAAATGTTTACAGAACTCCCGACGGTAAATAAAAATTATTTAAACAGAACAATGTCTCCAATAATAGCAATAATTTATTTCTTTTAATCTCAGTGGTCGGGTTTAGTCAAACTGTCCGACATAAATGACGTATTAGAACTCGAGTGCTTAACAATCAAACAGTTGAAGGAATTACTTAGTACAAATCGAGTCGATTTTAAAGGATGTGTCGAGAAACGTGAATTATTGACTCGTGCAACTCGACTGTGGACGGACTACAACAAGTCCAAAGAAGGTAAACGACAAGTTACATTTGTTAAGAAAATTAGTCAAAGTTCAAGTCGAGGTAACCTATATGTCATTTATCTTTTTGTTATTTTCTTATTAAAGATTATCAGGAACTGGACGAAGAAGCTCTCTGTAAGATTTGTCTGGATGCACCTATTGAGTGCATAATGTTAGAGTGCGGTCACATGGCATGTTGTGTTACATGTGGTAAGCAAATGTCGGAGTGTCCAATCTGCAGACAATACGTCGTTCGAGTTGTGCGTTTCTTCAAAGCATGATAAATCGAATGATTCATGGAGAATCACGAAGAAATCTTAATAAAAAGGCGTCCACTGGCAAGGAGAGAGAAAGAAAAGTATATTTTTCTTAAGGCAGACATCCAAGGCGATGCTGGTTCGTTAAATCGACAGCGATTCGTTTTGATAAAGTGCCTGCCCAGCAGTGTCTTAGACGTTAAGATACGAAAATCTTGAAACGTATTGATATACGTGCAAATTTCATTCTGCATAGTATGCGTCAAGATGCGTTCAAACGTGATATATATTAACGAGCATTACGTTATATGAATCCTACTGCAGAATAAAAATTCTCAGTGCTGTCAACGAAATTATAGAATACTGATATTTGTGTTAAAATTTAATGTTTTATATATAATTCTAGATAGAAATTCAATGTGATCTTCGTCTTTCTTTTTTTATGTTCAAATTCCATAAGCAGGGTAATGTAGAAAGACTATGAGTTATACTGTATTTTCAAACTACTGTCTCATCTTATGTAATTTCTAGTTTTTATTTCTGTATCGATGTTCCAGTTTAACATTGATTTTTAAGATAATAGATGATAGCCCTAAAACTTGAGAAAAGCAGAGGCTCTAATAATAACGCGTGAGTAATTTTTGTAGAGCATGAAAAATTTTGACTTTAATTCACTAACAGTTTATTCATCCTTCTAACAGTAGTACAACAAAAAAATTCGACACAGTAGAAACACAGGGTGCTAGGTGCGGATGAGAAGAGACAGATTTAGATCATAGTCAGATTGTGACAATGAGATCGGAAGAGAAAGAGAAAGAAAGGATTCTCCTTCCATTTGAAAATGCAAGTCACTGTTTCCCTCTAGAAAACTTAAAAAAAAAACTTGGACTGAACTTGTCTAAGTTTAATGTGGGGGATGCACGTTCAATTTGAATGATCAGCGCCAAATTGGTTTTTAATTAAAAATCATTGATTGAACGCTGGCTGAGTTCAGGATGACCAAGTCAAGGAATGGCCAGTTATCGTTGCAATGGTGGTGACATTGGCAGACCTGATGGACCAACATTTGAAATCGCAGAACTTGGCCCAAGCAATACTTGTTTCTGTTGAGTACGTTGCATTTCTTCCATTTGCGCTCGCTCCATCTCAAATATTATTGGAGCAAAGAGAATTGCGGATGAGCTAAAGAACAGCCAGGTTGCTGTGCAAGAGAATGCATAGAGTCCTGAAAAAGGTCAAAGTTTTCTGTCATATAGAAACTGTTTGATAATTTAGACATATACAGTTTCATTAACAAGATAACATAAATTGACAAATTGTACCTTTGATGCAAGCACAAAGACAGGTCCCTGTTGCATGGCCCAATTTACGCACATCCTCTGGAAACATCTCAGCCAAGCCTACTAACCTTTCAGCCAAGGTTTCATCCTAACAATAAAAAGATATGCGTAATGGTTAAGTATGCTACAACGTAAAAAACTGTTACATACTATCACAGGATTATAGAGTCAAAGTTCACAGAAAACTAACAAAATTTTTATGTGAACTGAAACAATTCTGTTCGACTTCTTAATAGGAATCAGAAAACGATTAATAGATAATCAAATTACCTACAACAATTAAATAAAAATAAACTAAAAAAATGAAAATTACAATGATTTTATCAGGTTATTAAAAAGATGAATTTTGATTATAAAACAAATACCTATGTATAACCATATTTAATATAAAGAAGCTCAAGATAGATGAGAGAAGTTTAAGGATAAATTATAGACCAAAGGAGAACATGAAAACTAGAGTAAATTAAATAAAAATGGATGTGAATATTACTTCTTCGTCGTCGTCGTCGTCAGGCAGGATTGATTTCACTTCAGGAGACCGAATGTCGCTACTCCCCATACCGCTGTCCAGCTGGTCGAGCTCTTCAATAGAAGCCATATACAAGAATTAGCTATCGGTGCTTACGAAAAGCGACCAAAAATTCAGTTTGCGGTTAGCGAACGAGAGATCCTCGTGTAAAAGAATCGAAGAGCAAAGAACATTAGCCGAGCTACCGTCATGCCCAACCTCACCGGGATTATTATGGGTACTACGTAACTCATATTTTACTGCGCGAAAAACCACCCTATTCAAATATACATATTATTTTTGTCTACTTACTACCTTGCTCCAAACGAGATCTTAAAGAGAAAATGCTGTCCACCAGTTGCACTTCAACCGATTTGAGACTTTCTTTTTTTTAAGAATGTATAAAAAGCCGTCTTATGTTTCTGGATTCTATTTTTGAATTGAGCAGACACGATTGAAGATAGTGATAGGCTAATGTGCATAATTGTTTTCTGTGATTTAAGGATATGTTTGGCCGTAAACTGCTTAGATTTTATAAAGACTGTGGGTTTTATTTGGTTTTAAGATTTTTTTTAGGTCCTTTAGGAGTGAACCTGAATTTTAGGAAATTTGGGTTTTTTTGACTTTAGGATTTGGCGTATGCTTCATGCTGCATTACACATTAATGGCGGATGATTCTCTACATGTCTTCCTTAAGTGACCCGCTTGTCCACTTTAATTTTTATTTACCGAGATATCACACTGTGACGATTACAGTGTGACATGTGCAATATAAATACAGTGAATCAGGTACTATATATTCTTTATTCCAATCTTGTAAATGGATTTATTGTGAAAGTTATGTATTTTTTTACCTGGCCTGTTTCTGTCTGACGTGGTTTTTCTCTAGGTCAAAGCGTAGTTGTGAATTGTTAATAAATGCAAAATCAAGACGTTTTGTTTAAAGCCTTTTGAGCATTGTTATTCTTAAGAAAATTGCTAAAGAAATGGCCAATACCGGAGTTCTTCCATTCGTTCGAGGTGTCGACTTCAGCAGCAATGATTTTGGAGTAAGATATATGTTTATATTATGTTTTAAGTATTCTGTTAAAATTTTATTTAAACTTGTTATGGCTTGTAGGAAGGGAAGTTCCCAGAGTCAGTCAGACTTATGACTGGAATTCAATGGTTAAAACTAGATAAAACAAACCTTACCGAAATTCCTGAGGAAATGGGAAAATTGTTGAAGCTGGTAAGATATTTTTAACTTTTAATTAATTCTAATGATATCATTTGTATTACAATTTCATTCTGATACTCCAAATATTACTAGAATTGATTAAGATTAATTTACTTAGGAGCATCTGTCGCTGGTGAAAAACAAGCTGGAACGTCTATATGGAGAATTGACAGAACTTAGTTGTCTTAGAACTTTAAATATTCGTCACAATAATATAAAAACCAGTGGAATCCCAGCAGAATTATTTCATTTAGAAGAATTAACGACTCTGGACTTAAGCCATAATAATTTGAAAGAGGTGCCAGAAGGATTTGAAAGAGCTCGATCCCTACTAAACCTCAATTTAAGCCATAACCAGTAAGTAAAATAAACTATCAAAATTGACATATATATATACTAAATACATTACTTTTTCAGTATTGAAGCAATTCCAAATACCTTATTTATTCACCTTACGGATTTGCTCTTCCTCGACTTGAGTCATAATCAACTAGAAACGTTGCCACCGCAAACGCGTCGCTTAGCAAATTTGCAGTCTTTAAATCTAAATCATAATCCACTGGGTCACTTTCAATTGAGGTAAGTTCAGTATTAATTAAATTATTCTTATGGCTATCAGATTCAAACTCCTGTACAGATGTGAGTTAATTTTTAATACAGGCAATTACCATCCCTGATGAATCTGACTACGTTGCTAATGAGAGATACTCAAAGAACTCCAAATAACATCCCATCGAGTTTAGAAAGTTTAACAAATTTGCAGGAACTCGATTTATCACAAAATGCACTGCTAAGAGTACCCGATGCTCTCTATTCTCTGGCAAATTTGCGACGATTGAATCTTAGTGATAACCAGATTACTGAACTGTCAACTGCAATAGGTAAAATATTCATTACCTACAATTCTAGCACAGACTAATTAAAATCTTCATACATAGAATTAATTAAATCGTTTAATATTCAGATTCGTGGCAGAAATTAGAAACATTAAATCTCTGCCGTAACAAACTTACTGCACTACCGAGTTCTCTGTGCAAAATCTCAACATTGCGTAGATTATATTTGAACGACAATGAATTAGATTTTGAAGGTATCCCGTCTGGAATCGGAAAATTATCTTCACTGCAGGTCTTTTCCGCAGCCAAGAATCATCTAGAGATGATACCAGAAGGATTATGCCGGTATGAATAATTTAAATAATTTAATGTAACATATAACTAAACATTAAATATTATCTGTAGATGCGGTTCTCTCAAGCAATTGATTTTAACTTCGAATCGTCTGATCACGGTTCCTGATGCGATTCATCTTCTCACTGATCTCGAGCAGCTGGATCTGCGGGATAATCCTAACCTGGTGATGCCACCAAAACCTAGCGAAGTCCAAAAAGGTTCTGGAATTGAATTTTACAATATTGATTTTTCGCTCCAACATCAGCTAAGATTAGCTGGCACCAACGTGCCTGCACCAGTGCAAACAGCCAACAGTAGCAAAGATAGAATTGCTCGTAAAATGAGACTGAGACGTAGAAGGGACCAAGAAGAGGCCGATCAGGATCAGGCAAAGATAATCAAAGGAATGAAGGATATCGCTAAAGATAAAAATAAAGACAAGAACTTAAAATTAGCTGAAGACGCAAAGGCTGAGTCGGTAAAGCCAAAACGTTGGGATGAAACCTTGGAAAAGCCATCCCTTGATTACTCGGAGTTCTTCGACGAAGACGTGGGTCAGGTTCCTGGTATATCCATATGGGAAATCGAGAATTTTTTACCTAATCAAATCGAGGAAGTGGCGCATGGAAAGTTTTATGAGGGGGACTGTTATATTATTTTAAAAACCGTCGTAGACGAAGCTGGTTCACTTTCATGGGCTATTTACTTTTGGATAGGCGAAAAAGCGACGGTAAGTCTTTTGTTTTACACAATATAACACTTAATTATTTCTGGCATTAAAAATATTTTTATATACTCATTTATAATTAATAATATAGTTGGACAAACGTGCTTGCGCCGCTATTCACGCTGTCAATCTTCGAAATTTCCTCGGTGCTCAATGTCGGACAATTCGAGAGGAACAAAGTGACGAATCAGATGAATTTCTTCTTCTTTTTGATTCGGATATAACTTACATCGAAGGTGGAAGAACGTCATCTGGTTTTTATACTGTTGAAGATATAGCAGCGGTTACTAGATTATATCGGGTTCATGCAGCTGGTGCATCAATTCATCTTGAACCGGTAACCGTCGCCGCAGAATCACTAGACCCAGGATACGTTTTCATTCTGGATATCGGAACCAAAATCTTTATGTGGTATGGGACAAAAGCAAAGAACACTTTAAAGTCCAAGTCTCGACTAATGGTAGAGAAGATTAATAAAAATGAGCGTAAGAACAAGGCAGATATCCTGACAGAGCTTATGGGTACGGAGTCAGAAGATTTTTGGAAGTGTTTAGGAGTCGATGGGGACCCACCAGAAATTGTTGTACGTTTCTACATTTTAGGTTTTTTAAATATGGAAGACATTATTATATTACATTTTGATTCTTCTTCAGGAACACGTCGATCCCAATTTCACGCCTATTACGCCAAGATTGTACCAAGTGAAACTTGGTATGGGATACCTCGAGTTACCCCAGGTTGAGGTTCCACATGGGAAACTTGTTAATACGCTACTGAATAATAAGAATGTTTATATATTGGATTGTTATTTGGACATTTATGTTTGGTTTGGAAAGAAGTCCACGAGATTAGTCAGGGCTGCAGCAGTGAAACTGTCTCAGGAGTTATTTAATATGATAGATAGACCAGAGTATGCTATGGTTACAAGACTTCAAGAAGGGACTGAATCACAAATATTTAAATCCAAATTTACTGGGTGGGATGAAGTCATTGCTGTGGATTTCACAAGGACTGCTGAGTCTGTTGCAAAGACAGGAGCTGATTTAACAAAATGGGCAAAGAAACAGGAGTCAAAGGCAGATCTGGCTGCTCTGTTTATGCCAAGACAACCGATGATGTCTCCTGTGGAGGCGCAACAGTTAATGGCTGAGTGGAATGAGGATTTACATGGAATCGATGCTCTTGTTCTTGAAGGAAGGAAATTCGTGAGGCTTCCTGAAGAGGAACGTGGTCACTTTTATAGCGGAGACTGTTATGTCTTTCTCTGTCGATATTGGATGGTAAGTCTATTTGGTTCCTTTGAATCGATTGAATTTAATCTAGTTTTTGAAATATTTATTTTGTATTTAAGCCGTTGGATGTTATGGATAACGAAGAGGATGATGAACAGTACGAGAATGATTTTCAATACACAGTTTACTTTTGGCAAGGTCGGGATGCAGGCAATATGGGCTGGCTAACATTTGCATTTGGGTAAGTTTATATCTTTAATTTTCCTCAATCAGGGAATAGAATGTTTTAGAGAATCCTTTTTCTTCTAGTCTACAGAAGAACTTCAAATCACTTTTTGGAAAGAATCTGGAAGTTGTCCGCACACATCAGCAACAAGAGAATTTAAAGTTTATGGCTCACTTCGAACGTAAATTTATTATTCATCAAGGTCGACGAAAACAGCCAAAACCACCTGGTGGAAGTAAAGTTGAATTTTATCACCTGCGTAGTAGTGGTAGTGCATTGTGTACTAGACTCATCCAGGTGCCACCTGATGCGTCTTTATTGAATTCTACTTTTTGGTAAGACTATTTGTTTCTTAAGAACAGAACAGTGTGATTCTAAGTAAATTTTATATGATCTTTCAGTTATATTTTAAACGTTCCATTTAACAACGACGACGAGAGTGGCATCGTCTACGTTTGGATTGGATCAAAGGCAGATCCTGACGAAGCAAGGTTGATTGAAGAGATTGCTGAGAAAATGTTCAACAATGTAAATTGAATTTCTTTATTCTCCAAAACTATTGTTTACGATTGTATTTGTTAACTATATTACTTTGTACGTAGCCTTGGATCAGTCTACAAGTTCTGAACGAAGGTGAAGAACCAGATAATTTCTTCTGGGTTGGTCTTGGCGGAAAGAAGCCTTATGATACTGATGCAGAATATATGAATCATACAAGATTGTTCAGATGCTCAAACAATAAAGGATACTTTACTATCAGTGAGAAATGCACTGATTTCTGTCAGGCAAGCAAACTTTATTTATTAGCTGGATTACTTCAGATATTAGAGAAACGACAATGCTTGTGTAACTTTTTATAATTTAATAACATCCAAATATAATAAGATCACGAACAGTCACAATATTAATAATTGGAGTAAGTTCACCATTGTGTAAAAATAATGTATAATGCACTTCATTAACAAAATATTCAATTGCAGGATGACTTGGCTGATGACGATATCATGATTCTGGATAACGGAGAGCAAGTCTTCCTGTGGCTCGGATCAAGATGCTCCGAAGTTGAAATTAAGCTGGCTTATAAATCGGCGCAGGTAAAATATCTTAAATCATACTTATGAGCGAGACTTTACTTATATGTATAATATAACGTGAGGTATGAAAAAATATACATTTTTCTTGTCATCAGGTTTACATTCAGCATTTGCGCGTGAAACAGCCGGAAAGGCCACGTAAATTATGTTTAACAGCAAAGGGAAAAGAATCGCGTCGTTTTACAAAGTGTTTCCACGGTTGGGGTTTACACAAGAGGCCACCCGAATGAAAACGAACAACCATGAATAAGAGAAGAAAAGTATAACGCTGTTGCTTAAGTACGTACTGTTTAATAATGTTCTAACGCGCAAATCAAAAAACATAAAGCTCGGTTTGAGTCAGGTAGCCACTGTATATAAGATAGTACTCGATTGTATTTATTTTAACTGTTTGAATGGTATGTTTTTATTTTTTTTTTGATTTTCTTCACAATCCTCTGCCCTTGCATTTATTCATACAACCGAAGGATAGTCACTAGAGATTACATATGTAACTACCACAGTTATTCCATGAGTAAAAGATCCAGCCTAGGCAACTCCTTTCACTTCAAAAGTCATAGGAAGGATATTCCAAAAGCTCTTTTACTTGTGAATATACTATAGTTACCGTCATACAACTCTTTAAGAGAATATCGAAACTATTTATTTACTGAATTGAGCATCAGGCTAGTAGAGGCCTTTGAAACAGGAAGAAAAGGCGATTCTGTATTATAGTTTCTCATCGCAAAATATAATTTATTTAAAGCATAAATATATTTGTATACATCTATAGGTACTTGTACGATTAACGATTCTCGCACTGACCTTTGTCATTTTTGTAAATAAATAAATCTGAAACTATGCATACTTGTCGAAGCATATCTCCTGACATATTTTAGAGGTCATACATTGTGTCGATGTCATACTTTCTGGAATAAAATAAGGATTGCGAATTAAAATAGAAACTCTTTGTGAGGCTACAATTTATAAAATATTTTTCCGGATCTCACAGCAAATGATATTGGATATTAATAGAAATGCTATATCTAGGAAGCATCAAGAGGAATTTAATATATAAGTTTCTAATAACTTTTAAATACCTTTCAACTATAAGAGTCAACTACATGGTTTATCATGTTAATCATCGTCGTCGTCATCATCGGATGGCACAAACAACTCATTTTCTTCAAGGAAATTGGCAACGTTTTTACTAATAGCGGCTCCAATTAAAAGCCCAACTATCACGCCGCATATTACTCCGACAATTCCAAATCGCGTTTTCTTGGGTTCCGGTAGTATTGAACCCGTAGGAGACGTAGTGGCAGGACGCGATATTAGGTTACTTTCTACTATATCTCTATTAAAAACACTTGAGCGCTGAAATAACAAAAATTTGCCCCTGCTCAACGCCATTTTGGGGAATGCGTGCTTGTGTACCCGGTCGATTCGGTTCTATTTTTTGAACTACACCAAGGATAAAACGAACTTGTCCAACCCCAGTATTCAAATGCTTAAACCGTAATCACATGATACGCAAGTTCTAGCGTTTTCCTATAAATATATATCCAGAGATCCCAATATTATTTTTACGACAGGTTCCAACATGGCTGCAATTTTCATATCAGCTGTAGTATACAAATTGCCGAGAATTTAATGGTTCCTGAGATCGTGATTTTTAGCCAACACGCCCATGACGTTGGGCACTGAGTTCTAGTCAAGCCGAGAAATGCTTATTGAGGTAAAGATACTAATTGCGGCACTAAAAGCTTTTAAACGTAACATCAAAGGTTGTGGATCGTGTTGAGCTGAAACGTTCAAAATGTCAGATATGTTCGCGCTGCTGTAGCTGTCAGCAGTTCACATGACTTCAAAGGAAAAAAATTCTTTGGATTAGTAAACTACGAAGATGGATGTAGTCACGACAAGCCTTGAGGCTCTTATACGTACGTTATTGAAAGAATTTGTGTATTATTAATAGTCTGATGTACCGGTATGGTTTTTATCGCCTTGTGACGTGTCATTTTTTGCGCATTACCGGATGATTTTCATAGAGTATTATTTAATGAAGTAAAGATCCTCGTGTCATATTTACAATATTATTCACTTTTAGAGAGGGTCACCAATCCGCAGAACCAGAAACCAGATATTGCTGCTATCGAAGCATTCTGTTTTATGGTTACTAAAGAATCTGAAGGTGTTCATATCGGTAGTAAACTTCTTGCTACTCATATACAGTCTCCGACAGAATGGGAGGCCTTGCAGGCACTCACGGTTCGTCATGTATTACTTTAAGTTAATTTTTTATATCAGTTTTGTATCTTTTGGTGCATTCTTTTAGGCTACTTTTGTCTTTCTGCTTTATGTACTTTTACAATTGTTTATTTCAGCTGTTGGACACATGCATGACACGCTGTGGACCTGCATTTCATGCAGAAGTTGGAAAGTTTAGATTTCTTAATGAAATGATTAAACTTGTCTCACCAAAGTATCTTGGAAGTAGAACACCCTCAGCCGTTAGACAGAAGGTTCTTCAACTGTTATATTCATGGACTAGAGAATACCCACGGGAAACAAAGATTAGAGAAGCATATGATATGCTTAAAAAGCAAGGTGTTGTAAAGGTTTGTAGAGCTTTTGTAAAAAAAATCCAAAATATCTATTCATTTTCTTATTAAACATTATTGGATGCTCCAAAAGGAGGAAGTGGCTCCAGTACCTAGTGTCGAGGATCCTGTTAAACCACTTAAAGTAAAGAACCCAATATTTGAGGATGAGGAAAAATCGAAACTCCTACAGAAACTTCTTCAGAGCAAAAATCCGGATGATCTGCAGGCTGCGAATCGACTTATTAAAACGATGGTGAAGGAGGTTCGTATTTTAAATAATTTTCATGTATTTTCAATTATACTAATCAGTTAATAATTTAGGATGAGAGAAGGGTCCAGCAGAATTCACGGCGGATAATGGAATTAGAATCTGTTCATAATAACGTTAGACTCCTTTCTGAGATGTTGGATTCATACAATCCTGGGCAAGCCAGCGTAGATGATTTGGAATTAATGAAAGAATTATATCAAGCTTGCGAAAGACTCAGGCCTAACGTATTGAGATTGGCTAATGAAACTCAAGATAACGAAGAAATGCTCAGTAATTATCATACCAATTTATTTATAAATTTTTATTTTACCATAACAATATTTAATGTTCAACTGCTTTATTATATTTTAGATGAGGTTCTTGCAGCAAGTGATGAACTTGGACAGGTCTTTGATAAATATGCAAGCGTGATAGTTCTTGGTCGACCTTTCGAGTCCAAACAAAATTTAAACAATGGACCGTCATTACTTGACCTGTCCTCTCCCATTGAAATCGAATCCACGGACACCGGACCTTCAGTTCCAAATAAAAAATCAGAACCAGTACCAAATCCCCAAACGGATTTGGAGGTGCTCGGAGACATTTTTAATTCGATTGGCAATTCTTCGGCAAAGGATTCCAGTCTTCTTCTTCCAGAAACCGATATTATGCAACCAATAAGTGTTGCATCTACTGCGAAAAAAGGTATGCAATTGGCAATTTTTTTAAATATGCAGAAATACATAAAAAATTGCATTTTGGGCAGTAGAAGGTACCGAGGAACCTTCAAAAATTGACAGTAAAGCAAAAGCTTTAGAAGATTTAAACGAACTCGGAGAATCTCTTTTGAAGCAAAGTTTGTCATCGACAACGATACGAGGTCACTTTAACAATAGCAGGTATAAATTAAAGTGAATTTTAATGAAATAATTCTTATGAACTATACAAAACGAATAATAATATTTCATCTTGATTATAGTAAAACTGCAGTTAGGGTACCGATGAACAGTATGAAACCCTTGGTGATACCTGAACCTGTTACTCAGGCCGATTCGCTTTTTAGTAATTCAAAGTCATCAGTATGTTTACCTCAACCGGCAAAACCTGTTGAGATCGATAGTATTAGTACCGATTTATTAAATGGAGATGATTCTCTCGTGGATATATCGACCATTGAAGAAGGATGTGTCCAAGTTTCCAAAGTAAAAGTAGAAGAGGCTACTGTTGAAAAAAAACCAGTTGTTGCGGAACCAGAAATCAAGCCTTTGACTGACATAAATGTTACACTGGAAAACATTAAACCAGGTATAGTTTGTACCCTTCAACGTGACCTGTGATTTAAAAGTTTTAGGTAACAACTTAATAGATGGAACAATTTTCCATTTAGATACAATACCACCCTTAACAGTTATCGAGGAGAAGAATGGAATATCAGTAGTTTTACATTTTGCAAAAGATGGCCCACGACCAGATGTCTCTGTGATCGTTGTCACGACCATGAGTAAAAATTCCAAGGCCCTCACTAATTATTTATTCCAGGCAGTAGTGCCTAAGGTATTTGAAATAATTATTTATTTTCTTGACAATACATATCTATCAATATTTATTAATTTTTTGTATAGAAATGTAAGTGCAGACTTCAACCACCTTCCGGAACGGAACTTCCAGCTCACAACCCGTTTTTACCGCCATCTGCGATTACGCAAATAATGCTGATAGCAAATCCACTGAAGGTAAATTTAATTGATACTAATCAATCAAAATTATTGTTAACAATTATCTATATTATAATTCAGGAACCAGTGTCTCTGAAGTTCATGCTCAGTTACACAATGGACGACGAGACTGTTACTGAAATGGGAGAAGTTGATAAGCTGCCGTATGCGTAAATCTACGCTAATTCAATTGTTACTTATTCATTTCCGGTGTCGCTTACTTATCAGGCCGAGATTCCAGAACGTGATACCTGTTTTCAAGCGCGTAAGATCACTTTTAAGACTGGTTATTCAATGCAAGCGTCACACTCCTAGTGGCACCAATGATTACTTAACAAACATCGTGAAACAAGATTCAGTTTATTCGGTTTTAACTTATTTTTATTTTTTTCATTTGCGACTTCTTACTATGAACACGCTCTTTGGATTTAGTATTAAACATGAAGAGATGCACGACAACAGAAACAAGAGCGTGTATAAACCAATAATTTCATTAGGTCGTGCAATCTATGAATTAGTCTTGTATAGCTAGGCTTAGGATGATACGAGTAATCCATAAATTTGTCCTCGACCAGCTGTGCGACGGGAGTTTAAATCGTTTATTATTAAAACGAAAAATAAGAAAAGAATATAAAAGAATGAAGCTAATGGTATTTAAAAGAAAATTAAGCCTTTCCTATATTCCTAAGGAGATTGTTTCGAACCGAAAATGATGATTACTTTAATTTTCTGCTGCTCATAACTGTCGTATTTTAGCGGGAAGGAAGAACTTCATCTCTAAAGGCTAGAGCTGTTATGGCCTTTTGGTGTCCTTGATACTCCCGTTCCACTGCTCCTGTAGAGACATTCCATAATCTCGCCACACCATCCGAGGAAGCTTTATTAAAAGAAATCGTTGATTATTTATATGGTGAATGCTGGCCGTAAATTCAACGTTAAAGTATTATCAAGTAACATGCGTGGGATATATAGCTTTACAAATTTACTATATGGCTGTAATAAGTACAGTACTTGTCATAAGCACAAAAGCGTGTAGTATATATCTAATAAAGATCTAGTCTTTGACCGATCAGTACGGCCTTTAGTCAGACTGAAAATATCGAACCTGTGAATATATATTGGGAATCTGCACTGAAAGCAGCATCCCATACCCATCGTTTTGCCTCATGCTGGAGAACTTGAACTTCGGAGAAGTCTGTGGTTTTCCAGACTCTGGCTGTCTGATCTGCCGATGTGGTAACCAGAAGACTATAAAAGAAATATTGCTTCGAACCTTGTAGTTATAATGTGTTTTATGTATAACTTACGATGAGTCAGGACTGAATTTACACCGGAGAGCATAACGTTTATGGGCTAAAAGTTTGTGACGAGGACTTAATCTTGTTGGTTCTTCTCCAACGCCTCCAGTTAATGTCCAAATGTAACAATGGCCTTTATTATTCACTGCTGCCATGTAGGTCCCATCGGCATCTATAGCTATATCTTGAATAGAAGCTTCAGCTTCTGGGATCTGATAAATACTATGATTGTTATCATCTATGATTATTGAAAATATTAAATTTGTTTATATTTACCAGCTGCTCATTGTGATCAGAACGTAAGTCCCATAAGTGTATTACACCACTTTGGTCTCCTACGATAAGCTCTGCTTGATTTGGATGTAAACAGACACAATTGACTGGTGCAGAAACTTGAAATATTCTTTGACATTGAAAACTACTAGACCTAAACAAAATTTTTATTGATAATAAGAATACTAGCTTAACTGAGTTTCAAAATATTACCTCAGATCCCAAATTCTAGCAGAACAATCTTCACCTCCGGTATACATCCACTTACCCTCCTCCTAAACAAATTTCTATAAAATCTATCTTATAAATGAACCCAAGAAAAATACAAAAGCAAAATTGAACAATTCGACAAACACAAACCTGAAATCCTAATCCTGTTACATTTTTTGAAACACCTTCATAATTTATAACAGGGTTTGGATTGCTCGATCCAAGATCATACATTCGTATATGCTGATACCCAGCAGCTGCTATGACAGATTTGTCTGGTGTTATATCCAATGCATTTACTTGCTAAAATTATATCCAAGTAAAACCTAATACATGATAAATAAAACTTGAAAAATCATTAATTATAAAATACCGATTCTGTATGTTGGGCAGTCCGCTGACATACTCCAGTATGAGCTTGCCATATCTTAATAGTATGATCATAGCCTCCAGTGACAAAAATCACTTGCTCATTACCTGTGACATTATCAGTCGTCATGACAGACCTAATCAAAAAAGAAAAGGATTAACATCCCAAATAACTTTTCTACAAACCCGAAAAGAAATTTCCTTAACAGTTCAATTACAAACCCTTGTTTAAGTTCGTCCAAAGCTCGCACTCCAAAAAGACATTCAGAAATTTCCTATAGAATTATGAATGAATCCTATATTTCATTGTTAATAACAAACAAATATTTTCTTTAAATATTTCGAAATGGCCATAGTATCGCAATAACAAATAAGTCAATATTCACAAGGCAAACTTAAAATATAAGAAAAGATGAAAATGCAGTTGGCCAACGGTACTGGCATACGCAAACACTGTAAAACTGTTACAAATTCCATTTAGCATCTACTAGCCATCTACAGTGTTTAATACCTAAGTAAATTTATCCTCATGTGATAAGTTACATTGACCGTCTTCACCGGAGCCAAGTTGAAAGCTGAAATTCAAATTTATATGTATATATTACTAAAAATATAGATATACACTCTATGTATATCAAATCTTGTTCGACTCTTGTGGAAACATAATCGTTTATTTGCCTTTGCAGTAAGTCGGTTCTGAACAGCATGGCGCTAGTATCACCTTACGGTAAAACTACACTCATTTACGATTTAACCGGCAGTCGCGCAGTCTCTTTATTCGAAAACGTTTTCCGTAGACGATAAGTTTAAAAAACAATGTCCGATGAAAAGTCAAATCACAAAATCTGTGAAATTCTAAGCACTCCATCCGAGTACGGTTACTTAGTACATGAGATTACAGAAAACACTTTAAATACGGCATCAGTGAAGAACTCTTTTGATTAAAGAATATGTAATAATAGAGGATACATGGAATACGAGAAATGTTTGATTGTTTAATTGAAAAAGAAACAGATGGATATACGACTTTTTATTTGATTGTTAGATCAACGCTTGATTAAATTATTATACGTCCGCGAAGAACTGATAAACTTTATCTTACGCTCACGGGGAAACTGTGAAATTGTCATAAACTTTTTGATGTTATGAATTTTAATACATTTGTGGAATGTACTCGGAGTTGGATTGTCTGCGGTGTTCATCGTGTTGGAAGATTAACGATAAGTTAACGCAGGAAGTGAGTTACTTTCTCCAGAATTTTGCAAATAATCTCGTATCTCATCATGGCGACAGCCTTGTGGACATTTAAAGTTACTAAAGTTAAAAGACGTCAATGGCAGGTAGCGAGATAGAAAATAACTTATCTCATATTTATTTCTTGGAATAAATGGGAAGAGAAATACGTGCGAAGTTCCTATTAATAAAATATATAAAGGGACGTGCCAGAGGCGTTGAAATGTTTTATCAAGCCTAAAAATAGTTCGTTTGTTTTGTCTATTGACTAATAATTCAATAGAGGCTACCTTACATTAATGGCTGACCTGAAGTAATTGTTACTTCACCATTATTTTTGTTGGTTCATCTTATTTTTCCTTAATTCCTTCGTCTTCTCAACAGAGAATAACGGATTCCCGTGAAAAGAAAAATGTGTACCCAAAGTTACGGCTTGTTATGAACGCTTTATTAGCGGGACTCATGATTGTAAAAACATAATAGGGTACCAGAGGTTAATGTAGGCTTATAATTATATTAATGAGTTTCGCGGCAAGGATGGCGGAAATAATGTTACAAGTTTTTAAAGTGTTCCCTGTTACTTTTTCCTCCTATAGGTACCGTTACAGAACGTCTGTTGTATCGAATATTTATAAACATGATAAGTAGAGTATTTGAAAATGGGAATTGTAACAATATATCATTTATACGTTATCTATCATTCTAATTAATCACAACGCTCGGAAATTAAATCATTTCACGGTGTTAGTTATCAAATACTAAAGAGAGTCACTATAAATCATCAAGACAATCAATCAGTCTTTATTATAAGCTAATATATTCCTTGAAGTAATCGTACATGCCACGGAAAGTTGTCTATGTGACTTCTTGAAATTTCAGGTATACTCGGACGATAATCAAGATAAAATGTAAAGAGAGAAAGACGAAAAAAATAAAAGAAATCGTAAGTACACCAGTAAAAATAATATAGAAAGTCTTTGCTTTCTTGAGTAAATAATCAAAAGTCTCATTCGATTGGTAAATTAAACAAGAAGAGAAGTTCGGTCACGCATAGGTGTTAGAGAACCCTGAAGGTAATAAAACAGCTCCGTGATAAGAATAACCTGCCGAAAAGGAGAAGAAAAAGAAAATCCAGGAGGATATCAGAAGGAATAGAAACAATCATTGCCGAATTCCTAACATGATCAGATGTTACCAAGAATCTTGGAATGATCGATCAACTCTATAGACCCTTCAGAAAACGGATGAAATCGCATCTCCAAGCATATTGTTCCTAGGGCACAGCAGGGATAGATGGTACAGAAGTAAAAGGGAATGATGGCGCATGCTCTTCCAGGTCGTCCTGCGGGTACCGCGTAGTGGTGAAAATCCATATCGCGTTGCTTTCAAGGAATAGCGGATATCGTCGGCGTCCGGCGACGCGTACGGATCGTCCAGGATGCTCTTCAGGAGGCCTGCCTACCAGGACAGAAGCCTCGAGAATACAGATCCTATTGGGATATTTAAATTTAATTAAAAACATACAGATATATATATATACATATATATACATATAGACTCATAATGGTATCCGAAATGGAATCCATCATCACCTCCGTGGCTAATGGCACCAAGCCGCTTGAAGGCAACTACATCCACGAAGTACTCAACTATATCAACGAGCTAAACAAATCCCATTACACCGAGGAGCTCAAGTGTCTCAGACTGAAGCACATTGATCCTAAGAGTCCGTATGATCCTCGTTGCGAATTTGACTGGGATGCATTGCTCTGTTGGCCGCGTACACCACCTGGAACACTGGCCACGTTACCCTGCTTCGATGAACTCAACGGAATTAAATATGACAGCACACGTGAGTTTTAATTGAATATTTATTCTGTCATCGTCATACCTTGATAATAATCATATAACCATTATTATCTCTATATTCCCAAGGTATGAATTATCTTCTCATCTTCATTGAATATAATTTTATTCAAAAATCTATGCCTGGATTGCCTGAGGTCTAAAATAATATTGGATAGACATTGGTTGGTTTCCAGGAGTGGGTCCCATGTGTTTTGGATTGTCTTTCTCTCCTGACCACTCATCTATTTCTCTCTCCATATCACCCAATACCCTTCACGGTTTCTGGATTGAATTGTTCTATCGACGAAATGGGTATTTCTACCTAGTATATCCAGAGTGAAGTATACTTAAAAAATTGATGGAATATCGAACCCGTGAATTGAGAGCGCTTGCAAAGTATTGCAGGTAATTAGTACAGTCAAGCACGAAAAATTTCAATTATTATACTATCTGAACTTCTTTGCTAAATATCCAGTGAACTTAATAGTCCTGTAACGCAATATCAAGCCTTTCAGATGCCAGTCCATGTCGTTCAAACGATCTGTCACACACGTTGTAATTACTTCACGTGGAATTAGATGTAATTCTATCTGCTTTTCTTGTCTAGCGAAAGAACTCCCTGCTGGAACTGTCCCGAAACCCATTAGCGACGTCCTTCTAGCTAAATGCCAGCAAATCCTGTTATCGTTGACACACGAAATCCTAATTCGTTACGAATTGGAAGCAAACTCAAAAGGACCCACAGGAATATAGCCAGAGAGACTACACGATACTTGAAGAGTGTCCCTCAGCGTTGTAATCCATTAGGAAGACTCTAGGGAGTCTCCATATTCCTATATCAGAATCCATTACTCTCCTATACGTAACCTATAGGAGCAGTACGGTATTAGTTCATGAATTTACAATTAGGTTAAACATTTACTTAACTTTTCGAAAACTGCTGCTGCACCGGATACTCAGTATCCTGACTTCGGGCACCGTTCAACAAAGCCTTCGGAGTCTATTAGTCGCACCTTAGGGCTATCAGCTACCCATGAGAATTGCCCAATACAAATTGTTCTCGCAGCTTCTGTGTTCATGAGTTTGGGTCGTTTATACACTCCCATGATAAGCATCAATTACACAAAGTGAAATATTAAATCCTGACCCTTGAATAAGCCATTGGATGAGGCAAAGATTTATTTAATTAAATTCATGCATCAAAATACTTATTATTCGAGAATAAGCGGGATCGTTACAAAGATAAAAGGTTCTCTCTTACCTCAATAGATACAAACATTTATAACTACTCTGAATATATGATACATACTAAATTGTCATACTCATTACTCCCATATACCTATATTCTCTTTGAGTACTGTCTATTATCATAAGGTACCGCAACCTTATGAATAACTAAGTATTATCATGCTCTCACATAATATGAACACTGCGAATAGAATGCACTCTGGTATTATATCAAACAACATAGTGTTTCCTATACCGTAAAATATCGAGATGAAGCAATTTAGATAATTCACACGTTTAACCGTACCGTTAATATTACAAGTAGCATAGTACTACGTACATGCATTCCCTGTAATATTCAGAGAGTTGTAATTATCGCGTAAAAATGTTAAGCTACTCAAAGTCTTACATAAATGGCCGTGGTGTTCCCCTTGAAAAAAAAAAAAAATTATCGTCATTCAACATGATTAGTCCAGAATCTCGTTTCCTTCCGCTGTCAGGTTCCCGACGGTATTTTTACCACGTTCGAGGATCCGTTGAAAGACGTTATACCTATATATAAACACCATAGACAGTTTTAAGCATTTTAACTCATTCTCCTCTTATTCTAAACGCTTTCCACAATCCGTGCTCTTATCGAAACTCTCCATTTATAGAAGATTTCGCATTACCCTAATTTCTGCATTATCCCACTGCTCCCGTGGAAAGAATCGAAAAACGAACTCCATAAGCAGATAGAATACGAACTGGTATTCGTCGAAATATAGCACAAGACAATTCGTAGAGGTTCAGAGACAGAATAGAGCTGTCTTATAATAATACCAGGTAGCAGCACTGACTGTACGCATAGTCCAGACACCAAACGAACGTATTTCTTAGCACGCAGTCAAACATGGTGGCGTGTTTACCAAACGATTTACGGCCGTTGACAAAGAGACCCTTTGATTACCAAGAACTCGCAATAGTGGAACGAAGCAAAAAAATATCTTATCAAAGAGACAACGAGATATTTACATTCACAACTTGTAGGTACTTAACAGAGAGAAATATTTGCATGTCTCTTTTTTTAATTTTTATTCTTTTCTCCTTTTAACTTCTGGCACTTAATCAGTATATTTATCTTGTTACGACACCTAACCTTTGATTTTTACGTATCTTTTTCTTTTTTCACCACTTCCTATACCCGCTCGACGTAGTAAACTACTGTTTCCATTAACTGCCTCATATAATAACCGCGGAGAAGCTTCTATTATAGGATGCATATATACATAATAGACCATTGTACGGACGGTATCCTAGCCCAGTGCAGCTATACCCTATCTATATGCAAAGACCTGATGGAATACACTGTCTGGTGTTATAGGGTACACAGAATGACCTACGATGTACTCGCGATTTACTCGCTGCGCTATTTACAACGCGAGTTTCTCCATACCTCTGTACATAAGCAGCTATGTGCGGCGTACCGCTATTAACTGTATGTTTTATAAATTTAACGTAGACTAGCTTTATGTATAGCAACGATATGCTTTACGCAGCTCACCGTATGCCGATGGTCTAGTTCCTCCTGTAACGTGAACGCGGATTCGTCCCGTTTGCTTTACGGAACGAGATAGGGATCTACTATCGCTACATACATACCTGGTATAGAAATTCTTATGGTATATATATATATATGAATAGCTATGGAAGGCAAAATAGGCTTGTGGCTTAGATGTGATTTGGCCCTAGAAGTCACCTATAGGGATATTACTGATAATAGGCTAAAAAGACGGTGATAAAAGTTGAATGGGAGCGAATTTCATCCCAAGGGATAGCGGAGAATCCTTGATCGGTTAGATAGAACCGATGTTCCCTCTATCTAGTATATGTATGTGGGGTAGTTTATGTACTGTCTTTATGTACATATATGTATGTATGCTATATAACTAGGGGAGCTAAGGAAAAACGATTTTGCCTGTCGTACATATACTAGTCAGCCCTTGAGGCTTTGTCATCGTTTATTACGCCCCTGAGATTCGTATTCTGAGCTTCTATACAGATTCGGGCGTTATGTCGGGTGGACGAAATGCCGTGGCGACACTTATCCAATTCATGAAAATGTACCTTTATTTTTTTTTTCAGCAACAGAGGAGAAATAGGAAATAAAGTCAAAAGGTGCGGAAATGAAACTTGATTTTATGTTGGTATTACTGGACGATAGAGCGTAAATCCTTTTCAATCCGTAATACGTGCTTTCTCTGTGCAGGATCGTTCGGTGGAAACGCATCGGTTTAATTGTGTTTTAAAAGAAATATGGCTTGTCTTTAAATCCTTGAGTGTTATTGTAACCCGCGTAGGTGCGAGGGAGACGGTGCTTGGTGGGAAGTACGTAGTAAGAGAGAAACAGACATAGTCGTAGTTTCAAATTAAAGTTTTTATCGAATCACTGCTACTCTTTATGTCTATTACATTTGAATGGGTATACATATGCATGATTTATTCGTTAAACAATTGCGGTAACGGCCTCCGATGGAATTCGTGTGATGCAATGAAATTACATGGTGCGTCAATGAATATTGGAAAATTCAGTGGATTTTCTGTAAAATTTCACAAAAGTCATACTCGAGGTTTAATTACAGCTGTCAAATGTAAACGGTGCACTTGAACTGTTTACCCTCTATAAAGCATCTCGATACGTATACAGGGTGTATACAGTTGGAAAGGGAATACCCAAATATATTCTTTGGTTATGAAAATCTGGAAAAAAAATGTGCAAAATAATTTGAATGGTTTTAAAAAACAGATACAATATAAAATGAGTTATTTAGAAAGAAATTGGTTTTTCAAAAATTATATTACTTTTTTCGTTTAACCCGTCAACGGTTGCTATGAAACTTTCTTTAAACTTTTTTCTTCAAATCGATATCTTATTCAAACTTTACGAATACTCCAAATTCTTACTGTCTGAAGACAATATGTGTCCTCAATCTAGTTTTAATATTTTTTTTATTCCTTGGAAATCTTCTGATGGGTAATAAAAAAAAGTTACTGTCAAATAGTCGGCAGACTGCAAAAGTTTTTCGTATCACGTGTATTGAAGCTAGTTACGGAATTAGCCACCTGCGGATTTAACGATTTATGTTATATGTATATCGATATTTGATTAGCGAATTTCCAACATATCGCTTTTCAATTTTCGAAAATTACTTTATTCAGCTTTTAGTGCGACAAGGTATTTCATGCGCGTAAACAAATATACTGTTTAACGTATTATCGATACTTCCAATTTATTCAAATTTTTTAAATAAATTTCAATACGTAAATACCTATAAAATTATCTTCGAAAAGAAAACATAAGATTCGCTAGTTGAAAACATTGATATTACGTGTCGAAAATTTTTCCCGGATATTCAGTGCCAAAAAAGATATTTAGGTGATCAGTATTCCGGTGGACCATCCTTCATATACTACCCTATATGTAGTCCTGGACTATAGATTTATATGCTTTAGATACATAGATACTCCAGCTACCCCCATACCAATGAATTTTCCTCGAGTATTATCAACATGCTTGTCCTGTACGTTCTTCTAGAATTTATTACAACTGTACGATACAAAATGATAACCAGTAAAAGATTCAGCACGCGCTGTACATGTATTCCAAAAATATATATTCCAACGATATACGTGGAAAAAATAATCCGTGCCAGAAAATATCACACGACAGCAGATGGGAACAATGCGAAACGCCATTGAAGGTTATATCAGCGGTTTGCCAAAGGTTTTGGAAGCGTCTGTACCCAGTGCCTATAGCAGCACGTAATCGGGCCTCCTATTTAACTTTGGTTATCAGGAACGGTGGTCCCTGTACACCAAGAAATTAACGGACAGTTTACCGAACTTAGATAACCAGGCACATTGTACGCATAACCAGGAGCAGTTGATAATTAACTCGAGTAAGCACGCACTCTAATTATAGTAACTAAAAAAGCCTCAGAGGGTTTAACCTGGATGACGCAGAGAAAAAGGTTCCTATAAAAAGACAATGGCCGGACCTCCTTTCCCGCGCCATTTACTTCGAGCCTCTAGCGTCCTTTGCTACTTTTTTTTATACATGCAATTTTTCATGATTCTTGTCATTTAATCTTATCAGTTCGTTCCAACGTCTTTTTTTTCCAATTCATTTTCTTCCCTTATTTTTCTTAAGTTTACATATACCTTTTTTCCCTGCCAAGGAAGGACATGTTATTTATCACGTCTTTCTCTGAAGCTTGGGTCTTGTTAGATGTAAACTGAACTGGGACGCCGCTTACCTGTAGGCTTTAATGGCTTTTCGTTTAATGTAAATACGAATAAACCCAAAATATCGTTGCGATGCTGTAACGAAGTTAGGTTATGCTTTGATCATACTCGAGCAAGTTAACAAGAATCTCTTTATCGACGAGTTCAAGACCTTCGAATATTTTTTTAAAAGTACCTTCGGTCGGTAACACGGGTAGGCCTTTGACTAGATTAGGTTGTATATCTTATTGAACCAAATATTCGATTAAAAAGTTGAATTGGAAAATTTTTCAAGGTAATGTAACTTACTTCTATTTGTACATATATATAGCGTGTATGTAAAATATACATGTACATACTGTGGGTACCTTGTCGCACGGCGGATAATCGAATTCCCTGAAATTTCCATTGACTATTCTGAACGCGTCAGTTTGTTAATTAACATTAATTAGCGGTGTACTCGTGTTGTACAGTTCTGTTATTTTGTCAGTTCGCTAATTATTCGGTATTACCGTAAGTAGACATTGGATTTTACCCACTGACTCATCGGTAGATTAATTGGCCGAGTGATTAATTAAACTTTAATTTAGGAAAATATGCTGACTTTGTATTTTCACTTTGAGGTTATCAAACTAGTCGAACTAATGAGCAAGGATACTTTTTTTTTCAAGTTCTGCAAGACGAGTTGATCCAAGATTGGCAAACGAGAAGAAAACTTGGGCGAGCAGTTCTTTTATTTGTATAAAAATTTACCACAGAGCTTAATATTTGTAATGTACTTTTAATATTTATGCGTTCGTTAAGGGAAGGTTATGAGAAAATGTATTTATTGAAAGGAAAAAAAAAATTGGCAATTAACTTTTTCATCTTCGCGTTTATTCTTTTTTTCGTGTATGCCTTTTGTCCGACATTTTAACCCTCTTGATCCATGATTTGTGCTGTGCCTTCTATAATTCTTTATTACAAAGGAATACCGTTCTTTGTTGTTGCTATTCATACACCCTCTAAAGAACAGAAAAAGTACTCCATTAGTTGTCTTATACTCGTCTTTTGCCTTATGTATTATGGCTACATATTACCACAGGCAAGTATATTTCAGTAAATTAGACAATATTCGCTATCGTCGTTAATTCCACCCACCTGAAGTTGGCGGTGCACACATTTTATTCTTATGGTAAAACCATGCTTAGGTGGTACGCTAAGGCTGATATGCACGGCTATATATGTATATATAGTCGTAGTAGTTAGAATCGTAATTTCTAATACTAAATCATTTAAAGGGTTGAATCAAGACGGCAAAACACGTATCGTCCAATATAATTTCTAATATTTACCAATAACAGCTATAACGCTTATTTCGAATCACCCTGATCTACGTATTGTCGAGTGACACGTTAAACTTTCTTTCGATGACAAATATTTGTGTAAGAAGAAATAAAAAAAATGCAACTTTTCTCTATTCCAAGACATTGAGCCAATCAGCTTTTCCATAAATTTCATGCATTTCAAAGTATAATATAATTCATGATTCTTATATCTAACGATATTCCCATTCTCCCCAACATTCTGGAACTTTCCATTTTGTAATAATTCGATAGCGTCTGTTGACATTGCTCGAAAGCACACCATCGTACTTTCAACAGTCTACAATAAAAACATCCGATAAGCTCCTCGAACAGCGTTTCGCAACGGTTTCTTAAATATTTGAATTCTCGCACAAGATGGCGTTGTTTGCGTACGGGATGCCTACTGGGAAATTATTTTGATGTAACATAACGAGGGGTTCTCCATTGAAAGATACAAATTTTCTCATAAAATTTACCCACCTTTTCTTCTTTTACAAATATCAGTTCATCACCCTCTTAACTGTCTCTCTCTACCTCCCCCCTATATATATATACATTATTAACTGTATTTTACTGTATTCTTTATGATTCGACAGAAAATGCCAGCAGATGGTGCTGGTTGAACGGAACCTGGAGCTTTTCGAATTATTCGTTATGTGCCGACGTAAGAACGCCCAACGTCGAGAGTGATGTTGAGATCACGACGATGCTCTACTTCGTCGGCTACAGCCTCTCGCTCTTCACCCTTATCGTCGCCGTTTCCATATTTTTATATTACAAGTACGTTAACTATATCTCTTACGTCCTCTACTTTCTCCACGTCTTTTTCTTCTTTACCTTCTGGCAATTAACAATTTTTTCCTCGCAATTCTTTCATCCCTGTTTTTTTTTTTTCTTTCATGCCAAACCTCTCAAGGCGTTTATCTCGTTACGGATTAATGGCACGATTCAAGATCCTCGAGGACTCATTTGCAATTCAAAGTATCGCGTTTTACAGAGTGCTCGATCATTTTTGAGTCGTTAGGCTTAACCTCCAGTCCTGCTCAAACTTCAACCCCGTTTGGGGCGACGAATTATTCTTCGGGATTAGTCGAAGATAAATCTCTGAGGATGAAATACCCCTTATGCTCGATTAATTTTCACTGGCAGGAGAATCCTACAGATATATTTGGCTATACGATTTTTTCATAATAATTGTTACCGTAAAAACCTGATAATTATTTTGCTCTCAGGTGAATCTCATTATGTGTAATACATAACTTGTGCATTCGGTCCAAATGGAACCAAATGGAATGAATGTGGTGGTTTTATCGTAAGAATCATCTTCAGGTGGTACATTTGGACTGAATAATCCAGTATATGTGCATATGCATATGGCATACTCTAGCATTACCTGTGACCGGTCTTTTCACACTTTTTATTTGATCTTTTATTGACCATCGAGATGACGTATGTGTGCATTCAAAACAGGTAACGATTAAATATGGAAGTTCCTTTTTTTTTGGTCTTCTGACATTATTTTTCAATCAGGTAGAAACCCGATTAACGCAAAGTAACAATTATAAATTGGTAATATTAAAATTTTATACTTAACAATAATTTTATACATAACTGATGTACATGACTGTTGTATCTGTCACTAGGAAATTGTAACATTGGCAGTAGCTAATTGTTATATTTTTTTAATGAAAATTTTACGAATAAGTGTTAGAGTATCTGCTTTCAATATTCACAAGAGACTGAAATAAATAGAAACATGGGCGTGCTCAGTGATCGATAAAAGACTAATTCTGAAATGACCTTGGAAGTTTGAGTAACGACAAAGAAAAAGACAAAAATATGCATGGAGAGTAAAAGTTAAGCGAAAATAAATATTTAAAGAGTAAGTCTCGTGAGGGTTTTATTGCGAGTTTATGTATTTGACATTTTTTAAATTTTAATTCTTTTTTTCTTGCAGGGAATTAAGATGTCTCCGTAACAATATACATACGAATTTAATGTTCACGTATATACTGGCTGATCTAATGTGGATACTAACGACCGCGATGCAGGTAATATTATGGCGCTTCAGATCCACTTACATTACAGCCATATGCTCGGGCTATACATATAGATATACCGATGACAGCAGATAGTGACCTAGGTGAACTTAGAGTCGGTATATATATGTTGCTATTCACCTGAAATATGTAGGGTTGAAACGTGAGCATCATTGCGTCAAGGTTAGGTAAAATTGAAATCGATTGCCCTCACTGGCCCTACTTTCTTCTTTGTAATTAATAGTAAAATCGAATAAGCCTGATTCTCTTGATCAATAGGGTCTCATCAATCAAAGCGCTTGAATGGCCTATTCAGATAACAGTTTGTAGAATTCGCGTACCAACGCCTCGTTCGCACCCTCATATATATCTGAGGCATCTTCGTGACGTGGTAGGTAATTTATATTAAGAGGCCAAGGGGGAATTTCCAATTTTCATTCGTCGCCCATCAAGTGTACTTGGATAACGTAAAATGTAATATCTGAAAATGAATGATGGAACACTGATACGTAATTCCGTTTAAGTTACACAAAAGTTTTACTTAATGAATTTCTTTTTTCTTCTTCACAGATCTCCTTACAAACGGACGTACCAACCTGCATCGCAATCTTCTCCCTCCTTCATTACTTCCATCTGACCAATTTTTTCTGGATGTTTGTCGAAGGTAATGGAGATAAGAAAATTAGGCAAAGTACTACTAAAGTTATTTGAAATAAAATTTATTTGAGGCATCACTGCCTCGAGTGTTACTCAAATTTAATGATACGGTAGCTAATAGGATTTATTGCATGGCAAAGTGTAGAGTCAGTCACGAGTCAAGTGGGATACTGATAAAGGGATAGAACGATTAAGGTATAAACGGACTGATAAGGCTTACAAAAATATTTTAATAGGGAACGATACTTTTTACCAGTTCGCAATTAGACTTACACTTTTTTTCTTCTTTGTTTCAGGATTGTACCTGTACCTGCTAGTCGTAAAAACTTTTACTGGAGACAATATTAAATTAAGACTCTGCCTTGTTATAGGCTGGGGTGTGTGTTTACTGATTCGTCTTGAATTAATTACGCCATCTAGCTTTTCGCTCTTTGTACTTTATACTTAACGAGTTTTCATTTCAGGATTGCCCCTTCTGGTAATAGCCGTTTGGGCGATCGCCAAGTCCCTCGCAGGCGTTTCGTCACAGACGGGTAACCAGGTGCAGAAAGAATTATTAAAATTTTGTTTATATCCCATTATTATAGCCGACCATGCAAAACATTTAAAATCTGCTTTACTTAACTCTACAGGTCGGACTTTGGCGTCATTGTCCCTGGATGTCACCGCATCCTTATGACTGGTTTTATCAGGCACCAGCCATTATCGTACTCGGTGTCAATGTCATATTTCTCTTCATGATTATGTGGGTTAGTAGAATATTATAGCGAGCCCCGTCATTATCATTTAATTGGCACTACCCTGATCTCCCTATTAATAGTGTTTGTTTCATTAATAGGTTTTGATAACCAAGCTGAGATCAGCCAACAACGTCGAAACTCAGCAATATCGTAAAGCCAGCAAAGCCCTCCTCGTTTTAATCCCATTACTGGGCGTGACTTACATCCTGGTATTAGCCGGACCCACCGAAGGGCACGTGGCAAATATATTTTCCTATGCCAGGGCAATATTACTATCCTCTCAGGTGAATCAATGTAGCGGCGATTAAACTACTAGGATCAGTATACTAAATACTGTGGAGTAAGTGAAATTAAATGTTTTTTTTTTTATTGCCCTTTCTGTTCTTATTGTAGGGCCTCTCGGTAGCGTTGTTCTATTGCTTCTTGAATACCGAAGTACAGAACACCGTGAGACATCATTTCTCAAGATGGAGGAACGCACGAAATCTTGGGACCGATCGGCGATACTACAATAACTGGTCGCCACGTTCAAGGACTGAAAGCATAAGGTACAATTTTGAAATATATGTGGCCGTACCTAATGACTCGTAAAGTTTTACGTCCTGAGGGGGCCCATTTTGATATTTGCTCGAAGGCTATATTGCCAGCCGTCAAATCCATATCGCAAGCGCGAATCGACGGTGAGCGAAACCACAACCACCACGGTAATTGGGCCCAATTCTGCGACAGCCTTTTTGGAACGTAACAAGAAAGCCATATCCAAAGACCTGAACGAGTGAAGATGCGAAGAGCGCACAACAACCCACTTCTTCGTTTTTCCTTATTGCTCGTCCTTCTACATATATCGAAGACGGAGCTACTGCAGGAGACGAAGAGGATATCGTACCTTGATGTGTATCACTGTTTATTATAAAATAGAATTATATTCTATATAATAAAGTATTATTGGTATACTTGACACTTCGACGAGCCAGGGTAAGTAGATATATAGATAAAGCGGCTTACGTTGGCCTCTCTGAATTCTTAACTTCATATCAAGCATACACTCACGATTTTGCTACTAGGACATTAACCATGAAGGTTGCGGCATTAGCTAGCCCGTGCATCACTTAAGGAGGAATTGCACAGTTAATCAAAATATCGAGAAATTCATGAATTTTTGATATGCTATAGGTGAATATGAAAAAAAAAATGGTCTGCAAAGTTTGAAAACAATTGTCTGATTAGTTAAAGAGATATTCAACTTTAAAATTAACATTGGTTCTTATGCGAAAACGAAATTTCTACACATTTCTTGAAGAATATTAATATAAGCCGTATCGAGAAATTCATAAAATTTGTATGGCGGTTAGATTCGTTATCTACAATTCAATTGGTACAGTCTCCCGGGGATGTTACGGACTACACCAATAACATCGATTTTTATAATGAAATAATTATTTTTATAAGCATATAAACCTATTTTGTTTGATAATGTGTAGAGGATCGATCTCTGAAATCATCAAAAAAAGATTATATGTAATAGAATGGCCATAAATCTACATTCACGATTTTGGAATAAACTTTTGGCTGGGATTACGTGCAATTCCTCCTTAATCGATGTCAATTGGCTCGTTGAATCATGATCTGATTTAGTCATTGCTGTGAACGGGTATCGGTATTTCGATATGCTTAACATTGACTTAAAATATCTCAGGACATTGAATTTCTCTAGATCCTTCATTGCGGACAATTTTTACTGAAATAATGAAAACTGTACCTGATCGTTCGAATTCCTTACTTAATCTTAGTACTTTGAGAATTCCCTGGGATAGGTATCTCAATAAAGTGTCACTCGAGTTGTCTTCGTATATCACTTTAATGAGCATTGCACATAAAGTAATATTAAATAATCCTTTAGGATTTGTTTTCATTCTTCTTCCATTTTTTTTTTCTTTTTTAATGCCAGAAGCTAATTCTGCTGTTTGTCTCATTGATCTATCGTGTATTTGCGAAGATGTATTGATCTTCGATACGTCGGATATGAAGAGATAGAAAGCAAAAGAGGAACGTTCTCATGATCGTTATTTTACGAATCTTATTGTAATTACCATTCTTTACATTCAGCGATAATTTAATCATTACATTAACAACTGCATACTGTTCATATTGTTGACGTGTCCACGTTTACGTAAGACCTAACAATACTTTGTACAAGATTTATGATACAAATATATTAAGACATTCTTTTCTCGGTTTTACATCGTCTACAGTGCACCAAGTTGTCTTTCTTGACCCTCGAACCGTTGTACCTTTAGTCCGATTTCGACATTTCCTTCAATTTTTATCCTACTTCTGATAAAATCGTGAATTGTTATTGTAAACTACGCACACTGATGTACGATATACAAGCATACTTCTTTTATTCATTGAGAATGTTTTTTTTATCTTTTATACCCATCTGGGTTGAATTTATTTTTTTTCTTTCTGTGGTTCCTGTTTTCTCTTCTTCTGTGATCTATTAATTTAATTTATTCATTTTGGAGCCGTTAATCGTGAACCTTGTTCGTGATTCTGATACTTTGGTTTTCCGTGCGTGAATGGCAGATATCGGTACTTTATCATATGCTGAAAAGACAACAAGAAATTAATTAGTAGGTATCAACATCATTAGAATTACTTCAATCTATAGCATAATGCTAATGATTTGGTTATCAATGATAAGGTTGTAGTGTTATACAAATTTACGCGAATAAATTACCTTAATCTGCCGCTTCATTGTGATGCAGAATAACGTGATAAAATACATTACTAAAATTGGCCAGAACACTGGTATGTTGAAGCAATCAAATAATGTGCAAACGAGGGCAAACAGTGTTGATTTCGTCACTGAATACCAAAACTTAAATTCAGGTAGGCGCCTTATGAACGGCCTGAACTCCTCGTTTGATCGCGTTGGTAATTCAGGACCTTCTCCGTCTGCAAAGCGTCGCGTAGAAATTCCAGTTTGTAGTTTATATTCTGTATGAAGATTTTATACAGGGTGTGATGTTTTACTTACCATCGAAGTCCATCGCCGGGTCTATTTTTGGCGTGAGGAAAGCAATGAACAAATTAAGGTGGTAGATTCCTAGTGCGTACGTGACAATATACCAACCCTAAAAAATATAACGTGTTTTAAAATGACACATAGTGAATAATATAAAAATTATTTGATCCAAGTCATTTTAAATTTACCTGTGTGAGTACTATACGCAAAAGAAATAATGCTAAGAGGAATACAGCGAATATCCATCTTGATATGGCGTGGGGTGTCCAAAGATCAAGATAATTTTGGTAAATCTGAAAATATAATGTGTAAGTATTAATAGAAGATTTACTTAATTTCTTTGCATAGATTATAATACCAACCTGCGATATTCTTGTTATTGCTTGACTGAACACATTACGCTTTGGTGGGCCACTCAAATCTTCATCTTGCATCATTGTATCTATCTATAATTACCCATAAATATAAAACAAATTAAAACCAATGAATCCTTCTCAGCTGTCATGAAATTCTTTAAGAAACTTTTAAAGTAAATTCGAATCACATATTCCATTTTTACAAAATTGTATTAGTTAAATATTCACTGCTCCGGAACATATTCTATCTGTTCTTTATCCCCACAGTTAAACTGTCCATCAGCAATTATTCCAATCTTGGTGTAGCACTTTGATAACCAGCAACTTAAGCTCATTAAGGTGTCATATTGGCTTCCTTTAATTAACCTACTACCAAATATTTTCCATTACAAGATTGACTCCCCACGAGACTACACATGCCGGAGAACAATTGAGCACATCATTCCTGACTTCTTATCCTCACCTATCCCATCAGGACGAAGATACTGATAATACTTCCTCATCCTAACCTCGTAAAATCACCTTCTAAGATTGCTTCAGGCTTTACCTGATTTCGGCCGTGCTGATGGAAACTTGCTCACAAACGTGATATAACAACCTATGTACGACGAAGGTGAACGCACAAAATTAACGGCATACTATGCACGGCTAATTGGTTATCAAACATAAATTGAAGTGCACCGGATTCAGGAACTTGTCTTCAGGGACACACAGGGGCACAGCCGAGAAACTTGGCGAGTAATCGTGCTCGCGTGAGTTCACAAAACTCGGTGACGCTGGCTGGTTGTTATTGGTTCTCGGTACTTATTATGGCGGACCCGCGAAACCTTTAACGTATCTAATCCATCTATTATTTACATCTGCGTCATATTCTTTTTATCTCAAACGTATACCAAATAATTATCTGGTCTCTTCGTTATTTCATAGTGATGTTGAAATAATCACTTTATCCTGCATTAGGTAGGCAAACCAGTACTCTCAATTTGAAATGACTTCAATGGTATGATCGATATTCCAAATGTTTTATTTGAAGAGGAAGTAGATAATATGAATGGGAAATACAACGTGGATATACCAACACGTGATTCCACTTGATTTTAACGATCTCTGCATATAGTTATTCCATGGAGTGTCATGATGATTCTTCAGTGGGTTCAGTCGTGAGAACGTCGGCTACGTGGCATTCTTGCTTTTGATGGGTTTCACTTCCTTTTCCGGTGGTAACGTGGGTTTTTATCGTTCGTCTTTTAGGTGTAGCTATGATATAATAGTTTTTCATGACGTTAGATTATGTAGATAAGAATATATACTGACAGTATAACATAGTCTTGAGTAAATCATAAACAAGTTTTCGTTTTAGCTGTTGAATAACATTAAAATTGTTGTCATTACAATGATTCGCGACTTCCCGGTAAGACAGTGTATGTAATAACGAAGAGGAGAAAATTTATCACTACATAGATGATATGGAATTAATTATATAATTATATCGTATCTATACATATCGGTATCATTGTTTACTATTTCAAACAGTTGTGTATTCTTTAAAGAACTTGAAATCTTGTACATTCCGTTAGAGCCAATTTCAAGATTTTCAGTCACCTCCTCGCCCGGTATGTTCTCCCGCTACTGCATTCAATTTTCGACGGTAAAATTTTACAGTTCTGAACTATTTTAAGGAAAACAAACCACATTTTTTTAATAAACTTTTAATATTCAGTTATTTCACTGACAGATAGAATCATTCAGACACGATTATAAAATTCATTATTGCTTTCCCGCCGTCCACGAGCCAATCACAATCCTTGATTCGCGTCACGTGACCACCATTGTCGTATCCCCACCTGTTTTGAGAAAGCCATATTGATTTTTCAACGTAATACAACCACCAAGCCCTTTCACGTATAATTTTTGCCTACAGTAATAAATAAGACTAAAGCGAACTTCCAAAGTAATCAAATAAGTATACTAAGTTGCTGAATGAGCGCATCAGGAATAATTCCGAGAACAGGGCGCGGCAGTTCCTACCGATTAATTGTCAGTTATTTTACTGGTGTAATCGGGGCACGCGCACCAGCAGCGCCCTGGATGGTCATCGGTTGCCATCGGTTTGGCTCATATGCGAACCCAGGAACTCCCTCACGTCTTGGATATGTCGATGTCGCTTTACTACTGGAGTTTACTTTCACCGCATTACATAGCCAGAATGCTGACTGCTGTGCGTATTTACTATGCGACGATAGTATAGTGTCGCACGCGTGATGGGGCAGCTCCGAAAGTTATTCACGCGAACGCATATCTTCGCCACCGGGAAGCCAGTTACGAAATGAGCTTGTGACAGCAAGCAGCAGCAGCCACTAACTGCTATTAGCATAGTGGTTCTATTGGTGAGCCGTGAGGTCCGTTCTGCGCGTTCCTTTTGAGTGAGTTCTCGCCCACGAGTTACATTGTATGGCCCCCGTTGGATCTCGCACTGATAGATCGACGCGCGTGGTCAGTGAAAGTGAAGTTTTACGTTGATTGAAGAAAGACTAATGAGGTTTAAAGAGAATTTAGACTCCCTGATACACTTCGTGGATGCTGCGATGAGGCTTCTTATTGCTATTGCACACCCTGGATTATAGAATGAGCCTTACGGTTCTGACGCCTTTACTCAGCTGCTATTGTATTTAAAAATATTCTAGAATCTTATTGAAATTTTATGAAAGAACCTTCAGTCAGGAACTCTCTAGTAATCACGTTTTGTGCTCTGGTTTGTTTTGTTGGGCCATGGACAAGTTTGGACAGTCTTAAGTTTTTTCTGGAAGACAATTTTGGAGCCAGATTGGAGCAGTGTGTTATTCTATTAATGGTTCTGATGAATGGCTACTTTTAATTGAGAGACATTGGTGTCATCCAATTTATAAAGTTTGTTAGCAAAAGAAGAGATACCGAGGAGTGTTATTGTATCATGAATGTAAGTAGATGTTTTGGAAGACATTTATTTGATTTTCTATTTGGTAAAATTGTATAGCATTTTCCAATCCAGTGGTGCTATATTCTTTTCATTTTGTAGATCTGTTAGAATTAAAAATATGGATTTATGACAATATATTTATTTTTCGTGTTTTTCTTGATTCTATACATTATGTTTGAAACCGGATGGACTTTTAAATACTATGTTTATGTATATTGTCATGTTGTAAAGAGAAATCCATAGAACATGTGTTTCTCCTAAGGGCTAATGATTTGCTCCAATGTTTTTTGAATCATGCTACACTGGCTAGTGTCCGGACTATTTTGAGAACAGTCTGGTTGTACCGGCCAGTTATATAATAAGCTGGATCACTGACCCAAAAACTCAGTAAATTTAGTCCCGATGACATCTGTGGAATGTAATTACACTTTTGTTCATGCTTGGATTCCAATGAGAGAAACAAGAGAGAAAAAGAGGGGATGAGAGAGAAAAAAGTTAAAATGCATGAGAGAGTGAGATAGAGCGGTTGTACCATTAATGGTTTTAAAAATAGTTCTCGGCTTACTTCAGCATATTCCCCATTAACCTTTTGATAAGAAACAACACTGTTGATTGCTTAGATCCATTAACATATGTTAACTTATATTAACATGTATTCTAAGCTTCAATTTAAACCCTTCAATTTCAATTTGGCCCTTCAACTAATGTTCCGTGGCTATTCTCATTAAGGCCATCCTAAAACTTGATAGCGAAGAGTGTTTTTGTATCGAAGGCTTACTAGCTGCATTGTTTTCTGTTGCACTAGGTGGCTTGCACGGCAGAGAGGTGGTGTCGCGAGGGTGGTTGAGTCGCCTTCGGATACGTGAGATGATCGAAAGCGTATCCCGACGAGCCCTGAGCGGCTCCAGCGGGAGCTATCACGTCCGTGGTGCTGAGCTGGCGCGAGATCGTAGACTCAAGTCTCTTTCAGCCACTGTTGTCTTTCTTGATGACACTCAACATACCTTCCAGTTGGATGTAAGTCATGCAATAAAAATATTCCATGCTTTCAAACTATCTAAAACATACTTCTTCTCCTATTAAAAGATCTTACTTCAATACTGTATATCATTAGATTCTTTTTCAAATTCTTCTAATCCAAAGTTCTTTCATGTATTGAATCCTGAATACATAAGAAACCAGGGAAACCTTAAAAGTAACAACCCAACGTTATGGAGAATCTCGGTATTTTATTTCAGAAGAGAGCTAAAGGTCAAGCCCTTCTGGATCTCGTATTCCAACACCTGGAGCTTATCGAGAAGGACTACTTTGGCTTACAGTACGCCGATAATGGGGCTGCACCGTCCACGTGTCCGAATGCGGACGTAATGGTATTTATCATCTGGATAACGCTTAATGATTATTAATTTAAATTCATGTAAGTCAATTACAATTTTCATTTATAGCGCTGGCTCGATCCTGCCAAACCGGTCAAGAAGCAAATAAGAAGTAAGGGTAAAGGTCGTGATTTTCAAAAATACTAATCAGTCATAACATGCATTAATAGTACAATGACGTTTAATCAAAGTTGCCTGAGATCTATTGTAATAATTACACTTATTTATTATTCGCAGGTGGGCAGTTCTTTTTTAGAGTTAAGTTCTACGTATCCGATCCAAGTAAACTCCAGGAGGAGTACACAAGGTATCAGTTTTATCTGCAAATACGCCGGGATATCCTTCAAGGAAGGCTACAGCTACCTCCAAGTACTGCTTGCTTAATAGCCAGCTACACCGTCCAATGTAATTACATAGTACAAAGAATCACTATAATTTTGACACTCTCCAAGGCGCTATTCATTAATCTCAATTATCTTTTTATTTCATTAATCACCAAAGCCGAATTAGGAGATTATCATCCAGAGGAACACGGTCCGGGTTATCTATCTCGTTTACAATTAATACCTGGACAAACAGAAGAGATGGAAAAGAAAATAGCCGAGCTCCATAAACTCCACAAGTATGAGCAATCAGCGAGAAATATGTCACTTCCTCATCCCGTTTGGTTCCCAGGGCTAATTAACGACTAACGTAATTAATTTGTTTGCGCAGAGGTCAGTTGCCAGCGGATGCTGAGTTCAACTTCCTGGACCATGCAAAGCGTCTCGACATGTACGGCGTGGAGTTACATAAGGCAAGGGTATGCACGTTTGCTGTTGTCCACTGCGAATGTAATGATCACTGTTGAACACTTACAATTTTGCATGCATTTATATTATTGTATATTTCCAAATAGATTGCACGATATGTTAACGCACGTGGTGTACAAGGAATGAAAGCATGCGTCAATTGTATTAATTAAAAAATTATAACAGCAATCAATACCTTTTTATAGGATTCTACGAACAAAGAGATTCAATTAGGAGTCACTTCGATAGGACTGGTTGTCTTCCAAAATAACATAAGAATCAATGTCTTCTCCTGGTCGAAGATTGTCAAGATCTCTTTCAAGAGGAAACAATTCTTCATACAGCTACGCAGAGAACAGGTGCTTATTGAATTCATAAATTACCTTAAAAAAAATAAGTATCTAGTGTAGATGGGTATCATAAATCTTTACGATGAGTTACACGATAAGCAAAATGTTCGCTAAGGATGGTATAACTCAAGAAAACTTTCTATCCAGTCAGAGAATTACGACACGCTCTTGGGCTTCAACATGCAAACATACCGGAGCTCAAAGAACCTGTGGAAGGCGTGCGTGGAGCATCATACCTTCTTCAGATTGCACAGCCCGAAGATGCGTCCGCGACGTTTCCCCTTGACTCTCAGTAGCAGATTCACTTACTCAGGTCGCACAGAATTCCAGACAGTGGAGGACGGGAAACATCGTGCACGCGTTGAACGAACTTTTATACGGTAAGGCTCCGTCAAAATGACATAGGCTACCCAAAGTTCTTATCATCTTTGAGATAAAAATTAATCTGACCTTGTCGCACAACGAATGATTCGACGTTCTTAATTGAAAATAACAGTCGGTTATGAGACGGCTAAAAAAGTGCACAGTATCTCGCGTCTGCGGAATGATGACAATTTTTCTCCGGGTTATCACTAGGTAGACCTAACTGATTTTCATCAAAATATCATGGAACTACGTAGAATCTAGTCTTTGTTGTTATTACAGATCGCCTAGTAAGAGACTAGTGCACGGAGTTACCTCTGCACCGATCGTCGAGGAAAAAGGCAAGATTGCACTTCCACCAGGTAGACCACCACGTCCATACGACAATAAGGTTCAGAGTCTTGGATCCAGGGAACCACGTCAGGCTTGGGGTGAAGGAAATCCAAGTGATGAGTTAGTATTAATTGTTCTGCAGCTTTAGCTGCTGCTTGTCGCATGTGCGTTATGTTAACGTTTCTCGTCTCTGTGTTGCATGCTCTGGCTACGCAGTGAGGGTGGTTTTCTGTCCCTCAGAGAAGAGCTCAACGGCTCCCATACCCAGGGTGGTGCGTTCTCGCCAGTACTCGGTTCCAGGGTCTTGAGCTATGCAGATGATGACACTACCATCGAGAGGAATATCTATGATCTACCGGATTACAGTGAACCCACAAGTTCACCAGCTCCTCAGGTACCTCAATCAATTTCCTACAACATCTTTCCTTCCCTAACCTTATGAAATTTGTAGTCGATAACTCTAACTTATTATCTATATTAACACGTTAGCGATAACTCGCGATAAAGAATGATTGAAAACTGATCTCTATTCAGATTAGGGATAATAGTATGGTATCATAGTCGCGTACATTTATCATTCTAATTTTAGCAGTTCACCTGATTTTCCCTATATTCTGTCACATCCCAGACTACACGATTTTATGCAGTTAGTCTTTCTGATACTTTGCGTGATAAGACAGTCTTGTAATATTATCATTGTTTGACAGATTTTGGAAGATGGTTTGGTGACAATAAGGTTAACACCAGATGAACAAGGAAGGTTTGGTTTCAATGTGAAAGGTGGTCTCGACCTGGATATGCCTATTTTAGTTTCAAGGGTCGCACCCAATACTCCAGCTGATCGTTGTTACCCGAAACTCAATGAAGGTGATCAAGTATGTATTTCACATTAGTTACAAATATAAAAGTGACACTGAAACATGAGACGGGAAACTCATACCTCAAAATTTAGGTTGTCTACATCAATGGTATTGATGTCAATGGAATGTTACACGAGCATGTAGTTAACCTGATACGACAATCCCGAGATTCCGGTATCGGCGAACTCACCTTAACCGTCAGACCAAATGCACTTTACAACGCGCTAGCTGGAACTGACGAAACGTCAGAAGAGGAACCTCCCTACAGGTACGGTTACTCTTTTATAAGAAAGACATTGTTATCAGTTATCAGAGAATTCATGAATTTTATCGATTTTCCTATAAAGATACGTACCGGATGCACCACACGCTGCAGTCGGATCAGATGCACTTGCGCAGTCCATGCTCTTACTTGCTGATGGTTTAGCAAGCGGTGCTCTGATTGCTCAGTACGAACAGTTGTATAGAAAAAATCCAGAATTGACTTCCCTCGAATCGAAAAAGCCAGAGAATCAAAATAAAAATCGTTACCGGGACATATCGCCGTGTAAGTATAAATATATTCATACGCGTACCAAAGTGCGCTAGGTAGATTCGTTAAATATATTTATATATATATATTCTTTTAGATGACGTTACTCGTGTCATTCTAATGGGTTCCGTTAACGGAGACTACATTAATGCGAATTACGTAAACATGGAGATTCCCGGTTCTGGTATAATAAATCGTTATATCGCGACGCAGGGTCCGCTGTCCTCGACGGTAGCGGATTTCTGGCAGATGGTATTGGAAGCTGGTAGCACATTAGTTGTGATGCTTACTACATTGGTGGAACGAGGTCGCGCTAAATGTCATCAGTATTGGCCCGCGATGAATGAGACTCTCACGTTGAGAAATCTCACATTGACCTCGACGTCTGAGACGATCGAGGACACCTTTGTCTTTCGTGAATTCATACTCCGCGACATAAACGTGGGTATCTCGTATGAATACAGTAAGAAACGTCATAGTCATAACGTGACTATCAGTTATAGCGAGTAATTATTTTTAATCTTTAGACCGGGGAAGAAAGGGACATAACTCACATGCAATATTGCGGCTGGCCAGATCATGGTGTTCCCAGCGACTGGCGACAGTTCACCACATTCACAGAACGTGTCCGTTCGGCAAGAACAGGTATAGTTGAACCAGCAGTGGTTCACTGTTCAGCAGGAATAGGACGTACTGGTGTCCTTGTTTTAATGGAAACTGCCTTGTGCCTGATAGAGGCCAACCAGCCGGTATATCCTTTGGATATTGTTCGTTCCATGAGGGACCAACGTGCTATGATGATACAGAATGCTGTACGTATAATTTCCCTGGATATTCAAATTAATTTGTAGCTATCACAATAAACTAATCATATAATCTTTATGTTACAGAGTCAGTACAGATTCGTTTGCGAAGCAGTTCACAAAGCATATACGGAAGGCATTGCGAAGCCGCTGCCGGAGTTTAGCAGGTGAGACTGGAAATCCGCCCGGCCGAGCAGCTAAGAATGCGAAATTTCTTTAATCAATGGCCGCATTAGATTTCTTGTGTATGTCGCGACGAGAGCCACGGAGACGCGATATTAAGCTCGTGCTTTCGACTTTCGCGAGAAACTCATCTTGCGATTCTTACCATGGAACTCACTTTGCGATTTTTACTATGGAACAAGAAGAAAGTGAAAGGAAGATAAATGAAGAAAAATAATGGTAGCTCGAATCTAAAATATTCTGCCTTCTTCTTTCGTAGAGCATCTAAAGCTTAGTTTCTATAGCGTGACGAGGATTACTAAGGATTCCCAAGCAACCCTAAACGTAATCAAAGACCAGATTAATCTTAATTAATGGAGAGAGCATGGAGTGGACGATGATTTTTTTATCCATATATCAATTTCTCTCTTTCTTTTTATATAATCACACTGCTAAAGAGATATCGAGCCGATACGAGCATATCAGGTCCGCGAGGACTCGCAATTCAGAAGAGCCTTAACACATTCACTGCGAAGCATTTAATGATTATATTCTAATTTCTCTTTCGCTCTCTTTCTTTAACTTAGGGATTTTCTATTAATCTAATTCGCCGGTACTAATTAGACTGTCTGTCCTTAATGGGGATATTTATATAATTCATGTATAACAATTGTGATTCGTCTAGTGGTTTTTTTTTACATTTAGAGTATACATAGTATCGACAAAAACCCCACAAGTGGCTGATAATAATTTTAATTGAACAGTAAAACTTTTGGCGATGAATGTGTTAAAGTAATTTTTTTAAGAAAAAATATATATATACAAAACAGACCGGAGAGCAGTGCCTTGTAAATACGAGTAAAATATTGAAAGAGAAAGAATTGTGAATTCAATTTTAAAAGACTTTTTCGGCCGCTCGCCGTGTCACTTGTATATTTTTCTATATAACAATTCGACCGTACCTAAAACAATACAGCGATCGTATAAACGACCAATTATATGAAAAGGAGAAAAACCGTCATTTAAAAACGGAAACGTTCCGTCGAGCCACCCAGGCGATATAAACCAGCCGAATAAGAGCACAAAAGTCCTCTTGGAACAATTGAGCAAAATTGAGTGCAGCTTATTGTGAATAATTAATATTTCCCCGTGGACGAAGTATGTAATAGGGAGATTTAAGATAGAGAAACTAGAGGAGATAAATGATGAATTAAGGAAAAAAAAAGAAAGAGAAACGTAGGAATAACAAATAAGAAATACAAATGGGAAAAACTGATAAGCGTACGAAGCAGTATTCGATATAAGTACAATTAACAATATATATTTCTACGTAAACGCTCGCCATTGCCTGACGAGCCTCGATTGCAAAGAAGTTGGTAGCTGTCTAGTCTCGTGATTGATTTGTACTTTTCAACGATTGAATAAAGCCATTTTATAGGAATGTCCTTCCATTTCCTATTTTCATGACTCCAGTATTACTCGTAGCCTCGTATACGTTGAGCGATACGTTGAATTAAAAATATAAGATACAAATTCAAATTCTAGTGATTGGCGTCATAAAAAGGAACTACAGACTAAATGTTTCTTTTATTCGAAACGTACTTCATATCTTTGTACGTTTGAACAACGAAGAATCCGACCTGAAACTTTCGTTTCATTAAAACCAGGTCACCTTAATCCCCCTTCCAATTCTGTGTCCTATTCAAAATGCACGAGGTGTCCTGTTAGAAAATCTAAACCGTTCATCTTTATGATTTTTACTATTCACAACGTGTATATGTCAGGCAAGACAGGCTTAAGTAGTCGTATCTAAATACACAAGTGAAATTGTAATAATTGAGTAATAGTTTGGGTCTTGTATTTACATGACCAGTTAGTCTGTCACGTAACTCGGAGACTTTTTTTTTACGTAAAAATTTACAAATTGAATATACACACAGATATTTCATATCATTCTTGATTGGCAGAAGATACATGTATGTTCCGCCGGTCTCTTTCCTATATTCTTTTAATAGGTAAAAACGTACGTGGATGCTTTGAGAAGTTCTCCCACTGTTCAACGTTACTCGGGTAAAAGGATTTCTCACTGGTGCGATCAACTCCCAATTCAATCTCCAGCCACTCCTCCTTTGACTCCCTACAAAACTCATGATGAGTATAAAAGCCAGCGGGAACACAGTCTCGTCTAGTTTCATTTCCATTGCAACACGTTACGTGCGACCACACAAGTATTACAGTGAGTAGGACATAATTATTGTTTAATAGTGCTCTGTTAACTTGTCATTACATCAAACTTTTTTGAGAGTGATAAGACCGTGCCGATGGATAATTTTATATTTACAGTTTGGAGTGAACCCCATTTTTTTTAAACTAACAATTTAACAGATTCTAGACAATCTTTTGAGGGATGACCATAAACATTTGATTATAAATGATTATTTGAGAATTTTGAAAGAATCTCTGATATATTTCTCTTAATTTATAATGCAGAATCATTTTAAAACGTAACTCGTAAACTGAACTTTAATGCAAGTCTCTTATAAGAGGATCTGTAAGAGGGAAAGTTAACCGTGGGAAAGTATACGTGAGATGGAAGTAACGGGTATTTCGAGGCATAGTTGGACATTCTTCCTTTTTTTTTTAGTTTCAATGACCTCCTTGGCCTTTTGAAACCATAATAAATTCTGTTTGACTTGATGATCTCCACACGAGGAACTTTCGAAATTATTTGTATTTCCATCATCCCCGATAAACCACTTTACAATAAATAGTATTCTAAGTACTGTAAAGTAAACGTAGCCTCCGCTATTGATTAATTAAAGAATACTTAATCCCTGACAAGTAAACGCTTTCGCTCTCGGTATCCATTAAACGAATTCGAGTAAGCAAGAAGAGTTATTGATTTAAAAATAAATGGAGAAAACTATTAAGAAAGAAATAATGAGATATTCATATGGAAGTATCTTAACTTCTTAACTAGATTATCTGATAACTCGGTAACGTGTTATAATTAATAACAAATAGTTAACGTAATTATAAAGCTAAGTATCTACTTTGTTTTTTTGCCAATATAAAAATATTACAAAACGAGAAAGAAAATTATGTTTGATAATCAAAAGTATAGTTTAAGCTCAAAGTATCTTATAATTCTAGATGAACGCCTGCGTCCTGTCTGTAATGATGATGCTGATCGGAGTATCAATAGCTTTTCCGCAAAAGGATGGCCAGATATTTAGTAACGAGGCAATTCGACAGGCACAAAATACATATCTGATACCTAAGGACGCAACAATCCAAAAAGTCCAGGAAGGAATTGAGTTGGCAGCTTATGAATCGATTCCCGGTGACCAGAGGATCAATCTCTTCGAAATTCTTGGCGAGCACGTCCCACCGGAAGTCGTGAACAATCTTCAAAGTCAGGTCGACCAGATAGGCCGAAACTGACATACTTGATTCTTAACTCGTAGAATATTTATTAGGGACAGCGACATTATACCTTGATGTACCGTCTATGATTTTTCACTTTCATAAAATAAATCATTGAAAATCCAGTCGTGAATCCTTGGTACTTCATTAAATCTGTTCGACGAACCAAATGATGCTGAATGATCACTGAAGAGAACAAAAGAAATACAAAATTGTACTTGTTTCCCTATACGCTACGTGCGTACGTACATAAATCACACATCTAAGCATCCATTGAGAGAACAACAAAAATTCCAGCAAAATTGATGGCACCGATACAATGTATGTGCATAAAAATACATGCTTAGATATTGGATCGGTGTAAGGAATAAATAAGTTACTGTTTCATTGTACTGCGACAAGTGTTTCACAGCTTGTTAAGTATCACGCATCATTGGTGTATCGAACAATAAAAAAAATTATTTTATATGAAATTAGGTTCTTGTTGTACATTCAATAAAAATAATGTACAAGAAACATGAGTACATATTCAGTACAAGGCATTACCGGTGCTACAACGAAACTTATTTGTCAACTGACAACGGAGCCCTTTTTACCATGACAATATGGTTGTGCTATCAAGTATTATTATTACAGTATAAATACGGCTCTAAATTGTATTTAATGCTGCGAGGAAATGTTATTGTGAAATCACGAGAGATTCACCGTAGCCTCTTTAGAAATTATGTATGCAGCCGATGTGACACGTCTCGGAGAAAGCTGCTGGACGACTTTACTTTCACTTCACATAGATTCGCGTTATTATATTAAGCAACTCATCTTCCCGCTTGCGTACGTCGTGACGTTGTAAATTAAAGAGAAAAAGAAAATCGCGAAATTTACACAGTTAAAAAAAAATCAATAGTCTTCTCTCGCGCGTTTCCATTAGCTCTTTGCGACTTGGATTTATTTAATAATAACATACCATGCTTGGTTATCGGTAATAACGTTCGCATACACAATTCGTTTTTTTTTATCATCTTATTGGAAATATAAAAACCATGACGGACTAATGTTTGTACAGTAATGATAAATAACTTAGACATTAATTATCCCGGGTGGGATCTGCTTGCTATTTGAAAGTGTCTTTTCGCTTCTTTTTACCTTGTCTGCTGGTTTTGTATTTTTTTTTGTATATATATATTTTTATACATTAACGTATCATCACTCGAGAAGGCTGGAATTTGCGAAACCGAAACTGTCGAGAATTTGCAAAGCGATCCTTTGCGCTTTTGTCGCAATATTCGTAAGTTTACTGTAAACTGTTACGGCTCGTAGTGCAACGTGACATGACTGACACTATTGCGGCACGATTTCCCCGCAGGAATTAAGCCGCACGTAGAATCTTGGTCCACGGGTATATAATGAATTAATGTGATAATTTTGAATATAATTTGTCTGTATGAATAAATCAAAAATGAATCCGACACGAGATAAATTTTCGTCCGTGCAAGAAAACACGATCGTATTGTTTACGGTAATAACAAAATGAGAAAGTTTTTGCACACCTCCTTCCGTTATGGGTATCATCTTCCTTTTACTGTTATGTTGGCATTTTTGTTTTGTCTTCTTGAAACGTGTGGCGCACTTCACCAAGTCCATGCAATAACGTGGTAGCACTTATTTCCTGAAAAGCAAAAGGATTGCTTTACTCTATGGGGTTATGGAATAATTCTCGTATAACATGAGATCTTGTGAGAATCAGAATGTCTGCTTTGTACTTTATATAATAGTTTAATAATTACCTGGACTTTTTAGAGCTACGATCACGTCTGTCGGAACTATCCTCGCGAGACCGCTTTTTCGAACTCGACGACGAATGGGAGGACTTGTGTCTGTCGCTCTTTTTTGGACTGGTACAAAAGAAATAAGACAAAAAATAATAAACTTATTAACGATAGAACGAAATTCACGGTAATCACCTGTGTCTGGACGATTTGGAAGGAGACACTTTCTTGTGTGAACCCCCACTCCGTGATCGATCCGTTCTTTAATAGTTAAATCAGAGTAACTCAGTGGTAATTGAATATTGAATCACCGAGTTCCACATATACTAATCTTAAAAAAGTAAAGAAATCATTCCAATGTGCTTACCTGTGTTTGTCTGAAGATCTTCTTTCTTTACCACTCGATGAACTTTTACTCTTCGAACTGGAGGAGCTCTTATGTTTTGAATTGTGCCTGAAAAAGGACAGTATACAATTTATTATAATTCTATGAGAAATATAAATATATATTAGATTGAAATGTCAAGACTTCATGCAATTACCTGTTCTTCGACGGAGACGAGGACTCTCTTCTGCTGGATTTCTTTTTGTTAGCGGTGGAATTGTAATCATCACGGAATCTCTCATCTGATCTCTCCTTGTCCTCTTCCGCAGCTTCTCTCTCAAGATCGGACCAGTCTTTACCAGACTCTTCAGAACTGCCCAATTCTTCCTCTGCAAATATGGACATCGATTCAATATTTTGTATCTACCCATAGAATCACAAGTATTCTAATACTGTACCTTCGCTATCAGAATCTTCTGAAGCTTCGGAGTATTCAGAATCATCATCAGATTCTTCTTCGCTCTCCATATCAGAGGGCTGTAAGAAATTATTTAATATTTACAATTAATTTGTAAGAAGTTTGATTATTTATAAGGCTCTTTTTAAAAGCTCACTTCGTAAGCGTCATCCTCTTCTTCTTCCTCGTCATCAACTTCTTCATTTTCTGCATCACTCTCTGGATCCAAGAAGGTCCAACCACCACTATCGAAGAAACCTTCAGGATCATCCGTAATAGTTTTCATAATTTTCGTCCAATTCAAAGACTGTACACCTTCAGAGTATCGAATGTCGCACGAGCTGTAACATTATTATTTAACACCATAAGCTATACTGATTAAATTAATCCAATTACTTTTATAAACTATACTTACTTCAACCATTCCTTCACGTGATCCAGCATGTTCATTGGAATAGCATTGACCATAGCGACTTTGCGATGATAGTCTTTAAAGACAAAAATCATATCGAAATTCTTCAGATGAAATTGGACTCTCTCAAAATGTACCAACTCCACGTCTTCGAGTGTAATGACAAATGGTGGCTATAAAAAAATCAAATTATTAACATTTAATAATCATCATTCTGTCACAGGTTTATATTTACACTCACCCATTCGGTAAGATTGACAAGGCATCCACTGGTCGGCTGCAAAAGGACCGTACTGCGGTATGGAGCACCGGGAAAGCCCAATTCTCTGAATGGAGTGTCGAATTCGATTTCTTGTTTAGTCATTCCTTCAACCTGTGGAAGACGATGACAAAAATTATAATACCCCTCGAATCATTTATCAAAGAAACAAATCAATGGTTAAAATACAAATAATAAATTATATACCTTTTCGCAGAAGCTCTTGAACGCAGTTTTCAGTTTATGCCTCAATTCTCGTTCAGACTGCTCAGCAGCAAGATCATCACGGTCATGCATATGCTGATGTTTTCCTAAGTCAGTAGTAATTTCACCGACTTCCGTGTAAAACTGTACATCCACATGTTTCTTCTTACCAAACATGATAGCGTGCTGTAAGAAAAACAACAATTTATTCTCTTATCTATTTGAATTGAAATAGTTGACGTACCTTTAAATGGAAATGTAAAAGAATTATCATTTCTCCGTCACAAGGCTGGAAAAAGGCATTCTTGATATTGTTGTAAAGAATATCAACTTTATCACCACGGACGGAAGTGTATCGGAACCCATTAGTATGCGCCTCAAGACCACCAGTCATCCTTTTAGTAACAATGTTAGGCCTGATGTAAAGGTCCTTGAGTTTAGGATTACCCTTATTCTGTGAGAGAATAAGAGTGTCCTGCTTAACAAGATCTTCCTTTTCGCGTTCCTCGGCTTCGCGATTCTTAAACTTCTTTTGGACTTCCTTGATCAATCGGAATGCTGTATTGAGATTAGAAGATGGTGCTGATATCTCTCCAGGTTCCTTGGTATTCGTGGACCGATACGTTCTATAAAAACCAATGTACAATGTTAAAAAATACTAGTTGAAAAAATTTAATGTATACTTACACTTCCTTGACAAATGTGGCATCAGGCTGTGGATAAGTGCCTCCCTCATTACGTCCCATAGTTGCACCAGGATGGAAAAAATTGATTCTAAGATAGGTATAGTCCCCTTCGACAGACTGTGAGATATTTTTGATGGTCGATATGTGAAACGGTACAGGAACGCCAAAGATTGGTAGAATTACAGTTTCATATTTTTTGTCTGGAACAAAATTATTTAGGTACTCATTGCAACTTTAAAATTTATGGGCAATGTGAAATATAGATGATCTTACCAACGTAGAGCTTCAATTCCTTAACTTCAGGCTCACGTGGCATATGACTGAGACTTTTGTAAGAGACTGTAGATTTTCGAATTTTTTCCTGCTCCTTTCCACCGGACTGTTGAGCTAATCTAGCCTTAGCAATTTCATTAAGTTGTTGGGCTAATTCCTTTTGATGTTGTTTTCTCTTCTCTTCGGAACTGTGTTCTGTTCTAAGTTTGGATTCTATAACAGCCGTTCTCTTTCCACGACCCAGGATCGGTTCTGGCTTTGGTTCATTTTCTTTCCCACTACCCTCCTCTTCCTCCTCCTCGTCGTCCTTTAAGTAGATACCAATATTCTTCACTTTCTTCTTCGACGGCGTTAGAACTGTAGCTGGTTGCCCCTGGAAGAATTTTTAAAAAGCTATACGTAATTCCTGTTTCTGGTTTCCTATGTATGTAATGTTTATTTATGTATCTTACCTCATTCACTATAACGGTGTCGCCGATGAACAATGCATAGTTCTTTCCTTCTTTATCGGTAGCTTCTGGATTATTGAGATTAGAAATACCAACATTGACATTAAAAACCATGCCTTTTTTGACAACAGCATGCGTTTTTGGTCCAATAAGTAAGGAACTCTCCCGGAATTCTATACCCATTGCGAAGCCAAAATTTCTAGTCAAGTGATCAAGCATGTTGGGCTTCTCATTTTTGACAAATTTTATGCCAGTATCGTAAACTTCACTTATTTTTGTTCCAGCTACGAGTTTCTTTAGAATTTCTTCCTCCAATTGGAGCAGGAAATTGTAGTTGTCCTAAATGCAATTGACACTTTATAAACACTGCATCACGAAATAATTAATCTATTTTATTGGAATCAGGACTTTCTTCGTACCTCAATGGCCTTTGTAGGATTAACCAACAATGTGCGCACAATGTTCGAACAATACGACTTGTATCGCGCACCCAGTGAACAAATGATAACTCCAAAATGAACTATATTTTTGTCACTGATTACACTAAATTTAAGTGAATAATTTCCACCACTTTGAATTATGGCTGGATAACACATATCAACCTGAGTGACGTCAACGCCAGTAACGTATTTCTTATTTGAGATAGCTGCATCTACTCCTTCTGCGAGTTTGGAGTGCTTTACTTTCTGCAAGAGAATTTTGTCATTGGATTTGAATTACAAATACTTTTCTACATTTCAAATAAATAGGAATACTTTGATAAGGGGATTTTACAAACCTTGTCTGAATCAATGATTTCCATGATCTGATCTTTTAAATACTTTGTAAAGACATCTACAGAAACTAGGCAAGCTTTCTTGATAGTCAGAATCTCTGAATCTTCCTTTGGACACATAACGTAAGCTGCTGCCGCACTTACATCAACCTTTAAATATAATTAATGAATTATTAAGCATTACTCAATAATTACCATCTAAAGCAACATCTTACAGTATCAAACGATTCGGGTTTGAGAGCTGCTCTCCATGCATCCATGAACGCTCCAGGATAATTTTCTTTTGAAAATACTCCTAAAGTTTTGCCCTTTTTGCTACCCTTAATAACATCAATGAGTTTGGCAAAGTTGGCTTTATCCTCATCATTCTGAAAAAGTTATACAGCATATAAGACTTTAAAATCAATATGTTTTGAAAGCTAAAACATCCTTTATGTACTTACTCTGTCACGTACTAACAGCTTCACTGGTGGGACTCCTGTGTCTTCTGTCTTCTGATTCTCAACCTTCCTCAGAAATTCAATTTTCTTCTTACTGGCAAGAAAATGAATGGAATCCTCAGCAAGGATCATGATGGTGTCAGCCAATTCATAACTAAGCAGCCACGTCTGCAAGAATACAAGATACAATAACCCTGAGGCTTCCAAGCATGTCGCAGTAATATAAGATATAAAAATAATAATTATGTTCTCTAGAGATATCTACAAATACATATCCATTGCATATCTCTCATTACACAAATATCTCACAGAAATTTACACAAATTTAATCTGATCTACCTGAAGAGCTGTGGACTTGCTATAGACAATATCCTCGTCAGTACCAACGGCGGAGACGAGGCAATCCATTTTGCTGAAACTTTCATCTGTGCCGACTTCGCCATCCTGTATAAAAAAGAAGAATCATCAGCTCAATCTCATATAATATGAAATATAAAAATCAATGTTCAAGGAGACGACCACGTTACCTTCCACGCGGCGTAAAGACGCTTCATACGCCGGAAAAACGTGTCTTTATCGAGAGTTGCGTTTGACATGATGTCGAATCCGTTTTAGGTTGTAAACCACAAAGCAGCTTTGCTGCTCAAGCCGGAACGCGCTATATCTAAGCACTGCCAGTACTGCTTGTACTGGAAAACGTATTTCAAAGCTCAACGCAGTTGAAATTTACAGCACGTCGCACACCAATAGTTAAAGCGCTTAAACCTTTTTTCAACTGTTTATTGACCAAGCGTTAAGATCCGACTGAGCGTTCAGACATACTTTATATTTTCTTTGTTTCCCGGCTCTTAAAACGCTAAGTATGCTCGAAAGGCAAGTTCCAATGCGGACATGGCGGGATTTGTAACCAAACCGCAACGAGCTTCCACTGGCTTGGACTACGATAAAAAGTAATATAGATTGTACACCGAGTATTTCGTAGTGATTGAAAAGAGAGATGAGGTTTGTTTTTTCTCTTGGTTTCTTGAAACATATAAATTGTTCCATGTTGGTATTCCTCTGAATTGAGTAACTTGTCCAACATAAAACGCACATAAACGGATTATATTTAGGAACACAAATTTATAAAAAAGTGCTTCAAACTTCAGACTACCATTTTGAAAATTTCTGGTACTTTATCTCCTAATGGATATACAGCTTTAAATGAATAAAGCCTTTGAGATTTTCATACACAGAAATATTTGATGATTATCTTCAGACTGCCGCACCAATTTCTTCTTTTCGATATATTTAAGCGATGCGTAGATTATATGCATAAGTAATGAAAGTCTAGCAATCCGTTCCGCGTGTATATAAAAGTATGCGGTGGTACAAAAGTTGAGGGAGCTAATTTTAAAAAACATTTATTTCTATAGGATTTTGTGGAATTTCTGGTATTTGTCGGAATATATTACACGCCTTATAGTCTAAATGATATAATGTGCCTAGAACTTGAATTCCTTGTACTTCTTTGAAGATTTCGCTTCCTGAGTTTGTTGACGCTTCCGTTTGCTCTGTAACAAAGAATATTATTAATGAAGGAACAGAATATTGAAAGAAATAATGTAGTGCAAAAGAAATGAACCTTTTGCCGTTGGACGTGATCCTGTAACATTTCTGTTAGATCTTCACGCTGAAGATGAGCCTGTCTGGACCTCATTGTTTCTTCGTAACGAGAAGCCATTGCTTCAGAGTCTAAATCAAGCTCGCTAGGATCAAGAGCTAATTCTACAGTTCCATCTTTTTCTGTTCTGGAATCTCCAGGAGCCGATCCAAGTCCTCGCCTTGCAGCAATTACGGATGGCGGTGCTTGTCCGCCAGCACCAGTCATATCGTAAACATGAGTACTTCCCATCATGCTAGCTCCAAGACCTTCTGCACGTCTTTCTTGCAAGACAGTGTAAAGTGCTGGAGTTTCTCCACCTTCCATTTCGCTCTCAATTTTCTTCTTTCGAAGTTCGATAGTCTCGGGAGTCTCAAGACCTGTTGGAATGGACGTAATTCCACTAGGAGTAATTAGACCTTCAGCTCCTGGTGTTACAAGCCCACTGGCATCTCCATCAATATCCTTTCCATCAACTTCTCCGTCGGCTCCCTCTTCTTCGTCCTCATCTTCATCTTCTTCACCAGAAGATTCAGATTCTGGCTCACCCCACATACCCCGATCTACCTCCTCGTCGAGAGCATCGTCTCCTGGAGCCCTCGCAAGACCAAACACATCTCCGTACAAGGGACGACCCGTCTCATCTACCGGAGGCTTACCCCAGCCACCAGCGTGATAACCAAAGGCACATCCTTCGGGAATTGGAGCGTTAAGACCTGGGATTTTCAGATTGGGATAACTAGGAGGCGGACCGTAACGCTGCATGGCAATGAGCCATGGCGGTGGAACTTTGTGACAATTTGGACCAACTGGCATGCCCAGAGCGGTACGCAATTCGTCGGACAATTCTCCAGGTTTCTTCTCCTTGAGACGAGTTTCGAATTCTTTGCCCTCGTAATACAAATCTCCATGAATTGTCATTCGGGGCTTTGTTTGCCATTTAAAGAAAGCATCATGGAGCTTTTGATAATCTATGTCAATTTTTCCAAGTTTGGGTCTGGCGCGTTCACGCATCTTGGCCTTCAATGTTCGAGAATCATCGCGTTCCTGGAGGCTGGCTCTCATTTCCGTGATTCCCGTACGTTTTATGAAGTCAGGCAGATCGAAAGGCGGCTTTTCAATACCGCGCTTTCCCTGAAGGTATTTTCTCTTGAAGCACCAGTGACGTGGAACAGGCACAGTATTTCTGTGAGCTTTAAGTTGTACCAACAATTTTGGGTCTCTGGCTGTGACGTCATGCATTTCGACAACGTCAGGACGCCCCACTAATTGTTTTAATTCTGCCACACTGAGCCTGGTAAGTCTTTTCAATTTTCTCTTTGATAACCTTGGTGCTCCGTTCTCTGTCGTGGTACGTTGATTCAGTCCCTGATCATCATCAAAATCATCGATAGGAGAAACTTTGCTGGGTGCACTGCCAGTACTTGCTGGAATTTTTAATGGTGGATACTGACTAATTTGTTCACCAGTATCGGAAGGCCCATTACTTTGGAGCTCAGGTTCAATCAGTCTAAAAGTCTCAAAAATTCTAGCAAACTGTCGATACATTGGTTCTAAATCAGCAATTCCAGGAATGTCCTGAATATATTCAACTTCAGGTTCGTCTTTATCAGACTTATCGTCAATATTATCTTTCTTCGCCAGTTCTTTCTTTCCCTCAACCTTCTTCTTCCTTTTCTTTTTCTTTTTTGTACGAGCAGCACGTGGGTTTGATTTTGCTTTTGGAATCTCCACCTCTGGCACTGGCTCCTCTAAATTAATCAACTCTTCTCCAGGAATATCTGGCATCGCTGAATCTCCAGGAGGAAGTAATGTATTAGCATCATTCCCTACTTCCTTAGCACGTTCTCTTTTAAATGCAAGAGCTTGCTCTAAAGCAGCAGGAAGTTTCATAGACTCTGTATCTCCAGTTCTCATCTCCATGTCAATCATATTAGGATCTTGCATGTCTCCTGGAGACATAACGTTTACGCTATAGTTATTTACACGAAACGTGCGTGGACCGTGGATCACACTACAAACGCTCTACGTATACATATTATTTTGGTAACTAACAATTTTTATGACTGATGTCTTTCTTCTTTATTTATTAGCACTAATTCCTCTCATTATTTTTTTTTCTTTAGTATGATTACCGCGTTGCCTACAATATTTAACTACAGCAAAAAGTATACACTATTGAAGTTTACGTTACAAATGTAACTTTGGACACATTATTCACGTCGCTGATACAGATTCCACAGCATACATTAAGCCGCCATATGCCAAGCCTTAAAAATGGTCTTGACCCGCCATCTGGATTCATAGACACCAAATAGTTTCTGTTAAGCTGTTTCGACCTGTTAGCCGGTCGAATTCAACTTTGTTAATTTGTTTCTTAATCAATTAACCTTGGTTGCTGTTACATAGGAGATGAGCCTAAAGACTTGAAAAAAATCGATTGTAGATGGTACATAGATAATTATGGACTTAATTTGAAGATGTATGGACTAATAGTTTTTTAGTATAATTAAAAAGAAATTTTAGCATTAACAGATAATTTTCTGTTTTCAATTTTTATTATTATGTACGTAATCCATATAAAATTACTTGTGAGTCACGCATAATCGAATTAGAATGTGTAAAGCAGCTCTACTATTTAATGGTTTGGCTACCAGCGATAGATCCATTCGTAAACCTTCTATTCATTACATATAAATAAAGGTGATGGGAAGTATCTAAACGATTACAGATTCTGTCTATACAATATAGACATAGAATGATTAAGGATTATTGACAGTTTTACAGAACATTTATTTTTATAGGATTCTGTGAAATTGCTGGTATATGGCGGAATATATTTACACGATTTATACTCTAAATAATATAATGTGCCTTAGAACTTGAATTCCTTGTACTTCTTCGAAGATTTTGCTTCCTGAGTTTGTTGACGCTTCCGTTTGCTCTGTAACAAAGAATATTATTAATGAAGGAACAGAATTTAGAAAGAAATAATGTAGTGCAAAAGAAATGAACCTTTTGCCGTTGAACGTGATCCTGTAACATTTCTGTAAGATCTTCACGCCGAAGATGAGCCTGTCTGGATCTCATGGTTTCTTCATAACGAGAAGCCATTGCTTCGGAGTCTAAATCAAGCTCGCTAGGATCCAGAGCTAATTCTACAGTTCCATCTTTTTCTGTTCTAGGATCTCCAGGAGCCGATCCAAGTCCTCGCCTTGCAGCAATTACGGATGGCGGTGCTTGTCCGCCAGCACCAGTCATATCGTAAACATGAGTACTTCCCATCATGCTAGCTCCAAGACCTTCTGCACGCCTTTCTTGCAAGACAGTGTAAAGTGCTGGAGTTTCTCCACCTTCCATTTCGCTCTCAATTTTCTTCTTTCGAAGTTCGATAGTCTCGGGAGTCTCAAGACCTGCTGGTATGGATGTAATTCCACTAGGAGTAATTAGACCTTCAGCTCCTGGTGTTACAAGTCCACTAGCATCTCCATCTACATCTTTTCCATCAATTTCTCCGTCGGCTCCTTCTTCTCCATCCTCATCTTCATCTTCTTCACCAGAAGATTCAGATTCTGGCTCACCCCACATACCCCGATCGACTTCCTCGTCGAGAGCATCGCTTCCTGGAGCCCTCGCAAGACCAAAAACGTCTCCGTACAAGGGACGACCAGTCTCATCTACCGGAGGCTTACCCCAGCCACCAGCGTGATAACCAAAGGCACATCCTTCGGGAATTGGAGCGTTAAGACCTGGGATTTTCAGATTGGGATAACTAGGAGGCGGACCGTAACGCTGCATGGCAATGAGCCATGGCGGTGGAACTTTATGACAATTTGGACCAACTGGCATGCCCAGGGCGGTACGCAATTCGTCGGACAATTCTCCAGGTTTCTTCTCCTTGAGACGAGTTTCAAATTCTTTGCCCTCGTAATACAAATCTCCATGAATTGTCATTCGGGGCTTTGTTTGCCATTTAAAGAAAGCATCATGGAGCTTTTGATAATCTATGTCAATTTTTCCAAGTTTGGGTCTGGCGCGTTCACGCATCTTGGCCTTCAATGTTCGAGAATCATCGCGTTCCTGGAGGCTGGCTCTCATTTCCGTGATTCCCGTACGTTTTATGAAGTCAGGCAGATCGAAAGGCGGCTTTTCAATACCACGCTTTCCCTGAAGGTATTTTCTCTTGAAGCACCAGTGACGTGGAACAGGTACAGTATTTCTGTGAGCTTTAAGTTGTACCAGCAATTTAGGGTCCCTGGCTGTAACGTCATGCATTTCGACAACGTCAGGACGCCCCACTAATTGTTTCAATTCTGCCACACTAAGCCTGGTGAGTCTTTTCAATTTTCTTTTTGATAACCTTGGTGCTCCGTTCTCTGTCGTGCTACGTTGATTCAGTCCCTGATCATCATCAAAATCATCGATAGGAGGGACTTTGCTGGGTGCACTGCCAGTGCCTGCTGGATTTTTTACTGGAGGATACTGGCCAATTAATTCACCGACATCGGAAGGCCCATTATTTTGCGGTTCACGTTCAGTCAGTTTGAAAGCTTCAAAGACTCTAGCAAACTGTCGATACATTGGCTCTAAATCAGCAATTCCAGGAACCTCCTGAATATATTCAACTTCAGGTTTGTCTTTATCAGACTTATTGTCAATATTGTCTTTCTTCTCGAGTTCTTTCTTTTCCTCAATTTTCTTCTTCTTTTTCTTTTTCTTCTTTTTTGTGCGAGCAGCACGTGGATCAGATTTTACTTTTGTAATCTCCACCTCTAGTACTGGCTCATCTAAATGAATCAACTCTTCTCCAGGAATATCTGGCATTGCTGAATCTCCAGGAGTAAGTAGCGTATTAGCATCACTCCCTACTTCCTTAGCACGTTCTGTTTTAAAAGCGAGAGCTTGCTCCAAAGCAGCAGGAAGTTTCATAGACTCCATATCTCCAGCTCTGATCTCCATATCACTCATATTAGGATCTTGTATTTCTCCTGGAGGCATAACTTTTAGGCTTAGCAAACTAGGTAACTCCATTCCCATTGGGGGATGACCATTGCTCGAATGATCTCCATACATCGACTGTGGAACACTGGCAAATTGTTTCTCCATTTCTTGCTGTTCCATTTGTCGTAATTGCTGCGGGTCCAGCATCGTCGGCTGACCCTAGAAATAATTTTTCAATTCATAATTTTATTTATCAGACAAGTGGTCTATGCGTATCAAAACAGTTTAAGGTGTACGATCAAAACCAACCTCATTGCCGGGTACTCCATCCATCATGAAAGAAACTTCCTGCTAAACCTTAATCAACACTGTTTCAGTATATGGTTCATTAAATAATTAATTCAATGTATGAACATACATAATAAAAGCAGAATTCCTCTAATCTTTATTTCCCTATAAATACCTTCTAGCGTCAAATAATAAATAGGTATCGAAAAACATTTATAAGCTTCAGATATTCTTCGAGCGGCAGCCGCAGCTTTCCTAAAAGCTCAGTCACACTCGACGAACGCACTTTGAAATTAACTTTCGACCAATATAACAACTTCAATTCTCTGGACGCTCTGCACCATTGGCCGATAGTTCGCGTTCGGACGCACGTTTGTGACTGTGACTGGACTTTAACATTACACCTATGTCACTGGTATCAACGAATGACGATATACTTTCCGGGAATGCAGAGCTGCGATTGGCTGACAGTGGACATGCGTGATTGTAAAATTTCCTATCAAAAGTCGATAAAAAACAATTTTATCTGAGCACATTTCATTTCATTAAACCTTAAGATTTTTTACTTTATCTTCATCCAAGTATAAACGTAATCGGTCAAGTATTTTCAGTGTAGCATTTTTGAACGGAATTATTCAATTTTGTGCCATAGCTTTATCTTTTATTCGTTTGACTTCTGCTATATAGCGGCACTTGCCAAAACATGGCGTCCGTTGGCTTCAGTTTCCATTGAGGTTGATTGAGGTTGAGGGTCTTACGTTGAGTTTGTTTGACGCAAGGACGCTTCTACGTAGGCATTATGGACTCCATTCCAAGAACTCACGAAGGTATTTTATGATTTTTTCAATATATTTATTTGTTTTATCTTTTACTCTGAAGAACTTCACTTTGTAGACGGTCACGTTCATCGAGTTTTTCAGTATACAGTTTTACGTAAAGTTTTGCAACAGGCGTGTACCGTATAGGCTAGTTTTTTTAGGTTCGTTAATGTATTATGATAATATATTTGGTTTGCCAGTAAAATGTGTTTTGTATTATAAGTTTCAATGTTAAGTGTCTTGGACACCTCACATTTTATTCCTAGTTCGACTACACTTTCAACGATACTTTTATGCATTATGATCAATATTAATTTACTCTTGTAGATATTGAAGCCCAAATTCGGGAGATTCAGTCAAAGAAGAAAGACATTCAAAATGCTTCTGCAGAGAAGGACCAAGTTGCATTAGGAAAAACTGGATTTTATGATCAAGACATTTATGATGGTGCAAAAAACAAGTATGATGGCTATGTCACATCAATCGCTGCAAATGATGAGATTGAGGTAATTATATTTAAGATATTGATATATAGTACACTTGGTGATTTAAAGGTTTTAATTGATAATATTGAATTAAATCTATACGTTTCAATTAGGATGAAGATTTTGAGCACAACACGTTTAGCTCAAGTAAACGACCAGGTTACAATGCACCAGCAGCTTTACTTAACGATGTGGCACAGGTATTTATAGAAATAATTAATACATTCATATCTATTATTAAACGATTTTAATAATTGAAATAATTAATTTTAGAGTGACAAGGATTATGATCCATTCGCTGACAGAAGAAGACCCACCATAGCTGATCGCGAGGACGAATACCGTCAAAAGCGTCGTCGTATGATCATTTCACCAGAGCGTGTTGATCCATTTGCCGAGGGTTGGTATTATCATTCTCTATCTATGGATAACTGTAACTGCAATGGACGATCTAGATCCAAAAGATCCATATGCAAAGTAAAGCATTAGCTGATACGCAAGTGACAATCAAAACGGCCTCACAAAAACCTATAGATATCAAAGTCCTTGTCTATCAGTTATGCCACTCTTTACATGCAGAAATTTAAGTATCTAAGTTAACGTGTTGTTACAAGCCGAGTTATATATTAAGCCTTCTCACGCCTGAGAGTTCTCTTTTGCATCACTTTTTCTAGTTACATTTGATACACTGTATGTCCTTCCATCGTAGGATGTCATACTTAATGATAATGCTGCACCATATACTGTAATGCAAGAGATCAATTCCAATTCTTTCTTTTTCACCTGGACAAATCTTATGGTCTTTTAAATTATATCTCAACTTCTCTGGCATTACTTGTATAGGGAGCATGCTATATGTTATAGCATTGCGAATATCAATGTGGTTGCAAACGAAGCGAATGAATGAGTCTCTTCCGTAACACATTACTAATGTGAACATTCTTTTTCCAATCTTAGTGACGGTCAGCACATTCGGATCATCTGCTTACCGAGGAATCTATGTCGAAGGTTAAGCGACCACGAGTCGTAGTCTTCCGTAATGAGTCCGTTCGTCCAATTGACACGACAAAACACTAATCGTTTAAAAAATATAAAAGAATAATGATTCCATCATTTCACATCACAAATGGTTTACCACATACTTTCTTTGAGTTTCTTCAGATTCTCTGAATAACGTTTATCCAACAATGTCACATGGCTATAAAGAATTTCTCTCTGTTGTTATGTCGTGTCAGGCGGTTCGATCAGACGTCCTTTTAAAGGCAGTTACTAGAATGAGTGGTCCGAATGCATATATTATTAATAACGAGAATGAGTTGATTTTTAGATGGCTAAAGTATTTTTCGATGCGGAAGACTTGAGCGGGAATCTTAGCTCACTGCGTCGACGACGAATCTTCACGTACGTATGGCAAAATGTCGACTACTGTTGCAGCTCTCGTTATAGATACGCGATTTTAATAATAAATTAATGGATATAATACCTTCATCTGAGCTCGTTATAAGATCGTTGCGAATGGTAGAATATTAAAGGGAGCGAATTCAGTAGTCGCTTTAGAGTATCGCCGACTGTTCTGGGCGTTCAACAAGTTAATATACAGTCTATTATTGATGTCAGGAAGATTCTTTCCATATACAGTCGAACAATTATCGTACGATCCGACTAACTGTTACGCTTTGCGTGACGTTTGATTAATGGTTACAGGCGGTAAGACACCGGACATCGGATCTAGGACTTATACGGAGATTATGCGAGAGCAGCTGCTCAAAGGAGAAGAAACTGAGGTGTGTAAAATTATTTTAATGAGGATAGAGATACGTTAGAATGGAGAAATTAATTATTTACCGTTGTGTATTAATTGATTGTTTAGTTGAGAAAAAAACTGGTGGAGAAAGCGAAGGATGGCACACTGAAAGCCAATGGAGAGCCAAAACCTGCTCCTAAAAAACGTGGTCGGTGGGATCAGACTGATGACGCTCCTACGCCAAAAAAATCAACTGGCACAGCTGCTACACCAACTTCTTGGGACAATGCGGATGTAAGAATGATATTTTTTGGTTTTTCTTTTTTTTTTTTTCTTAATAGTAATTTTTCTTTCTGGAGTTACGCTTTGTCTTATTTATCCAGGTAACTCCTGCTGCTATACGGTGGGATGAGACACCAGGTCATGGCAAAGGAGGTGAAACTCCTGGCGCCACACCTGGTGTTAGTACCAGAATGTGGGATGCTACTCCAGGGCATGCGACTCCTGGTGCGGTTACTCCTGGTCGAGAGACTCCTTCGCATGAAAAGGCTGTCTCCAGTCGGCGAAACAGATGGGACGAGACGCCTAAAACAGAAAGAGGTAAGTGGCATTGAATAGGAAAGACTGGTGCTCCTTATTTACAATGCGTTTGATAAATATTAATTTATTGTTTTGGGTTTGATTATAGAAACGCCAGGACACAATAGCGGTTGGGCTGAGACGCCCAGGACGGATCGTGTGGCTGGAGATTTGATCCAGGAAACACCTACGCCGTCTGCAAGTAAACGCAGAAGTCGTTGGGATGAGACACCATCTAATCAAACTCCAGGATCAATGACACCGCAGACTCCAGCCACACCTTTGACTACTCCGCATCAAAGTTCTATACTGACTCCTAGTGGAGTCACTCCGACAGGACCAAAAGCAATGGGATTGGCCACTCCGACACCTGGACATCTCATGTCCATGACTCCTGAACAACTTCAGGCTTATCGTTGGGAACGAGAAATTGATGAACGTAACAGACCACTTTCGGATGATGAACTGGATGCTATGTTTCCACCAGGATACAAAGTTCTTCAACCGCCTGCTGGTAATTTAACTTATTTCTATGTACTAATTGGAATACGCAATGCATCGTGTTGATTGACATTTTATTTATGTTTCAAGGATACATACCCATCAGGACTCCTGCCAGGAAACTTACAGCAACACCTACTCCTGTTGCCGGAACTCCTCATGGATTTTTCATCCAGACTGAAGATAAAAGTGCTAAATTCGTGGATAACCAACCAAAAGGCAATCTTCCTTTCATGAAGCCCGAGGACGCTCAGTACTTTGACAAACTTCTAGTGGACGTTGACGAAGAGTCTTTGAGTCCTGAGGAACAGAAGGAACGTAAAATCATGAAGCTTTTGTTAAAAATAAAAAACGGTACACCACCCATGCGTAAAGCTGCGCTGAGGCAGATCACCGACAAAGCCAGAGAGTTTGGTGCTGGTCCATTGTTCAATCAGATTCTGCCGCTTCTTATGTCACCCACATTGGAGGATCAGGAACGTCATCTTCTTGTCAAAGTCATTGATCGAATACTCTACAAACTTGATGACCTCGTAAGACCCTACGTTCACAAAGTAAGTACAACGATTTGTTCAGATCTAAAACTAAATTATTTCACGTAGAAAACTTCTCTTTTTAACTTGTTAATTCTTGTACGCAGATCTTGGTCGTTATCGAACCATTGCTTATCGATGAGGATTACTATGCCCGTGTCGAAGGTCGTGAAATTATATCCAACTTGGCTAAGGCTGCAGGGTTGGCCACAATGATCTCTACAATGAGACCCGACATTGACAACATTGACGAATACGTCAGGAATACCACAGCCAGGGCCTTCGCCGTCGTTGCATCAGCTCTTGGAATTCCATCGCTGTTGCCTTTTCTAAAGGCTGTATGCCGTAGTAAAAAATCCTGGCAGGCTCGACACACTGGCATAAAGATTGTTCAGCAAATAGCAATTCTCATGGGCTGTGCAATTTTGCCTCACTTGAAGAGCTTAGTAGAAATCATTGAACACGGTAATTATTAAGTGGTACACATTTATCGCGTATATTGACAAGTATTTATTTAAATATTTATTTTCTTTATTTCTAGGACTGGTCGATGAGCAACAAAAGGTTCGTACTATCACAGCTTTGGCTATTGCTGCCTTAGCTGAAGCTGCGACTCCCTATGGTATTGAAAGTTTCGATTCTGTTCTAAAACCATTGTGGAAAGGTATAAGGACTCATCGTGGAAAGGGTTTAGCTGCTTTTCTCAAAGCTATTGGTTATCTTATCCCTCTTATGGACGCCGAATATGCGAACTATTATACTCGTGAAGTGATGTTGATTCTTATACGAGAGTTCCAATCGCCTGACGAGGAGATGAAGAAGATTGTATTAAAGGTAGACGATAGAATAAATCATTGGCGTCTTCGATTTAGGAAGTAATTTTATTTTAACGTTTAAATTAATTTATTTCAGGTCGTTAAACAATGTTGCGGTACCGATGGTGTCGAAGCGCAATACATAAAGGACGAAATTCTTCCACACTTTTTCAAACATTTCTGGAATCATCGTATGGCACTTGACCGTAGAAATTACAGACAGGTATCAAAAATATTTTTTTATCATTTGATAAGGTATTTCTCTTTTAATTTTTCAATTAACAACAAATATTATTCAGTTAGTAGACACCACTGTGGAGATAGCCAACAAAGTTGGCGCTTCAGAAATCATAAATCGCGTAGTCGATGACCTTAAGGATGAAAATGAGCAATACAGAAAGATGGTCATGGAGACAATTGAAAAGATTATGGGTAATTTGGGTGCGGCCGATGTGGATTCTCGTCTGGAGGAACAACTCATTGACGGAATCCTTTACGCTTTTCAGGAACAGACAACTGAGGTAAGTGAGAAGAATGAAGATATGAAACTTTGATTTTAACCATAGTTGTTTAAGATTATCGTATTATACTCTTTATAATTAATTTAGGACGTGGTGATGCTCAATGGCTTCGGTACTATTGTCAATACATTGGGAAAACGTGTAAAGGCTTATCTACCTCAAATTTGTGGTACGATTCTCTGGCGATTGAATAACAAATCGGCCAAAGTTCGTCAACAGGCTGCGGATCTTATATCGCGAATTGCAGTCGTGATGAAGACTTGTCAAGAGGTAAAATATTATTTACTATGATCCCTCAAATTTTTTTTCGATAATCATAATCTTCAATGCTTGTTTTCAATTATTAGGAGAAACTTATGGGACATTTGGGTGTTGTCCTTTACGAGTATCTAGGTGAAGAATATCCTGAGGTACTTGGCAGTATTCTTGGAGCTTTGAAGGCTATTGTAAATGTAATAGGAATGACAAAGATGACTCCACCTATAAAGGATCTACTACCTCGTCTGACGCCGATCCTCAAAAACAGACACGAGAAGGTAAAAAAAACCTCGATTAAATGAAATTCGTCCCAATAGCGAGCACGGTAAATTATATATGTGATTGTTCTCATTACAGGTGCAAGAAAACTGTATTGATCTTGTTGGAAGAATAGCAGACAGAGGTCCAGAATATGTTTCAGCCAGAGAATGGATGCGCATTTGTTTTGAATTGTTGGAACTCTTGAAAGCTCATAAAAAAGCTATTCGAAGAGCCACAGTTAATACTTTCGGTTACATAGCTAAAGCTATCGGGTGAGTTTGTTCACGTTAATTATCTTTTTACATATTCGAGCAATTAAAATAAATCAGCAATTTTTTTTATAATTTCTATCACAGCCCGCACGACGTTCTCGCGACGCTTTTAAACAATCTGAAGGTGCAGGAGAGACAGAATCGCGTTTGTACTACTGTCGCAATAGCCATCGTAGCTGAAACTTGCAGTCCATTCACAGTACTACCAGCCCTGATGAACGAGTACAGAGTTCCTGAGTTAAATGTGCAGAATGGAGTACTAAAATCCTTGTCGTTCTTATTCGAGTACATCGGTGAGATGGGTAAAGATTACATCTATGCAGTGAGTCCTCTCCTGGAAGATGCTCTCATGGACAGGTAAGTCATCGATGAGTACTTGATATAAAACGATTAATAGTTACCTGACAATAATTGATTATTCATTACAGAGACCTGGTACACAGGCAAACAGCCTGTGCAGCAATAAAACATATGGCACTCGGAGTCTATGGATTTGGTTGTGAAGATGCTTTAATTCATCTCCTGAATCACGTATGGCCGAATGTTTTCGAAACTTCCCCGCATCTGGTACAAGCTTTCATGGACGCCGTGGATGGTCTTCGTGTCGCTCTAGGTCCGATTAAGATACTTCAGTATACGCTACAAGGATTGTTCCATCCTGCGCGGAAAGTGCGCGACGTTTATTGGAAAATATATAATTCGCTTTATATCGGTGGTCAGGATGCACTAGTCGCCGGCTATCCCAGAATCATGAATGACCCAAAGAATCAGTATATCAGGTACGAGCTCGATTACGTCTTGTAATCGGATGCTTGGGAGCGTCGTTCTTCTGTACATTAATAAGTTCTATTCCGTAGCATAATCAGGTTTATTATTTGTTTGTAATATTGCACCTAGCGTTAGGGCAGAATAAAGTACTCGATGTTATTTATACCCGGACTAAGTTCACTGTCGATGATGATTTTAAAATCTGTCGTGTTGACAGCCTCGCGGTGAGAAAGTCGATACATCAGTGTCAATAAAGAATTCTTCTGTCTGCAAAAGTCTATTTCTTGTTTTAATTTTCCTTGAGAACTTCTGGTAATGCAATTTGCATCGCCATCACACGTAACTTCTGCCATAAGAATTTTCGATTGTGGTGCCATCTGCACGTGAATCATTCATCCCACTGGCCAGTTTTATACGTCGCTTCTTATTGGATCATTTAAAAAGCACGTTACGAAAGTAACGCTTTGGAGTGCTTCGGAGCAATGTAATTGTGTTCAATTATAAATATTTAAAGATTTTAATAATTTGTATATTCAGTCATGGATGGTGATATTGAAAATATTCATAAGATCCTGTTAGACGCACAATTACCATCCACAATATCTGACATAAGAAATCCCACTGAGGAGTATGTGATTAATCTTCTAACAAGTTTCTTAGCACGATTTCAAGTCGATACCAATGCTATACAAAAGGTATGGTGAAATAATACTGTACTTAAACTATTAAAAATTATATCTAATGTTTTGTAAATTTTAGCCAACTTTCGAGCAATTGCAGAAATTATATTATGCCGAAGCTTACGATAGCATAATTGGAATTGTCAATCTGAAAGCAACGATATCTGGAATCTCTAAAAAACTATTTCTCAAGGATTTCAGTCTAACAGATATCACAAGTCCTGGTGCGTCCACCTAGATTCTAGATGCATAAGAACAATGTGATAAAACTTCTTGAATTACAGGACCAAAACTGCTTAGAAGACAAGCCAAATTTATATCTAACTTTGTCATATACTCAACAAACAAACTCTCTGATATAAATGATGATATACAAGCAATCTTAAATAGACGTCAAACTCTTGAAGACTTAATAAAAGAGAAAAATGATGTTATAGAAAAAGCTAATCATGAAGCTCTTTATACATCTAAACAATTAGCCAAGGAAGAAAAGGTATCATAACTTAGTAATTTCTTCTTTTTCTTTACTGATGTGATATCCGTTTACAAAATACTTATAATGCTCTTGTATCAAAGTTAAAAAAAGAAATAAACGAAGTTCGTCAGAGGGTAGAAGCAAACAAACGTAAGAAAATACAACTTGAATCAACACTCAAAGAAACACAAAACGATCAACGAGAAGTAGCAATGGAGCATGGTGCCTTAAAAGCAAAGGCCTTAAAAGTAATGAAATTTCAAACTAAAGTAATAAATCTGTTCAATAATCTGTTGTAATAATCTGTCTGCTAATAAAGTAATAAATCTGCAGGAAGCGAAACTCATAGCTAAGCTAGAAGCTGACGTAGTGACCAGCCCAGAAGATTATCGAAACCACTTACAACAACTGGAGCAACAGAGTAAAGAGAAGTCAGAGCATCGTGAAAATATGCAGGAAGCAATTTCCGCAAAGAATAACTTGATTGAGAAATTAGAGAAGATTATGGCGTTTGTACAGGAGCAACACAGCAAATTTCCCGAGATAAAAAATACGCTTAGCTCTTTGAAGTAAGTCAAAAAATACTTTCCTTTCTTTGTCAACCAATAAAAATCACCATGAAGATCATTAAGGTAATTGTAAATTCAAAGGGATGCCGAGACGAATGCCGAAACTATGAAAAAGAAAGTTGAAGAATTAGATATGGATATTGCAAAAATCATTCAAGAAATGGAACAGCACGAAAATCAATACGGATCTGATGAAATCAAAGAGATACGAGCGATGAGCGAACAGCAACTATCTCCACTACGAATCCTCAAGTCCGAACTGTCCAAGTAAATGACATTAAAATAGTTAACTATACTCGTGAACTATGAATCGTGCCATATATGATCATATGACTTCCTTGCATCACTTTCTTCCAGTGAAAATAAAATTGCCAAAGAAAACTTCGAAAAGGAGCACGAGCGTCTGCACGAGATTCGTCTGGAACGAAATCAGCTAGCCGAGGACATTCTCAAAGTACAGGAAGACATTAAAAAATTTCTGAAAGATTGTCAAGAGCTATACGACAGGGAAATAGAGAGTGTAAGTTAAACATAGCATAACAAACCTTATCGAATAGTAGAAAAAAAAATATATATATATATATCATACATTCTAATTGCAGAACCAGAAGCTACGAGATGCGCTACTTAATCCATAAACACTCGAATCCTTCCATATTTAATTGATCAATCATATTTTGTATTATTTTATTAAATAAGTAAATATAAATACAATTTTACTTAATACACTATAATACTTTAATATAACCATCGTATCAATACAATCGCGGTCGATGCACAAAGTATACGAAATAAAATATCCACCGACAGCAACGATATCAATAAACCAAATAGTATCTATTCGTTAATTCATTTTCTTATCAGTAATAAATTGTAATATATATATATATCTATACAGTTACAGTCAATCAATTGTACACTCGCGCGTGTATTTATGATATTAATGTTTTAGGTGTATATATATATATACCTATGTATAACGTGTATACATACTACATTACCTACGAGTATCTCTAATGCCGTGACGGATCTAACACGATAAAATCACAATAAATTATTACATTTAACTTGTACAATGCAATTATAATAAGTTTTTCTTCACGGCGAGACATTGTTGCGTAACGTAAAAACGGATAATATCGTCGCGCGGCTTACTCAGGACATTCGACGTTTTTAAACGAACGACAAAGCCAATAGGCGTCGGCCGAATCGCGACAAAAGTGAGGGCACACCGAGGCATACCATCTATATTTTTCCTCCTTTTTTTCTTCTTCTAAATAACTCTTTTTTTTTCCTTATCCTTTGTACAAAACCGTGTGATATGTATACACTCAACGTAGTGCAGAATCATGTAAGCGTGAACACACGTCCCGTTGAGTAGTGCAATGATTCGCATTATCCTCTACATTGTCATTCTTGTTATGGTCTACTTAATTAAATGCAGCCTGGAAAAACGAATGACAATGATAATTCGTGCCGACAATGTTCCCTGGGTTAACGACATTCCAATTGAACAAATTGGTCGGTCGCTGTCAGAATAATCACAATATGTATAAGTATATACATATATATGTGTGAAGTCTGCTGCAACATGAATGACAAAGAAATTTTTTCTCAAGTCTTTTAATATAGTCTTGCGTGATATGTTGACTCGTAGGTTTGCCTCGTAGATATCCAATTGCCTGTGGCATTGGATAACAATGAATCATTAGCGGAGATACGCGAGTCATGTGCCCTACTACTACTATCCGATATGAGAATGCTGAGAAATGCAACTGGTGCAGTCATTAATGGATCTATGGGATATAGATTATTAAGTTGCATTTCGATATTGATTATATTTGTGCCTCTGTCGGTGAGAGAGAGAACAAGAAGAAAAAAAGAGAGTAAGATATCCTCTTGGAAGAAATATTTTTCAAATTCTCTTAGTACTACTAAAAGGAGCTACCAGTTTTAATTGTAATTCCAGAAGGATAGACTTCGAGACTAATAATTGGTTTTAAAATGGTCCTTCGGAGCAGAGAAAGCATAGCTTGTAAGTTCAGTGAGCTCGATGCAGCTTGCGAAGACTAACTGACAGATGTTATAAATGATCATGCTATCCAGAAAGTATATATATATATATATCTCTCTCTCTTTCTCTTGAAGTCGAGAGATAATAGGGGGAGATCAATTAGTGGAAGCGTTGCGAGTAAGTGTCTCGATAAATCAGCGTTAACTCTAGAAATACTGTACAACGACGAGAGAAGTATCTGGTAGTTCTGGAGACAAGACAGTGGTACAGGCGACGAGGATGCTTCTCGTTGCAGCTACTACCTGTCAGTTTAATATTGCCAGAACTCAAAGATACTCTCTCACTGGTTAATAGAAAGGGATTCTCCTATCTTATTACTCTCTGGTTAATAAAGTACAAAAGGTTTGTCGATAGAGTCTATCGTGGAATAGAGAGTTCCACGTGAAGACGTTACGCGCCTTTCCCGTGTACATTACTTTTGACATCACCATCGCCAGGCTAATTAAACCGGCTAATTATAAAACCGGGGCCGCCTTAAAGTTTACGCAATGGATCGGTATAACCTGCCCGAGCTGCCTCTCTTACGTCACGCACTCACAAACAACACTCCGCGTCCTTCTTTTTCTTATTCCTTAATGTTCTATTCTAGTTCCCTATTATCGGTCGTCTTGGTCGATGGGTGTAACCAAGAAAAATAATTCTCTGGTACCGTACATCTATGTTATCTCAGTCTTTAAAACCAATGAAATTTAAAATAATTTCAGAGCCAGCGTCTTGGAGTAATTTAAGACACGCTGAAGGAAAATAATGTCATTGCAGATGAGAGATGGTATAGTTGGGTATCAGAGAATTATGTCTTGTACATTTTCTTTTTTTTTTGTTTCTTATATTGTTACTTGGAGGACCATTTGGACGTCGGTCTCCCGTTACTTGAACCGAGTGGTGAAATTAAAAGTTTTGCTGCCAACTAAACGCCGGTAAGCTCGACAGAGCTGCGTGGAAAGTACGGTACCGTCTCCAAGGAATATTCTTTTATAAGGTTTTATTAAAAAAAAAAAAAAGTAAGAGCCAAGAGAACCCAACTAATTTATCATATAAACCTAAAGTATAGTATAGTTTGGTTGCTCTCCCGATGTTAAGTTTACTCTCACTTCCAGGATGCAAATATTTACTTGGAAGAGAATAATATTAGGTTGTGTAGAGCATTTGTGCAATATTGACAGAAGTAATAATATTTAATAATAACTGGTGACGGTATTTTCTTTTCCACCTGCTCTCCGTCGAGGTGTGCTAATTAATGAAACGCATGACAATTACAGGGCTCTGCCTATACGAGTGGTTGATTTTGTTTGCGCCATAGTTAAATCAATTCTAACTTCTGTTTTACGATAAAATAGCTGCCGAATGTTTAATATATCCTCGACAATGATTATAAGCAAGAATCAATGGTCTTGTCTGAATGGATACAAAATAACAATGATTTTCGTACGAAAATAACCATAGTGGGCGCAGGAGATTTATATTCGATTCATGAAAATAATATCCTTTCCTCAATCTCCCTCAGACTAAAAGCCAAACAGTTTTGTGTTAATTTCAATGGAGGCGCTCGTTATTTCTTTTCTTAATTTTAAGGTCACGCTTATTGCTATGTCCACATAAATAATGTTAATTTATCAAAAATATCATAAGTTTTGGCTAAAGTAAACGACGCCCTTGCGATGGTTGGGGACGCACTTAAATAATAAATTCAAAGGTATTCCCTAGAGCGTATGTTGTCCACATGTATATATAACATAAAAAAAAGAAAAAGAAAAATTCACATTATGGCGCAAGGCATTTAAGAATCTTTACGAATGCAAGTGAAAATCTTCATTGAACAAAATTGAGTGCTAAAGAAACAATGTAAGTCAAAGAAAAGGGAACATATCATTGGAAAAAGTCATCGTCCGAAAATTCTGGCTGGAATGATTAACAACTCTCAATACAATTGCAAAATCGAATGATCCTCGTTCAGATATTGTATCGCGATACTGTCTGTCCAATAGTAAATTTCAACATGTCCCGATAGCTCTCGTGTGAAGGGCACCAAAAAAATGCAATCGTCAGTCAAATTTCCACAGTTGGAGTGTCGTTAAGATCATTAAATCCATCATCCGAAAATTGATTTCTCATCGAGTCTCACAGTGGACAGTAACGTTAATTTCGTGTCTATTTTCGTCGTTTAACAAACATCAGGGTCGCGATTAAAATTAATGAACACCCTGTGTGCAATGGCTCCGGGTAAACAGAGTAAGTGGTATGTAGGATCCTATGAACGTCCCAAAAACATAACAAATGATTCTGTTAACAAAAAAAAAAAAAAAATTTAATCTAATCAATGATCTCGAAAAATCAAGGAAAAAACCTGCGACGGCCGACGGCAACAAAGTGTCCGATGAGTAATGAAGTGCAGGACATTGTTACGTATGCAGGCTAGAAAATATCTCACGAGGAACTGGCGTGAACTTTATTATTTTGTGCCATTAGACCGGTCAGATATATCCCCATTTTATACTGGTACACTGGGCCAGTAATAGATTAAAAAAAATATTTTATCCCTGCATTCTCCCACCAGTCCCCCAGTAGACACGAATATCCGAGAATTTCGCGTGTACACTACGCGATATAGAGGTCTTTCCATAGAGATAGATAGAAAGAGAGAAACAGACGGTTGTACAAAAATTATTCACTCGGTCAGACGCATTATCAGACATACCGTTGATTCGTCGGACTCTCGACCCGCGTGTAGAGTTCCGCGTAGAGTTCCGCCGCCGATGGGAAATAGAAGTGCCAATCTCATCTAGAGGACAACGTCGGGCAGGGAGCAGTGCCACTAGGCGAGCTGCGTACCACTCCTTCCATGGTGGCCAACGCCCATCATAGAACCAGCCCCACCACCCCCACCAATATCATCGCGTACGATCTTCCTTTCCTTATAGTAGATTTCTTCGCTTTCCTTATCGCACAGTAGAAGGACAGCTCCGCCAAAGAGAAATATTGCGGCACCCCAGCCAACTCCGTATGCCCAACCAAATTCCCACATGGGACGGTTTCCTGATACGAATTAATTTGACATAATCAGGAATACTAAACTAGATTTTGCCGATGCATGTGAGAAATGGTACTCACCAAGATTAAGCTCTGCTGCAAAGCAAACAGGGTATATGACCAGGGCAATCAGCAAAGACACCACTGTAAAGAATAGTAAACATAAATTATATTGAGATTGTAGTGGAGGTAATTTATATACAGATTTATAAAGGGGGGTAGTGCATTCATAAATACTTACAAGCAATTCCCATGCAGAAGACTGCAAACCGATAATACTTGTGCTTGTCACGATGATCCTGTGAACGGAGACCAAGCCCTGTGAGAATTGTTGCTGCAATATCAGCCAGGAGGCAAACCACACAGAGTGCCGCAGCAGCTCTGATATATTCTGCACAAAAATATATTAACAGCATTAATTTATCAAACAAATACCAATTGATTTACATAAAGAGTGTATGAATTACAACTGACCAGCATCTCTGGCTTGATAGCATCCTGCAGGCTCATTCATATTAAATGGCAATGGAGTAGGTGCACCTTCTTCGATACAATGTGCAAAGAGTCCTTGTCTCCATCCAAGAGACATTAACCAATCGGTAGATGCCAATCCCATAATCATTAACAGAATGACAATCACTCCGCATATGAAGGCGATTACCTAAATAACAAATAAATGTTGATATTAAATACAGAGCAACTACTACCTCCACGTCGAACAAGAAAAACTTAAACGTTTCAGAAGATGTTTCTCTCAAAAATCAATTAATGCTGCAAACGAAACACAATCCAAAATATGAATAAAAATACATGCTCTTCCACGCCGTCCAACCCAACTACTAACTAAACTAAGCCATGATGGCTACCTGTGAAAGCGCGCAGAAAAATCATGACAGGAAAATTACCTGAGCAATCTCATTCTCTCCCATGTGGTCCTCGGCGACGGTATACATGATCATTGTGACGTTCCGTTAAATTATAATCAATTTGCCAGTTAACAAAATGCAATCTAAATATTCTGGCACCTTCTTTCCCTCTCAGTAAGATTTACGGCACATCGTATACCCCGCCATGGAGCATTGAACGAGGGTGAGATGAGAACATTTAGATAAACCAGTCACGGACGGAGTAACCCCTTCGTAAGTCTTATTTACAATTTAAAGATCCAACGCTCGCAAAATATTCATCGAATTGTCACCCCGAAAAACGATCCGGTTTTTTAATAAAATTTATGTCATTTAATCGAGTAACGAAAGCCGCCCTTTGACAGCAGTAGCCATCTTTATTTTAACTTCGATCGAGCGGGGGTTGCAGGATCCCAATAGGGTAGCTGTGTTACATGAAGGGTGGCGACCTCGCGGCTTCTTCGTAGAATTTAACCAGAAGAGAAGAATAGCGTGTATATATGTATATATATTCATTACGCAATTATTTACTCAACTTCATTATCTTCTGACTTTAAGCGATAAAGGGTAGTTTTTTATTATTATTTATATTATTTTTATGAAGATAATAGTACTTAGGTCTTTTTTATTTATCTTACCTTCAATGGTCTGGTGATTGTCACCGTTTCGATTGTCGTAGTTTGAGGCATTTTGCTTTTAAGTAGAAAGGCTGGAATAGAAAAGAATTGGCAAAATAAAAAAATCTTGTCAAACAAAGAACACAAAACAGTTTGCCCTATTGTTTAAAGGGATTGGATTTCTTGTATTCTGTTTCTACGTGAACGTCTTGACTGGACATTCGGGTCAAGCCATGGTGTAGGTCATGGACCACAAAATGGAAACCAAGCACAAATATAAACAGAACAAAGAAGTAAACTTCTTTTGTGCTTTACTTAAATAATCCTTAAAAGAAACGACCATAAGAATGCAAGCGCGTATGAGTCAAACTTATAACAGATTGTAGCAATCTTTGAAAATAAATGCTAACCTCAAAGAACAAAGAGCAAACGATAGTTTTGGATAATGATGCGTAATCCCAAAGAATAGGAAGGACTGATAATTTTGCTGTTATTAGTATTAAATTATTTCATAATCAGTTATCAGCAATCGACGGTATAAGCCAGTTGTGATAGTTTTAATGGATTTTTATGTATTTACGTTAAAGTTAGTAGTCGCTTTATTTAACACTTTCGTTAATGTCAACCTCGATTTAATGGACCGTAATGGACACAGCGTTTTTTGAACTTACAATCACAGCTTTTCTTCTTGTATAATTATTAATACATCGTTCTCATCACGGGCGAGTCTCTTCTTAGTCACCGTCGTTCACAGAACCCACTTGAACGGTTGATTAATATACACTGGTTAAATACCGACTTGTAGATGTTTACATGAACGTAAAAGAACGTAAACGACAGTATAGTTGTCCTTTTGAGGTTGGGCACTCTCACTTGGACGGTACGTCACAAAAGAGAACGTATGAGAATTTTTAGAAAAATATAAAGCCAACTTCACACCCAGCGTACATACACCTGCCGTTGTGGAATACGTAGAGATACTGATTTATGTAATCGGATTTACGAACCTTGGATGACTGTAGGGTTGATTCACGTAATAAAATTAGGGCAGATCTCTATACGAGTGTTTTCGTTCGTCGGATGATTATAGTTGATTTTAACCCATTGTTCTTATGGGGTAAAGTTTATATGTAGCTACAGTAAAATGCTGGTGTACGATTGGTGGATTCTGTTGGATTGAACGTTATAATTGGTTGTAGATTCCATTAGGTGACCAGTGCCACTCGTGAATTATTGTGTAATATCCTATGTCAAAAGTTTGAATTTTAAGAGCACGTTGTTGTAGCGGCAGTCAACAATCGATAAGTGTTAGAAAAACGTGGAAGAATACTGTAATCCTAGTTCGATCTACCATATTCTGGCACTTGGCCCTCTACGAGGGCATAAAGCCATAAGGAACAAGAAGAAGAAGAAGAAGAAGATCTACCATATTTGAAGTGCTAACAAGTGTAACGTAATCAGATACAACGTGCTTGTGTGATTGTACGGATCTAGTTTGTAATAAGTTTAAACAATCCTAAATTATTACAAATATTGGGTGTAGTTATTGTGTATACAAAGTTTGTATTCCTACAGTTATCTATATTATCAAGGATAACCATGATCTAATTTTTTTGCACGGTACAGTATACTTTATTTTAAACATTAATTTTTCGTAGGTAAGAATGAAGTTTTTCACGGAATCTGCAACACGTTGTGCAGCTCGTATAGGCACATTGTCTGAAATAGAAAGAATGCCTGACCTCATTTTTGAAACACCTTTATTATTAATTTATACAAAGGTAATTACTTATCTTTACGAAGGAAGAAAGAAGTGTTTTATTATATATTTCATACTTCATTTTAATTTTTAGAGAGGTTGCGTACCTCATTTGACTAAAGATGTTCTTAAGATGGTAACTACCGAACAACAGTTTCTCTCCGTGTCTCTGCCGTCGACAATTACTATGGCTGAATTTGTGAAGAAGACTCCTTCATTTACAGATTTTGTTAGCATGCAGGTACGATGAGTACATATAGAAATGTTATACTTGAAAATATAGTTCTTGATTATATGTTTTAGGAGTATCCTACATTCCTCTCGATTCATGATCCTGCAGAAACCACTACATCTGGTCATCAAGAAAAAAACTCCATTTCAGTATGGTCAAAGCATGGAAGGCACCTTTTATCACCAGATTCATATATGGATATAGTAGAAACATTCAAACCTGATATGTACGTTGCTCTATGTGATGGAGACACAGACGAAAAAAGTAGTGCAAAACGTATCTCAAAATCAATAGAACGAAGTAAAACTCAACTGGAGACATGTTTATTACGACATAATAGCTCAAACACTATAAAATCAAAGGGCATATTGGGAGCTATTGAGGGTGGTTACAATTTACATGCTAGAGAAAGATATATAAACTACTTAAAAGATAAAACCCTTTTAGGGTATGTTATAGATGGATTACATAAGAATGGACCACAAGTACAAAAAATAAATACAGACCAAATAAGAAATGTGATAGAACATACCATAGTGAGTATTCCATATTTATCATTACGATATATAAAGAATATATTATATCTCCCCACTTGTTTTCTTATTTATAGAATCTTTTGCCCACTGATAAATTAAGAGTTTCCATGGGCAGTTGGAACCCAGCTACACTTGTTGATCTAATTGACATGGGAGTAGATGTGTTTGATTCTTCGTATGCATATTTGGCTACGGAGAAGGCAACTGCATTGACTTTTCTATGTGATCATCAGCCTACTGACAATCACCACGCATCTCATGTTATATCAGTGGCAGAAAATAAGTATGCTGATGATTTTACCCCGATATGCAAGTCATGTGAATGCTTAGCATGTCAAAAGTACACTAGAGCCTATCTTCACCATTTATGTAACAGCAAGGAACTCTTACTATTAGTACTTTTAATGATGTACGTATTATATATACTATAACCTTCTAAAAATGTTTAATCATAATAGTTCCATCTTGTATTTCAGACACAATATGCATTATTATCTTCAATTCTTCAAAACCATTCGAAAGCATTTAAAGGAAGGTACGTTTAAAGAATTCCAAAAGAAGATTCATTTGATTTATGACAAAAAAGAAGAAAGCTGAGACTTAGGTATTATTTATTTAAATAAAAATGAGTATCATGAAAATGGCATGAACAATTACAAATAATATATAAAATACTATTCCGGTAAAAAATTTGGATCTAAATAATTATATGAGGAACTATTAAAGCTTTGTGGAAAATAGTCCGTGTCGTAACTCTTTGTACTCTGTGGTGGTCTTACGGCAGTTAATTTGTGAGAAACCGGATGTATTGGATGTTCTGTTTCCAACTGAACAACAGCACAATCAGCGCAGAGATCAATTCCATTTTCACATTCTGCACAATGCCATCTTGTCCCTTTAAGAGGATCTTCACCACAAACTGAACACTGCAAATGGTCGTGTATAAAGTTGTGCAATGTATACATGTAATATCATTGCGAACTTGTTTGTATCTCGTATTGAATTACCTTATATCCAAAATGTTGATAAAGAGATGATGGATCTTCCTCTTTTTCAACTTTGACCTGTCTTAACAATTCTATTTGCCGGAGCTCTGAATTATCCTCTGTAGCACCGTTTCCACAATCATCCTCCTGATGAAATCATTAAGTTATATATATTTGGCGAAAGAAGCAGATTTTGCAAGAACAAATTACTCACAGACTCTTCAGTAACAAATTGGTCTTTCGTGTCTTCACCGATTGCAAAGGACATATCCTGATGCGGAAAGAATGTCGAACGTCTAAACAGTAGATAGTTATTGCGTTGATGACGATGACTCAAACTTCTTTTAACATCTAATTTTACTTTAGGTCCACGTCCTGGAATAGGTAGTCCAGCCCGAAGCAATTTAATAAAATACTTTTGCACACGACTAGAGACTTGTTTCGGAGTTCGATTTCCTAAAAGATAAAACATAATGCTATTATGATTTCTAAATTGAGAAAAAGCTATGGGACATGTAATTCTGAAAGCGTACCCAATGCATTAGCTATTTTTGTCCAACGTCGCATTTCTACTTCTTCTGGTGGGTACTGAATGAGAAGTTCTTCCAGACGACGTTGTTCTTCGGTTGTCCATAATTGATTGAAGGTCTCTGGTTTACTTTGATCAAATGCACGTCCGCGTACTAAAACCTAAATATAATTGGAAATAATATAGATTTTACAAGACCTAACGCGTTAGAATTCTAAGTAGAAAGACGCTGTATTTACCTTCCCATCGTCATGTTCTGTCTTAGTTTGTATTTGCGGGAGAACATGCCCGTGCCGTGTTTGAGGTCTCATTGAATTGTCAGGCAAAGTTATATTATACCGGGCCCAATCGATGTATGGAATTTCTGCAACTTTTTGTGGTCCGGGTAATTCAGGAAGATCTCCATTTTGCAATTGGGCTACAAAGGATATTGGATCCTTTGTAGCATTGCAACGGGCTGCTAAGAGCTTGTCTAGGTCAACTATTGCTTGTGTTCTTTGAGCCTCCAGTATAACAATCGTTTTGAGAAGTGCTGTATAATCTTTGTTTCCTTTCAAAGCCAAATGATCGGATTCGAAAAAGTATTCTCCATCACTTTCATCAGCGCTTTTCCCATCATTGGCTTCCATAGCCATTTTCTTTCTGTAATAAATATTTTGTGTATTGGCAATCCCATGCTCCATAAATTAATTATGTTTTAATTGATAAAGTATTGAATCTTAAAAACAGATTATATAATATAAATTCTTTAAGAAAATGATAAGAACTGATATTTGCCTATTTTGCTTTGATTATGGCCGATTATCATTTGTTAGTGTTAGCAATGTTTAAGTCTTTGTATGATTTAATAACATTTTCTACTTTGGCAAATGCTTGTAGAAAGTCATCTTCTTCCAATCCAAATCGTTTATATTGATGCAAGAATGCAGAATGTGTGTATGCATTCCAGGCTTTCTCTAAAAATGTATCCAGTGGCTTTTGGAGCTGGGAGTTATTTGTTATCAGGGCACAGAATTTTTCTTGATTAAGCAATCTACGTGTTTGATGTAAATGCTTAAATCGATCTACTTCAGAAATCCAATTTGTATATAATTCTTTTTCTTTTAATTCGTCACCAACAACAATCGGATCATTTCTCACAGACGTGCCACGAGTTATTAATAAATTTGATACTGATTGAGAATACATAAGGGATCTTCTAGCACTGAAACTTTGAGATGGCATTTTCGTTTCCACATCTACCAGTTCGTTATGATAACTGGGAATTCGTAGTGTTTGTTTAAGGTGACGTATATAAGCTTCCCATTTATAAGAAGTTTCATACACAGTACTCGATGCTGCAATATGCGGAGTACTTTTTATAGTGACCAATTTATAGCTTGGATGTGATGCTATCCTTGATATTAAATAGTTCAAATTTATTTGAGAATCTTCAAGTGGCTGAAAAAGAGCTGTTAACTTTTGTGATATAACCTCATTTATATCATATAGTTTTGCTTCTAAGTTTTTCAGTAAATTTGTACATATTGTATGTATTTGCTCATTTTCAAAAATAAACACAGCATCCGTTTCATCATAGAGCTTCGATAAAGTCAGTAACGAATTATAATTCTGAGTACCCACTTCTCCTGAGGTAAAAGGCAGTACAACAATACTTGCTACACTTTTAGTTGGAAACTCATTCCGCAGTAGCTCAGCTGTGTAACTACCAACACCAGATCCAGTACCACCCGCAGAACTCAAACAGAAAAGGATACCTTCAAAATGATCCAATCTCTCAATTTCATGTCTAACAGCTTCCACAGTTTTTTCTCCCAGATATTTGCCCTTCCTCCCATATCCAAATGCCCAATTATTCGCACATCCTCCTCCAGCATCGTAAACTATATTTTTCATATCATATCTCCACCCAGAATCTGCATCATTGCATATTTTGTTGACCACTTTCTGTTCCGCATCTACCAGAATTGCTCTTGCTAAATGTTCTCCATTTCTTGATACATCTTTAAACCATTTGTTATAAGTACTTTCAGCGTACTCTTTATTTCTTTGAGATGACACCCCGGTATTCAGAAAAGTTAAGTCAGCCAATATTTTGGAGTGAATAGTATGACCAAGCTGGTTACCACACTGGCCAAACTGTATTGTTAGCATTATCCTTGCTATTCACTTTATATCATTAAACGCATCTCCAATTACTTACCAATTAATAGAATGTAATATATGAAATAATATATATCGAAGACTCAACGGTATTAAAGGACTCTAGAGGTGGTGCGAAACGTTCAACAGAAATCAACGGCTAATGGACGAAGTTCCTCCTATTAGGACAATGTTGTTACACTAATGTCGCTTGTTGTATGTGTTTAAAAGGATCGCTCTCAGTTGACAAAAAATCAATGTCCAAAATCTTTATTTATAAAAAATGGCCTTCGCCAGAACCTCCAAAAAGCAGAATTGTCATATTCCAGAAACGGCACTGCCTAAACGCCACTTGTGTTCCTATTACTTAGGGTACCTATCACTGTATGTAGCAAAAACATATGTCCACCTGTGCGGAATATATTTACTGGTCCGTCCTGCTGCCGCAAGCAACAGGAACACAAATATCATTTAGGCCGCTTCCGGTTTTTATATGTATAGCAATTCTGACAAGTGACGGTTTGACAAATGACGGTTCTGGATATTGAGTTTCTCGCAAATAATAGGTAGTGACCTGCCAATAGAATCAGTTGTACCTATGTATTTATAATGAATTATAATAAGCTGTGTAGAAAATTTATACCTGCGACAAAACATTTTACAATCAATATTAATATTTTATAAAAAAAGAAACACGACGCTGATTCTTAAAAATTATTATTGTCATGTGTTATCTATAAGTGGTATAGTTCATGTGCTCTGATCATGTAAATAGATATTTTTTGGGGTTCTGGCACATCTCCTCATTGGAGTAGTCAGCCATAAGGAAAGGAAGGAACGGTTTTTTTTCCGGGAATTCCAATAATTAATTTATTATGCATAAACCTCAAGTGAATTTAATCAAGACAGTGTAATATATAGTTATTCAATTAGTAAGCATATCTTTAATTATCGTCACGTCTGTATTTTCATACTAAAGAAAAATTGATTTGTTCAATTAGATACAAAATTTTTAGACGTATGAAGAATTATTATGTATAGTGTTAATATGAAAATAAATTAGATATAATGATACGAAGATGAGTGAAGTCACAGAAAATACAATACGACCTGTTGCAAATTATGAAGAGTTATGTCTGGATGAAGTACCATCTGAGAATGAGACAGGTGACGAGAATGATTCTGAAAATAATGGAATACCAGTTGTTGATGTTGGTCATGGCGCCATTATTGTTAATATGGAAAACACTAGCAATGTGGAAGTTAAGCCAACTACACAGTTTTATGCACCAGTTACCATTCATCAATATTTAAATGGACATCCTCCGTCAAGTCAAAGTAGAAGTCATCCTAAGTTACCGATAAGCACAAATTCCAATAATTTACAGGAAGAATCAAACTCTTCTAGTAAAGGTATTATAATGTATTACATTATTACTATTTCAATTTTATACATCTTTTTTTATTATATTAATATCCAGTATATGTTTTAGCCAAATTATCTGAAAACGCTGATTCTGAAAATACTACAGGGAATATAGATTCGAATGTATCATGCTCAAAGACCTCCAATTCATATTGGAAAACAGCATATGTAGTATTCTTCTTAGCTACGCTTATGGTATGTGCAATTGTTCTTTATTGGACATTAAGTGATCCTTTGCCAAACGATAGTTCACCATCATCTTCGATCAAAGGTATACTATAATTAAAATAATTCTGGTTTTGTTACTCAATATTTCAATAACTTTTATTTTATTTTATAGATGAATCCGATTATGCCCTTGGTAATGGATTTAATATATTCACAAGAAATAGATGGGGTGGACGTCCCATCATAAATGAATCCAGCAGACCACTTGCTCACCCTGTGCCCTATGTTATTATAGGTCATACTGCAAGTAAATATTGTGACACAGTTTTAGACTGTTCGTCACTGTTACAAACAATTCAAGGTCGTCACGTATCAGAATTAGAATACATAGATATTGGTTTCAATTTTTTACTTGATGGGTGCGGCAATATTTACCAAGCTCTTGGCTGGGATATCAGAAATTACATACGAAACAATAGTATCATGATATCTGTTATAGGAAATTTCATTTATGATAAAGTTAACGACAAACACCGAGATGCCGTACAAGCTTTAATAAAACGTGGAATAGAACGAAAAAAGATAAGTCCTAATTATCGTTTGATTGGTCATAATCAAACCAGTGCGACAGATAGTCCAGGAAAGAACTTGGCCATTGCAATTAAAAACTGGCCACATTATTACGATGGACCAATTGTTTAAATATTGCCAATTACACAAGTCAAGCGTTTAATAAGTTATAGAGCAACATATATTTACGGAGAACATTCCTGTATTTTACGCTTGTATAATAATTCATGCTGCCACATTTTTTTTTTAATACTATACTTTGACTAATTTCACACGGTGATAAAATTGTTATTGGGGTTCAAGCGTGCAATATTTTTTATCAAATCATTGTAACACATTCAGTTAGCTACACAGCACAGCCAGTAGTTGAATAAGTCAAGCAGCTTTATGTCTAGCATAATTAATGTACAATTCCTGCCATAATGATCCTTGTACTTTTAAAGCCTGTTTCTAGTTAAGCCTCACAGCCATCTTTCCCTCTCTTTGTTCAAGTGTTTCTGTTGACCTAGTATCTATATTATATAAGATATATATCAACAGAGAAAGAAAAAGTAAAGAATTATTTAAAGGAAATGGCATCTGAAAGGTTCACAAAAATGCTAGTCATGAAAGCCTCGAAAACCTTACATTTTGACTAGTCATTTTTATATTTAGTATACCGAGTAGCCATCAGACACAAAATATAAGAAAGCTCCTCTTTATCCTCCATAAAAGCTCCTCCATAAATATTAGCACATATCACTAACCTTTTCTTATCTTACTTATGGATTTTTTTTATATCGTCACTCATATAGATTTTGACTATTGATGATTGCAATATTAAAATTGATGATAAACGGTGATAAAAATATGTGATAATTATAAATGTGAATTCTATTATATCTCTTAGAACAATTTATCTACTAATTAAGATTAAATATTTAGATCTAGATTAAAGATTAGTAATAAGTTATATTTTGATACAATCAATGACGAACTCTGAATAAAAAGTCTTCTAACAAATTTATTTCATATACGTATCTACTTTTTAAGTAAATAATGTTGAATATACTTGTACAAGATATTTTCTATCCCGTATAAAATATATATATTTTTTTACTGAATGTCATACTATATATAGTCAAAGAAAACTATAAGTACAACACCTATTGCTCATGATTTGCAATATATAGAAATTAAAAATCAATTTATATTAATTTAATAAGAGATAACATCGTGTCCTATAAGTGAAGCTCTCCCTAGTGATACACATCGATAAAATGAATGGCCACTGAGTTGTCATTCTCAGTCTATTTCACAACAGAATTTAGAAGGAGGCGGAACAATGAAAATTCCGTCATTTTTAGATAACTCTTATCAGTGAGCTCGTGTAATATTTGCGGTATAGCTGCGATCAGTTAAGCAAAGCCTAGCACAGTGAGCCTAATAAAATATTGCTAATGTCTAAACGAACGTAAACAATAATTGTTAATTAATAAATAATAATTTAACAAAATGTATAAGCCGTAACGATAATAATTTTAAACGATTATATACAAAAAATATATTGTTATGCAGTCATTAAATTAAAAATGTCTATATACTACGTGGTACACACGATCTTGATTATAGTCTGCAATTAAGATGTACTTTAAAACTCAAGTTTTTTTAGTATTTACCAACCTCCATGTATTTATAGAAAAAAAAGTATTCAAATATCATCTTAAAAAATATAGAAATTCTTTTACCCAAACTTTATCACTGAAAGACAGTTTGGTACTATACAGTTTATCTGTTGGCGCCACAGAGAACAGTACTTGTACTTGTAAGTGTGGAATGAGCTTATAAATGACAAATAGTAGGCAGTATTTTCGATTAAAGTATGTTTAATAATATTCGAAGTCCATGCTTTCTAAATTCTTGTATAATATCACCAAATACCTCACCGACGGACAAGAAGAGCTGTCATCGTTATTGGCCTTTTGTATGGCTCACGACTTTTATCTTTGGTGTTTGCGTTGTGTGCATCTGTTTGATAATACGTAAAATTCATAACGACGCAGAGGAAGTTAAGATAATTGACATCACAACGATATCCTTTGAATATTACACATCCGTGAAGAACACTGAAGAATCATCAAACATTGAGAACGTAACTGTAGAAACGGAAGTCACGTGTTAGTTTGAAAATTCATACTTAACTATGTTTAAATTATCCATTTAATATATTACACTTAACACGTTGACTTACTTCTGAAAAGTATCGTGGCAGTCAACGTGTTAAGCGTAATATATTAAACGAATAATTAATTTGTAATTTATTATTATTAAATTAATAACCTTATGTTAATCAAAATAATATAAGCGTTCCAAACATATACTTTCTGAAAGTCATTTTTGAACGTCTGATGTGACGGTAGTTTTATCAAAGATGAATTTAAGATTTAAATACTCTGAGTTGCTTGGTAACAATTGATTCTTTCTGGTATAGCAGATTATAAATATACATATACAATTATACATATATTTATACCTAGAACGTTGTCGAGGATATAATTTTATTTTCTGTAAATACAAATAATTTTCACAGAACTGTTTGCTAGTTTTCAATGTTCTTTATGCTAATATACAGAATGATTTTAACACGATAACTTTCATCAAGGTTCGTCATCGCAAGGTCAATCAAATAGTCAAATAAGTTTTTAAATTGTAAACGTCGCGGAAAAGTATCGACACATGGAACTAAGAACCGGTTTTGTTCAACGATTCAAATAAGTTCGTTTGTATGAAAGAATTCGCCTTACCTCCCTATTTTTGAATTTTTCAAGAATGCATATTCAGAATGTCTTACAATATTTAATTTTCATTTATATTTCTTTCTTTTATGTTAGCCAATCTGAAGATTTACACTCGTGAAGATTGGGAAGCACGAGAGAGTCTTGCAAATGATACAGAATATCTAACGCATCCAATACGATTGGTGGTGATTGGTCATACAGCTGGAAGATATTGTGAAAGTTATGATAACTGTTCCTACATTGTGCGTGCCATACAAAACTGGCAAATTGGATCTCTAGCATTCGTGGACATAGGTATCTATTTGTTTTATATTAATTAAATTATGCAACAGTGCCAGCGTAGAGATATTTTTTGAAACGTAATTAATTTAAAAAAATTGCAGGATATAACTTCCTCATAGGTGGCGATGCTGGAATATATGAAGGAGTCGGTTGGAATATAACAAACAGCCTTTCGAAAAATTGTTTATTTGTAACCTTTATCGGTAATTACATATATGACGAATTGAAGAAGCAACAAGAAGAGGCTCTTGTGGATTTATTAGAGTATACTGTAAATATAGGATATATGGATATTAACTACAAACTCGTAGGACATAATCAAGTTAAATCAACGCTCAGTCCCGGTACGAATGTAATTAATTTCATTAAGAATTTAAACAATTACTATGCAGAAAATATAATTCTGTTATAATTTGTCACAACGTGGCTTAAATTGTTTTTTCACCCAACAACAGAAACTTAACAAGCAGATTTATATCATTCAACAATATTTCTAAAACGTATCTAAATCTTTTGTACTGTATGGTCAAGCATTTCATGTAATATTTAATTAATTATTCAGTAAGTATAATTTTTAAATTCAGTAATGAATAAATTCTACATTATCTATTCTACGTTAATCTGCCCTTAATAAAATGGTAATTGTAGCTACTTTCTTTCTGGCACGTTCGATAGATTGACTATGCAGATTAACACTTAGCATAAATATACGTCACTTCCGTCACAGAATGTATTCAAATGCGGGCAACGCCATTATTTTTAAGATTGAGAATTTTCTTTCGAAATGTACTGTAATTCTTGTCAGCAGATCTTGTTGTTAGAATCCACATAAATAACATATAGAATGCAAAGATTTCAAAGAAAGAAGCTAAACACAAATAACTCAATGAGTTGTAAACTGGTTTCATGCAACTCCCATCCACATATAGACTCTATTAGACTAAAATGCCAAACGAACATTAAAAATTCTGACAAGGAGCCGTAAAGATGATGCGGTCGATATTAAAAAATTAAACCAAATGATCATTAAGTATGAGATTCATAAGGAGAAAACTGTACACAGGCATTACAAACTGGTTGTACGGTAAAAACAAATAAGTCCCACTGTACGAAGCTGTAAAAAGATGCAATAAACGAGTGTATTATGATTTCTTGCTTAAGTAAATTTGCTCACTGAAGTGCGTCGACTTTTCCATATATACAGGAGTAAGCTTGAAAATGTTTGCACGTTTATTCATGACACGAAGATGCCACATTCCGGGAATATAATATCTGCATACGGATTATGTTCCATAGAAATTGTTGCAGCCATATCAGCAATTAATTTCCAAGGTATCAAATCAAGATTCCCGCAGCTTTTATAATCTCTCACTGTTAACCGGTAGGATATATTAACCCCTCAGTAGGCGTGTCATTTCTGCCGTCTCAGTGTCACTATTATGTCATTCTATAGGTTGAATCGTGTTGCATGAGAGAAATACTTATAACTGGCTTCTCAACGGTTAATAAAAAAAGAAACACGGTACAACGTTCGAAAATTCATCGTCTTTTCTTTAAGGATATACTTAATATAAAATTCACATTTCTCTAAGAATGTACTCACGTTTAAGCCAATAGACTTCGTATAGATAGAAACTGCTTAGCAATTCGATGCCTAAGGGATCCTTCGAAGCAACTTTCCAAAATAGCATGTCCTGGGACTCACAAGTCTTTCCTAATGACGGTAATAAAACTGAAATTCCCATGACGTCTCGAATGACGCCATTAAGGAATTGAATATTTAACGGTTCCTGGGTTTTTCGCAAGTTTCTCCCATTTTCTACAATCTCGATGAATATAGGAATCATTCAAATAATGAAAGATAGAAACTCCAAAGATTTTGCACGCACTTAATAACGGTAAACGAATTCAAAACAATTAGATTATAAAGGCATTTTATACTTACGCGCCATTACCGGCCGAGACCTCCTTCAACAACGATGTAAACGTACTGGATATCGCGAAGCAATGAAGAGTGGGGCTGGTGCTTTCTGTGTACCGTACGGAAACACTATGATGACATGGTCCAGTCAGCAGTGGCGTGGAAACAGATTGGAGTGTTCGATACGTTCGCAGCACCTGAAGCCTATGGAATTTGTGCGTCGTAGTTATCACGTTGTTTTTCTTAATTCTAAAGGCCAATCAACGCTACCAGTATAGCTTACAGTCATTCGGAAGAACGTTATGCAATATCCAGTCACTGGATGGATCAGCAAGATATTTAATGAGAAATAATATATTGGAAAACGAGTTCAGTGAAAAGTTGAATTGTCTACGTCATTGGGGGAATCGTCTGCGGACGTCACTGCTGTGTCAGACACGTTTCAGTCGCGAAACCAGTAAGAAGTGAACATTGGTTGTGAAGAGTGAAGCGAAGTAAAAATTCCTGAGGAAAATTGAAAACAAAGACTGTTGGTGACTAGGTGTGTCCTGCACATTGAAGTTTATAATTGACGCGATAATTTCGCAAGAGGAAAACAGTGAGAAACAATGTTTCTGGATATTTATACAGACTTCTGATATTGACGTGTTTATCGGTATGAAGAACAGCTTGCGATGATCGAGTCGTGGGGATGGTGACGGTGGCACAGGATCACCAGAAGCAGGAGGATGACAGATTTCAGACTGACGAGGATAAGGGAAGGGTGACATCACGAGTGAATCTTGTGACCACTTCTGAGAATGATATTCAAGGACATTCTGGAATTCAGAATGGTACCTGTGTTGTGGCAAGGACCGAAATTGATACGTTGGAAAATGATTCACAAGGATGCTCGACTTTATGTAGTGACGTAGAGGATGATCTCGAGAGTGTAGATTCTGAGGCAGAAGAGGGCTGGATAACTGAACTTTCTGTACCAGCTCTTCAGCATATCAGCAATAGTATCAGTCAGTTTAATCCTGAACCGCCTCCCAGCTTTGGTGACGTTTGCGTGAAAAATTCGTCTAATGTCAATTTGGGAAATAAAACATTTTACAAGGGACCTGTTACTATCAAACAGTTTGTATACACAAATCCAGACTTTAGTACTGTTAATGATGTTATTGAGAATGAACGAGTAACCAATCAAAGGGATGTTGAGGCATCAGCGATCATCAATAATGGTACCACCACTGTTACTCCTAATTCGGCTGATTCTTGTAATAACGGAGAAGGTAACTTCAATGACTTTTTTTCACCATTGTTTTATATATATACTCATAAATATCTTACGAGGAATTTATCAAATGAAACAGAGGATTGAGGGTCGACTCTTGTTTAATAATCTTCATCTTTCTCAATAGAAATAATATGGCTATATACGTATACGTGATATCAAATCATTATCTGACTCGACTTCGCCACCATGTTGGTTACGAGGTTCATTTACTATCATCTAATAATATACAGTCGACTCGAGAATTGCGCACCGAAGACTTTGAGACGCAAGAGCTAGCGAGAGAACGATTTTGGGGAGTTCCCACCGTTCCCACTACGCTCTAATAGACCAAACGTTTGACAGAGAGCGGGTACTCGCGCCGAAAGACAAAAGAGTGGTTTCCGTGCTTCCCGAAGAAGAAGATGGCTTCCCGTCTTTCTCTCTTGGCGCGATGACTTAAAAAATGACACTCGGGAAACGTGACTATATGAAGCGCTTATATAGACAAAGTTGACTGTATATTTATGTTTAGCGACATGTGTATTTTTTTATACGTAATTGAACTTGAATCCTTTAATGTATGAAGATAGGCAAAAAGTATTCTTAAAAATTGACTCATAAATTATTCCGACAGAACTGCTCGGGAGATATTGCCTTATCCTTTAATAAATTTAAAAAAAAATTTAGCGTCTATACGTGTATATTTATTTATATAAGCGGAATCGACGGATCTCGATTCATCCACGCATATAAAAATTCTATTCTTCAATTTTAACGTGGACTTTCAATAAGTAGCTTAAACGTGTGCACCGTATTTTACCGGTTTTACGTGTATAAAAAAAAATGAAACTACAGACTCGTAAGGACGTAGACTCATCATAAATAAACCACATGACAACTTAATAACACACATCCATCCTGAACGAAACAATACAATGTCCTATAGAATATTTATAATTCAAAATTTTTTTGATAAAAAAAATATCACAAAGGAATACATGTAAAAACAAAAAAAATAATTTATATTTTCACAGTGCACCGGCTATGGACCAAGAAATACGCTGCCATGGCCATAGCGTCTGCATTGGCGCTGGTTCTTCTGATTTTGGTAGCCATCAGCGTCGTTTTCCTGTCACGTGGTTCGGATGTACCGGAAACACCAGAGATCTCAATAAATCGCGACGGTAATACGTGAAATGAAATTCCTAGTACATAGTATCGCAAATAGTATAAATAAAACGAAAGTGATTATCATATTATTAATCTGGCATCCTTTCACAGCATTGGTTATCGATGGCGTAAGGACAGTAGGAAGGGATGAATGGTTGGCACAACCCCCAGCAAGTCAAATGGACAAGTTAAGACACCCCGTACCATACGTGATCATAACTCACACAGCAACCAATTTCTGCGACACTCAATCATCCTGCACTCATCTTGTACGATTGGCACAAAACTTTCACATCGAGTCCAAAAACTGGTCGGACATAGCTTATAATTTTCTAACGGGTGGTGATGGTTTGGCATACGTAGGTCGTGGATGGGATTACGCTGGCGCTCATAGTTTTGGCTACAACATCAAAAGCATCGGTATAGCATTTATAGGAACGTTCACTAACGTCTCTCCGCCGTTGGCGCAAATACGTGCGACACAGAAATTAATAGAGTTTGGAGTGAAGAAGAAATACATTGCTGACGATTATAAACTTTTAGCACATCGACAAGTTTCACCGACTACAAGTCCTGGAGATGCACTTTTTAATATCATTAGAACTTGGCCACACTGGACATTGATAAGTTCAGTTGATATTACCGATTAGTCAAGACTCCGTATACCGCCTGTGTGTCGATACTTTAGATTTTTTTTATTTGAATACGAAAAGAAATGTAAGATCTACTGCACGTTTTTGGGGGTGGTCTTTGATCATTTGATGCTAGTCTTTAATGTTTTATGTACGATATTCAAATTGGATAGATTTCATAATGATTTTTCACTTTGTGTACACATTTATGTGTATTGTCTTTAAAAAGGTTGTTCAAATTTTATAATAGTACACTGTTTGGTATCGTTGAATGGTTCTCATTTTTCAATGGGTTAACAATGATCTAGTAAATTGAACAATTTGTATATATTTAAGCATTCGGTAATTTAGATTACAATGGAATAGAGTATAAGACGTCATGTGAACATTCCCACGTTTATTTCTGTAGGACAATAAGCAATTCTGATTCAAAAAGGTTAACAATGTTGGGTGTTATGTGAAAAGTTTTTAAAATTTACAAAAAGCAAAGACATCGCAACGATTTGCTTTTCCTCTTCTGTAAATACTATTTGAAGAACGTTTCGATAAGCGAAAAAGATTTGCATTAAATGCAACAAAGTCAGGTCATTTTGTTATCGTAAAACAATTATGCAAATACATCACTAGCAATAATTCAGGAGAGAATTTTCATATTGTTATATATGAATATTTCTTTACATGTGTGATATCTGAAAAATACGTAAATACACACATTTTATAAAACACCATTCTTCTGGAAATTTTTTATCGACCATACTACCTGTATATAATATTTTTTTTCTTTTCTACATTCTGAGGACGACGCCATTAATAAGTACACAATTCTGTCTAAGGTTCTTACTGCGAGTACTTACGTAACGCAGGATATAGGTAATACAATATATCTGAAGAGCTGTTGTTTTCATTGCAAAGCGTCTTCCTTTGCCGAAGATGATTTATCTTTATTATCCGATAGTACTGTGACATTTTTTACTGAAGATTCGCCAAGGATATCGGACGCGTGAGCTTCATTTCCGGAATTTGAATTGCTGGGAACTTCGTTTCCAACTTCGGTAACGCTGATACGAATTTCCGGTATTACACCATAATCAATAGAGTGTTGGTCGAAAGAATCCTTCATTGATCCACTGGAGAAACTCCTGACAATAAAATCATATAAAATGAATAAAAACCCAACGGCTAATTATATTTTATTTATTAATTACCTGTTATTAGAGCTCTGTTTGACCAATGCTCTGTGTCTTGAATTATTCTCAACAAGAAGATCCTGCTGGCACAACGCAGGATCATGTGGTAAAGAGTCTTGCTCTATATCCGTAGCCTCTCCCGCTTCCGATGTGGCTGACCGTTTACGTTCTTTGTGCTCCAGTACTACATTTCCGATTATGCCTTGTTTGTATAAAGAAAAATAAGTTAATTTCTTTTTAAGCTTACTCAATATTGTATGATTGTTTAAGACCTTTTGAAATTGCAATATCAGCTGATTTACTAGACGGTAATACCGGTAGTATCTTCTTCCAACGCACAAATGGCGTCTCGTGCACTTCCTGTCGCTTCTCTGCTATCTGAAACATTTTTCTTCTTTCCTCCGTCCGCTCCTGACGCAGTTGAATCTGTACGAGCAGAAATGCCGTCTTACTTTTTATACTGTCTATTAATTCATTTCATGTAAACAAAATATCTCTCTACCTTACCTTAAGATCGTTATTAGCTTCCCTGAGCGAACCGGTGAGAGATACCATGTAATAGATGATAAGCGCCATCAAAACAATCAACGGAATTATAATTCCTGGAGAAGCAATGTAATCCAAGCACCTGCATATCGTTTATATAGAAACACTGATAAAAAAGTCTTTTGTGAAAATTATACCAGAGCAAACAATGAAACAATTATATTTACTTGTGAAACGTTTCCGGTAAGACATTCTTCAGACTGTGCGTGGCTAAATGGTACATTCTCCTGTGTCCAGCAAATGGTCCACAGTGCCAGGATGGTTCTACCCATACAATGGCATAGCCAACAGGTAAAACGCACAGGAATAACATGGTCAGTAGCAATGCCAAGTAAAAATTATTTGATCTGTAATTGTAACTTATGTTTCAATCGAACTATACAAAATCATTGAATAATTATACCTTGACGCTCTGAATACAACTTCGTGCGGCACGTTGCAGGTGAGTACAGCCCAGGAACGTAAATACATAAGAATACCAAGCTTGAGAAGATTTAAGGCAGCCAATCCAGGACTGAAAAACATCCCCATCCATACCATCCCTTGGTTGTTTACCAGATGTAAAATATTTTCAGCTATCTTGAAGTCTCCGTATTGAGGATACTGTTTCTCCAGGTCCCAGCACCAACAGTTGTTCATAAATCGTACAAAGACTGCACGTGCGAAATCCATACCGAGAGTTGACAATATCGTAAGTATCTGAACATTTGATTAATTTAAATAATTGAAACTATTAAAGAATATAATTATTTAGTAGAATAACTGTCATTCTTACGTACTAAATCCATTACTGTTAATTTTGCTAACTCCTGACCGAACATTGTTTCCCAGCATAATCGACGCAGCTCCCTACGTGTTGTATTATCCAACTGTGGCAGTACTGTAATTAAAAATATTTTAAGGATTATTTAATTCATTCATTCTTTTATCTTCATTAACACTTCATTCACCTGTACTCTCCATTGACGTTTCTGGAGACTTTGTTGGACTTTCGCATAATCTTTTATAACACCTTACTATCGTTTTTTCTATTACGGTTGTATCCTTTACAGGTCTTTGGGTGCTACTGCTCGATGGGATTAGTTTAGTGGTTACTTCATCAGTGATACTATCCAAAGTGCTCGTTGATTTGACAACAGGAGTTGTCCATGCATTCGTTGAAATATCATTAGTACTGCTATCAGTAGCACTACTCGTTGTAACGGGAGAAGTGATTGTAGAAAACGTACTATAATCATTAATTGTCTCAGTACCATCAGTACCATCAGTACTGTTGTAATCGAAAGTACTAGTATCATTGAAGTCAATAATTTCTGTGAACGTGGTAGCGTTGTACGTATCATCTTCTAATATTTTTGCAGTGGTATCAATGATATTAATAGTATCGTTATCATCGTAATAATAAGAATCGTAATACTCGGTAGTAGCATTTCCATAAACTAGATCGTAATACTCGTTATACTCGTCGTCATTGTTCATGTCATAGCTATAGTTATTGTAATCGCTATTGTTATAATCAACGTTGTTATAATCATCATTGCCGTTGAAATAATCAGGAGCGTCCATTAAATTTTCTGGCTTTTTTCTATTTAACGCCGTTGTATCATAAAGCGATGGAGTACTTTTAATTACGTTGTTTAGACCATTAGCATTATTTTCTAAAAAGCCATTAGTCGTACCAGTGGAACTGACGTTTGTTAATAATATAAAACTCAAAGCGGATAGCGTGACTACGGAATTAGTAGTATTAGTGTAGCATGGTATTAAAGTATCTCTGCAAATTGGAGGAGCGATGGTGGAATTGGGTTTTAGATTTTGTAATTGGGCCTCCTAAAAATGAAGAGAAATAATTTTTATGTTGTAGGTATAATATATTGAATTTGAAAGTTTGGACTTACCATGTTGCTGATTTTATCGAAAAGGGCAAATATGAGGGAGTACATGTTTAGAAGATTGAGCAGCATTATCCTGGAGGAACAAATTTCTTTAATTAGTATTTTTGGAATAATTTATTTTTCGGTAATTATCAAGATCTGTGTTTTCCTTACCGTGCCAGTTGTATGCGCAATTGTTTCCTTGGATGATAATTTTCGAAAATACCCAGTATCTCAAAGAAAAATGGAAAAATGAATGTAATCAATGACATTATAACAGTAATTTCATTTTGTCGCCACCAGCTTTCAGCTGCTTCCGGTTCCATACTACGAGCTACAATGACAACCACTTCGTAAGCCGACAGAGCCAATAAGCTCATGACACATATATTCACGGAGATCCTCATAGATATGATTTTCCAGCTGAATTGATAAAGGAAAAATATGTCAATAATCGTTTAGAGTTGTCGTGGAGAAAACATGGGACTTTTTTAACATACTTTCTCTCATCTTTCTCCTTTTCCGCCTCTTCCAAGAGCGCCTCTTTAAAGCCAAGTACTATGCTAGCTATTCGATTGTGCGCCGTTTCCGGATTTCCAATCATGAAGTCCCAGCCCGTGAAAAGTTTCCAGGAGAAGGCACACTCGTCTTCCTTTTCAGAGAGTTTGCTCATTCGCGAATTTTCCGCCATTCTACAAAAAAAGAAAGTCAAATACACACGTGCACTCTGAAAGATCAAAAATAAAAAGAAATGAAGAAGTATCGATTCGCTCGTACTTTCGTAAAATGGCGACGAAACTGTAGGTATAGACGACAAGATTTGCCACAAAATAAGCCAGTGGCAATCTGTATCCACTGGTAGAATCTTGATTTGTATACCATCCATAAAAAAATGGAGAGTACTTTAAAATCCCTTCGAATTCCCACAGTGTTAAGAAATGTTTTGACTTAAGCTTTTCCTCTGGTAACATGACTTTCCTCTCTCCAGCAAGAGTTTGATTAGCCGTTAGTACCTGTTGCATAAGAAAAAATTTAAAAAATTTCTAAGGAAATAAACATACAAGAGTTTGAGAAATAATTATTTCGTACTACCTCGGGAATAGCTACGAACGTAGTTAGGGTTGCTGAAATAACTAAATTTATCCAAAAAAGCCAACGAAGAAAAATGAAGTACGAGGCAACCGCTGAACCAAAATGAGACTCTATTTCCTTTATACGAAGTTCCCAAGGTATTAACCACGTTTGAAGATTCACGATTTCCCGCCGAAAGTATTGCCACTTCTACAAATATAAAAAGTACTGCGTTACTATGTTCTACACCTTTTTTTTATTACAATTATTAATTATATATATTCCTACTTTGTTAATCAAAATGGAAGCTCGTGCAATTACGTCACGAGTACTTCGACTCTGAGCCAATCTCTCCTGCAAGGCACCTTCATGTCTCCTAACGTAAGACTTCGCCTGCTGAACGAGTTTCATTTTACGTCGAAGTGGCCATGGTTGCTGCCTCACGCCGCTTAGAACTTCCTTGTGAAGTTTAAGATTTTCAAAAATTTGTTCCTGCGTCCCGCCATCTTCTATCGAGATTGCTGTACTACAGTACACATTCCTTAAATTATCCCACATTGAAAATAATATACATAACATTTTATACGTACAATTAATCAGAGCGTTAAAAAAAAGTACAAGTTTGTAAGATATGCCAATGTAATTGAACAAGAAGCTTTGCCTATCGGTACCCCACGGAGTAATTATGTCTTGAATAATCATTCAAAACCCTTCCCGAAACAATTAAGATACGATTTCGTAGAATCACAGCATCGTCATGCGTAATTAATCAAGATTTAATATACAACGTCATTGAGTTCAAGTACCCACTCGCCAGAACTCGTTGTAAATGCTGATGAGCGACGACGCAGGGCGCCTTCGGCGTCTGGACTAAATGGCGAAGAGGATCGACGCTTGCGACGCGTATGACAACGAGAAGATGCTCGTCGTTGTATAATAGCGCATGCAGACGCGGAATAATCCTCGTCCTCACCACCGTCCTCGGTATCTGAAAATATTCCCTCAGGTCTCACGCTTCGAGAACTTAATGAAAACAAACCTCAAACGTACCGGGAATCGTAGGAATTCTCTGCATCTCTATGCCACTGTTAACCGTGGGCCCTTCGCTTAGAGAATTGGAGGTTTTGAAATTAACGTTATATCCTTCGCTATTAACGTTCGTTTTATCCTCCGCAATTGCAAACGTCACTGACAAACGATCCACCGATGGCTGTGGCGACGACGGTTCGACCTGGAGAAGCACACGCGAAAAATATCAACAACGATTTCGAATTGACAGAACTTGTCTAGCAGTGTAACGGATCTAGCGTGTACTGCGCGATTAAGTAATTATTCAGTACCAATTTGACTGCACTTTACGATCTAGTGAATTACTAGGGAACTTTGCAAACTTGTTATTAACTCGTTACAGTTCAAGGAATTTGTAATAATCACGAAGAGCTTCGTCGAATAACACAAATACATCGCGAATGAATTTTCTACGAGCAACAAGAACGCGCGGGAAATATGAATTCGATTCTAACGCTAATAGACCGTCGCGAGCGCCCGTCCGTTTCAATATAATTGAAAAGTACTCGGTAACGGTTAAAACTTTTAATAACTTGAAAGTCTAACACAACAAGAAGTTTCCGTTGAGGTAATGTCCAAGTAGGAAAGCTAAGTCTGAACTGACTGCCACTTGTTCTATTGTACTGTATAAGCAAACCTCTGCCATCCCTTCTGCTCCAACCGCGCCTATACCTATAAGCTAAGACTAATATCTCCTATCTTCGATACAGAGGATCCCAACTTTTGCTCTTTGTAAACAAACAAATATCTTATTAATTTGTTATATCAACAACAAAAACAAATATTCCCACAATTCCCTGTCTTCGCTCTCTGATCAAACTGATACTACATGATTCTTGATAAAAAAAATATAAATCTAACCTTACTTTTTTTTAAAAAAATTGTAACACTGTTAACCTTAGGTCATCAAAGTGCAAGCCAACTTCATCTATATGCTTCGGATGCTCTGAGGATCAAGCTAAAAGGGAAATGGGCTTCTTGAGCTTGGGTGGAAGCAAAGGAAAACGAAGAAAAGAACAAGTTGAGAATCATTTCCTGTGAGGTGTCAACAGCCAGCAGAAACGGGGGATGAAACACTCGAGTTCGCGTGCGACGTGCCGCACCTTAAACCCCAGTTGGTGGCGAGGAATCCTAGTGCTACCCTCGAACAACCTATCGTGCCCATATACACTTCGTATCCTTCGCGTGACCCCACCCTTTACTTGGAACTAATCACTCTTACCCACCTTTGGATACGTGTTACACGCCACATCTGGGAACCTACGAAAATCACCCGTTCGACGTGTTACGATAGGAAGCAGCCATCTTTTCGCGTGAGGGATGTATATAGGTAAATGTATATATATAATATATAGAAAGATCAGGGTGATATCAAAGGACGAGGGATGTCCATTTGCCAGTCTGGAGACGACAAAGCAGTTTGAAAACCCTGACATCTACCTTAGGGAATGATTGATCATCAGAGGATACGCGCTCACGCGAGGAATCAAATACAGTTGGACGTCAGGTACGTTTTGCGGATGAAAAATTACTAGGGATATCTGTCAGTCCTGATCATGGGGACAAGATGGCTACCCTAGGGTTTTAATGATTTTAGGGGATTTATGTGGTATTGATTACCGTTACACCGATTTGTTTAGATTAAGCGAGTGTCTGGGGTTGAAATAAGGGTTCGGCACCTGGGGCGATAAGAACGGCATGGAACTGGAGTAACGGGATGAACGAGTGCTGTCTACTCGCAGAATCCCGGGTGTTCCTGGTTCCTTTGATTTTTTATTTCTCGTTCTCTCTGCGGATCTTCCTCTTTTGAATTGATGATCCGAATTCTTCTCGGTGCTCGTTCCTGGTTGTGCCAAGGAATCCAGCATCTCTGATTCCTGGTTGACAGATCCTATGGTAACTTCCGGTTGGGGTGTCTGAATTCCCAGGTGTGTCACTGGGAAAATTTCTTGTGACTTTGACAGAACCTTCTTGCTGAATTTTTCCATTGTCGCTGTACTGAAGCAAAACAAATAATACCAGCTACTTAACAGATATTTCTATATAAGAAAATTAATTTTTTATTAAAAAAAAATCAAATAGTGTCTTTATTACGTATCATTTTACGGATATTGCGCTGTGAGTTGGAAAAATCTCAATGAATTTCATCCACTGATTTTATACGAATTTACAGGTTATCGTGACAAACTACCACGCTCACGAATAACAGAGAAACTTGTAAACGTCCCAGTTGGAAACTACTCCAGGAGGAGCACTCGAGCCAACCGGAAGGATACTCTCGGGAGTTCTGGAGTCTCGCCCAGTTAAAGCATGGAACTAGCTTGATTCGTTGTTAACGTTAACTCGTTAGAATAAAAACTATTCAATCTAATCTACCGCAAGAGAGCATTTAATTAAGTCTGCAGGTTGGAATGAGACACGCAAACGCACCAGTGACCTTTAATTGTGAAATGCGAGGTTCACTCTCGGAAATCCTTTAATATATATTTAATTTATATAATATGCGTATATAAATTCATATTCCGTGTACGGTATAAGCTGCGTGAATTTCAAAACCGCAATCTCTCTTCCACTGCATTTCCAAGTATAATCAAATGCAAAGTGCAGGTATGCAAGGGAACCACACTGCACCGATATATAAACACAACATGTATATCCCCGTGAATTTCATCTCGACAAACACGATATTAATCTTGGTAATATTTGATGCTTTAATTTCCTAGACTTTTACTCGTAATCTTCCCTGCGTATAATTAATTACCAAGAGAAAGAAAAAAAATGCCCATAGGTCACCCGAAGACCCCATAATGCATATAGTTAGTATACTAAGTGTGTACGCGCAAGAAAATATAGTGCATTTATGTAAAGTTAGCATAATTTATTAGCAGATATATTTTTGATGTCCCGTATTTAAAAGTATACCTGGCGGAACGTTTAAACGGAACGGTACTCACGGGAATCCTGAAGATTGAATGTTGTCCAGGTGCGTGGTGACGCTTCTCACGTATCGTAGTACTGCTTAGTAAACCTGCCAGCAAGCCGGTACATTCGCTAATGAATCCCATCCCCATTATTAACTTATGTGTACCTGGACACATACGGTTCGACACTGTACCTTTTTATGCTACCACCTACGCACGGGGATGAGGGTGGATGCCGATGTTTTATGTGAAACCGGACACACCTATCCCTTGTCACATCCGGTTCACTGCTTTGTTCCTACGGTAATAGTAATGCACATGTAAATATGTCATTTAAGCGAATGATAAAGAAGGTTCGCCCCGGTGATCGGCGACGTTTATTAATTACGATTAGATAATACAGAAGTAAAGTTGATTAACAGGGAGTTGAATTAAAGAGGCAGTACCTTTTGTATTATCTTTGACAGATTTGCTTTATTTCATTGTTCATTAATAATATTGAAAATATCGTACACGTACTATAACCTATAAATATATAATACGGATTTGGAAGCCTGTTGTTACAATTAATATTGTAAATCCAAGACAGAGACTTGTCGTATTGTTACTAATTGAATTTTTAATTATTAAATCATTGAAAATATTGAGTTCGTGTGAGTAGCTGGGTATTTTTTTTGAGAAAAAAGGTTTTTTATTTATTTATCTATAAATAACAGTTTTATATATTTTATTATTGCTTCTTTCTACATATATCTGATCTACAGAGTTAACGATATGTTCTGTGATATGAAAGATAAGACTATAGGATATTACACCAACGGAAACTAGATTCTTTTGTATTCGTTAATCCACGTTGATAAAAACAGTTGAAGATACGAATATTTTTTTTAACGGAATTCCAATATTTTAAATTTTATATAATCTAGAAGAATTATCCCAATTGTATTAATGATCTAAATTGGATTTTTTTCACTGCGCTAACTGATCCAATAACTATTTTTATAATTAACGCTTATTTTAATTAATGGACGATCTATTCTGTTCTATCTAACTGATCTGTCGCGCATGCGCAGACGATATTTGATAAAGGTCTAATCCGAGTTAGATAATAGAAATGTCCATGCGAATGTAATACGCCGGTACTACCATTAGATTGGGACGTTTGACGGTTAAAAAGAAAGTGTTGTTTTTCTTCTCTGTAACATTACGCAGATCGAACGGTCCGATATGTAAATCTTCTTATTTCATATATATATATTGAATCTATCTAAACGTCTTTCTACAGATCAACGTCTGTCTAAACATTGTAAAACTTATACAGCTCCTTCGAATACTGTAAGCCGATACAAACAGGATTGGCCTTTAATAAACGTAACTTAGCTCCCAATGCTCTACTTTTATTTCTAACTGTGTCTAATTACGAGTAAGCTGTCTTACAAAAATTTACACGTTTCCGTATTACTATGTATATACACAACTGATTGGTGGTACTGTAGTTGAAGACTTGATACGAGCTCAGCATCCTGAGAGAGTAAACGTTCATGGGGAATTGTGAATAACTCAGCCGGGGATACGTTGTGGATACTTCAGGATGAAAATGGCGACGTGCTAAACATTATAGTCACACATTTATGATCGTCCTCCTTATTTATTGGTTCCTATATTATTGAAAGAGAGAGAAAATGTCTATTTAGTCGTATGTCTAGCCCAAGTAGTCCTCTGAACCTGACACATGAGGTCACTTCGCGAAGGTAATCGAGCACTAGTAGTCCTTAAAGGCGGAGGTCCAGGTGTCCTGAGAATGTTGACCAGGTTCTTTTGATTCTGCGTACTTTTCTCACCACCCGGAGACAAAGTGTCCCGTATCTGCTTGCTAGCTTGTTCCATACGTTTACCCTGAGGTGGTGGATCCAGTATTATAGGTGGAGGTTCCTCGAAGAGGTTTGGTCTTTGATTTTTAACATCACCATCCGGTGTACTCTGACCAGGTATTCCTTGGCACGGTAATGGCTTAATAAAAGCTGACTGCTCATCCTCGATAATATCCAAACCGGATATGTAGTTTTCAAGTTTGTGGCTCATTACTGGGGACGATGAGAAACTGTTCGCCTGAGACACACGAAGAGACATGGAGTTTGGTGACAACTGCGTGGAATTCTGTGAATGAAGGAAACGCTGAATATCTTTGTTCTATTATTCTATAACATTGAATATTACATATTTGAAATATACTTACAGATGGTCTACTGGCTGGTGGTAATAGTAGACCAGGTCCCATTGGATAAGGTGATGGTGTGGTATAAGGGGACCTTTGAGATTGATACGGACTTATATTGTGAAGCCTTTCAAGTAACTGGGTCTGAAAGTGTAGCTGATCTGTGGAATTACTGGTAGGCTGAACTCCCATGGTTCCAGGATTTCCAGAATAAATCCGATCTGGCGGATAGGAGTAGAAGGAGAATGACGGCGGATCCAATTCCCAAGGCGAGCTTTGACCCCCGGTGCGCTGAGACTGCACGTGGAAAAAGTAAGTTACAAAAAAAAATTCTTTAAAAGGATCAAATTCATCATTAACGTATTGTCGAGTGTAAAACAAAGCTGTGAAGAATAAGGGTCGTTTTTATACATGTTTTACTACGGGAAGGTGTTGGACTTTATGGTAAGACTGGATTTCATTGGCTGGTCTATGGTATAATTAGTTACAACGTAAAGGAGGATTTTAATGTGCATATAAAAAAAAAGAACCATACTTGGTCGACAATACATTAATTTTCTAACGACCTTGCTTCAATCAGTCCTTTATAGCGTTACCTAGCATTTGTTGGTTGCATAAAATCCAAAATCCCGTGCGAAGACCTGTCGGACAACACCGTCACACTGGTGCTTAGTATAATTATTGTATTAGCAAGTATCACATTAAAATCACTTCACTTTCTTGAGATCGGTCGATATCTCTATAGAAAGGAGACAGCGTTCCTGCGATGCAAAGTAGTAGCGAAATATTTACGTTCACTTTAAAAAACAGCTCATTCGTTCCACTCAGTATAAACTGTACAGTGCTCTCATTCTCTGTTACTGCAATCGCTACTAAAGCTTCGATATTGATTTCGTCTCAGCGACGAAACGTTAACACAGCATCGCAAAGTACACGAGAATATTTGGACGTATCCCTTAAATATAAAATTGTATGTATAAGCGCGTAAAACTCATAAAACAAAATCAAATACCGACTAAATGACCGTTAAGTAACTTAAATATAATAGTACAGCAGGCTGTAAAACGTAAAGTGTGATGTTTGTCAGAGAAGATTGGTTTATTAAAAACTTTTAAAAAATCAGTACAAAACGTGTTATGTTATGTTATATATATACTATAAAAGTACAGATGCATCGTGTTAAGCGTTAATGCGTACGCATCGTAGGCAGGCAGGAAGAATTGGCTGGCTGTCGAGCGGATTCATGGTATTCGGTAGAGAGTTACCTGGCCAAGAGTCGACAAGTCAGGAACGGTTGGCGTTTGCGGCATAGCTGTGCCAGTAGGAACCTGAGACTGAGGACTGATATGACTGCCCGAGATACGTTCCTGTTCACGAAGGTGACCAACCAAAGCGCCTATATGTTCCAAGAGCTCCTTGTTCTGCACGAGCAGTTGATGAGTCCGTGCCTGAGGATGAACGATACCGTGAAGGAGGAATGAACGAAAGATAAAATAGCGATTCTGAAAAATCAAAACCGGAAGTTACTTGAGCTTCGACGCGTGCAGCCGTTTCAGCCGCCAATTGATCCTGCAGAAGTCTCGCGTGAGCGACTGCTGCACGGGTCTGCTGTCCTTGTTGCTCCAGTCGTTCGCGAAGTAGCTGAATCTCATGCTTCAAGGCTGTCAGTTCACCTCCTACCAGTAATCCGCCGCTGTCGGACGTAACCGTACCCTAGATAATGGTAGAAAAGGATATATAAAAAGAAAAGGAACGTATTGGAATTTGAACTAATGGGAGAGCAGCGAAGGTGAATGCAAGTAAAATGGACTCGAGTCTAATGGCCGGGAACAATGTGAATTCCTGATGAATTTAACTGAATAAGTCGAGCTTAGTGCTTCATAAGACCAGAGAATGTTCCTGTGGTTCTACCCTTAGACTCCTTGGTTAAGTAGGGGTACTTGGAGGTATTCACACTTTGTAAAACCATACATGCGCTTGCTACGTGATACTCATAGCGATCAGTTTGGCTCTTCTATGTGATAAACAGAGCACAGTAAGTCCTTAAGGCTGGTTTTCAATGTAGAATTTCATAAATAAAATATAAATATTATGTATTACGTACGGATGGAGACTGTCGGATGGGCGAAGTGGAAGCTGTCGTTGCTGGTACCTCGTGTGACCTCAGCAGACAAGGTACTGAAGTCTGCTGTTCCTGGACTGTATCCTCTCCATCTCCCAGGAGAGAAATGTCTGAAACGTGTGAAATTGAATTCTTTACGGACACCTGGATAAATATCCTGATCTCCTGAGTGAATACGTGCTACGTATAAAGGCACAAGAGGATCTAATAGGAACCACCTCAAATATTCTATCAGTCAGTCTGACTTGTAAGAGACGAGATCCATCTAGACTCTCATAAACCGGAAAAGCGTATTCCCTCTCCGGAATCATTCATGAGATGTAAAATATATCCAGCAGAACAACCACGGTGTAAACAGTCGCAAAAGTCAGTAGGAGGTTAACGACTAAGCGAAACAACCAAGAGAGCGAAGTCGATAAATATTTTGAATATAGTGGTAACGCATTGCGGAAGTCGTGGCCGTAGGAGCTTCGAGTCACGTAGAGGAATCACGTCGTTTCCTTTAGAACCTATGCTAACTTAAAGACTTTAAAACAGTTTTGGAAAGTACATTTCCGTTTTGTAATATCTACTAGCTTTTTACCGTGACTCTCATATACAAACTCCACTGCCATTCCTAAACGAATGTAAGACACTGCACAATGTAACATAAACCTAATCGATAATTGGTGCAGCTAGTAATTAAATAGAAAAAGACAAAAGAGACCACTCCCAGTCCCGATGACATCTGACTATGATGTCCTAGACGTCTAGCAGCAGAGTTCATTGCCGTCACGCGATATCCTCCTCTGACCCTTCTGTCTCGTTTACCCCAGGGTTTTTATTACCCGAAGACAGACGTACCTAGACAGACGGCGTGCAGCCATGGAAAATGACCAAGTCATCATATGCATTAGCAAACAGGATTGACGTTAGAGAAAACAAAACAAAGTACCATTTGGCACATTACGTTATACCATGTCTAGGACTCAGACACAAATGGTATAAGATTAATCGATACTAACCCTTGTGCACTGAGACTGGCGATGGCTGTGGTTGCTCACTTGCGGTCTCATCCTGATCCTCGTAATCCTCGTCCTGGTGCTGATTCTCTCTCTCTCGATCACGTTCCCCACGTTCCTCGCCGACGGTATTTAAACTCAGCTTATGGCACACTTCGAAAGCTTGTCCTACGGTTCTCACAACTCGCATTGCCTGGCTCTGCAAAGTTCAAGGAGATCATTAGAATAGAAAAGGACATACTGATCCTTGGGGATGCTGAGTCTGATGATATATATGTATAATACATATATATTATATGCATATATGTTCAAGAACGTTTTCATTCAAGGATTTGTAGGATGAGTATGAAGATATTTGTAGGGAATTTCTTGCAGGACGTTGTCTTTGTTATTCTTGTTAGCTTTTCAAGGGATGAAGAGGAAGTCCAGGGATGCGTATACTTTGTGAGTATGAAAATACCAGGTCCTTGGTCTCTGTAAAAAATATTTTATATACATGAGTGCAGGGCTATGTAAAAATATTTTTGAATATTTAGGTATATATTTTGATAGCTCACATACGGGTATACATGTATTTTGTAGGAAGACTGCAGCCATGAAGTTTCATATTTTTTATATGGATAGACAGATTCCTATTGACAGTATAAAATGTCTTAAGAAGTATATTGGTCCAGTTCGTTAGTGAAATAACGATAAATCTTTGTACTACGTACTAAGTGATGTTAATGTCTTCTGTTAAAAAAAAAAAATCTTGCAGACATTAATTTTCTCTGTCTTAAACCATAGCGTGTTACCAACGTGCTTACTCGAATTCGCAGGCAACATTTATTAACGTCTTTAATAAAATTAAAAATAATGAGACAATTAATTCTTCCCACGCTGGCGTATAGCTAGAACTATACCAGTCTTTTCACTGACCGCGTGAAATTAATAATGGCAGCCATTAACAGTGGTAAAAATTTACCTAACGCCAGTGCGGCAACGAGTCGAAAGTATTTCAACAGCATTTTCGATCACACGGAAGAAAGAGTTAGTGAAGTTAACGACCGGAAATATTTCTGTCGACGGCTATTTAATTCTAACGTTTTTGTATATAAATCGTCTCGAGTCTACGATAACTTCGCTAACTCGTGAACCAATGGTTTATGCTCGAATAGTTATTCGACGGATCGCGAAGTTCGATTTGAAATTTATGAGATTCCCGCCAATACGATAAAGAGGAAAAGCACTTTTTCATACGATTAACCTTAAAGATTAAGATAAATGTGTTGAGTTTGTATAATAAAACCTGACTGTAGTTTAGTTACAGTATATCCGAGTTCTTCTTTATCTTGTGATTCCTTGCCTCACGATATCGGCCTTCCTATTCACATAACCTATTTTCGTCGGAGCAGTCCGCCGCGTTTTACCACAAGTTGAAACTATTAATGGTTTCCAGAGCCAAAAGAGCTTCGAACCTGTCAGTTCGATTCACGTTTCAGATAGAGGCGAAACTTTGTAATGCGAAACTCGTAATCGGGCAAATTCGTCGAGGCTTCCCAGACTCGTTAAGCCTCTTTGCCACAACTGTCACGACGTCGGTCGGAACTTCCGAGCTTCGAACTAATTCCTCGCTCGGCGTTGATCGAACTAATGCTAAATCGAACGATTGACTAATAAAAAAAATATTCACAATGAATACAGTTACTACGTTAATTAAATATCTCGAAAAAAAATATATTCGCACAAGGACGCAACGATCGAAAGAAATATTTCTTTGAAAATTCAAAATGGTGTCATCACGCTCGATTGAAGGTACTCGTGACTGAAAACCAACTCGCGACGAAGAATATCGGAAAAATTCCCTAGCATCCAGGACAGAAGATTCTCACAGTGAACTTTCTGTATTATCAGTGAACCGATATCCGGCCATCCGTGAAATTCTTAAAGCAATCTATAAAAAGAAGCATTGACACCCTTGGTGAGATTCCTACCCTCCCTCAACGTGACAAGCAGATTTTATTCACACGTGTATATAATCAAGAGCGCAGTAACCCGGAAAGCTTGCAATTTACCTCAAGCTCGTCCAGGTCGACATTCTCCTCCTCGAATGGATTCTCGTCGAAGGTAAAACCGGAAGTAGAGGATACCGATTGCTGGAGAGATGATTTCAAGGAGCTGGACGGTTTTTTCATCTTCATGTAATATCCAAATATCTCGGGTTCCTTGAATGACAGTTTCTTCCTCGGCCTTGCGCTTTCATAGCCAGGACTTCCTGGACTGGGACTACCGCCGGAGCTGACGCTTCCGGGCGACGGAAGATCCCCTGGTGCGCCAGCTTGCTTCGTTGAGTTTCGCAACATCGTGGACGTCCTTTCCACACTAATTCGACAGAGACTCGGCGATATCGATATTGGTATCAGATGGCAGAATATCGTAGAGCATGTCGCTATTTCCACAGCATCCGGTCGCTCCTTATCATTTTACAATACACGTTACGTAACGCGTTATCAGTGCCGTTAACAGTGATCCAATTTTTTGTGGGTAGAATTAAAAGTTTGTCAAGTGGATAAATAATTTTTTTTTAAATCATAGCAAAACTTCCTATCAAATTTGCCAACGATCGAGAACGACTGAGGGAACGAGGATTCACTGTGCACTTGTCGCTCGCATGAAAACTGGCACTACCGAACACCTTGTAAATATTGGCATGGACTGCAATGAAATTTGCGTCGTTTCAATGCGAATCGGTCGCCCTAAGATGAGTCTGCCTTATCGACTTTTTTTTTTAAAGGCATACCCAAAGCCCGTCGGATACTTCAGAGACAGATACAAGAAACATACATACTGGAGAACAAATTGGGGAATGTGAAACAACGTCTGGGCATTCTTTGAATGAGACACTTGAAGAAGCACACCTGAGGTGTAAAGGACGGGATTATGAGAAAGGAGAATTTTGAAGAAAAACGGGTGAGTGAAAATAGAGAAAGTAAAAAATAAAATATATCAAGGAATTTTTTTTTCAAGTCTCTTCGCCACTTGGCAATTTGCCTTTGCGTTAACGTTTTTTCCCTTTAGTTTCATAAATAGCCTTCAGTCAAATATACGTGTAACAATGGAGGCTTCGCGCGAAGAACTTAGTACCCTGAGAAGTATGAGGTACCAAGTGACAGGGTGTTTGTTGAGAATTATTAGGCCTTAAGACTTCCCTTACGGTAGACAATAGTAAATCATGAGAACTGCCAAGTACAAGAGTTAAGAATTTGTGAACGGGCAGCGACAAGGGTGCTAGTCGTATTTCACCCTAAGCTAAGGGCAAGAGAGACAGAGAATAACATTTTTACAGGGAACGAAAAGCGCGATTAGATGTAATCCGAGTGTGAAAGTGCTACTGATGAGTTCGGTCCCGTTTAATTAATACATGAGGTATGAATCCCGACGGAGTAGAGAGACACGAAGATAGCCACGAATCCGAATTGTATACAACGAAAGGGGATACATGTGGATCACTGATAACAGCACAGACGTTACGATTGTGTCAGATTAACCGAACACGTGTAGTGGTACACTTATTATTATCGCCCGAGACAAAGTCACCATATACGATAAACACCCGGCTGCCAGTAGGTATCACAATAAAAGCCAGTCGATTAGTTAGACACGCGAGCCATAGTCAATAGTGCCTGGCATTCGTGTCGGTGGCGATATCACAAATAGCTTCAGTTTCAAGTCATCTTAGACTGATTTAACAAAGAACGTACTGAAGGTAGTGCGCATATTTCTCTTTCGAAGAATCGCATCGACGCTCCGGCCTGTTGTTCAATGTAATTTAGGGCGAGCCTGTACATAGGCAATAAGAATTATTTACGTCGTCATGGTACGATTCGATTTATAAAGTCATACTGATTCGGCTTGCCGCTCTTTTTCCGTGATATTTAATTGGACTGTAGTACGAAGCCTTCCGTGCGAGGCCGTCATCGTTGGCTTTCGATTATTTTTCCTCGGGCTTATTTATAAGTGCATTAATATTCTCGGTTCGAAGCTTAATGGCATTTCCGCGGGGGAACTCGACGCAGGCCGTCGCAGACTGGAGAGGCTGCCGCCTCGTAGCTCGCTTGGGTTATAGCGTCGTTGGCAGGCCTGTTGGCCGCTTGGTTTTTCGTCTGCTTCGCTGTGAGACCCAACGACCGAGCGACTGCTTTTACTGTTGACGGTATAGACTATTAAGCCGGTGGACTGCCTGGGTGGCTGACTGGCTGAGATATGCACGTCTGCTGGGTGGCTGTCTCGCGTGATTCTCGTTTACTCGCAACGTGGGACAATGCGAAAGGTATACGCGGCGAACATAACCACGAACTGAGGGCGTCTCGCGCCGGCAGACTATACGGGCTATTTTAATAACCTCCTACCCGCTGTTGTATGTACAGCCGGCTCTTGGTCTATACTCTTCTCACTTCTATTTCTTTCACTAGCCTTATTATTTCTGCTTTTACATGCTATTTATCTCAGTCTGTCCTTAACAATTTGACGTATCGCTCTCTCGGTCTATCTTCTTTTATACCGACCGTGCTCTTACGCGAAGAACTATAAAATATTCCCGGCATGCATCTGTCTCCTTTGGCACTGATATATGTATATGAAACCGCAGGGATCATCCGGACGATTTTGTTTATGCCATGTGAAAAGCGCAACATCTATTTATAGCGGATAATAATGTCAGTTGATAAAACGCCAGCTACTACGTGAATCCGTGAAATTATTATAAGTCCACGTACCACGGACCCGTAACGTCCCGGCGTCCGTCACGCTCCGTGAATAGAACCGCACAATTTTTATTTACCCCATTTAACGTAAAGCAGCTTTTAGCCATCGTGCAGAGTGTGGTGCAACGTCCAATTTTCTACTGGTCCACGCGTGTCTTCTTCGGTCCTTTCGATTTTATACCGTTGGACTTTAGATCATTTTTAGATTTAATACCGCACCGTCTAATTCCGCTCGCTGACCTCGTATTCCTTCTTAACTGTCAAAGACACGTGCATTCGAAGTTCCACAAACTCCAGGGACACCAAACTCGAGGAAGTCATAAAAGCCCACGCTGCTAATACAAAAGTATGATTCGCTCTATCTCACAGCTCGGTTCTATGAGCGTCGAAGAACTTTCCTAGAACAACGTCAATGTCCCATTGTTAACGTTCCAAGATGTCCTTTTTCGTTTAACCTTCATTTTTTACGCCGTGAGCTTCGGCCGAGCGCACCTGCATTATTTCTTTAGCGTGAAGTCAGTCGCACGAAGGTAAACAGCAGAAAGACTGTGCGGTAGGTAACAATTTAAATCCGTACTAGGATCGCTCGTTGTAAACGCGTATATCGCGCGGAAAAATGAAATAAATATTTATCAAAGATAATCATACGAAGATAACTCCTCGGAGAGTATTTATGGTAAGTTGCGATTGTATATATTTTAAATTCAAAAGATTTTCCATACCCTTTTTCCGTTACCCTTCTCAGAGCTGACTATTTTAATTCGTCGTTATTACAAATTAGTCCAACGTATTTCCGTGCACATGGAAGAGTTCCAAGTGACTTTCGATCGGGACGGAATTGCCAGGTGAAAAATCACATAGCCCAGCGACGTAACTCTGGGCTCCCAATTAACGGAATTCCAATAGTCCGGTTTCTTTTTTTATTTTTTAACGTAATCGTCGCGATTCCATTCCCGCGACACGAGGACAGCTTCGAGACAGGCGTGAGACAGCTAAGCGTAGTTTCCTCCGTGTTTATAGATATTGCTTTATTGCTGACGCGAATCGCTGACGCACTTCCCCGGCTTGGGCTTTGTATATCACAAGATTTTTAAACCGTCCCTCTGCCCGTACTATACCGTGTACGATTAAAGATTTACGTGGCCAAAGTCCTTTGGCTTTGCTGATGGAATTTGTTACAAATGCAATCTATACTTACCGCAATTATATTTATTTTATCTAACTGCTTAGTAAAGGCAGTGTAGTTTAGCAGGGTTGTTAACGGCGTAAATAAAGGATTGAACAGTTTATGACTGAATAAAATTGTAATTGTACGGTTAGGGTGGCGCTGCTCTTTTGGCAGCCATATTGGACAAATAAAAGTGATATCTGAGAACGGAATATCGTCAGCGTTATACAGTCAGTCGCTGAATCGAGTCTGGATTATATATTTAGATATTTTATAACCGACTAAGCGAATTACTAAGGTATCCATGGTATTTTTATTCTACGTCTTTTTTTAATACCAAAATTTAGATAAGACCGAAATTGCTTCTATTTGTATTTTTTACAGACTGACAGTGAGAATCAAAACTGTATTATTGATTATATTAATGCAACATCCAGTCGGTACTGTCATGCAAATGGCGAAGATCATTTTGCCAGTAACGAGTTAAACATTTAAAGGAGAATCAAAGCTGGCCCGACCCACTTTCATTGTTTATTCATACAGCAAAGCGCCATGGTAAACCATTTAGAATAAAGAGATAACGATTGTATAAATTTTTCATGGCGACCCTGCTGAATCGTATGATTCCATTAAGCGTGCAAGAGTCACAAGAGTAAATTTGAATATTTATCTTTATTTACCTTTTTACTAGATTTGAAGACGTTACACTTGAAGGTATTGCTGCTACCGTCACGAGCGATGTAACTGAAGATTTTCAAATCATGGCTGTCGTGAGAGACGTAGAATATCCTGAAAATAAAAAAGATATCTTATTCGAGGCCGATGAGTATAAAGGTGAGAATCTCATGTATAAATTATCTTGGCTCAGACTGACGTGCTCAAAAGAAAAAGAAAATCAGCGCGACCCGCCCCACGGAAATGGAAGATAGGAAGGAAGCGTGGAAAGGCAGAGTAACTTTCTGGAAAAACGTATAAGAGGATAACCTGTATATTGGATGCTGCATCAGGAATATTTTATTCTCGTCCATCCATTGTTGTTTCTTCTGTAACAATAAATTATAAAAAGAATTTCAATACATGGATACAGATGTAATAAGCTCTTAGACGTATTAAACTTTTGTATGAGAAACTTGAAATCTTGTTATAAATTAATTTTCAAAAATCTATCATAAAATTATTACCTTCTTCTTCCGTAGAGTCACTTTCAATCCATCCACAGTCACCTCCAACGTCACTTTCTTCTTTTTGATCCCCTTGGCCTTAAACTCGTACTGTCAATGGTAAACAGATTTTTACAGAATATTATAATCACACTGATAACAATGCAAGAAACAAATTCATGCTGAATACGTTATTAACTAGGAAGCTTACCAGTTATACTTAGCGTAAAGATTATAATTCTCAACGAAAAGCAAACTCACCCGGATCCTCCGCATCGCCGCCACGATCTCCACTCTGCTAGTGGGCCTGGGTACCTCCATAGATCCGATAAACTGCAAGCAAGAAACACACCTTAATGTACATTTTATAACATCGAATAATGTAGATTTAATAGAAGTAAAGAGAAATTTATTTTCCCTTTGTTATCAGCACTGTACGATTAGCACCCTTCACTTCCTTGACTATAAATTCACAGCCTCAGGAACTATTGCGTTAAATGACTCACAATGCACTGGATTGACTGCTAATAGCGCTACGTTTCACCGCCTGGCATTCCTTTTGTTTTTGTTTCAAGTAGAAAGCAAGGATAATTAATTGAGTCTAAAATATCAAAAGTTTCAATTCACCCATAATACAACAATAGCAAACACCTATAACAATCTGAAAGACAAACTTGTGTTCCATTGTTACATAACCTCAAGTCAACAGGAACTCCTTATAATGCAATCAGGAAATGCAAAGCGCCCATGAACCCGGTAAATCCTCTATAAGGTCCCAAGAGATCTTATATTAGTCAGAGATACCTAGACTCAGCATTAACCTAAGTCAAAGTCTCAAAAATCACTGAGCATTCAATTTCCTTTTCAGGAATGAATAGATACAGTGAAAAGACATTGAGCCGCACAAATAAATTCCATAAACCGCACGTTACAATGAGCCTGTAAGCCTGGTATAAATACGCAGGTGCGTTGCGTTTATACTCAGGATCCGTTCTAAATAGGTAATATAAATTGCAGAAACAATCTATATATGTGTCTATATATAGCATATATACCAAGCTAGAAATCAGCTGTTGGTGACAGGTTGCTTATACAAGGAGACGCCAGAAATCCTAGCCTAATGACAGTATATTGTTCTAATTCCATCGCGCACTGCCATAAGAAATATTCACTTGAAAACAAGGCTTTACATTCGCATGTCTGACAGTAAGTAAGCAAAATAACACCTCACTCCGAAGTCTAACCAGTCGCACTAAGAAGACGTGTACTAGACACGCTTTGAAATCTACTGAAGGTTTAGCCAAGGAAGGTGATAATACGTGATCCTAGACACGCTATCTATTGGCAATAGTCTCAAGTTGTAAGACAGGATGATAGTTATAAGTATCTAGATATATCAATGTAACATAGAAAATAGAAAGAGAGTAAGAGAACAGGCATAATCCGAATTTAGAAATCCCTGCTTGAGTTACGTTCGGCCACGTGCAGGTCGTATCGCATATGCACACACGTATGCAAAGACGAAAGAGGTTGGAAGTGACGCTGCAGTGGATCAGCTTGAACCAGAGAAAATATAGAAATTGGAGCAACGACTAGGTCTCGACGTCATCCAAACGATTTCTTTTGTATCTGCGGGACTATTTTCCTATTTCTTTTTGATCCTCTTCTATGCTTTTTCATAGCAGCATCTTCCACGCTGGCTTAAACGAGATCTGATACTTTGGTCGACTTCAGGATTCATTCCAGTGAAATTAATAACAATTCCAAGTGCGACGAATCCGAAACGTCACTGGGACTAAAATGGAGGAAACAAAAACAGAGATTAGACTTTCAGTCAACTGCACTTGGATTCAACATCCTTTTACGTGACGATAACGAAAGTTTCTTTGAAAAACTTTACCTCCGTGTATTCAATTTCTTTTATATGCATATAAGGTCAACCTACAGTGCCAGGAAGATTACGCTCCAGCATCCAGAGCGAGATTGGTTAATAATGATGGTCAGAGCTGGTAGAGAATTCTTCCGGGAACTTGATGCCGATGTAAATACGTGGAATGATAACGGAGATGTAACGGTGGATACGCAATTGCGTGCACGCGGCTTTTATGAGTATATCGGAGCAGCACAAAAGCTTCACCTTTTCTCAGAATGAGAGCTACTGAAATAAACACGTGCAAAGTGACGTCATAGGACTATGGTAGCGGTAGCAAGCTCCAAAAATATCCTGCGTCGTCGGCGTCGTCGTCGCTGTCGTCGTTGACGGCGTCGTCGTCGCGTGCTCTGCGACAGGTCTAGAAGATGCACCGTCTAGTGCATCTAATCTTATCCACGTCTAATCTATTCTTACTTATCATATTGCAATATCTTGAATCGTCTCTGTACTTTGACAATGATAATCCTTATGGTCCATCGAGTACAGTTTCTTTGATGGATATTCGTGTTATCGATTTAGATCAGATTGGATGCTGTGACATGTATGGTCCATAGGTCTAAAAAATTTTAAATAAAAAAAATTAATATATCTAACCACCAATAAACAATTTTCGTTAAGGTCAATCAAACTGCAGTTTGTCAGGAAAATAATTTAGACCTTCGACACGCAACCTACCTGAGGTATGAGAGATGTATAAATTATCGAAGAACTGATAAGGGTTGGCAAAAAGACTGAAGAAGCTTATCAGGAATGAGAATCGTATTCTTATGACGTAACAGTGAAAATATAATAGAATAATCGAATAATCCAGAAGTTACTTGAAGATTCGCAAATAAAGTTTATCAGGTATCTTCCTCTCGTTCATTCTGAATTTCCACGAGAATCTCAATTGGAAACCGCAACGACGGCGTCAGGAAGATAAGAACGTTGATATAGAGCGATCTTACTATTCGTTCCCAGTCCGATTCAGTAAATATGTAAAGTGACATTGCCAGCACTGAATTCGATAGAACCTTCGACCGATATTACCATAAGAGAAAAATCGAAGCGTCACAATGCGTTTTATCGGATAGAAGATATATATATATTCTACTTGGTGAATATAAAATTGCTTTATTCACACTCTCCCACAGACTCGTTTATGACAGAAAATTCGTACGAGGCATAAACAAGAAATATAAGAGAATAATAAAATGCCAAGTAAGAACGTTCTTGGTGTTTTGTCAATAATTAATATCGACGTTAAAGTTCGTAGCAACATTTCCAGTGGGTAAGAAAAGGTTCGCTGAAACAACAAAGACAAATAGAATTTCAAATTAGCGCGGGAAAAAAACCTAACCTCACTCTCTATTTGTTAAAGCCGTTACGCATCGAAGCATCGGCGTCTCCTCGGCAGCCGACCGATTCCATAGCCTTTGGCTAGCGTATATTTTTTCCCAGCATGCACCAGGGTGAAACGTACCAGCGAAGGTAGTGGATGGTAAAATGAAATTCCTAAGGAAATCGCGAATAACATGGCGAGCGTGCTCCGTAGAAAAAATACAGTACGTAGTATCGCGTATATTACGTATATACGGGGAAATGGATTGTGCTGTACTAAAGTGCGCTATTGCTATTACGTGCTACTCCGTGCTGTACCTTGGCGTGGAAAATAATTCCACGATGGAAGGCCTCCTCGCTGTGCAGCGGTATTCGCGTATCGTACTCGTCATTATGCACGAGGTTGTACTGCTTCTTAGAGGGCATGCTTGGCCCGACTTCATCCGATTATGCTCCTCTTGCTCCGCTGTAAGAAAATAGATGAAAAAATATAATTAAAAATTCAATAACAGCAGTTTAATTATTGTCATCAATAATTTCTAGTAGGAATAGCAATTTGCATGTTTCACGTGCAATCTGCGCACCCCTGTGTCAAAGTACATTGTATAGGTACCTGGTATGGCATCAACGTACTCTGTGTTATTATCAAAGGATTTTATATTCATATCAGAGCGTTCCTGGATTCATTGAAAACTTTAATAAATTTGTCAAGCCGACCTATTCCATATGTGTCTAGATTGGAATCCAATCGAGCCAGGGAGACATTGGCAATCAAAAACGATGGAATGGTAAAGCGAAAACTTCTGTGATAAATTTAATTCCAGGGATAACGTAATTTGGAGTATATCGATTTCCACGAAATGGATTGTTTCACAATGAGTTAGGAGAGCGAAGTGGATTTTCGGATATCCTTCAGGTCTGTAGACGTAAAATGAACGAATTTTCGCTAGAGGGTTTTCGATATAGGTTAGAACCCTTGGATATTTCTTAGACCGAGGAGAGGAGACACTATTGGAAAAGATTTATGATTCCCTCGCTCTATTTGAAAAGGTATGTCCTTTGTAGAAGAACTAAAAAAAACAAGGGCGACAATGTCAAAGAAAATTGTGGCTGGAAGAAAAAAGTCGGACCATTTTCAATTTCAAGTCCGTTTATGAAAAGCAATAAATAATTGATGGACGTGCAAACGATATAATTTACAAGTAAATGAAATATTAGGTCACATGGTGGGTAAAAAATTATACAATGATTCCATTGTATTCTGGTATTTCGTTACCTGCGCATATCGCGTTCCGACGGATGGTCGTAAAATGATTTTTTCGAGTATATCGTATCAGAGCCATTTTTTTTAAATATCCTATGAAAAAAATATGAGATGCAGTTTACATGTCGATTCAAATATAAATTGTGGATGTTCCATTTGACTGAATCGATTAATTTCTAGTCGGCGATAAATAACGTTGGAATGCTGAAAAAATCCGTTGGGCCAATTGACGACAGTCGCAAAACTAACTTGGCTCGGCGAGCCTGTTTTCATAAGATACGAAATTGTAGCATCCATCCATCTATCCAACTATCCATCGTACTCCCCTGTAATGCTGACAGTGGGAAACGCGTTAAGCCAACCAAAAAAATAGTCCAAGAACGCACTCGATCATCGTTCATTTTATATAAAAGTTGCAGATGGCGCTGCGGAATGGAATTGAAACGATCAAAGGCGGATGGACGCTCGTGACTGTGTGGACAGAACTAACGACAAACCATTGAAATATTCTACGACGATAATTCACATGATTGAACGTGTTAACGAAATGCTATGACTTTTGATTTATGAGTACACTGGATAAAAGTAAACTCAAAAGAAATTAAAGACAGAGACTTGGGTAAATTGTTAATGGTTTATTTATCGGAAAACTTTATTCGACAGACTAAATAAATCAATGGAGAAAATAAACTCGATATCGATAATATAGCCAGTCGAGAACAGGGAACGATTTATTGTCGTTTTAAACTTTGCCACCATATTTGATATATTTATCTATTTCGTTTATTTAACTTTTTATCAGATGATTACAGTGCGTAGATACCTGAAGATACTTTCAACGCTTGGAAACCCTCTAGAAGGATTTGTATCACAAGGGAAGAACGAAGCGGCGTCCATATACAGGGTGTCTTATAAATGTCAAACAAAGGAGAATCAGTGGTTAAATGCATGAGTCCGATGATCCTGTATCGTGCAAGGATGCTTTGAAAGGTTCTGAGTCTCGAAGCAAAGAAACAGCAGCTGCACGTTACCGAAGCCAATCTGAGATTGAGAGAAGGAGATGGAAGTATCCTTGTGGTAAATGGTCGAGGAAGAAGTTAGAAGGCCGAGGGCCTCGAACAGGCTGCAAACTCGAAAGTCTTCGTATCTTGCTTGACACTCGCTAGGTAGATTTATTCTTAGAGCTCCTGCTGGAATGTATGTACACAGTCCGAGTCTGCTAGCTTTGTTTCACAAATCCGCGAAGGTAAAGCTAGGAGGAACCGACATATCGGATAGCTCGTATAACGCTATCACGAAAGAGGATCCAGGTGTATTTATTAAAGGTATTAATAACATTTGAAAAGTATCATCCAAGAGGATTGAATGACCAATGCCGCAAGACCATGACTCGACGACAAGAAAAGGAAGCTATACTGAAAAGGAAATTACCTTCTTCCTATTAACAATTTCTTTTAGTCCTCGAGTCCGTCCGGTGTATGGCTGCCATTGTAATAGAAGGAAAATACAATATGGCTTCGTGAGGAGAATACGAAATTATTCGCAGCTCTGCAAATGTCATCTATTAATAATGACGAAAGCACGGTTAACGTCCAGGGATGTTTACCCACGAGAATTAATTCAAATCGCTGAATCTCAGTCTATAGGTATATTGGATTGACGCCAAACACAATGTTTTATTCAAACGAAAAAAAAAATACTGACAAGAGATTCGCATTAGGCTCTCCGATACAATATAAAATATATTGCTTCTCTTCTTATAGGGTGAAACACATCAGGGACGGCGTTCTACGTGAATTTTACCTTACTGGTCTATCTCTCGGTCGAGATACAAGGTTCAAATTCCATGGGAGGATGCACCTTTGTGTACGCACACCTGAATAAAGCGGTCTTCACATCGGAGAGACAGAGTGCTTACTCAAGGGCCTCTTGTCGTTTTATTCAAACTATCACCTCCAACTCTAATAAATATGCATTACGCTAATCGTGCGTTGCATGCATTTTATAATAGTTTATAATCGTAGCCCTAAGATCTGGTATTCACACAGAGTATTAACCCCAGAGAAGCTAAGGTATTTGTTCAAAGAAAACCTTCAGACTCATATAAATAAATAAAATTAACCACCGCATCTATTTTATCCTATCAGAAGTACAAAGCTAGTAACTATCACAAAGAATCAGATATAGCAAAACAAAAGAAGAATCTTCATGTGCATCTTGCGTGAAAATCGAAGCATTCCAATTTACGTACGTTAAGAAAGAGAAATGTTATGACATTTGTTTATCGACTACTCTCTCGTAAAAATCTGTCTTTCACTTTCTGTCCGTTGTGGACGCTGCTTAAATCTAGTATAGGCAGTCAGGCAGGAGCTATACGTACACATTCACGTTTCCCAGTGGTGAACCAACGTACACCAATGTTCCATCACATAACTGGCCTCTCTCTTCTTGGAAACGGATGACAGTGCTTGGGACTCTTGCCCTGTAAACGTCCAGTCCCGCAGGACCACCTATGCCACAAGACTACGTTACACAAAGCGAAGCACTTAACCTGCCAGTGGCATTCCGAAGACTCCCGTCCATTATTTCATAGTGGCGCACACCCTTCCCGTAAGCACAAGAGCAAAGGAAAAAAAGCAGTCTTGTGTGAATCAGAGAAATCACGACTTTTAACAGTAACAAATCCGATCACTCGAAATAAATTACCTCATCCCTATAACGGACAATGTGTCACGAGTTAATTATCTGAGGGATAAAACGAGGGTTGATAACATTTATTTTTAAATAATCACTCATCACTTTTATTTGTTTTGTACCGATCGCGACACGTTTATTCCTTTATACTGTATTCATATCGTATTTTATATCTTCGCTCCTGTAATCACTACTTTAACACGTTCACTTTGTGATTTTAATACACGACTCTATCGCGTTAAGTTACACATGGGATTTCTCATGAAATAATTTTGCCGGGCACGTCACGACGAGCGATGCTCAGCGTGCGCGGCTGTAAATATGGCCCTTTGGGAACGATACGAAACATCCCCGCCGTAAGCCGAACCGGCATCACACTGAAAACCGGCTGCTGGCTATAATCACAAACCTCAAAGCGGGAACCAGTCCGTATACTTCGCCTGAGCTCCATCTGTGACCATTACGGCTAACCCCACGCACGGTCGATATCGCCTACGCGGAATTTCTTCGCCGACATTCGTTCGGAGTGACCTTAACATTTGAATTTACATTATTAAATATATATATATAATTGAATCACGATATTTAACAATGAATATTTTTTTTCTCTTATCGTTCTGTTAGATTGAGCTAACTTCTTACTTGATTCAAAGAGAAATTGGAACATGGAGGATGTTTATTATTGTTATATTTTATTATAACGTATGCACAGTAATTTCTTACCATTTTCTTGGAATTAATGCGCAATTAGCAATTATGGAAAAGCATTATTACTGTGTACGTGGTATATACTTCGGACACGTGTCGTTCTTGTACAAATAGTGCGCCACTGGTTTCGTTGATGCTTTCTAGTTTCCACGAAGCCCGTTCGATGAATTCTGTCTTGCACGTTGAGTTTCCCATCGTTATATTATACAGTGCATGCTGGCCGTATAAGTCGTTCCTAGTAATACAGTAATAACATTCCTGTACCGTTCGTTGGTACGTTCTTATTTGTACAAAGTGTTCAGAGCGGCAGAGACTGTGTATTTTAAGAATGAGTATTGTCACCTGCATTGCACCTGTTAATATCGCTGTGATCAAATACTGTAAGTTGGAAAGGTTTTTATTATTTTATATATCTATTTCTTTTATTTTATCGGAGCTTTAGTATTCGGATTTGATGATTGTGTTGCGTAGAAGAGATCCTCGTGCTTGATATAGAAAGTTTACAGCTAAATGATTTAGTCGTATGAGACTTCCTCATGTAAATTGAAGTGACATACTTTTGAATTTAACTGATAGGAATACGGAAATTCCGGAACCGGAATGAAAGTTTAATGATCGGAGCAGAGACTATTATAAGAAATTTGATTTTAATTTATAAAACGCATGGTAGATTTTTAGTGGTTCTTTTTATATAGTTATGTGATATTATTGTATAGAAGTTTTTTTATTATTACTAATGTTCTTTGGACACAGGTTTATCGTTTAAGTTTATGCTTGAATCTGCTTAGGTCTTTTTTAATTGCTTTATATCGTTTGTGCAATCATAAACGGGGCTTGAACGTTTTATTAGAGCGGAATTGCTCGTTTGACTTCATTTGTTCTACGTTCCGTTTTTGAATATGGAAGAATTGAATACGATAGAAACTCGACCTCATTGTTGGACTTATTATGTTTCTTTGAGGAAAGTTGAATGAACTAAAAATAGAAAATAAAGAGCTATTGTATCTAGTCTCATATATTAAAGTAATAATGTGCAAGTTAAAGGTCAAAGTTATTTTAAAACTTTGAGTGATATACATCTTAAGAGAAATAATACCTGTGATCTAACATTTTTTTTTTGTATTTCAGGGGGGAAACGTGATGAGAACTTAATATTACCGGTTAATGATTCAATTAGCGCAACTCTGGATACAGAACACGTAAGTTTTTTAATTATTGAAAAATGTATTTTTAATCGTTGAAATCTTTATATGTTTTTCGTGTAGTTATGTGCAAGGACAACTATAATGGCCAGTCCAGAATTTAAAGAAGATCGTATATGGCTCAATGGAAAGTATGTTTGGAATTACTATAAAAAACGTAATTTATTTTATGACGATGAAAATATCGCTAGTTTTTAATCAACCGTTTTTCTTAAAGGCCTGTGAAATTCTAGGCTCTGACTTAACTATGTCATAAATATTTTAACATGTACATTTTTTTTCAGGGAAGAATCCATAAACAACAAGAGATTACAAAACTGCCTGATAGGGAGTATGTAATCACTATAACAAAAAACAGCATATTTCTACATAAAACTAATAAATATTCCGTTTCATAGTGCGAAAGCGGGCGCAAGTCTCAAATGACATGGAATGTTGGAAAATTCATATTTGTTCAGAAAATAATTTTCCTACTGCAGCTGGTTTAGCATCTAGTGCTGCAGGCTATGCATGTCTCGTTGCAGCTTTAGCTAAATTGTACAAAGTAGAGGTAAGTTTATACAAAAAGATTTAAAAGTTATATACTAACAGTTACTTCAAAAAGGGATTCTTAAACAGGGTGACATTAGTGCAGTAGCTAGATCAGGTTCTGGATCAGCATGTCGTAGTATGATGGGAGGATTTGTAAGGTGGCACATGGGCTCCGATCCAAAAGGCAGTGATAGTTTAGCTAAACAAATTGTGCCACCTTCCCATTGGCCAGAAATGAGAGTTCTGGTATTAGTCGTAAGTATTTTAATAAATAAATAGCAATATTTGATTATTTGAATAACAATATTTTAATCTTGTTCACCTGTACAGGTGAATGATGCTCGTAAAAAGGTTTCCAGTGCACTTGGAATGAAGAGATCGATTGAAACTTCAGAATTACTGAAGTACAGAGCGGAACATGTGGTACCAAGGAGAGCAAGTGAAATGAACGAAGCAATTCTTCAAAAAAATTTTGAAAAGTTTGCTGAATTAACTATCAAAGATTCTAATCAAATGCATGCAGTATGCCAGGATACATATCCTCCATGTCACTACATGAACGATGTATCCTTTACTTTAGTGGATTTAGCACATTCGTACAATTCAGCTGCAAACGAAATTAAGGTAAATTCGAATGTTTGCTATAATCAGATTATACTGAACTATTTTTTACAAATATAATTTTCATTTGCAGATGGCATATACATGCGATGCTGGTCCAAACGTTACAGTATACATATTAGAAAAAAATGTAGCAGAATTTATTAGTATTCTGGACTTTTTTATCCCACCTGCAGATGACTTAACTGTTGAATATAGAAAAGGAATTCCTATTCAGCTCATTTCTCCTAAGCAGGTCTGCAATTGTATAATGTATATGATTAAGAATCATAAATACCATTGTTAATTGTTCTTTTCAACAGGATCTTATAGAAAAAATTAATCTTGAGAAACAAGTGCCTGGGTTATTGAAATACATTATTCATACAAGAGTTGGTGATGGACCAAAATATCTTAGTGATCAAAAAGATCATCTTCTCGACACTAAAATGGGATTACCTATTAGATCATTGACACATCAATGACAAATGTTATTAAATACCTTTTGAAACCGGGATAAATGCATAATAAAATTTAAATATTTTTCAAGATATAATTATTTTGTCTACTTTTAGAAATATATAATAAAAACAATAATCAATAAACAAGTATGACAATAACTCATTGACATTCCTGAATAACCTACATATATTGAACGATCTCTCGTGCAAATTAAAGGTGACGCTACTTTCGTAAATTCGTGAAGGGTAGCGACACGGAACGGCCTTAAAATCGATATTTTATCGAATTATAACGGTATTTTAACAATGAGTAACAATTTTTTCAAATATTTAAATAATAAATACATATCAATATATTCGACATCCAACTGCCATATTCGAACAGATTACTTAAACAATATTTAAATACCAACGCCTCCCTAGTATTTCCTTTTTTTTTTTATTGTTTGAATCATTTAACTGAGGCCTAGCAGCCATTAGCAACGGCAGCTTTCTCCAGACAATACGTATCTAAGTGTTTTTTTAAATTTTGTAGAATTAAAAGGAAGATCATGAGTTCCTTACACCTCACTACTGGTAAGCTTTCCAAATAATCTAATAATATAAAATTACTTTTATATTCCTATTAATTTAACTGATAGATATCATATGTAAAAATATGGTATGATATTTCAAGTGTTTCTACTTGGTACTGTCTTATCATGAGCTTTGATAATACTGCTTAAAATACTTATCAACTTGAATTACATGATTGATACATCTAATTTGAACGGTTCGTGAGGATCTGTTATATTTATTTTTTAATGCTGTCTGTTAGCATGAAGTGAGGATTTCTATTTATCTTTAAGGTTCGGAGAAACCAGCTACAATTGATGGACAAGCCCGTTTATACAGTATGAAATTTTGTCCCTTCGCTCAAAGAATTCGCCTACTATTAGCTGTAAAGAAAATTCCACATGATATAGTGAATATTAATTTGAAGAATAAGCCAGAATGGTATTTCAAGGTAAAAGTCCAATTTATATTAATATTTAGTGTTTGAATAATCTAGATATTAGTTTGTTATCACCAGATTCATTCTGAAGGAAAAGTTCCTGCTTTTGTTGATGTCGATGGTACAGTTGTAGTTGACTCTATGATAATTGCAAATTACATAGAGGAAAAATATCCTAAGCCAGCACTGTACCATGAAACAACAAAGTCTCGTGATTTAGAACTCCTTACTAAATATGGAATGGTAAAATTCATTATATATAATTGATAATGGAATTACTTGTAATATCAAGGTTAAACTACAACGATCCTTCACTTACAGATAATTAGTATCTTGAGTAACTGCATACATGGTAATGATAAAAGACCTCTGGATGAAGTTATTTCTGAAATCACAAGTTATATGGTAGAATTTGAAGATGAATTAGCTACTCGTGGAACAACTTTCTATGGAGGTGCATAGCTCAACTAACATTACTTGATTCTTCATACGACAATTGTAGATAATAGATATAAGGCGCTGTTCTGATTATAGGTAACGAGCCTGGTATGTTGGATATACTAATGTGGCCGTGGATTGAGCGCGCAAAGGCTCTACCCCTTATTTACAAAACACCACTGAATTTTGAAAAGGAAAAGTTTCCACACATTGTAAGTTATTGAGTTTGTACCAAACAGAAATATGTTAATAGTATTGAGAGAGTTTACTTCATGACACTGTCAATTTCAGGTCAATTGGAAGGATGAGATGAAGAAATTACCCTTCATAAAGAACAATGCGTGTTCGCCTGAAAAATTCGCAAAGTTAATCGAACTGATGAGGGGAGGTGGTGAGGTTGACTTTGATAATATTTAAATATTAAAGAAATTCTAAAGTTTTGATGATCCCTTAGCAAGTATATAATACTTGTGCAATATCATATTATGGACAGTATCATCAAGTGCTTCTATGCTTATATCTACTTATATTTCCATATCTTTATTATAATATTTATATGAACATTATTATTATTATTGGAAAAACCTCTTGGAACTATTATACCAGTAAGTTATATCCATGAGTGCCACGCACTAAAATCTTGTTGAGAATTAGAGAAAAATAATTATGAATTCCTATTTTGATAAGTTAACAAATTTGGTAAAAAAAAGTTTATTTGCAAAATATCTACGCTTATCAGAGACATACATACATAACTTCCATTATACATAACTTCCATGTGCAGTTGTACAACTGTACTATTATCCATACATACGATATTCCAAGCTATTAATTATTACAGTATTTATTTTCCATAAAACTTTATAAATATTTATTATTGGCCTGTTATCAATAGTGAATACATTTGAAAGAGAAATTATGTTGATACTGCATATTCGCCCTTATTTCCTAACCTCGTAATTCACCAGTCATACCCTCAGAGTCACCCCAAGGCCATTACAGTATAGTTTACCGTAATGAAATACATTCATACTTCTCAATGATTACCCAATCCCACTATTTAATCTACGTCTCATATTAACATGTAGAAATTTCGAAAAAGATATCAAAGTATGGTTTGTAGTAATCAACAAGGTGGTTAATATCCAAGATTATTCTAATTCAAACGCATTGAATATTAAATTTTGAAAGTGTTTTTAACAATAAAAACGTATTACCAAAAAGTATAGCATGAGATCTGTCAAGCATTGACTAATGCAGTTGAATTGGATAAGCTTGTATATTATGCATTGTATATAGATATATATTAATCACAATATACACATTGTCTTGTGTTTCATTTTCAGCACTGAACTCATTATTCAATTTTAAAACCTACATTTATTGTAGTGATTACGCGACTGATTAATTGTAGTTATTAGTTTACGTAACAGTATCTGTTATCCCCCACTATATTTACTCCGATCAAAGTAAATAAGTTGGCAAGCAATCTCTGGTAGATTTCTCGTTAGCACTTCAGTGTTCAATATATCATGCATGTCACTCATTAGAAAAATTGAAACAGCTTTTCATTAATTACGGAGCACTTGTTGATTCTGCTTGACTTCCGGCTGATGCAAATGTCACCGACTGACCTGAGGTTGTTGGCAGTGGTTGTGGTTGTGGTTGCGGTTGTGGTTGTTGTTGTTCTAATTGATCTCGAATCACTGGACACGGTAAAATTTGCGGCACTGTTGTTTTTCCTCAGGAGGAATTAATCTCCTCTATATTCAGGTGCGCAATAAAACGTAGACGCATCTGCAATGCTGGCCTCAATCGTCTGATTATGCATTCCACATCAGTTTTCATCATGTCTCCGACAAACATATATTTTATATGATAACTGTGAAAGGAGTAGTTAAGGAAAATTAGAAAGATCAATGTGAGACAATAGTGGTTTCAACTGTGTATAGCCAAGCAAAAAAGGATACAGTAGATCACATATTGGATCCATGTATTTTAAGTGAGATTGTGTCCGATCAACTTGCTCCAGCATTTCATATAAACTGACAGCCAGTTCAACAACACATCTTGGCCTTTCTGCATTAAATCTTGCTAAAGTGGGTCCAATTAAATGACAAGCAAATATTAATTGCTCCTCGCTACTGACAACAGGCTGTAGTTTTTCCTTAATGAATCTGTTGGCAGAGTTAACGAAAAAAATATTAATTGTATTTAACATGATCATTGCTCATGTATTACTTACTGTGGCATTGTCGTGATTTGTCCGACTCCAGCATGATGCCAAATGGAATGAGCTAACGCGAGCATATAACTGTATCTATTCTCCAAGAGACTATTGTGCGTTATGTTAAAATTGAACATCTGGAATGGCGTAAGATTGTTGTATTGCCAGTTTGCTAATCCAGGACTATTTATTGTTTCCACAAGTCGATCGTGAAGTGCTGACCAATAGCATTCAGGCAATGCTGCCAATAGTAGTCCTACGCAATTGATCCACAGATGAATTTCTTTAGACGGAACCACAGTGTATCTAAAAACATAGAATATGTAGTTCTTGGCGATTCATTGTATCATACAGTATTTAGCAAGGTTACCCTTTGGCAACAACATCCAGCAAAGAATTGGCCACCAAATTCGGTGCAACTGGTACAGCCATTAGTTCAACGCAGGTAACGTAGAGTGCATGAGCAGCTGGATTAGGAAATTCGTTGAATCTCCAATCGGTGGCTGGGAAGTGTGCCGTTCCTGACATTGCTTTAATAATTTTTTATTTAGTAAAGTCTTATGTAGTATTTAATATTAATTACCCAGATTAATAACTTACTTTCCACGATTCGCTGCACCAGTCTAACGTAATAATCTAATTCAGGTACCCAAGTAACACTGTCATCCGTAGAGCGAGCCATATACACTTGATAAGCTTCTGACAATGCCCAACCTGGTGCACGAATTTCTCGTAAGGATCCTAATACAGCTGATACTAAACGACGTTTTAATGGCGGCCTATCTCGCAATTTTCTTTCGTAATAATGCAACGTGTTGTATAAATACGTTACAGGTCGATCTAGAAAAATATATCAATGAAATTAGGTTGCAATGATTACTTATAATATTATACTAACCATGAAATTTGTAAAGGCATCCTAGGTGCTCCAACAGTATTTCCAAGCTTTTAGATACTGGCGGTATCTCTAGGTATCTGTGTACCACGATATCAAATACTGGTAAAAATCTTAAGCATACATTTCCAAAGTATACTGGTAGACTTTGATATTGACTCGGACCACCACTAGTTTGTTCCATGATACCTTCGGGTGCAAATTTCTCAGGATACTTTCTATGGAACGCAAGATGTTTCTCGTGCCAGTTTGATTGCTTCCAATGCTCTGGTGAATTCTCTTTTACAAATTCCTGCACTCTGTTGCGGAATTCTGGTGCTTTCAGAAGAAGTAGTTGAATGATAAAAAAGCAGACTTGAGCCTCACTGCCCTCTTGCGTTCTTAGAGCCTGTATGAATTATGTTAATTAGATTTTATACGCTGATTGGATATTTTTAAACATAAAAATACTTACTAAACACAGAACCAACCTATCTATGGTCACTATATTATATTTCCAGATCATATCGTTAATAGTATCTACACACTTGTTCACGTGTTGTCCACCAACACTATTAGCAAACTCAAACACTAGATAATCACAGAACTTTCGAAGATGAGCTGATAAAGCTCTTGCTCCTATCCTCTCTAAGATTCTGTAAATAATAATGTTGTATTTTCTTTTCAATATAGATATAGTACTAGAATTTCTTACTTGTAAGCGATTGGGCTAATTCGATCAGTCTCAAGAATCATTTTCCACAGTAGACATAAAAATAATGGAGGTGTACCAGGCACAGAAAAATGAGCTATTATATCATTTTCATTACTCATCGATGCCCAATTTCTATATTCCTCTTCTACTGCTTTCTAATGGGAATGCGAAGAACATATAATTCATTAGACATACTATCGAAGGGTTTCAATAATAAACTACGCTGTGATAAGACAGTACCTTTATTTGCTGTTTATTTTCCTTAGCGACACTATTCTGTTGGAAAAATTCACTGAGCACTGGTGGAAAACACTGCAGTGTATGCATAGCCCAAGAATGTGGTGTGTTTTGCATGATAGTGTTTAACAATTCTTTACACCATGTACCACTAAGAGTATCAGCACCCGTACCTATTTAACAATTATATAATCTATAACAATCGTAATATAATCTATTATACATACGCTACTATCATTACCTGTCACATGCATCGACCTTGCAAGAGTAAGAACCAATGCTCTGTTAAGTTCTTCGGATTCTGAGGACACAAGTGTTTTCGGTTCTGATAAGAATCGTGATAATTGCGGCTGTACCTCAGCAGATCCCAAGCCAGTAATTAATCGAAGGGCAGTACTTTCAACGCTGTAAAATCATAAATGATTAAGAGACATCTGTTCAATATATATATTCAAAGAAACATACCATAAGTGCAGCTGAGTCTGATTAGTTTGAGGCACAGCAGCAAGACTGTGAAGATGTGACAAGAGTTGGACTCTGTAATGCGGCTGTATATGATGCATTCTATAGCTAAACATTTCCAGTAGAGTGTACAGTGTTCCCCATGCGTGGGATTTGAATACAGTTGGTAACAATTGACCTGAAAAAGATTTGTTAATCATTTTGAATACGATCAACATGTTTATTAGTGCATCTGAAATAATTTTGATCTACGAACTTATGAAGCCTTTGATTCCAAGACTCTCGATTTCTGTATAGACCAACAGTCTGCTGTAAGTTTCTACGAGAGCTGGTGCCAAAGCCATGTTGCTTTTGGATTGAGCTAATTTGATTACGTGTGTAACGATACTATGTATCAAACTCATTTTGGAATGAACCGTTAAAGAGTCTAGAATTGACATAGACAATGGAGTCGTAGGTCCATTGGCAAGTGCTGCATTATTCTGCAGAGGTTGCAGTGGTTGTTGTTGCTGACTCTGATAGTTAAATTAAAAGGTTAAGATTAAATCAATTTTTTTTCTAGATTTAAATTACTGATTAAATTACTTTTTGTGTTCCTAATATAGTGTCAACGAGTGCACTCATAGGTCTTGAGAAATATTCTTGGTTTGTCGAATAAGCATTACATAGAAGGGCAATTCTGTAGTCCGATCCCATACACAATGATGTGTTTGGCATGACAAGATGCTGGAGGAATCTGGAGATAAGACAATTAACGTGTTAGTGCTGTTTAATGTATTTTTAATTATTATAATAGTAACTGTAAAACGTAGAGCTTACTCGTGGTGAACTTTAAGAGTATGTGGAATAGGTCTGTGAATGTTAACATGCTCCGATTGGGCTTTCTTGAGTAAATGGATCCAGATACATGTGATAGCCATTTGGTGAGTGCATAACGCTTGACTAAAGTCAGGCACTGGTAGAGGGTCTTTTTCAGGGTAGAGAAGATCATATAACTTAAGTACTGGCAAGAAATTTGTGAGCTGCAAAAATACAATTATTCGTATATTTGAAGATTTAAATGGGCGAAAAGTAGAAAAATGCAGTTGTACACTTACTGGATTTCGCTGAATACTTCCAGAAATAAATTGTAATAAAACCCACATCAGATGATCTCGTCCCTTTCGTAATTCTCGACCTGCTAGCTGTGTTCGTGGATAACAACTGATTAACTGTATTATCCTGTTTATTAAAATGAACTTGTATGTAATTAAAATGTTTAACCTACTTTGTCATGTATTGCCATTACAATGTTTGGGAAACAGGCGAATTGAAAAAGTACAAAATATATGAGTTGCGATGACAGATGCAACCAGACCCAATGGTTCGCAACGGTACCATCAGTACCTTCTGCAGGTGGAGGATCATTTTCTGACCTCTCCATCGCCAAAATGACAAGCTCCACTAGCTGTTCCTCTAGTGCAATGCAGCGTTGTTTGTGCTATAGTGATTATATAATTACTGGATGGTAGATCATCTTTTAAGAGCATTAATTTTTTTATGGACTTCATACTTGTTTCTGTAGACCAAGCATAGAGCAGACCATGTCTCTGCTGTACGGTTGCTCCAAGACGTATCGAAGTAACTCTGTTTGAGGTTTAAGCAAATCTTGGTCGTAAGGGAGATTTCCTTTGAGAGAAAATTTTAGAGTCGTAGGATCCAGTAACCATGGATTGATCAAATGATCAGCGTATCCAGTATGTTCAACAACTGGTAGCATCTTCGAGTGTCCAATTATCGATACCATCTGTGCAGTTGCTCGAAAACTCTCAACAAAACTGGATAATAATTTAGCCAACTTCTATAACAAATTTCATAATACTAACTTAGTGAAATTTACAATTTATTTTTTAGTTAAATACACGAAGCTCGATAATAAACCTGTTATACGTATTACAACTTACCCAATGGGGCCAATTTTTATTGTCAGGATAGGCCTTTTGTATTTCATTAACTATAAAGTAGCCAGGCAATAGACAAGCATTTCTGTCAAAAATGTATTCAATAACATTTTCAAGCGCTTTCAATTGTGGTTGGACCGATGTGTTTAATCTTGCTGGAATAGTTTGAGCTCTCTCTCTACATCCCTATAAAAATATATTACTATCTACATAGCTTACTTGTATTCAAAATATTCTACACTGAATATATTCTGTACCTTCATAATCTCTCTGACACCTTTATAATCTACTCCACCAATAATATGTCTTATAAGAATAAAAGATTCGACCCAAAAGTCTTCCAACTGGTATTGAAGTTTATCACAACTTAAAATACATTCGCAAACCAATCTAAAAAAAATATATAAAGTTAAATGTAATAAAATCCATACAATACAGTGAAACATGTTTAAATTACAAGTACAAACCTGGCTGGTAAAACATTCTTGTTAACTAAATTTTCAAGGAGGGACAATAACAATTGCAATCTACTATGATTTGTCATAGCAGCTGCCATTGAAAGAAATTGACGAACAGCAGTCTCCTTCTGTTCTGGAGTTAATCCAGTCATTGCAGAAGATAATTCTGATTGCCATGTTTTGATTTTTTCACTCTCACTGTCTGGATGATGAACAAGTACACAACTAAATGCTTCTTCGATAGCCTCCACTTTCTAACAAGAAAAATACTTTGATATAAGAAATATACTTTTTCCTTGTCAAATTCTATAAGTATCGTATAACCAATCATGAATTATTTTACACAAATCATTCCCACGTACAAATAAGCATTCCATCATAGCTTTACCAATTATTTATACTAATCTTAACAAACTATATATTTACTTATGTATACATACCAGTATGTCATTAACAATACTTGCAATTTGCGTTTCACTACTCATTTCTCTGAGTTAATAAATAATCTTTTGAATATATTATCATCAATGCCTTAAAGCACTGTGAGTAAAAAAATACACAAAATTCTTGCAGACTACAGCATCGTTGAAATATCCGGCTAAACTCAACCTATAGATACATAATACCTGTAAACAAACTTGTACCGAATTACTAAAGAATTTCACAAGTTTACTTACAAGCATAGACTATACAAATAAAATAACAGTATTTACAGCAGAAATGAGTAGGGACTGTTTACAGATTCCCCAAGACTTTGATCTACTTTACCTAATTCGTAGCTGCTATACCTAATTCCAAGATGCGTAACAAGATGGCAGAATAGAGCTATTGACTTGAAGCTGAACAAATTAGAATAACCAGCGCGAATACCAGTGCTAAATTCTTTAAAATCTGATCAGTGTAAATAAAACAATTACAGTATTTTAATCATTCGGTTACTTGCATAATTTTAAATAGATATTCTTCCTCGCAATCGTATTCCACTAATTTTTAAAATAGCTTCACTTGAATATCCCATAGATTAGATATAACCTCAATCTCAAAAGATTCCCATATTTACAATGGAAAATACAGTAAAAACAACTTTGTTATGCGGACCATTGGAACTTACCAAATCATTCATATTTGAGGTATGTTTTTATTTCGATAATACAACTAGCATTATTCCTTCCAACAATGTACCGCGAGAATTTCAAAAGCGCCACCTTCTCAGCTTTCCCGGGCAACACTTTCTTCCTTCCTTCCTTTCCACAGGGCTGCCTCCTTCAATAAGGAGGAGATCTGCCAGGGTAAAACTTTCTAACTGCTGTTGATTTTCCTGTGCAGGCTGCTATGCACTGGGCCGAAGAAGGCCGTCGTGTAATATATATTACACCTACGCCACTGGAATCACTGCCGTCGACCTACCACGATAGAAATCCTCCAATAGCCGCAGCTTTCAAATTGATAAGATTTATGTAAGTCCCAGAATCTTCTCTTGTACTTCCGCACTCTTTATCATGGAGAAGTCCAAGGAATAACCGTAACACAGTATATCTATGCTTTTATATACATATATATCACGTAAACGCAGATCAGCTAAAAACTCAGTTTAAAATGTCCCACCAAGTCAAAAGAGCTTCGTACGATAAATTTCAGCAAGTATTTATTGAGTAGCGTTTAATCAAATTCTTCAAACAGGTACATACCGTACGAAGTGTGAAAAAAAAAAAATTTTCGCAAAAATAGAAATGATCAACAGCCGTTAAACTCTTGAGATCTTTCAAATCCATTTCGTCGCTCGTATAAAATCAAAAAGATTTTATATCGTTTACACGTCGTGAAGTAAGTACGAACTCGCACATAAATATCGATATATCGAGAATCATTATAATTTATAACGTGCGTCGAACGTACGTGGTAAATAAACTATTGCAGCAACTCTTATGGAATGTCGGTTTGCGGTGGTTTATTTACTTGAAGCACGGCTGAACTTCGGCGCGTGGTATCGCTAACGGCGGTTCCTGGATAAAGAAATCATGAATAACCTCGTTAATACCCGTCATATCCACTGAATAATTGCAACCTAATTTACCCATAACAAAGCCAATCATAAAGAGCATCAATACGTTCGGTCTCAGCGTCATTTTTTTCTAACTTCCAAGAAATTCCTTCTTTTCAATACAAAATCTTCAAAAATACCACTCGCTATATTACATCCAGTTATATTCTCGCTTAGCTCTAATATTGTTCACCAAGCGTTTTCAGAATTCTTTTTTTAACCCCGCAAAGTCGCCCTAGACATTTCGCTACTGTCGTATACAAAACAAAAGAATAAAGAAACAATGGCGACCAGCTATCCTTCAGGATCCTCCGCCTTCCCTGCGACGCTTGCACAGCACGTGTGGCTCGTTTCGATAGCGTAAGAGAAAGACTCGGAAGAAGAGGCGGCGAGAAGGGAGAAAAAGAGAAAAAAAAATAAAGACCCTCGTTCCGTCTTTCTCAAGGGTACAATTTCACTGAGATACCGCCGTCATTCGAGGAAGGGTTACGTATGCCGTTTCTGTCGAAGCTCATTTTGTTCTCCTATTTACAAAAAAAAAAAAAAAAAAAACAGACACTTCTCACTATGAATATAATTTTCTAGGTACTTGTCCAACTATGAGAATCTGGTGGAACAGCTGGCCGAACTCCATACCTTTACCAGTCTGCCGTCTGTACTACTGATAGACAATCTGGACCACTACGTTGAAGATGATTCTATAAGGGAGCAGAAAGACTTTCATGCTGCAAGAACCTGCGCCTTCATTTTGGATAGTATGAACGCCTGCTGTCGAATACTCAAGACAGAAGTTCACGTGTGCGCCTCCGTCTTTGCCAGCGCTCGTAGATCAGCCGCTTACAATATTTACTTTGGCAATATCTGGCATCTTGAAAGGTGCGACGAAGACAAGAGTATCCTGGTAAAGAAAGCTGAAGGAGGATGCGAGACAAGAAGTAAGAGCTACAAGTATTCCAAATTCGAGGACGGTACGATTATACTGAAAGAAATATTGTGCAAGAAGATGAACGATTAAATGGCCTGACACTTGTCGATGGATGGGCATACTTTCAAATGGAATGTCACAGTCACGTAAAAGGCATGGCTTATCGAATGACAGAACTGAAGAGACGAGACTTGATAGTAAATTGCTGTGTATATATTACACAGGGTATTTCGTTGAATCTGGATATAAACGTCAGCATCGTATATTGATCTATTACCTACAGCCATTGAGGACACTGACAAACGTCCCATAGAATCCATGAACGTAGATCCATTTTTATATCCGTGAAGATTTTTCTCGACTATCAATGTATCACTTTTAGTATTTATCTGTCAATTTACATATCATTAAAGAGGTCAGTATAGCCTCGAGAAACGCGACGCTTAATTGTATAAGGTCCGTTAGTTCGCAGATATTACCTCTTGGTGTATAGAAGAAGAAAAAAAATACTAACACTCTCGATTACGTATTTCCTTGGTTATTTTTATTTTTCTCTTGCCATTAGCTCAACCAGAATAGCACTGGTGTAATTGACGCGAACGAGAGTAAACTTTCAATAACAATTGTACCAGGTGTGTCATAGAGTAGAAACAGGTTAGCCGAGTCCTCCCTTATATATGTATTATACGATTCTATACTATACCCTATATAATATACAGTGCGTACCTAATATGGTAAAAGTATTTTCTACTAGTAGAAATATATATATATATATATATATATATATCTTTAACAAGAACCAAGAAAATAAAAGAACCGTTAGAGGGGATCGGTATTCAGTTTAGGGTCCCTTAAATTTTATGCATCCCATTATCCCACTGACTATTTGCAAGTCATAATACCTAAGGGTACCAGGACCCAAGTGTATACGAATAGGAGAATACAGTCTGACCGTTTAAGAATGTTTTAGAAATCCAAAATCTTGTATGCTTCGTTACTGACTCTTTCGGAATTTAATAAACAGCCTGAAACCGTACGATATTACATACAATTAGTATTCACGCTCTTACGTGATATTTTAGTGTTGGCTTATTGTAAATTTGTTTTTCCTTTATAATCCATTTTACATTACTCCTGCGACTTGTCTTGGTACCTACTGATATAGTGTGATTATGCAATAATCGTTTGTATGAATAATTTTATACAAATTTCGTATCAACGACATCTTACGTGCTTACTATGAAATATGATTTCACACCGAAACACGTTCCTACGGCTCCTCTAGGTGGCTACCGACGCGCAAGAGACGTCGACTTTTATGTATACACTCTGTAAAGCAGTAGGACGCAAGTGAATGTGCAGAATAGCGAGTCAAGTGCATAGGAGTTTAGATCGTGGCGTCCTATTGTCTGGCTCTCTCGACCGATGACGAGGGGCCTGGCTCGACACGTCGGGAAGTCCCCTCCGTAGACCGGGCGCTTGTTCCAGTTGTATTCAACCAATTTGACTTGATGTACGAATAAGTTTTTGAAGGCTACTTGTAACGATTGTAAAAGGAAGCTTAAGAAATAGTCGTGATGGAAGATAAAGTAGATTTGGAAAACTAGGTTAGGTGAGTTTTAATAACTGTCACTTGGAGTGAAAAACAGTTTTTGATATTTCCAGCATCGTCAAGAACGCCCTTTGCATTTGATTATAGTAAATGTTCTGCGGTAAGGGTATATTTTGTAAAAAGTAATTTTTTGAATTTCTAAGATGGCAGCATTAGTCAGAGCCAAGGAAATAGTACCAATCGTATATTTCGTTACACCGTCCGATCACATGGTTCTTCGAAGGGATTGAATTCGTTCGTTCCGTCGTTCCGAAACCAGTGGAACAAAAGTAAACTACCACTGGGCCTCGAGGGAGTGAGAGACCCCCGCATACCTGAGTGAACAGGTGTGCCAGCCTGGACGATGGCTGAACTGCTGTCCAGCCGGCGGCTTGGCCAACGAGCAGCCTGTTAAGTCCCTTCGTGCAGAGAACAGGGACGCATCCAACGTTCTCGAGGAACTCCCTTTTGCCATCCTGAGTGATCCTGCGAATACGATGATTTAGGGTGTATGGAATTGGACCGATAAACTTGGTCTGACAGTAATAACAGAGCAGGTAACTTTTGGGCGTTCTCACAAAGTAGATCAGAGGATGATGATTAGTTAAGATTTTGATGATTCCACAAAACTGACTGGATTTGACTATCTTCTTTCAGGTTTGATTACACGGTATTATAGACATATGAGTATGCTGCTACCACTGCTATATTTATAGATCCAAGGATATCACCTGTCATATCCCAAAATTATTGTAGATCCAATAGTCAAATAATTTTGGACTCGATACATCCCTAGGGTGATTGGTAATTCTGAGTATGCAGCTAAGGTGTGTATATTGTGTGGTACGCCTACGGCTGCTGGACTAGGCACTAGGGATAGGTCTGGGAGTGAGATGATGTGTAAGATAATATTAGGAAATTGTTAAATGGAGCGGAAGTATATTGAACGACTGATCAAAAGTCATTGGTGAGATAGGTTTTACGTAAATGGTGATGCTGAAGCCTCGTGGTACGTGTCCCATCTCGGGAGGAATAAATCAATACACCGATTGAAATTTAATGAGGACCAAGGATGCTCACAGGTGCGTCCAGACTGGAAACACGCGTTCGTTTCTAACACGAGCCGAATGGATAACCCCCGGCTTGCATTAAAAGCTACATTCCAATGCCTATAACCAGTTCTGAATCAGTTTCGAATTCCCAGTGACTCATGGATCTCAGCTCGTTTAACCCTTTCGTAGTTTATATCGAGATTGGTCTGTTACCGTTAAACGAGGATTGGATCAAAACATTATTGTTAATAGAAGAGTTCAAATGGGACATTATGACGTCTTGTGCCTATGTACTTTCTTTTGCACTTATTAGCATGTCTGGTACGAACTGGATCGAACGGTTCATTGACAGGAGTTTCTAACAAATTGGTTGTTGTACAATATTTAAAGTGACCTCATAATATTCCAGTTAAAAAGTAATACTGGGAAAGTAGAAATAAAAAAAGATCCTCTTGGAAGTTGATGACTCTGACATAAAACACAGTCAACAATTTCCAAGAAGCTAAACGTTCGTCCACCTCATCTACCATAATAATAATTTGTAAATGACGTGGAAATGTTTCTAGGAAATCTTCGCTAAGGAGACGTAACACACCGACGGGGTATAACGAACCACCTGTTAACTATCGCAAGAATCTCCAGGCAGAATCAACCCCACGTGGGGACTCTATTCACCCTCGTTTCCCAATGAGTCGTACCCCTGGACAAATTCTCTTGTAAGAAAAGCCGGCAAAGCATCCGGGTTATCGCTAATGAATCTCAAACCAGGTAAGGGTAGCCCTGCTAGATATATCTCGTTTCGGTGTGACAGAGCCAAAGTCTCCCACAGGGCGGGCCGTGTTCGTGGGACCCCTGGAACCGATCGACCGATCTCTAATCGGCAGTCCGAAGGAATCCAAGAAGAAGAGCCGACGAAATCGAGCGAGGGAGGCGAACAAGAAGGTGGTGGCTCATGGTGGTGGTAACGGTGGCGGTTTGAGAAGCAGAAGTAGACCTAAAAGAAGATTGGTATTGGTGCTAAAGGAGGAGCAGAAGAAGAAGGAGTATCGATACCGGGGAAAGAAGGAGATGGAGGATGAAGGCGTCCAGGGCAATGGTACAGCAGTGGTACGAGGTTGCGATGGTATGCTGTGCTCCGCACAGACATGGAGCCGAGTCAGCCTGCGCTGACTTCTCCTCTGATAGCGTATAGCCAGAGCAGTCGGAGGAGCGTTGGACAGAGACCTGCCGTGGGACAGGCTCGAACAGCAAGTGGCAAGTGCCAGTTGCTCAGCAGCACTTGCCCTGGCCGGACACAGACCGGGACTGCGGGATTCGCAAGAGTCAAGACCGCCCGTAGAAGATCTCTTCCTGAGACATCAGCATCATCGGTTCCTTTTTATCCTCTCGATTGGTCCTCCTGAAACCAAATTTTCGTTATTGTTACCCATCTTGACGACTGGGCCTGAATCGAGTCTACCTGTCAGATAGTCCGGACTGTCGTACGTCGCGACGGTCAAATGTCAGACGATGCCATGTGCGCCGAAGACGGTGTCAACGAGTGAGTGAGTTGGCGGCTAGTGTTTGCTATACACCCTGACGCCGCCTCGGACACCTTCGTCAAGACCAAGTGAAGTGACTTATTACACATCGACTCCACGATGATCTGTTTACGTGCTCTCTGCACTCTGATCTTCCTTAATATCATCGCCGCTGCAACTTCACCGCCTTCGGACAAGGTAGGCTCTCGATATCTACGAAGAGGACGCTCTTGTCGCTTTTTTTTTTTCTTTTTTTAGCGACATTAAGAAGACATATCATTTAGTCAAAATCTCAGTCTACGCATAGCCAAGATATTTAATTCCAATATCAAAAGGTTAACAGTGTTATCTATACTGAGTTATAAATTATTATAAAAACAAGCTCTTACCAAGATTTCACTTATATATGATTTTATTATGAAAAAGAAGTATACGATACCTCGTACATCTCACACGTATAACTTATACAGTTTAAGCGATTCAAACAATCAGCAAAGAATACAGAACAGACACGAGTACGTATGACAATAAAAAAAAAGATCGCATCCAGTACATGTACCAAGGATCGTTCCTTTCTCAAGATTAATTACCAAACAGATTGCAGTGAATACATTACTTCCATGTCTCGCTCAGTGTCTCGACAAATGTACTCGTGACCAATTAGAAAAATTGTGACAACCGATAACACGATAATATCACGTCGTGCATATGATTCACCAAGAATATATTCTCTTGGGAGTATCTCATCCGTTTACACTCGAGTAAATGCCTACGGAAAGCCTTTGAAATTTTCATCGATCAATCGACGACCTCTTACACCTTCTTTCAATTCGAGTAAAATCCCAATCGGACTACCGTGCGTTATTTGTTAATTTAACTAATTGGATTGTACGTACGATCCGCTCCTCAATTTTGGCAGGTCAACGTGATAGTCATGACGACCCATTATTATACCCATGTATTACGTGCGAAACGTTGAAAAAGAATTAAAAAAAGAAACTGCAGGCGATTGGCCTAACGCGGTCAAAAGGCTCTTAACAAAGGCCTATAATTACCTTGCTTGTTAATAACCATGTTCCACGAGACCAAAAGGGACGAACGAGCATCGAAGAACAGTCATCGGAGGATGCGGTAAATCAACATGAATGAAAGCTTGCTAATAGGTTATGTTCAGTATCAACCGAGACTCCGCCGGCATTACGTATTCTTATTAGAAACTGTTACTAGCCATAGATCTTATAAAAACTTAGAAGGATTTCCAATAGTTACAATTCGGACGAGGAACAGATGGCCAACCTCTTACCAGAAGGTAATCCGTTATGTGATTTGCAATATTTCATTCTGAAGCATAAACAACCAGGAGTCAAGTCTTATGCCAATTGGTCGTTCCTAACCTTTTCGTTGCTTTGGACCAGCCGGTTATTCATCCTTGAAATTATCCGTAGCGTACTTACCACGAACTTTTCCAAATAAACACGCAAATTTTCACACTCCCCAACGATTTATTTACTCTGCCAATCAAGCTGCTTGGCCAACCCTGGATGCTGCGCGCAAAGCCTCCTCTAACCGTTGGGCATACACGACACACACCAGAGGATGAATGACCGTGACTTTATTAAGTAGAATAACACAGGTGCTTACGGTTTTCAAAGGAGATACTCGACGAGTGGCAATAGTACAATGACGCTGCTACTAGGATACTCAGCGGAGGACGGTAGATACTAGTGAGACAGGCGTGTGCGTGCGAGGCGAAACGCCGTAGCGCGTACTAAAGGCGGAAGAATGAAGCACAATGAAACGTGACGACAAATAACTCTAAAGCCCACGTTTGTTATGAGGATATAGTGCGACGTACATTGTATACAGTGCACAATAAAACCGACTACAATAAACTGTCAAATTTACGTTCGTAGTACATCGTATATGGAGGGCAGACGCTTCGCTACTACGCCAGTCAAATTACGTACAAATATATGAACGAGAGTAATCAACTTCGTACTGTTACATCTTCGTTGTGCGAGTGAAAAAAAAATGAAAGAAAAAATGATTTAATCAAGTTGAAAAAAATGTATAAACAAGTACCGGTAAGAATCCACTGTATTTGGTTGGCTCGATGTCTGACTTACGTAGGCACGGTCGCTCGTTTAAAATTCGCCCGTGGAATTCACGTGGGCACGCTTCGCCTCTGATTTTTCAGTACGTTCGAATGTTCTCTGCCACGTACCGGACTGCAATACCGAAATAAATACTTTTCCTTACCGTGCTGTATTCTCTCCTTTGCCGATTCTCTCTTTCTCTTCGTTTGCTTCTCCTCTTGGCCGGTAAGTATGCGGGTCGAGAGTTTCTTAAAGTTTTATTAAAAAGTCAAACGACCGTCTGTGAAGCTCATGCGCGGAATCACCTCGCGCAGTCAAGAGGCTCTTACCAAACTACTACTTAAATATTTGAGTGGATACGGCTGCATTTGCGATCAACATGGCAGAAGGTCATCCAAGGAATCTTAAGCGTATACACACGCTGCTCTAGCCTATCTGCGAATCTCGGTAAATATAAAAGATACGCTCGAGGCGTTTAGCTTCCGAGATAAAAGTGAGATACAACCTACAGCCACCCTGGCGCTTTGATATTTCGTATCGATCGATAATAATCGAATCTGCATTCGGGATCGGAATTTAACTAATATCAGAGGTAAGAACGAGTTGCGAGTGACGTGGCAGAAACTATTGATTTTAAAATCGAGTCCCCTGTCACTTGTCGACGTGCCTACCGAGATTATTTAAACGAGAACTTACACGTCGCACGTATAATAAGGAAAAGAAGCGTACACGGGCTCTACTTTGTATTAGTAATTTTTTTATGATTATACATATATACATACAGACAAGTTATTAATCACACTTTTGAACTTCTTATCAAGAACACCATACTTACCTTCTCCAACAAGCTTTAACGAAGCCATACTTACAAAGCCAAATATTGAGGAAGTTATTTTCAGCTTTGACGCTTCCTAATGGCTGGTCCCAGCAAAGTAGGTAATAACTAATAGAGACCAGTGACTACATGGCCGGCGAACTCGGGTACTAAGAATGTATCTAAGAAACCTGTTTGGGGAGAGTATATCTATTGGTCGTTGTTGCCCGCAACAGACATAAGTCTGGATTGCGACACGGTCTCGCAGATATAGAGACACTCGTATCTTACGTATAGGTTAGGTGCGTTTGGGCAATTTACAAAACGAGGGAAACACTGAGAATGGAAAAAACTTCATGGAAACGATAATTACATTTTACCAAACGAAAAGAGAAAATAATACGTACGGTGCGTTATGTTGAAATACCAATGTGTTTTCGAGCCTTTGTGCAGTTGACTTTTTTGCTGTAAAGCAATCCTGAATACCTGAAAGGAATAGACATGTAGAAGGAAACTGTTTCTAGAAACAGGTGCAGGTCATAGGATGGCTGACACTTATTTGTATACATTACATTTGCATGCAGTTAAAATGAGTGTCTATATGCGTATACACATATATATGCTGCCGGTTTGCGCTGGTTGATGCAGGGAGTTAAATATGTTCCTGGCATTCTTTAAATTTATTATCCGACTGCCTGGAAATCGTATATTCGATTGCATATTCCAAACTCGTTCTGTCTCGCACCAAATCGTGATACTCATTTCTTATAGATTTCTGCTGTAGCCGCTATCGGTTCCAGAAATAGCATTGTCACTCATTGAAGGTTCACGACACCAATTAAATCATTTGTTACGTACAGTTACTGATCGTAACAAATTACGAGAATTTTTTTATTCTTTTCTCTCCTAGCGGTTATCTGTATTTGTCAAGTGCACTCTGGGTAATATATATATATATTACATTACAGTCACTCTGTATAATGCATAAAGGGAAACGTCACTCAAATGCGTGTCAAACATTTAGAGCGAGTTAATGATCTTGAGAGGGAATTGCTAATATTGATGTACGCAATCGCAGCGGTACACGCATCATGAATCTTGGCGCACTTTACTTAATACATAGATTTATAGTGTTACAAGATATCATCAGTGCACGCACGCAGCCGACCGACGCTCACCGAGCAGACGAGGCACTCGTAAGAGACATAACCTTTATTCCGTAATAGGCGTATCGGTGTATAATCGCCGATTTCACGACAATCGACAGTACATAAAATATATATTAATATCCGCGACTACCGGCTGTCTTGAATACTATTTGACGCAATTAATATTAGCCATCGATATATTGCCGGCGATTAAAGTCCTTGTATGGCGCGCGTATTTCCATTTAAAGTGGCAGCGACCGCTGGGTACGACAGACTAATCACATCAATTATCAATGATGATATAATAATCTTTTGATATTCCGATAGAGTTCTACGATTTTATGCTTTAATCGCTTTAGAATGTTTAAGCGTGGAGACGTGGCGAAGCCAAACGGTAGGCAGTCGTGTCTACCCGTGCATCCCAAGTACTCGAATGGCCGGTAGACGAGTAATAAAATCCAGCGAAATTTTAAACGAGCGTACACGCGTCTGCTTTCTCAATTAACTACCGTGCAGCCAGAGACACTGTTGCTACCTTGGACAATGTATAATAACTAAAAAACAAAATGATTAAAAGAATTACATACCACCGTTACGACTCCGAGCTCTTGTACGGGTTTGGCCGTGCAGCTTAATTCCTGTGACGCATTGAGATCTCACGGTTGAAAAGCCGCTTGAAGACTTCTGAGAAGGACACAGCCAACAAGGAAACTTTGTCATCGTTATCTGACACGAAGGAATTTCGTGAAGGAGAAACCAGCTAGCACCCCAATAGTCAAGCGTGTCCTGACTGGTCTCGATGCGTTCAGCAAAACGGTGCTTCGACACCTTTTGACTCGGCGGCCATTATTACCCAGCTGTATTTACGACTCGTCGTTCTTCCGGGACTTTGTGAAAATCCTGCATTCCTAACGAGGGTGGGTCGCGCACGGGTGTCGATCGTAGTGTCAGATTTGAATGACAGATAATAATTAATCAGGTTATGTCATCGCGACTCGCGCGTCCGTATTATACACACACGCCCGCACCAAACTCTTGCCAGTGTATACCCATATAGACTTAGAACAGATACACGTATAGGCATCGTAAATAACCCGTGCGACGTACATGTCAATTATTATGATATACATATAGACACATAATGACTTGTAATAACATCCAGTCTCGAGTCTCTGAGTGACACAAAGGGGCCACTATATAATATCTGCTCGGTAGATATATCTCCCGCCGCCGGTAGGCGCCACCGGGCTGCGATCGCCAAGGAAGGCATGGCGCTTCCGGGAAAGATTCCTCCTTGCTCTCTGTGTCCTGTATTAACAGGTTTCGTCATAATTATAACTCGCGCGGTATCACTCCTTGGAATGTAGGTATTAACTGGCGATACTTAACAAGCCTCTCTGCCTCACCGTTCGTGGCACGTAAGATACAGCGTGTACTTTATATTGTACCAGTGAGTAGCCCCTCTCTGTATAGTCCGTGGCTGAGGTGGCGCCAAGTCAGGCACATTACGCATACGTTATTAATCATTTGCATTCACATCATAGACAATGTTACCTTACGCATTCTAACCATATACGGTTAGACGCGATACTTTCGAGTTTTATCGTGTGACTCTCTTCATCTCTGTCGCCCTATTTAATCCGTTATCATCGAAAGCTTCGTACTCTTTCTCCTCAATCGGATTATCCTTTTACCCGTAATTCACTGTTCATAGTCCAATTCAATATTTTATGGAGATTTATTGAGGAATGCCGAATGCACTTTATACTTGACGCCAATTTTCTGCGCTTTAAGCGTGTAATGTGTGTGTACAAAATATACCGAAAGATCACACTAAATAACTGTAAAAGGATCCGATAGGATTCTAACGTGTCTCGTCGCTCGACCATTTTTCTCGTGGGTGTTTCACGACTCGATGCAAATAGACACGTTATTGCGGTAGTCCGCAAAAGTGCTTTCTCATTCTTCTAGCTTTACTACATCATTCTCTGCTGCGACACGCACTCCTTATGTCTCTATTGACATCCCTACGTTACTGCCTTTACCTGTCGTTGCCATTAAGTTGGTAAGTAGAAATGTTATTTTTCATCCGCAGTCATCAGTTTCACTTTGAAAGGGCCCATCGCCTTACGAACTGAAACGTAAATAAGTCTCCTTCAAATGGAACTGAGTTATGGTCCGACTATACGTATTTTACCATTTGTTCCTTCTTGGCTGTAGAGACGCCGTTTTTTTTTTAATTTAAATTATTAAAGCTACAGAGTCCTACCGTCACGGGAGTATTATTATATGCTATTCGTTCGGACTTTTCTCATGAGTACTATAGGACTTCCGTGCTTCTCTCTTTTATTCTATGATATACTTTTCTCAAAAGGCTTACGGCGGATGCTGTACCTGGAAGAGATAATTCTACGACTGCTCTTTCGTTTCAATGCAAATCTCGAGCAAGAGTCGAAGTACGACCGTAAAAATAAATTCACGTTCCTATCGAGCGACACAACGATCGAGTACCCCATTCGACGTGTTCCTGGAAATTCTCAGAGCATAAAGAACCTAAGGAAAATCGTCAGAATGTTAGTCATCCTACCGAATGATTTATGCGTATTTCACTTTATAGAGATATAAGACGTGTACGTGTCAGTCAGGTCTGATAAGGGTGAGTTCTCAAGATTTTTAAATGACAGGAGCTCACGCATGATCGAAGATATCGTTATTATTACGTCATAGGTAATCAATAGAAAATTTGTAAAAATTCTCTGCCATCCTTTTTTTCAGGATACACGATTATTTGAAACAACGTAGTAATTCGCAAAATAAAAATTTTCTTGGCAGTTCTAGCTCTTCGGATGCAAGCGGTTCTATTATGACAAGGAGCATCGGGGTGATCCTGAGATTAAACAGAGCCGTACATAAATAGTTTCTAAATGTTTAAAATCCTCAAGCCGTAGCGAGAATGCCTGCGGTGCTGTATTCTACGTAATACTACGATAAAAACCGATAAAATGTTTATGTTCACGCGATCGCTAAGTTTGCGAGGAGTTTATATACCCTACTGGAATTATGGGCGAACAGAAAAATTGCTTTAACGTCCTCAAAGGCCACTCGGGTTCACTTTAATAATTATTTAGAAGCCATTTACCTCTGGCCAATAAAGCTCGTACAATGCAAATGATATCCATGGAGAGTATAAAACCTCCTAGACGAAACACTAAGTGTCAAACTATTAACTCAGACCTCATCTCTTCGTCTATGTTTGAAATTACATAAACTTTAACAAACTGAGAAAGTTTTCTCGATTCCATTAACGACTGCAAATTTCTTTAACAGACGGACAATCCCAGCTACTTTCCTGCCGAATAACTTAATCGGCAATGTTACCGACAATTCTGTACACTGTCGGTAAAGTTTTTTTGAAAGCTACCGTTTACGCGATTACGTAACTTATTAAGGCGGTTCAGTCGGTTTTCAAACGAGTTGTATGATTATTGCATAATAAAGGTGTTGAATACTTTACAGCATACAGAAGTGACGCTGAATACCAGGATCACCAGATTTCAGATGGACCCAATGATAGCGACTGAAATAATATTTTATTTGCGCAATACGTTTTTTTTTTTTAATAACAATTCCGCCCAAGTCCCATACTACGAGTCTTTGAAATATGATACGAGAAACCCCCACAGTCTTCTTGTATCATTAAATATAAAATCTACGGTTGAAAAATGATCGGAACGTGTATAAATAATGTACAGGCAGTACGATGAATACAAATGATTATAATACGAAGAACTCAATGTGTTTATTGATGGATAAATGTTCTCATTGAATTATTATATTTTTTATCTCGTAATATACTCGTGTGTGGTAACATAATTCTGTTTGTTTGGTGTATGAATAAAGTAATTTTTAACGACGATAACGAGTCGTCTGAAGTTGGCGAGGATTGCGCGTAGAAATGTCAGCGACGAGGTGGGTAATAAGATCACGATATCATTAAAACACGAGAGATAAAAGACTTTTACACGTAATAAGATGAATCTCTGATATTTTGAAATGCCATGAGACAGATAGGTGTATATAGATACTCGGGTATGTTATTAATTAATTATTCTTTTTCAACAGCAACGTCCGGAGTCCAAGTTTGCTACGACCGGACTAGGTTATGTTCGTTCTTACCTTAACCTTGACGATCGAGAAGATGCGATGATTGTGACAATCTTCTTGAGAATCGTAATAATTGAACGATTTCGCAAAAATGCTGTTCGCATCTTTTATTGCTCAGATCGTGCTTATAAACAAGGTCACGAAGCTGGACAATCTTTCACTTTACGATTGGTTTTCCACGTTGAGGTTCTTTCCTATGATTTATACAGGAATGAGTCTTGTCGCCGGTGTGTCGATATTCAAGGACGCGATATGAATTGGCAGTTATATTTCAATTGTTGTGGCAAGATCGCTCCTAAGCGACTTCAATGCTGTTAAAAACGTACCGGCTTTAATATTCATGGGGACGTCCTATTATGATTTACACGTTTCGTGTACTGTGGCTTGTTTTTTTTATTATTAAATAAAGTTACGCAATCTCTGTATCGCGATATAACTGATGGGAAACTCTTCTATAAATAAATCCACACCTTGACTGTGCGTCTCATTTTAAGCCGTTGTAACTCTGCAGCTCGTTAGCGTGACAATAAAATAAAAGAGAGAAAATGTTTGGGAGAAGAGAAAAATAAATTACGAACTGTACGTAACTCTTCCCTACGTAATGTATAACCTCCAATTTGTCTTACGCTTGATTCGAGAATTAGTGAATAGATGCGGCGCGACGTATTTTTAAATACACTTCCCGTTTCCACTCTCATTATCATTATCGCAGAATCTTTAGTACTTCGCTGTAATAAATTGTATACGAAACAACTGCGATTAATTGTGCCTGCAAACATTTCTCAATAAACTCGAGAACGATAAGGTAACACCTGGCGTGTCGTTCTAGGAGTCGACTGGATATCGTTCCATGTATTCTCGAATCGATACCCATCGATACTAATTGAATTTTACTACTGCACGTCGAATAGACATTTCAAAGATCGATATTAAATCCGTGACTGATATTTAATCGTGAATTCGAAGTTCGCCCTATGGCCAATTTCTTCAGCTTCGGATAAAATTTATCCTCCGGATAAATCCTCAGCTAACCAATTATTTTCAAGTTTTTGAAGTTTATCCGCAGGATAAATTTTATCCAAAGGTGAAGAAATTGGTCTATTCAGATGTACTTCATTCATAGTAATATTTTTAAGTTTCTAGCGATTCTCGAAATGGTCTCAGATACCTACGAGATTTACGCGTGTAGACTAGAGAGAAATTGTTATGAGAACGCGCAGAAGGGGTTTGAAGAAAAATTGTACTCGAGCTAGTCGATTTCTCTAATCTGCCTATACTTTGCACTTCGTGAGTGAAGTAAGCATCGATTATCGTCTGCGCAACTGTTGCATTTCTCTATTGCATTTCCTAACCTGCAAAAAGTGACGTGTGCACGGTGTATATGCTAATTATATTGACAGCGAAGTAATTCCATTGTTATAACCTGTGTCGTAATTGTAATCTTTGATATTATAGGAGGACTGTAAGAGAAGGGTAGCCGAGTGCACAATGAGCGACGGTACGAATGTTCCTGTTTGCGGAAGCGACGGCGTTACGTATCCGAGTCAGTGTCAATTAATATCGAGGCAGTGCCAGGGTGTCTCTCTACTTATGAAGCACACCGGCCCTTGTCCAGGTCAGTTCTATACGATTTTATTGCTATGTATGATAAGGCTCGTTTCACACCACTGAAAAAAAAAATTGTAACTGTCAGCGCAAGCGTGCAAAGTTTAATAGTAAAAAATGAATTAATGCTATTGTGATATATATAAAAACGATTAGGAATGCAAATTGTTATTTACAGCGTAATAATTCATATACGTGTAACAAGATATCTTACACCTGTCCAGGTTAATTACGCGTTCCACATATTGATATAGCAAACAGGACATTTATTGAGTAACAATGATATAAAAAAAAGACTACAATTTCTAAGACTAATTTTCTTATTCTTTAATGCGTCTCCTCGCCCTTTTACAGAAGCTCCAGCGTGCTTCTCCGCCAGACTGACTGCCCGCCCTGGGGCTCGTCCCGTTTGCCGTCCGGATGGGACCTACGCACCGGTCCAGTGTCATACGGAAACAGGATATTGCTGGTGTGTCACTCCTCAAGGACGACCGATACCAGACACTTCGGTAAGAGACCAAAGACCAAGATGTTCGAGAGCAGGCTCCAGATCTGGTGCTTCCACCAGGAGCGGTCAGAGGCGACGTTCGCCGACCTGGAAGTCGAGAAGACAGTACAACAACAGGCATCGTAACACGTGTGATCGTACTGAGAAATCAAAATTCAATAGCAATCTCATTGAGAATTTCAAAATTGAATTCAGGAGGACAAACATATCCACGGATGGTGAGTACGATAGATGCAGAGTCAGGTACAGAAAACACATATGGATAAGTCTTATGATATCTCTGGCACAAATGTAGATAAGGACACCTGGCGCACGTCCAAGCGTCCAGAGTGAAAAGTGTATCTTGCAGACGCCGACATAATTATGGGCTGTCAACTATTCGCAATCACCGTGATAATCGCTGATTAACGTTGCGATTCATTGTCGCTGACATTGCCGACTCTCAGGGCAAAACTGGAACGAATCTCTAGCAAGGCTTCACATGCTATTCACATGTAACACCGATTTGCCAGCCGATCCTTTCGCAATTATCCTTGCGGTTGAATTGCCTGCTATAAATTTCGCATATACCTCGACTTCTATTCGTGGCTATACTTCAAGCCAGTTTGCTAAGAGTGAAATTACGGTGTGTTACACGACCCTGATCTATTGACACGAGCTTGACAATAACGTATAATCTCACTTTAAAGAATCACAATGTTAAAATAGAAGATGAGTAATATCTATTAAGTATCCTAGGTCATTGTGATGCGTTAATGTTGTATTAAAATTATGAAACGTCCTAACCTCAGTATAGAGACTATATCTAGAGTGCATATAGGCAAGTAAATAACAGACGTCATTACACGAGATATCTTCCACAGGAGATAAGAACGTGGAGCGAGTATTGTCATGGAAATTCGTGACCCTGGATAAGGACAGCGACGGATACCTGAATCGAGCCGAATACAGGGAGCTAAGGAGGCTGGCAAAGAAGGCGGTGCGTCCTAAGAAGTGCGCGAGGACCTTCGCCAGGACGTGCGATCTCAATCGGGACCTTAAACTATCCCGGCAAGAATGGGGAGCCTGCTTGGCAAACGATTTCACTCGTAAGTTAGAATACTTGGAAGATTAAATATCACTGATAAATGTACCAGTGATGCTGGAGTCTTGCTCAGCCCGCACCAACCTACCTGCTGTAATAATCATCACGCTTGGCTTTGAGTCTGCATGTCCTGCGATCCTTGTGGATAAGCGTTCTAGAAACTTGTTAGCCAATGGCTGTCACAGTACACACATGTATATACGTATCAGCGGCGGGAAATTTGAAAAAAAAAAAGAAATTGTATACGTCAACGAACAAAGATAAATCATAATCCTGATTGTTGATTCGAGGAACGTTCTTTCGTCATAACGATTAAAATGGGAGAAGGGAAACGAGGTGAAGGTGGTACGTATTTGGCAATGTGCTTGGGGTTGGCATGCAGGAAGTAGATGTAAAATGATTTGCTTGCGTAATAATATATGGCTACCACGTACCATGCTTATTCTGAACTAACTCTTCCAAATATCATACTCGATTAGGGTTCAACTATGCTAATCTACTTGTACGTACTTCCTATACGTTAAACGTAGGCCGACGTCCGAACTTGCTCCTTCACTTGGATCAGAACCCACCTAATCGTTATAGAGCCCGGACTGAAAGTTAAAATAAGTCGCGAAGCGCTTCCAGCAGGATGTCGTGTCCAGGCGACAAACTTAACATTCGTAAATCTTGCCGGAAGTTTGCCCACACGTCGGCAGCACGTTGAAATTGAAGCAATTGACCTCATGTGCGTGTGGCAATGACAAACTGTCCGCACCACTGGTCATCACTGAGTAAATCTGCACCTACGCGCCAATAAAGCACTATTTGTGGACGCTAACGTTCCTTCTCAATTGTTGTCTTCAATTTTCGGAAAGGGAAACGTAAATTGGCTGTCGCGTCGATTAAGTTCGCTTCCCAAGCCATAGATACACGTACACCCGGTATAAACAGGGTAACGAAACTTTGATTATGGATCTATAAATTGACAAGCCTTAAGCGACGAATTTATTTTTATTTATTAGACTGATACAGTGGATGTTAATTTTTTTTTACATTAATATTCATTCATAAGCTTAGACTAAGTTAAGGATTTTATTGTGTCTTCGACAATGTTCTAATCTGTCTGTCGCCTCGCTTCAGGTCTTTCAAGCATGAATCAGGATCATCGAGGATCACGCCTGTGTTGCCTTTTGCAGCATGATCAGCTAGGACTCATTAGTACTTAGAAATTGTACGATTATATGGAATCTGGATTATCGGAGTATGTGCTAATGCCTGGTCAGAATACGTGTCAGCTATATATATATATATATTATTGCTCAGCGACGCATATGCTTTTTATTTATATACTAGAATTGGGCTCGGTCTTCTTAGTCATAGCTTTGTATGCATTCGCGTTCCTATCGGACGATCTCTTCGATTTGTCATTTTTACACTTTTTTAGTTTTCTTTTTTATATTCCTCTTGTCTCTTTCTCTTTTTTATTCCTTTTTTTTTCTCTCGTCACCGTTGTATCCTTGATTATGACTGTAGCAAAGCGCCGCTTGTAAGGACGCCGTAGTTTCTTACGTGATGATTGTAGTATACGAAAGGTGATCTACTTTCACGAAATCTATTTTCTATCTCTCAGTGTTTCTAACCGGATCTTGCACATCGTTCCTGGTATCGCTTTGCATCCAGATCCATAAAATCCACCCGTAATCGGGGAATCGATTAAAAACAAGTGCATTCATTGAACTGGATAATATGAAATTTCCAAAATTTATTTTTAAAAATTTTCAAATCAGTCTCTCAGTATCCTATATATACGGTAGAGCGAAATGTAAATCTAATCAATATATTCGTCAATGTGTCACTAATGAAATTCAAATGATAAGGCTGTAACGATATTCCTAAAGAATTTAAAGCATATCGCACATAGGTATATCCAAGTTTCATCGTAATTATCGTATGAATAGCGTTTAATGGATGTTGAATCGAAGATTGCCGCGTGTGAAACCGGTAGAACGATTTTATGGAGAGGAATGGGCATGCATTCCGAAGTGATGTAGCTTATTTCCGTATCTCTATCGTGGTTGCATATATATATATATATTTGAATGAACATAGATTTATATATATACATATACTCTCACGTGCATTAATCGTACAGCGTAAAAGTTAATAACCGTATCCCATTAGAAGCGCTGACTGCTATTGCAATATTGTGCATTGAATGAAATACATAAATTATATAGGTAAGCCAGTCGGCTGAGTGACATCATTATTATCATTTAGTACATTTGTTCTTGTCGCTGAACCCTGCAGACGAGCGCGCCGAGGTCCCTGAGGCCCAGAGGACCCGCGCCACGGACCAAGGTGAGTCCTAACCTGTCTGTCAGGAGAATGAATACACCCGTAGATAGTAGGAATACATTGTAACGAGCAAAACCGAAAAAGTCATGTAAAACTATAATGCTAACGATTAAAGTAATTATTTTTTAACGACAAGTCCAAGACGAGGAAGCAATGAATTCTGGGTAATTTTTGGACTTTAACGGTATTGCTTTATTGTTTTCATATATTATAATACGTACTAATACTCCTTACGTGTTGTATGTTCCTATTCGTTACTGTAGACTGTGACTACAATGGCATTGAGATAATAGGATCGGATTAATTAGGAAATGTTAAAGGAATTTACGTGTTTGATAGTAGACGGGGGCCGCACCTTGGCTCCTTGTAATTTATTTCCTCTTTTAACGTGCTCTTTCACTTTAACGTTTATATTTGAATGAAACAATACTTTGTGTATTAACGAACGTCACCACCCAGCCCATTGTTAGGTTATGTTTACGTCTCTATTGTAATTAATAACGTGCGACGTGGAATTACGATGGAATGATCACGTAAATCTTGTTACGTTCCTTGTGATTGTTATACCCTCTGTTGTAAATTCTCATATTATCGCTTCGATTTAATTGCATGTGCTTTTAATTGCAATATTTAATGTTTGTCTCTATGAGATAATCGTTTATTGTGTTATGCGTGAGGTTACCTTGTCTCGGGTGGTGACGGTTTTTCTAAATTGCAGCGATCCGTGTGGTTTGATGTTTTTGGTTATTTTTACATTTGCATATATATGTATATATGACTCTTGGAGAACTTTAAGATATTCCGAGCGGAAGACGATACTCTAGCAGACCCGGTGACTGCGAAATTCACCACTGTTTCACGGTGTTTTTGTGCTAAAAGTATACCAAACATTTTGTTCGAAGCACTACGGTAACCACTGTTGTTCAGTCGTTTTCAGCATCGAAAGCTCCGCGGCTGATTTTGGACTGGAGGGAACACGGTAGTTCGGATAAAATGCTCGGTATACTTTTTGCATAAAACCACCATAGTAGTTTCGAAGGTGGTTTGGTCAGTGGTAGGGTCTGCTAGGGTAGTCTTAAGAAATTAATAATTTTTGTAAATATACAAGAAACAGCGTGTTAAAAAAATATTTAAAAATATGAAAATAAGTTCGATCTCATATTAGATCTACGTTATTAGGACGTGAGGGACTTAGTTTTTGAAAAGAAATTTTTAGTTGGTTTAATAAAAATCTAAAATCGTTTCACGGAGTTACAGCTTTATAGGCTCAAAAATATTATTAGGGACCCCGTTTAGATATTCACACACCTGCGCGCTCGGAATGCCTTAATTGTACCGTATTATTATTTAACTCGTGAAACTGAATTGTTTGACGTGCTAGATCGGTCAGCACGAATTTAGCGAAATGGTCCTTTATCAGTATGTATTTATATTATTGGCATGAATTATCTCTGTTATTAATTCTGATCGTTAATGAATTTTTCTTCGTAGTCTTAAATGGAAATCACCCACCTAATCATTCTCGGCCGGCATTTAATGACCCTCCGGATACCAAGGAGGAGAGCGATGGTGAGTTTTTTCGGTATTCGTTATTAATCATTATTAAGTATATATAAATTTTGGTTTTATATTATCTTCTCTTTTGACAGCCAATGACTGTATATCCGACAGAAGATCTGTTCTGGAAGATCAAAGACAGAATACACAGGAGAAATTTTATATTCCTCAGTGTACTCCAGACGGAAGGTACCTTAAAGTACAGTGTTATTCAGGTTATTGCTGGTGTGTTTATCAGGATACTGGAAAACCTATACCAGGTACCTCGTCCAAGGACCATACTCCAAATTGTAATCCAGTGCCAATCCCAAGCAGACCAATGAAAGGTACGATTGAACAAGGTAGATGCTAATCTTTGGTTTCCTCTTGTTTTTTATAATATAAAATTTGGGAAATTACAGCCTGAGAATCATCACTATTGATATTTCAAAATATTTGAGATTATAAAACAGAAAGTACTTTAAGTTTTGTTAAATTGATTGCATGAAATTTTATTTTTTCTTGCTTCAATTCTTTGGCCAAGAACTTCTTTGTTCAATTTTGTCATTGCCTTTGTAGGGTGTCCAGAAATGAAAAAGCAACTGTTCCTCAGAGATTTGATGGACTTGATGCAAAAGAAAATGAAAGCCTCGAGCACAGACTCTGACGAGGCATCTGTTAAGTGGCAAGCATCCAATGAGGAACGTATTGCAACTTGGCATTTTGTTATGCTTGATAAAAATAAGAATAAGGTATATAAATGTTTCTTATTCGTATAGTATATCTTTAGACATTTTAGTTCAATGTCCTATTACTTCCCATGCTTGCGCAGGTCTTGGAAAGAAAGGAATGGAAGAGCTTTCGTACTATGGTTGCAAGCAATAGACAGCTTCATCGATGTGGAAAGAAGCTGCCAAGGTACTGCGATGTCAATAATGACAGGAGGATTAGTATGACAGAATGGCTCAGTTGTCTGAATGCACAGCGTTCTGTATCAGGTATTAAATATTATTTGATATTCATCTTCAGTTGTACATACAACATTCATGAAAAGATTTAATTGTCTTTGAATGACGTGATAACTGCTGTATGACATTAGATTAATTAGCTCATTGTATATTTCAGTGGATAGTCCAGAAAAGCCATCGACGTCGGAGCCGAAGAGAAAAGGTCCAAATCCTCTGGATCAGATACTGAATAGCGACGATTAAAAACTATCATGTGATATAATGGCTAAAACATCTGATTAAACGCGTTGGTATAGAGAAAAATATATATATATAAATGCGCGTACCGAACGTCATTTCGTTCGGCTGAATGAATTTTGAATTGGGATAAAGTTTTATACCGGTTATCGCGTTGTTTTAAATTTATTTGTATTTTTATATATCCAGTGATAATTTTTTAGCGTGTAAAACTTTCTTGTAAGTTCTTTCTCTTTCTCCTTCCGGTACCTCAAAGCTAAATAATACTATGTTATATGCATATAGTTTGTAACGATACAGTTTAAATGAAGTATTAATGATATATAAATATATATGCATATATTTATATATTTCACGTCTAAGGTGCTAAGTAGATACAGAAGAGCTGCTTATACAATATGTATACAATCTCATGATGCCGGAGTTCTGTAAACAGACAATGCAGTGAGCTTACGCATGTTTAAGCGAGCCATCAAAATAAAGTAAAACAGTCGGATTAACTCGACCAAGTTTTTGACTCTTATCTACGTGGACGCGATAATTAAGGACTAATAATAAATACACATAATTCGTTTCCGGCGATTATATATAGTTCCTTATGAAATACTAAATGGAGGAATAACGATACTCAGCGCGTACAAGGTTGTTACGAGTCTCTGTAAACGGTATTACATTTAAGCCAACCTCGATTGCTCTATGCGTATAAGTATTATAAAGATGAAAGTAAAAACAAACAAGAAAAGTAAAAAAAAGCCTAGAACACGTATTACGAATTGTATTAAGGGGACTCCGGATCTCCCATTACCATGCGAGTAAAATGTAAACGAAAATCATAAATAAGAGATCCAGAGTCCCAATAAGACTCCATTTGGATGATAAATCCTATATATATATTGAACAAATACTTGGATGCGCATACAGATGAATTTTTAAAATCTGTATTATCGAAGTGAGAAGCATATTTTTTTAAATCTAATACCTAATTAGTGACCTTGAAGAGATAATAGGAAAATAGCGTTTAATTGCAGCGATAAGAAGATTGTGCAAGAAGAAGGCCTATTGGGATCTTGTGTATAAGAATAAGGTGTGATACCGTGACATCTGGTGGCAGAAAATAAAAGTATTCGAAGGATAAACTGTTCCTTTTCTTATGACTGAAGGAATTGTTCTTGCGCGTTGTCAAGATTTGGCATACAGAGGATATGAATCGAGGGAAAAGTGTATAATAATCACTGCTATTTTTAGGAGACCCTTTATCTCCATATCAAATCCCAATAGGTATATATTCTGTAAATGTGAACAATACTGCAGTGTAATTGTTTACTTTTGCAATCATTGTACTGCATACTGTGCATATTTTTGTTGTATAGAATAGCATAGGTGCGGTTACAATTTAAAGTTATCCATATAAATTAATATATGAAGAGGGGAAGATTTATTGAAATCTATTAGCAGGTGACGTCGACATGTTCATAATACAAATACCGAAGTCGAAATATTGTTAAGATTCTCTGTATTCTCGAGTCACATACCGTAGCGATATTATGTTTCATAATTTAAGCATATAAAATTGTATTTTCTTTTTGTAAAAGGCATTTCTCCATTTAGTCAGGTTGCAATTTATGATTGTAATTTCCGAATGGACACGCGAGCGTGTGATCGATTATTTTACGTTAAAGGACAAACGTCCTGACATTATTAAATTAACATCGTAACGCTGCTATTTTATTTCTGTATCATTCTCGAGGAAAAAAGCTTGCTTAATGCTCGATTACTGTAAGGAGTGCAATAAACGTTAGTTATGTAAAAGACGTGTATGACGATAATTCTTCAGTGCATCGAAATAGTAAATTTGAGGAAATAAAAATAAAGTTATAGAATATTTTAACAAAATTTATGAGTATAAAAAGTTTGTACATTTTTATTAATCTTTTTTCACTTTTCTATTTAAACTGAACACTTTGAAGATACTTGGAAAATTAAATGTTACTGGTCTGTCTTCTTTTCTTTTTATAACAATTATATAAATTATTCTTAAATTCTATAAGTGGCAGAGATAATTAATGTCGTTCAAGATAACCGTGCTAAAACACACGGTCCTGATAGCCACTATCTGCCATGCTGGAACTTGGTTTGGCTGTTCCACCGGGAACTTGATGATGAGGATGCCTCATGTGACCCAGTCGTCTTGGAGGTGCCAGATATTCGAACATACTTTGAGTGTGTTGAGCCAACATTTTACTAAGGTCGCAGGGCATGGGATCAGTCCAAAAGAAATCGTGATTCAGAGCCGAGTCGGAATCATATCTTTTGCTTGGGTCAAGAATTAAAAGTTTGTCTAATAAATCGCAGGCGTATGGATCTTTGACGTATGGTTTGAGCCGTTCTTTCACCTAGAAAAATTACAGTTGAAAGTTATAATTTATTTTATAGGTTTATGTATGTCATGTTACCGGAGATACTGTACCTTTCTTTTTTGGCCTTTAGGCAATTCCATTTTGTTAAATAAATCTAAGTTTTCTACACCTGGCCATACTTCTGTTGTGATAGACCCACATAATTGGGAAATTAATGTGAGCTGCTGCTGTTCTGTGTTACCTTGCATAATGGGTGACCTATGAGATTAGTTAAGATTACTATGTTATACTGTGAGAAATTGGAAAAATTACTTTAAACTATTTATTGTACCTTGTCCACATTTCTGCCATTATACAACCAGCACCCCACAAATCAACAGGAGGTCCATAGTTACGGTCTCCTAGCAGTAATTCAGGTGGCCTGTACCAGAGTGTGACGACTCTATTTGTATATCTATTTGTTTGACCTGTTTTATTTGCACTGAATGCACGGGCAAGACCGAAGTCAGCTAATTTCAAAATGCCATTTTTTGTTATGAGAACATTTGCTGCTTTCATATCACGATGCAATATCTGGAATAGATATTTTCAATCTTTTTTCACATTGTGCTAAGTAATGTCGAAATATTAAAGGTGTACCAACCTTATTACTATGAATATAATACAGTCCATTCAATAATTGCTGCATAACTTTTTTAATTTCACCTAAACTAAATTTTACATTTACATTAGATAACAGTCCAGCGAGATCATGCTCGCAGAAATCAAATATCAGATAGAATGTTGAGCGATATTTATTGTAGAGCGCAGCTAAAACATAAAAGCCAGGAAGTCAAAAAAGATAGTACGCTATGAATGAATTAAAAAATCTATACGTTTCTTACAGAATATTTTTTCAACTTACCCTTCGTCCTACATATTTCTATTAGGTTTACTACATTTTCATGTTTTAACAACTGCAGTATCCTTATCTCTCTAAGAGCCGTTATTGGAAACTGCAACGGCACAAGAGTTCAAAAAATACTCCCGCTCTATACAATAATCAGTAACCACAAAAGATGTTCTTACAACATAAAATATGACTCACCCCTTCTTTTTCATTGTCCATCAATACTTTTTTCATAGCCACAAACTTTTTATTTGTTTTCTTATCCCTAGCTTTAAATACCTCCCTGCGAGTAGAAGTATTAAAGAAATAACGTTAACAACATTAATAAAATTGTTATATAAAAAACTAACCTCTCACAAAGATATCAGTGAATTTTTAAAATGTCTTTTACATACCCAAAAGTTCCCTGCCCAATTTTTGCAACCTTCTCATACTTGGTGGCTTCATCACAGTGGGGAAAGTTGAATTCCTCAATATACTTTTCCTTTTCCTTAGTGTTCATCTTCCGAAAAGGCTGAATAAACAAACGTAAATACGGTCATCCACAAACACACGACGAGCCAACAGAGAAAAGAATAACAAGAGCGTGAAAAGAGAATGAAACACAAGCAACTACTGTCATCGACTGCTGTCGACTGCCTTCCTGAGACTGAAACGCCTGCAGTGCCACCGCGCTGTTACTCGTGGAAAGTTCGTAACGAACACTCAGTGAAGTGCATACCTGCATTATAATTGCGGTTATCGCGAGGTCATAAACGCTCCTAAATATCACGTATTTACGTTCCAACAGTCCCAATGCCGGCCAAGTATCTAACGGTATAATAAAAAAAACCCGTATAAGGTCTACACATACAACATATAACAAAAAAGAAGTTCGTATTGAGAGAAAAACCGTAGTGCATTCGTCAATGCGTGCGTACTCACCCGCGCAAGAACACGAACTAGAAATTTTAGAGCAAGGATAGATCGTGTAATTGAAAACTCTATCACTTCAATCTTCAGCGGGTACAAATCCTTGAGAAAAAAAAAAAATATCGGCCTTGGCGCTATCCAATTTTTCAATTAAATTTTGCAAAATTTAGTAAATACGAATAAACGCAATTATTAACATCTTGATAAAAGTAACATGGCGGACGCCGTTCAATGTCTCGCACTTCAGACACCATTGTCGCACACTTTTTTTTATGAAAATCCAAAAAATAGTGATCCCAGGACCGAGAAATATTAATGAGAAATGCACTGTATCACTCGGAGTAATAATTATCAATGCGATATGAGAATCTTCTTTTACTGTAGAACGAGCTGTCAGTCAGCATTGTTTCCCCGCTTTAAGGAAACTGGCCACGGGGAGCGCTAGTTGGGAGTTCGTGACGTCACAGCTGATCACACAGGCCGCAAAATCAGCGGTGCTTGTTATGCAAAAGTTATTTTATAGTTCATTCATTATGGTAATTACATTTTACAGAGGAAAGTGTATAAGGTATTTTTTGTACTTCTATACTTAATCTATTCATTTTACAATTTTCCTTTGGGAACCTAATTGCCACAATGGATATCTATAAAAGTAACTTTTGCGTGAGCATTACTGGTTACGCGGCCCGTTGAATCGAAATGTGACGTCAGGGATTGACTACTAGCACTCTCCGTGGCCAATCTTTTTTTTTTAAGCGGGGGAAAAAATGTTGGTTTACAGATATATTCAATTTTGCTACCAAATTCTGCAATTGATTTGACAACTATTACTCGGAATTATACAGTGTATTTCTCATTAATATTTCTCAGTTCTGGCTAATTCTTTTTTTTACTTTCATTAAAAATTACGTGATGCTAGTGCGTGAAGTGCAAGGGCAAAACACAGCAACTGCCATATCTTTGCTAGTCTGTCAGTATCTGCTTGTTTATGTCTTACATATATTTAAAAGACAATTTAACAAAAAAGGCCGGAGGCTAAGGCCAAAATTATATCGGATGACTTCCTACGATCTCAATCACTTGTTACAAAACTTTGAATCCCTAGATCTCTCAGCACAACGATCCCTAGTTGTTTTCCTTGTCCGTACGAGCACGCACATATTGACGAAGCACTACATTGTTCTCTCTTAATATTAACAGCAGCAAATACTTAAATACTTGATAACATCCGCGTTAAACAATACCATTCGTTAGTTCGCGTTAGCCCGATGCAGAGAATATACCGATTATAAAAACCAAGAGAGATGAGTCCGTTTCATTTCGAATAACGTGGATCTCTCGCCATCTTGAATCCTTAGTTCGGGATTTTTTTTTTACAACATAGATGGCAGCATCATTAATGTCCCCACCCGTAGAAGAAGACTTTCCCACCACTGACCACCACGTTGCTTACATACACCTGAAAGACCTGGAAGGTACCTCGTAGTGAAGGTATTGGTGAGTATTTCCTAGAAAAATAAACGTCGACGACCTTCTCCGTCGGTTCTTCTGTGAAATCGTTAAAAAATTCTTGCCGCGGCATTCGCCGGCAAATGCGGAGTTCACGACGGTCTCGGTAATCGTGCGGAGCAACTTGGTTCGCAGTGTAAAATAACGCGAGGTATGTTCGGTCGATCAATAAATTATTGAAGAAAAGTCACGTCCAGTGTGCAGAACCGGATGGCCGAAGGGCGAATCCAACTGCGAATAAAGAGCTTATCTTTCTCAGTGCTGTCACCGAGGAATACTCCAAATCAATGAGAATAAAATGTTGCGTGCGCGATACGGCGTAACCTGCTGCTGCTGTTGTTCTATATATCAAAATAGAACGAATGACAGTCGACGGTGGTAAAGGTGGGTTCGCTTGACACTGACGTACTGTCAATGAGTCAATAATTATGACAGGATCTCTTTGACTGTAGGTCGTAAATACATTCAACAATGATATACTATTGTTATTGAATTATTGCCGCACCCGTTCATCAAAACCGCAACCTAGTCTTGCGACCTGCTCACGTTTCGGTGCCGAGTTCTTTGGCGTTTCTGTTTTCTTTTTTTTTCTATTTTTTCGTAGTCTGGTATGAGAGCAGGACAAGTTGTCTAGTGGCTATACTTTTTTTTTGTATTGGCCACTTACTCTTTAAACTCTCTTGAGTTGTGTTAATTAAAATTTCATATAATTTTAATGATATACGCCATATGTCGTCGCTCCTTTGTGACAGCAGAGAGTATGTGCTATTTACTTGTTTGAATAATTGTATAATATTTTTTAATAGCTTTGATTTATCTTTTATTAATTGTTTCGCTTCGCTATTTTATGTAAATCTTTACATGCAATGTAATTGAGTTAAGTGAAAGATTAATAAGGCTAGCAGCACTTCGTTGACGGGCTACTGACGTGCTTAGAATGGAATAGTAATTACGAATCTGACGGCGGCTTGTACATTTGACCTTGAGTGTTTCGCATCCAATTTTGGCAATGTGTTTATTCGTTAATGATATTACAATCATCATGTATTGGAAGGGTATACATATAATGTGTGCTTCAAAAGGCCACTTTTAATAATTCAACCAAAGACCAATTACAGTGTGTAATTTGTATGCCCTTGTCACAGGATTGAACATTAAAAGAAATTTTTAATAGCTTTAGTAGTAATGCTGCTATTCATATTGTAATCAATGTTTCGTACCCTCTTTTTAAACTGTAAAAAATATGCATACTCGTCTTTTTTATGATGATTTATTATTCTTGTCATATAGGTTTTGAGAATATCTATGTTTTGTCAACTGAGAAAGTTCAAACTATGCATCGATAAATATTTACATTCTGGGTATACACATTGGCAATGTCCTGATATGCCTGCGTCATCACATTGTTTGGATTTATTCCGTACATATATGCATGTTCAACAAGCAAACAGCCTCAGAAGGAATAGGAAATATTAGATGATTTTTTGTGATAAAAATGTCTCTGTATAGGACATAGTTCTTATTGGTTTATGTTAGGCTCTGTAATGAATGAGAAATATTTGCTTGATTGTTTAAAGGTGGGCTAGCATGAAAGAGTAGACATGCCTCATGGCTGGAGGCAGCGGCAGCATCAGACAAGGTGGAAGTTACGACAGAACAAACTTGTGGCTATATCATCATCACCTGTACCCTTGTCTTTCATCTAAGCCCCCTACCACCGAATCTTTTAAAAAGCGCCACAGAGCAGAAACTAAACGTACTTATTTGAAAAACATCGAATTACTTCAAGAAAATATTCTCAGGTATAGACAGGCATGACATATAAGCTATGAGACTTATTTTTTAGATACATGTACAATCTCATGTTTAATGACTTACAATGCATTAGTTCATTCATTACATCATTTTATTACTAAATTGTGACTTATTGTCTTTCTGGAACTCTACAACATTTTACATGGAAGTTACTTGACAGCTTATTAATAGTAAAACAATCTGTTACCCTAAAACGTTGCAAGTTTATTTTATTGAAGTATTCCTCATTTGGCAAAGTAGCAATATTATTTTTCATTATTTATCACAATGGTCCTAATTCTAATGGGGCTTGCTATATCGATGATATAGAATACACCGGAACTATATAATCGAAAGAAAAAATTATTTCATTGTACAGAATATTTACGGAGTCTCTGCATTGCGATCTTAAAATAATACACGGCTTTAACGCAATTTATACAAACGAGTGCATCGTTAGGACAAGATCGCCAGACTTTTACGAGGTTCTCAAGCCATATTTTATATACAATAATAAAAAAATCCAATGTTTTCTTGATACACCTGGAATATTTCATCAAGTTGAAAGTTTTGTAAGGTACAGATACATCATTATATTCTGTAGTAAGATCAGAGCTATTGCACAATATTTGATTGTACACGAACTTCGTTGTCCTTGCATGGTTTCTGTATAAAATATCAAGGTAAACATCATCTCTTGCACAACAATCAATGATACAAAACTACACTATTACTGCTACCCTGCATGCTCACCATATGACTCGATGAGCCATAGCACATTACTATTTTTAGTTTACTGTTAATACTCACTCTACACTCTACGCTACACAGTAACAATAAAAACAAGTACATTCTTTTGAAGTTTACTATTCAAATATATCAACATTGACATGATATAAAACTCATTGACTAGTTAGAAGAACAAAAACCAGTTCCCAAAAGTTCTTGAGTTTGAGTGTTATTGTCTGGTGTGTATTTCTATTTATACTCAGGGTAGTTAGGAATTTTTGTTCTGCTTATTTATCCTGGATCACCGTTTCATCAGTAGTTTAATAAAAATACACTATTCATACATGGCACGCCATTTTCCCAATACGGCTAGAGCACTTTTTATTCTAAAGTATCAATTTATTGCAGGCTTCTATATAGTAACTTGGATCTGTCCCAGGAAGAACGGTTACTGGTAGAACTCATTCTGAATATCTCATGCACTGTACCAACTGCAGAAGCTCCATACACCGATGAAACATCTAATTACAAAGAAAGGTTCCGTCTCATAAAAGCTTATACAACTGACATTAATTTTACTACATAAAATCAGAGACTAAATTATATCCGTTCTCACGTTTCTCAGTAGAAGCCATAGTCACGATGGCTTCTTAGGAGAAACGTGCCTTTTTTTTCTTATTACTTCCTTGTAAGTCTTGTGTCAATATTATCACTGTGGTACAAGTTGTCTTAAAGTTGAGCATGGAGTAGAGTTGTGATAAAGAATATTGACATTTATACAGATCCTTCAAGGAGATCCCACTCACGCCGTTAACGGAAGGCACGAGGTCGATCCTGTGGAAGAATTGTAAGCTCTTGGATAGTAACGAAGCAAACGGAGAAGATGTTACCGTCGATGTGAGTCCTATGTCTTCCGATATGGCCGATTCCGGACTAGAAACCGGCTCGGCAAGTCCACGGGAAAACAGTGTCTCGGAGACTTCCGGTATGGATCTCGAGGAGTCACAAGCGGCTGAGGATATATCGACTGACGAGGATTCGAACAAGATAACTCGTAGAAGTAAGGAGGCAAGAAAACAGAAGCAAGGCTGTATAATTTCTAAGCACTCTAACGAGATAACCAGTTGCAATGACGTGCATGGCGTTAAGAGTCTGATAGAGTCGGCATTGATGGAATGCATTTCTAACGATGACGCAACTTGTTCCTTTGACCGACCTGAGCAACAACAACAACTAGATTCATCTGGTTCATCCGACGAAAATGCCCATAAGACAAAGGAACAGTCCGAGGAAGTATCTCAATATGAGAATCACGTACTTAACGATCCGTTCTACGAATCTGATTGTGAAAGTGATGGGAATGAGCAGACTAACTCATTCGTACCTACGGAGTCCTTTGAATTTATCGATCCCGTCAACATGTCACCAGGCGCATCCGACACTGAAAGAGAATTTGCAAAGTACGAAGGCTTTAATAAAGTCGAGAACGAGAAACTGAACAGCAGCTCCGAAGCCAGAAGCATGACTACCGAACAACTCCGTCATGAATTGTCTCATTCGAATGATGATCTACCCATTAAGAAGAGTTCCTCGAGTACGAGCAGTTATTACTTTATAGACGCTTCCAGTCTCAGTGATGAGAACGAGGTTTTGTCTATGGAGAGGACAAGGGATCGTCATCCATCTGGTAGAATAGCTTCGTATATTTCCAATTCCATGGACTATGTACCAAGTAGATCCAATAATCTTCCAAGCGATGAGCAGACGCATAAGTACACTGCTAGAAAACAAACTAGTTTACAAGGCGGCCACGAGAGAGTCGCTGAATTTGAAAGAGAGCTGAAGCTTACGGAACACCTGAAGCCTCTAGCTGAGACGCGTAAGGTCAAACGAGTGGATTCCACATCGGATGAGAAACCTGAGATGGATAAGGGTATCGAGAAGGAGGCCTTGGTGGTCGAGATCAAGGAAGCGGATAGTGGAGAGAGCACTCAGGCTTCGCCGTGTCCTGATAACAGTACCAGTCTCAACGTGATGAAGGATGAAATCAGTATAGTAAATAACGCGAGAGAAGCAACGAGCAACGTGACAGTTGTCGAGGAGGAAGTGCAGGATAAGGAAGGTTGTGAGAAAAAGGAGGATTCCGAATCTACGGATGAAACACGACGACCCTCGCTGATAAGGAGAAATACATTCGAGCTTGATTCCAACGAGGAGACACTGTCAGTCTTGAGGCAGGAGTACGAGAGACGTCAGGGTAGCCTTGTATTTCAAAATTCCATTCCACAGTACTCTGGACATCGTGTCGACGGCGACTCTTGTTTTTTATCCGCTGTGGATACTGCTCTGCCTATACTGGACACCGAGCCAAGTCCTTCCGCAGCGGATATTTCAGAATCCGGTGACATGCGTTACGATTCGACAATGCCGTTTTTGTTGCTAGATAAAGTGGGTCACACGGCAGTGCAGGAGGAAGCAGAGAATAATTGCCATCTTGACATCAGTATTGAAAACTCCAATGCAGTCTATCCCGTGATTAAAAGTGCCAGTGATAAATTCGTTATGGAGAATAAGGTCGAGTTGCTGGACGACCTGGTAGAGAACTCGAGCAGCAGTTTACCTGTAAATTTAAATTACACTGTGGAGAAGGAAGATCGCCTTTTGGATTTGATGAAGATAAAGAAACGCGAAGAGAGAGCACCTATTGTTTCTGGTGGTGCCAGTACTTCTGATTATAAGAAACCAACTGATAGTCCAATTGTGCGCCGTAAAACAGAATCCACACCAATTGTATCTGGCGGTTCGGTTATTATGAATGAACCGGAAGTTAAAGCTAAGCCTAATAGAATGTCTACTTCTATGACTGCCTGGGTCGTTGACATGAGTGGTTGCAACAGGAGTGATTCTAAGTCTTCTATGACATTTGATACCCAGGAAGGTATGTCGCAGAGCTTTTCATCGTCGGATTGCATTAAGAACGTGAAAAAATGCAAGCCTCAGGACAGGCAGCACGGAAGCCTGGGTTTTTTTGTCAATTTAAGTAACATGGAGACAAAGAAGATGACGGACGCACGCGAAGCAGAGAAAAAGGAACAGAACGGGACTGGAAAGCAATACTGTGAATTTTATATAGATATGTCTGGGAAGAGTGATAGCAATGCCAAGTGTAAAAAGCAAGAAAGTGTTGACCCAAGTAACAATAAGAATCAAAGCGTCCAGGAGGGAAATGATAAGAAAAATATATTTTCCATGTTCATCGATTTGAGTGAGCCAAGTAAGAAGAATGGCAATGAGACTAGTAGCGAATCGTGTAAAGGAACTTTAACCAAAGTTCACGATAAGAAGGTAGAAGCAGATCAGTCAAAAGTTAGTGATATGAATGAGTCTGATGAAAATGGCGGCAGTGGCAGTGAAAAGAATCATTGTATCCGTGAACAAAGGTCTGTTAGGGATAACAGTAAGCCCAGCGTTTTTATGTTTATAGAATCAGATTCACCAGTCGTTAGACGACGTACCCTGTCATCCTCTAGACCAGTATTTAAGCGACATTCCTGGAATGTGGACAAGTCACAATCTGCAAATGGCAATGGACACGTTGGCAAGGAATTATTATTTAGGAAAGAACATAAACGAGCCCACAGCCTCTCCGTGGACCGTGGTGATATCAGGAGAATACAAACTAAAGGAAGTAATTCTAGTCATTCGCTGAGTGAAGTAGCACGTGCTGATACTTTGAATACAAAAAATCCTAAGCGGCTACAGGAACAAGATAATGGTCGCAACATGGATACATCCTCGGAGGATGTTTTTGAGTTTGATACTCGTGACACTCCGCCGAATTCTCACATTGAAATTGTTAATGAGGAGCTTCGCGTTTCTGTAAAGCATCACGATTATAAGGAACTGATTTCCAGTGAGGTGGAGGAAAATATGGAGATTTCAGATGTCAAGCTCTTCGAGGAGGAGTACTCCGAAGTGTCTGTTTGGGATAAAACTGGTACAGAGAGTACAGAAGGTCACACGCGTAAGAGCGAGACATTTGACATTAGTAGCGGAAGTGGACCATCTCCAGGAAGTGATAATCATGACTTTGAATTACCTGACTTATTAAATGGGGATATACCAAATGTGGAGCAAAAACAGGGTGCTGCTGGGGGTAGTAAAATCTTAGAGGCACAAAAATCTCTTAATGAGAAAATAAAGAAGATTGAATGTGAACTGAAAAGGCCTGATTGTGAGATGTTGGATCAAAAGCATAAGGACAAAAGTGACAGCAGATCATTGCGAAAAGATGAAAAATCTAATAACTATGACTTAAAAGATAATCAGTCAGGACCTTCGAAGACAACAGGTTCATCTTTTGTAAGATTGTCCGATTTGGATAAAACACCAGCACGTATCGATACGTCTGACGCTATTCTTAGTAAGGAAGACAGAGTTACTTATCGCATGAGCAACAGCATACCAGAAACTTCATGGATTGAAAGTAAATTGGTAATGTCAAGATCCAGTGGTCCAGTAAGAACATTGTCCAGGAAGTTCACATCAGTTATGACAACATCCTTACCACCGAAGCAAAAGTCACCACTCGAAGATATGGCTGCTGACTGCGAAGGTGAAGGCATAATCTCAGAATCTGATCTCAGTAGCATGCAAAGCAGTATGGGACGATCGGGCGCTGGTAAGTGATTGTTCTACCAATTATTTCACATAAATTTCTTAAGCAGTAAGAGTAATTTTAATGCTTTTTTTAACATTTCTGTGATAGAGGGAAGCACCGAAGAAACGGAAACTTCAAGTCTAGCTGGAGGAAAGCCATACAATAGATTAGGAGAAGATTTATTGAGAATGTTCTTAGAAGAGATTAATCCTGATGTCACAATAGATGTAGCAGGTCGTAGAATTCGAGCACATAAGTGCATATTGAGTTCACGCTGTCAATATTTTGCTGCCATATTGAGTGGGGGTTGGGTCGAGAGTGCTGGAAATGTTATTCCTTTACAGGGGTGTGTAGTTTGTGAATACAGCTTTATTTACTATCAGTACATATTTGTTAAATATAATACCATAACTCTGAACGTCGCTTTATAGGTATTCATACAATGCAGTACATTTTGCACTGTGCCACATATACAGCGGAGAGAGTAATATACCAGATTCGATCAGCATAGTCGAATTGGCCACATTAGCTGATATGCTCTGCTTGGAGGGTTTAAAAGAAGTAATAGGATACACGCTTAAAGTGAAATACTGTCACTTGTTTCATAAGGTTTGCAATAATAATTAAATTTTACAGTGGTCACACAATTGCCTTCTGTGTTGTTTGGTAGTAAGTAATAGTAAAAAGACCTAGTACTTACATGGCTAGAATTTTGAATGCCCAAAACCCACTGTATAAAAATATATAATTATATATGGAGAATGACGAATGTTTTCTTATAGCCCTGCCAAATATGTGCAGTAGGCGTATTGGAATGTATGCCACTTGCTGCTGCTTATGGTCTCGATGAAGTATACAGGAAGTCCCTTCGATGGATAACAAGACACTTTGTAAGAATCTGGCCATGTAAAGCATTTGCCACACTCCCAAGGGAACTAATGGATAAATGCTACCATCAGCATATAGTCCACATGGTAAAGCATATATCATATTCTCCATTGCTTCTTTTATATTTGTTTTTCTAATTCTTAATTCTCATTGTTGTAGTCCACAGACAACGTACTCCAGACCATAATGGATTGCGACAAGCTTTTAGCCACTTTGCCAAACGTACGTTGGGCTGAACCAGTATTTCGACTTGTCTCGAATCTCTTGGAAACAGCTGTCAAGTTCTTGTCCGAAAATTTTTCTGGAGTGCTAGGAAACGAGAAGTTCCAGGCTCTGGGTCGGGAACTCACATGGAACATTAGTCGCCTAGAGGATAATTTTCTAGCAGCTGCAGATCGCCTACCACCTGAACAAGCATGCAAGAGTTATTCCAAACTGCACAAAATGTTGGCCACTTCTCAAACGGACGATCCACCATCTAACATGAAATGGGGTCAATTATTTGTTGACTTCCTGAAGAAGATTCAGAGCAGAGTAGAGAAATGTCTTGTGCGGGAAGCTACTAGAGCAGCTAGGACCAGTTCATGGCTTAAGATGGACTTGGAACTTCGTCGTAGGATACAAGAATTAGCTTGCCTCGTTATCTTGCCCCACGAAACTTCGAAACGTCCATCCAGGCATTCTAATTTCCTAAAAGTACGGGTGATCCACTTTTTTCTCTAACGTATCATGCTGGTACTTGTACGACCGTTAGTGTATAAGGGTGTACAAGTATTTGATACATTTCATTATGATATTATAGGAACCAAAAGCGCCATCCAGTCGTTCAACGACGAGTCGAAGTCTCGATTTAAGACGAGTTAAATTGGTCATAACCGAACATACCGACAAGACCATTAAACAAGCAACACTTGTGCCGCAAGCAAAAAAAGTTTTAAATAAACCAAAGAGCGATCCTCTGGAGCGCAAAGTGCAAGAAGAAAAGCAGGCTCCAAGCGACAGTTCAAGCAGACCAAAATCTTGGCCAAATAAGATGGAGGTAAGTAACAACTTTCTCTAGCAAACAAAACTTGGTTAATTCATATGTGAAACACATAATCACAAAACTCATTATATTCCTAGGTGAAATCAAGATACCTAGAGCCAAGGAACAAGTCGGTCACAAAAGAAAGTGCACCACCCGCAGTGCAATCCGAGAAGGTTATGGTACAACAAAGAAGAAAAATAATGATCTCATCATCCGACTCATCACGGACATCAAGTCCAGCAGTGAAACGTGCTGTGGATAAGAAACCATTAGCAAAAATGAAGCTGCCGATAAAGAAAGATGTAAAGGCACTCTCGTCAGACAGTTTAACGGAAACCAATGTCAGTAGAGTGAATAACAGAAAGGACACAACGAGCAAAAGTTGCGGCATCACCCGTCCCGAGTCTCCAACATTCAAACAAAAGGATACCGAGATAGGTCTATCAGTAGATTCCTTAGCCGAGCCCAAGAAGAAACCATTGATCAAGAAGAAAACCGGCAAGATGGACACGTCCATGTCAACCGATAGTCTTATGACAGAAATCACAGCCACGCCAAAGTCAAGCATCTCCAACAAACTGTCGCCAACATTAGGTCGTGGAATAAACAAGACCCAGGTATACGACCGTACCAAGAAGACATCACCACCGACGCAACAAAGAAGTCCACTGACAATCGCCCGGAAACCCCTCAGGTCATTGGAAAGTTCAACAGCAGCCAGTCGAAACCGAGCAGTAGCCGTAACGCCTTATCAGGGCTCGCCAAATCTACGAAGGAATCTCCTGGACGCCGCAAAGACGCCTGACATCCTAAGTAAGTCCGTACACCAAGTAGCGAGTCGTACAAGTCCGCGACAGAGTGCACAAACGACGAGCGCAGTGTCTAATGTAATAAAGAGAGAAAGAAAGGAGACGCTCTCGAATCAGCAGAGTCTGGATAGTCCCAGCAAGAGATCCCCTAAGTCTACCGCCACATATAAGGTTAATAAGCAACCAGCAGCAGGTGTAAAGAAAGCTTGTAAGCCTGGTGAGGATAAGGTGAAAACAAAGTGCCATAACGGGGAACCCGTAAAGCAGCCCACAGTCGGATCTAGATCCGGAACTTTTTTGAAGGACGAGCCCACGATACTTAAAAAGGCAGACATTAAGTCGTCGCAAGCTGATCTTTAATTATTCTGATTAGAATGCTATATGAATGTCCTTTGTAAGTTGCATTAGCGTTTTATGGATATTATCAAAGTTTATCGTCCACGCAATCTGTGAGATGATGAGGTAAATCCCAAGCGATGAGGAATCCTAACTACTAACTTGTAAGATACAGATATTATTCGAGTCCAGGAAGTGTCGCATCAAATCGCGAGACAAACAAAACTCGTGTACTTGCATTTATTGAGAGCCCAGGGTACACTTGTTTTGACATCCATTACGCGATAATGTGACCCTGTGCCCTGGTTATTCCGACATCAGTGAGACACACCTTCCTTCCTCTAATGCTTTTTATCAGAGGTCTATTTTACAGTCGTTCAACGTAGGGACGACGGCTATTCGATTCACGTATAGATTTCTTTTTTGATTAATTTTTATTGTACTTTAGATTGCTGCACAATTACGGGACGGGTCAAGATTATGTTCTTCGATCACTGATAGAACTTTATGGATACTCGTTCAGAAAGGAAACTTTTACATAGATGTATGCATTGGTGTCATGTAGATTGATATACGCAGCATGCCCATAGTTCATAGGCGAACGACATGGCCAGTTACAAATGATATGTTTAGATAGTTTTCCTCCTTGTTAAAAATAAAAAAAGGTGGACAAGCCATATCAAATGAATTATTTCATAGAACTCTTTTTGTGACGTTAATTAATTTTTTTTTATAATGCGATGCATTTGCGTTCCAATTCGCGTATGTTGCCATTCTATAACCCAACTCTGGTTCTAGCTAAAATATTTTATTGATAAATGCGATTTCTTATACGACATGTCGTACGTAGTTATTATAATTATTTATTAAATTTCTATCTATATTTTGCAATGTACATTTTTATGCAATATTTGTATCTAGTCATTTATATATTTTAAATATTTACTTTTATGTAATGTTAATAAATATTTCAAATATAACGTTAGAACGTTGTTGCCTTCGATCTGATTTTGTACGGTCAATTGAAAAGTGTATGTTTCATTTCTAAAGTGATTGTGCCTATTGACAAGAGTATATTAGATTCGTGGTTTCCACAAAAACCTAATAAAAATATGTGTAAATGAAGAATTATATTATCACTACATTCTGTGTAAAATACAGTGTAGATATACCTGTCGTTAAAATGAATGACGATACTTGGAAATATGACTAGTCAAACAATATTTATATATGTCAATGCCACTAAACTTGCCTCGTAAGTATAATTCTTATCAATACAGTTTCTGTGGAATAAAAAAGTCGTTATTCAAATATATTGCAGCAGCATATTTATCAGTGGCAAAGTTGCATACAGTCTACTTGCTTGATTTATAATTCATGAATATATTCACTCCTTTTTTATAGTACAAAAAGATAACTTGAGACAAGTATATAATTTAGCCGGACATTAGGAAAGTTGGCTACGTAGTTGGATTTGTGGATAGTCAGGCTTATGTTATAGACCTAATATGAGTGCACCAATTGTGAAAACGAAATATGGGATTTTAAAAGGTACCGTTGTACAAAATATAGAAGGTGGAAAGTACTTGGCTTTCAATGGTATTCCCTACGCTGAGCCACCAGTTGGCCAACTTAGATTCAAGGTAACTTTATGTGAATCAAAAATACAGGATTAGGATGTGTGAATTATTCAATTATTTGACAGGAACCCCAACCTCCGAAATCATGGCCAGGCATCAGGGATGCTCAGAAAGAAGGTTCTGCAGCAATACAATTAAATATACTGAGTCCTACTAATGAAATAGTTGGGAGTGAAGATTGTCTCTATTTGAATGTTTCTACTAATTCACTGTCTGGTAAACGGGCTGTTATAGTATGGATACATGGAGGCGGTTTCTGGTCAGGCAGTGGAAGTACTGACTTCTACGGTCCGGACTATCTACTTAAACATGATGTAGTTGTCGTATCCATTAACTATAGACTTCATATATTTGGTAAGGATTAGACTATGCATTGTTATTCTGCAGCGGTTATTTGGCAAGAATGGCGTTTTAAAAAGATAATTAACATTTAATGTCAAGTTCCTAATGCTGCTAGGCTTCCTGAACGTGGACGACAAGGATGCTGCAGGTAATCAAGGTTTAAAAGATCAAGTTGCTGCGTTGAAATGGGTTCAGGATAACATAGAAGTATTTGGGGGTGATTCGCGAAACGTGACTATCTGTGGACAAAGTGCTGGTTCTGCTTGTGTCCATTACTTGACAATGTCGCCATTAGCCAAAGGTAATTAATCTTGAGATTTTTTATTTCGTGTCAGCTACCTCTAAAAATTAATTAAATATGAAGTCAATTACTAATCATCACAAATTATATATATAAGCTTATTATTTTTAGGACTATTTCACAAGGCTATTGGTCAGAGTGGTTGCGCTCTGAACAACTGGGCCTATACCACGAACAATAAAGAGGAAGTCTTACGTTTAGTTAAAATATTAGGACTTGAAACTACAGATGCTAAGGAAGCTATGCAGTTTCTGCAAACAGTCGATGCAGTAACAATATTGGAGGCATTGATTAAGCTTATCGGAGGACCAGTACGATAACACGAAATCTATTTCAAAAACAATTTTTAATAAACATAACTGACTGCTTTTTAAATAATTTTATAGACAAACATCGTCTTCAAGATTATATTTAAACCATCATTGGATGAAAAAAGTGAAAATTGCTTTCTGCCTCAGCCACCCAATGAAATGGCGAAGAAAGGAATTGAAGTTCCTAGTATCATCGGATATAACAGCCACGAAGGGATTATATTTCTTAGAGGTAATTATGGGTATTATTGTCAAATAAAAGGAGTTAACCCGGCATATATTATTTTAATGATACTTCAGAAGCTACGGATGAGATATTAAGTGCAGTCGAAAAGGATTTTGATGAATTGTTCGATAGACTTATTTTCAATCAAAATCTTAAAAAAACGGATGATATCATAAAAACCGTTAGAAAATACTACTTTGGTGACGACCCAATTACATTGGCGCAATTTGAAAATTACTTGCGCATTACAGGCGACATGCGCTTTGTGAATGGAATTCGAAGATTAGTAGGTTTTCAATTGGAGAAACGAGTACCGATGTATTTCTATATTTTTTCTGCCCAAGTTGAAAAATCGTTCACAAAATTTTGGCTCAAATACAGTGGAGAAGGTAAATTGGGATGACCGCCATTAGATATTAATTCAGAGCTGACTATAATTAAATATTGATTAACCAGAAAAATAAATTTCGAATTGACTTTCACAGGCACATGTCATGGAGATGAAAACGACTGTATATTCTACAATCGTATATTCAGTTCCAAATTGGAACCGAATTCTAAAAATCGTGTATCGATGAAGCGTCTCACCAGGCTGTGGACGAATTTTGCCAAAACTGGGTAAACTTCTGAGAACAAGAGACAAAAAAGAAAATACTTTACTTCTTGTACAAAAAACAATAGTAATTAAATATTCTTTTTAGAGATCCAACGCCAAATCTCGACAACGTGATAACTAAGAAATGGCTACCAGTAACTAAGCAAGAAGTCAATTACCTAGAAATTAAAGAAGATCTTATAACCGGAGTCAATCCGGATCAAGATAAATGGCAGTTTTTGAAAAGTATATATGAATCTGCTTAAGTTTTTCGTTCTCAACCTTATATATGCTATGATGCGCGATATAATTAATTTCCGTAGTGTGAGAATGATAGAAGGATTGTAACACTTCATAATTCATAAATGTCAATTTCATTAGAGTCGACACGGTAACGTAGTCGTGTCGATTAAATTATTATTCCTTATATCGAATTATGATTTATATACTGAAGTTAAATACGTTTTAATTTGTTGTTTTTGTAACTATTCCCGGTTCTCACATATAAAGTATTAAATGCATTATTTTATAAAGCTTTTTAATATCACCATGATTTTATTTTTATTAACGTTATTGCTGTACCTTTGACGTATTAGACATCTAACAAAGTGCCTCTCGGTCTTGCTCTCTTTTGTTCGACTTCAGGTGGTGGCATTGCCTTTCGTTTATTCATGCCTTTCCTTTCTAATTGTTTCTCTATTATACGAGCATTGTTTGCATACGAGTCAGCAACCTCTCTCTGAAAAAATTATTGCATTTTAATAATTTGGCATTAAGATTATGTTTGACATAGAGAAATGGTAACATTTAAAGATAATTGATATAATGTTTGTATTATTCACCGCTTCAATTTCATCTTCCTCTTCATCTATAGTCGATACTGTCACAGAACTGAATTTGCCCATATTCTTTGTATGCTTTGTAACCATGATTTTCTTTGGTTTTTCAACAGCCACTTGATTATAAATGTCTGTCATTGGACCCTCACCAGAACTTTTAATCACAGATCCCTTCACTATGAACACTATATTAGCTACAGGATCATGCTTATAATACAACAACAGACCGCACCTGAAATAGTTATTGTATTTATGTAAGAATTAAATAATGACTACCAAAAACAATCCTTGCTTATTCACAATGAATTTAAATATAGCATAAATTAAGAAAAACTTGATATATATACTTTTTACACTTTTGCCGATACTGTTTTTCAATACCCTCCTGCCGTTTCAAATATACAGTCTCATCTTGTTCGCAAGTCATTTTATGTGCATGTTTACTCCCATCAATTACTCTTGCACCGTCCCTTTTACGCAACGGCAACTTTTCGATAGCACAATCTGCAAATATATAGAGATCAATAGTATCTTTTCACAAAAGTGCATAAATCTTTTGCATTCTTAAGATATTTATTCACAAAAAAATTATACTAAAGAGTAATGAGACTTGCCTAAGATTAATGTCATTTGCCCGCACAAACAATAATAAATGTGTAACGGTTTCTCTTCGCTATATTCTTCCTGATCCTTCGTATCAGAACATATTATACTTCTTGAAACAACTTTCGGCATTTTTATTTCGTATTAAATGTAATACATAAATATAATATTCAAATAAATAACACGACGTAAGGTATAACCTAACTCACAGCTCGCTGAATGTGGCTCAATGTAATCAAACCAAATTAAACTGTTTCACTGCGCCATGGCGAAGCTCTGGGCGCAGTGTCAGACAGTCGGACGCAGTAAGTATTTCGACGTAGGCGACACCTCTGTAAATGTATGCATTTTTTGTAGATAAAGAAGTTGACAGAAGATAATCTTTAGTTGTAATAAAAACCTACTTGACTAATTTGACTAATATACCAGGATAAAGAACGCCAAAGATCACTCCCACATAATTCTTCTTGAAGCCATACCTAATGAAAAATGAAAAAAAATCTGTAAAGAATAGAAATAGCTACTGAGTCACGTCGCATTAGATAAGTGATCGACGACTCAAAGACGTGCAATTCATTTGCAGAATGTTTGTGCAAATTCTGGTAAGTGACCAAGGAATGCTTTATACAGGAAATGTAGTTTATAGTTGGAGCGTTTGCAGTGATCATACAGAGATGATTAGAAAGATGGTCAACGCTACGGCTTCTCTGAATCAAGACAGTGGCTCTAAGGTACGAAATACCGTACTATAAAAACGTTAGCCTAAAAGTTTTGGGAAAAGGTACAAAATGGTGATTCTCGAGAATGATGTTACTTGTGACCCTTTCAGAAATGTTGAAACCGTTGAATCATAAAGTAATAAGTGTACAATATCAATCTTGCGGATAAGTCGAGTTTCGCTGAAGCGATTCTGCAGTCCTGGAATATGTAGGTACAGGATACTTGATTAACGGTGATTTTACACCGAATTTGCCGTCCTGCTTCTGTCATACTACTCCCGTACGTTCTCTCCTCCATGAATTCGAACCTATGTGCGCCTCTCTCCACCCCCCCCAGGGACAATGGAGTGTGGAGCTAAGGGTTTTTAACGGATCGTTCCAGAACCTCATATTATCACATTGTGAACCAAGCAGTACTTTTATAATTACTGATAAAATCCAAAAACAAATAATGAGATTAGAAATACCATTTTTTTTACCTCAGTGAAGACAAACAGCTGTATTTTATTTGAATAGTGATTTTGCGCATGATAGAAGGTAATTGCATCGTAGCTTACTTATTTAAATACAGTAACTCACTGGATCATACTTTATCACAAATTAATCAGTCCTCTTCCCAGCAGAAAAGAAGTGGAGAGGAAGTGAGAAAGGAAGAGAGCGTGACAAAAAAAGGAGAAATGCGTGAAAGCTCGAAACTGAGTAATAATAATCGTAGAGGATAAAAGAGAGTTAGGAACACAGAGGAGAGGATGAAAAAGTCCGAATGAGAGAAAGAGCGACTAAAAAGTGAAAAGGGCCCTATTTGCCCATTTATAAGAGGCCTTACCCTTTTATAATGGAGCCATGATCTCTCCATAGTCCAACTGGATACCAGGGATTGACGGATTATTAAACTTACATTAGATTTCCTTTTATTGATAATTGCTCAAGATCTAATAAATTCAATCACAGCTGAATGCAAAAGAGAGTTCATATCTAAATTACATTTTGGTATACCGATTTATATACAGTTTATATAAAATACGGGATCGACAACAATTAATATTAAAGGAAATATTGGAAATTATAGACTTTCAAGTAGATTTCCTAGATAACACTGATGTTATAAAGATCACCTCACTTTGCACCGTACAAAACACTGTTAGACTGCCGGTGAAGAGCAGCAGTTATCTTATAACTTGATTAATTTTTAATAATCGCGTAAATTACAAATCGTCACTCACGACAGGTACACAACGACTTATGTTAAGTACTCGGAGTAGAATACGTCTAAAACCTTTCAAATTAAAAATATAAGTAAACTATACAATAAAACTGATAAAGTAGAATCTCGTACATATATACACTTTTAGCTGGATATTAGAAGAGTCTGCTACGTGCTGTGGCTTGTGATCAAACTAGTATCTCTGCTGCAGTGACCATGAGCGCACCGATTGTGAAAACGAGATACGGAGCCTTGGAAGGTACCATTGTACAAAATGTAGAAGGCGGAGAGTACTTGGCCTTCAATAGTATTCCCTACGCTGAGCCACCAGTGGGCCAACTAAGGTTCAAGGTAATTTTATGTCGAACAAAAATAACAGTGCTAAGGTTTAATGGAGAGGATCAGGATTTATTAATTATTGAATCAATTGACAGGAACCCCAACCCCCAAAAGCATGGTCAGGCATCAGGGATGCTCGGAAAGAAGGTTCTGTAGCAATACAAGTCGATATGATGAGACCACCTCTTGAAGTTATTGGGAGTGAAGATTGTCTCTATTTGAATGTTTCTACTAATTCATTATCTGGTAAAAAGGCTGTTATGGTATGGATACATGGAGGAGCTTTTGCAATGGGCACAGGAGGTAGTGAAATGTACGGTCCGGACTATTTACTTAAACACGACATAGTTTTCGTCTCCATTTATTACAGACTTCATGTACTTGGTAAGTATTGAATTGCACATTGTCATTCTGTGCGCAGTCAATTCTCGAGTGTCGGTAATGGCGGAACCAGGAAAATGTATCATGCGAGAGATACAATTTGCTTTTATTAGTTTTAAGGATCATTGAAATTGATGCATTGTATCTTTACGTCATTTGCTTAATAATATAAGGATAATAATCAAGTCAGAGAGTGTCCCATAGATCGAGATAAGAAATAATCTTGTTATTGATGTTTTTGACAGAAATAAGATCATTACGCAAGTGTGATAATAATTCAAGTTATTACTTATTATGAGTCATGTGCAGAAATATACCAGTGCATTGCGTAATTGCCAATCGTTGTGCAATGAGTATCGAACTAATTGTCATGGATGGGATAATGAGCGAGAACTTCATTGTTCTCCAGCAGGATGTCAACATTTACACATCAAATTTTTTAATGCATACAAAAAAATGTTTTTTTTTGCAATATAAGTTTAATTATATTTTTTTTTATATCATCTTAAGGGTTATATTTTGATATTTCATTTTCGACATATAATTCTTAGTTCAGTCGTCGATGCAAAAACAGTCTGTTTTTATATTTATTTCTTAATATAATTCATTGACGACGTAAACGAATGACTTGATTTTTGTACTGGCTCGTTCCAACAGTGTATAGATTAATCTTTCGTCAGCTATTTACGTAGCTGGTTACATTTTTTTCATTCATTAGAATCTTGTTACCAACATTCCTGGATATTCGCGTGCATCTTTGAATGCATAAGACAGTAACTATGAAAGTTAGTACACTGTAAATCGCGTAGATGATTAACTTGAAATTTGGGTATTACACGTGCCACGCATTAAGAATTCAATAGTTTAAAGTTTAACCTTATTTTGTAAATACCTTAGTACTCGCGTGCTCCTAATCGAATGAAAAAACTAATTCTAAATGCAACTGAATGTGAATTTTCATAAAACTTTAGGCTTCCTAAACGTGGATGATGTCGAGGCCGCAGGAAATCAAGGTTTGAAAGATCAAGTAGCAGCATTGAAATGGGTCCAGGAAAACATAGAAGCATTTGGGGGCGATCCGCAGAACGTGACGATCTTTGGAGAAAGTGCCGGTTCTGCTTCTGTCCATTTTTTGACACTCTCCCCATTGGCCAAAGGTAATTTCATATAATTGACAGTCGAATTCCATGCCAGCTACTTCTATATGAAGTCAATCAATAATCAACACAAATGATATAGATAAGCTTATCGTACTTAGGACTATTTCACAAGGCAATTGGCCAGAGTGGTTCCGTCCTCAACACTTGGGCCTATAGCAGGGACAATAAAGAATCAGGACTACAATTAGCTGCATTATTAGGACTTGAAACTACAGATGCTAAGGAAGCTGTACAATTTCTACGGACAGTCGATGCTAAAAGGTTGACAGAAGGAGTGGTAGAGCTTACTGGTGGTTTCGTAAGTTTATTAAAAAAAACTTTTCCTAACAGCGTGCGCAAAATTCGATTTTGCGCACGGGTTTGCGTGCGCAAAGTGCCTCATTCCCGCAATGTCAAACGCAAAATTCAATTATTTCGCATCGTTTCGCTTCGCTTCGTTACCCTGGTAACGTAACAAAAATATTTGCCGCTCGTTGCTTAAGTTGCTCATTGAATCGTCAACGAGTGATAAAAATGATCAAAACTAAATATAACCATCTAAAATTCAACTTCAGATTATTTGCCTCTTATTACCCTTGTGATCAAACTTTGCGCAAATTTTTTTTATCCAAATAATTAATTTTTTTTATTTTATGGGGGGGCTTCGCCCCCCCACCCCCACCAGGGGCTGCGCCCCTGGACCCCCCTCTATGTTGTGTGCATTGATTTTGACGTACTTAATAATTTAATATTACAAACGAGTTACCAATGGTGTCGAATTTTACGCAGCTTGTTAGGAAAAATAGTATACGATACACGTGCGCATAGGTGTCTCCCACACTCTTCTCAACCCGACTCGTGCGGGAATCACCTACTTTGCGCACTTGTATCGTAATGTACTATTTCTTTGGTACATTGAATATCCTTAAGTGATTAATTTTTTAATAATTTTTTAGGGTGAGTTCACCGTTAACGTTTTATTTGTACCAACAATGGATGACAAAAGTGAAAATCCCTTTGCACCTCAGCCAGCAGCTGAAATGGCAAAGAAAGGAATTGAGGTTCCAAGTATATTCGGTTACAATAGTCACGAAGGAATTATGTTCCTTGCAGGTAATTATGCTTACTCTTATTAAAGTCAAAGAATTTAACGATAACCGATGTATCTGATCCTTGTAAATTTATTTCAATTCTGCTTTTCGCGTCGCATCTTCAGGAGCTACGGATAAGACATACAGTAAAGTCGAAAATGACTTTGATGCTGTTTTTGGTAAAGTCACTGTTAATCAAGATATTCCAAAAACTGATGACGTCGTAAAAAGTCTCAAGAAATACTATTTTGGGGAGGAGCCAATCACACCTGAGCAACGCGACAATTACGTAGAGATTCTAGGTGACCTGCATTTTGTCTATGGAATTCGACGAGTAGTAGATATTCAATCACAGAAAACAGTACCGATGTATCTTTATAAATTCTCTGCTCTGTGTGAAAATTTTAGTATGATATCTATCTTAAAACTTGACGCAAAAGGTGAGTTGAGCTATGGAGCTTTACAGTAGGTCCACGAGTAAAATATATTTTTTAAATTTAACAATGAAATTTTCCATAAAATTTGTGTTACTAAAACCCGTATTCACAAACCGATCTTAAAGTTACTAACAGAGTCGCTTGTAGTTAAAAGTCACTAAGAAAAAATTTAAAAGCGCGCTATTAGCACTAAAAGCGAGTTTTGAATACGGGCTTAAGTATTTATCAAAAGAATCAATTTTACTCGTAAACCAGCGACAGATATTAAAGAACCAGAAAAACAAATTTTAAATTTATCTTTTCAGGTACATGTCATGGAGATGATATAGGCTGTCTATTCTACAATCGTTTATTCAATAACAAGTTCGAACTGAATTCTAAGGCTCGTATAAGGATGGAGCGTTTCACCAAGTTGTGGACGAACTTTGCCAAAACTGGGTAAAAGTCTGGGCACAAGAGACAAAAAAAGTTACTTTATTTCTTGCACAAAAGAGTAAATTGTACCTAAATATTATTTTCAGGGACCCAACGTCACATCTCGACGACGTCATAACTGAAAAATGGCTGCCAGTAACTAAGCAAGAAGTTAATTATCTAGAAATTAGTGATGATCTTGTACCGGGCGTCAATCCGGATGAAGAAAAATGGCAATTCTGGAAAAGCATATCTGAATCCGCGTAACTCTTTAGTTCCCAACGTCATATGTAGTGTTATATGTAACCAGATTGGATAAAATAAGGCTTTAGTGTAAAACAAAACTTTTTCGTTATTAGAACATTTTAATATTTACTGTAACTCAAAAAATGTTCCTTATGACAAAATCTATCACAAGTACAGGACTGGCCAGAAGTATTGTCAGAGTACAATTCGTTTAATCAGTATTATACTTTGAAAATATTTTTTACTAGCATTGTATATATATATACCAAAATGTTATGAGATATGAATATAAAATCGCCACGAATTAAAAATAGAGTACCATAGTCAATGCTGATAAAACTTTCTTCATAAAAATATATATTATATGTATTATATATATATACATATATACTTAACCCAAGATTAGAAGAATCTACTACAAGATTGTCGCTTGTGATGAAGCCAGAATCTCTGCCGCAGTGACCATGAGCCCCCGATTGTGAGAACGAAATACGGAGCTTTGAAAGGTACCGTTGTACAAAATGTAGAAGGGGGACAGTACTTGGCCTTCAATAGTATTCCCTACGCTGAGCCACCAGTTGGCCAACTAAGGTTTAAGGTAACTTTATGTCGACCAAAAATAACAGTGCTAAGGTTTAATGGAGAGGATCAGGATTTATTAATGATTGAATCATTTGACAGGAACCCCAACCTCCAAAAGCATGGTCAGGCATCAGGGATGCTCGGAAAGAAGGTTCTGCAGCAATACAATATACTTATCGTTAGAACATTGTTGCCTTCGATCTGATTTTGTACGGTCAATTGAAAAGTGTATGTTCCATTTCTAAAATGGTTGCGCCAATTGACAAGAATATATTAGATTCGTGGTTTCCACAAAAACCTAATAAAAATATGTGTAAATGAAGAATCGTATTATAACTACATTCTATGTAAAATACAGTCAGATACCTGTCAGTAAAATGAATGACGATACTTGGAAATATAACTAGTCAAACAATATTTATATATGACATTGCCACTAAAATTGCCTGGTAAGTATAATTCTTATCAATACAGTTTCTATGGAATAAAAAAGTCGTTACTTAAATATATTCCAGCAACATATCTATCAGTGACAAAGTTGCATACAATCTAATTGCTCGATTTATAATTCATGAATATATTCACTCCTTATTTATAATACAAAAAGATAACTTGAGGCAATTACATATTTAGTGGGACATTAGAAAAGTTGGCTACATAGTTGGATTTGTGGATAGTCAGGTTTATGTCTTAGACCTAATATGAGCGCACCAATTGTGAAAACGAAATATGGGATTTTGAGAGGTACCGTTGTACAAAATGTAGAAGGTGGAAAGTACTTGGCTTTCAATGGTATTCCCTACGCTGAGCCACCAGTTGGCCAACTTAGATTCAAGGTAACTTTATGTGAATCAAAAGGAACGATGCTCAGATTTAATGGAGGATTAGGATGTGTGAATTATTCAATTATTTGACAGGAACCCCAACCTCCAAAAGCATGGTCAGGCATCAGGGATGCTCAGAAAGAAGGTTCTGTAGCAATACAAGTCGATATGATGATGCCGACTCCTGAAATTATTGGGAGTGAAGATTGTCTCTATTTGAATGTTTCTACTAATTCATTATCTGGCAAAAGGGCTGTTATGGTATGGATACATGGAGGAGGATTTGCGATGGGCACAGGAAGCAGTGAAATGTACGGTCCGGACTATCTACTTAAACACGACATAGTTTTCGTCTCCATTAATTACAGACTTCATGTACTTGGTAAGTATTGCATTGCACATTGTCGTTCTGTCCACAGTCAATTTTCGAGTGTCGGTAATAGCGGAACCAGGAAGATGTATCATGCGAGAGATACAGGTTGCTTTTATTAGTTTTAAGGATCATTGAAATTGATGCATTGTATCTTTACAACATTTATTTAATAATATAAAGATATTAATCAAATCAGGGAGTGTCGCGTAGATCGATAGAAAAAACAATCTTGTTACCTGTATTCTCGAGAACGATAAGCTTATTGCGCAAGTATTTGATAATAATGAAGTCGCTACTTAGTAACTACGAGTCACCGTGTAGATCTACGCAAGCTCATTAGGATACTGCAAGTCTTTGCCCAGTGAGTATTAAGGAATTCCAGGAATGTTTATTGTTGAAGACAATTTCTATCAAATTTCTATCAACGCAATTACATATATATATTATATGTATATGAACTATATAGAAATACAAACGTAGTTATAATTTTTTGAGATTATCCTTCAGTGTTCTATTGTGATACCTTATTTGTGATATATAATTCACAGACTTGGCAACCACGTGTTCAGTCATTGTGGCAGAAACAGGATGTTTCTATAGTTCTTTTTAATATAATTAATTAAAGACGTAGTTAATGGAAAAAACTAATTCTAAACTAAAATCAAATGGATTATAACTATCTAATAACGTTAGGCTTCCTAAACGTGGATGATGTGGAGGCCGCTGGAAATCAAGGTTTGAAAGATCAAGTAGCAGCATTGAAATGGGTCCAGGAAAACATAGAAGCATTTGGGGGTGATCCGCAGAACGTGACGATCTTTGGAGGAAGTGCCGGTTCTGCTTCTGTCCATTTTTTGGCACTCTCCCCATTGGCCAAAGGTAATTTCATATAATTAACAGTCGAATTCCATGCTCCAACTCCAATAATCAACACAAACGATATAGATAAGCTTATCGTTCTTAGGACTATTTCACAAGGCAATTGGCCAGAGTGGTTCCGTTCTCAACACTTGGGCCTATAGCAGGGACAATAAGGAATCAGGACTACGATTAGCTGCATTATTAGGATTTGAAACTACAGATGGTAAAGAAGCTGCACAGTTTCTACGGACAGTCGATGCTAAAACTTTGACCGAAAGAATGATACAGCCTAGTACTGATCTAGTACGATTATTAAAATGATTTTTTTTCATCAAAATGTTGGATATGAACAAATGATTAGTTTTCTAATAACATTACAGGGAAAACCAAGCGATAACATCGTATTTGCACCAACAATGGATGACAAAAGTGAAAATCCCTTTGCACCTCAACCAGCAGCTGAAATGGCCAAAAAAGGAATTGAGGTTCCAAGTATATTCGGTTACAATAGTCACGAAGGAATTATGTTCCTTGCAGGTAATTATGCTTACTCTTATTAAAGTTAAAGGATTTAACGATAACCGATATATCTGATTCTTGATATTTTATTTCAATTCCGCTTTTCGCGTCGCATCTTCAGGAGCTACGGATGAGATATACAGTATACTCGAAAATGACTTTGATAGCTTTTTTGATAAACTCATTGTTAATCAAAATATTAAAAAAACTGATGACGTCGTGAAAAGTGTCAGAAAATATTATTTTGGTGAGGAACCGATAACACCTGAGCATCGCGACAATTACGTACAAGTAGTTGGGGACTTTCACTTTGTCTTTGGAATTCGACGATTTATTGAAATTCAGTCGCAGAAAAGGGTACCCATATATTTCTACCGATTCTCTGCACCAGTTGAAAAGCCGTTGGTACGAAATATGCTCAAAATCGACGTAGAAGGTGAGCAGAGCTGACTATAATTAAATATTGATTAACCAGGAAGATCAATTTGAAATTGATCTTCGCAGGTACATGTCATGGAGATGAAATCGGCTGTATGTTCTACGGACGTGCATTAAATTCCAAAATGGAACCGGATTCTAAGGATCGTGTAACGATGGAGCGTTTTACCAGGCTCTGGACGAACTTTGCCAAAACCGGGTAAACACCTAAAAACAAAAGACAAAAAGAAGTTACTTTATTCCTTGCACAAAAGCTTAAATAGTAACTGAATATTCTTTTCAGAAATCCAACGCCCAAGCTCGACAACGTGATAACTAAGAAATGGCTACCTGTAACTAAGCAAGAAGTCAATTATCTAGAAATCAGTGATGATCTTTTACCCGGCGTCAATCCGGATGAAGATAAATGGCAGTTATGGAAAAGCATATCCGAATCGGCGTAATTTTTTAATTTCCAACGTCATATGTAGTGTTATATGTAACCTGTTTTCATAAAATAAGACTTTAGTGTAAAACTAAATTTTCGGTTATTAGAAAATTTTAATATTTACTGTAACTTACAAAATGTTCATTATGACAAAATCTATCACACGTACAGTACTGGCCAAAAGTATTGTCAGAGTACAATACGCTTAATGAGTATTGTATTCTGGAAATATTCCATTGTATATGTATACCTAAATGTGATAAAATGCGTGTACGGAAAGTTCTTCTAAAACAATTCTTCGAAAACAATTCTTCGAAAACAATTCTTCAAGAGATACAATTCTTTGAAAAGAATAACTCGCTTGATTTTAGTTGAGTCGAGTTACACTCAGTTCGAATTTGTAATGTGCTCTGAAAGCGTGAAGCTCTAGGTTAGGTTATGTAATAGTGTTTTAGTTATAAAAAATCGTCCATTCGAAGATTTGTTTTCGAAGAACTATTTTTCGAAGAACTTTCAGTAAAGCGATAAAATGTGGATACAGAATCGCCATGAATAAAAAATAGAGTACTATAGTCAATGCTGGTAAAACTTCCATCATACTTACATAAACACACACACACATTTAATCCAAGATTAGAAGAATCTACTATAAAGTTGTCGCTTGTGATGAGGCCAGTATCTCTTCTACAGTGACCATGAGCGCACCGATTGTGAGAACGAAATACGGAGCCTTGAAAGGTACCGTTGTACAAAATGTAGAAGGGGGACAGTACTTGGCCTTCAATGGTATTCCGTACGCTGAGCCACCAGTGGGTCAACTAAGGTTCAAGGTAATTTCATGTCGACCAAAAATAACAGTGCTAAAGTTTAATGGAGAGGATCAGGATTTATTAATTATTGAATTATTTGACAGGAACCCCAACCTCCAAAAGCATGGTCAGGCATCAGGGATGCTCGGAAAGAAGGTTCTGCAGCAATACAATTCGATATGATGAGACCGACTCCTGAACTTATTGGGAGTGAAGATTGTCTCTATTTGAATGTTTCTACTAACTCATTGTCTGGCAAAAAGGCTGTCATGGTATGGATACATGGCGGAGCTTTTGTGATGGGCTCAGGAAGTAGTGACATGTACAGTCCGGATTATTTACTTAAACACGACATAGTTTTCGTCTCCATTAATTACAGACTTCATGTACTTGGTAAGTATTGCATGTCCGCAGTCAATTTTCGAGTGTAGGTTATGTCGGTATCACGAAGATATATCATACGAGAGACACAGTTTCCTTTTAACCCTTTCGCTACGGACGCCGACTATAGTCGGCGGCCGCGAGACCATCTAAGCTGACTGCTTTAGTGAAACAGAATCTACTATTTTGTTAATATGTAAATTTCTGAATACCCACAATATACTCATTTTTATGTTTTTCTATATAATATGATGAAACAGTTGTTACATAACTCTTAAAAAGTGCGCACTTTCCGAGGAAGTGCACACTGCGCGGCGCGGTGCCCCGTTCAGTGGCGCTACTCCCGCGGAACGGACTGCCGTAGCGAAAGGGTTAATAGTTTTAAATATCATTGAAATTGATACATTGTATCTTTATGTCATTTACTTAATAATATAAAGATATTAATCAAATCAGGGAGTGTCCCGTAAATCGACAGAAGAAACAATCTTGTTATCTATATGTGCGAGAGCGATAAGCCTAAGTCGCAAGTGTGATGATAATAAAATCGCTACTTCGTAACCACGAGTCACCGTGTAGAGCTACACAAGTCCATTGGAAATAGTGCAAGTCATCGCCCAATGAGAATTAAGAAATTCAAAATAAAAACGACCGAATCCACGTAGCAAAGCAAATAAAGTACGGGTGGCTGAAGTCTGATGGAATCGCTCATATGTATATCAATTATGTACGAATACAAACGTTGTATTGTGATACTTTGTTTGCGATATATAATTCGCAGACTTGGCAACCACGTGTTCATTCATTGTGGCAGAAACAGGCTGTTTCTATAGTTATTTTTTAATATAATTAATTAAAGGCGTAGTTAATGAAAAAAACTAATTCTAAAATCAAATGGATTTTAACTATCTAATAACTTTAGGATTTCTAAACGTGGATGATGTCGAGGCCGCAGGAAATCAAGGTTTGAAAGATCAAGTAGCAGCATTGAAATGGGTCCAGGAAAACATAGAAGCATTTGGGGGCGATCCGCAGAACGTGACGATCTTTGGAGAAAGTGCCGGTTCTGCTTCTGTCCATTTTTTGACACTCTCCCCATTGGCCAAAGGTAATTTCATATAATTGACAGTCGAATTCCATGCCAGCTACTTCTATATGAAGTCAATCAATAATCAACACAAATGATATAGATAAGCTTATCGTACTTAGGACTATTTCACAAGGCAATTGGGCAGAGTGGTTCCGTCCTCAACACTTGGGCCTATAGCAGGGACAATAAGGAATCAGGACTACGATTAGCTGCATTATTAGGACTTGAAACTACAGATGCTAAGGAAGCTGCACAGTTTCTACGGACAGTCGATGCTAAAACTTTGACCGAAAGAATGATACAGCCTAGTACTGATCTAGTACGATTATTAAAATGATTTTTTTTCATCAAAATGTTGGATATGAACAAATGATTAGTTTTCTAATAACATTACAGGGAAAACCAAGCGATAACATCGTATTTGCACCAACAATGGATGACAAAAGTGAAAATCCCTTTGCACCTCAACCAGCAGCTGAAATGGCCAAAAAAGGAATTGAGGTTCCAAGTATATTCGGTTACAATAGTCACGAAGGAATTATGTTCCTTGCAGGTAATTATGCTTACTCTTATTAAAATCAAAGGATTTAACGATAACCGATGTATCTGATTCTTGTAATATAATTTCAATTCTGCTTTTCACGACGCATCTTTAGGAGCTACCGATGAGACATACAGTATACTCGACAATGACTTTAATGGCTTTTTTGATAAACTCATTGTTAATCAAAATATTACAAAAACTGATGACGTCGTGAAAAGTGTCAGAAAATTTTATTTTGGTGAGGAACCGATAACACCTGAGCAGCGCGACAATTACGTACAAGTAGTTGGGGACTGTCACTTTGTCTTTGGAATTCGACGATTTATTGAAATTCAGTCGCAGAAAAGGGTACCCATATATTTCTACCAATTCTCTGCACCAGTTGAAAAGCCGTTGATACGAAATATGCTCAAAATCGACGTAGAAGGTGAGCAGAGCTGACTATAATTAAATATTGATTAACCAAAAAGATAAATTTGAAATTGATCTTCACAGGTACATGTCATGGAGATGAAATCGGTTGTATATTCTACGGACGTGCATTAAATTCCAAAATGGAACCGGATTCTAAGGATCGTGTAACGATGGAGCGTCTCACCAGGCTGTGGACGAACTTTGCCAAAACCGGGTAAACATCTAAATACAAAAGACAAAAACAAGTTACTTTATTCCTTGCACAAAAGGGTAAATAATACCTGAATATTCTTTTCAGGGATCCAACGCCAAAGCTCGACAACGTGATAACTAAGAAATGGCTACCAGTAACTAAGCAAGAAATCAATTATCTAGAAATCAATGAAGATCTTATAACCGGAGTCAATCCGGATCAAGACAAATGGCAGTTATGGAAAAGCATATCCGAATCGGCGTAATTTTTTAATTTCCAACGTCATATGTAGTGTTATATGTAACCTGTTTGGATAAAATAAGACTTTAGTGTAAAACTAAGTTTTCGGTTATTAGAAAATTTTAATATTTACTGTAACTTACAAAATGTTCATTATGACAAAATCTATCACACGTACAGTACTGGCCAAAAGTATTGTCAGAGTACAATACGCTTAATGAGTATTGTATTCTGGAAATATTCCATTGTATATGTATACCTAAATGTGATAAAATGTGGATACAGAATCGCCATGAATACAAAATCCCCCCAAAACACATTTTCAATGTAAAGTTACGTGTTTAGAGATCGAGTGACTCTCATATAAGCCTGCAAGTTGTCAACAAAAAGAAGTGATATCGCAAACACTGCAATAAGGAGTTGAGACACAATTTTGATGGCATTCCGAAAATATCTGCATACACGGACAGAAAATCATGGGACACAGTGTGATATTGATTCTATACTATGGCGTAGAACGACGATCTAAACACGCCGGAAAAATGCACAGACGACCTCGAAATTGAACAGCTTCGAATATATAGAATCACTGTGTCCCATGATTTTCTGTCCGTGTATGCAGATATTTTCGGAATGCCATGAAAATTGTGTCTCAACTCCTTATTGCAGTGTTTGCGATATCACTTCTTTTTGTTGAATGTTCCAATCTTGATAATAATTTCTAACTTACTGTGCAATTAAACAGTTTTATATATGATTACAATAATTGTGCATTTAATTATACTGCACGCGTGTTGAAGATTTAATATTTTTATACATTCACTCTTTTCGATATTTGGACAAATTTTATCTGATATATATCCGTCAAAATTGTGTAAATTTTTTCAAGGAATAATATCCTAAAAACTGCCTAGCACGCTCCTGGCTGCTCCTGGCAGCTGTCATATTTCCGCAAACATCAACAAACACTATAAAGTGCCGTACACACCACAAACACGTTTTTTTGGGCATTTTTAACGAGTGGCGCGCGATGATTCTGGCCATGGCTCCGGCGTGCGCCAGCATTTGACGTGTTTGATAGATTAAAATATTTGACTTAAATTATGGTGTATTTCGTTACATTTGTGTTCATTCTTTTTTTTTAGAATTTTTCCGTCAGAGTTTGCACACAAATATACCTTATAAATAGTTAAAACTTAATTTTGTAATTTCGAAGTGATGGCGATAGTAGCGCCACTAGCATAGCATTAGACTTAATGGGTGGCCGGAAAGCGAACTACAAAACTTTCAGACACCCTAAAAGCGTCTGAAAAATGAGAAAAATGTGAAACAGCTTATTTCACCCGGAAATTACGGAAAAAAATATAAAAACGAACAATTACAATAATGTTATGTACGTAACACAATCTTACGGCTTCTAGGGAAGGAAAAATGGCTTCATGGAGTACTTTTTCGTTGTTAATTTTAAATGAGAGGGAAATGAAATTTGAATTTTTGCTTCCCGCTAGTGCGGCCACGTAAATATGGTCTCTTCGTTTTCCCCGTTCTCTAAACACCGGGAAAATCTACCGATCTCCATCGATAGAGTACTATAGTCAATTCTGATAAAACTTTCTTCATAATAATATATATAATGAAGCGCTGTGATTGGTCGACTTCAATCGATTCCCGTTCCCAAACTATTACGAATTCGATGCTGAAACTTCACAAGTGCGTTCGGGTGGCCGCCAGATACCTCTCAATATCGGGAACTGTATAACTTTTGGGACACCCTGTATATATATACTTAACCCAAGACTGGAAGGATATACTACAAGGTTGTCGCTTGTGATGAGGCCAGTATCTCTTCTACAGTGACCATGAGCGCACCGATTGTGAGAACGAAATACGGAGCCTTGAAAGGTACCGTTGTACAAAATGTAGAAGGGGGACAGTACTTGGCCTTCAATGGTATTCCGTACGCTGAGCCACCAGTGGGTCAACTAAGGTTCAAGGTAATTTCATGTCGACCAAAAATAACAGTGCTAAAGTTTAATGGAGAGGATCAGGATTTATTAATTATTGAATTATTTGACAGGAACCCCAACCTCCAAAAGCATGGTCAGGCATCAGGGATGCTCGGAAAGAAGGTTCTGCAGCAATACAATTCGATATGATGAGACCGACTCCTGAAGTTATTGGGAGTGAAGATTGTCTCTATTTGAATGTTTCTACTAATTCATTATCTGGCAAAAGGGCTGTTATGGTATGGATACATGGAGGAGGATTTGCGATGGGCTCAGGAAGTAGTGACATGTACAGTCCGGACTATTTACTTAAACACGATATAGTTTTCGTCTCCATTAATTACAGACTTCATGTACTTGGTAAGTATTGCATTGCACATTGTCATTCTGTGCGCAGTCAATTCTCGAGTGTCGGTAATGGCGGAACCAGGAAGATGTATCATGCGAGAGATACGGTTTGCTTTTATTAGTTTTAAGGATCATTGAAATTAATGCATTGTATCTTTACGACATTTATTTAATAATACAAGGATATTATTCAAATCAGGGAGTGTCACGTAGATCGATAGAAAAAACAATTTCGTTATCTGTATTCTCGAGAACGATAAGCTTATTGCGCAAGTGTTTGATAATAATGAAGTCGGTACTTCGTAACTACGAGTGACCGTGTAGATCTGCGTAAGCTCATTAGGACAGTTCAAGTCATCGCCCAATGAGTATTAAGGAATTCCAGGAATTTTTATTGCTGAAGAGAAAATGAAAATTTTATACATTCAATTTTCAAATAAAAAAATTTTTATCTACGCAATTATATATATATGCGTATATCAATTATATAGAAATACAAACGTAGTTATAATTTTTTGAGATTATCTTCAGTGTTGTATTGTGATACCTTATTTGTGATATATAATTCACAGACTTGGCAACCACGTGTTCAGTCATTGTGGCAGAAACAGGCTGTTTCTATAGTTATTTTTTAATATAATTAATTAAAGGCGTAGTTAATGAAAAAAACTAATTCTAAAATCAAATGGATTTTAACTATCTAATAACTTTAGGATTCCTAAACGTGGATGATGTCGAGGCCGCAGGAAATCAAGGTTTGAAAGATCAAGTAGCAGCATTGAAATGGGTCCAGGAAAACATAGAATCATTTGGGGGCGATCCGCAGAACGTGACGATCTTTGGAGAAAGTGCCGGTTCTGCTTCTGTCCATTATTTAACACTCTCGCCATTGGCCAAAGGTAGTTTCATACAATTAACAGTCGAATTTCATGCCAGCTACTTCTATATGAAGTCAATCAATAATCAACACAAATGATATAGATAAGCTTATCGTTCTTAGGACTGATTGTTTTTGTAGAAATGTCGGCTGGATGATGAATTATTATAGGTGTCGAAAGGTGTTGACCATATGCAGCCTTGTTAATAATTAGAGATAATTTGATTGCAACGTTTCAACCCTTGGTGCGGGTCATCTTCAGGCCTTTATTAATGAAAAACAGGAAAAACGAAAGTTTACAATGAATACGATAAATTAATGGTAAACGAATAAGTTGTACTAACATAATAATACAAAAGAATCGTAAGGTGGATTGACTTAAAATATACTTACAGAAACAAAATTAACGTCGGTCAAATGAGAAGCGTGAAACAGAGGACATAGTCATGCCTCTAAAGTACCTATCCATTTCACAGACAAAGATAAGTGTCATATATTTAATTAACATGTGTGTTCTAAATAGATTTGAGAGAGAAAATTGATTACACCAAATTTTACCTTTTCAGTGATCAAGAATGGAATCACCATACCAGTAAAAGATGACGAAAAAGTAGACATGAAGAAAAGACGGCGGCCATGAGACCGAACATTTAAATTGAAGTTATAAGAAAACGTTAGAATAATTTTGCTAGTGAAGGACTAGTCAAAGTCAAAGTTTTACAGAGTTGTCAAAGAGGGAAATTCAATATCGTAATGAATACCATATGTCAAAATTTTGCTGAAAGATTAATTAAATGTGAAGATGAGAATTCTAGTTATTTCTTAAGGATATTGTAATATATGACACTTAGTCTCTCAATGTCGTTTCTAAAGTTTACAGTATTAGGGTTTGTAGATATTTTTATCATTTCTAGTATGCATCTACGGTGATAGTCAGCCTCATTACCTATTATTTTTGTATGTTCAAAATCAAAAGTGTGGCCTGTTTCAATTTTATGTGTAGTCAACGCAGTGTGTGCAGAATGTGCAGTGTTATCTCTTTTACAATCATACTTATGTTCGGCTATGCGCTTTTTAAGATATCTACCAGTCTGACCAATGTAACATTTCTCGCAATTGTTGCAGGGAATCAAGTAAACTAAGTTGGATCTATCAAAGTATTGTATGGTGTCCTTAGTAGTCCCGATGTAGGATTTCAAGTTGTTTGCATTCCTGTGGGTGATTCTGATTTTGTATTCTCTAAACAGTTTAGATAACCGTTGTGAGAGACCCTCTACGTACGGTAGTGAGATGCAAAACTTGAGATCTGGGTCGGTATTTACTAAGGTCTTGTTATCGGTTACACTAATTTTGTTCACTAAATATGTAAGTCTATTGTAAATAATTCTGTCTACGATATGTTTAGGATATCCATTAGTGCTAAGAGTTTCTTTTACTAGTTTTAAATTCTCTGTATGGAATTTAGGATGTGATAATAAGATGGCTCTGTCAGTTAACATTTTAATGATACCCAGTTTTTGAGATTGAGGATGGTGCGATTGAAAATTAATGTAACGGCCGGACCACGTAGGTTTTCTATACCAGTTCGTGATGATGTAGTCATTGTCTCTCTCAAATCTATTTAGAACACACATGTTAATTAAATATATGACACTTATCTTTGTCTGTGAAATGGATAGGTACTTTAGAGGCATGACTATGTCCTCTGTTTCACGCTTCTCATTTGACCGACGTTAATTTTGTTTCTGTAAGTATATTTTAAGTCAATCCACCTTACGATTCTTTTGTATTATTATGTTAGTACAACTTATTCGTTTACCATTAATTTATCGTATTCATTGTAAACTTTCGTTTTTCCTGTTTTTCATTAATAAAGGCCTGAAGATGACCCGCACCAAGGGTTGAAACGTTGCAATCAAATTATCTCTAATTATTAACAAGGCTGCATATGGTCAACACCTTTCGACACCTATAATAGTTCTTAGGACTATTTCACAAGGCAATTGGCCAGAGTGGTTCCGTCCTCAACACTTGGGCCTATAGCAGGGACAATAAGGAATCAGGACTACGATTAGCTGCATTATTAGGACTTGAAACTACAGATGCTAAGGAAGCTGCACAGTTTCTACGGACAGTCGATGCTAAAACTTTGACAGAAGGAGTGACCCCGCCTAGTACTGATCTAGTACGATTATTAAAATGATTTTCTTTTCATCAGAATATTGGATATGAAGAAATGATTAATTTTCTAATAACATTACAGGGAAATCCGGTCTTTAGCATTGTATTTGTACCAACAATGGATGACAAAAGTGAAAATCCCTTTGCACCTCAGCCAGCAGCTGAAATGGCCAAAAAAGGAATTGAGGTTCCAAGTATATTCGGTTACAACAGTCACGAAGGGATTTTGTTCCTTGCAGGTAATTTTGGTTACTCTTATTAAAGTGAAAGGATTTAACGATAACCGATGTATCTGATTCTTATAATTTTATTTCAATTCTGCTTTTCGCGTCGCATCTTTAGAAGCTACGGATGAGACATACAGTACAGTCGACAATGACTTTAATGGCTTTTTTGATAAACTCATTGTTAATCAAAATATTACAAAAACTGATGACGTCGTGAAAAGTGTCAGAAAATTTTATTTTGGTGAGGAACCGATAACACCTGAGCAACGCGACAATTACGTACAGCTAGTTGGGGACTGTCACTTTGTCTTTGGAATTCGACGATTTATTGAAATTCAGTCGCAGAAAAGGGTACCCATATATTTCTACCAATTCTCTGCACCAACTGAAAAGCCGTTGATACGAAATTTCCTCAAAATCGACGTAGAAGGTGAGCAGAGCTGACTATAATTAAGTATTGATTAACCAGAAAGATAAATTTGAAATTGATCTTCACAGGTACATGTCATGGAGATGAAATCAGTTGTATATTCTACGGACGTGCATTAAATTCCAAAATGGAACCGGATTCTAAGGATCGTGTAACGATGGAGCGTCTCACCAGGCTCTGGACGAACTTTGCCAAAACCGGGTAAACATCTAAATATAAGAGACAAAAATAAGTTACTTTAATAGACTTTAATAAGTAACTGAATATTCTTTTCAGGGATCCAACGCCAAAGCTCGACAACGTGATAACTAAGAAATGGCTACCAGTAACTAAGCAAGAAATCAATTATCTAGAAATCAATGAAGATCTTATAACCGGAGTCAATCCGGATCAAGATAAATGGCAGTTATGGAAAAGCATATCCGAATCTACTTAGCCCTTTAAATTCCTATATCACGTATGCTGTGACATTTATGATAGAGTAATTTCTATGTGGCAGCAGAAAAATATGGAGTCTCAAGGATTCATAGAATGAAATGAATTTTGAACACAAGTTTCAATGTTCTTACATAAATAAAGGTCGACAATGGTAGCACTCCAGGATTCATTTCTTCTCTAATCCTTCTACTACTTCAAACAATTGTAGCACAAAAATGTACTTCCCAAAGCAAAAGTTAAGGGATACTAAGTAATGTTTCAATTGCTCTGTCCATTCAGACTGCTTTCCCACACAGGAATACAGCTTATCTGCTGCGTGACAATATTAGCTTTATGTGAAAAAATACATTTTTTCTGTTGTTCAGTAACAAAGAGTGAGTTACACCATTTTTTTGTATACTACTGAGATACAAGACTTTATTGATGTAAAAGCAAGTCATGCTTATACGTATTTGTAAGCTTAGTGCAAGTTGGCTATATAAGATAGCTGTAAAACAAAAGAATTTACTGTGTGGTATCGCTTTTGATAAAGCCAGTATCTCTGCTGCAGTGACCATGAGAGCACCGATTGTGAGATCGAAATACGGAGCCTTGAAAGGTACCGTTGTACAAAATGTAGAAGGGGGACAGTACCTGGCCTTCAATGGTATTCCGTACGCTGAGCCACCAGTGGGTCAACTAAGGTTCAAGGTAACTTTATGTCGACCAAAGATAACAGTGCTAAGGTTTAATGGAGAGGATCAGGATTTATTAATTATTGGATCAATTGACAGGAACCCCAACCTCCAAAAGCATGGTCAGGGATCAGGGATGCTCGGAAAGAAGGTTCTGCAGCAATACAAGTCGATATGATGAGACCGACTTCTGAAATTACAGGGAGTGAAGATTGTCTCTATTTGAATGTTTCTACTAATTCATTATCTGGTAAAAAGGCTGTTATGGTATGGATACATGGAGGAGCTTTTGCGATGGGCTCAGGAAGCAGTGAGATGGACAGTCCGGATTATTTACTTAAACACGATATAGTTTTCGTCTCCATTAATTACAGACTTCATGTACTTGGTAAGTATTGCATTGCACATTGTCATTCTGTGCGCAGTCAATTCTCGAGTGTCGGTAATAGCGGAACCAGGAAGATGTATCATGCGAGAGGTACGGTTTGCTTTTATTAGTTTTAAGGATCATTGAAATTGATGCTGTGTATATTTAAATTATTTACTTAATGATGTAAAAATATTCCACAAACCATTGAGCAAGACTACAGGGAGTGTCGAATAGATCGATTAAAGAAAGGAGCTTCTTTTCGGCATTCTTGAGAATGATAAGCTCATTACGTCACTGTGATAATAATCTGCGTTACATAATAACTGCAAGTCATATTCAGATATATACATGAGCGTTTTCATATTGCAAGTTATTGCTCAACGAGTATTAAGACTTGATAATTAATTTCGAGGTAGCGGATATACAGTGTGATGATGTCAGAAGCTAGGACATTGTGGAAGCTTATTCTGCTGTTTATTTTTATTTTTTAAACACATTAGGACTTCCTGTTTCTAGTTTAATGAAGAAACTAGTTCTAATTCCAACTGAATGTGAATTTTCATAAAACTTTAGGTTTCCTAAACGTGGATGATGTCGAGGCCGCAGGAAATCAAGGTTTGAAAGATCAAGTAGCAGCATTGAAATGGGTCCAGGAAAACATAGAACCATTTGGGGGTGATCCGCAGAATGTGACGATCTTTGGACAAAGTGCCGGTTCTGCTTCTGTCCATTATTTAACACTCTCCCCATTGGCCAAAGGTAATTTCATACAATTACCAGTCGAATTCCATGCCAGCTACTTCTATATGAAGTCAATCAAGAATCAACACAAATGATATAGATAAGCTTATCGTACTTAGGACTATTTCACAAGGCAATTGGCCAGAGTGGTTCCGTTTTCAACAATTGGGCCTATAACAGGGACAATAAGGAAACAGGACTACGATTAGCTGCCTTATTAGGATTTGAAACTACAGATGCTAAGGAAGCTGTACAATTTCTACGGACAGTCGATGCTAAAACATTGACAGAACGAGTGGTAGAGCTTACTGGTGGTTTCGTAAGTTTATTAAAAAAAACTTTTCTTTGGTACATTGAATATCCTTAAGTGATTAATTTTTTAATAATTCTTTAGGGTGAGTTCACCGTTAACGTTATATTCGTACCAACAATGGATGACAAAAGTGAAAATCCCTTTGCACCTCAGCCAGCAGCTGAAATGGCAAAAAAAGGAATTAAGGTTCCAAGTATATTCGGTTACAATAGTCACGAAGGGATTGTGTTTCTTGTAGGTAATTATGCTTACTCTTATTAAAGTTAAAGGATTTAACTATAACCGATGTATCTGCTTCTTGTAATTTTATTTCAAATCTGCTTTTCGCGTCACATCTTCAGCATCTACGGATAAGACATACAGTAAAGTCGAAAATGACTTTGATTGCTTTTTTGATGAACTCATTGTTAATCAAAATATTAAAAAAACTGATGACGTCGTGAAAAGTGTCAGAAAATTTTATTTTGGTGAGGAACCGATAACACCTCAGCAACGTGACAATTACGTACAGCTATTAGGTGACTTTCAGTTTGTCTTTGGAATTCAACGAATTCTAGAAACTCAATCCCAAAAAGGGGTTCCATTATTTTTGTACAAATTCTCTGGACCAGGTGAAAACGTGTTTATGCCACCCGCTGTCATAAACGGCATCAAAGGTGAGCAGAGCTGACTACAATTACATATTGGTTAATCAGAAAAATAAATTTGAAATTGACCTTCCCAGGTACATGTCATGGAGATGAACTCGGCTGTATATTCTACAACCGCGCATCTAATTCCAAGTTGGAACCAGATTCTAAAAGTCGTGTAACGATGGAGCGTCTCACCAGGCTCTGGACGAACTTTGCCAAAACTGGGTAAACATCTAAAAACAAAATACAAAAATAAGTTACCTTATTGGGCGCACAAAATATTAAATAACTGAATATTCTTTTCAGGGATCCAACGCCAAAACTCGACAACGTGATAACTAAGAAATGGCTACCAGTAACTAAGCAAGAAATCAATTATCTAGAAATCAATGAAGATCTTATAACCGGAGTCAATCCGGATCAAGATAAATGGCAGTTATGGAAAAGCATATCCGAATCTGCTTAGCCCTTTAAATTCCTATATCACGTATGCTGTGACATTTATGATAGAGTAATTTCTATGTGGCAGCAGAAAAATATGGAGTCTCAAGGATTCATAGAATGTAATGAATTTTGAACACAAATTTCAATGTTCTTACATAAATAAAGGTCGACAATGGTAGCACTCCAGGATTCGTTTCTTCTCTAATCCTTCTACTGCTTCAAACAATTGCAGCACAAGAACGTATTTCCCAAGGCAAAAGTTAAGGGATACTAAGTAATGCTTCATTGATTCTGTCCATTCAGACTGCTTTCCCACACAGGAATACAGCTTATCTGCTGCGTGACAATATTAGCTTTATGTGAAAAAATACATTTTTTCTGTTCTTCAGTAACAAAGAGTGAGTTAAACCATTTTTTTATATACTATTGAGATACAAGACTTTATTGATGTAAAAGCAAATCATGCTTATAAGTATTTGTAAGTCTAGTGAGCAAGTAGACTATATAAGACAGCTGCAAATCAAAAGAATTTACAGCGTGGTGTCGCTTGTGATGAAGCCAGTATCTCTGCTGCAGTGACCATGAGTGCACCGATTGTGAAAACGAGATACGGAGCCTTGAAAGGTACCGTTGTACAAAATGTAGAAGGCGGAGAGTACTTGGCCTTCAATGGTATTCCCTACGCTGAGCCACCAGTGGGCCAACTAAGGTTCAAGGTAACTTTATGTCGACCAAAGATAACAGTGCTAAGGTTTAATGGAGAGGATCAGGATGTATTAATTATTGAATCAATTGACAGGAACCCCAGCCTCCAAAAGCATGGTCAGGCATCAGGGATGCTCGGAAAGAAGGTTCTGCAGCAATCCAATTCGATATCATGAGACCGACTTCTGAAATTACAGGGAGTGAAGATTGTCTCTATTTGAATGTTTCTACTAATTCATTATCTGGTAAAAAGGCTGTTATGGTATGGATACATGGAGGAGCTTTTGCAATGGGATCAGGAAGCAGTGACAAGTACAGTCCGGACTATCTACTTAAACACGACATAGTTTTTGTCTCCATTAATTACAGACTTCATGTACTTGGTAAGTATTGCATTACGCAATGTCATTCTGTGCGCAGTCAATTCTCGAGTGTCGGTAATAGCGGAACCAGGAAGATGTATCATGCGAGAGATACGGTTTGCTTTTATTAGTTTTACAGATCATTGAAATTGATGCTGTTTATATTTAAATTATTTAAGACTACAAGACTACAGGGGGTGTCGAATGGATCGATTAAAGAAACCAGCTTGATTTCGGCATTCTTGAGAATGATAAGCTCATTACGTCACTGTGATAATGATAATCTGCGTTACATAATAACTGCAAGTCATGTTCAGAGATATACATGAGCGTTTTCATATTGCAAGTTATTGCTCAACGATTATTAAGACTTGATAATTAATTTCGAAGTAGCGGATATACAGTGTGATGACGTCAGAAGCTAGGACATTGTGGAAAATTATTCTGCTGTTTATTTTTATTTTTTAAACACATTAGGACTTCCTGTTTCTAGTTTAATGAAGAAACTAGTTCTAATTCCAACTGAATGTGAATTTTCATAAAACTTTAGGTTTCCTAAACGTGGATGTTGCGGAGGCCGCAGGAAATCAAGGTTTGAAAGATCAAGTAGCAGCATTGAAATGGGTCCAGGAAAACATAGAAGCATTTGGGGGCGATCCGCAGAACGTGACGATCTTTGGAGAAAGTGCCGGTTCTGCTTCTGTCCATTTTTTGGCACTCTCGCCATTGGCCGAAGGTAATTTCATATAAAAAATTTCATATAAAATATTTCATATAATTAACAGTCGAATTCCATGCCAGCTACTTCTATATAAAGTCAATTAATAATCAACACAAATGATATAGATAAGCTTATCGTTCTTAGGACTATTTCACAAGGCAATTGGGCAGAGTGGTTCCTTTCTCAACACTTGGGCCTATAGCAAGGACCATAAAGAATCAGGACTAGAATTAGCTGCCTTATTAGGATTTGAAACTACAGATGCTAAGGAAGCTGTACAATTTTTACGGACAGTCGATGCTAAAAGGTTGACAGAAGGAGTGGTAGAGCTTACTGGTGGTTTCGTAAGTTTATAAAAAAATTTTTTTCTTTGGTAAATTGAATATTCTTAAGTGATTAATTTTTTAATAATTTTTTAGGGTGAGTTCACCGTTAACGTTTTATTTGTACCAACAATGGATGACAAAAGTGAAAATCCCTTTGCACCTCAGCCAGCAGCTGAAATGGCAAAGAAAGGAATTAAGGTTCCAAGTATATTCGGTTACAATAGTCACGAAGGGATTGTGTTCCTTGCAGGTATTTTTGCTTAGTTTTATTGAAGTTAAAAGATTTAACGGCAACCGGTGTATCTGATCCTTGTAAATTTATTTCGATTATGGCTTTCGCATTACATCTTCAGAATCTACGGATAAGACATACAGTAAAGTCGAAAATGACTTTGATGGCTTTTTTGATGAACTCATTGTTAATCAAAATATTACAAAAACTGATGACGTCGTGAAAAGTGTCAGAAAATGTTATTTTGGTGAGGAACCGATAACACCTGAGCAACGCGACAATTACATACAGCTATTAGGTGACTTTCACTTTGTCTTTGGAGTTCGACGAATTGTAGAAACTCAATCCCAAAAAAGGGTTCCATTATTTTTCTACAAATTCTCTGGACCAGGTAAAAACGTGTTTTTACCACCCACTGTCATAAACGGCATCAAAGGTGAGCAGAGCTGACTACAATTAGATATTGGTTAATCAGAAAAATAAATTTGAAATTGGCCTTCACAGGTACATGTCATGGAGATGAACTCAGTTGTATATTCTACAACCGTGCATCTAATTCCAAGTTGGAACCAGATTCTAAGAGTCGTGTAACGATGGAATATTTCACCAGGCTCTGGACGAACTTTGCCAAAACCGGGTAAACATCTAAAAACCAGAGACAAAAAGAAGTCACCTTATTGGGCGCACAAAATGTTAAATAGTAACTACATATTCTTTTCAGGGATCCAACGGCAAAACTCGACGATGTGGTAACGAAGAAATGGCTACCAGTGACAAACGAAAAAATCAATTACCTAGAAATCAGTGAAAGTCTTACAATCGGGGTTGATCCGGATCAAGAGAAATGGCAATTATGGAAAAGCATATCGAAATCCGCTTAACTCTATAGTTTCCAAGGTCACACATACTGTTATATAAAAGGAGAAAACGATAATATTCTAAAAGATTAAAAATCCTTATTTTGATCAAGTTCAAAACAATTTATGAACTCTTTGTAAATTACACTTTAATTACTTCCATTAAAAAGCTCAATACTGTTGTATCCAAAATTTATATAAAATAAAAACCATGAAACTAACAATTTATATAATTTTACAATGAAGGTAAAGGAGTTTATTATATTAACTGTCGTCAGTATTACGATTTTCTTGCTTAAGACTTTACTCTACTTTTTCGCCTCTTGTACATTTATGTCATCCAGGAAAACGAAAAAGAAAGTCCTATCGCGTGTCTTTGCTATCATTACCAGCATATCGACCTTTAATTTCTTGCTTTTCTTTATTCGCCACTACACTCCTTTTCTGCTATTGTGTATATAGTACCTCAAGATGTTGAAACTCCACAGTTAGTTCTTCTTTTAGTTTATCAAGAAAAGTACCAATTCTCGTGATTCCCTCTTATCTAGTCGTTACTTTTACTACTGGTATTCCGTTCAGTATCTTCCTCTGTTCTTGCTCTGCTCTTGAATAATTTGATAATTTCGTTATCCCACATGGAAACTGGGTCGCCTCTTGCACGTTGAAATTCCTGATAACCCATTATCGACCTCACAGCGAAACCTAGTGGAATGTTGAAATTATTAGTTATTGAAAGTCACACATGAATCACGACAGGTTAACGTACGTGATACTATAGTAGATATTAATACCAGTTGGTTTGATTTCTACAAATTTGTAGTCTGCCGTAAATAAATGTGGTTTGGCATTGGACGAAATTTTCGATATTGTTAAATGTTCATAATTACGTAAATGCCTGTTTCCACCGGAGTCACGTTGAGGTTTGACACATGTTTGTTGTATGTACATCTATAATTATCAAACTATACGTATTTCATGTATTTTACCTCTCGCTCGAATCCGATGAAAACATGGCGGATGATGCTTACGGAAGCATTATACTACTATACAAATATCACCAGTTAATAATTACGTGAAATATAATTATGGCAAACGATTAAGCCACGACGGTTGTATAATTTGCGCTGTGCGACAAATTAGTAATAATTTGTGGAAATTTATTGAAATTAGGTGAAACGTTAAATTTACTAACCACCCAAAAATGTACAGACAAAGAATGCTGCGAGGATCTTGGTATATTCTCCAAGGGACATACTGTATAGTGCACCTACACTATACTGGATTGAAACATGATTTAATGATAGGAAAAAAATTCTAAATAAATACTCCCTTATCTTTTTTCAAAATGAATAATAATTCGTATAATTTCTCTTTGAAGTCGCTAAGAAGGAGGTTCAACGAATTCGGGAGACTGCTTTTTGTTAAAACAAAAGAAAAAAAGCGACTTCGCGAATTTAAATGACAGCCAAGTAATTTCTAGAGAATTAATAAATAATAGCAATATATTTTCACGGAACGTCGATTACGATGAATAAAGAATAATTAGCCGGTATCAATTATGAAAAAATAAGTGAAAGCTGACGACAGCTCGTAAAATATTCCCGTGAAGTTTCTGCGAGAACTGTAGAGTGGTGCGGTTGGCATACCATTACCCGATTGGCCAGCATGAATAATAGAGCTACGGGTCAGAGGTTATGGTTTCAGAGCAAAAGGCAGAGTTATGCTCGAGAGCTAATTTGTCTAAACATTGTGGCCATAGGGAAGCCAAATGCTATTAATCTAGTTAGGATGGATTCGTCAAGCGGCAATAGTGTACTTGGCTCATTTCGAGAATTGCCAAAATCACAATTTGTCATCGTCGAGATTTCTAATTTAATGAGTATACGTTATACGTATGATACATGTGTACATACCATTACGTATCCATTCCCTGTAGAAGAGCTGTCTGCACCTTCACATTCTGAACCTCATGGGATCGTTTCAATTTGGGAAACGTTCGCATGAAAGTTTTACCGGATCGTAGAATCCGTCGTTGCCAAAGCATGCCACGTCCTAGAAATCGTGGACGAGTCCGTAAACTCCCTAGGGAATCCGTGTCGAATCCTAGAAACCTCCTTGGACATATCACAAACAACTTAAAGAATGCACTGAGCTTTTACGTTAAACGTAGAAAGAATTTGATTGAATAATAAGAATTTTTTATTGAAAAGTTTTTTCTAGTTACAAGTGTGTCAGGTTACAGTCTTCGAGGTTAAGTGACTCCGGAACAGGAAATTGTTACTTCTAATGGTTTCAGGGAATGAATATGAGTACTTACTCTTTGTTAATGTTCTCCTTTTCTTACAAGGACGAGTGTAAAATTCCATTGGTCCATGGAGTCTTTTCACCTCGTTGCCTAAAAGTGAAGTCGCGCGTTTTCTCCTAACCCTTAGTAAGGAGGACGATTGTCGTCGCGACGCCATTATCGTCGTTCCCAAAGCGAGTTTAATATTCGCAGAGAAACGGGTCGTCGCCGTAGGGTGGGTGCGAGTTTCCTGCGGGAAACGAGAGTCGACCTGGAGGTACGGGAAGTTCGCCGCTAGGGACATTCTGCGGTTGGTTAACTTACTAGTTACTATCCGACGCAGTACGCCTAACCCTACCGGTCTATTGGAACTACAGTGGTTTCCTTTCTTTGCTCGTGGTGTGCCATTTATAAATGCCAGTATATCCTGCACCTTATGATTTACCTTGCTGCACTTGGGTAACCCAGTCTTGGTGACCTAAACTTCAGAATATGTTACCCAGGCACTTATTTTATTTAGCGCTTCACTAATTGGATTTACGAATAGCGTCAGTGTACCTACTAAAGTTTGCTGAATATATAGAAAATGCACTAGGAACTTAAGTAAATTTTCTCTCACGGTTTGTCACTAGATTTTTAATGAGTCCTTTTCCATCGCCACTTCAAAGGTAAGTAGATGCCTACTCGCTGGGTCTGTATTATCCTTTAATCGTAGAAAATGTAATTATACAGCATAAAGAACGTCCCATTTTTTTTAGAATAGTTTAGCAGGATTTATTCTCCATTCAAAAGACTCAATAGATAATAACGACTCAGTCTACCGTCTGATCTTGGCTCTGGCAGCAAGTTTGAAATTCGATATTGAAGAAGTCCTAAACGAAATCAGCAAAGAGTATAACTTCGTACAATGGCGACCAGCAAGTCTTTAGTGCTGTCAGGATGGGGTCGTAAAATCGTCGAAGCAGAGGCGCGTCTCTTATTGAAGACGCCATGAATGCCGAAAGAAACTACGCACGCAATAACTGCTAGAAGGTGAGGCAGATTGAGATAACCCTTATCTTATATCTGGGTGTAATCCCGTTTCACGAGGGTCCTCTTTCCGATTTTCGTATCATCCTAGGAGCTCGAGGGTGAACCGCACGGATTTACCCGGTTACGAGATAAAACTTTCCCTTGGAAACGCAAAGTGTTGACCATCAGTTGAAACGAGGGTTGTTCGTCATGCATGAATAATAACCCAAGGGTTTTTGAATAAACATACATAAACATATAAGATTTTGAAATTGAAAAATTACCATAAAAAAAAAGGTTAATAACTATGCGAAATACTTTGTCGAATTTATATCTCCGTCTATGAATTAAATTGCTAAACCAATTGAATCCTCTTGATTAAAAGGTCGGCAATTTTGAACAATGGATGCAAGTCTGAAAATTTTTCAAAAAGACAAAAAGAAAATGGTAGCATTCCCGTAAAATAACTTTTGGTACTATGAGGCAATAATGTACACAGAAAAGCCCAGGCTCCAGATACAAGGACGGGTGCTAGTGCATGCTCGAGAAAAGTTTTAATGCAATATCCGATATTACAGTTAATAAATAATACGCCCCTGGGGCCCGGTAGCGTCGAGCAACATCGTGGCCCGCGCATTTGTTGCTTGTTTGCCGCTATGCAAAAGTTCCCAGTAGCCTCAAAGCGTTCCTCCGCCCTTTTAAATCCTTTTAGCTCTTCCTCGACCTCGCCTAGAAGTACCTACCCCAAGTTCCCGTTAAACGGATTCCTAGTCGAACTCCTGATATTTGCATGGCTCGGCGTGCACTTCGCTGTACTCCTTGAAAAATCTTCGTCAAGGTTCGAACTCTTGATACGAGTATCTCGTTAGCCATGGGTAGTCCCAGATACCTAACCTCTGATAGGTAAAAGCTGTATAGGTAACTACGTATGTACCAAAGTCAAGCTTACACAGAAGGTTTAGACGGTCTGTCGACTAGGGACTTACTTAACTTAGGACTTACTTCTTACGTAATCCGACCAATTGGGCTTTCCCATAGGCGTATTATGGAGATACGTCGTCTACGTCCCGCCACTTATATTCCCATCAAGCTTTACGCCCACTCGCGCATCAACGGACAAAGAAGCTTTTAAGCTTTCGAAGGGTAAACCTCCCTTCTAAATTTAAGGCGCAGGCAGAAACGATACGAGCATTATAAATACGTTAGCAGGAAAATATAGCTGTAGAACGAATTTTCCTGCAGGGCTGATCTTTCGTCAATTTTTTTCTCACTATGATTAAGCTTTTCAATTAAAATTATTCGACGACACTGTATCCTGCTTTGATATTGAATTCAGGTATCTTCTTGAATCGCCATATTGAACGATCCTATCTCCCCTGTATGACCCTCGTTTAATATAACCTCAATTTTCCCACGTATAAAGTTTCCACTTGGCAATGAATACAGACTAGGTTGATAATGTTGTACGGAATATCCCAGTAGGATAGAAATTGCAGCGAGAGACTCAGGGACGGTTGGGATATGTTCGCTTCTGTTTAATTACGTGCATGTACAAGATTCTCTATCCCTTTCCAACTTTCTCTATCCTGATTCACCTTCACCTCGTATGTCGTCCCGACCGTCCCCAACTCTTGCAGTCACAACCTCTAGCAGCGGCATCCCCACCATTCTCAGATTTAACATTTAATTGTTCTAACCTATTTTACGCGAGATTACAGAGCTTACGTATGTCGCAGAGCCTAGAGTCCTGCCGGGAACTACTGTTTAAACTTTAAAGCGCTCGTCGCATTTCCGATTCCGTGGGGCGTCACGACGCCCTGTATTTTTCCTCATTTAACGGCGCACGCATCAGCATTTCATCCCTTGTCTACACTCCCCCGACAAACGCCCGACAATGCTACAAACGTTGTACACGGTACAGATTCTCTGTCGTTTTCGTGTTTAATAAATAAACATAAATCTTTTGAACGTTTGTAACAATGATTTAGTGTTGAGATAAAATTACACGGGATTTTCATTCATATTTTTTAGCTTAATTGCCTTTTTGTTTGTTGGGAAGTCATTTTGCTGGACAGACTTTACAATCTGACAGGAAATTATAACCTGTTCACGAATCTCTGTGTGCCATGAAAAAATATTTGTTATCACTTTCAATTCTTAGTTTAACTATTGATAGGTCTGTAAATGTTCCTATTACTGATTTCTGGGTAGGGGATTGAAAATGGATGACTAAAATTTCTCTCTGCTAGCGTGTTCTAAAATTACTAGAAATGTCATTCAGAATGGCACCGTTCACTCTATTTCGCTTCGTTAAATTTGAAAGCTCCAATCTAAAACACTGAATTTTCAGTAGCAGCAAAATCTATTAAAGAATCCTGGAATGCACTCCTTTACTAGAATGCACGCAGCCTGTGATTAAGTCTAATGGCTCCAGGCCGGGAGCACGGTTCTGCGATTTTCAAAAGTCACCCCTTCGGCCCACTGATGTGTTATCGAATCATCCTCTAATCTCTTCTCATCTTCATCCGCCAGTGCAAAACTTCGTTTAGCTAAAACTCTTTTCCACTCCAGAAACTCAACGAGGGCATCACCCTGAGGACGTACCGCCTTGATTGCAGCTCCTGAATAAAAGAAGAAGAGAAAATAAAAAAAAAGCAGAAAATACTTCAAGAACGTCTAGCAGTAATTTTTCTTAGTGTTCCTTAATCTTTGCAGCATCCATTCCCCACCTTAATGACAGCTACTACACGGATGCACTTCCCTGGACCAATGAACGAAGAACCACAATTCTTCGACATAAGAGTCTTCGTGCTTGCAGCCTCTCATTGGGGCTTTGTTCATCTTCCTTAATGACCGTGGGAACCTCATTCTTTCCTGCTGTTGCTATAGCTCCTGGTAACGCAGTTCTATTCTCGCATTTCCCAGAGAGTGAAGAAGGATGCAAGAACACGACATCGTATCATCATCCTGAGAAAAATACAGCAACTCCATATTCTGCCCAAGACGTTCGTTCTCTAAACCGCACCGTATTGAATTCCCTACTTCAGGATTCACTTTGTCCAATTTTTACATCCGCAGGTCATACGGTTCAACGTCAAGGCACAAGATCCGGAAAGAAATCAGGTCACTGAGCTTGTGCCTTCACTTCATGAGCATAGACAGAAGTACCTGGAAACACGTTCTGCAAATGGCGGAACAAGTCGGCCAAGCCTTTACTTGCTGTTCCAGTAACTGTACTTAGCAATTAGTACTAAGAGAGTTGTCAGTAGTAGGCTGTCACTGTACATACACAGCATGGGTAAACTGAAGTCATCCAACTCTCCGAGAATCCTTGGCCAGGTTTCTGGTAATAAACAAGGGTTATTTTAGGAGTATAAAGGTTTACTATATCCAAGTGCTACCGGGTAGACAGTGACTACATCTACCACGTTACTACCCCTAGTGACCCCGTTCTTACCCTTAACGCCTAAGCATATTTCGTGCCAGTGTCCAAAGCATCCAAGTACCCTTGGCTTGTCTATCCTTCAGGACTGACTGATGGTGAACCTGGGTTACTGAAATATCGCACACGTTACTAAATTACTTGACGCCCTCTGACTATATAGTAGCTAAGTTCTGTAGTTCTACCTACCCTTAATCTTTACCTACCCTTCTTCAAAATAATATTAATAACAAGTACCTTTTGAATTATCGTGGCTATCTTATCTATATCGTTGGGGTTACACAGAAAGTCACTCTCTGGATACCAAAAGTGATTACCCATACGTGTTTTACCTTGGTACACGGGATTTATAACCTTCGTCAATCTTCTTATTTAATTTTACTCATTTCTTTCCTCTTCTCTTACTCCTCTCATTTTTTACTTTATTAACTCCTCGCGATGCTACGTTCAAAGGAAATACTCTTGCTTTATTTCTCTGATTTTACGAGAAAATTAATTGCGTTCTGGTTCAAACTTATTGCCTTGCTTCCGTCGGAACACGCCAGATATCCTCTTCCGATAATCGTTTCTTCTGTATACTCTGTAAAATAAAATAGCGTCAGGCAAAAAGCATACTCGATTAATAATTTTACTTTCAAATGGACTGACAGTTGACGATGACAGCTTCGCCAACGCGTTAATTGAACTCGTTTCCATTTCATATGTTATTCATGGTTTATATAATACACGTCATCCATGACGATGCGAAAGCGTTTCCCTCCTGTTTTGCAGCAATAAATTAATGGATATCCAAGTGCAGTGTAATACGCCATGAGTATTTTTCATTGAATGTCATATCCGTAGCGTTGAGGGTCCTCGTTGCTTTGGTAACACGCAGTAATATCGTGCTGAAATGATTTGATGAAAAAAAAAATAGAGAAAAATATTTCATGAAAGAAGAAAACATAAATATAATATTCAACACACGTTAAATCCATTCAGACTTGTATTATATGAGAAATGTATTTCGGCGCAATATAAAATAAGAAATTCCTACCTATTATATAATAGTAATGTACAAATACAGTCAGTCCCACAATTTGATTTTTATATTTGCATAGTTTTCCTTACCAATTAATATCTTATACGTTGATTAGCTTTTAAATAACGTCTACGACAACGTGATCGTCTTAGAAGCTAAGATCGAAATTTACCTGATACCCCATTAACGGTAATGTATACAGAAAATGTTTTTAAAAGAACACATGGTTGTTTCGAAATTTACTGACAGTACTGTGAAAGTAATTAGATTTTTCTCAGATTCGTACAGATGAATAAGGACACAGTGTTGGCAGTAAATTTCGAAACATACCCAATACAGTGGATACATCCGCTAGGATAAATAAAATATTGAGTATATTGCTCGGTGAATAATTTTCCGTTGTAAAGTATTTCGAGGAAAAACAGATTTTTATATTCGAGCAGTGATGCATTTGTAAATCTTCTTTAACAACGATAACTCCCAATCGATATTGCCTACTTTTACGTACAAGAGGTCAAAGGAAAAATATTCACTATTGCATAAGGACGCACTGAAAGTGCAAACTGCATCGGCAACGATGGAAAATGGCGAACAAACGACCACGTCAAGTAGTAGAGACTGCATTGTAGGGCGTCTTTATTGTGTTTTTATTGAGTGCGATTCAATTCCGTTCACAAACCGCTACGACGCGATGTGGTCGAGTTTTATATCCACTCACAATTCCCCGAGCACATTGAGGAATGTACGTACACTCGTGCAAGCATTCGCAAAAATTTCGACTTAATTGTCAAAGGTGTCATTAATCGTGAAAAATATAAAATACATATATCGTCGAAAGCAAAATTAATTTTGTAGTAGGATTTTAAATTGTCACTGATTTTATATAATAATTGTCACAGAGCAGGAATAAAGATGACATCTTCTACAAGAGACTATACACGACTCTTTCGACTTCTTCAACGTCAAGAGCAATTCCTTTACAGCTTTACGTGCGATTGATCGTCCGGCAGCTATTACTAACAATAAGAAACGATGACTCGCAGATACGGCACGACACAATAGGCTAAATTGTATAGCGAGGATGAAAGAGGAGCTTACGGAGAGATAAGACATCCAGCAGCTTACAGTTGGCGAGATTGTCAAGTCGACGATTTTGAGGTTAAAAACTCCGGCTTGCTCGTGCTTCGCTGGTAAGGTTGGATTGACACTTGGAATTCCTTTCTCACTATAATTTCACGTGACTTTAGATTGTACTCGTCAGGTGAGTGCATAATTAAACAAAAGTGCCGGAGGGCTAATAGCGATCCAGACGTTTACTGTGCACTACGAGCAGAAGACGGTTCTCGTCAAAGTCTGAGACGGCTGCTCGATAAACAGAGACTGACTTGGAGGCGGGATTTATTGTCAGTTGGAAACTCACCGGCGTGGTACAAGAACTTTGGATGTTCTCACGGCGAAATAGTTCAAGTCTTCGTAACGTACGTAAGAAGGAAAATTGAAAAGTAAACGTTGACTGACAGAGAATGAACCAAAGAGGGCGATTCACGCTTCATGATTTAACCTCCAAATATATTTTTAACTGACGATTTCAAATTTCCCGCTTCAAAAGTACGCTCGATACTTTTACAGAGTTTCATCTTCGAAGGACTTGGAACAAGCTAGCACAGATAGCAATTTTTACAATTTTACGAAAAAGTTATCCAAACGACTTAGAAATATCTGCTAAAAAGTTATCTATAAGCTAACTTATGCTCTCCTATCTCGGATTTCTTTAAGATACCTTTTTGGCGGATATATGTAACCCATTTGGTTGACTTATTCGTAACATTGTCAAAATTACTAGCTGGGATATCCTAAGGGGTTCATTATACACCATGGGATAATTAGGATGTTCCATTAAGGGATGTGATAATTCAAGGCTTCCCAAGGTTAAACCCTGTTATAGTTAGACGTCAGGTCTAGCAACCTCAAACTTCAAACAGGTTTGTAGTGTCCTTAGAAAGGCCTGATTAATCAGGCAAATATAAATCTGATAAGCCCTTCTGTACAAAAAATATATTTTTATATATTAATATTTTTTAGCATACCGGAAGCTCCTCGCTTCTCTCCTAGCAACAATAGCTGCTGCCACCAATGGCTGATCAATGCTTTACTTCTCTCTAGCATTTCATAATTCATCCTATACTGCAAATACCTCAACACAATACATACCTCGGTACGAAGTGACTCGCCAATCAGATTATTCATGACCAGGTACACCACACTGATATTTGACTCTTTCAATTACTCGAGTGCTTCCCTTAGACACAGAGTATAGTCTTACCAGAGATACCTCATCGCCTAATGTTGAACGTTACCTTTTTGAATTTCCAAACATGAAGATCAACTACTAGCCCAAATTATATAATGGGATACATACGATCCTGAAATTTAGGTAATCATGACTGGGTTACCCAAGTGCAGCAAGGTAAATCATAAGGTGCAGGATATACTGGCATTTATAAATGGCATACCACGAGCAAAGAAAGGAAACCACTGTAGTTCCAATAGACCGGTAGGGTTAGGCGTACTGCGTCGGATAGTAACTAGTAAGTTAACCAACCGCAGAATGTCCCTAGCGGCGAACTTCCCGTACCTCCAGGTCGACTCTCGTTTCCCGCAGGAAACTCGCACCCACCCTACGGCGACGACCCGTTTCTCTGCGAATATTAAACTCGCTTTGGGAACGACGATAATGGCGTCGCGACGACAATCGTCCTCCACTCTTACTAAGGGTTAGGAGAAAACGCGCGACTTGTCTTTAAGGCTACGAGATGAGAAGAGTCCATGGACCGAGGAAAATTTCACAGATGTCCTTGTGTGAGTTGGAGCTAAACAAAAATAATGTAATTTGCTATTACAGTCGTGGATTTAGGTAAATGAATTTTACTAAATATCTTATCCAGTTAATTTTTGTATTTTAGAAAAATAGTAAAACTGCAGTCCTTTTTTTTAATCATTCAAGAGAAGTAGCTTAACATGGTTTAGAGAGGAAAAAAAGGTCTTTGATCTTTCAATCTGCTGGAATCGATGATTTTCTTTTTCTTTAAAGAACCTCTTCACGAACTTCGAGAGTTCTTGCCAGAAGAAGAAGAGTTTTTTCTAGAGCGATACTCGCAAACCGTTTGTCACGGTTCTGAAGAAAAAGTTGGATATTGTTATTATCCCACGTTGCTGCTCGGTATTATCGCCGAGCATTGTTAATAGTTATATACAGTTAACGACGTCATCTTCGCCTTCTGAAAACTGTATCTTAAGCCATGAGTAAGTTCCAGAGTAGAATTGAAAACCTGACGTACCGTTAAAGGATTCATTATTCATCCACGATTCAGGACTATTCCACTCCCTGAAGTTGGCTCTTTCCATTTGATTTCTATTAATTCCCATGATATAACCATCTTCAGATAATGCAGTAGTACTGAATTTCGTGTATTTCTGTACAGTTATTCAGGACTATACACATAAATAGAGAATATCTCACCACTTTGTTTCTTTTTGAAAAAAAAAAAATCTAAAGAAGAAAAATTCATCGTGACAATTTCCTTTTGTCGCAGATTCCTGCAACGTCCTGGAGTTCCGAGACTCGTATTGGTGGAAGGAATTCGATCAGCCAATCCCCATCAATCTGTCAGCCATCCAAAGCGAAAGAGTCATATAGCACAAAGCTACAAGCCAGGATTCGAATGACTCAAGGACATGTTTATCCGAGTGCTCGTGGACGACGTTTTGATTGAATATCCCGAAATGAAATTTCCTCAGGATTTTGGATTCCTGGTGAGACGAATCCTTTGTGCAAGGACCACCGACGGTGGTAGGACTATTGAAATTTCTCAAAGCCATTAGGATACCTTGGTTATCCGTATTCCATTGGTGATTTTAAGGAGATTGAATCGCGGTTGGTAAAATGGACGCTACTGGAAGTTTCTATTATTGCGTCATAGTAACCATAACCCGTTTCATCATTTCAGGGAAAATTTGAAAAACAGATACGAATATTATGGATGAATCAGAAAGATTGTTGAAGATGGATTATATTCCTGGGTTACAGATTCTCTGAAAATTTAAGTGGTATTATGAAAGAGCCTGTATGAATAGTTCGACGGATACCCGTGATGGCCGACGTTCAGACAAATGTATGGAATTATACAGTCTAATGCGAATAACATACGTTACGGGTTACCGACCTTCGTTTTGGTCCTCGTGGAAAATCCGTAAATGGATGTTGGGACTGTACGTTTTGCCTCTTCTGAAATAGAGATCGATTGATCATATCACTATGAAACGTTCGATACGTTTGTGAGCTGTAAAATTTGTACAGCCATTTTAGTGCCACTATGTGCAATCTGTGTGTACGAGTTTTCATTGTCGTAATCGTTACCAGCGCAAGCAGATGTCGTTACTGGGTTATTTCACCTTTGTGAAACGACGCACCACTCCCTTGTCTTCGTGCACCGATTTCCTGCAATCTCATGAATTTCCAGGGAGATATATGGATTACGTATAGCCCTGTATATTATGGTATGTGTACCTTTAGGTAAAAAGGATAAATTATTGTATAGTGAAAAAAGGTTCAAATATCCATAACTATCATCTAGACACTTATTTTTAAGGTTAAAATCCGTTGAGATCCTATACCGACCAGGTTAGGTCGATTCGCGAACGGAGCGTGCAAGGATTCCACTGGAACACGGTTAAAAGACCAATAGTAGAAATGGAAAGTTTCTGGCAAAGGATGAAGAAGAAAAGTTTTACGTAAAGCTTGGTGGAAGCGGAAAAGGAGAAGGGGGGGTAACAGTTTCTCAGGAGTAGCTACTTTGCGAGTTGAAAACTCTGTAAAGGGTAGTACATCGTGGAAGATTAATGCGGACGATTCGGAAGGATCGTAAAGTAGCGGATAACGTGTCAAATGAGAGGCGAGAGAGAGAGAGAGAAAATAAGAATACAAGAAAAATTAGTGCAAACCTGTACAGTCGAGAAGTATTAAAGGAAATGAAAGAATATTACTCTTCTTAAAAAAAAATTACACCCAAGGAAATCACGTTCATCGTCAACGAATTCTCTCTCGGGAGTAAAAGAATAAAATTCAAATCCATTCCTCTAGCTGGCCAGACTGTTTCAGTAGTTGGGCGTAACGTTACATCCGAATCCTGAAAACCTTTAACGCGGATTGGAATAAGGTCGAAAAGGAGTTAAGATTTAAGGTGAAAGAGGAGAGTGAAGTAAAGAAAATGTGTACGACACTTTATCCTGAAAAAGTAACCGGAGCTTGGAGGATTTTGTGAAATACGAAACAGCAGGGCCGTTCTATTCGGGTAGCACCATAAAAACCGTAATATTACTACAGAGTCATTGAAAAAGCTATACAAGGCTGAAATGAAACGAGGTAATGGGATCCAATACCGAACTAATGAACTGAAGTTAGTCAATGTTTATATTAATAATTTATATTAATAATAAATTAGTAAGCATTTAATTTATTATTAATGTGCATTCAGGATACGCTTGTTCGGGTATTCATGTAAACTCATCAAAAAAGTGGGTTACTCTTGCAGAATGAGGCCATTTCGTTTCGCCCTAGTGACAAGAGGGCCACCACCTCCGACCAGCCAGAGAGTCGCGTTTACTAGGGGTAAATGAAAAATAAAATAAAAATGCGACCGGAAGAGTCCGTGAAAACATTTACCAGCGACAGTCGCAAGCTTGGCAAAGCGGATTCTTAACGGACGACGCTTCATTCCGTACTGTGCTCGCCACGAAAATTTATGAATAAATCAGTCCGACCTAACCTAACTTTCATCTCCCAATTTTCACAAGACTGTAAATTGATCCTTTAAAAGCACCCAAGGATATCCGAAGGCATTTACGAAGTGACGCATCGATACGTGCTGCTCTTTGTAGAGTGAGCCTTGCGTAATGGTATTACCCTCCTTTCACTGAAAATCATTCCCCTCCTAATCTCTACCTTGTATTCCCTTGGTATTCCCTTCTACATTTGCTGTTTGATTCCATGCGCTCCTGGTTTGTTGGTTATACGCTGTGTGTACAAAGAGGCTTGTCGTTACGCTGCGAAACTTAGTTTAAATGTATTTCAATTAGAAAAACACGCTAAGCTAAACCGTTATCTTCCTTTATATTGGAATACATATATTCCAACACGCACGGTATTACACCTTACAGCCGATGAAATAAATCCAGTCAATTGAAAATGCTATAGGAAAGTCTCCTAAGGGTAAACCGACGGTTTATTTAGAGGTATATATATGTTAATATATAAAAGATACATACCTATATAAAAGATACATATTACCAGACGTCTATCTGTGTACATTCCCATACGATTCTCTGACGTCGCTTTATGCGAAATTCATACCGTTCAAAGTTTCATCGCGACTCCTGCTGTTGATTTATAACGCGTCTACCCGAATGTTTCCAGGACACATAGATTACACGGTTAGACACTGTGGGAAAGCAAATGTCATCCGAGTTCGCCCAGTGTATTACATCTACGTGAAACAGCTGGTTCCCAATTCGGAGAAAATAATTCAGGACTCACGACTGCTCCAGCCCCGTAGATTTCCAGCCTTAAGGATGACGTACAGACTGTGAGTAGTACCTAACTTGACAATGAGCTATGTAAATGCATATATACAAACCATACGTTCTATCCGGTACATAATACGGGTACTTAAGGAACACAGTGCACCGTGTGGTAAAGAGCATTTTCAATTTAGAAAGTGCACCGAAACGCAGCCCTTTAAAACAGTTATAAAAAAAAAGATTCCTAAAAGAGTAAATAGAAAATATGCATAAATCCGTGCATTCCTATCGGAAGAGTTTCTGGACTGTTGTCATGCGCATGCGCGAGCCTCCCGCTGGCAGGAGAGCTTGTAAATCCCGAGGGTGGAAACTTGGGGGGTTGTTAGCACCGCGGTGTCAGTCCACCAAGGAAGCTATCCCAGGTTCAGTCTCGCATCGGCCATCCACGAGGTCGGACATGCTTGCCGGCTCTTGGCTTAACATGTAGAGAAAATTCTGTAAGCCGTATGAGATTCCTACGCGACCGCGTTGTCACTTCAGTTCACGAACGCTTCCGAAAGATGATTTGAATTGGTTTGGTTAAGTGCGCGTGACAGTGAAAACAACGCTGAGTGCCTGATCGACGATGATACTTATCACGAATGCAGTTACCCTTGTGTTTATCATCTACATCGCAGCCAAGGGACTCTGTCATGCGAAGCAAGGTGTGTTTTCAACGTAAAGAGAAATCTAAGGGCGAGCTAACCTCAAACATTTAGAATAACATTGACGCTCGCGGCATGCCACGAAATATTCATATCGTATTTTCAATTCCGTTACAAACATACGTGCGATCTAATTCGGAAACTTTGTCACGTGTGGCAATATGGATTTTCTCGTTTGACTGCACTTTCCACGATTCTCTAGCAAATAGTCCAGATACTCAGGATCACGAATTAGTCGAGCGGTTAGAACACTAGACGGAGAGAGACTGTGCCAATTACTGAGGATCGATACCTGAGCTTAACGATATATCTATAGTTTGCAATCGCATCACGCGATTGTCATCGTTGTGAACGATGCATCACGCGATATCGTGTTCAGCATCCTGCGACATCCGAAATGGGTAGATTGTTCCGCGTGGTATTAGCACGGCTGTCCTACCGAGACGACGAGCCAGAGACGTGTTCTTCATTTGGACGAGTGACCTTTTTTTCATAGAAATTTAAGATACAATAAATGAGCTCATCCAAAAGCCGATATCTCATTGCGTGTTAGCCGTTAGCTTTTGATCGTTTGATCTAGGCCTGTATTGGACAAGATCCAAAGGAGTCGTCCTAACGAAGTAGGATAGAGTCACGGCATCGCCGCGTTCTACTTTCTACCAATCGATATATACCACCCGGTACATTGCGTATAAAAAAAAGCAGATTGACGTCAGTGTCATCTTCATTCTGTCTCGGTTCCCTCGTCTCTTGTTGAGATTGCTTAGCCAGCAATCCCATTTTAGCCAACATCGGTTCTAACCGTCGCCCATTATCTTTCATGGAAACCACCCAAGAGCGATTAAGCTATTTGAACTCAGCGACTTGTAAGCGATTCCAGTTGCACAATGACTCCTTGGAGTTAATACCCACTCGACTAGTTTTGAACGGCAATACCTATAGGTATCCCCGGATGATGTCTGGTTCACAAGCAAGCGACAGTGTCTGGCATGAACGAGTACAAATACGATTCAACGTTTCTTCAGCAGGTCTGAAAACGTTACATGAAAATGCGAATGTGCCCATTCGATATGAGACAAAGGCTATTATCGCGAGCGACAAAACCGACGCTTCGAGGAGGATTAATGATTGCAGGAACATCAAGCGGGCGACGTCATCGTCCTGGAGAGGTCGTATCAAGGGGAATTTTAATGCGAGAATGACGTCGTAAAAGTTCGTTCACATGAAGGCTCGATAAAAATTTTTTTTCTTAGGATGATTTAAACCGCCTTAGACCCGTGATCAATAGATATTTATGGAATTCATGAAAACGTAGGACACACGTAACAAATCTATACAGGGTCGTTATTAAGTACCAACGTTATCCTGAATGTGACAAGCCATACATATGGGAGTACGGAAATGTAGGTACCAAAATGAGAAAGTAAATGTATAGTCGTCAATATAGCAGGATCAACGATGTTATTTATTTTATTCGAAACCCCAGCCACAAATTTACTTCCCTTCGATCCAAGAGTTACTACCCCTACTCTGTTATACATGGGTACATGTTGCGAGTAGGTAGAATGCTTAATAAACTCTTATACAAATCGTAAATGGATATATCTGTATTTTTTTTTTTTTTAAGAATTACAGTAGGGGTTGCCATATCGATTCCAACACCTTTTCCAAACGTCATCCCCTTGTAGGGATCTTGCGGATATAACCCTCTATACAATATACGTAGGTATAGTTTGGATGGATATGGGGTGCTTCGACCCTGTCAGGTCTCCTTTGTAAAACGTTCCATCCAGACCTTCATGTTCGCGCGACGACAGCGCCGACCGATTTCGAATTCAAGACGTCTTCATTCGACAGGACGGCCGCGTGGAATCTAAAATCGTGATGCGCAAAACAATCATCGCTGCTGACCCGAAATTCAGCTAAAGTCCCTTTCTGGATTCACGGAATAATTTATCGCATAACTAACGCTGCGATGAAACGCTGGCGACTTCTAAATAAGTTTTATAAAGTAGGTCAGAAAAACGTTTATCCAGCAGAACAATTAATGACAGTTGTCAAAAATATTTAGACGCGTTTGGAATCCGATATTCCTGTATACGGATATGAACCTGTATATAGGCTTATATATCTCTTACGTGAAACATAATATAAATCCATAGTACCTATATACACGTATACAATATTATACAGAAGAGAAAAATATTCCTTTGGGTGGCAAAGTTGGTTTCCATATCTTAAAAGGGAATTCTCAGGGTTTTCCTTTAAAATTAAAATAACAAATTTTCCCACAAAGCCAAACTTCCTTCCCTGTGGCAGCTAAGTTAAATACTCATCCGTACAGAGAAAGATGGCCGGATATTTGAGCACTGTCGCAACCTCGTTAAATTAACGACGAATATATACAATATATAAGAAGGTACTACACGAAGAGAATCGTTAGAGAGGAAAATATTCGAAAGCCTCGTAAATTTACCAAGAATTTCTCAGTCTCGCCTTTATCAAAACCCAACGGCATTACAGCGACGTTTGCTTAGGGTTCCGAAACTGGATTAAAAGTTTCCACTTGCTCTCGACGTTCGGTCATTATAAGTTTTAACGGATATCCAAACCAACGGCTTGACCAATATTACTCGATAGGTTGTATTGTGTTTTGTTAACATCTGCATCTGCTTTTGTATCCGCGAATTGTGAGGTTCGTGGAATTTACAGTGGCGGATTAAACGCCAGGCAATACGCATTGGCGTCGCAGTATACATACGTCAGAGCCATAGGCGTAGCGACACGTGTTTGTGGTGAGAAATTTTGCAGCTGCTGTAAATACATGTATATATCAGTGTTATGAATATATATATATATATATATATATATATATTTTATACAGTTTAATTCGATAACCCGTTGATTTTGAGGTTAAACTCGTTACCGTAACCCTTACGGCGGGAAATTCAAATACGTCAGGTATGAATTACACGTAACCTATATATCAATATATATCCGTAGATATTTTTTGACGAATAAACAAGTTACCGTTTAATTCCGGATAATTTAACGAACGAGCGATCTCGCTAGTTCGCAATTCGTTCGTATCCTCGCTCTACGCTGTTAATGCAATAACGAAGCCTACCTAGTAATTCATTGAATAATTTTCTGCCAGATGTGTCAGAGCGACATCACGGATATTAACGTACGTACACTAAGTGTTACCGTGAATCTACATACATAGCGGGTTGCAAAAGAAAAATTAATTGATCGTTACTCGAATAATTTTTGTAATCAAAAATTTAATTCCACTTCATATTTCCGAGGTTAGGTATCTCAACGAGCCTTATAGCAGGACTCATAGGCGTATCTAACTATACTCTATCTCGTACGTATATTCGTTCTACCGGAGGTAAAACCACGCGAAACCTTTTAATGAAACAATCAGCGGTCGTACAAAAGGTGCTAACACGTTATCGGGAATTTAATTAACTCGTGACGGGTAACTCCGATTTAAAGCGGTCTTTCCGTCGGACAGGGAGGATTCGATTTCCTGTCAGGTACAGAAACGTACCGGTATCCGAGTATGCCGGACAGTCGAAGCATTCTAATTCGTACACAGAGTATCCAGCGGGACTGGAATGCGTAATTATTGCGTACATATGCACGTATTATGAAATTCTACCGATCAAATCTGCTCTGATCGAGTTTCAAATTAACACTGACAAATTTTCTCGCTCCAACCTCAATTTTATTTCTTGTTTATAGATATTGAGGATCTACGGCGTGGCTGCAGACTGGAGGGTTTGCATCCGTTGCTCATCGTCACCTACAAGAACATCATGGTTTTCGTGAGTATTCAAATCATTCAAAATGGCCGATTATGCGTTAGACTATTTTTTAATAATGTAGTAATATCGTTGTGCTGTGTAACTGGGTTACGTAATGTGGTGGTAAATAGCGTATATATAGGACATAGAAAATATTTGAGTTTATTACGGTGACAAGGGCGCGCCCGTTCGTGGCGGTAAAAATTTCTTTCCTTGGACCGACGTGACGTCAGATGAAAATAATTTTTTTTTTTCTTTTTTATTAATCTCGCATATTCATCATGATAATGTGACAAGCCATCGAGGTCTTGATAGGATATTATTTATTGGGTTTTCCGTTATGTTGGTAAAAGTATTGGCAGATTGTTGGCTGATTGCTTAGGGATGCTGGAGAGGGCTGGGGGGGGGGGGGGTGAAAGTCAGAGACGGCAAGTAAGTTGGTGAATGAACGTGAGGGATAGAAAGATAGTGATTGGTGTATGGGCGGGGGGAGGGGGGGGGGGTGAAAGCGGTGGGGTAGTCCTCGGGGATTCACCATACTTACTTTCCTTCCTTTTTTCCATTATACATCCTCCCTTTGTGTATCCAGTCAGATCAATATCCTGTTATCTTACAAATCTTCTTATAATGGCTGCATCAAATTTTACTTTCTAACGAACAATGACCACGCGTATTCTGTTTCCTTGGGGGAAATTTGATCGAACATGAAAATCGATACCGATAAGAACGATATGAGAGTTGGCGGGAAATTCGAATCTGCGTATCTAGTTAAACGGAGCTTTACGAAAATTTACATCGAATTAATATTTTTCTCATTCATCCGATCGTTTGACACTCAAAATGTTTTTTTTGGGAAATTTTGGATCTCGAGAAAATCTCAGTTTGAGTATACGGTGTGGATACGGGTCTTTGGACATTGTTTTTAAAAGCTAATTGTAAGCCTATGGCGTTTTTCGGGATACGCGGGGGTGTAAAGCCCCTTCATCCCTTGTTTCGAATACGTGATGGTTTGTTTCTTCGGTATCAGACCCCCCCCGTAAACGCTAGCGGCCAATTTATAACCAAATAAGACCAACCACCCCATCTCCCATCGAATCGTTTCTGTTCATCTTTAAGTCGAACTTGCACCCCCCCCCCCCCCCACCCTCAAACCCCATAATATAGCGTTCCAGCAGGTTCAACAATTTTAACAGAACCCATAGGCTCCCTTTTCCTCCCATACTCATCTGTACCTTATTCCTTTCAATCCATTAGGCAGAGCGCATTACCCACTAGTCCACCGCAGGTATTTACCATTTCATTCCCATATTCCCCCCTTATACTTTACATTCGAATGGGTCTTTCATGGGGAACAGTTTCTGCGAGTCGCGAGAAAGATCGTACTTGCAATCGGATCACGCAAGGAGTTAGTCGTGCGTGTCACGTTGTTTTACATCTCTCGGAGAAGAGGGGGGTAGAGGGTGGACCGGAGGCTTTTTCAGTATTCTTTTTCCCGCTGGAAGGATTAATCTTTTTTTCTTCTTCTCCGCTCAAGGCTCATTTTCATATCGACGTTAAATTCCAATCCAGAAATACGTGCTGTGACTCGCTACGATTTTCTTGAAGAAAATTAAAGAATTGCCGTCGTAACGTAGATCCTTTGTCGTAGGCAGCATTCCTGTTACAGTGATGCCAACTGTCGTATACGTAAAGAAATTTATTGGATCCCCCAAAATTTAATCTTTCGTGCGGATCACGTGCTCTCCTCTCCCTCTTGCGTTTCTAGGAAGCTAGACAGAGTCGAAAGTTTCGAGGATCGGAGTATAGAATTTTATATGTGTGTATGCTTGGCGCTGGCATTTTTTTATTTTTATTTTAGAGACAAATGGAAATAAGCGACCAGATTGGCTGATACGATTTCACGTTGGTACTTTCGTACATTTTTCTCTGACCGTCGGAGGCAAATTGCTTGAACCGGAAGTCATCGGGGAGTACGGTTCGGTCAGTCAGAAAAGTCGAACGTTGGAAACTTCATTTTTGCAATTTTATACCAGAAACGGTTTTACGTCTCGTGGAGCACACGTGACGTGAGTAGTACATGCCTCTGGCCTTTGGCATATGTATACATGAAGTAAATACATGTGAGGATACATACGGATGTTACATAGGTATTGGGAGCCACGTTGAAACGTAGAAAAGTGTAACGGGTCGTAGGTAGTCTCTAGGAAACGACAAGTCGCAGTAAGTTCCTATTGGCGACACTCAGTTACAATCCTGTCGCAGCTTTCTTTTATTTCTATGGTATATTCGTCAGCGACGCTTTTTCGTCGATTGGTCCTTCTCGCGTGCAAGTAACTGAAAGCAGGGGAAATACGTGACGTGGCGACGGACCGCGGAGTTTTAAATTGCGAGCGAATATTTTTCGTTGAGAACGCACATTTTTTCTTTTTCGTAATCACAGGCCCCCGTATAACGAGTGGGACTTCAAAGCTTCGTAAAATCTTTCGACAACGGTTCGATCAGGCGGCCATCTTAGGTCGGTACGATGCGAGTACGTTGGAATTTTGTAAATTCTCTGATTTAATATTTCTTGACACTCTTATGTGTAAATGTATAACCGACGTCGTGACGTCATATTTACCAGAAGCAAATTTGACGTGGAAATTCCGTTCTGAGTAACTTTAAAGTTTCAGGCGTCTCTTAGACTGTCTTTTCTCATTCCGATAAAGGACGACGACGCCCGACACTACGCGAGTCTCGAAGCTTCTGTCAAACTTACAAGCAGTATGCGACTACGTTAGTTAATCGAGCGAACTTATGCAAGGAGAAATATTATTAAAAAAATTCATAAAATTTACATACCCTCTGGTGCCATTTTATTGGTACGTTGTTATTCGTCTCACGAAGCGACGTTTTTTATTTTTATTTTTTTACGTCAAATATCCCAAAGACGCTTTTGTATTGCACGAAGACGCTGCTGTTTGTGGTTATGCGTATCGAGGTATGTCGGAAATTTGCGAGAGTTCTCGTTGAAAACTTTCTCTCAAAGCCAGCTGAAGGGATGTAAAAGGCGTTTTCTTATCGTACGGCGATATATATATACACACGTGTGTGTATATACATTTATCTACACATTGAGAATCGTGACTTCACTGAATTTTTGCCTTCTAAGGAAATACGGGAAGAAAATACGCAGGAAGCGACGTATCTCGAGAAGGCGGCATGTGGCGTGGACTTTTTTAAAGGTGGATGTGACGTTTCAGGCGGATAAGATTACGGTGCCCCATGGCGAGCGAGTAGCTCTGAGATGTCGCGAACTTGGAAGATACAAGCTAACAGGCGACTCGGTGCTGCACTGTCGTAACAGCGTGTGGAACGGTACACTGCCAACTTGTATTCCAACGACGGCCATATCCAACTACAGTGGTAAGTAAAAGTAATGTAATCTTCAAAGATTCTAACCACGCGTCGATTTTTCTCATATAAACTTTTCCCGTGGAGTTTCACGCACTGTAGGTTATGTAACGAGTATTTGGGCCGATATTGCTGTATACGTTTTCACGGCGTGAGTCGAGTCCGTAAAAGCGTCAGTGGTAGAAAAGTTTATCCGTTAAGTTTTTCGAGGGTTGCACTCGACTTGCAGTAATCGTTATCAACGTACACACGATAGAGGAGGGAGTTCCGGATACGAGTACTTCTGGAAGCCAGGATTTCTAATTAGCCGTCTCGTAAAGTTCCGAACGGGAGAAAACGTCGTAAACGACTAGGCGAAAAGCGTCTTCTTCTATTCGCGGCTGCACTGGGTCCTATCGTTGCACTTTACTTTCCGGTCGTTTCACTCCGATCGCCAGGAACTTTGAGGAAGTTTAAAAATCTTCGCGGTTTGACAGTTGTGTGTGCTTCTTGGGATTTTTCGATTGGGACTGCGAAACGATAAATTCGTGCTGGCGACATCTGGCGTCTCCTTGCGGTACTACTGTGTGCAGGTTTAACCAAGAAATACTTAACGACGGTTGGGTCGTGGCTGAGGCTCGCTATAGGAAATGTATGTGATGGTCGAGAGAGGTGGTTGAAGAGGAGGATAAGGAAAAGGAGAGGAAGGAGAAGCTTGCCACGTTGGATGCTTGGAAATGCAGACAAGCATTCTCCGGCGTTGGCTGCCGTGCTTTGGCCTCCTTAGATTTATTTTCTAGCCACGTAGTCCGCGCGCCTCTGCTACACCTAGGTTGGCTTCCTTAGACGTAGACCTATATTTGCGTCCCCCCCCGGGGGGGGGTCGCCGATAGTCGTCTAGTCGGCTGCGTCAGGACGTTCTTTGTGATGTTACTACCTGGAAAAACGTCTTACGCCACGCCACAGTCACAATAACATTTTTGCACGACGATTTTATGCTTTGTTGAGATTTTTAAAAGGACTTATAACGACTGGTCTATGTGCGTCTATTTATACACTAGGTTACGTCTGGAACCTGATGCGGAGTACAGGTCTGATCAAGGGTAGAACACCTAGTGGATCGCTGACGGTGATCTATATATCTGTATAATAATTTTTACTTTTTTTTTAACCGCACAAAATACCCGGCCAAAGGTAGAGCTTTTGGACGGTGCAATAGCATACCCCGGTATTCTGGACAACGCGTTAACATCCATTCGGACGGTGCTTCTCGAGCCGCGAAAAACCAAAATAATATAAAAAAATGTAACTATGCAAGGGTGAACCTTAAAAATCCAGGCAGGACGTACCGACAGGAATGGATGTTAAAAAAATTGGGAAATAAAAAACAGGGTGGACAGGTAAAGAGGTAAAACAAAATGAGTAAACCGCAGGAAAAAAAATCGGGTTTCCCAACGAGTCTGACCAGTGAAATATATATATATTCCACTGCGAATAGCACGAACTGGTATACACGCTAGCGCGAGTGACTATCAGGATTTTTCATACGTATAACGTATGCAGACATCGAGGGTGCAGTTTGAATTTTGTCCCAGGGTTAAAATTCGAAATTTTCAAATTCGCACGATACATCGTTAAAAATTTGAAAAATTCCTTTACGATAACCACCAGTGTCCATCTTCTTGTAGAAGACGTACCGCCAACGATACTTTTCGGATTGCCTGCTGGTTCCGCAGCCGTCGACCCCTCTGGCGCTCTTGCAGTATTCCCAGGAAGTATCCTACACCTGGAGTGTCTCTTTGCCAGAAAACTAGGTAATCCAGAGTGGACGTGGACATCTACCTTTCGACAATATTTAACTGGTGAGTGAAAACGCGGTTGCTTGTTGCAATTTGAAAATGAAGTGACCAGCGAAAGGGTCGGACCAAACTGATTTAAATGACTAACGCAGAACTTGAAACAGGATTGGGTAGTCCAGACTGGTCCCTTTCATATTTCCTTGATCTGAAGCGAGGACAGTATAAAGAGTCGCTGGAGTGCACATTGCGTAAGGGTTTCTGCCACAAGGTTGGTAATGAAATAACATAGGTAAAAGGGGGTAACCCTTGCGGTTGTCGTCTCTACCGGTAAATGGCCACCGTGAAGCGCCTTGCAATTTACAGTTTTCCCTATCCGGTAGAGGCGCTGCGATCGCGTCTATCTAAATACCTACCTGACTGGCTACCCCATTATATGGTAATTAGTCTGCGAATGAATACAAATGTAGTTCATAAATACGCAGGACTACATACAGCTACTACACGTAAAATGCGCTTGGAGGATTGCGCAAGCCAATGGTACACATTGTGACCACCTTAAAGAGAGCAGAGAACATATTGAAATAGTATCTCCCGTAGCAGATGTTATAATTACTAAATTCCGCCACAGTGCCCGTTTCGCAAGTACAGCGTTACACAGAGAGTGTGAAAGCTTTGGAATATTTCTACGTTTTTCCTTATTCATATATTTTGTATAATCTTAATTCTTACCTTTTCACAATTCTCCGTCCAATGTGTCTCGAAATCGCACGTGTCAGCAGAACCGTGCCTTCCATTATCGGAGCAATTTTACCAAGGGTGAAGACTCTGAGCATTAGCTCGTATATCTATAGACAGTTCTTGTACGTGAACGTATTCGCTGACTTTTTACTATTTCGCGACTTTTATCCTGCCATCTATTGCTTAAACCAGTACCGGGGCAACTCTCTCAAGTATCTTCGAGAAATTTCTTCGCTCGTTCACCGCAGAGCGACCGTTTTTCAATATACGTTTCAATAAAAGTTTTTATCCTCCGGAGTGTCGATAAGTTGTTGACCATTTTCTTTTTTCTCGTCTTCGTACGCACTGCGCATGCGCGCGCCCAGTATGCGTAGGCGACGAACGAGAAGTGCATCATGGGTACGTTTAACGGTGGCTCTCGTTTATCCGATAGAGAACATTGAATAATCAAAGGCGAACGAGGCTGCGTTTGAAATTACCTTTAATCAAACACGCAGCCGCACAGCCCTGCGATATTTATCGTATCGGATGAGACAGCAGGTTATATCGTAGCGCCGATCCAGCTGCTCGTCATGATGAAACATTCACGTTACGCTGCGTACGTACCTGGCAGATTAATGTCCAGTCGGTATCTGTTGGGACTCTGCTTTATTGCCGGTTATGTTACTATCGCGAATGGGATTTACGAACGATCCACCGGAAATCCTTGACAATTAATACGGCAAGGTTTTTATGTCTGAATTTCGTGCGGCGACTGTTACGAATTCGTATTAACCGTCAATTCGCACTGAAAGGGATAATACAATTGATTACGCGTGACACGTGAGTATATATCTCGGTTTAAAGTGACAAGTTAATCAAGTACACAGAATACGTTTAAGGTGGTAGTGCTTTTTTTGAAGAACGTATTTTTAGGTTGGAAAAAAGTAATTTTTTTGAATTCCCCACGCTAAACCGTCATGGCGAATTTAATATCGCGTCGGTATGTAAATATTGTCTATTACCCAGCGGAGTGTGCGTGCTTATATCTCGAGGAATATATTTCATCGAGTCTTTATTCCATTTAGATTCTCTCTCGTCTCTCGATTCCTCTTTGAGGAGAAAGGAATATAATATCCTGTATTCGCATACACGAGGTACGAATGTCAGGATATTTTTGTAGCTGATTTTTGTTTGTACAGGATGGGCGATAGCTGCCTCGGAAAGAGATTGGAAATATCGTTTGTCGATATACTACGCGAAGACACAGGATTCAGGGATTTACACGTGCTCGACACCCAGAGGATTGACTAACTCTATACGGGTTCGTGTATTGGGTGAGTGTTGCATAACCTTAAAATAAACGACAAACCTTCGGCAATGGCTTTCCTCGTCAGTGAATACTCACGAGCGCTTTATTTGAATTCGATTGAAGATTCAAAGATTTAAAATGGCGACGCGATACGACGCCTCTTTTGATCCTCTTTCTCGTCCCGACGCTCGTAACAGCAATCTCACGATTCCATGGAATCTTCTCATTTCCCAGCGCGACGCTAATTACGTTTCTAGCTAACGAGGCGTTCATTTTTTTCTTACTGGACGACGAAAGAAACTCTTTTTGATAATACTGGCTCACGCTTCGCGGCATTTGTCCTTTTACAGACGTTCACTGTCCTAGTTTGCCAGCACTGACGCCACCCTTAATCGGCAACATAGAGGGTGCACGTATGGGTCAAAGTGCTACGTTCGAGTGTCCCGAGGGATACAGGTTAGAGGGTGTATCCAGTATGACCTGTCAATATAATGGTGAGTCCTTATCATACGTCTGCGCTATTATTGAGCTGATAATTATTGAAAATAAGGATTATACGAATTTATTCGAATTAATAATGAAATTTTGAATTTCTCTAGTTAGGTAAAAGACGTGAGAGTCTCCTTTGTGAAATTGGAACCAGCTACCGTATAAATAGAGTCACTTAATCTCGAGGTAGCTGCTACTCTAATTATACGGGAGTGCGGATCAGTTTCGTCCCGAAGACAGATCTTTTTCTTCGAATGGATATTGGTGTCTCGAAGATGGCGCTCATTCTCGAGTACACTGAGATGAGTTCAGAGGTTATAGCGAGGGGGAGAGAGAGATAGAGGGAGCAAGCTGAAGAAGAGTGAATAAGAGGAAGGTTCTCCCACTCAAGTTTTTCGTAACGTTCTCCCCCGCCATCGGCTCCTCTAGATTACCATCGGTTTTTGCAACTCTGACTTTAATCTCGCAAACTGTCGCGCGCCGTTCGAGTCGCAAAAATAAATGCCTCTCGGTCCGTCTCGTTTCTTCTTAATTGAACCGGTTGATACCCGGGCTCCTCTTATTCCACCACTTCCATCTCCGCCACCTTCATCGTCTCCTCTAGTTACCTTTATTACCCTCCGGTTGAACAGTTCTTTGTCCCATGAAGGCAAACAGCCCTTATCTGAAATCATCTAATCCAAAGTCCCTTTCGGAATTACGCTTTACCCACTTCTGCCAACTTTCTCGTCTTTCAGTGGCAAAGAAGATGGGGTAATTTAAAAAATATTATTACAACCGTTCACAAGGCTCTATATTCATTTTTCAGGACAATGGTCAGCCAAGGTACCACAGTGCGTAGCCATACTCTGCCCTGAGGTCAAGCCTGCCAACGTGAAGCTACAGCTTCTCGAGCACAACAACAGCTACGGCGGTAGGGTTGTTTTTGCCTGCATGTGGGGACACAGACTCAGCGGAGCGCAGAGCATCAGATGCGATGGCGATGGCACATGGAATGGTACCATGCCAACGTGTTCGGGTGGGTATATCCATTGGTAAAATTTTGAATCGCCATAAAAATTTTAAATTTATCCTTAAGCATCCCGAGCAGCGTGCAAGATCAGTCGATTGTGTAAAATTGATACAAGCTACCCTGGGACGACAGGCTACCTCGTACATCACAGCGGCATCTTCACTGTTAAAATAAACTGTGTGTTCAGCAAGGAGGGTTACTGTTGGAATTGTACCGAGGGTCTAGAGTGCGTTAGAGAAGCGCATGGGGGATGAACGGGAGAGGAACAAACCAAGGTAGTGGATGGAACGGAATTGGTTCATTACAATCGGAAACTTTCCTAACTTCCTCGATGAGTATGAGGTGGTGAAAGTTAGTCGAAGTCCTGAAGCCTCAGGGGGTGTAGCTGTAGAAGTGGATGGGAAGGATCATCGGCCGACGACTCCTCTGGTATGCCGCAAGCTAGCCACATCCTAAGCCTCGTGCATAGCCAGTGTTCCACCCTGGATTTTGGGCGCAGCCCCCCTTGTTCCTCGGAGTCTGGCAGTGGATGGAGTCAACATGATTTTATCACCTGTCGGGATATATATATGTATATATATATATTTTGTATATATAGTTTAGATAGCTATTTCTTGTCATTTCAACTGGAGCGAAGCTTGCTAGGGTGGTTAGGTTAGGGACGGGTTTGGTTAGGTTAGGTTAACCCCTAGGGTGGTCAGAGAGTTACAGTTACAGGCAGGTCGTAAACGAAGAAACTTTTTAAAAGCGGCTCGATCGGCCTTCCCGAGTTAACTTTATACTCTGGCTAATAAAATCTGCAGGGTCTGGTAATAGCCTCTACGTTTACCCAAATAAGGAACGTGAGAACGATTAACGACAGCTGATTAAAACTCGGCAGGCTAATTAACTAATCCGTTACCACTCGTTGAACTTTCTTATTGGAAATATTACACAGTTATTTGCTTTGGATGTAACATTGTAATTTTAAGGGACTTCCGCGCTGTCTGGTAGCAGTCAGTTTTAAACCGTGGATATTACCAGACGTCGTTTCAGATCGTATTCTACGGGTGCGCCTGCACGTCTGGCTAATGAAATTCTTGAATACGTAAGAAGCCACGATGGAACAGGAGAAGCAGGGTCGGAGGGTTAATTTCACAGGAGAATGATAGTGTATTTGAGTACCTAGTACTAGGGGGTAGATCCAACCCGATATAATCTTGACTAATAATGACCTGGAGTCGATGGATGATCTGGAAGAATTCCAAAATTATCTTCGCTACTACATATTAATTGTAATACAGCCGGTATTCTCGACAATGGTTGATTTTGAGGCCATAGAGAATCTATATACAGAAAGAATATGGTGGAAGGTTTGGACTATCCTACGTGAAGTCAGCCACTTCTTGTTACTCTGAGGCGTTTATGAAATCCCTTTGTATTATAACAATAATGAAAGAGCCGGTGAAAAGGTGGCGCCAGATTAAAGGCAGAAAGTAGAAGACCGAGGAAAGGTAAAGTAAACGCCAAGTCGAGGTTATACGTGATGGTAGGAAGTAAGGGTAGTAAAAGGATACAATAGAAAGGGTTGGTAATATTGCGGGACAAGAACAATTTCGATTTACTTCAGTCGTGCTTGGTCATTTGAAAGCTTTGGCGACTGTCTTCTGCCGACTCTGGCAGCCTCCCTGGACCAGGAGGTGAATGAGACACAGCGAGATGGAAGTAAACGGAAAAAGGGGGTCGTTCAACCCCAAAGGCGAAAACACTTGTAATTACAAATAACAGCCTATTGATTATACCACCCTGTACGCCGGAGGCAAGCATTCCGTAAACGGCGTCTCTATTCTCGTATTCTGCATCCCCTCCTGGTCATGACTGGGGGGAGTGATCATACCCCTTCCTCGTAACCATCCCTTCGCTGGCTAATGAATAAGGGAAAGTTTACCGGTGAAAAATACAATCCTATATAAGTTAGGCAATCCTTTAGCGCTACGCTCTGCAAATAAGCGAGGAGAACTTTAAGCCGGCATTTCCAACCAACTTCCACCTTTACACCAGCTTCAGCAGACTGGGTATACGACGTTCCATTGGACCCGGGGGACGTTCGAGGAATCGTATCGACGCCATTCGATGGAAAGGACTCTTGCGAAACTACTGAAATAAATACATTACGTCTATAGGAACTGCCAGAGTTTTTGAATCTCAACGATATTACACGTTATTTCTCTTCGGTTTACTTAACCTGGAAAATTTCATTGGTCGATTCGCAGAGATCACGTGTTCACCACCCTCGGCGCCAAGAAGCGGTCAGATCGTCGAGCACGAGCGACCTTCCGGTAAGAAGCGCGGACGTGGACACAAGGTAGGGGCGCTGGTGAGATTCGCCTGTCTACCAGGTCATCAGCTCCTCGGCGAGGCTTCCATCATCTGCACAGAAAATGGCACGTGGTCGCATCAACCGCCAGTTTGTGAGTATCCAAAGTAGGACTTTGAAGTTACACATTTAACTTACCCCAGGTTGGATCCAAACGGTTGTTTGAAATCGTAGAGTTCCAGGTTTAGGTGTTTTGATTCCTGGGGCGAACGAGGGGAGGTTCCGCGCGTGGCTTATCCCAAAGATGATGCCGCATTTGTTGAACCGAAGACGCTATGTACCCAAGCGAGGAAACAGATTTTGTTGACTCGACAAATCCTTTCACCAAGTATATATGTATACGCGAGGAGGGATGCTACGGGTAAATCCCTGCTTCACTAGGTGGAGAATGGATACCACGTCCGGGTGCACGTATGCGAGGGCGTCTAGGAACTTCTAGACAGAGAGTAAAGGTTAAAGGAAGGTGAAAGAGTAAAAGCACGCGAGATCAGCTTAAAACCCAGGAAAACGCGAGTAGCAGACGTAATGCCATCCCTTTATCCAGTTCGTTTCCCTCCAGGTTGGATTAAGCCGACGTCGGGACTCAGGCGGGACCGGAAGTCTGCTGTTTGGTATCCTTTCTTGTTTTGATGCTTTCAGGCGAGGTGAGATGTCCTTATCCCGGTGATCCACCTCATGGAAGGATAGCACCTCTCAAGTTCTGGTACAAGCCCGGTGACAATATACAGGTCACGTGTTCACCAGGATACGTCACGCCCTTGGAACCTGTGAAGAAGCCAACCTGTCGTGAGAACGGTATCTGGAGCGGACCGCCACCTCCTTGTAGATCCTACCGGGACGTTTGATAAGTCCCGTGCACGCTGGGACTGCATTGCGCCACTGATGATCGGCACCAGGATGCCAGGGGATCCAGGGCATAATTAATTTGCCGGTAATCCGGAGTGAAGTGGAATCGAGTGTCAGTGGGGAAACTGAGTATACGTTTGGGAAGTACCTAATGGCGAAACTGATACTAAGAGGAACAATCAAGAGGCCCAGTGGAAGTTTCAATTGTATATGATGCTTGGATGATAAGAGTGACAGCCAAGAAGGGATTGGCTTCCCCTTTTAATTCTTCATGATGATCTTTAGAGATTCGAGCTAAGGTTGTACCGAGGTCTTCTGAGGTCTTAAACTGGTGCGTGGTTTTTCCTGTTGCGTATACTGACACGAGCACCAGAGGTCTCGTTGGTAAAATGGCGGTGGTGCGTCAGCAGGAGGGAAAGATTAATTAAGCTCCTTGTATCTCGCGCGTGTAAATATAATTCCAGTGTGGTGTCAGTTGTGTAAATTAAGTTAGACTATTAGCTACCACCTTTATATATACATATATGTTACCGCATATATGTATAAAGTACATAAATACGACATACGTAGAACTTAGGATATACGAACGTTGCATTGGACGTTGGGGCATCCTATAGGATTTAATTAGCAATCTAATCCTAAGAGATATTTTAGAGTCTTTCTTTTCATATCGATGTATAATAAAGGTACCGTTTATTCTTTAATAATTAAATTTTCTTAATCAACCTATACAATCACAATCCCTCAAAAATATTCAATCCAAGTACAAATCGTTCTTGGGTACCTCAGTCAATCCTTATCGGTGACCTATGTTATTACACCCAGTAAGGCTACGCTGTAAGGTATCAGAGTTAATTTAAAAAAGAGAGAAAGAGGAAAAAAGAAATGACTAAAAATCTGTATATAGCATAAGATAGAAAAGTACAATTGCTCAGTGGCAATAGAACCGTAATTTTTCTTTTTCTCATTTCCTTCATTAAGAAGAACAAGTAGAAAGTAAGAAGAGGCTTGTTGACTCCATCCAAGTAGAGCCGGATGTTGACTCGTTTGTATTAGCAGCCAATATGACGCTTCACCTTCCCCCTCTTGCCCCGGATAATGAAAAGCCCCGTCTCACGGGGATACACTGTCTAGACGGTATCAGGGAGTTGCATCAAGTGAAAATACGCAAGGAGAGACCATTTAGAATTTACACAAGGCTCCAGCCAGTCAATTCATTTCCCACCAACCCTGGACAAAGTCATGCAACCCTAAGAGGTACCTAATCGTTACCTACAAATCCCCCTAGCAGCCATCTAGATTGATTTTGAACAGACTAGACGCATATATCTATACATACAACCAAGGCATACTTAATATCCACAGATCCAGTGAGATTCAAAAGAAATCGACTAGAACGTAATTTCTTTAAATCTCCCTGTAGAAGAGCATCGAACCACCCTCATATTGGAAACTTTTAATACAGACGTGGCTGCATCCGATGGGTTACAGCTAGATGTTACCAAGATGGTCTATCCGGGACACTGCGATGCCAGGAAGCCGGAATAGATGTTGGCGTCAAGGTGTGAGAAGTGGAAGTAGAGTGTCGAGGTGATGAGAGTCCTGTCTCCTGTCCCATACCAACTTCCGTTTCCCATCGCTACCGTCCTGGCGGCCTCCTACCATCAGTATTGAGAAAAGCGAATCCCTCGGGGACTGAATAGGATCCTGGATAGACGTATAGATAGCTACGACATAACCTAAGAACAGAGAGTATCAAGAGAGCGGTACTCGCTCATGAATCCCAACTAGTTCATCATCTCTAGACAAATGTATTCAAATATATTTACCCTGGTTTTAATAACACTGCTTTTATTCGTTATGACGCCATGGTTAATCCTCCGGACGAAGTATCGTGTTGTGACTACGAGCGAAGGGAATGAGGAGTCGCCCGAGTCAGCAAAGCGCGACGCTTTAAAACAGCCGTCCGCCTATTGTCAGAGCAGCCGGTTTTTATTGCCAGAAGTTTCTCCAGCGAGGATCTCTGTGTAGTTAGGTAAAAAATAAAAATATATATATACATACAGACATATGATGCAGAGGATATAAAGTTTTGTGTATTATATACAGATGCTGTCGACTGAAATTACCAAGCTCTATGGTCGATTCTATTAACGAATTCCACGTGCTGAAACGTCTGGTATTTTTTTGTACTTTTTTTTGTAACATTTTTTTACACCGTCCTTTTCACGATACTCGTGACAGTTAATTGTGAATTGAAGAGAACTGTGGCAGTAGAACTTTAAATTCCGAACGACGCGACAATGGAATCCCGTCGCTTCGTTTTTTTTGCGTGTTGCCTTCGTAGCTTTAAGGTGAGGTTAGGAAGTCGTGGGACAAGGTGGGCAGGCTATATCGGCTAGGTACGCTCTTAGGAAAGTTTGGGAAGAATGTGCAAACCTTGTAAAAGTTCCTTAACGTTCCTGAAACAATTAACGGTCCGGTACCACGTGCTCTCTCATCAAACCCCCTTATACTACGGCCCTGCTTTCATCGAGAGTCCTACGCCCCTTGGGCTAACGTATAGACGGTAATAGAAGGGAAAAACAAGTTGGACAGCTTCTCCTGGCGACTCACGGAAAAGGGTAGCAGGTGGAAGGCGATGAGCGCCCTTGGAAGTGTGGGAGAGATGAGAATTACCAGGGCCGGATAACCCTGGTTAGTTGCAAAAAGTTCCGTAAGGCGCTGCGGAAAATAACAATTTGCCCTGTGTTTTTTTCTGCTTTATTTCTTTCTCTTTTACCTTTCTCGACCTTTTTATTTTACCCTGTGCTTTTAACTGTTACCCCCCCCCCCCCCCCCTCGTCTACCACCCCGTTCGTTATACTTCTCTGTCTATCTGGAATTAATGAATCTCTCTGTCTCTCTCTCCTTCGCTAGGCGGCATCCATGTAAAAAGATATGACGAGTATCTATTAGTTTTTACGACAGGCGTATTTCCTCGGCCTGCCCAACGCTGTCGGAGTTCTCGACGATGAGTGTCTGCCTTTAGTCGGGCGTCGACGGTGCCTTGATGAATTCTTCAAGATGGTCTGACGCAGTGGGATTGGCAGTGCTGTAAGCGATGGGGGACGGAAACAATGTAGAGGAAAAAAAAAGGAATTCCTCGTATGATGCTGGGATGCGATTTTGTAGCGATCGAAGTAAACAAGAAATGGCGATGTATTATTTATATACATAATATATATATATATATATATATATATATACACACGCGAAAGAAGGGATGAAAGTGATTACCCAAGATATTCTCCCTCTGCGTTTGAACAACGTATCTCTGTACTCTCAGACGTAAAAGGTGGATTATATATAGCGCCAGTGAAAATGCTGAAAATTGCCACTGACGTTTCCTAAAAGATCCGCGAGAGTGCGCTTCGACAAAAAAAAGTGAAAAACAAAGAAAAGTTCGTTAAGAGGCTAATCGAGTGCCAGATTTTTAATTACCTCACCCCGGATATTCTAAATTTCAAAAAACTTTTACCTCGAAAATCACATCCCTTCGAGGACTCGCATTTTCGACTGTATTCTCGCGTAAAATTCTTTCCTCGTGTGCGTCGGCGCACGTGGCGCGATAGACGCCAGGCGTCTCTCGCGCTTAAGACGGCGTATATCTCCGACTAAATTAATTAAGACACTAATCAAGTAGTTTACGTCGTGGCAACATTTTACGGCAAGAGACTCGCAAAGGGGTGGATTCGCCAAGTAAGGGATGAGCTTCGACGAAGAAGGGGGAGGGAAGGAAGTAACACAGGAAATAAGGGTAGCAAGAGAAGGAAACGGTGGAACCATTTTGCAGGTTTTGAGAGACAAATTTCGAGGTGTGGACCCCTGACTCCCCCTCTCGAACAAGGGGATGAAATTGCGTAGCTAAACCCATAAAGCACAAGGCTAAAATCCCTTTTATTCATCCCCCCTAAAATACACAGGGATACAACCATCCGCTAAGGAACTTGATCATTTCTAGAAATTTAAGGCTAACCTTCACCCTTAACGTTCAGCTACGAACCCTGAGAACTTTCCAATTCGACTAGACCACCGGAACCGAATTTAGTTTCATGGTGTAAGATAGACTTTTAACGAGAACCATCCCCTGGCCCCGCATCCACCCTATCGACCCCAACCCCCAACACCAGGAACAATTCTATTAGTCGAAACCACTCGTAGAAACGACTCGTAGCCCCTTAAACCGCGATATTGAAAATTCGCCATGATACCTCGTGACCTTAATGTGATGAGAATAATAAAAAGTAAAAAAAATTTAAATTACACAAAAATTCGATTAATCGTTCCATCAACCCTCCACGCTGTACGAATAAACGAGTAAACTCATAGAAAAATTCTGTATATCAAATCGCAAGGTGAAAAAGAAAGAATCGTAATACGATTAATTAATTACAATAATTTCGCGTTACCCAATGCATCTGATAATCAGCGGTTGAGCTTAACAGGTCCCTATTAGCGATTGCACTGTATGGGGATGTACCTACCGACTAGTGAATTCTGGTAATTTTAGTCCAGCAGTAACCGAAGCGTATATGCATTTACAGTATATCCATCGGCGACCAGTCACGTTATATGTATTTAGGCATTACAGGAGACAATAAGGGCTTTTATCGAAAACAGCCAACCGAGAGATAGTTACCAAATGTATTGTTAATGGGACCCAGTAACATGCTGAATATCTATTGAATGAAATAAATAAAAAATATTCATAACATTAGAAAGTGTAAATGAAGATCGAGCGTAACCATTGAAACAGCTGATTAAATAAATTTGGGGGAAAAAAGTACATAAGAAAAATTATGTGAAGAAGGGAGTGGATGGGTAAAATATAAAATTTATTTATATAATAAAAAAAATATAAATGGACGATCGAATTAATAATTATTAAAATATAAAAATGGCCTACATTACGGACTATAGGTATATATTAAATCAAAGAGAGATGTATATATGTATATGATTAAAGGGAAGTTCCCCCATAAGGGTTCTTACGAAGGAAGAATTAATGCTGTTGTGAAGCTACCTATATAGGGTGTTCCGAGGTAGGTATAAGGGTTGAAATTAGCTTCCCTAATTCCGGGACTAGGAGACCTTATGCCGTTAGCCTGTAAAAGGGGTGGAAAAGGGGGACTGGTGGGGGGTTGAAATACTAGAGGTGCTGGGGATACCGGTTCAAGCTGTGAGGGGTTGGTAGGGAAACGACGCCTAGCAGCACTTACACTGGCTCCAAGCATCCTCAAGAGGAACACTTACTTTGAGACGGTGAAGACAATGGCCCACCACAGCCAGTGCTGCCAACCTAACCCCTCGTATTCTACCACCTCAACAACAAGGTACTTTCCAGCGTTTCTCCCTCTATCCTTCCGATTCTATACAACCTAACCTAAAACCGCCGTAACAGGTCGAGGATGCGACTATTGCTAGGCGCGAGTCTGCTGGTAAACAACTGCAGCCCAACCGTCCTCCAGTAGTTTGATCAAATTGACGGTCCTACGCCAGTGCATTAAATTAAATCGCGATAGAAAGTTCAACCTGCAATCCTAATCGCCCTGGTAGATACGCGAATATATCCCGAGTGAAAAAAAGCCGAGATAAATTTGTCCAACTGTCAGGAATGAAATATACTTGAGAAACGTTTCAACGCCTTTTGGAGTGACGTAAGAGAAAAAGGCGGTTTGAGCTGTTTCTTTTTTTTCCTTTAGGGCAAGATTTTTTTGGTCTCACTTCTAGGCAATTATTTAACCCTAACTGTGGGAATTTTTCGTCATTTTTTCTCCACCTCCGTTTTTTTTCTTACGCCGATGAAAAGAAAAATCGACCAAGACTCGCGTGCGGGATTCGTAAGACGTGCGAAAGAAGTGGAAGATCGGGGGACGATGGACGAGGGAGTGAGGGGAAGCCAGGAAAAGGGAAGAGAATGGAAGATAAAAAAAAAAGTAGGATGAAGATGGTATACGTGGTGTGTCTGAAAAAAAGTGCACGAGGGACAGGATGATGGCATACGTATGTATACATATATATATTTGTAGCAATAGTGAAAGAAAAAAAAAAGAAGTAAAAGTAGAAAGGGCACGAAGAGACTCAGCCAGCCACTAATGCCTCTACAAATCTTCCGCAGCAGAAACACGTCGCGCAACGTTTGCCGCCGCGTTGCGTAGCGTCCTTGTGCTCTGCAGGTCCGTTCCGCAATCGTGTTTCGCGTCAGCGACTTGGCTTCCCTTTTGTGTACGCCATTACGTCCATTAAATTCCACCACTTTACCTTCGCGGTATTACCCACCATGTGTCTCTACAATAAACCTACACGCTGGTACACTCTGGTACACATAATGGTACGTCGATCTATATATCTATTTATATAGATATAGTTAACATTTGCTCATTCCGTAAAAGCAAGCTAATGGTGTATATACCGAAAACCGGGGAATCCCCCGATTCGAAATCGTCGAAAGATCCGTTAATTCGAATGGATTCTACGGGGACAACTGTCGTTGGGGCTTTAACGGCTTATTCGACGCCTCCCCTAAATCCAGCATCCCTTATACGCGGTTTCATTGTTCCGAATCACCTAATAGGCGTAATTAATCCATGCCATGTTCAACCCCCAAGTACTAACCTACTATCTGTACTAAGTTGTATAGATATAGGTATACGAATCAATAGAGTGCAGATACCAAGAAATGTAAACAACCGACTAGCTCTCAATTAAGTGGGAAATATCAGCGTGTGTTCATGTGAACGAAGCTGAAATTCAATGGTGTGTATCCGCCAGCCTGCACTTCTGTTTAAATTCCCACCGGTAAGCTCAGCTTACAAAAATTCTGGAGCGGGGTAGTTGGAATTTTTCGGAAAAACCTCCTGTCGACGGAGATTAACGCTTCGGAAGACATCAGGGAAGAAACTGATTTAATAGGGTTAACACGCAGGTAGATCAGTCAGGACGGGCTGGTAGTTTAATGACTTGGGGTAATGTGCTAGAGCGACGTAGGCGCCAGGGCTACCAACTCCCTAACTAGTTTACGGGCTGATCTGCCGTTAGCGCCGAATTAGACGAGTTCTGACGGCTGCAAAGTTTCATCCCTCTGGCACGAGACTCTTGCGATTGGTTATTTTAAAAATTAAAAAAAAAAGAGTAGTGGTACGAAAGATAGGACTAGATTGGCCCTCCCTGTAGCAAGGGATAGTGGAGAAAGAGTAGCGACGGAGGAAGATAAAAGGTGGTACAATTACGTTCCGTCGATACGGATGGCGGAAACTATTGGTAACGGAGAGGCACGAATTTAGCCCCGAGCTACTATGGAGTACGTGTATCGAGACGGTATTGAGGTTAGTTGGATAAAAAAAGATGGCTTTACCGTTGGAAGGGGGTACGTCACGGTTGCGTTATATTCGGTGATATTTCGTCGGCCATTTTAAATCAAAAAGTTTAACCGCCACAGCCAGGAAAATGCCACGACTTGGCTCGAAACTTTGGCAATATGTGCCTCGTGCTAAAAGCCGCAACAATACTGGTGAGTTCCTCACTCGCGAATATCAGCATACCAGATCTAACTGAAATATCGTGAGTCTGAACTTTTAAGTCGTGTTGCGGCAACGTTCACGTATTACATTTAACACGGCTGACAAAGGTACGTCCTAGGGAATTTTTTCCCGTGCAGTCGACATTCGAACGCGCCCTAAGGATCAATTGAGTTTGCTGGAAGCGTCCGCGGGAAGAATTCTATTTCTTGTTCTGTCCGAGAGATGGTCATGCGCAAAAAAAGCATGAAAGTAGCTAAGGAAAGGGTAAAATTTTTTTTTTTTTTCGAAAAAAATTGTCACCAGGTTCCATATACCCTAACCTCACCCCAGTTGGAATCGATTACAAGGTAAGAACAAAGGACTAAGGGTAGTACGTACGTAGGATTGAATGCTGCTATTTAAGTACCCCCCCCCCCCCCAGAATATATCCGCAGGGGGTGAGTCGTGCAGAAACGAAGAAGGGACGAAAGTGGTTTGCAGTACCTAGAGTAAGGGTAGGCAGCCAGTGGTGAGATTAGGGTGCCCGTTTCTTCCTTCCTTCCTTCCTTCCTACCCTTCTTTGATAATCAACCCTTCCCCCGACCCCCTCCCACGAAATTCCATCGTTACGAATTCGTCGACTTTCGCTCTTTCTTCTTCGGCGCAGCACTTTGTCAATCCGGACTTCCGATAAATAAAGAGGGTCCTATCAGTGACAGACTGTGAGCAACTCACCCTTTTCCACTCTGATCTCTACCAACATCCCTCTAGCGCAGCTTCCCTTACCTTCTAGTTAATATCCCGGAGGCTCTGCCATGGATCCCCCTAATCTATCCGACTCCTTTAATTATACCGCCGCGAGAAACGATGTACCGATAGGGACGCTTGAATATATCACCAGCGATTTCTCCCGAGGTACGCCCGATAAAAACGAGCTCTACCTTACCGGCATAGCGAATTAGTCACTGATCCACACGACGCTGACTAATTTCAATAGAAATTAAACCTTAATCGCCATTGTTACGTGCAATTACAAACAATACAATTTATATGTATATATGTATACCGTAGATGTACCAGCATAGGCTACTTCATCGAAAATTACAATTACACTGCTGAAATTATGCACTGTTCAAATATAGACGCGGTTTACGCAGCGCTCGTATGGTAATAGAAGACAGGCTCAAAGGCAATGCCTATAGAGACTATAGATAGGTCCTCGATATGACCCCTCTATGGAACAGGGCGAACAGGGTATAGGATAGCAATGTCCTGGGTGCACTCACTACACCCCAGGACGAGGCATATAATTTACGAGGGGTTTCAGCAATTTGCTGTGTACGTCACGTAAAACGAAGTGTACGTCTCGTTTAATAAATTGAATTCATAAAAGACAATTTTACCGCGCTATTTATAGTCCTATGATGTATATACGTTTACGGCAGAAACTATGCGTATATAGATATGCATGCAACTATTTGACTAACCTGACGTTAACTCTTCGTAACTATGCTTAGTAAGATTAGGCGATTCTATCAAGCAAGTTCAGTACCGGAAGCTAGTGGAGGCACGGAAATTTCCGGTTCGGTTATTCCTCCTCCACACGATGCTTCTCTGTATAGGAATTGTGTTTCCATTTTACACCCACATTGGATGTTCCTAGTTCGGCATTAGTGTCTGCTGTGTACCGACAGAATACCAGTAAGCTCGGATCTATACTAGATTCTGGAATGGAGAGGGTGAGGAAAATGTGTACCGATGCTTACGGGATAGTTCAGCACGGTCTATTAGTGGAAACTTGAAATAATTATGTCTAATGGACCATAGAGGAATACAGTGATTGGCGTGGTAAAAACTTGCAGTGAAAAGATATAGTTATCGATATAAAATAATTAACCTTCACGGATAACCTCACTTAATTAATTATACTAATTGGCTATGCAGGCAGTACGGTTCGAGCGAGCTGTATACGTAAGCGAGACTCTTGAAAGTCTATCTAGTTACCCTTATCAAAACATTCTATAGGAATTACTTCGTGATTAATGAAACATTCCGCAATTAACTGATAGTACCAACCTCCTTCAGCTTCGTTGACAAATGCTCGTGCCTGTAAAAGAAAGAAAAATTTTCTAGGTTAGAGTCAAAGTCCGCGTCGCTCGTATAAATAAAAAAGAAGCCAGTGAAAATAAAAATGACTTCGTATTATCGTTAAATAAAAAACGATTATTTTCAATCAAGACCTAAGATACAGGCCATGGCTATTGTATCAGCGTCCTGGAATACAAGCAGCTACGTAAATTGAAGCTCAAACAAGGCATTTACACGGTGTGCTGATTTGACGTCACTAAGGGTTAATGGAGTTTGCTTGTAGTTTCTGCTTCCAGTGGTCAGTACAGTGTGAATCAGGCTTAACGTTCATCCGTCGCCGCGTAATATCCCTTCGCCAATTTTGCCAACCGCAGTACCTCCCCATCAACTTCCAGTGTCGCACGAGGAATGATATTATCGATGACGATTAAATGAACCACAGCAGACGGCCAAAGTCAGTGTGACCACGGGCAGAGCGTGCAACCCCGGCCATTCGACGATAATGGAGTTTACGTGTCGTGTACAAGCCAGGAGCCATATTCTCGAGGTAGCCAGTAACCTAAACGTCGTCTAAATGCCGGCCGTTAATGTTTACCAGGTAGGAAAGTCCTTGGTATATAATAATATGTATATGTATATTCGGCTAACCTATTCGCTCGCCTGTCACAACGTGCTGCGTTTGGAATAACGATACAGATATTTATGACAGCTCGACCGACTGACTGTAACCTAACCTCTTCGGGTTGTTTCACTTTAATAATTACCACTGTTCACTGCTTGCATCATATTTTTTGCTGATATTACCCACAGCCAACTTAACCTCTCGCCTCTACGTGACTGAGACTGAAAATTATGCGTTTCCAAGCTCTCTGGCTGATAACGGGACAGCCCCGACACCACTTGCGTGCCATGACAAATGAATTGCATCTATCAAGTTCACCCTCGCGCGACAGAAGGTAAAGGATTGATACTGGCAAAAAAAGCAGGGCAGACAAAAATCGAGTCTCGAGAAACTACCCGCGACTGTGGAAACGGGACGGATGTTTTATTCGTCAAGGAAGCGAAGTGCGAGGGGATGAGTGAGAGCGGAAAGAAAGTGATCGGAGAAAGGGAAGGAAGAAAAAAAGGCCAAGAATTTTCCACGATACGATATTGTCTCGCTCGCGGATGTTGGTACGTTCTGTCATTGCCGGCTGGATGCCTCCAGACAATGGCGTCGTGGCTTTTATCCATTTAGGACGTCCACGGTGGCGCTGTAGCCATTCTTTGAGATTTTACGCATCGGACGTTGTATTGTTGGGCGTGAATTATCTGACACGAGGTGGCGTCACATCGGATAAAGTAACGGCGAGGTGGACATAGGATCCCTGATATTTTTGCGAGAAACAAAATAGAGTAACGTCTGGTGGCTTCGAGACGGGTTCAATATGACGTCACGACGGTTTGCTTTTTTTTGCCTGACGACAGAAAATTCCTAACTCGGAATTTATACCAGAGTCCAACGAACAATGGTAAACGCATAGACACATATGGTACTTGGAAATGTAGATTGAAGCTTGAATTTCAAGTCGTACACAAATTTCAGTCCGACTCACCTGGTTGAATACAAAATGGCTGAGAACGGTCTGAATCGTAGAAACGAGCTGGGCGAGGGGGAAGAGGGTTGATGGTAAAATTTTATCAGTCTCTCGGAACACGTAGACAAAAGTTTATAGAATTTTGGAGTACTTACGGAAACTTGGAAAAACACTAGGTATAGTAATTCTCTCCTGGATTTTCATTAGGTTGAATTTCTCAACATACCGTAGTACGAACAACAAGGTAGCTCCTAATGGCAGCGACACTGAGTAAATTACATGCTCATTCCCACGTACTGGTACCAGGAACCCTACATCCCACCAGTACGCACAACTCTATGGATATATTAGCAACAGCGTAACCTGAAGTTTTCGTAGTCGTCATGGGAGCTACAGGAAAATGGCGGAAACCTCTTGTCGCTTGTGCGTGACTGCGTGTATGTACAATGTACATACATGGTAAACCGAGTGGCTTTATATGACCAGCAAAATACATTTTCAGAACGCCATAATTATACTCGAGACAGTATGAGCCAGGACAATAGTACGAACGAAATAAAAATAAAAAAACAAGTACAGGCTATATCAATGTAATCAAAAAAGATTCCTTACAAAAATTTACATGATTTCTTTGTACTTTTTTTTTATTAAATACTTAATCGCAAGATATTTTCCAAATTCCAATAGCGATTTCGTTTTAGCATACTTACCGAACACCTGTAGGCTATTTCGTTTGGTAAATGAATTGAAGTGAACCAGGAAACAGAAATACAGGCAGTTACTAGTACCACGTGGGTCAGTAGTCCGACATTTCCGGTTTCCGTAAAACGAACGACAGGCACGGTACGAAACCCGGGAGCGATATATGGTATAAATCGTGTATGCGGAATATATTGTGTATATATACGTGTATACAGTAAAGCACGAGGGGAAACGTAGAAGGGATGAATCTCCTTTGTCTCTTGCTAATTGCATTCTCTCATCGCTGTCTATTCTACACTACTGTCACATACAGACTCTACACGATATTTTTTTCAAGTAGCTACACAGTCATCGCGCGCATGCGCGTCCACGTAAAACGTCACAAACAGTCCTTTATTCTACCATGCAGTTACTAGACCTTTGTATCACGTCGTTGGTACGGAATGAGTCAGTGCAGTGCTTGAACATCATTGGCGAAGAAAGCGTGAAAAAAAGATGCGTGGAATGAAAAGAGGAAAAAAAGAAATTTACGAAAAAGAGAGAGAAAAGCGTCAACCTTCATTTACGCCAATGAATAAAATCGAATAGTTGAGATCAATCGGATTTGATATTATGAATAATCCGATAGTACACCTGGGCACTCGGGTAATGTCGACCACCCGTAAATTGCTAGCGCCATTGAAATCGATCCTAATATACATTTTTTCCCGTTGGAATTTTCATGTGTAATATGTAAAAGGGGTGAGAATTTTATAGGAAAAATTCCTTTGTGCTACATCACTTTCGACTCGTTGCCCGTAGACGTGCACGTGTCCCGTAGGATTAAAATTACAAGGCCAGCGCACAGAGCGTGTCTGCCTCGGATTGTTTAGTCTCCCTTTTTCTCTCATCCTCCCCACCGCCTGCCCTCTTTCTCGGTCTCGGTACCTGGGGTACTTGGCACGTGATACTTGGCCTTAGTCTTTGGTTCTGGTCTTGGGGTGTCTCTCACTCACTCACTCTACTCTGACAAATCCACAGAGTCCAGGGCTGCACAGGTAGGAAAAGTCCCACTCACCATATCGTATAATTACTTTCGACATGGCGGCTACTTGTTCTCATTTTACAGAGGCTATTTTCCTGGACGCGAGTAGAATAAAAAAATATGAAAAACATATTACATCGTTACGCTACATAGCTACGTGGCGGCAGACTGTTAGTATTTTCATGGAAATACAAAAAAAAAAGTGAGTGTTGTATTTTATAAAAATAAAAAGTCTATAAAACGTTACGGATTTTTATTATTTTTTTTTTTTTCATCCAATAGTAGTTAACCCTATTGAATGACGAGCGTAACCTAAAAATAAAATAGCAATCGAATGAGACATTTCCTCAAACTGTTATTGAATGCCAGTAAAACGTCAATGATAAACAATACGTCACGATAATAGGAAATGATAATTTGAAGCAGCATCCCGGTATCGTATATTCTGTATGCGCATAATTTTCATACATCAGTCGGAAAACGTAGCGAATCGTACTTTAGGGAATGGATGGGAAAGAAGGAAAAGAGAAAAAGAAACAATTAATTGCCATGGGAACAAGGGTGACTCGATGTCGCAATTTATTTTCTCGTCGAATCTCCATCGTGTCTCTACGCCTTGATCTCGTTTGCATTTTTCCCGAGGCGAGTGCACCGGGATGCACACTCGCTGTTGTGAATGCATCCCAGACTCTTTCCTTCGGTATCTACTGTCAACTACGGTGTATATATACATATATACACCGTATCTATCTACTCAGCATTACGTAAAACGAAAACGCATAGCCAACTCGGCAAAGTCGATCGGCTCTCGCCAGTTCTTGACTCCTCGAATGCAGAGAGAGACAGTTACTACATTTGAGAGATCCGAGTCCGTTTAATTGGATGAGTATAATTCGTAGGGAATGTAAATTAAGTATACCTATGAATCCTTTATGAAAATACTAAAATACGTAAAAACGGAGATATTCACTGTCGATGCGGCAGTACGTTGCTTTATGAAATTTTCAATGTATATGAATGTATATACAGCAGGTAATTCCAGTCCGACTGAAATTCCTGTACATACGTAAAGACGTGCAACACGTGTTGGAATATATTTTTATATTAGACGGGAGAGGGGCAGGGTGGGTTCACAAAGCAAGGAGAAATTTTTTTACCTCTTTTTTTATCTTCCCCTACGAATCGCACATATATTTTCCAGTCGATCTTCCTTCTGGAAGGGTCCAGGGGTGAGTCTCACATAAATATGGCGGGCGGCGAGTCCGATGGAAATTTTATTATTGGGGCCGGCTTCCGATTAAACGGCGTAACGAAAGCGTCCTGGGCTTGGAGCCTTTTCTCATGGGAGATCGTGAGGGTGCGGGGGTGCAGAGGAATTTGTTCGAAGGAATATATGGAAGCTGCACGCGAGGAGCTTTGCTGCTAGCCCAGTAGACGTCTCTGTAAGACGTTTATTCATTGCGCCGTTTCACGCGATGTCTGCGAGCCGGTAAAAAATAATGCAACGGTCGCCATGTAAAATGTCTGTAGCCAAGAGTGGAAGGAATAAAGCGGGAATACTTATGCACCGGGAAACAAGGGATGACTGAGGGATGAAAGATGTTGGAGAAACTGAGAAAGGGAGAAGGGTGAGTAAAAGATGGCGAGAAGGAAAAACGCACTTAGTTTAATGACTTGGAGCTTCTATTTTTTTTTTAGGTTATGAGTTCAACGCAGTATCCAAACACGTATTATAATTCGCACATGGAGATTCGCCGTGTTGACTGGAGTCCACCACTGTGAAGTACGGCAGAGTGCGGAACTACGAAAATACTATAGTGCGCCAGTCTAAATAGAGATTTGTATGCAATGATAAAATTAAGCTCAAATTGAAATTTACCGGGCGCACTTTCACGTTGTAATTTGCAAACGCGCTTCGCGTTGTGGTGCGACGAGAAAAAATATATGCGCATATATATATATATATGTTTACAGTCTAGAAATACTGATTTTCGTCAACACATTTAGCGCGGAACCTACTATTCGGAGAGTAAGAATATTTTTGAATTTGTAAAAGCAATTTTGAGTGTCGGTGAATTACTAATTTCACGAAGGTTACGGTAGTCGTTTTTGAAAAATGAACGTAGTGTATAGTATTTTTACATATTGGCAAAATACTTTTGAAAAATAACGCATTGAAAAATTATATTGTCCATTGCTAAAAACAAACTGTCAAAAAATTATTTAATAGTAATTCTGAGATATTGAGATAAACAGTATATTAAAAAAAAATGTCGATTTTAATATGATTTATTTTAAAGGAAGGTTTGGGATCTCCGAGCGTGAGGTTTACCCGTAAAATAGAAAATTATTTCGTCGCGAGGGTAAAGCCTGTGTATTCTAAAAATGTCAGTTTGGTCAGCCAGGCCCAACCGTGTTGGTATACTGGTCGGTCGAACGAACCTGCTCATCTGGGTCCTTGTATGGTCCACGTGCTTCGTGAAATAGAGTGGCGTATTACATACATGTATGTATGAGCCAAGTAAATTAAGCCGCATTGTAATGTGGGATGTAGCGTCAAGGCTAGGACGAGGGTGGATACGAACTGTGAATTTATGTTTTCAATATCTTTTTCAGGAAAACCATCCTGGCTCTGACCATTAAACAAGACAGGGAGAGGGTGGCTTAGCCCTTGTAGAGAAATTTACACACCTAACACATGGGAGTATGTACACGTACGTACCTATATGGATATCCCAGGTTTACATTGCCTGGAAACTTCACGTGTTACTTTTAGGTTAAAATTGAACTAGCCTTAAACCTACACTCAGAGTTAACTCAGACCCAGTTCTTAGTTACCTATGATTTATACAAAACGCTTCTAATCGTTTATTCATTAATTAATATTGTTTTTAGTGAATCTTGAAAATCACGAGCCCCAACTTGCTTTTGGTATTACGGCTGATTTACGTTGATGCGCCAAGTTTTCAAGTGTTGCGGAAACAGCGACGTGACACATTGTTGTTGGCGTTGTTCACGGGATCCCAGCCACTTTTACTTCAGTAACGGAGAAATGGTTTCCATGATACAGTATACTAACGTATAGTTTGGATGGATGATAGCAGAATTTGCTACAGTAGGTTTGTATCACGTACCCACATTTTTATGCATAATGGATTCGTTTTCTACAATTCATTTGTGTGCTGTGTCTGTAATGGAAAAATTGCATAAGTCAAAAATTAGTATTTTCATTGGTAAAATATGTAGAAAAAAAATCAACGTATCTTTCTGAGGATGCTGAGGTCCAGGTGATTCGATATGATGTCGACAGGAACTTGGAAAAGTATGGTGTTAAGTGCTCGTTTACCCTGGAAACGATAAAATATTCAGACTCCAGAAACCAACGAGGAAGCTTACATCTTGTCTCTGGAGCCTTTAAGTGGAAAAACTGGCATATCCGGTAAAACTGAGAAAAGTTGATCCAACATACCTAGGAAAATATCAAGAATTTATGGAATATCTTGAACCGAAGATAAAACTGAACATGTACCAAGGTACTATCATAAACCTGATATGACGTCGATATCCGGAATTACATAAGTGATCCCAAGGTTACCAGCCACGGCGAGAAGAGTGTTTGACGTGGGGTTGGTGTTCTTTCTCCCTCGATTACTTATCTACCCCTGGAGAACGAGGATGGAAGGACTGTGAAAGAAAAAAAAAGTGAGAGTAAGAAAAGAAAGTAAAAGGTATGAGTAAGATAGAAGAGTCGTCTTGGAGAAAGATAATATTGAGTATCTAATTCCTGTGGGATCAATGCCTCGTCCTAAGAGTCACCCTGAGGATTGCAAAAAAAATGAATAATTCCTGGAGCGTGGAATGTCGCGAAAAATTATCCAGATTGATGCTTGAAGAAAGGATCGATAAAAGTCCCTAAGTAGTATGAGAGTCCAATGAACACGAGAGAAGCAGAGGGAAAGTAACTAGATGAAATCTAGGGAATTTTTATATCGTCCGTGAAAATTGTAAATTATATTTCCCGCCTTGTAGAGGGCGTTCAGGTCGTCCGTCTACATGGATAATTTCAGGGATTAGATTCGCAAGCAATAAAGTTGGCAGATATCCGGTAGTGGTCGTAATCGACCTAAAATATGTCTAGGGTAAGAAGAGGGAGGAAACCTTGAAGGTCCCAGATAATATCACGGGTGAGTTGACAATAAGTCTCCCAGCGCCATTCTTGTTTCCCTACGGCATGTCAGGTTCCATTATCAGCTCGCAGGTATTTTAGTCTCACTACTACGTCGCGTGTTACTAAATTGCAAATATTTGACGGTTAAGCCGCAAGCTAAATTTCAATATTTACACGTGGGATTTGTTTAACTGATGAAAATTACCATTCGCGTAGTCAGATTTGAATTGGAATCAGAGCATACCTTTTTTTACAGCTTAGTATATATACGATTTGAGTAATTTAACATTGAAAGGTATAAATTATAAATATTTATGCTACGTATGCGGTATACTATACAAGAAATACATACAGAGCGTTAAGAAAAAGCAGTACGTACGTCACTCTTGAGTCACAATAGAAAATGAGGTAACTGTATCGAAGTAAAATTGATATTTTTATTTGCAGCTGTTATTGTTCCCACGTGAGAAAAGCTCGTTACGCTTTTGAAAGGTAGAAACGACCAACGGGAGAAAGCTTAGCCCGTCGGTGGAGTGGTACGATTCAATTTTCTGTGAAAACGCGTAATCGACAGTAAATTGCCCGTTGGCCTTTTGTTTACCCAAAGAGGAAAGCCAACTTCCACTGTTTCCTTTTACTTCGATTCCCAAGTCGTGCTGTATGGTTTCCACGTACTTTTCTCGATGTTGTACAAGGCTCGACTCTGGTTCTAAAATGGTTTCCTTGCTTCTATTCCTTCTGACAAGTCGAAGGCGACTGTGTCGCCCCATGAAAATCATGACATCGGTCAGTGTTGTAATTCTGACTGGTGGCAGGTGGCGCCACTGAGGATCTTCTTTAGCATAGGATCCATGTCAGAGTGAATTTGTCAGTTTGTAAAGGTGAAGCACGAAGATACGAAATAATTTTTTATCGTTTACGGAGTGCCGGTTTGGCACATCCGCAACACACAATAGACCACTATATTAAAAACGGTAAAATTTTGAGTAATGAAAAAAGCTTCCTTGTCAGAGGGTATTTTATAGAAAAAAATGTCTCTAGCAGCTTCCTAGTTGATGGTTCAAGGTACCAAGGGTGTGTAACTTGATAGGGAGGTTAAGGCGAAAATTCGTCAAATGCGATACACACAGAGGGTGAGCCTTAAAGGATATTGAAGTTGGTCGACTTTGATGGATAACCCAATAATTTTACTTGGGTTGATAACGTTCCGGAGTCTTCTGGAGTTAATACGAGATCAAGCCGAATTCGCGGAAATTCGATCCTACAATGAAAAATGCCGGTAAGTCTCGCTCACATTAATTACCGGCAGTCTTTAGGGTGGGTGAGTTAGCCCTTTAGCTGAGCTCGACTTTTTCGATTTTTCAAACGGTTTTACGCTTACCGAAACAGGAAAATTAAGTCATTAGTTGCGCTTGGTTGAATCGTTCACGGCCGAGGTCGTTTCGAGGATTTAAAGACATCCAAGTCGTATTGTATCCCGTCTAGATACGAAGTCCATCTGCTTTGTTATCTATTATAAGAAAAGTGCCAAGTTTAGGATATCTTTTAGCTTCGCGTTTCTCAGTTTTACGAATGATCCTCCAGTTTCATCCATTTCATGAAATGGTACCTATCAACCACGGTAGTAAATTTCAATTGTTAAAGTGGCTGAGACGGTAATGAAAGCATAATCTGAAGTTTCCAGGAGGCACTGTGCACCGGAGTAAAGGTAGTACGTATACCTATCGAGTTAGTACCGGATGAGCCAAAGCTGGTGCAGATTCAGCCCTAGGAGGAAGTTAAAGCCGAGGGAAGCAACACCGTGGTAACCCATTCACCAATTGGCACACGCTGCGAATTAATTAGACGGCGTATATAGCAAGGATCCTCGAGAGGAATCAAGGGACCCTTGTCGAGCAGACATTCACGACCTCATGCAGAGAGGAGCCGAGGACCTGGAGGACCGGAAATGGAAAGCCCTAGGAAAATGGTTTTACTGTCCCATGAAAACCCACGCTCTCAAGCCCATCCCAAGACATTAGCGACGATCCCATTATTCCTGCTAACGTGTGCAACCCCTAAGAAAAAAAAGGGTAAGAAAAGAAAAGTCAGAAGAAAATATAAAAAGAAACATGAAAGACTATCCTAAGCGATTTTTAGATTTTTAAAATCTTTCACGAATCTGAACCTAATCCTGAATCGTCTTTACAGTCCCTACGCGTTAATGGCAGCTACCCTAACCTATAAGGATTTAGAGAAGTCACGAATTAATTTGCCTGTACCTACTTGGTGAATTTTTCCCAGGAGGAATCAAGAAGTTGTCAAGAAGACAGACGCACGGGAATCCCATGGAGGTTATTCTAATGGCGCAAAATGGAACCAGGAGGATTTTGTTTTAAGGTTAATTCTTATGGCACGGTATATACTTGCTGGTTACTTATGTATATACAGAGGGTGCTAATCAAATCAATATCTCCTTTCAGACGAATTCGACGTGATCACCTAATCGGCTTTTCCTTGACACTGCCTTTACTACGAGAGTCAATAAGACTCCATGGGGAAAAAAATTACGAGGACTGAGTGCGAGGATAAAAACGGAGAGGATTTCAAATGAGACACTCTCTACAGCCATGGCGGGAAATTTAAAATTTATAAGAGAGGCCATAAAGTGCGAGGACCTTATGTGATGGTTATATGCATAATACTTTTAGTATCTGAAGTTATTCTTATATATTGCCATATGCACTTTACCCTTGAGAGGTTACGTATTTATGTATATTCCTATATACAGTACCTATTAACGCCAAGAAAAGTACTGTTTACAATATTACCGTTTCTTTGCATATATTGTATATCAATATTTTACGTGATTAGAATTTATTTTTTTTTAATCAATTCATTAAAATTATGTAGATTTATATACACGGTTGTTCAGGACTATTGAACCACCTGAATTTAGTTCTATCTTGGGAGTTAATAGAAATAAAATGGACAGAACCATTTTCAGGTAGTCCAATAGTCTTGAATAACCGTCTAGAATATATCAGGTACTAGCACAAGGTCGTACGTTACATAATAAATCCTTATCTGAAAATAGGTTAAGATTTCTAGCTGATATACGTTTTATGTGTACATTGACCCAATCAATTTCCACGTGGATCAACGTAAAGAGCATAAAAGTGTCAGGGTGCTCGGTAGGATCTGGTCTAGCTTAAAGTACCTTGTCTTCTATAAAGTGGATATATCCTCTGCACAAAGGAAATTCATCCACCCTTTATTTTATCTCGCTCGCACTATACATTCCTTATGTGTATCTCCAAGGATCTTATCCTCTTTCTCACTCCCTCCGCGTCTTACGCTACGTGGAAAAATAGTAAAAGTCTAAATTCATTCCACGGTCCACGTGCACCTCGTAAATTCTTACAATTTCACAGCAGCGGCTACGCGTGCTGAGAAAAGACCGCACATTTTTTCCTCTTGGTCGCTGAGGATATATTAGGCACCGACCGTATAACAGGAAGATGCTGAATATTGCTCCAACGTATTCTGTAACAAACAAAGTGCCGCTGAGAGTTTAGAATACTTAGACTGAAGGAGAAAAAAAAAAGATAATTAATGCACAAGCCACGAAGGGTAATATTAATCCGAATCCACATAAGAATGCCATAATATTTGATCTGCAGTCACGGATGTTTACTAAGACTTTTTCTTGGATACGTTACCACGCGATCACGGCCCTGAGAAAAGACCATAGCCTTTTTTTAGGTTAGGTACAACCGGGACCCGTATTCCCAAACTTATTCGTTCCTTTATTTGATTTTCATATGGTTCACGAGTCGGGACTAACCTTTATAAATATGCGGGAAGGTCCCCAGGGTCCTAATTTAATTGTCTGCAACGTAAGGATAAGATTTTGACGAGTAGCCATGTTGAATTTGAAAATACCGGAGAAAACTACTTCCGTTGAAAGTAGTAGCCACTCGTGGTTTACGGTAAAACACGAGTACTACCAGTTATAGGTGCTTTGACACGGTGCACTATGTACAAGCGATAAACACTGTTTACCGAACGCTGCAAGGGATAGAATGTAACCACAAAATATCAAAGTGCAGTATGCAGCGGCGACTGGCGTGAGCTGCTCGAACTAATGGGAAATTGTGGCCGTCGACCAACGGCCCAGTTTTCTTTCCCTGGCTTTGCTCCATTATACCAGAGCTTTTTCTAAAATGAAACTACCTTTTTTTTTGTCCTTTTCAGTTATTTTTTTTCAATAGCTCTCCCGCTACGTACTCCTTTAACGCTGAATCGACTCGCCTGCAAACATTACTCACGCAATGTCGATTTCTATTGAACGATACACCTACTTGTATCTAAACGACAGTCCAGCTTGTGTACGTAGTTGGATGGGATAATCTTCCAGTACAGACGGTAGGAATCGCATCTTTTACAGCGGCGAACCGTAATCCGAAGTTTATAAGCAAGGAAACTTTTTATATTCGAACCAACGAGTCCGTTCGTATCGCAAACTTCGAAAGATACTCTTTGACTACCACTTTTCAGGTCCCATAAATATCCTCCACGTGTGATTCCAGCTCGTGAGGACGAGCCCTAAGGACTGAGGTATGTGTGAAATAAATATAAATCAACACCGTGTACTGTCCTTATTTATTTATTCTTTGGATCCTTCAGGGAATCGTGATAGTCCAATCGACAGAAACGGAAACTCTGGGCGCGGAAGAATTTCGCAAATTAAAGCGACAGCTTGAAAATTTTCAAAGAGACATAACAGGAGTCGGGAAAATAGATTCCGAAGGTCCTTTTATGCATATGCAACGCGGCATGTTGCAGCGTTTATACATGCGCAGCTGCACCTGCAACGGCTGTACTCAGAGACAGCGATCCTTGTTCTTCGGAGGCAGTGAGAGCACTTTCAAAAGTAAAATTAACATCTGTACACTCGGGGAAATATGGAGACCTAAAGATAGGAGCCACTTGTACTGTGAATGCGTTTGAAAAAGTCTGATGGTTGGTATGAGATAGACGGAAAGACTGAAGAGAGAGAGAAAAAGTAAAGACAAAAATAAAGAAAACTAGAAGCACGTATGTGCTATATAGAGATCAACAGAGGGCATAGACGAAACATGGAACCGGAAGTCGAGCCTAGAGCGAAGTGGTACCAAAAAATGAAGAATAAAAGAATTCTACCTACTAGGCATTCAAAGTTTTTCGGGTCGAGAGCTGCCCGAGCCGCAGAAACATTTTTATTTCTCCGTTGCGGCCGATGAGTTTTCAAAAGAAAAAAAATATTAGCTACGCTGTTACTCTGGATATTCGCCCAAACGAAACACCTTGCGTTAACTAATTACTAAGAAGAAAAACACGACGTATACGTATCTTAAAATTAATGTTTGATAATAAGTATTTCTTATCATTTCACACGGTGGATATTAATAATAAAGACAGGTAATTAACTTCGCGTAGAGGACTCAGACAGACTAGATCAGACAGTCGTAAAAAAATTATAAGAATATAGATATATACGTCGTGACAATTTAATGGGAAAATTTGATGAAGAAAAAACGCACGAGAACCGTACAGACGGTTTCGATACTACTCGAGTGAAATAATTCACGTAGACAGTAAATTTCTGAATATAAATTCATGCGATTTTAACCTAAGTGCACATACATCCAAAATATCCAGATATAAATCTCACTGTAAAGAAGAGGGTGCCCATTAATTTTCAGCTTGACCCACATTTTTTTTCACTAATGAGAGATTACTTATTCGTGCTTCTGATAATATCCGGATTATGCTCCATGGCTGTTCTAATTAAAAGTTCCATAATTATACCTAATTGCTTATACACTTTCTATACGTATTCAGTTTCCAGTTTGAATTTTTTCCATCGCGAACTTCCATATGCTGGCATTGACAAGGCCCCGTTTTAACAACTCTTCTAACTTCCTTTTCAGCCCATCTATTTCCCCTAGTATTTCGTGGCGCAAGTAACAAAAAGTACAATGAAGCTTTTCTTGACACTGGAAAGAAAAAGCTAATTTACGACTGTGCTTTCTCGTAAAAGCTCCGGCACTGTTTTTTTTTTTTTTTATTATGAACTTAACAAGGCGGTACCTGTTTGCCAATGTCGTAAACGTCTCGCCTACGGGCCTAATGAAATGGCATAACAATTATACTGCGTCCAGCAAACGGTGGGTGCTCAGTCACACATTGCGAATTGCCTTCGGAACTCCTCAGCAGATCATCCACCTGAAACGGGTCGTTAGGTTTAATGCACGTTCACCTAGACCGTTCTAACCTCTAAAACAGATAAGTTAGGGTTGAGGTATCTACAGTATTTTATGGGACCTAAATTTCGGACCCCTGTAAATATACGAACATAGATTTTATGTGTATAAATATAATATCGATTAAATGAGAAACTAGAGATCGTCTGGATAGTACCCTTGGCTATCTTAATGAAGCCATTAAATTTCACGTGTATCCGAACGGCCCTATCTTCTACAGGTCTATCCCACGGTGTCCCAAGGAATCCAGAATTCATCCAACCCTTAGTCAAGGGCGACCCCTCTGTATGCACTTGGTGGATGGTATCCATACCACAGCTTTCAAAGACTTAAGGGAGGATAATCCAGTGCTTTGTATGCATTGCTGCGATTGTGTCCTTCGCCTTAGAGGGGTTGTGTATTTTTTTTTCGGGACCGGATCAAGAGCTCCCCCGGAGATACCATCAACTAAAGATCACTGTAATTTTTTATCCCCATGGTCCAGTAACGTAAGTAAAAAATTTCCATCCTCGCAGTAAATATCATATATACCTGATAACAAAAAAAAGGATTACAAGGGTGACCAATCATACACACTGATGAAAATGAATTATTTCAGTTTTACAGTTTAAATTTCCCGCCAATCGAATGTACCCCACTAAACGCCAGAGAGACCAAAATGGTCGGCATACATGCTAGCCAAAGTCAACGTTAATTCTTCCATCACACTGTCGAGCAGTTTAATCAGATTTTGCATCCTGAAACGAGTGCATTTCCTTTTATCCGTGCATAGAAGCCATCGCATATCAATGGATTGCTACAGGCTATGAACTTTTTTTTTTAATTTCAGTCCTTTTATTGTACTACACACTGTTCCGTATTTATGGTCCATTAGTACCTACGCCGACGAAATTTTTTTGTCAATCCCCATTTATCAGTGTCACCAATTTGTATACCTTTCGCGCGTAGGCATGAACGTAGTTGGATATATGGTATATGCACATCTGTATCGCTATATCTGATATATATATACACATTATATATATAACATAAATAAGCAACATGCGGGCATCGCCATAACATAACCAAAAACACAATTCGTTTGGTAAAGCCAAACCCGGCGTGGAGCGATTTACCAGCGTACAATGTGTGTAGCTCGTACATTCTCCCCAGGTTTATTTACCGCCAAACGTGAAATATATCGTTGACCCAATTTGCGAAATAGCATTTTGCATGTCGGTATGTTTCTCTGGCTTTTATTCTCATACCCATGGAGCCTAGAGTAGAGGAGGACGAACGCTTAATGCTAACGGGACAAAATTGTGGTCGACGAAACTTGACTTAGATCGGGTTCTAAATTTCACCACAAGCGTCGCTGTAAACTTTAAAGACTGGCGTGAAGTAACCGTTTGGTGATAGAGTGAAGTGACGTACATTCGATCGTAGAAAATCCCTGCTTACGCTGCAGTTTCAAGTGATCGCTGTCTCTTTTTATTCTCAGTCCGTCTCTCTCGTAGTCGCTAACGTCGCCGCGCCTCTATCGGCTTCAGTCGAAACAAGTGGAGCATGATTCGTAGACCATTTACATAGCATTACGTTCGTCCTCCTCTACTCTAGGCTCCATGCTCATACCTGTCACTGTCTTCCAGTAGGAGGACATTTGGAAGCACGGAACGCGGTTGAAAACTTTCGAAGCAAAGACGCAGGGAATGCGTGGAACTGGACTGCTTATCCTTGATCGACTGTCGGTAAGTCTGAAAATTTAAAAAAGAGCGTAGAGACGGAAGTTCCTGATTCCTGTGGCTGCTGACGTTGCTCGAGATCGCCCTTGATGGAAACGAAAATCGCGACCTCGTGGGAACGTGAGAATACGCGTGGCATGGCTGAGTTGGATGTGTTACGTGGGGAAGAGGGTTGGAAGGGGAAGTTTTAATTCACGTGAAATTGTCCAACGTAGACAGCCAGTCCGAAGGTTTAATTAAAACAGAAACGAGGAGTGGGTTTTTGATAATGAGAAATACTTCCGGAGGCGCGTTTGGTGAGTTTACATTGAGGGTTAAACATTGTGTATTTTTAGTATTGGCAAACTTCCGTTATTTTAAATATAATGACGCAATTGATTATACCATTAATCATGGATTTTAGGGGGATTGGGATCCTTTGCGTAGTTTGCTGTATGCGTGATTCTCAATCATGTCTGTTTTGCATCGGACGTATGTGCTGTGTATGGTATGAACGATACACCGTACCCTTCTAATTACAAGGTTCGAATGTCAATTACAAATCAGACACTAGCGATCGATAATAATTTGATAATAATAGGGCGCAGTCCGTAAACTCTATTGGAGATTTTATTACTCCCTAGTCCCTAATGACGATCCACTTCTTTCTCCTCTTAATTGCTACCCCACTGTGTATTCCGTATTCTCTTAACGAACGATAAAGATAAACCCTGTACCAAAGCTAGATTCATCCCTCGTGTTCCAATAGTAACATCTTTCAATTTAATATGAGAATCAGGTTTAATTGGATCTACTGAACTGCCCGTGCCAACAGTGTCTGGTTAATAAGCCAATACAATTCCAGGCATTCAAATACTTGTAGTAACAAACCAAAATACTGTTGTAAATTAATATGCTAAATAAGCTGGTAATTATATTCCATTACTGTGTAAAAAGTCTCAGGTGCTTTTACAAAGGAAATACATTTGATTATAACTTAAGACTATCGCAGATTATATCTAGAATTTATATATAAAATGTAACCACGTTGGATTATTGTAAATTAAAATTGTTTTTTCGGAAGATTTCATGGGTCTGTTTCATTTTTATGTAGTTTCCTAATTTTCCTGTATATATTCGGAAGTTACGGTAAACCAGTTTCCCAAGCTTTTTCCAAAATTGCGCTATACTCGTTTGTAGAATTTACGAGGTCACATACAGGGAATCATTTTTCAGAGAATAGGGGAGTGGTCAGGTTTTGAGTGAGATTTCATCATCGGCCGACATGAAAGGAAACGAAGTTTGAAGAGGTTGATGAAGGGTAGTAGAGTCGATAAGGAAGGAGGTAAGCATTGTGTCAAGGAAGACAAAAGGAGCTCGAATTCACGTTATACTAGGTTAATACGTCACATCCTGTAACTATGGGCTGTAGATGACATCGTTAACGTAGTAATCGTTCCGTTGGAAACTAGTCGATATAATGAAAGCCATATAATTATAATGTTTTAATGATTTCTCCAATTAAGGATTCGAACCCTAGTGTAATCGGCTTTTGTTTTTCCGCACTTTTTTTCATCGTCGTTTCTGCTCTCTTTTCCTATTGGAAATAGAGATGGGAGTCGGGGTTGATTAGTTCCTGTAAAACTTCCATCGATGAATCTTGCCAGATAATTGTTTTTTCTGCTCACGATGAAACGCTCCTCGTAAGCTTTTCATAAAAACGTTGTCTTTCTAGGCCATGTTGAATTTCATGTTTATCGATTTTACTAACGCGACCTCCGTGCAGATAGGTACTTATAAAGTTGATTCAGGATGTAAAAGGTATTTCTGGAACAGAATAAACGAACAGGAACAAAGTAACAAGAAGGAAATGATGACGGTAAAATTTCGTTATTGTTTTTTGTGGTTTATTACATATAGCGCTCAGAAAGAAATTTGGATATTCCGTATGTTGGTTTTACGGCAGGTCGAGCCTTGATTCAATTTAGGTTAGGTATACAGAAAGAAGTTAATAAGGTTCACGATGGTGACCTTTATGACAGAAAATTGTATACATATTGAATCTTTTAGGGGATGAAGATTAAAATGGAAGATCCTGTATGAAACCGAATATCCGTTTGAATTCCATTGTTAAAATTTTGCTTATACATGTCGTAAGGGCCTATAAGAATAAAAAATCTAGTGAATCCCGAAGGTAGAGATTGAGGAGGAGACTGTCTGGCCGAAGGGATGTTGTTTTGAATATTTTTCTGATTTATCTTGCTCCTGGTAAAAATCCCTTGATCCCATGAACGCAAGAAGCAACGTTATATGGAATATGGAATATTAAAGGCAGTGGTCTAGACCTGTACTCCTCAGCTTGAAAAGTATTATTGTTAACGATACCTGTCGTGGGTCGTAGAAATATGATGGAAATAATCGTGAGCTGTTATAAGGGAGACGAAGGAAAACTCTATTAGAGTATCGACTTCCGTCTTCGACAAAAAAAATGCCAGCCAGGCCTGAATACCTATAAACAGAAGATAATTATTAGTGAAGCTTTTGGGCGCCAGGCCACTTACTCCGGGATTGCATCACATTGAAGTAGCTCTCCAAGAACTAACTTTCCTCTATTACATGAAGATCCACCCTAATACCATAGAGAACCCCATAAAGAGACGGATTCGAATATCCATTACGGGTCTTTAGGAAGTTTTAACGTCAATTCATTAGATGACTATATATTATATAAAGTAAAAGAATCCTAACGGTAGCTTTTTCCAGATAAAATACAGACAGATTCCCTCTATATTTGTATGGCTACATCCCTTTTTGTGGAGATCTGAAAAAAAGAAGTATCATTTAACAAAAGAAAATGAAGTAGAAACCATCTGTATAGTTGAATACTCCCATAGAGCAGGAACGTTCAAATTAATTCCCATTGAAAATTGTCTCTGCCGAACCAGCCCGGCTAACCAACACGCGCTAGAATTCAGCCAGAAGATTAATGGCGTAGCGGTTGAAGCGTTGCGTGAATGCAGAGTATGGACGTTGCCGAGCCAGTACAAAAACAAATTTGCGTACAATACCTAGCCCGCTTGCTGTGTAGTCGTTTACAGTAGCGACGTCCATGAAAGCCCTTTGATAAGCTCCATCCAGGTCTTTCTACACAAGGGGAGGGTGAAGCGTCGCCTGATGCCTAACGGGCGTCTCGTGTCGTCAACGACGCACACAAGAACTTGCTTTTCCTATTGGAAGCTGAAGTTGTAGGAAAGTTGTCGAGAGTTGCCAAGCAGTTAAGTTTGCGGTTCCCATTCGAATCCAGTCTAAGGAGGTTTAACGATTCAAGTAGGTCAGTATTAGCCAGTTGGTGTAAGCTGCTGCCACTTAACTATTTATTTGGGGGTAAAGTTTCCTGGAGAACACAACAGACAATGGACATTATTATACTTAATCTTTTAGAGAACCTGTGAAGACTTTGGATACGATTAGGTGAAAACTTTGAAGCATTGTCTTTTATGGCTACGCCAATCCAACCTTACCTCAGGCATTCTGACGTATCCTTTTAAAGAAACCTTTTCTGATCCTTGGTTTGGGTCTTTACTTGCCAGTAAAGCTTTTTTAAAATTCTCTTCGAATATTAGGTGAGCATTAGTTTTTTTGAGGGTCTTCATAAAAATAAGAACTTGCAGAAGAAGGTTTGGAAGGTTTTCGCACTCGTGCTGTGGAAACTCGTTTTAACGAGACTCTTTAATCCAGCAGATTTAACGAGGTGGCCTCGTTTCTTGACTCATCCATAGTTATCGGGGATGATTACGTGTTATTTCCATCGAGCTGTAAAATAAATTTTATCTAGACAAGAGCAAACATTGTAAATCGGGCATGAAGCTGAGCGGTATACCTTGGCGTATATCTATCTATGTCCTTTTAATACCAGGACCTATCAGATACGGCTTTTTCCAGTAAACATGTGGAAAAAATAAAGCCGCCTTCGCAAAAGCCTGGATTATATTGCCCTTAGTTCCAAAGCCGTAGAGACACGACGTTGAGAAACATTTTCTTTAAGGTTGCCAGAATCGATTTTCATATAAAGAATACATAGAGGGATATATTCTTAGAAACAGAATGTGCCTCTATAAATTACACTACCTGTAGGTTATAGATATTGATCGTTTTAAGACTTCCTTTGAAAAAAGAAAAACGATTTGTGCCATCTGGTTTCAAGTGACAATAAACTTTTAGCGAATCAAGTTAATAATTCCATTATTCTTATTAAAACTTGATAACACAGCTGCAGGAAATGCGGAGGTAGCCGGAGGAATGAAAGATGAATGAGTCATTTGGTGTATGAAATGACGAAAGGATCGAGACTGAAGTTCCAGTTAACCTGTGGCGTGTGTCTTGTTAGATAATCCTTGTTTGGTAACAAACTCGAAGCTGCCGTACCGAGTAATCCGATGGCTATAAGAAAGTTTTCCAGTTACGGCTTTTCAATAAATAATTTCCGAGCACGGTAGCAACTTAATAATTCTGTGGAAATTAAGGCAAGTTCTTCGAATATTTCAGGAAAGCAAACTGCCAGCATCCGGTCATCCAGTTAGCTTGCATCAAATGCACTCTCTGAAGAATTCATCCTATATTCTACATCAGCGTGCACTTTCGTCTTCTTCGTTTGCATGGAGATTCAATTAATTGCTTCTCGTACAGAGAATTTCTCTTTGCTTTTACCACGCGACGAAGTCAGGATGTGTGTATAAGAATGTTCTGAAATAAAATTCACCAGTCGATGATTTTTAGTAAAAAAAATTGTCATAACTTATTCTCTAGACAAACAAATTTGCTTATGAAATAACAAAGAGTCGTATTTGTTAATTGAAACAAAATTATTGAGTAATTCTTATATTCCACTCATTGGCAAATCTCTGGAATTAACAAAATAATGATCCACAGCTTGAGCTCCACGACTCGGTCCAAAAGAAGGTTGGATCAGTGGGGAAGATAGTAAAGGGGATCCTCCTCATCCTCTTTCACCTCTTCCTTCTCTTTGACAAAACGGAAATCGGATTCCTGTAGATCAAAGAGTTCATCGCTCATCCATGCCATTTCCACGAGTGAACTTTCATTCCTTCCTTCCTAGTAGTAAAGGCACTCCAATATTTTAGCAAAGTCCTTCAGGCACTTTTGAAGCATCCGTAATGTCCTTGAGTTGTTAGAGGTTTAACTTCGTGAGTCCTGAGGGAAGACAAGGAGTAAGTATCGGCAAGCACTCATTGATTCGTAAGGTTTTAAGGTTGCAGGAAGATCTCTGTCTTTCTATACCATCAGACCCTCAAGCGGAAGCCAGTCGAACCCTTGGGGCTACTCGCACTCATGGACGCTGCCTACGCAGAGTCCTGAATCCCGACATATCTTTCCCGAATACGGAACATATTGCTCCCGTGGGAGGTTCAGCAGTCCCGGCACGAGATCTACGAGGTTGATTACCTCCTCTATCCCTTGCACAGAGCAGCACCTTCCGCCACTACCAATACCCATACCGTGTTACCCTCTTCTTCCTTTAGGTCGACCCTGACAATCATCCCAGGAACGACCTCACACACACCCTCTTTGATCTTCCTATTTGCTATGTAACTGAACTTAAGCGTTCCATCACACGTAGAACCACCTTTCATACCCTTGTACAAATTTAGGGGAGGCTTCAGACGTTTCCTGCTGACATCGATTGTACCTGTACACGGTAACAGGATCTGAAAAAAATAATTTTTTTAGAAAACTATCTACAAGATCAATTTCTGATAAAATTATCCTTTTTCAACCCCACCATCCACCAGGTTACTCTCCTGGTTAAATGGCATCATTTCCTGCATATCAACGTATACCTACCTTAGTACATAGCAGCATACTGTCTATGTATACGAATTCAATCGTGCTTCCAGGAAAGATGCTGACTCGGGGATCGTTCAGTCTCCTTGTTTGTAGCAGCGGTCAAGTTTTTCCATATCCACCTCATATCCCCATACGCGAGGAATTGCCAAGGGAATCAGAAGGAATATTGGGTCACACGGCTGCACTTTATTTCCTCGTCTATTTCGGTAGCGACGGTATATACTGTGTTGTCTCTTACCCTTGTAATAATTGTATCGTGAATACAGGCCAGGGCCGTATACATTTTCTCCAGGAACCCTCAGCTAAAACAAAAGAGACCTTTTTGGTAATTGGCCCAGTAACGAGGGTGGATCAACTCATGAATCGTTTTGATAATTCACAAGAATATCAGTAAAATTCGATCGAAGGAGCGATAACGATTTGAAAATATTTTTCATAAATTCATATCAGGTAAGTTATTTACTTTACTTAGGAGTACTACGGCGTTTATCGGAGAAAGAAATTTTTCTATGGATCTTTACCTCTGTATGTATGTACATATAGCTGAGAAAATTTTCTCAGGCAAATGCATTCCGTATGACTACCCACTGTGAGAATCTCGGAAATGCAGTTTGGATAACTGTTATCGGTAAAACGGTTGGTACGTGCTCGAGGCATCGATTTCATTTTGAATTCCCAAGACGGGATTAAGATTAACCCCAAAATGCAAGATAGAAGAATATCTCCGTTGTAAATATTGGGATCGCTAGAGGCCAGAGGGTCGTGGGCATAGCGGGAGAATTTGAAGTGTTAGAATTTTCGTGCGCTTCAACTTTTGCTCTGTAGGGTGACCCAAAGTGGAGGATGGGTAACGTCTACGAGACACGACATGAGAACTTTGAAGATTTTTACAGTGCTCGAGAGCGAACTTCGCGGAACTAAATATAAGGGCGCCAACCCTCGTTTCGCCCAGGGCGACGAAAGTAATTTTCGGCGAGGCAGAAAAGTGCATTTTCGCACGAGGGCTGCCAACTTTATGAATTTTAGATCGAGACAGACTTGAGCGTAGGTTAAGTAGCTCGATACTTAAGAGAGGTCTCGCAGGTCTCGTTTAGCTCGTTGATTGGCCCCGCTGTCAAGTGTTGAGGTTGTAATTCCCACGACGAGACGCCATTCAAATATTCATTCTAAGCTCGCCTGAGAGCTGAGCCTACGGGGATGAGTTCGCAGCACACGATCCAAGGAAGACTCGGTAATATTATTCTTCTGGTATCCGTAACAGCGACTGCGGCGACCTCTTGCCTAGGCAGCGATAATAATTACAGAGCCTGCTGAGTTATAATAAGGTAACGACCTCGTAAAGTTTTATCGGCCGCCTTTTTATTGCTGCGTATATGAGAGGAGCGTGACAGGGAATCAAACTGTAAAATTTATGCGGCCCCATAAGAATATTATCACGTTCCCATGAGCGAAGGTGAATGTTTTAGAGAAACGAGAGGAGAGACCCTGCCATGTCTCATCTCTATGAAATACTCACCCTTTGACTTGAGCAGGGACTCGGAAGGGCTGGTGCAATCTCAAGTAATATCAGTGACACCTAAAAACCCAAGATGCTGTTACAAATTTGTATAATTTTGAAAGTAACGTTTCTAAGAGCCTCGGTACGACCAATCTTCATTTGGAGAGACTTACCGAGCCACCCTGTATAATTAAGGTGTCCAAGGCCGTCGAAAATCACCTCCTTTCCCTCAGAGACTCCAGAGCTACAAACGGATTATGGGAAATAGCCACGAGCCACGTCATCTCCCCATCTTAAAGAGAGCTGAACTTGTCTGGCACGTGCTTGCGAACACGCCCTCTCACGCATTTCTTTTATCCACGTAAATCATCCCTTCACCAGCCAAAACCTGCTGGGCATTACGCTTACCCATTAAACTCGATGCGTGCCAACCCCATAAAACGTGTTATTCTGTTTCCACGTGAAAAAATGATTCTAATATAGAATCTCTTGCAAAGGGTAGATCCATAGGTATGAGGTATGAACCTGCCATATGCATACATATATATACATATGTATAACCGACCCTTCTATGACTATATACAGGCCGTACAATACATACTCACCCCAAGAGGATAACCAGCCGAGCCATAGAAGCATCCACCACTGGTAGCGAGGTTAGGTTAGGTATGGCTAGCTTTTGTACCAATAAATCATATTCGCAAATGAACCTGGTGCAAGCATCCCTTAAATATAATTCCATCCAGGATATTCAAATGTCTTCGCTGTAGCAGTCGTATATTATTCCAACTGTCCTGTAAAAAAAAAAGGGATCCAATGAATTTATCAAGCATTACGTAACAGAGGGAATGACGTTAGTAGGGTTGGCAGTAAGGGTGACCCATTTGATAATGACAAAAACATCACCTGAATAGGCAGGGGATTTTAAATATATCTATAGGTATGCTTGTACCCAAATAATGTCAACATTTGTCACAAGCTGCTAAAAAGCCACTAATTCGCAAACAAACAAAAAAAACTGTCCAAGCAAAGTGGCTGAGTTCTTGCAGGCAAAACTGTTTCGGCAATTATCCACTTCACGGTCTCCACCCTAGTCCGTTACTCACCCCTTGGGAATTACTAGAATCAACGTTACGTAATTGTAGAAACCAGAGATAGATAGTCTAGGGTGGCGGATAGTCGCGTGATTAGAAACTAAGGAGAATGCATAGGGTGTTGTAGGGTTGACGAACAATTTCGTAAAGCCATGGTTACACGTCAGGTTACATTAGGGTGACCAGGATACGCCCCTATTAAACTGACAAATTGATATATGGCGCCAGGCACGCAATCTTTTCACCCCTTGACGAACGTCATGCTCATGGCAGATGATAAACGTTATTTAATACCATACAGGTAAATAAAAGTCAAAAGACATCTCGTATTTTCCCTTTCGAGCCCCATGAGAAACATAAAATCTTCCAATAAACAGACGCAGTCGATATCAACAATCGGTTTTTTCTCTTCCTGAGGGAGAGGGGTGCGATAGGAGTCAGTGAGATTCGATTTGCGATAGATGACCTTATCGCTGTTCTTCTTTTTTTTCTGTTCTATTCTTCCCTCTCTTTTTTCTCCCTCACCACACAGAATGTAATGTATCCTAATAGGAAAGCATCACGATACGTAAGGGTAGATTGTCGCCTACGGCTCTAACCTGAAACGGAAACCAAATACGATTTTTAACATCCGATAACATGCAGATTTTACCTTGATTGAGAATTGTTGAAATTCTCTTAAATATCGTTCATAAATATTTTTTTTCTCTTGATAAGACTGCTTACTGTATTTTATACATGAGGATGTATAATGTGCATGTGCTTGACTGTACAGAAATTTCATAGCTCCATGGATGCTGCTACATGGATGCGTATCAGGTGGTTGGCTATTGCATCGACAAGGAACCGCATAATTACTTGTACATCAGGGTGGATATTCACTTGAGAATATTAGCAGTGAGGTTGTCTCCTATAGGTGTACAGGTTCATTCAAAAGTTGATAATATTCTGAAAGCAGAGTTGACGTGGTTTGAGAAATATATAATAAAAAATTTATCAGAGTGGTAATGGCAGCTTGTCTAATAGGACTCTTTTTAGGACGCCCGTGATATAGGTGCAATTATCAGGAGCGATTGTGAGTTTACTTGGGTAAGCAATTTTTCCTACCATTAAATTTCTCCATCGACGCGATCCATTATTTCTTGAGTGCTGCCTTCTCATGTCGTTAATTACAATTCGGTATGGAGAAGTGCTGATGGGAAGAAGGGGGTTGAATGCCACGAAGTTTTTACCATGGAAAAATAGAGGGTGCTGAAGCCTCGAGGTACTTTAACGCAGATTAGAATACTGGCTAATTCTTGAAGTTTTCAAATCTCATGAGATTTTCGAGTTTTATGCGCAGTCACAGACGGCCAACGGGCGTAGCGAAGCTTTTATTTCTTTGGGGCGACTGAAAATTTCTGCATTTACACCCTCGACCCTCGGGGTACGGAAGCGGTATTGCCCGAGGAACAGAAAGGAATTTTCTCGTTGGAAAATTTCTCGTAACCAATCTCCGTCAATTGGAATTTCATTTCAGCACCTTTCGCAATTTTCCGCCAGCTGGGTCGATAACCAAAATTGCAACAACCCCTGTCTGAAAAAAGCAAAGGAGGAATATCAATAGCATATGACGTACATGAAGACGAAAAAAAGTATCAGATATAAAAATTAAATTGTTTTCGCGACGTTTTCTGAAAATGCAAAACTTTCAGTGATCTTGAGACAAGAAAAAACAGAATGGAAGAAAAAACGCACAAGAATACACGGCCTTCGAGAATCTGCATTTTTCATTTTTTCAAAAACCCGTGGTACAGTCACCAAAAATAACAATCCTCAACTAAATATCATACCTAAATATTACCAATAATCAATTTCGATATAACCTCAAAATTTGACAATTTAAGACAGTAGCAAACCCCATAGTACCAGATAGAGAATTTTTGAATGTATTTTTAAAAACTCCAAAAAGTATACGCACATAAGATACAAAGCTAAAAAGGCAGAAATTCTCGAAAAATTTTTAGAATGATTGTACAGGGTGGCAACGGTAGCACCAGAGTGTACAGAAGCGTAAGAAATCAACAACGTCCAATTCAATGCTCAGGAGCGTGCACAGAAATAAGAGAGACAAAATATAACGATGACGATGATGATAACGGTGACGGCAACAGCGCAGACGACATTATATACGATCGTGACGAGGTTTTATTTATCCAAGAGGAAACATGGAGACATGCATAGACGCGCTTTCGCAGTGATACTAAGGGGACGAGTACAGAGAAGAGACTGTCAACCCTTGACAATAGGCAGTAGCAGCTGCTCTCAGCGTAAGGCTCCCTCGTCGTAAGGGATGTAACACCCCAGCACTCTACATAAATGTATTTTCATTTAATGATGAGATGTTTTACGAGGGTACGATCTCGTTGTCCCTACTCCAGCAGCCCTACCAACATTGCGGTAACGAGGGGGACGACTCTTCCAGACGACGAATAGTCAGACATATACAGCTCCATCGCAATGCCATTGACTGCAAGGGGTAGCATTGAAAAATGTTTAATTAATTTCCAACTAACCTGTACAGTAAGTACACAGACGGATGATCAGACTCGTCTGGATTTTTGTAAAGCTTCATCCGTCTCCATGGAGATGCACGTACAAATGCATAATGTAATCATCCACCTTGTTGCAAAGCCACATTATTATTTTTATCACTCGCACTCTTAAAACGTAACAACACGACCATTTTAATTACATTCCGTCACGTAACTTCTAAATATCGTATAGAAAATCGCGACTCGTACAACGATTAGCGTGGGTCGCCATTTTTATGTATCAGTCAATAGCATTGCGAATTCCAAAGAGAAAGAAATAAACAACTTACATCAGGGTAGCTTGCTGAATTTAAAGTAGGATCTTCTATTAATACGCTTCTCGGATATTCCTTATGTAAATATACGCCGTATCGAGAGCGTACCATAGCATCCCTATAACGTAGAACAAAAGCGAAACCAAAGGCAAAAGAGGAGAGCAGGAGAATACATATAATGTTCTCATACCAACAGCATTGTCGTTCCTCTAACATATTTCCTTGACGTTTATTCGTAGATCCATTTCACGTCATTTCTGATACGATCTGTACATACGTATATGCATAATATACTTTCGCGTATGATCGTCCCAAAGCGACAGCTGAGATCCCTTCAGTTTGTCGCACTTCCCACGAGATGGCGACTGATTCGCTGCGCCACCCCATGATCTTTATGATATTACACGTAAATTCGGCATTCCCTGTTTCTCTTGGTGTTCTGAATCCAAATCCTCAGAGCAGTGTGTACACAAGTGATATCAGCACCATCGATATTCCAGGTAAGCCATCAAACAAAATGGATTAACTGGCTCGATACATTGTCCATAAGTATTGCCAGAGTTGATTCCTTAGTTCCCAGATGGTGGCATCGATTATTTCTATTTACCTTTGACAAATTTTTTCGATATTCTCCTCATTTCTTCTTCTTTTTTACTTCCAGTAACCTTTTATCTCCTTCGTACGGATGGGTGGAAGAAAAATATCGGACATGAGGAGAAAACTTTCTTTACTTTATATCTACAGCCAGTTTGACTTTTCGTTTCGAATTCGAATAGAGTCTGGGCAAATCCACTTTACCCACAGAGATTCCTCTCTCAATGGCGTCTGGGTCAGTTCTAGGTCTTACGTACTCTACAAGTGTCCATCCACCTTGAGTCGATGTACTTTACCTTGGATAAGTATATGGTATATAGTACAATACAGCAACACGAGCGTGTCCTCTTTCTCTACACTCTGCTACAGTACAAATCTTGTAAAAATACGTACTGTCTTCCAATGTGAAACGAGAATACACGTATTTCCTATACCTATATAGAAGAGCTACTGGAAAAACGTATGCCAAATACATACAGCTTGGAATACGATCGCGATAAACTTGAAGAGCCGAGAAAACTTGACGTTTGTATTAAGCTGGAGACTGTGAAAGAGAAAATATTAAAAGAATTGACTATGCGTATTATATGAAGTAACAATATACATAAACGACAGTGAATATAAGGTGAGTATAATTTTTTTTAAGTAAAAATAAATTCACGGAAGTTATCTTACAATGTTAAACGTACCAGAGTATATATACCAACAGGAAAGAGTTGAGGATTCTTTCGATAGGAAAATTTGAAGTTATTTTCATTATCCAAGTTGTTTCCTTGCTTCTGCTTGTTCTGGCAGCGATCGGTCGGAAGGATATTATATGTATATATGGAAACGATGAAGCATTGAAATATAATTTATCAACATCCACGGATATCGTGGGAATTTGCATATCATCCTAAAGAGAAGCTAGAGTAAGATGGATACATTGGTACGAGCCGTATGGATAAGGTCGAAGCGAGAGAAAAGTAAAAAAAAAAAGAAAGAGAGAAAGAAAAATGAGAGAAATAAAAAGTTATGGGAGCTACCGAAGCTTATCTGGCTGGAGTTCGTGTTACATGTAGAGAACGTGGCTGAGAACAAACATTGTGCTTTGAAAAATTCTCTCTGGCATCGTGGCACGTCTAACGATGGCGGCACATCCTATGCGCCATAGTGAAAGAGCTGCAGAAGATGAGAAAGTGAGTATTCGATTGTGCTCGACGGTCCTGACTGGGTTCAAAGGATATCGGCCTGAATTCCTTATCAATTTATTCAATCATCTAAAATGGTTTCCGCGTATTTTTTTTAGGGCCACATTGGATATTCGGCCTGAAATGCCTTGGCAATAAATCTATTGCTGGGAATAAGGGTGCTGATGCTGTTCTCTTCGCTTTCTCTGACACCCTTCTTCTAACCGAATTTCTCATACTTTCTATTTTCTTATCTTTATCTCTCTTATCTACTTTTTCGCAATCCCTACTGGTACTCTCAGCTTACAAACCTTAAGCAACATTTACGATCAGGGTGAGTGTACCCGAGCTTTGGACAAAAAGAATGTCACGTAAATTCGATTGGAGAAGACCTGTCAAGCCAATGCTTTCAGACTGATTACGACTAAATGTAGTGGGCGTTGCGCTTTGGATCGACCATCGACGTTTCACGAGACTCATGCAAATTTCTTGGATTCTTCCTCTTCTTACTCTCCTTCCGTTTCATGGCTCCTCGAATAATTTTCCAAGGCGCATAAAAAACTTTCATCGAATATCGCACGGACGAGAATCGCCTCATGAAAATAGATAGCTATCGATTTACGGGCAATAAAGATGCGCTATTCTAAATACTGTTGTAAAATGCACAAAAAAAAGAAATAAAGGTATCTAACCTCTATTTCAAAGATGATCGCTAGTTTGTACTTAAAAGACGTGTAGTTCCTTTGAAAATTATTTTTTCAAATTTCTACCTACCTACCATCTTTCTACACCATAAAGGCTATCTCGGTGAATAAACCGAATTGTAAAGTTTCAGGGTTCAGTAATCTCATAGCTGTGAGGAAAACGCGTTATTCGCGTGCGCACAGTTGTCGACGTAAATGCACAAAGAACAAACGACTTGCCGTTCGACCTTAATTGAACAGAACGCGAATACGCAAGTCTGTTGCCCATTAAGGCTGCTTTTATGGAACGTTATAGCTTGTTAGAGGCCACTTTTCATTGTTGATAACGCGATAAAGGGACGAGCGAAGGCAGCATTTCCATAGTGCACTGACGTGAGGTCGTCGGGTCGCTACAATTTTACATGTATTTTCTAGGGAGTTTCTTGCGTGCGATATAGTCCATTTTCTTATACGATCAATGAGAATACGCCTTTTTCTTTTTTTTTACCATTTACCTAACCTTGCATAGACCGTACATATTAAATATATGTAAAATGTATATATAGACTCAATAACTTTACTGACGGCTCTGATTGCGCCATTAAATGAAAATTAACGACGAAACGTGCCAATTAAATTTGCAACTAAATGTTCCGCTTTATAATTGTAGGTTATGTGCACTCGATTAACGAAATATGTATAATTTTCTACAGTCGGTTTAACTGGTTCTACCTCTAATTCATACTTATTGATTTTTAACTATTTTTTAATACCATTTCTCTTTCATTTCAGAATTTCGCGTGCACCTCACGTTCGGCTCTCGAGAGGATTTTAATAATTACCGGATTTTATGGTTTTGCCCAATTGCAACAGGAACCGGCTCGCTGGCGCATACGCAACGTGCATACCTAAAAGAGAGGGTACGTGATCTCGTAAAAATGATTTTCGGATAACATCGCTGTACCTTATGCATATATTTGGTACCATGTAATACATAACGATGTTCTGAACAAATGTTGCTGATCTTTTTAGATTTTTTTTGCGACGAGGGAAACATAGAGGTCTCCAGATAGAAACCCTCGACCGATTCCAAAATAAATACTGGATGTTCACTCTGGCATAACGACCGTCTGCAGTTTTACCCTGTTGTCTCTACATGCTACTGCTGGCCACTCGAATTGTCTCGTTTACCCAGGGCGGTACCAGTGCGGAGGAGTATTTCTCGAGATACAGTTCGTCAGGAACACTCGCTAAAAAATACATACCTAGTTCATCCTCCAGAGATAAAAGTCCCTGAAAGACATCCTGTGGAAGATCATTGAGTTTCGTTGGGTCAGGATCACTGTGGCGCAAAAGGAGTTATGCTAAAAGGTTACCAGGTCTGATATATTAAATAGGGCTGTTTATCATTGAAGCAGTACTTTGGCGAATTAATTAAAAAATTCAAATAACTTGTTAACTGACATCAAAGACTGTTCAGTTCCCTTGTGCAATTTTGTTCAATGACATTTCATATAATATTAAACTATGACAAACTGTCATGGTTGATTTGTATACTTCAAAGCTGAATAGCTCTGTGTATCATATAGCTAAACAAGTCCATGAAGCAGTAACGTATCAAAAGGGCCGCTCAGAGGATTGGTGTGAAACAGTCAACGTTCATATTACATTCCCTAGTAATGAATTCTGGTTGAACGGTGTTATCATGGTGGCTGCTGAGTCAGGAATGTCGCAGAGGGTTGGAGAGGTGTTGGTCGAGTCTAGAAACAGAGGCAGAGGGCAGCACCGTATCCTATTCCTTTCTAACCGTAGCAATAAGAGTCATTTAATGTACCCAGCTGTACCATTCGGCAAACTCCAACCCAAAAAGTCCAATTAACTCGAGGCTAAGTTCAGTGGAGAACTAATGCTTCCTACGCTTACTCTCTCCACGTACCCAACCACCACTTCCGTCCTCGTTCACCCGGGCCACTCCAACCCCAGTACTTTCTTTTGGTCCTCGGTACGACTTTGCGCCGTTCAGAAGAACCTCTGGCTCTTGCGTATTTCATTAAATCCGTGGATTAATTTGAAAAATACGTAAATCCCATAGTAAATGAGTCTAGACGCAAAAAACAAAACGTCCAGGTCGCTTCCGGTATGTTTACTGCTACCAAGGATATCTATTGTCGTGTCAGAGATTTAAGGGGAGGTTAATGATTAAATTGTGAGATACCTGAGAGGTGACCTGATCACATATAGACAACTGTGTATGCTCACAGATACCATATCAGCTGTCCCCTATATCCAATATCAAAGGATCTCGTTAGGTTATAGAAGACCGGAAATGACGCGGTACCGAAAGAAATCAAGAGACCCCCAATACTTCCGGTCCTCTTTTATTAATTTAGATCTCTGTTGAGCTAACGGGACATTTCATTCGTTTCACCCCCAGGGCTTTTATTCCCGTAGTCCGCGCCAATCAATTTCATGAAAACCCGAGGGCAGCACAGCACGGCGTCGCTTCGATGAAAACGCAGCGTCGCCCCCGGCGATATTCCTTTGGCACAGGCTTTCAGTCTTATTTTATTTCTCTCTCAAACTTCCTCCATCCTTTCACTACCTTACACTCCGTCCCTCTTCATCCAGTATTCTTTTCCTGCACAAAATTAAGTCACTCTTATTCGTATACGAGGATGAAAACGGAACTGACGAGATGTAGAACGAAGGTAGGTACGTACTTAAAGGGAGACCTCAATCAGTCCCTTGCTCAAGAGAAAGCCTCACACCCTGACAAAATCTTCCTGTGTAATAACTTCATTATTAATCTCACAGAACGATAGCGAGTCTTTAATCAAAGTTTGAATAACAAGATTGGTAGATATCTAGTTGGCACTGTTAACGTTACATCCTCGTGTGCCAAGGCGATGCATACTTTGTCCCTGTTCTACGTTGTAACCTAGAAGCCAGAGGGACGTCAACCCCAGGAAGATTTATGCTGGTTATTGTCTCAACTCATTAAGCTTTCTAAGTAGTCGACATTGACGCTGCTTTTATGCTGATTTATGGTAACGAGGTCCTAGCCGACGACGCCATCGTTCTATGTACGTTTGTGCATATATAATATATGTATATTTAAAACCATAGCTACATACGTGTCCTATGAACGGGACTTAAAGCCCGGTAAAATCCCTAGAAAGAAAATTACTGTACCGGACGTGATAAATGACTAAGAGAAATTTTATTTTTGTATTGGCAATAAAAGAGACTTTTCTTCTCGGCAAGTAAGTAAACTCAAGATGAAGTGGTGCACCGGTATACATTGTTCTATAGTCTAGTTATAATGTATAGTGTACTTGCATAATGCAACAGTAAGAGAAATTTCATTTTCATCGATACCAGAAACAATTGCAACTAGTGAATTGACCTGTATTCAGAGTATCTCGACAGCTGTTGAGGTTCTCCCTATGCATCTGTAATATTTCTAAGTTGTATAATCTTTTTTCTAGTTTAATTGTATATCAAGAGGAAGATGTTGTCGGCCAAGAACGTTAAGCTTCATGGGATGAAGGATGAGAGGTGGACGACAAAAGATAAATTGATTCAGTATCGTGGGATCCTCAAGCTGCATGGTTAATGCTTGATTATTTAATAAGTGATTCATTGTGATCCGAATGGGAGTTATTGATCCGTATGAAATGCATTTTATTGTAGCACGGGATAGGAAACTGCAAGTGATTGGCGCTAATAAGCTGAAGAAAAAAGTATCGAGAGATTTGAAAGACCTAACCTCCGACGTCAAGGAATATCGTGGGATTATGACTGACATCATGAATGGGGATCAGCGGCGAATGCATATGTTGCTTCAGCATCATCGTGATTTCCAATTGGCTTACGATCATCTCAAACCTAGCGTATCTTCAAATCCTTATTGCGTTTTATATTGAATTTCGATTCTCATCAACCCCGCAAATAAATTTATTTAGGAGACCTACGCTGCCGTCTTCCAGGACAGCGCCCTCAAGCGAAAACTTCTGAACAAGCTTTACTACACGAAGAAGAAGAAGATGAAGGAATTTTTTGATTTGCAGGTATTGCCATTTCTTTTTTTGGTGTCAGTCATGCGTTAATTTTCTTCACCGGTTTCTTTCTCTGATCGATGTAGCTTGAGTGTGCATTGTTGGCGGATAAATATGAACAGGAACAGGAGTACAAACCAAATTACCTTCAGCAAACCCTTATTACTAATTACCAACGATTTATCGCCAAGATGAATGCCGCAGCAGCCATCCGCGAGACGTACATCTGCATGTCGAATATTCTGAAGAAGGTGAGCGAAGGGGGAGCCTTATTCTGGTGCAGTCTGGCGTAAAATCGAAGGTGGCTCCCTTTGTTTACCTTGAATGTGAAAGGGCGACAACTGAATGCTCTGAATACTCACTCTTTGAGAAACGTTCTTCCAAGTTCCTACGTTCAATTTCTATATAGGATGCTGTATACTTTGACGCTGTCCTTGACGCTCTAAAAGTCGATCAAAAGGTCCAATGTCAAATTCTCATTAAAGCAACCGTCATGGGACAATTGGCTGCTGAAAATTTAGATGATACCAGACAGAAGTATAAGCAGATGGCACAAGACGTGTGGATTAATATGAGAGAGCGTGAACGCACTTTGAAGAATGTACGCAGTCAGGTGGATGACCTTTGGGCGTATGCGCAATCACTTGTTCGTGTTGAGGTTTGTTAATTAAATTATTTATTAATTACCGATAGCATTAATGATTCGTCTCTAATCATGAATTCACGAATGGCTGCTACTCTTACCGCCATCTAGCGGAAACAAATGGAATTACGTGGATTCGGTGTGCATCGATAACGGATAATATTACTGTCTAGGACAGCGGTCGGGGAACCGGGGTAAATTACCCCAAATGGGGTAAAAATGAAATTTTTTTGGGTAATATGGACATTTTTTAAATATTTAAATTGCTATTTCATAAACGTGTTAGTACGTTTACAAACTTAAACAAAAATATTTTGGGGTAATGGTTAAAAAAGTTCCCCGACCGCTGGTCTAGGAGAATTGTTATTCTAATTTAGTATATTGTTAATTTCAGAGCGATACCGATTTTACTGAGAAAAAGATAATTGTTACAAAAAGCGAGGAATGGCTGCAGTCACAAATTCGACATTTGGAAGATATTTTTGACAAAACAAAGGAATCTATGCTGGTCCGCTCTTACGATGAAGTTTTTCCGAGGTAACTTTCGATTTTGTTTACTTTAGTTAATATTGTTTATTTATTATGTTTTTCATTTATTTACTTTAGACTCGAAGAACAGATGAGACAAAAGGCACGACTTTTGGTCCAATTTAATCATAATTTAATTGAACGCGATTCCATCCTTAACAAGAAACATCATGCTCTACTGATATTGGCTAGTTTGGAACACAGTATGATTGGAACAACTGGACAGTACGTTTGAAAATTTACTATAGTGACCTTCTACCGTTTATACGAAGTACAGAATATCTTTCAATATTTTAATTTTATTTTTTTCGTATACATTTCGAGTTTCATATGCTTGGATAATCGATAAATTATAGCATTTGTCGTTCAGTCTATTTCTGTTTATAGTTCGATTCCCAAGTACTTATTATAACTTAATTTCTCTCAGGAGATATTCCATGAGCCATTAATAAATTTCAATACATCTCGTTTTCTTCTTTAGTGCCAAGTTTTATGAGGTTTGATGTCGTTAGTTTTCCCATCAGTAGTTTCCGTACTTATAATCGAGTCGTACAACTGCTTAATCCACGACATTACAGATATAAAGCTGATAAGAAGATTATGTTAGACGAAATTGAGACTCAAAAGAAGCGTGAAGCTGATTTCAAGAATATGAGAAAAATTCGGGGCGAGTTACTTATGAACATAAGGGCCGCCATGCAGAATATGGTATCCATGCTAGTTTACATTAAGCGTGGTAAAACTGTGAAGAAGATTCCTAAGGAAAATGAAAAGAAATCAAAAAAAAGTCCCGTAATAGAGGAAAAAGAAGATGAGGAATTCGAAGACAAAATATCTGGAGAGGAAGAGCCACAATTTGAAAAAATAGACGAGGATGGTACTGAAGACTAATTAAAGAAAAAATTGAGAAATCCAAGAATATATTTGACGACTAATGAGTTTTCCGTTTTTCTTTCGTTTGTTGCAGGCTTGAATTTATTGACGCAAGTCACTCGAAAAGTTGGAATGCTTTTCAGTATGAGTGGCTTTCAACTTGACGAGGAACGAGAAGTGAGGGCTAAGGATTTGTATCAGACTTACATCTCAGATTACAGATCGAAATTGAAATACGGCGTAGGAGAACCGGAACCGACAGGTAACCACAAGGAAAAATATGGCCATTTTATATTTCTTATATTATACGTAATGTTTATATAAATTTAGGTTTATACGTCGAGCATGAAGTTATTGACTCAAATGTCTTGACGCGTGCCGACATAAAGTTGCGCAGTAGACAACTCGTTGAAGCTCATTTGAAACCTGAGTGAGTAAGTAATAAATAAATGATTGACATCATTTTAAACACCTCATAACAAATGCAGCGAAACGTGTGAGGATGACTTTTTTATGAGTTTTAATAAATATTTTTATTTAGCTGAAACTATTTGTTCTCAAAGAAAATTTTATTTTGCCGTTAAAACGAATATTTACACCACAGGGAAAATATTCGTTTTTCATTGATGTGAAAAGTATTATTATCCATTTCAGTAAATAGTTTTGTTTATATTAACAGTTCATTTATTGTGTAAATTCAATTATTCTATCTCATTAATGCGACCTAAACCCGATCGATTCTTTTTTACTTCCAGCTTTAACCATGAAGGCATGTCATCTGGTAATCTATGAACATTGGGGAATTTTAATGGTGGTTCAGGTGCCTTAAATGGGTGGACCTTCTTCAATTTCTTTAGTAGATAATCCTTGTTCACATCCTTTGGGTCGCGATACTTGTCCAAGTAAAGATTGAAGGGCTGTTTTAATGGGAACCATGTCTGAGGTTTAATGTATGGCTGTGGAAAGTCATACTCAAATACTGGTTCTTCCATTTCTATAAACAAAAAGCAACAGAAATTAAATAGAATCAACGAGTCTACTTTAGTGTAATAGTGTCAAGATGTAACTTACTCAATGTATTGTGATAGAAGTCTGTCAGACTAGAATCCCAGGTAGCTTGGTAAAATGCTAGTCCAGCAGGAGTTATATAGTCCTGATGTTTTTGATAAAAATTTCTTGTGTTAAAGCTGCGCTTCTCTAAGGTCAAACTGAAAGAAAATCAACCAAAAAGATGAAAGTATACATACAAATTTTTTATTTTATGGAAGTTATAGTTACCATGGTTGTTCCGTTTTGTACTCTGAGTAATCAATCTTCTTGTCTTGCTTATACAATATAAATATATATCTGCAATAACCAATACCACGTGGTGGAATAGGTCTGAGATAGTCCATTAACTGTTCTCCTTTGCTCACCTCATTGCCCGGTATATTTCCACTGATAAATTATTATTTGATATAATTCTTATATAATGGACACTACATTTATCACATTATTGAAAGACTTACATGAACCAGTGACAGTATTCATTGGCATCGGTCAGAACACCATCTGGGGTAGTCAAAAGAAGAGTCCAGAGAGTGTCTGATTCTGCTTTGTATGTTATACTTGGTGCTTGTTTAGCTTCATCAGACTTAATTATATTTCCTCTATATACCCTAGCAAGACTATCTTCACTTCCAAAATTATAATCAATCTCAAGTGGTACTATAGGATAAAAGTAGGCATCGCCATATAAATGTTCAAAAATTTCATAATGCTTCGCAATTGTTTTACATTGCAAAGGCGCAGAGGTTTGCAGCCAATCTCTCTTCTCTGCCTCCATGTCTATAGTTACTGTAAAAAATATATAGCATGACATATATATATATCTTTAAAAAATCTCAATAAATACATACATTCTCTATGCCTTGCTTTCCTCTCATACTCAGAATCTGATCTGTGTTGTTTCAACTCGGATAACCATTTCGATGTTATTTCAGCTCGTGAGCGTTTCGGTAGAGGCAAGCCAATATTTACTTGAAATGCCAATTCTGGGTCCTTATAATTTAATTCTAAAAAAAAACAGTACTGTTATAAGTATAAATTAGACAACCTAACCTGTAAAATAGTGAATAAACCGCGATAATCGCACCATCAAGACGTTGTTGCAGAGTCCTAGCCCTTATAGGTGCAACACCACGCAATCTGTGTCCATATCGAACCTGCTGCCCTTTTAAGACAACTAAATCACTCGAAAATATTCGTAATAATCGAGTTGCCATTTTCAAACTGAGTATAAAATCATCGAAAATTCCTTCTGCTACTCTACGTTAAAAACACGTAGATATGTAACCTCAAAAGCAGATATGGATGTCACTCTTCTTTACCATCAGTTGGTTACATTAGTTTCTACCGAGAGAAAAAAAAAAGTAGAATGTCCCTACATTATGTCCCAACGACCTCTCACAGGATTATTCTAGACTGGAAATCATGCAGCCGTTCACGACCGTTCGTAACAGTTCGCAGGTAAACGCGGAACGTGCAGGTGCTTCGGGAGTTTTAAGAGAAGTAGCGTGAAGTATTTCTTTTGCAATCCCTTTTTCTCCTAATCGGCATCGAATTACGTGTTCCGCGCTAAAGGGTTCCCGTGAGGATACCTGATCCTGGCGGAAGCTTATCCACGTACGAAAGCCTGTGAAATAGTAGGACGATAGAAGAGGACCTCTCAGTCGTTCACAGTACCCGAGTACGCTAGGTACATGGGAGAGATAGAGTGCGTGTTGCTCAATGCATTTAGATTTATATCAGTGATTCTTTATGTGTACCAATGACCATTGTGACGATCAGAAATTATACGACGTAAAAGAGAATTTAGAACGCACCTAATGGCGTTATAGGATATTCTTACGGATTGTTACGACAAATTGTGTTTTTCATCGATACTAGGAGGTGCAAGGGTCTTAAAGGACAGTCCAGTGGTCCATATCCCGGCGACTAGAGTTCCAGTTTTGTATCAGAAGGCAGATAAAAAAAGTGGACACTGTAAGTGGACGATGCTGTCAATAAAGGACGGTCGCCGCGCGTCGTTTTATAAATTTTATTAACGACTTTCCCTTGGGATTACGTGAGTCTGTTGTGTAGTGAATTTATAAGTGTGTTACTGTGTTACGTGAAGAAGAAGTAGGCTGAATAAACGGCAATGACGGATCTATTGATCGGGATAGCCGGCAACGGGTTCCCGGGCCCGGGTCCCACCGTTGCTAACGGGAATGTCGTCTTCAGGAATCCGCCGACTGGATCGGCTGGAATTTATAGGAATTCAGAAATGAGACATTCGAGAAGCGAGGATCTCCTGGGAACAACTACAAGGACGCCGAGTCCATTATTAACAACTGCATCCGAGGATGACCTGGTGGCTGCAACCGCACTTCGTGATTGCAGTCCATGTCCTCCGTGTCCTTTGCCATCCAGGTCGGCTGGATCACCTGGAGCTTTAGCAGATCACATTGATCCTGGGGATTCGATCCGAGATATCGTAACCGAAAATGATCTTTACAGGTTCGTAGTATTTTGTTAAATTATTATCCATAAAGAACGAAATTAATTCTCGTCGTATACAAAGATATGGAACGATAAGATTGTCTTATCTGACATTAAGTCATTCCTAGATAGTCAGTTGATGAATTCTCTGTTTGGCTTAGCCGAAAAACAAAGTTCCCTAGGAGAATTGTTTCGTAATACGCCAAATCCAATAAGTCAGTTCAAATAACGCGCCTCCTTTTTTTTAACGTCTAATATTGATTCATTCGAGAAACAAGTTTGCTACAGCAAATGTTAAATCACTTTCTGAATCTGTTCTGACTATAATTTAATACATTTCCGTCATACTTATTAAGCCATGACTGGTTCTACCCATTAGATACATAATTGTATGACGCCCTCCATACGCTTTACAATGTCTTCCGGTTTTTGTTGACCCGCTTCGTGTATTCTACAGCGAATTGCATAACCAATGAATCCCTCTTGTTTTGTACACAGATTCGTCCTGTTCAAGAGGCATTACGACAAATACGTCGCTCTAGCAGCAAGATACGAGGAGGCACGTGGAATAGCCTATTACCTTGAGGAAAGATATCACGAAGTCAAGGTACGTAGGAAATTCTTTGCGACCGTTTAAGAACCGGAAACACTTCAGCCGCCATTGCAGTTTCCTCCTCTATATTCAAGGCGATTATTCCTCAACTATCATATACCAATCCATATTAATCCTGTATCTAATTTAACTATCTAACAGTGCCGCACCAGTCATGTAACAAAGGTGAGAATCCAACGTTCTTCCTGGTACCACTTGTATCTCTACAGATACAACATAATACTCAGTAAAGAATAAGTAACCGATGACTTCAAAGGTTCTTCTTATAAATTCAATGGAGATGAATCGACTCGTTTCACGTTGATGTTTTGCACGTCGCTCTGAGTTTCTACTTTTTAGAGTCCAAGAGTATAGAAGCACCCACTGTGCTGTTAGGCGCAAACAGTTCCGCCATCAGGAAATTAAAAAGAGGCCTAACGAGGGAATTCTTCGAGATTGTTATCAGCCTTTCTCATGGAGAGCCGACAGGTCGTTAAGTCGCGTCCACACGTGAACGCAAAGGATTCAGTTGAGATCATTAGTCGATACCAGGTCGTACGAAAAAAATATGTTTCCGATTAGAGCGATAAGAAAGCATGCTATTAATTAGTTGATATCGATTCAAGTCGCTAGTCTCGTGATAAGATATATAATTCTACACTTTGCTTAAGATAGGTGTTACTGTGGTACCACGAGGAAGAGAAATTATTTCAATCCAATGAAATCCCTGTTGCTTTTGGTATTAACGTCAAGGCCAAAGTACAGTCATGTCAAGAATATATACGCAGTACCACTGTAGATACCTATTAGACCAACGACACTGTATGTACACCTGCCAGGATATCTGAACGGACTATTCTGAAAGATACAGTCACTCCCATCGACGAGGATACTCCGCCAGGTTATTGTGTAACGAATTCCAATGCATCGGTACATACTCGGCGTGACGAAACAGCTCCTGGGGATTTTTCCAAAGTACTAAGTCACAAGAAATCCATTACGTATTTCCGCTTCAGGCACCCTAGCGAAATATATTTTTATATCAAAACACATGACTTCAGCTCTGTCACAAGCGGAATCGTCAGGTACAAATGCGTGCGGTCGATCGATACTTGAAGACCTGATTATGAATTTCACCAGGAGTCACTGCTGACGTTACACGAAAGTAATTGTCTATAGAATAGCGTGCACAAGATTGTAAATTATCCGCGTTCCCGGTACCTACTCAGTGACCGGATTGGAAGTCGGCGTCGGGGTGGATCGGCGCTTGGATCTGTAAGGATGCGGGAATGGACGGTGAGCGTCGTGGCGAATTTTTATTGACTTACTTATAAATTATTCCGACAACGAGAAAGTTCAATCTTAAAGGATGGCTCCTCCGGACTGTTAACTTTCATATCGTTAACAATGCGGTAAAAGCGGACGCGAGTCTAAAAGTGCACTGCTGATGCAACGGCCAGTCAGCAGTCGCACTTTCCGCACAGAAAGAGACCAAGTCAGCGTAGACGCAGAAGTCATGCGATTCTCGTTACCCTCGACGAATTCACTTAGTGCTAAGAAAGTTTTTTTTTTACACACACACATATATATATATATTGATTACCTGTGAATTCAACGTGTGGCACTTTCTCTCAGATGTGTATGGTCTATTGTCTCGTGATTCAATTTAATGGCGTCTCGACGCAGGCTTCTGGTTAACCAGCGTTAAAGAGGATGACGGGAAAAAAATTAATGGTGGCCACCAATGGCACGTATGTATATCTGAGGAAGTCGATGCTTGGTGAAAGACATTAACGAGACTGTTACGGTTCTCAGTCTAGCTACGTATAGGTATGTAGTGTCCGAATATAGAATCGAAGTCGAATAAATTTGTACTGTTCTGCAGGTCCTTGTCTGCTGGGCAAACACGTTTTGCTACGGACGAATACGGGTGTCAGGACCAAAATTGATTCTACGGACTCGTCATTTCTATTAACGTAGAATCCTGGCAAGTTTCATCCTTCGTGCGAACGGCAGCGCCGTTAAAGAAATTTTATGAGTCTGGCAGGATTGTCGATTAGTCGCCTGCAGAGCGATCAGACATTTAGAACGTGTACGACTTAAACAAATATTTGTTGACCAAGCTGTTGGAATATTTTAAGGCGACTTTCTATGCAGCCTGGCGGAATTTCTCTGTCGCTTTTACGGTATATTTGAGATTTATTCGCAGCTTTTTTTTTTTTATACTTTTTTCTTTCATTAATGCCAAGTATTTCTTGACGAGTCATTATATTAAACTAGTGTGGTATGCGTACCTACTGACTGCTTCACCCGTGGCAGACCGGAAAGAGTCTGTCTGGTCTAGGATTCAATGAGAACGTGGTCCCACTGTCCGTTTCTAAGGATCATCGTGTCGACATGAAACACCGCAGCGAATTGTCGTAATCGCCGTGAAAATTTCACTCTGCTAAAAAATCGTTATGTCCATCGGAGACATTCACACTGGACAAACTCATAGATCCGACTTTCGTCCCAGCTTGGTGAAGCCACGTGGAAATCTACGTTGGACGGAGAATAGGGAGAATTAACAAAGGAAAAATAACCGTAGGCACCTTTAGGGTGCGGTCGGTAAGGGTTGCGATTAACGGTAAATAGGGAGTGGCCTGGCACGTCAAGGGAAGTCAAATAGAACTTGGTACTGGCTAAGAGCAACGGCGGTTCCATGTCTTTGGTTCAGAAGTCCTGTTCTACAATTAGCATCGTTTCTACAACATCGTGTAGTAACGAGGATGCCTACGAAAAAAAAAGCCAATTAGTGTTTCACCACTGGGAAAAGAAAATATTCCATGGTAATTATTAAGGAAGTCGTGAAGGATGCCTTATAATAATTTCACCAACGAATTGTAAAATCCATCAATTTTTTTCTTAGATATCAATCCACGAGCCACAAGCAACCATGGAAAAAGGAATTCGCAGGAGGATCCAAAAGTCCAACTGGTTTCTGGGACAGCGAGCGATCTCGCTTTATTTTTCTTTTGCGAGGTCGTGACGCAATCGAAGGCCACTTTTAATTTTTTTTTTCCACCGTTTCCTGGATGGGGCCACCAAGCAGGCCTAGACCAGACACAAACGCCTTCCGTATGCCTGGGTAATATGGGTGACCGCTGCCAGTACCTGTTGTCGTTGTACGTCTTCCAGTATACAAACACGTCCGAGCTGAAGTCATCAGCATCGTGTGTAGACTAAGAACCAACGAAGAGAACCAGAGTTCCCCCGGCATTTCTCAGCAACGATCCTGCTCAGCAGACCGTGAGAGCTGGTGACCTCACCGTAGAGTCTTTCGAGGCCGTAGTTAACAGTACCCATCGCAAGAAAAGAGCCACCTACGAGCAGAGGTAACGATTTTGCGTGGGTGGCGTACTCCACTCCGAGGACTGCAACGTGAACGGTAATAGTGGAACGTGCAAGAACTGGAAAATGACTATGGGAGTACTGCATATATAAATATACAGTAGGTGCACGTGAATAACACATATGTCGTATGGTGTAGCTGCGTAACGCGAGAGGAACGCAACAATTGCTTCAAAGGTAACCGAACGGTTTACTTGAACCGTGCGAAAAGCACATGCACTGAACGTGCCGGGAGCGCAAATGCCTGCGATGGTTTACCCTGGGTCAACAACACGGGACTTTATTATTTCCTTGTCCTCTTGACTGCCATTCGCTCTTTCTAATTTCTTTTTTTTTTTTTTTTCTTTCTTGCTCCTCCACCTCAATCCTCGACTTCGGTGGGAACTTCGAGATGACTGCTTCGAGCTCTTCTACTGGGAATTCTCCTTGGAACTATTTCATCTCCCCTCTTCGTTCTTGACGGCGACGCACGATCGCAGCACCGAGGATTCATCCTAGTTTCTTTTCCACGCGTGGAATCTCTTTAATGGACTCGTCCTGCCACTCATTTTTGATGACTCTCTTGACAAGGCATTCCTGGGCACTTGTCTCTACAACCCCACCAATGTTTACGGCACCTTGTCTATGGCTGGACATTGTTAAGTTTCTTTCCACGCTGCGATATACATACATTCATAAGCCGCGTATCTATATGCCTACGTGTCATGTCGAGAACGTTGACATCGGACACGAAATAATTCATTGAGGCTACCGAGGCACCTGGTAACGTCATTGGAATTGCATTGTTATCATATTTGTCATCCTTTGACGCCACGTGCATAGCAATAGATCAGACGCTTATTGGAACACGTCAGGGTGTTCTTGGGTTTATTAATTTTTAGTTATATAATTATACAAGCCTCGAGCGAAACTAGCGTCTCTGAGTCATTCCGTTCTGGACCGAGATTGACGACCTTTCACTCCTAAACATTTTCTCTGAGACTTGCGTTAGGTAATTGCCTGAGCGTTACGTGCGTTCACGTTTGACACTGTTTGATATACCCTGTTTTGAAATGCGCACCAGGTATACAAATAAGTCAGTGTCATATGAGTAATGACGGTCGTTCCTCATGGAAGAAACCAAATAGAAGTCAGAGAGATAATTTACGGAAAATAATATTGACTCGAGTGACTTTGTATTCTCGATATCCTTGTAATGGTTATGCCACGAATTATTTTTCATGACTTATGCTTCTCTCGGTGAACGATTGTGCGTGCGTTTTATGAAAGGCGTGTAGTACTTTACTAACCTAAAGTAACGGACTCGACACTATCCATTGTTTTCTGGTGTTCTTCGACAGAGCCGTAATAGCTTCCTTGCTCCGATTCATTGATGATCTTAATGATCTGTATAGTCAAAGTAGGTCGTTCACGTCTATTCGTTAAATCTCTGTTGCTATGTTTTTTTTTTGTTGATTGTGATATCAGTACAATTTTATTGTAAAAAAGCATCTCCAAGTGTAACGTTCGAAGTTTGTAACTAGATGTAAAGTAACGTTTGTTTGACGACGAAGGCCATATGTTAAAAGGTTAAAGGCATTCAAGTAATACGTGCAGAGAATATATATGAGTGCGCGAAGAGCTCTCGAAATTATTATACACGCGAGCGTCCTCTGTTTGACTCCAAGCGCTTGTAATACTTAGCATGCTTCGTTTCGGTCAGGCAGCCTTTCAGGTAGGCATCCAGGATCTAGAAATCCCATTGAAAACTCGGCTGGTTCGTTCATCCGTCCATCCGTTTGCTCGATATCAAACGGAAGTTAGTTATGGTGCTCTTGGGTGAAACATTGATTGCCAGATTGCCAGGTTTCATTACCTATGGACTAGAACGGCTGAGAGATAACAAGTTCCTATGTCCACGTATGCAGTAAGGTAGACGTGAACGAGTGCACGATATAACTGAATGAACTCACCGTGGCACACCCACTTCCACATACTTCCTGTAAATCCCGTCCTGAAGTCGGTCATTAATTTATATTAAATTTCAAGGTGCGGCTGTGTATGTCCACCCTATCGATCCCAGCAAGATCATATTAGGTGGAGGAACGATGCCCAAGGATTGGGTTCCTGGTCACTGTTCATGATCCTGATGCTAAAGTCTTTTCTGTATTTTGCAGGCCGAGAGGAATAAGATAGAAGCAGCTAGGCAGGCCCTGGAGAAGAGGCTGGAAGGATGCGAGGCTGAACTGCGTGATAAGGAAGAGGAGCTGTTCATCCAGTTGGAAAGAAGTCTTCGTCTAGAAGACGAGGCAGAGCGTGTACGTGCTGATCGTGATGCCTGTATAGCCGCCCGGGACCGTCTCGAATGCGAGCGCGCTGCTGCACTTCGTCAGCTGCAATTGCAGGCGTCGCAGAATGAAATAACCAGGAGGTCGCTTGAACGAGCACGGCAGGACGTTGTGCGACAGGCCACGGTGATTCGAGCCGAGCGCGATGCCCTGGAACGGGAGGTTAGTTTTAACGGGCTTTGGCTCTTCCCGTCATTTTCATGTCCGTTATCTGGAAGGAAGAGCTTCAGGGTAATCGAAAATGTTCTTTGACTTGTCATTTGACAACCGTGCGCCTTAAAATTACCATGCTGAGTAAGGAGGGTCGATGAACCTCCCTTGAAGTTGTCTGTATATAATCTTTGCTGTCTTCGAGACTTTTCTTTACCTTCACGTTAGTCTCGGCTTCTCTATTTGCGATATGCGATACATCCTGGATTCCCATCCTGACCGACAAGACTTCCGGGTACTTGCGGTTAGGATATACCATAGAGAAATTCAGTGATCCATGCCTACAGCATCTTGTAACTTCTACCAGTTTTAACTGAGGTGTCTATTTTCTCCTTAGTGGGGCTGCTGTAATGATTCTTGTACGTTGGTGGCTTCTGGGAATGATTAGAGTTTTCAAATGATCTGCCAGAACGTTTTAGTAGAGTAGAATTTCTAATGGAAGGTGGAGACCGATACTGGAAAATCAGGCTGGAGCTTGGACGATCTTCCAGACTGGTGTAGGCTCAGTTAATTATAATAATTAGACGACTTTCTCCTATCCTCGATAATCTAGCGTTTAATAGGGACCAGAGCGCGCAATGAGAATCCGACTTGGTCGAGATAATCATTAGAGTTTAATTATTTTAAGAGCAAACTACAAGAATGTCCTATTCCTGACTGATAGTTTCTTGGCGGTACGTTTCATCTGGCTATTACTGGCTTGTCTTCTTTCACTTTGCTAGAACGAGATACTAAAGGAGAGATTGAGAGCCGAGCAGGGAGAGCTGGGCGCTGAACGTCGTCGTCGGGAGGAAGGTGTGGCGGCCCTTAGTCATGAAGCAACTACCCTGAGACACGCCGCACGTCATCTCAGAGCTGCTACGCTACATGCAACATCCTGCCGACGTAGACGACGCTGTTCCGTATGTCTATACGCCAAGCGCACCTTTGGGGAAGTCGACGAGATACGGGACGAGTGAGTTCTCTTCATAATGGTAACGAGAATATTCATCCGAGGAAAAATTCGACTAAGGAGTCGAATGTCTCTTTTCAGTGGGAAGCTCTTCAAGTGCCTTCAAGCACCTTTACAGGATTTGCGCACCTGGTTGCGTCCGAGCACGCCAGCAGCTTTACCACCCTTACGAACCAGTTCACCCTTGGAACATGGTATCAGCTACATAGATGATTCTAGCAGCAGCTCCGAGGACGAGGCTTTCCCCAGCACTCCGGTTGCTGAAGTTTCTTTATCCTCAGCCAACTCTAGTGCTCCACCAACTGCTAGAGCATTTTCATCAGACTCCGGGTAAGTCTTCTAACTACTGATCCTTGCTTTTGTGTACGTTATGATGAATTCTTCTATTTTAGATTCTCATCCGAGACCGGAGATCGCAGATCAAGATCTTACGAGGGTGGTGGAAGCAGCAGAAAAATCAGCGAATCATCAACCAGCGAACCGGATGGCTCCAGAGCAGGTGGCCTCACTCGCTCCAGATGGACATCATCCTTTCGTAAGCTACTCGGTCGTAAATCCAAAGCCAAGTCCACCACTGCCAATCAGTCGTCCTAAATGGCCTTTGCGTTTAGAACGCCTGTTTATTCTTTAATTGATACTCCCCTCATTCACGTTATTATAAAATGGGAAAAACAAAGTGCTCAAAATGTAAATTCATTATCGTCATTGACTCGCAGGTATAATACTCGCACGGATTACGATAATCTGACAAAACGAGCTGCAATAGGATTTGAAAACTCAAAGGCGAATTCTCAATCAATGCCAATCGCCCATAACAGTTTACAATAGTTCTACTCCAAGGTTATTGATCATCTCTTTCCAATTAATATACCGATTCAGGAATTTCTTGAGCAGATAATTAACAGAGAGAAATCAATACATGCTGCTTGTAAAAAAAAAAAAAATTCAATATGTTTGGTTCACTTGTCAAAAATAACTGTGATACGAAAAACTTTTGTATGCTCGTTAAAAGGGCAAGTAAGTATCTGCTCTCTGCGTATTCTGTTTTCAAATTTCAACGTAGTCAATTCCTCGTACGAAATACGTAAATGGGATATAACAGTAATGTCAGATCAGTTTGGATAGAACATTAATGCGGTCGTACAATTTTCTTTTATCTACAACTCGTAGAAAACTATTCCACTATTTTTTTTGTTTATTGCATTAAACTAACAGTTCCTCGTTATTTTTTTTCTTGCTGCAACAAACGTCGTACAGACGTCCTACGTAACCTCGCATATTTAATTCATCATTTTATTTTGTTTAAGGTCGATTTCAATTTAAGCTTCAGATTTATGTACGAGCATATATATATTTTTTTAAGTTTTGGCAGAATATATTTCAAAGTTTCATAAAATAACGTCGCTTGTTATTTCTCAGGCTTATCAAACAATAGAAGACCAAATTACTGCCAATTTTAAGATTATAGGTATATATATATATAACTCTTGATAGCAGAAACGAACTTTAGGCAGGAACAGTTCTTGAACTGTAAATTCACGTCCATTTTACGCTGTTAAAAATCATCTGTCTCATTAAAAGCACAGATCATCCGTTCCAATTGAGTTAAACGCAGGAATTGAAATTTGAAGTATTACTTTTTTAAGAGTAAACGTATTTTTTGGGGGAATATTCGCCAAAGGGAATGTGAATCACTGTACGTACGGTATATACAGGTAAATTATGTTAAATGATCTTAAGTCTTAAAAAATCTTTTTAAAAAAATTCGGTGGTTATGGCCGTTATTGTTATATCAGAAGTACAAAGGATTCGTGTATTTTTAAATATTTTCTTTACTACGAATATTTCAAGGATGACTTAATTAAAGATTTTACATTCAGATATTTACGCAAAAATGACGCAATAGTCACCATCAATGGTACTTACAACAGTATTTTGAGTTTATTGTTTTTTCAAATATTAATCTTATTATAGTTCTTAGCAGTTTCATACAAAATCTAATGTATTTTTTGTTTTACTTTTTGTCACGTACATTCTATCCAATATGCATATACCATAATCGATTATGGTTGAATTTCGTTTTCAAAAAATACTTACGACAGACATATTCAAGAATAATGGAATATGGGTGGAACATCATATTTGCAGAAAATCCTTCTTCGAGGATAAAAAAGAAGCACGAACCCTCAAAATATTATCTATTTTGTAATTACCCTGTAATTCTTTTCATTATTCCAAGTACAAGACTGTTTTCCTAAGTATAAATAATGGATTTGAGCCACGAAATACTTAATAGCGTTATAGTTGACAGAGGAACGCGTAACATTGTTGTTGTTTTTAGTTTATTTTTATTTTCTTGATACTAGACTGTAACGTGCTGTCCCCACGTATTATACAAAATATTTCTAACCGATGGACTAATGCTGAAAACGTGTATCGACAGGTGCTTCTTATAATAATTTTGTGACTTGATTTAATTGGTGTTATTAACAAAATAAGTGATTTTATATTATTTACGTTCTTGAGATGCTAACCAAGAGATACACGATCCTTTTTAGTTTTTCTTGTATTTATTAAAAGAAATTAACTAACACATTCTTAACAAAGAAAAGAAGTGTCTCTTTTTTGTGTGTTGTTTTAACTGCTTCTCTTGAATTCTTAACAAAAACATGTTTGGAGGAAAACGCATTTATTAGTAGGATATTCTAGAACACTTTGTAATACGTTTTATCGTGCCTTAGTGTGATTGGTATAATCACTTGTTATACATTCCATTGTGTGTCGGTATTTTTTGTGTCTTTCATCTTGTTACTGTTTACTTTTAATGTATTGAAACATTTTGCTTAGTACTCTCGCACAGCAATGCGCGCCTATACTTGCCTTGATTATTGATGATTGCTGTGAAACTTCTATAAAGGGATGGTTAGGTCTTGCACGTTTTACGCCATTTTTCTGCAACGACAGAATCTGCTTTTCCTGCTGTTGCAGTCAAATGGACGATAATTCTGAAAAGTGTATACTCACTGAGGGTCACAAAATTTCCAATGTCAGATTGCGTATCGAATACTTTAAAATATTAGAAATTAACTGAGACCACAACGGTTCCAGCAATCTTTAATCATTTTGCGTGTTGTTCAAGATTTGTTAAATCTTTCCTAAAACAAAGTAATGTAAAACGTTTAAATATTTGTTCAAGTTATACAGCCAAAGTTATATTAAATTTATAAACGAAACGAGTATCGTGTATTGTAAACGAATTAATGTTGGATACGTGTAGTTTCTCGAGACCATGATAAATCTAAACCGAACGTTACCCGTAGAAACTTGAAATCGTTAATATTCAAAATTGTGCAAAATTGTTACTAGCCAAGTAAATCAGATTAATCATTCAGTAATTATAAAGTTTATTGGTAGAAATCTTTCAGGAGCCAGCAAGGTTATTATACCGTTCTCTTAAACCTTGCCAAGTTACAGTTATGTTCATTGACGTATCATAAATGCATTACAGAAAAACATAGTAAGTTATTTATATCCAGTATGGTTCAGAATAATCATAATTAGTTAAGAAATATTATACCTGTTAAATATACAATTTTTTTTATCCGTTTAAGTCATAATTCGTTAAAAGTAGCGTGCGTACATACAATTTCGTATGTAAGATACATAGGTGGTAATAATCGTGAGAAGAGAAACAAAAAAGAAATCCTACAATTATTCAATACCGCGTACGTCGCTACGAATTACTCTGCATTCCATCACAATATCATATCTTGTGTCCATCAAACGATTTCTCGTTGTACTGTCATTCCTGCTCAACTCTCATTTTGTACGACATACATTAATTGCGTACGGCAATGTCATAAACATCACAGTTAACTAATAGGACGTATTAATCACCTGTAGTTATAAAAAAAGATTATGCGAAACTTGAAACGAGAATACACCGATAACACAGTCAATTGACAGGTTCGCTACAATGGCGCATAAATATTACCCAAATACAGTATAACAATGATATAGTATAGAGAAGATCGTATAACGGAATGATTAGAAGAAGAAAAAAAACAAGTTCGAATTTCCTAACAGAGTATAGACACTTTGCGAGCGTTAAAATTCAGAGTGTCTATTAACTTAAGATATACGTATATTGTGTAATGTATTTGCTTTGTCATATTTGTGTGAAATTGTAGCAGGGCACACCTCTGCCTCCCTCTTCTAGGACGAGGGTGAATCCAGAGGACTGACTCCCGGTTCACATTTAAACACGAATACAATTATTATTTTCGTTTCGACGTTCACGACGCGATTGCAACTACCAACGCTGTATATATATATTACAGGACGAAGCGTTTACGATAGCGAGGATTATTACACCTAACGTTACTGTTGCAAACAGATAGTATTGTTATATGAACATTGTTGTAAAATGTGTGTGCAAACCTGAGAACCTTATCGCATTCCATACGAGTATTGTAATACAAAAAATAAAGGATAATAATAAACAGCTGTTCTGTAATTAGGTATCAAACAATGTATATACCTCATAGCAATATTGTAAATGATACAGAAGTAGTCATTGTCAGAGTTCTAGTGGTAAAAGAGAAGCCACCCATTTGTATCTTATCTGTCTGGCTGAATCAAAGTAATTCCGTGTCCAGCCGTATAGATGGCACTGGGGTGTGGCGCAGTAGAAATCATGGAGTAATGGAAGTGGCGCACCGCCTCCTACGCCACACTCGGCTCTCGCTGCTGGCCGCAGCGGCCAACTTCACTCGATCGAGTTTTTCTTTCAGTCGAACCGAACAAAATGCCAATGGTGGATGGGTGGTGAGTCGCACGGTACGATATCGCTGAAATTATCATGTGAATAGTGATCCGCAGTGAACCGTAGTGTCATATATAGGAAGCTAGATCGACCCTGGCTCCCGCACTCCGGATATTCCCGCGTCTCTCACCTGAAACGTGAGTGAAAAAACACGAAATGAGAGCCGCCTTTTATAATCGGAAGTGTTGCTGCTGCTGCTGCTATTACTCAAAGCCAGTAACCCGTGCATGTATGAGCACGCATGCACGTTCCCTACGTACCCCCACGAAGCTGTCTCTCCTCTGCATTCCACTGCCTGCGTATATGGAGGACTATTTTTTTCTTCTTTTTCATCCTCTTTACTCTGAATCCTTTTGGTTTATTTACAATATAGAAAAACATGCCCTCGCCACTATCCACGCACCTTTCTCAGCTGGGCGGGGTATCGCTCCGGGTACCTTAAAATCCTTTGTATCTGGTACAATGAAAGGTTTGAATTCTGGATTAGAATTTCTTTATGTCTCTGACGTTTATTTATTTACATATAACGAGATAACGTCACCTTTGATTGCATTGTCTGGCTCCTTAATTTCGTCAGTGTCAGCTGTTGGGATTACTAATGAAACATTCGAATGAATGCTGGGATCTGACAATTGGAATTATCATTCTTCCAATAGTATTTATTGACACACATGGTTTTCGCGGGAATTGTCAGCTGATCATTGGCCTTCACTCATGTGTGGTGTACGATTGACAGTGTTTATCCGGCTAAATTAAATGCTTGAAATCAACCATAAAATTCGTTTGGTTAATTCGGTCTTGTATTTGTAATAGTAATTTGTTTGTACTTGGAGCTGAGTGAGTTCGTTGACATTACGATTCTGTCAAGTGACAGTGCACTGTCAATACCGGTCAAACGTATATACCAACAGGGTTATCGTATCGCGAGAAATTAGAACAAAGAGAATTTACTTAAACGCTATTAATCTCTTGGTTCTCTCGACTCTTGTCTTTTCTTTCTTTAATCTACAGTAATTACAATTATTCTTTGTGTCATTCTCAGCACCCGCGGGACCAGTCATTTTCCTATTGATATTTATGTTAGCTGGTTACATGCATCTTACATGTATAATATAAATACGTAGTTAATTACGTACATATACAGTTTTATAAGGTTTTTTTTGGGAGACCCTCGTTTACCTGAATCAAGGAAATATTATTTGTCCTTAGACTTATATCAGGAAAGAAAACGACAAGGCCATGTAGTTTTTGTTTAAAAAAAAATCGTTAGAGACTAGAATATTCAGTCTCATTCCAGTCTTATAAAGAGTCAGAGCCAAAAGATAGAGATAAGAATTCGTCACGACTTTCCTCATCTTAAACTATTCGTTCTACGTTTAACCATATGTACTTTATATATATACGACCACATACACACAGTCGATGAAGTTTCTCGAGACTTGCAAGGCCTTTCCCATCCTTCTATGGAGAACATGGAGTCTCTGCCAAGAAGCCATTCGTTCTTACGCTTCGATACTTTCTTTACAGCTATTCAGTTTTCAGCATACATGGAATATTAGTGTATTCCTTTTTCTATAACTCAATGTAAATTCGAGCTCGAGTAACTACATTATATAATACAAGAGACTTTTATATTAGTTGGAATTCATAATTCATTCCTCTATACCTCAATGGTTTGTCGTTCATTATTTATCTGATACTTGACTTGCATAAAAGCCATTATCCTGATATTGACTCGATACGATAGTAAACCGAACAGATTGTTTGACTTGAATCCACCGTGAAACGTTTACTACGACGACCCATTTACAGGGAGACAATGTTTGCCTTTCGCACTTTGTGTACCAGCAACGAGGCTACCGGTATACGTAATTTAGAAGAAACGGTAAAAGAAAAACGAAACTTCACGCTTGCGTAAGATGGCGATCGCGTAGATTCGGCAATGGGGAATATGAGATGAAAAGAAAATGTCGAAAGAGACGTGAAAGTGAAAGAATTCACGCGCAGTACCTATTTCAGGCACGTATGTACGTTTGTTTATCGGCGTTTCGCAATGTTTACAAAATTCTTTAAGAGATTTGATTATATTTATGATTTCATCTTAATCATCTAAATATCTTTGATAAAAATGCTCTTGGGCTTGTATAGTTAACGCTTTAAGAGATCTTCGTTCATAATGCACATCGATTACTTGTTTACCGCTTCGTCATTTACTAAGAAGGATACGATTTTCTTTTTTTTATTTTTAAGATAAAAATCTAGTATCTTTCGTTACGCCTCGCCGCCATCCTTTCCTTACGTGAATCATAAACCTTCCGTCGGATTTACACTGGAAAGTAGACGTGCATTAGGATCCGGCATGATTTCCTTGCTGGGCTTTTCTCTAAATGTATTTTTCATACGTATCCGACCGCATGCTTGTTAAGTTCTTGATTATCCTTGTCACTTAGATTCTTATTACTCTTTTTTTTTGGCTTTTCTCAAACCTAGAATAAATATCCGCCATATTGATTATCGGCCCAACCTCGTGGTCGTACAAACAATTTTTATCGTCTTGCTATGTCGTAGGTAGACTTAAATGGTCGTGTGTGGGCCGCTAACCGTTGCCCACATGTGAAGCCAGCATTACACTAGTTCACTCTTTGTCCTTTATATTAGCTCGGCGAAATTAAGCCCCCGCTCCTATTCGTTCATTCCCTCTGCAGACTTCATTCTCCTTTGCGAATACCCGCACTCGCCATTACAATCCTAAAGCCTTCGGCCCCTCCTGACAGAATCTTAAGGGAGGCCTAAAAGCAGATAACCTTGAAGTCACTACCCTTCAGTGTAATCTGCATGCGAATGGAATTGGCTGCTGCTGTAGAATCTGGAAAAATTCCAGATCACGTTACACCAGGTGCATTATTCTTGAAACGTGGGGAAGACGTAATTGGTAGAATATTCATTAACTCATATGCTTCCGGTTATGTTTTCTTTGATCGATGATTCACATCCCAACGTCATCGTGCCTTTTACCGTTTCACTCTTTATACGTACAGACGTGCGTCCATGTACGTACAGTGATATCTATGCGTATAGTTGCGTCAGTAGACTTATAGGGATTTGAATATTTTGTACCCAGGTAGTAGTACTCAAAGTGTCCTAAAATTATTCTAGAGGCAGATTCCATCCTTTCTTTCTCAACCTGGTGTACGTACGGTTGCCAATTTTTGTCATTAACAGCTTCTTTGATCGATGAATCACAAACTTGAGCAACCACACTCTCTTTGCCAGCAAATAGTATCTTCCTGTATTTATGGTAGCATTTGTGCATCGCCTTGTAGTACAGTTAGCGCGAGGGAGAACTCCTTTTCAGATATGATTGGTCTAACTCCTCGTGGGCTTGACGTCGTTTCAGCTTGAGGGACGCACGAATGTCATCCTGACAAAGAAGTACGTCTGTTGTAGAATTCTTTGTGCTTTCACTGTGAATTTTAAATAGAGAAACAGTCCTTCAGAATTATGTACAGCTGCCCGCTGGAAGTACTGTGTTACTTACCTACCTGGCAATAGAATAGATGGTCCTATACCCAAAGCCCTTTTTAGGTTTTGTGAAATTAGAGATTTTTCGGGTCTCAAACTTTCACGTTCATTCTTAGTGGGCATCTTAAGTTCCTGGACGGTCGTATTTTCTTTGGGACTGGTTCTTTCCATGGATTATGCTAACCGATTCTCGTTTGGTGCTATTTTCGTCCAACATGGCGCAGGCACTTTGCTGATTGTCGAATGTAGAGTCGGGAAGAACCGGAAAAAAATGTTATAGATTTAGACAGATCATCGTGCAGGTGTACTTTGATATACATTGAGGTAACTATTAGGTTTTGCTAACATATTTTGTGGTTATCGTAAACTCGCACCTGCTATTTTCGGTGTCGTTACCCTTCGAGGAAGACGTTCTATAATATATTTTTATTATAGATAAACTCTGGTCTCTTAAATTGGCAACTTTACCGTACTCCACTTTTCTTCGGACACACCGAGATTATTAACATTGGTCCATCTATTTTAAGAAACCCAACGATACAGACTCTATGAGTCTTTTCGCACAGAATAATATAGTTCGGCTTTTTCCAACGTTCTGACTGACATCTAGCGTATACTTTTTACATTAAGAATTCCATCATGCCTAGTTTATTCTCGGTACTTCTGTATCATGGATACTATAAAATTTACGACTCCATCGATTCCGAAGCTAGCAGAATAATTTAACGAATAATTCGTTTCACGTCGTTTTCTAATTATCTTCCAATTATCTTGCATCTTACATGGTATCAGTATTATTTCCTTCTTGCAATAATATATTCCTGAGCAGTGGATATTGTTACACAAAATGCCTCGGTCAGACAGTGCTTCACAATGGCGGCATCAAACTGGTTAGCGCTGCTACATAGCACGATGATTGCGATAATTGCGATGACGGCGACTCATGATGATTGAAGTATTGCACGACAGGCTCACGTTCCACCTACTTGCGACCAAGGCATGAGAAATGGCGTATCATGAGCCAGCAGCAAGCCAGCTTCGATACCGGACAGAGTGAGCGTAGCGTAGGAAAATTTTATCAAGGAAGTTTCCAAGTTTCATGAATGAAAAAAATAACGTTTTATCATACCCAATGGGTAGGGGCTGGTACCAGTATTCTGTGACGTGTATGAAAAAGTGAATTCTTCTTGGCTGAAGAACGTCAGCCATTCGCAACGTGGAAAAAGTAAATTCGTACGGAACGTTGAACCAGATGCGATCGCTTTTATAATCTAAATAATTTTATACGCACAGAGGACAAAACGGCCGACTGTATACAAAGGACGATATGCAAATCTTGATTGTATCTTTGTAAGGACTACCAAGCGAACTGCGTCTTCGCTTCTTTATTTTTATTCCCATTGGAACGTGACCAGCTGACTCGATTGGGGTTGCTAATCGATATTTATCTAGACGGTGAGTCAGACGATAGTCATCTTCGCGTGGACGTCTCCCTTATAATTTACTCCGATGGCGTATTTCCTTTTTTCTATTCTCGCAATAAGTCGCGCCTTCCATATTAATCTTGAACTTTCCCAAAGACTTGAATGCTTGCTGAGAAAGACCTGGACATTTTATTATATCTGAAAAGAGAAAAAGTTAGTATCCTTGAGAAATAGCGTCAAGGTATTGCCAAGCAGTGTTGATGAATGCACAAGGAATGTTTACTCCTAGGTATTGAGGTCTCTGCACGTCAGTTCTTGCAGTAGCGACACTTATAACAGTGAACGTCCATTTTATCTGCATTAACGGTCTCGATACGCAGCCTTAATCATTTTCATGTTACAAAGTCCTTTGGCATATCTAATTACTGTGGGATATATACATATATATTTTAAATGATCATTACCAGTTTCAATAGCGATAAAGGTACAGTAGCTGAGACTGAAAGACTGTGATGACTATCTTTCTTACATAAGTCAATAATGCCTCTGGGAACGGAAATGCGGTGTACCACGCAGTACGATAAGTTGTCCTACAAGAAGAGATTGTGGACGTTTCCATCGCTCAGGATACTGCATCCTTTAGCGACATCGAATCAAGGCAAGCGTCCTTGTTACGGATTAACAGTACTTTTTCGTTGACTCCATTGAAAGTGCGCAGCAGACACAACCTGGCCGCAGGTCAATCCGTAGGTTGTAACCTTGAAGTTACGCAGGTTCGTTGAACGTGGAATTTGAATTTCTAGCAGCCACTCGGATAATCGTGAAGCGTGATAATTCAGTGCTTATAGCCAGCGAGAACGGAGTAATTAAGCGTGGAGGTACCGAGTCGACCGAGAGTCGTTACGATAGAGAAAGTTCATCTCTGCAGGGAAAGTTCGTGTGTCACGGCATGAGCATTACACCCAAGGGCTCATCCTCCAGCGAATAAAGTTCTAGAAGGAATAGAAAAAAAGTATGAAAATAATTTTTAGACAAAAATTGTCTTTCTAAAAAAAAGTAAATTTCATAACCTGAGAAAATGATCCAATTAACGAGCTTCCGAATCCTGATGCAAAAAGGGGTGAACTAAGTGCGGAGGAGCCTCCAGTGTAAATTATGCTGTGATTGCAGGGGTTGTGAATAGAAATAGGGTGCGTTGCTCTCCCGTTGTTAAGGGGGTTCCAGGAGGAGGACCGTCTCGACGTCCGGCGCCGACGTTACCCGTTCTTCGTTTTACGTTCGACCCAACCTCCCTGGGAGCTATAGTCCTAGAACGGCTGACGTCATCAACAGACTGGTCCATATATCTCTCGAAGATTACTCATCCTTGGTATTTTAACCTATCTCTAAAAATTTTTAGTTCTGGCAAGGTTCTTCCTGGACCCTCCGTTACTATTTTAGGTATTGATCATTTTCTGTTACTGGAGTCCTTAACCTTATTCTTCTTCCTGATTCGCAGCTGCTACCACGTCTGATTCCTTCAAGTGACTATGACGAGGATCTCTGAAACATTAGAACCGATCCACTGCTCAGGTGTGGATCGTATTGGCACTGTTTAACGATACTTTTATCCGCAATGAAATCCGAGCTGGACAGTGTGTCGAGGTGTGGTTGGATAATCAAGACTGGGAAAGACACTAGATAAAAATTCTTATCGGATCTCGTCTATCTCTCTCTGTCTATCTCGTTGACGGTAGGCAGCTGCCGCTCTTATCTTCCGGTATGAATTAGTCCTTGCACTCGTGTTTACACTTGGTTGACGGGCACCTCGCGGATCTTGATAAGGGAGAGCTCTTTCATGGCCGGCTATCCGGATGCGATAAGAACGTGTAAAACCCTGAGGAGGACCACTTGTGTATGAGACGACTCCTGTAAGCACAGTTGTACCTGATGAATAAAGATATTCCTTGTTTTCTCTTAGTCATTCTTTTTACTGACTGTAAGATGGTTGTCAGTCTTAATTTAAATTACAATTGTTACTTTACCATGCTCCTCTTTCTAGCATCATTTCTAGAGATTAAAAAAATTCCTTATGGACCAATTTCCATGCGAGTTGGCTGAAAAATAATAAATGGACCAGTTTAATCAGTGCCAATAAGGATTTGCCGAAGAGTAATATTTATGATTTAAAAAAAGAATGCTTTTGGTATACAACGACCGTTATGGTACCTACGCACAGTCCTTTTCCGGCGAATGAGAAATTTATTCTGCGTCTGCAGCTACGTGGTCGTGATTTTTACTTTTACCCGCATCTCGACAGCCAGATTGCAATTTATGATAGTAAGTCATAGCTGCCAATGAGAATCCCACTGGTATGTACTTTCCATCAGAAAGTTTCTTCCTTTTCCTTCTGTCGTCCTTACGTTCCTTTCTATTCGTAGTTTGCAGAAGTAGCAGTAGCAGCCATCGTCTCGAGTCAGCACACAGGGATTAGGCTCGATATTCCTATGATCTCCCGCAGTGAAGACGCATCCACATCCGCAAAGGCAGTCGTCTATTAAACGCGGCGTAAATAACCTGCGTTGTCTCATTAGGAGCAGCCTCATAAATTCTCGACAATTAGCGTGGTTGCTTTCAGTAGACAGGATCCAGACGTTGGACAGGTTATGGAGCTGTACGAGGGACGCGTACCCGACGGCCCGTAAAAAACTAGTGCGTCGTAGTATAGGAACGTCTGTCGCTAGGTATTTTCATTCTGCGAATAAGATATGCAATTTCATTATTGTTTGATGTGTTTACGTTTTTCTTAATTCGAGGTGCGAGCTATGACGTCATTGAGTAAATTAATCCTTCAGGAAATTCAACGCTGTCGTACAAATGGACGTTGACGATACAGTGTATTTGTAAACGTTAAAAGGACACGCAGTTTCGTCTATTGCGTACTGTATGGTCGAGGGTAAAGATATCAGGGCGTCGCGACGCTCGAAAATACATAACGTCTGCGTTGGTTGTTCGGGAAACTGAGCCGTGCGAAAGTTCCATGCTGAATGTCAGCAATGCGGAGAGATAAATTAACTCGTAGCATGATTGTTGGGTTTTAAAAAACTCTCTTGGTGGAGGTCTTGCACGAGCGATTCCCCGAGCCTCTTCTTGGCAGCTTGCGTCGTCCTTTTTATTTCGAGAATTAGCACAGTCGAACGTCATTTCACGTGGCACTTGGAGAAATTCATTCATCGATCTTGGCGAAGACGTGCCTGGTAATATTATCCAGTTTCAATGATGGCTCGGTCAAGGTCAATTTTCAAGGACTAGTATATATCTACGTTGACCTTGGCTGACGTTAATCCTTTTCTGATAACGTTCAATGGGTCATCATTGTCAGCTAGGATGAGTCGTATCAAACCTAGAGATACGAAAGAAGCTTTATAATCAACATTGATTTTTTACTATTTTTTATCAGAAAGAAAGAATCGATATTGAAGATTGAGATTAAAATATTTTTTAAAATTATACATCAGTTTTAGAGAATATATGAATTTTCTCTAATTTCTCAGTTTTGTGAACCCATATGCAAATACGCACGAGGACCGTTACCATCACCTAAATTCAAACCCCCATAAAGAACATGATGGTAACGCGTTCCTGGCTTTTACTAGCTGTCTGAACACGGGACGGAGTAGAAAAAAAAAGATGCTTGACTACTTTACTCTGGCATAACTTTTCTTTCTTGAAATCGGTTTCCAGTCTCGGACGCTCTTCTTCTGGCTACCGTCTCTGTAAAATTGTTTCTACCCGCTCTAGTTCTACCGGATTGCATCTTCTCGCCCACTTCACGCTGTATTTATAGAGTCACAGTCATCTCCTGCGGCCTCCTATATGATGGGTGCTTCTTACAAATGCTTTCTGGTTGTGGAAATCTATCCACAATGAGTCGTCAGCTTTCCTCGTTGCGGGCAGCATCATTTTCCAAGCATTTCCGAAACTCTCCTTTCCGGTCTGTAGCTAATGGACCGTGTGACAATAGTCACGAATGGTTGCTCTAGAGGGAAACAGTACTAATCGTAAGTCAGACAATGGCGACGATCCAAAAATTCTACTCTGCCTCTAATTGTACGTGACCAATGACACAACGCGCCAACGACTTCTAATAGATAACCCAGTAAACTGATTACCCACTTTTATACTTTACCACCTACAGGAAGTTCCTCCAGGCTTGTAATTACTTAACCAAGTCTCTCCAGAGACGGACTTACAATTATACATCAAATTATTTATTATTTTTTTCTCTTCTTTTTCCTCGCAACGTTCTCAGCTGTTCCATAAACTCGTGCTCTATTCTTAGGATCCTTAACGTGTTAAGATTATCATATCCACAGCAACGTATACAAAAGTCGATTTAAAATATATAAAAACAAAGTTTCAACCAATGATATTCGATCCAGCCTTGGCAGTCGCGACAGTAACGCCAGAATGGCATGACACTATCGCGAATGTTCTAGAAAATTATTAGGTCGCAAGTTCAAGGAACCGTAGAGCATGAGATATCGACACATTTGCCACGCGATATGACAGCTATGTATATCGGCGTGATCCGACTACGAAATATAAGGTGTATTCTACAAGTAGCCCAACCCTAAGAGCCATCATACACATTCTTCGTGATCTTTTAAAAGTGAAGCACGCATTGTAGATTCCTATTAGTAATCAGGACGCTGACTAGGTGTTCGTACTCGCTTATGGATTCGATCCACGTTCACTGTCATGATCACATAGTGTCAATTGCTCTGTTTACTCTGCATTACGTCCACAGCTTCTCCTTGCAGACTGTACTCTTGAACTGTAAGACTGTTCCTGAATTTTTACTAGATAATCCAGAGAGTTTCTTGCGACGAAGCTTTCTTGAAGTGAACAGAGGGTGTTGGCCATGCTGTAAGCTCTCTTGAAAATTGTTCATCAGTTGTTCGACGTATCCCTTCTTCTTTTTTGGTTGTAAGATGCATGAGATGCGTTCCGTATTTAGAACCCCTTGTAACGAGGAAGTAGATACCTGAGATGCTTCAGGCATTAAACGTCTCATGACATTTCCAATGTGCCATTGCTCTTCCATCTACGACGATAGATACTAGACCTTAATTTAAACGTTGCTATTCGTGTCTCCTTGCTTCCTGTGAAAATATAAGTAACGTTTAGTTTTTTTATTTTGGTGCTTTTAGGTAATGACAGAGTGACGGGATTTGGGTAATACTTAACCATCGCGCGAATAGGAATAGAGTGGACAGGACAATGGATCATCAACAGGGCAGGAAACAGATCGCTTCGCCGGAAGTGGCTATGGCTAGTGAAGTTTTCGATCTGTTCTGCAATGCATCCACTCTCAAGTCCATTCTTGGCCACTTTCGACACCTCTGCGAACTCCTCAAGATCAAGCCTAATAGCTTCAATCAGTTTTATCCAAAGCTGAAGTCGAAATTACGCTCGTGGAAGGCGCAGGCACTTTGGAAGAAGTTTGATCAGCGGGCCAATCACAAGTGTTATAATCGTGGCAAAGCCTGCCCGAACACAAGGGTGAGGATCTGGAATTTATTAAAAAGGAATTAAATTTGTTGAAGAGATATCAGAAACTTTACAGTGTTGTTGTACTTATATTTAAATAGGTCTTGATCATCGGAGGTGGTCCATGTGGTTTACGCTCGGCTATAGAAGCACAATTACTTGGGGCTAAAGTCGTGGTCGTCGAGAAGAGGGACCGCATGTCCAGGAACAATGTGCTTCACTTGTGGCCTTTCGTCATTCAAGATCTTCGTGCGCTTGGAGCCAAAAAATTCTTTGGAAAATTTTGCGCAGGCGCCATCGATCATATAAGTATACGGCAGTTGCAGTGTATTTTGTTAAAAGTAGCTTTGATCCTGGGAGTAGAATTTCACGAGGGTATCAGCTTCGAGTCCCTGGTACCACCACCTGAAAATCAAGAGGAAGGCAGTGAGTACAGACATTATATAAGCAAAGCATATAGACGTAAACAATTAAAAATTTTCTGATACCGATAATGGAGTGCTAAAAGAATTTATCATGAATTATTGTAATTACAGAAATTGGATGGCGTGCTAAAATCACACCAGCAGATCATCCCGTCTCCCAGTACGAATTTGATGTTCTAATCGGGGCTGATGGTAAAAGGAATACTCTGGAAGGATTCAAAAGAAAGGAATTTCGAGGAAAACTAGCCATTGCTATAACTGCTAATTTTATCAATAAGAGAACAGAAGCAGAGGCCAGGGTGGAGGAGATAAGCGGGGTTGCCTTTATTTTCAATCAGAAATTCTTTAAGGAACTGTACCAGGATACCGGTATCGATCTTGAGAATATTGTCTATTACAAAGATGACACGCATTACTTCGTCATGACTGCCAAGAAACATAGTCTTATCGATAAGGGTGTTATACTTCAGGTAACGGAAGCAATAGCACAATCCCATTTACCCATTTTACGTCTATGTAACTTTATCGATCGTTTGCTTCTCTTGTACAAGGATCATGCGGACACGGCCAAGTTACTTGCTAAAGAAAACGTCGACAGGGAAGCACTGATGTTATATGCTAGAGAAGCTGCTGAATTCTCGACAGAGTATCAAATGATGGACATGGAATTCGCTGTTAATCATTACGGTCAACCGGACGTAGCCATGTTTGATTTCACCTCTATGTATGCTGCTGAAAATGCTAGTCGAGTCCTAGAGCGACACGGTCACAGACTACTTATGATCTTGGTCGGGGATAGTTTACTGGAGGTACTTATTTCACTTAGACTTTGAACTTATTTATATTTAAGGTATTTTCAATCTTTATTTATATTCTTATAGCCATTCTGGCCAACTGGTTCTGGATGTGCAAGAGGCTTTCTCAGTTCCCTCGATGCCTGCTGGGCTATCAAAGGATGGGGTGCTTCTACGACACCCTTGGAAGTGTTAGCCGAACGAGAATCCATTTACAGGCTTCTTGGACAAACCACGCCAGAAAACTTGAATAGGGATTACGCCGCCTACACACTGAATCCTCATACAAGGTAACCAGCCATGTAAAATCTTATTGGATAACCAATAGTATTGAGCGAACTTGTACAATTAATATTTAATGATGCAGAACAAAGGAATATTTGTGATTCATTGTTACGTCCTGTTGAAGGTATCCAAATTTGAACCTACGTTCGGTCACGCCGATTCAAGTACGGGGCTTGCTGGATACCGATGATCCGGACAACATAGAGCAACCATCTATGCAACCCGCTGTTGATATTCCCAAGAAGCGTCGGCGTAGGGGTGAGCTTATAACATGTTCGCTTGCCAGTAGAATATAATAGGCTTTCGAATCGGCGAGCTTTCGAGTGATCTTTGACTGTCTACTTTTTTACTATCTTCGCCATACTACACATTTATACAAGAGGAATTTCGATCTTTAACGTAGACCTTGGAACAGACTCTCAGGTGCATCCCGATACGTTGCTCCATTGGCTAAGGAGACAGGTGGCATTGTACGATACGGTTCGCATCGACGACATGGGCTCTTCGTTCAAAGACGGTCTCGCTATTTGCGCCATTATTCACAGATACAGGCCAGACCTAATTGATTTTCACTCTTTGAAATCTGAAGATGTGGAAATTAACAATCAGCTCGCCTTCGACATCCTTGAGAAGGAATTAGGCATACCTCCTGTAAGAATTTTTCACCGTATTAATACATAAGAAATATATATAGAGATACTGACATTTGAAACGTGCCTTTTAATTGTTCATTTTGTCACAGGTAATGACTGGCGAGGAAATGGCCCAGTGTGACGTTCCCGACAAACTCGCCATGTTTTCTTATCTGACACAGATATATGAGACGTTCCGGGGCGAGATTCCACATATTAAACATCCGAAATTGGTAAGATCCTTGATTTTTTCTGACGATTTACAAATTTTTACAGGATCATATCAGCCAGCCGAATACTTGTGGGAAAAATATGAGATCTGCGTTTTGTTCGCAGTAGGCAGCTACCGCAAACTAACACCCATTTCCAATTCTCCAATTTCCACAGTCCTCCATCTCTAATGTCAACCTGCTTCTGGCTAAAGATTTATCAACGACACGTCGCGCACCTTCATTGTACGAAATATATAAGCCCACCCTTAAATTGCCTACGCACTGGCCTCACAGAATCAACGTCCCATACTCAACTTGCTCTCATGAATTATCAACTTTCGAACCACCATCCACTGTCCCACGCACCATATCTAAACTCGCTAACCTAATGTCCTTTCAACGGCTGAGCAAACTTCTGGATTACAACAACAATCGTATGACTTGGAACGACAGTAGCAAGATAGTGGATAACGTATTGGAATTGAGCAGTATAAGGAACTGGCTTGAAAATAATCATAGAGTATCAACATTGAAGCGAATGTTTGAATCTAAGAGCAGACGTAGTTGGATGCTCAGGATGGAACATCAATTCGGCGATAACAAAGTCGATCCAATCAGAGAGAATATACCTGTAATTTTATTCTCGTATAAGCAGGGGTTTACGCGTTTGACGTTCATCTTTGGATTTGTCTTTTTCTAGGAACCGGAAAAAGAGGAGAGGCCCACGTATTCGAAACAATTGAGCCAATTGACACCGGAGCAAAAGGCTCAATTGATTGGACGTATTGCCAAACAGGATAATACCAGTACTCGTGCCAGGCACTCACGTTCTTCTCGCCATAGCAACGAACACGCACAGAATCCATTGGAGAAGAAGGGCGATTCGATTAGCCGTCGTTCCAGAAAGCGACGTAGTACGGAAAAAATGGGAGCTACAGTGGTGAGTCTTATGGTGGAAAAATATTTTTATTCCTGGTAGCCCCTTAAATAATTCTCAATTATATGTATTTTCGTTAACCAACCCATATTCCTCAGTCATGCTGGCAGAAGATCGAGGATATCATGCGCCAGGGAATATTTATATCTTTGTTGTTCATATTTATTGGACTGTTTGTCACTGCAGTTCGGGAAGAAATTATAACTTTTTGATAACCATGTCAATTCTATGGGATAGCTCTGGAAAGTTTTTGTGACAGTCAGTTATAATGTAGAACTTTTTTTTTTCATTTATCCTAATATATTATATAGTGCAATAAGCTCGTGCGCTCGGCGCAATATTAGTTATTATTTAGTCTTCCAAAGTAATGTCTGTTGTACGTGAATCCGAAGGAGGAAAGACAGAAGAGACTCGAGGACATTGAAAAGAATCGAATCGAACGCATGAGGAAGCGTCAGTATCTACGTAAAATGGCGACACAGCAATTCTACAAAAGTATGCAGATGCTGGCTGCGAATGCAAAAAGAGACAAGGACGAACCCTTTGAGGATTATTCAATATTTCTTTATCGTCAAACCGCTCCTGATTTCAAGGATAGAGTCAAAGATCTCGAGCAGAAAATTCTCTACCCAGTAAGCTGGTCGTGCCGTGTGAAATTACATGATTGGATATGAAGTAACAAACTGTTTAACGTGTGACCACCTAATCGCCCGTGTGTTGCAGGATTTCAGAGTTATTATAAAATAATTTTTGCTCTTAAAAAAATTAAATATCAGTTTGCATTGTACAATTGGACAGTTCGTACCAATTTATTAATATCAAATTGACTTGATCAATTTTCAAATCATTTATAGAAATACTAACGTCGCTTGTTGGATGCTAGTCAACGATTGTATCTTCGCTGTTTTAAAAGCTGCAACAATATATTGTTTCTGCTTTTCCTAATGCGTCAATGTTATTAACCACAGTCTCCAGAAAAATGTTGTAACTTTGGGATCAATATTGATCAACCTTTTACTTACACGAAGGAGAATTCTGGTGATACAAGAATATCCGTACAGTCGGACCAAGCAAAATGCAACTTCGCAAAGTGCAATTCTGCAAAATGCAACAGATCTTCACTGTTGCACTTTTCTAGGTCTGACTGTACCATAACGAATTTGGTATTGACTATCAATATGGCGGTTCTGAGATTTCATATTTTTCAGGACAGAGAACCAAAACTTCATGCTGGACAGCACAGGGGTAGCGTAGACGAAGGATTCTCTGGTAGAATAAAAAATATTGAAGATAAATTAAGAGGCACTGCTCCCAGTGAGAAGAAACCGAAAGATCTATTACGTGCTATCGGTTGGTACCATAAACCTTTCTTTTCGAACACAGTGTATGAAATATTTGCATAATAATGAATTTTCGAATTTATCGCTTTTTAATCGCGAAGGTAAAATCGAGAAAACGGATTGGAACGTGAAGGAAATCGAAAAGAAAATAGAAGAGAACAAAATGGGACGGGGAATACGTCAGGACAAAGTGGAACGTGTACCAAAATGGAGTCGAGAGCAGGTTTGTTAAAGATACTAATGCTATTGGTAATATAAATTCTCGTCAGGTCTCTATATGCTTTATTCAGTTTTTAGCTCGACAAACCAAGATGGAGAAGAAAGGGCGCAACCCGAACGAGTCGGACAGTAAGTACGCCGATATTGACAGCACCCTCAAGAATATTGACAAGAAGATCAAAGAGGGTAATGTCCTTGGGCACAATAAAGTCTCAGCAATGGCTGAACAATTTGCTAATAAGAATCAGGATGCTGAACCCAAGGTGCAGAGATCGGTAATTATTACACTGCCCGTTCATGACTCTCGGTACTTGGATAAGAAGTCAGCAGGAGCTTCCGGTCAAGCAAATTTCATTCGCGAATATATTTTATTTTTTCATTGATATATCAGTGATCAATTATCTTGTCAATGTATAATTATTGAAAAAATTTGTCACGGTTTTTTTTTAGATCTTCAATGTCAGACATGCATTGTGACTTACAATGAATCCTGACTAATAAATTATACAAGTCTCTAAATATTTCCTAGTATTTGTATTTTTTTTGGAAATCGTATCTAACAATGTTTTACATGTTCTTTGAGAGAATCTTGTACCGTCTAAAAACCGTATCTAACCTAAAGATGTGAAAGAATGTCGCATGCTGACTTTTGTCCTGTGTCACGAGTTTGATCCATAACCGTGGTGAGTCAATTTTTGAAATAAATAATTTTTTTCATAGAATTCAAAAGCAGCCCTAGTGCTACCAGCACAAGGAGGCTCAGAAATGTGCCACTTCTGTAACAAGAGGGTTTATCTGATGGAGAGGCTCAGCGCAGAAGGCAAATTCTTCCATCGTGGTTGCTTCCGTTGTGAATATTGCTCAACCTCTCTAAGGATAGGTAAGTAGAATTAAAATGAGCGATTAATAATTATTCCTATTAATAAACAAAAATGAAAATAATTCATTGTCCTATGTTACATGCATTGCAGGAAACCATACGTTTGATAGAGATAAACATGGCGGACGATTTTATTGTATGCAGCATTTCGGCCTATCGGGAACCATGAAGGCTAGAGTAGAGAAGAAGAAAATTCCTGTTCTAAATAAAGAAAATATACCAAATACATCCATTAATATGAAAACTCCAGAAAAGGTATATTTTGGAAATGTCTTTATTATTCTTTTCATATATTATATCTACGCTTATCCATCGCAGTCTAAAACACCATTGGAAGGAGTCGCCGGACTTGATTTACTTGATCGAGGTCAAACACCAGAGAGGATAGAGTTTGAAAATCTTGCTGGTGTCTCAGACGCTGAAGAACCTCGTAGTCAGATGGATGAGGATGAATGGACGGATCGTAATTTCGGCGCGTCAGCAGCCGAAATGGGATCCAGTGATGATATATCTGATATGAGGTAATTTTATGTCTTTTTGAGATCCTCGTAATAGTCGTACGTTTTAACGAGGTCTGGCATTAATGTTACAGCGATTCAGATGATGACAACGAGGTCTTCGAGGAGGCTATAGATCAGCCGTTGACAACAGAAGGAACCTTAGAACTTGCAAAAAATTGGACACTGCGTTATTCTCATCCACATGCCACTACAGGTCATTCAGATACCGGAAGCAACGAATACGAAGACTCCAGCGATGAGTATACTAGTGAAGGTATACATGACTATAATAGTTTGATTGAATGAGGAAAATTACTTTGGAAAATCTAAAAATAAATTGTAATGGACAATTTCTCGGTAAAGTCGAATTCTTTTTGTGCCCAGATGAAGAAAGCGGCACGGCAACCGAGGACGAGGAAGAGGTTCGCGCCAGGGAATTGAGGAAACAAGAAGTCTGGCTGAAGGTCCCTCCACGCAGCTCTGATACTGACACTGGCTCGGAAACAGAGGTGAAACAATCTCAAGCTTTAGATAATCCACCGCAGGAATCACTAGCCTCTGGTGAAACAATTTCTATAGACACTCTCCCCTCAGAAAATTTACATTCGGTTTCGGACGCGAATTCTACTCAAAATTCGATTATTGAGAATGATAATGGCAGTCAGTCGAATCACGTGGAAAATCATGAGGTACAAGAATCAAAACCGTCGAGTATAAGTGAAAAAGAAATCGTGGACGTTGAGTTCGATTTGGAAAAAATTAAAACTGGCCATATGAATGATTTATCACGGGAGTTAGATGTAAGCAGAGAAAATATTGATAATACTGATAACATTAATAAACCGGACAGTCTCATTAATAGGAGTGCGATACAGGGTAGTGTTGAAATTACAGGTCCGAATTCTATTGTTTCTAGCAATGTTGAACAGGGTATAGTTGATAAAGAGAATCTCAGTTCAGAAATTGATATAAAAATTAATTCATCTAATGAGGTCCCATATAATGTCGATATCAATGATGAAATAATCAATGATGGTATTGCGGATGTGAATTTGCCATTTACGGAAATTCAGACTAATGTTTTATCTGAAATTGAAAATAAATCGGGGTCTTCGAATGAAATACTAATTACAGAACAAGAGGATAATTCAGTTGTGTTAAAAGAGGACGAAGTCAAAATTGAATCCGTAACGGGAACACTTCCGGATGCTATTTTCAATACTCAACCTAGTGAAACTAATAACACTGAACATTCGGGGGATGCTAATTGTGTTATTAAAATTAATAGTGATAATCTACCGGATTTATTAACATCTTCACCTAAATTGAGTAGACAAGTATCTGCGTCGGATAAGAATCAGTCTTCTGAAACAGTTGGTTCTGATTTGGTTGTTTCTGATATATCAAGCAAAACATCTGCAAAACAATCAATAATGGACCAACAGCAGCAAGGGGATGAAACACATAATATAAAGAATTGTGATAATTCTCAGAAAATAGATTTGCCGTTGAAAATATCATTAGACAAAACCAGAATTAAGCCTATTGTTACTGTTACTGCAGCTACACCTACTTCTGAAAAACCAAAGAAAACAATAAGCTACGAAGCATCCAAGTTAACTGTTCCGCAGGAAGTTGTTCCTATGCGACAAGAAGAACCTGTCACCTATAGTTCCTTCGAACATCTAAAAGAGCAATTGAAACAGAGAAAAGCAAAGAATAAAAAGCCAGTTGAAGAGCTTCGTCCTTTGTCAAAGGAAACTGCACAGCTAAAGATAAGTAAATATTTTGAATCAGCCAAGAAATCAGAGTCAAGTTCTATACAGAAAGCTGTTTCTAAAGAAAGCACACCGGAAGAAGAGCCTGAGGTAAAGATCATCGATTTGAAAATTAATCCTAAATTATCAGACAAGGTCGAAACCAAAGATATTATGAAATACTTTAAAAAATCTTTCCCTCAAAGCAGTGACACTGAAACAGATTTAAATAACCAGTGTAAAACATCAGTGGTAGATAATGAAGTTGACGACTTTGATATTAGCATCGATGACATTAAAGGATCTAATGATGACAACAGTATTGACAAGCAATTTAATGAGATTGAAGCACAAAGTAAAACTTTGAGTGAGGCAATCAATGATGTGTTAGCATCAAAGACAGATATTATAGTGAGTAAAGGAAGTGAATATGAAATTGTGAAACAAAAAACACTTCCAGAAGTTTCAATTACCAGTACTGACATCGAGAACATATCAAATCCTGAGAAAATATTAAATAGTCAATCGGAATCAGAATTATTAGCAAGTGCATCAAAATTAAAATCTCAAAATAATCTTGACCCTCCTGAACTCAATACAATAACAGAAAAACACAAAGATAAATCTACTACCACATTAAATACTCAATTAGTAGCAACAGAAGGTAACCCTGCAATTGTGCCAGTGACAAATAACGTATCCAGTGAATCAATTTTAGAAAAGACAAAGATTACAAAAACTCAAAATGAAAAACAAAAATTAAATTCTGATCCCATGCCAGATGAAACTACTGTGATAAAGAACATTCAATCACCAAAGAAACACGAATCCGCCTCAAAACCGGAAACCGAACGAATTGAAAAGGTTAAAATAATTGAGAAGGAAATTCGTCCGATACCAGTTACAAAAATGGTACAAGAGAACAAATCAGTACCAGAACAAGTACTAGAAGTACCAAAACGACCAGAACGTAGACGTTCATCGCAAGAACTGACTGCTGCCCCCCCAATACCGTCTAAGAAAGATTCAACTGAAGCAGTTCCGACGTCACTTCCGGTTCCCGTAGTTCCTGCGAGGAGAAAGTCCGATGCTAAAAAATCTACGAGCAAAGAGCCGAAACCAATACCACTTTCGGAACAAAAAGAATTAAATGCTGTCAGTGAAGCCGAACGTAAATCCGATCGACCCAATGACAATGCTAAATCAAAAGACTTCTCCACGGTATCAAAGAACGTTTCCATAAATCTGGACAGTAATACGCAAAATAAAGAACAAATTCCCGAAAAATTATCCCCCAAGACAAAGAAACACAATAACGTAACAAAATTGCTCTCTCACGAGTCTGGTCTTCATGGTTCCGTTAAATCGATATCATCCGCAAAATCAGATAAATCCAAAAAGGATAAATGTACGATATCGTAATGGAATTCTCAGTATATATAAGTTACACGTAGGACCTAAGTTAATTTCCCTCTGCGATTAAAAAAAAGATTATAAGAGGATTACTTTGATATTGCTGTGATGTTGCGCATACATATATTCTCTCTCGGTTATATGATTTTTTCATTTAGCGATATTGTGTGAGATACATTTAATAAAGTATATAAGTCGCTAAATAATGGCTGATGGTGATATGAGAGATTCTTTGAAAACAACCCAAGGCTATTGAGAAAGGTAACAAATTTTGCTATATGAATGGCGTGCTGTTGGACTAATATTAAATTAACAGTGACTCAAACCGATTAATTGTATGCGTTTGCCTAGTGCTTCTGCTCACACAATACGTTTATATTTAACGGCCTGTAATAATTCTACGATTACCACCAGCCAATACTTTATTAATAATGTCTCACCGTTCACTTTCGGAAAGCAAGACGTTCTTGTAACTATGGTTCTTCTTTACGCATATATTATACTTGTTAGTTGCAATTTTATACGTTTCCTCGCTCTATTGTTTCTAGTCATCTGTATATTTCTCTATAAAAGCATGTATACGTTTTATATTGCGCAGACCGAAGTTCTCCTCGAGTACGTGTTTAATTTCGCCATTAACCGTATTTTGCTATTTGGATAGCAAAATAACGGTGGCACTAGATACATTTAATCAAATTCATAAAATTTCAAGAAAGATTATAATTAACGCCATAAATTGATTCTCTGATTAAATGTACTCTTACATGGCTCCACTATACTAGACTAATATAATAAGAAACGAGTGCCTATTTTAATAACAAATTAAACTTTGTCAATCAATCGCAATAGGATTTTCACAATATTAATTATATTTTTCTTATCACATACAGGTTGCATCGGATGAAGATTCCACGGAGGACAGCGCAGAGAATTCAGCAACGGAGATTTCGACGGATTCCGAATTCGAGCATGACGGTACAACACCCACTCAGCACGAGATACCGGAAATTGCCATAAACGATTCGTACGTTCGTAAGGGTCGTGGGAATTACGTGGAGCCTAAAAAAGTCCAAGTGAAGAGTCACGTGATACCATCGATCAATGGAAACTTGAAGCAGAACAAAGACACGGGTGTCAAGTTGCAGTTCACAAAGCTTGACCCTGGCAAGGAGCCATTGCGTCCACAAAGTGAACTCCACCTCAGTCGACCTATCACAAAGACAATTTCTCCCAGTCCTTTGATGAATCCTCGAAAAGGAGATTATTTATTGAATCGAACTCACTCTACGGAAGGTATTGCATCTAAGCTGTCTCTGGAATTGAAGAAGCGATATCTATTGGGTGGATCAGCACTTGGTGGATCGGTTATGAAGTCCGGATCGACGTCCAACGTTGATACGAAATTGCGAAGCTTGACAGACGCCATCTCGCAACATCAGAAATTGCTGAATCCTGCACCAGAGCCTAGTCCTACTATGCAAGCTTTCTTGCAAGGTACCAGCAAGCTTCGTTCCAGCAATACACAACTTTCTCCTATCTCTCCTACTGCGATCTTCTCAGCATCTCCCCTGAAACCATTCAGCTTTGATCAACAAACAAAGACCAAGGATAGTGTTGCTGGTAAAACTACTGCCATGCCGGATGTATCCAAGATGCAGTTACCGGATTTGTTAAAAGAGACCAGCATCCTGAAGTCTAAGACAGATCCTAATATCGTACGTAAAGAATCGCCTAAAGTCAGTGAAAAGAAGCCAATTAGAGAAATCATGGCCTCCAAACAGACTGATGCTCAAGCAATAGTTAAGGAAGACGTGGAAATTATTGAACTTGAAAGGACAACTAATATTGAACCTATGGATAATATTGATGACGATGCAGATTGTAGGCCTAGGTCCCCATTACATGAAACTTCTATCATCGTGCCTCAAGTAAATTGGAATAAAAATAAGGAGACCAAGGACGGAGACAGTTCCGAGGACTCGGAAATAGATAGTGATTCCTTGTCGTCTAGCGACGTCGAATTTGATGAAGGTGCTGCGGTTGAACAAGTAGCGCCAATTAATCTGTCTCCTCCTAGACTGCAGATTCATAGTACTGATGGAGATCTTCTTCTGGACGAGGAAGCCGAAGATAAAAATAAGGACGTGGACGAGACTGCGGCATTTGAGCCGGATTCTATTGAATGTATTCGTATTGATGATGATTTGATCTCTCGTGCGGAATACATGGATGGTTTGGTGTCCGAGAAGATACCTTCTGAAGGAGATGAAGTAGTTAATAATAATTTGGAACAGGGTGATAGTAAAAAGAGCTACAGTAATTGCAGTAGTCCTACGTCTGTTGTATCGAATATATCCAATAAGCAGGACGACTCTGAGGAAAATGATGTAACGACGGCTGCCCTTACGGAAACAGAATTTTCTGAATGGGCTCGTGACGGGGAAGGATTGGTATCTGATGATCTGCGAGATGTCGAGTTCAATATTAATCCGGAATTCATTACAACTAGAAGGAATAAACTGATGCAGCATATGAAACTGCCTAATGTCCCTGTGAGAATAGCTAAGGAAGAAGACTTGACCGATATTGAATTAGAGTCTTATAGATTGGATAAGATTATTGACTTCCCTAATAATAATACCTCCAAGCTCCTTGCTAATGGTGAAAATATTGATTTTATGGATACTGACAACGAGTCTTTGCTGGATGACAGTCTACAGGATGCTACTAATATAGCGCTTATTAAAAATAGAGGATATGTGGAATTTGTTAATATAAAAACAGCTTCGACACCTACACGAACTCCAATGGATGTAAAAGCTGATGCTCCCATTGCTAAAACTGAAGTGGAAAATGAATCTGAATCAGAGCATGAACAGTATAAGGATGATAACGTTATAGAAATAAATCCTGTGACTATGGATGATGTTATGGACAGGTTGAATGGTGCCATGAAAAAATCAGTGAGTGTGCCACCAAGAAATTTAAATCTTGACACGAGTCCAGGTGACGCAATTGTCGAACAAGAAGAGCAACCACCTGTGGAAGCAATAAATAGAGAACTTTTCCAATCGATGGAGGAGGATAGTCTACTGATAGTAGAACAAGCGGAGGATACGACGACCAGTGAAATAATCACAGTTCTTGCCAGTCCTATAAATCCACAAATGCCAGTAATATCGAACCAAGTTGAGATATCGAATAACGAGGAACCGTCCAAGTCTGCAGTTGACACGAACAACCCGGACTACTTAGAATATGTTAAGCGTTTGCAGTCTAGGATTGCTGAATTCAGCAATGCGAAGGATTCCATTGACATCAGAAAGTCCAAGAGAAAGAATTCAAAGAGCTCTGCGCAATTGCGTTCTGCAGAAATGATTGTTGAAGAGATCAAGAATCAGGAAGTTGGTGCCAACAATAGTTTTAATTCTCCAGCAACTTCACGCAAGCTTGAGGAAATCACGAGAGAGCGTACCAAGCAGAAGAGCCTCATACAGGATCTCTTGATGGATAAACTAGAAGCTCACAAACAAAAGTCAGCTGAGAAGAAGGCACGAAGAGCAGCCAGAGCTTCTTCGTTCAGTCCAGGATCAACTCTTTCACCCCTGAAATTTACAGAAACTGTATCAACATCTCCAACGCCAATGAAATTTGTACCAACATCTATAATATCGCCTGTAAACAGTCCTGTTCATACTACCTTTGCTGAAGCCAGAAACGTTCTGGATATGAGTACACCCACAAGTAAATCAAGTCAAGGTGGTATCGTAAGATCTTATACTCTGGCAACCGTCATGCCACTATCTTCATTCAAACAACAGTCCCAAGAGGAGAAAAATTTAACAATGTACTCTACAACTCCTAAAGAATCAGCCAGCACCTCCAAAATACCTGAGAAGTTGGCAGATGACGAATTCAAGACACCAGTAGCACCACCTAGACTGAAGTATGAAGAGGCCAAGAGAACTGCTGAGAAAGCGAAACAGGAAGCTCGTGAACGTGCTAGATTAAAGAGTGACGAAGATCTAGGATTAAGCCCAGAGGATAAGATCAAAGAATTAAGAATGAAAGTAGCTCGCAGACAATTATCCATGGAAACTAGGAAGAAGACCGATGAAGAATTGTCAGAGATGAGATCAAGACACTACAGTTTTGAATCGACAAAGCCTGGTCACAAATTACAAACTAGTAAGAGTACAGACAACGTAAAAGCATTTGCTAAGAAAGTTAACGTAGAAACTTTACCTCCATCCAATGCAAAATCAATGGACGAGCTTTTGCAAACTTCTGGATCAAAGATGGAAAGTAGCACCATGGTCCCTAAGAGAGATAAGAAGAAGGCTAAGGACCCTGAAAGAAGAAAAAGCATCATCCAAGCAGTTTCTGATTTCTTCAAGAAGAAAGATTCTTCGCCATCACCACCGAATCAGAAAGATAAATTATCAAGATTCCGGTTGACTGGCAAATCCAAGGAAAAGGGAAAGGTAATTGTCATTCTTATCAGTCAAAGAAAGAGAGAGAGAGGGAAACAAATATTAATTTCCTAGTGTCCTTTAAAAAAAGGAAAAAGGTTAATTTCTAACCTTCTTGTCTTTAACATGTTTCAGTTATATAAATCATATTCGGATGGGTCAGATGTAAGCAATTTATAGTAGTCACTGATATTATATTTCTTTGTCCAAGTACTTCTATGCACTATTGTTAACCGTCAGGTACTATAGTTTTTCTTTCATTTGCATTGTACAGAACTGTGCTTTCTTTGATGTATAAATCCAGCACGTAACATTGATGTAATTTTTAATCTTTAACGTGTTCTGATAGCCATATATACCTAACAATGGGATTTATGCCCAACATACAAAGTATATTACTCAAGTTGATACAGTAATTAATTAACTGTAGCTTATCCAATGTCTCCCATTAGTATAATTAGCATGTTCCTTCGTGCTTCATTGCTCACATTGAATAATTAATGAAAATCCAAACGTATAAAAGACAGGAAGTGCATACTCACTTATGACATCCTTTATATATCAAAAACAAATGACTCATGATAATTATGTATATCATTAACGTGCTAGAAACTCCATACAAGAAGTATGCAATTTACATTTGTTTATTTAAAGCTTGGTTTACTTTTTCAGCAATTAATACTGACCCCACTTGATTGATGTTAATGATTTTCGTAATATGTTTACTTCAGTGTGTGTTACCTTGACTGATGACAACTGCAGATATTGTATTAATAATTTTTTCATTTTTAGCTCGACAAGGATATCTCCCCGAAGTACGATTCGCGGCCTAAGAGTGTTTCTGAAGGGATGTTAGTTCAAAGTTTCCTTAATGAGAATCCACCACCAATACCTCCACCACCGCTGAGTTATGCAATGCCAACAACTAATATATCAGGTAAAGACGAAGACAATTTCTGCCTCATAGAATCAAGTCTTATTGAATGACTGATACTCTGAGGGAGTATTTGGTGCTGGTTTTTAAATATATTAGATTCAGTTTGATTATGCTATCCTGGAGCATGTGGTATAAGCAAGGTATATGCATGTGTAAACAGATGACAGTATATCGGAAGACGATTCGAAGGCGACGGCTTTGTCGGTTTCACAAATGCACAAAACCACCCTGGCTGACGGTTCATGCAACAGCATATCCCGTAAAGCCAAAACTGCTAAGCGGATAGCAAGACAAGCACAGCTCAAAAGGTACTAAACTAGAATCTGATTAAAAATTCAAAGCATACGAATGAGTTCTATAAGAAGTTTTTTTGTTCTTTAATTAAGGTTACGAATGGCTCAAGAAATACAAAGGAAATTAGAGGAGACCGAAGTGAAGCAAAGAGAATTAGAAAGTAGAGGTGTCAGTGTTGAAAAAGCATTGCGTGGAGAAGGAGGTATGTTCTTGTAGCTTATAAGGGATCTAATGACCTATCTAATATAATATTGAATATATATTTTTGGATTTCGTGTAGAATCCTGTGATCGAGAAGAAGCTGATCTGATGAGCGAGTGGTTTGACTTAATGAGAGAACGTACAGAATTGCGTAGGTATGAGAAGGAATTGTTGGTGCGGGCTCAGGAAGTTCAGTTGGAAGATCGTCATGATAGATTGCAACAGGAACTGCGAGAAAGATTGGCCGATGATGGTTAGTATACCTTAAGTTATTTTAATCCATAATAAATAATAATTACTGTCTATTTAATATAACGACATTAAATTTGATTTTTGTATTATTATAGATAAGAAGAAGACCAAAGACGATGTGAAAAAGGAGGGAGAAATATTAACAGAAATGTTGGAAATTGTTTCAAAGCGTGACTCGCTGATTGCTCTGCTGGAAGAGGAGCGACAAAGGTGGCGTAGACCCTCGTGCCCGACACTCACTGTACCCACAAGCGTAATCGCACGACCTATCAAAACCGTAGACATTTTTCCAAGTCCTTCAGTCCCCAGTCCTTCCTATATGCTTACCCTTTTAGCCATCCTAGCTGCATATTTGATTTCTCTTCATCTTACAGAATTCTTCGTATCATCTCATATCGAGCCATTTATATTTTTCCTTTAACACTTCTTTTACATAGATTTCATTTATTGCAAAACCACATTTATGCTGTACTTTTGCTCGTACTTGTAGCAGTAATTTAATACTATAGCATGCATAGTATAGGTATAAAATAAACTCGCAATGACTTTGAATGTTTCGTTGATGATCGATGGACTGAATATGCATTATTCAATATTATAGTCTACTAAATTGATGATGAAGCATAATTATTTGGCTTTCCATGTTAGTCATACTTGAACACTTGAACTATTCTAATACATTATGCTTACTAATTTATTATTGTTAAAAAAAAGGCATTGCATACTTATTCTATAGACCATGTCATTACTTTATCATTTTTATACATATTATTGATCTATACTATATAATACACACAATGCAGATTTGCATGTTTTCTGTGCTGTGAGTACCCAGAGTGTTTACTGTATACATATTACATAGTAAATATCTATTTCCACAATACGCACTCTGAAGTAGCTGTAGCTAAATAAATTCCAATCGCATGTTCTGGATTTTCTATCACAATTTCTAAGCACTCTTGATTCAATATCTGGGAAATGAATCCACCTCTTTCAATATCTCAACCAGCCCTTGGCAGGCTAAACAATTTATATGAGGTAAAAGCAAACATGAACGTAAAGAAACGTTGGCCATGGCAGATATTAAAACACGATACTGTAATTTTATTACAGATAAATACATTAATTTCTTGATTGAGTATAGCTACTACACAGTTACATTATCGATAAAGCTTAATATATGTGTCAAGCATAAAAACATTGTTTTTCATATCAACTGCACATTTGTGATTATGTCAGAGGTTTACCAGTGCATAATATGGTTTTGTTTTTTAATCAATTATGTTCTGGTAGCTTATGGGTTACTTTTACTCTTTGGTTTATTTGCCTCTGACACATCAGTCCACCATAAATACAACAGACACGTGAATAACTCTTAGTAACACATCCTCGCACATAAATAAACAATGGGCAGAGGGTTTAATAGGGACACAGCACAGCTTGGCTTTGTTATGCACCTCTGCGAAGTGTTATTTGCCATGCAACTGGTAAGCCTGTGCTACTATAGTCATCAAGACAATGAAATGACGCGTGAATTTATCATTTTTGACTTGCTATCTCATAAGCGTGATAATGCATAACTATTGTAAGATAACGATTGCTTTAGAACGTCATTCTTTCTCTTTTGTTTTCACACAGAAAGGGAATTCGCTAAATATTATTTTTGATTGCAGGTACCAGGACGAAGACCGTGATCTTAAAATCAGAGGTTGGCTAAAAGCCTAAGGGCCTAAGATTAACACCATGGAAAAAAGGACGGTTAGAGATATTCAGTGTAGTGTACCATTGCGCTATTTTTCTTCTTTTTAATTGTCTTTTTATATCTTACTCGTTACCCTCACGAGGACAAGAGATACCATAGGGAATTGAAATTTATAAGACTGCGAGCAATGCTATACAAAGCGATACGGGTGACAAAACACGAAAAGTCTATGACTATTCGAATTAATCCAGTCAACTTGGGAATGTTGTGCATTTAAATTTTGATCACACGTTCACGAGTTTAGTGTGACATTTTCGTTTTCTTCTTCTTCTTCTTTTTATGACATGTACAATGCTTGAGTCAACACTCTCTTTACACTTATTAAGAGATTGAATCGAACTCTCAATGGTTTGTATCGACTATTCGAATTGACGTAGGAAATTACTCAATCAGGGAATTGATAAATTTTTTTTTTTCTAAAAATAATTCGTATTTATATTCTCGATAGGAACATTCGTGATTTAATAATCAAAGGCTAACAAATTCAATCTCGAATTATCTTAAACGTCCTTTGTAGCTGACACTGAGGCGTTTTTGATTTCTTTAAGCGGGAAAGAAGATATATTTGATCGTGTATGGGAAATTATAGATCATTGTCGTACCGACAGACGATCACGTAATCGACAGAGAAAGTGAACATAAGAGAAATGCAATATTTTTCAAGAATTATTTTAACAAGCGATAAAACAAAAAGAATAAGCGTGATATGTATATTCTATTTAAAAAAACAATAAGGTGTAAGAATATATTTTTATGTTCGCAAAGAGACTGGGATAATTATTTTAATGTAGCGAGATGGTATTTGACTGTTTGAACTATAATTAAGTCACTATGTACAGTCAATTTTCTATGGGACGAGTAAGTCGCGTCAAGGACACAGAAAATTCATTGGTTCTACAAAATGAGAATTAAATGTACAATCTTTCAACAATGACACCTTGTCATAAAAGCTGTAACGTTTACACCGAACGTTTATTTCCTTGCCTTGACTTTTTAAAGTCATTCGTCATTTAGTCGAATCAATGAATTCTTTTTGCGCACGTTAAGACAAACGGCATAGTATTTGGTCCAATATTTTTTAACGACTCGCGATAATCGTTGTGATCGATCGAATAAACTTAAAAGCGCTAGTTAAATATTGGTAGAGAACGAACGATTGGAGGATTTAGCATAAAACAATAATATATATAATATATATTATTATTAGACCATCCAATGATTGCCATTAGAAGTGCGGGACAATTAATCGTCAGATAGTAATCAAGTATGGCGTCTAGAGGGGAGAATGAATTCCACTAGTATGAAAATATTTTTACAATGATCAAACGGCCAAAGGTTACCCGTTGCCGCTTCTATAATGAAATTTGTGCACGCGGCATCAGCAGTGGAAAATATTTTATTTACAATGGCTACACGCAATTTCATAGTGTAGTTTGCGAATGAATGACGGAAGTGCGACAGCTTCAAAAATTGAACAATGGCGCGTGATTTGGCGTCCAGTGATAACGAGATGGAATTTGAGAATAAAATTGTGTATTATAGAAAAGCGTATGATTCATTACTTAACGTTACGGCTGTACAGTAAATATTTGTTTGCTTTAAATTACGCAATGGAATTTTATTGATTCGATATATTCATGAAAATCATCATAATTCGAAGAGGGTGGGTGGTACCATGATCGTTCATATTTAAGATCGTATATAAGTAATTTCTAATGATTTTCATTGTACGTGTATGATAACGCTTTCTATTTATTGTCACGTCCTGATGAAACTGGTTTTTTTTTTGTAGTGAGCTTCATAAACGTACGTGCCTAAAATTTCAAGAATTGCGAATTGCCCATAGTTTTAAATGAGATTAGATTAGAGGAGTGTCGACAAAACTTGGCGAGCCCTTTTTTGCTCGTTAATTCTCATTCTTCTTTCTTTGATCTGTATAACGATTTTTATTCTGCCGATAACCTAGTCCTCCAGTTATGATTAATGTGGTTTGGTAATGCGATTATGTTTTATGTATCCTGCCTTATACGTAAACGTGCTTAGCGTAACCCATGGAAAGATTAATGAAGAACGTTTGGCCAATTTCCTTCGACGAGCCTGTATCTAAATTAATTTTTCATTTTCTACAGTCTGCAATCTAGAAATTGTGTAGGATACGAAGTCGAACCTTTTTTTAATATTAAATTTCCTTGGGTTTCCACAGTACACACTACCAAAATGTATTATCCCGATGACAACGCATTGTATTATTATGTACATACTTACATAAATATAATCTAACTCTACACACGCAATTTGTATAGCCTCGACTCTAACTTTTACTATACACACATCGCTTTGATATGACAACCAAGTAATATATATTACCTGTGGCTTATATTAACGCTGATGAACCCTTTCTTTTTAAAAATTGCTCAATAGATTTAAACTGAACGTAGAATTAAAAATCTGTCCAAAGATCTAAAAATAGCATGCTCCTTCAATCACTCAGAGTAATTATGAAAATTGAAACGATACTTGAGATAAAATTCTGAAAATAAACTCACTGAAACTTCATCATTCGATTCCATGGATTCCTTACACAGCATCTTCAAAGTGAAGATAGGCGTGGTACTTTATTCCGGACAAGACACCCTTTTTAGGGATTTCCGAATGTATTCAGCTTCTTACGCAAGGCGAATTCCAGCTTCCATAAGAGTCTAGCTCATTATATTCAAGAGTTTTGTTAAATCTTGCGAAACCGGCTGCATCGACACGTATTTTATAGCAACGGTTTCTGCCCGCGTCGCCAGAAGTTAACCGCGAGTCGACGCGTTAAATAACGAATTCAACCTATGACGGAATAGAGTGAAGTGAGTCACTGATCTTGAGTGGGAATGGGAGTGACGAGTGGTCGCGAATTGCGATTAGCGACAACAGATGAAAGCGTGACGTGAGTGCGTTGCTTTCCTGTATCACGCTCAAATAATGTCGTTACACTGGAAAAAGTCTTAACGTTTCTAATATAGGAACGAATTCGTTTCCAGTTAGTGCTACGTGCTTGTCCATAAGTTTTGCTGAGAAAAAATGGAAGCTGATTATCAACCGACGCTAAGTCCAGCTCGAGGTTTGACAGGTGAGAGAATTCATCGGCGATGCTTGTTGACGCTACTTTCTGCGTGTCAAAAAGGAACGTCATATCGTATTTGATTATAAGGAAAAAAAAACTAATCTTATCTTTCTAAGATTTTTTGACGTTTCGGCTTGACAGATTTCCTTGCGACTATATCACTCGTTGGAAAATTTATCCTGTTTTATGAATAGATTGTGCTCCGTTCTGTGACAGGAGTCGATAAATACTCGAGCTTATATTCTTGATTGTAGTCTCTAGGCAAAAAGATTATAAAACATCCTATCCTTCGAGTTGTGTGGACGAAACGTATTTTAGTATCGACATGTTGGACGAATGTAAAAATAGATATTGCAAAAATACAGTCTGCTTGACTGCAGATGTCAATGTTTAGTAGGAATATTGAGCCCAGTTATAAATACGATTCTAAATCTTGAGCGATATAAGTAATTAATATTCCTCTGTGTCATAAAGGATAATTCAAGATGCAAAGCAACATCATGAAACGTACTTTTTTTATCAAATATTATTTGTTTGTTTATATGTGTATAGCAGAGGGGTGCTTTTTGTCCTGTGAGATATAATATTGTAATCTGCTTGGGAACTTTTATTTCTGTACAGACTTTTCTATGCAAATACATTTTATAGTTTCTAATGGAACCATCATCGTTGATATGAATTACAAGATTTGTGGTAATTCATCAATCAAACAATGAGGATAGCTTGGCACTTAATTTCAAAACATTATAAGAGCCCTTTAATATGCTATATTAGTAGTAATGTGTCTATGTCTGTATGTAATAGCTGTAAACAATGATGGTGAAGATCCTTATCCAAGCCTCTCGGATTATCATGATTACGAACCAAACTTGGAGTTTGATGATACGGAACTACAAGCAACAGCAGACAATGGTAAGGCATGAGTGGTACACCCTAACCATGCCCTAGACTAAGATGTATCATTTGTCAAAGATTAGTATTGCATGGCTAAGTAAATATTAATTGTACAATGATATTTGATATTTTATTGACATGCACTGACCTTGTATTGCGTTGGGATTTATACGCTTTTGCAATATATGTTGTGTGCTGTGATATTTATGTTGGTTAATAGCAAAAAAACTACAATTAGAATGACTTAGCTGCTAGATAATCCTTATGAGAAAAATGTCTAAACATATGTAAATATAAAATTTCGTGACTTTACAGCAGTGGAATTGTTAGAAGAAAAATTGGAGTTGAGCGCAAGTGGTGCAGGCACAGGATTGGATTATTTGGAAAGTCCAGTCAGTGATGGAACAATCGAAGAGAACTTTGAAGAAGCTCTAGTAGATGCTCCAGTTATCGAAACCGGTGTGTGACCTTTAATCTTCTGTTAATAGCTGCTAAAATGTCATGGCATTCAGGGTGTAGCAGGTGAATTCAATAGACCACTGTATAGCTTTTCACTGCATGGTTCTTCAAAACAGATGAAATATTCACGCTATACAGGACTATCCAGTTTAAATGCGCTAGAGAGCTTTGAGCTGGATAGCAATTTGGAATGCATTCTATGTTAAAAAATATTTAGTAGGAATGCGTAAAATTTTTTAATAAGATTCACGGCTTTAATTTTAAAACAAAACTCTTTATCGAGCAGCAGATGATCTCGCCGCACTCGACGGAGAACTTGCAGATGAGGAGGATTATTTAGATATCGCAAGACTCGGAATTGTCGAAGTTGTCGGGGATGATAGTGCCGGGCGTAAAGTGATTGTTGTGTCCGCTTGTAAGTTACCTCCAATCGGAAAAGAAGTCTTCAATCATGCTAAGCTCCTCAGGTTTGTTTAAAACTTTATATAACTTGATAAACCTCTGAAAATCATATACATGGAATTTTATATTTTTCTAGATATCTAACACACACGTTAGACACGTTTGTAGAGCAGGACTATAGTTTAGTATACTTTCACTATGGTCTCACTTCAAAAAATAAACCATCGTTGTCCTGGTTATGGCAAGCATATAAGGCTTTCGATAGGAAGTATAAAAAAAATTTGAAAGCCCTATACCTAGTGCACCCAACCAACTTTATCAGGATCGTATGGCAAATTTTCAAGCCAGCCATCAGGTAATGACTAAATGCTCTATCTAGAGGATCACATTATTAACAAGGAAATAACATTTTAGTGCAAAATTCGGTCGGAAAATGATGTATGTTAATTATTTGGAGGAATTGGCACAGTACATAAACCTCGACCAGTTGATTATTCCTTTACAAGTCTTAGAGTGAGTATACTTTACTATTACATCCTGGAGATATGATACTTCTACGTGACACTATATGTTTAGACATGACGAGCAGTTGATGATTAAAAACAAAAGGTCTGTGCCAACGAGTACAGCACCAACTGCAGTAGTCACACCAATCGGAACCACACAATTTGGAGCAAGTCTTCAATTTATTAAAGAAAACAATAACAATGACCCAATACCACCAATTGTACGACAATGCGTGGAATTTCTTGATACTCCTGATGGTGAGACAGAATATATTTATACTGATAGAGAAAATTCTTCGCTATCTTATGTTAGTCATACTGAGGGAGCTTCGTTCTTCCAGCGTTGGAGACAGAAGGTATATTCAGAAGATCCGCTAACGTCGCTGTTGTCAAAGAGCTACAGAATCGTTGTAATCAAGGACTGCCTGTAGATTTTCAATGCGACCCTCACATAGCAGCCGTCTTGCTAAAAACGTTCTTGCGTGAGCTAGAAGAGCCGCTTATGACGTATGAACTCTATGATGAGATCACACAGTTCCAATGTAAGTATTCCAATTGAACATTTCGACGATAGCTGCTATCGAGTAACGCAAAATTAATTTTTATTACAATTATTTAGCCTTGTCGAAAGACGAACGTCCACGGAGAGTGAAGATTTTAGTCCTGGAGAAATTACCCGAAGACAACTATCAGCTTTTGAAATACATCGTGCAGTTCCTTTCGAGGGTAAGTCCTTTAATGCATAAAATAAGAAAAGTAAAAATTAAGAAATAGAGCAGAAGGGAAGCCATATATTTGTTTTTATAGGTAATGGACAGGAGTGATCTGAATAAGATGACCTCGAGTAATCTGGCTGTGGTGTTTGGTCCAAATCTCGTGAGAGCTCCACCGTCTCAGGGCTTGTCATTATCGGCGATAGGTCCCATTAATCAATTTATTGATTTTTTGTTTACTTATCAGGACAAAATCTTCATCATTTAAGTACAGAGCATTCTCGGACGATAGTCAAAGGCCTAAATGCAAACCAAATTATTAGTTTATATTTATTTCAGAAAAAAGAAAACTATATATCACTATTGGATTAATCCGATCCGCTTATTAATGTATCTAAGATAAATTAGCAAGCAACAATTTTTTAACTAATCTCGCCCGGGTTTTAATGGTAATTAAATTTATTCTTTATTTTGTGCCAATGCTTGCGTCAAGTATGATATTACGATTTTTCATGATGCATAAATCTTATAGTATTTATCACTGAGTTGAGAAACTAAGTAATATAATATTCGCAACAGTCTTAATACGTTAGACGTCCTGCTGTGCGATTTTCATATCGTTCTTTGACCCAGATTAACTTCTGTTAGCCAATGATTCGATGCAACGTACAGCAATATCGTTTACAGAGTACACGAGGAGAACGGTAATTGCCTTATAACATTTTTATTAATGATAAAACCGTCTCTAAAAAATACCTTTGCACAACGGCGAGACTTGCGAAGAAAAAAAAAGGAACCTCGCAAAATCGGATATAAATATTCACACAAATAATTAGTAGTAGCGATTGCACAATATTTATGAATCGACTGCGCGACGGAAGTCGCAAAAGTCGTTCACTAGGGGTCAACTACGAGAAAGTTGGTTTAACGTTACAAGTCAGTCTTTCTGAATGAGTGTATATTTATACGAAAACGAAAGAGAGTAAAAAAAAGATATGTACGATTGTATACCAAAGATAAGTGAAAGCGTCATTCAGTTAACATAAAACGTGTTAGCGTTACACACGAGTTAGATTAATCTCAAATTCGATATTTTAGTAATGTAATTACGTCATACAGAATGCCTCCGTGACCACACAGCGCTAGGATACGATTTTATCATTAAGGATGAGTATCGTTTTTCTATTGATGTGGTTTGCATTCAGACTGGATAAAAATATTGTCTGCGTGGCGAGATATAGTTTTACAGGCAATTCTATGTAATCATCAAAAATGACATTCCATGTTATATAAGATTGGCGGAGAAGTTCACTTAGCCATATACGTCTATCTGCCAATTGACATATAGAAAGGATGTGCTTAGATCAAATGAAATATGTCAGATTTATAGAAATGTGTGACTGTCAGCATATCCTGTATTATAAATAACGTGTAAATATTATCTAATAATAGTGTATAAAAGAAAGAAAAGAAGTATAGTTTAGAGTGCGTAGCATTGATTTTTAAATAAAAAGGAGGTAGAAATCAGAGAGTGAGGTGCAAAGGAGATAAGGTGGTGCATTAATGTATACAGACCTATTGTGGAATACACGATGATGTCTTATGCTGGCATAAAGAATGATGATCGAATCTAGCTTAAGTACATTTTATTTTCTTCGTTAACCACTGTACAGAAACAAAATGTTCTTCTGGTCCCCTTACGCTGTGTTGCTCATCTACAGGAACTTGCATGTTCCAATCATCTTCACTACATCTAGCACAGTATAACAATACAGGTCTAACTCATGGAGAAATAATAATTATAAAAGAGTAGCCACAACACGTATCTTTATTTAAGTAAAAGAATATTCTCTTGTATCACGAAGAATCATTGAAAATGAAACTACGATTGTTCCTCTCGTCGTAAATTATCTTTTCTTTCTTTATCTTCTAATTCCATAACTGCCCGAAGAAGGAACCACGCAGTAAATCGCCTAGTCTTTTCAGGGTCGTTTCCACAAAAAAGGTTTATCGTTTAAACTTCTTTTATCTTCAAAATACAAATTTCTCATTGACTTATAGCGGAGATAAACCGAGTTTAAACAGTAAACCGTGTTTGTGGAACCGGTCCTTAGTCGTCTAATTTAATTCACGAGATCATACATAGTCTTTTGTAACGTTACGCGACTTGATAGGGAATTTTATTAATCCGCAACAGCCTAGTTCGCCCAAAACTTATACAGATTCAATTGATAACGTCACCATCGTTATTGTATGCCAAGAACCGGAAAGATCTCGCCAATTTTTACAAATAAAATCCATCTTTCGTATATTTCAATTAGTATACACACAAGACTAATGTAATATACATATAAGCGCATTGGCAAACGTTTTACTCGCAATGTATTCATTGTCTTGCGAATAAGCAAAGAAAATCACAGTAGACATTCAAAATTTATACAAGAATTATAGCGGTTATTATTATTATTATTAGCATTATCATACTAGAGTAACTCTTACTCACTAACCATTCCTTCCAACATTCTAAATATTTATATACTAACTCAGAGGTATAAACCACGGGCAATTATTGCGTACGATAAATTAATAACTACAGTAACAAAAAATAAATCTCATTGTATACCGTGTAAAGACGGGTAGCTCTATAATGAGGAATGTGTTGCTAGAATAGATGGATACGTGCACGATCCATGTATGTACCTGTGATAGACTAGCACATTGTACCCTTATTTCAAAAACACCGTATATGAAATTAAAGGAGTATATTATGAAGGAGTATATATATATTTTTTATTTCAAAACCATGCCAAATATATTGATGGAATTTGTATGGATAGGCGAATGACACCTGTTGGGGAATATCAAAATAGTAGTATAGTAGATGATATTAGTTTATGATAAATTTATTTTCACGATAGGCCAAATGACAAAATATTTACATACAATTATGGCATCGATATAGCGATTCCGTTTGATTAATTCTTTAAGTAAAAATTAATATACTACTCTTTGTTCGTTTATCAAAACAACACTATACGTGCGCGTATGGCCGACCTCTATTATATTGTAATGTTATATTTTTTAAAATCATTGTTGTTGACGGGTAATGCATAGTGTAATTTTGTGTGACAACGTTCATTATCGTTTTAGAGTAATTTCAACAGTTTACAATGTTAATCATAATGATACAGGTAGGAACCGTTTTTGAGTTATGGTATAAAACGGTATACCTGGTTCTATAGTCCTAACGCAATACCTGAAAATGGTTTCACCATAAGAATTAAATAGATGCGCTAACTTCAGGTAGTGTATTTGGACTGAAGAACCTGATATATAGAATTGGCTATTATTCTGTATAATTAATTTTGTCAATAAAATATAGCATACTAACTGCAAACAGATCTATCATACTGTAAATCATCCGGGGGGCAGGAAGAAATTATCTCCGTATGCCATTTTGGAAACTGCATAATGATTGGTTATCAGAAATGTTTTCTCTTCTAAAATTGTAGTAAGGAAAGGAAATAGGAAAGGAAAAAAAGGATAAGGAAATCTTAAAGACTTTTCGCGACAAATAATCACTGCAGTAAACCTTAAAGTCTTTTAGAGCCTTAGAGCAAAGTCTTATTTTATAATCATCACATACCTAGCAGTGTAAGAAACAATGATTATCAATGTAAATGATTTTGTATAAATATAAAACAACATTTTGCACTTCTCAGCTGAGGTGTAGCGTCTGAGAAATATTCCTAATATATATTTGCATTTGAACATATACACAATTTCGTTATGTACTAAGTAACGTGTGTATGTCTATTAAATGTACTTATGGTTTAGATTCTAATATATATATTTTCTGTATATATTAAAACAGGAATATGAATTTCTCCTTCCATGGTACGTAAAAAAAATTGTATCAATTAAAAACTGGAATTCGCTGCGGGATATAGGAAAGATAACTAATATATACATTTATATATAATTCATGCTTATTCGCAATTTATCACCCGTTACGGATTTTGCAAGGAGCTACCACCGCAGCAGGAACTCTTAGCTGGTTGATCTTGTTCGGACTCATCTTCCACGACCACCACGTTACGTCGCGTGCTATTCGTTCGCGTCAACGTAGATTTTTGTTCTACTTCACTTGCATGAGCCATCATACGACGTGTAAGATCCAGAAACAATTCTTCTATATTCTGATTGAGTTTCGCAGAAGTTTGAAAGTGCACAGCACCAACTTGTTTCGCATATCTAAATATAGCAAATAGTTTGATTGAAAGATAGTTAAATCAAATGATAAAGAATTGCTTCTTATAGTCTCAATATATGTTGACAAGAATTAATCAGTTACGCACAGAGCTTGCTTATTGTAAATTTTGAAGGGTACAAAAATATATAATTATCTTATCACAATAAAAAGATAATAAACCTATGTGCAATTGTATATACTTTGCAAGACACATTGTGCACTGATGATAACATGGAATCAATACTGCTGTTTGATTAATGTACAACAAAACAGTACAAAATAAGTTAAAAGACACAAGTTGAACACTAAGATACTGTACTTAGACCCAATGCATGTCCCATAAATTGAACTATGTATCTGGCACTCATTAATTTATGATTCCGTACTGATGTAAGTAGTTCTTCATAGTAATACTTTCAATGAAAGGTTCTTTAATGATAATAAATTTATGGAAAATTATACTTACGCCTCTGCTTCCTCTACTGTGACATTCCTATCATTTTCAAGATCCAATTTATTGCCAGCAATAACCAAGAGGACGTCATTACCTAACATTTTCTTTAGTTCCTTTACCCAATCCTTCACCTGCAAGAATAATACATTTATTCGACCTGCTTTTCAGGGAAATCAATGAAATACTTACTTTCTTAAATGATTCTTCATCAGTTATATCATACACCAAAATAGCACCATTGGACATACGATAATATATCGGTCCTAGAGCATGAAACTTTTCTTGTCCAGCTGTGTCCCATATATCCAAATTTATTCGTTTTCCATTAATATTCAATTTCTTCTTTAGAAACGAAGCCTGTAATGGGCATCACATTACTTTATATTGTACAGAAATTGAAAAAAATGACATTCAATATATAATATAAATAAATAAAACGTAACCTACCTGTGTCGTTATAATATGTTTATCGTTGAACATATCTTCCACATATCTTAGAACAAGAGAAGTTTTTCCTACCTTTCCTTCCCCAAGTAACACGACTTTAAAATTATAACCATTGCTAGTACTAGCAACTGAATTGGCCATTCTTTCACGACTTTCTAATAAAACTGAACAGTAATATTATATAAACAGTTGAAAATCCGGTCGCCGACTTTCATTCAAGATGCTAATAAGTGGTTATCATTATATACTTGTGTTATTCTGTATTGACATTAGTTTGGACTAATATTTTTGTTTCTCTTGGATTAACGTCAAAAGCGAAGAATCAGCTGTTTTAACCTGTTCATATCTACGATTCTTTTTTTTTTTTTAAGGAAGAGGAACCGCAATCACAATAGATTTTTGTCAACTACGCCACAAGATGGCATGGACATACTTTGTTTACCATTAATTCGAAAATGGCGTACTATCAATCATTAATACATTGAGTTTCATTGGGAGATTAACAAGCGTCTTTCTAATCGCATTAAATGCGGATTATACTTGAATAAACGTAATTTAATATCAATATTTTGAAGATGGCGTTACGCTCTCTGTCCACAAAACATTTGTATCCATGAAAGCCTTGATACCATTAAAGTAGTGTCATGCTGTAATGAAATTTTGACTACTAGATTTATTGGTCGATTACATATACAATAGTTTTTATAAATCACATCGTAGTCTACAGATAGAATTCGAAAAAGTTATGCCGCTTTTATGCCCTAGTGGAAATTTGCTGAACTGCCGGTTAGCAACAAAAATCAAACACTTCGCCGGATGCAGATCAATGCAACCGGATATTACATTTTGACAAGTGTCGATGCGTTTCGTGTTTCGAAATTATTTTTGTCACGATTAGGCACAAATATAAATTAGGCAACAAGATAAAATTGATGTAAACTTTTATTTGAAAAATACAATTGCATTTCGAAAGAAGCGTGGTACCTGCAGTACTTCACTTGACTATAACGTAAACCATAGCCTGCGCTCTGGGCCTGCGCAGAAGAACTCTTAAATCTGGCCGTCACCTGTATTGAAAAGGTAAGCAATTCCCTGTCACTAATTTTAGCTTTTTATCATAAAATTCCGGCGGATTTCATTCACGTTTATGATAGATTACTTGTTCAATGCGTTATTAGCAATTGAGCCAATTGTCACGTACCGTTATCTGTGAACAGACGAGAAATATGTTCATAAATGTCAGCGTCTCCGGCCTCGGCGAGATTTGCCAGCCTGCTGTATCATCGCGCACAGTTAGCGTTACCTCGCGCGCGACAGACGTGCCGGGTCAGTGTCACAAATTCAGCATCGAGAAAAGTTCGCGAGTGCAGCCTGTACGAGACGGTTTATGTCAACGCAAGCCAAAAACTTTCACCGTGCACAAGCCTAGGCTTTGTGCGTTTTCGGTCTGTCGGCTGGTTCACTCTTGACAGGCGACAAGACGTCATTCTGAAAGGATATCCAAGCTCGTTCCGTATCCTCTCGTCGACAATACGATAACCAGTGCATTTACCTTGAAATCGTGACAGTGCATACACGCCATTCCCGCGAAAAGGTACGTCGTATTCTGTTTTGCGAGTGGTCTTGTTTGTTTGCGTGCCGTATCATCTGTCATGGCGTGCCCGTGGCGGGTTCGCGATCCACAATTTTTTGCCACTGCCGTCTCGATTAAAACAAGTGACAGCAGCGGGCCGGTTATCATCAAGAGCCCGCAGGCTTTCCGCATGTTTCTTTCCTAATACCATCGGCGGCTACCTTCCGTTTTCTTTCTATATTTCCACGTAATATTTCGCGGCTCGCGCCTAACGGGGTGAGAAGGGAAGGAAGCGCCGATGGCGGCGAGCGTGTTGTGCCACGCGCCATGTCTGTCTCCTCTTTGCGCACGTCGTTCCCGTCTATCCATCTGTTTGTCCCTCGACTGGCACGGCTGTCATGCTCGCTCTACTACTCCACTTTCTTGCTGTTTCCCAAGTTTATCCACATTCTGACATGCGCTCCTCCAAAAATCCTTTTGTTCTCCAATCCAGATTCGTAGTCGCCCTTAACACGGCTGTTCTATATAAACATAAAAATTCCACGCCGGCCGAGAAACTCCTGCGTAGCCTCATTTTTACTCCGTTCTTTTTTTTCCCATCAAATTCGCGTGATGCGCCACGCGGGACACTTGCATCCCTGTTGCGCGCTCATCCACAATTTATTCTTGGACGCTCGATTATGTTGACCGTCGTCCGATAATGTGACAGTAGTCATCTGTTAAAATATCTACTTAACTGCATAAACAAGGGCTTTATCTTCAGGGGGGGCTTAAACTTGGCAAATTTTCTTCTACGATATGACTCCAGTGAACGCTGGGTAAGACATATGCTCGGCGACAGTGATGCTATTTGGTGCGTCGCTTTGGTATTTTTACTTTTCTACTACGTGGAGAATCATCATGGAATTCAAATATTTAGGTCACCTCGCCATGATAACCGTGAAATTAGTGAAGTTCAATATTTTAGATTTGGAACCAGATATTTTATTAAACGATAATACTTATTGACCCATATTTATCACTGAGAGTTAACAAAATTATAGAATAAGATTTTTTAAGAAAGTTTCTACGTTACTGTTTCCTTTTTTCTTATATTTCTCTTGCGATACTTCAGCATACTTTGATACTAGGTATCGCGATTACTATAATTCTATTTATAATATCAATAGTCTTGTATTTTATCTATTTCAGATATAAAAAGCATATAAATTCAGTATTTTTTAAAATTCATATACCTATAACTGTTATAAATATTCAGTTGGTCCGCCTCTATTTAAAACTATCTCCGGTCCACTTTTTAATAGGGAAGGAAGTAATTGTCCACTTTCAAAAATTAATAGTGATAGTAAAAGTGAAAACGAAAGCTGTATTACTGGGTAATGATGTCAGGGGCATGGCGGCGAGTAAGTCGAACGGTTTATGTACCCCACTATCAAAAGACCAATGAGAAAATTCTTTTCTCAAATTACGTCGTCGGCCATATTGCGCAATAGACTTTCTTTTCACGTCACCTAAAAGTTGTACGCGACCAGCGTGAATCTTAAGAAAATAAGTATTTATTTTACTTTTGCAAAATAAGGTCAGACCATTTTGACTGATCAGAATTTTCCATTGATCACTAAGTCGTCTGACAATTCATTTGAGTCTTGCACGTTAAATATTTTACAATCTATAATCTATAACTAGGTCACCCCTACTCTACTGCCTATATACCGTACCGTTAATGATTGGCGTTCTAACTGTACGAATCTTCGCAGAAACCAGTGACAGTAGAAATGAGATTGAAAGTTTGGGATCACCAGGTAACTATGTCAGGGACAAGGTGCCAAGCATAATGTATTGTACGAAGTATAAGACTATCAGCAAACTAGTATAAAATTTCCTTTGTGATTGCAGTGAAATAACGAGGATTGCACAAGAGAGAAAACGCCAGAATATACATAGAGATTTAAAGGCGAGTGAGCAAAAGAGAGATAGCTTTCATTCCTACGTTGGAAAGAAAATTGAAGCGCAGTAAAATTACAACTGCAGTACGTGGAATTTTGGAACATGAAATTGTTGGGGTTGAGAAAAAAAATGTCATCATTTTACTCAACCAGCTGGTCGATCTGTAAGAAGTCAGTTATAACCATTAATCGCGTACCGTAGAAAGTGAGACGTTCCATAAAATTAATTACAACATCCAGAAGCTGTATTACTCTGTGGAAGTACCGTGTAAAATATCCAAGTCGATTTAGCAAGAATTTTCTTTTCGAGGATTACAGAACCATGACTGTGGCAATCAGAAATGACTTTTGTCCAATTTTCTTGGACTTGAGAAACTCATTGACCAGAGGCGTGGATAAGCAGGCGAATCAAGGGTGACATTTTCATCTGATCAGAGTGCAGCTGGGAGTTTCAGAGAAGGACAATTATAATTCTTCGTGACAACTTTCTATACCAATCCGGTTTCGAATCTTTGAAAGTCAGGCAAACGATTCAAAAATGTCCAGAGACGCATTCGATCCGATATATAAAATTATTGGAGCAGTTTTTCATTCATTGAAATAAGCTAATCAATCCGTGATTCAGTATTGTCTGTGTCTAATCGATTATTGTCACGGATTTGGCATCGACGGATGTACAGGACGATTTCGTAAAATCGTTTAAGAAAAAGAAACATTAGTAAGCCAATTGTCTTTCAGCTTCCCGCCAACTTCATCCTCGTAGCTGCTATCTCGGATGCCCATCCACAGACCCTGCGTACGCATCCCGTTCAAATGCTACTTATGCCTAGAGGTCTGGTCCAGGTAACGGCTCTTTTGAATCTTACAAAAATTCAACAGCCAACACCAATCCGCTTCGTTGGGCTGTCCCGATTACATACATCCAGGTGTCATGGCGTACCTCTTCATGAATCACAGTCTGAACAGCCTTCTTTACTCCCTGTACGATCACGACCTTCGTTCTTATCCATTTCTGTAATTCTTCTTTTTTTTTTTTTCACAGCGTGGAAAAGCGGTCGCAAACACCACGTCATGAAAACTCTCAAAGTTGACAATTAATGCCCAGGGTATCTAAGATCAGTGATTCTCAGTACATATATAGAATATTTTTTTTCATTTGGTTTCTTATCAATCTTGCCAATTTTCCGTAGGCGTTTTGCATGGTCCACGTATGAGACACAAGTCCTGCTACGCAGGGTCATTGTATCACATTAAATGAAGAGGTCTACCGATCAACAAACCACGTGGCAACGTCGCTGCATCTGCCCCACACTGCACATCCCCTACCCTCGTCGCTACACTCCCCTCTCGGGCCATCCTCGAGACCGCAACGGCAAAATGCAATCGGCGTCGTGCACTTTACATTTTCGAGGCCTGCGTCGCAACATTCTTGCTTTGTGCAGGAGAGCGCGCTTGTGTGCACCCGAGGCAGAGTAGCCACTCCCACAAAAAGGTTGCAAAGTATTTCTGAAAAATAATCAAAGTAAAAAAGAGCCGGAGAGAAAAGCAACGCTTATGTTTATACATTGGTTATTTAGCTCTTTGTTGTGACGGACGATAACGAAGATTGTTATCTTTATCTGAAGATACTCGGAGGGAACAGTACACTTGCGATTTTATTAGAGCTCTGCTCTTATCTAATCTGTTAAGGATATACGAAATCGGAGGCTTATCATTGTTTACATGACAGGACTATTTGGGGGAATAAGTTCCTGGCGGTGTAACAGAATACGGGTATCGTCAAAGGTCGTGATACACGAGTGGTAAAAAGAGACCTGCGATTATTTCGAGCGTGCCACTTAAATGTAAACGCGTAGTACGCACGTTCAACCTTCATATTATTCGCGCATTGCACTCGTTTCTAGATTTCGCTTTTCCTATTATTAGAGTCGTACCGTCGAAAGGATCTCTGTCATATACATTTTTTTAGCTCGAGGGAGCTTTCTTGTACTTTTACTAAAAAGTATTATGAGTGGCAATACAGGAATTTTATATTTCCATAATTTCTACTGCATTCACAAACTGATTAGCTTGATATTCCACTCTACAAATATAGCTATCTGTATCATGCGTTCGATACCGCTTTCAGTTATCTGATAATGCAAGGGTATAATTTGAAACCCTCAGTGCGTTCAAGCATTGTTAAAATAATCAGTAGGTATTTGTCATTCTGGTCGTACGTCATCTGATTGATTCTTAAGTTTAATGATTTTGTAAAAACGAAGAATTCTGTCCGTGCTCCGAAATGTGGTCTTGTAGACGATGCCAATGAGAATGCGTAGTTGATTCGAAGTTTGAAACGAAAGTGTCAGGCAACAGGCTGGCCTGCAAAGTGGCAACAGCGACCGGCTTTGAGAAACGTGGTGGGGGGTTTGTGAGGTTATGGACGCCCTCTGACAGCGTGCGTGCGTGCGTGCGTCACTACGCGTATGCAACCGCGTAGCCCGCTTTATGAGAAATGACTTATCGAACTTACATCTACCAATGAGTGTAGCCAGGGAATGCACCTGGTCCCAGGTTGATATTATTGAGTAGTATTTTGTAACGATGTTCAATTATTTTTTTTTTAATGAACGAAAATGTTCTCCGTAGTAAATAATATTTGGATTATTGTAATCAGCGACTAGGTATTTGACAATGGTTCAACGACCTGATGGAAATCTAAAAGGTAGATTATCAGCGTCACTGCGTATTTCTGGCAGCAACATTGTTTTTAGTAATGTACTCTAACTTCTCTTTGTAACAGAAATAGATTTTGTGTTGAGACCAAATAGAATAACAGATATAGAAAATAGTTCTGATATACTTGTCACCTTGTTTTTTCTATCAGATTCCGTCAGAGATCTTTTGTCACGTGTTAACTGTGTTGATAGAAAAAATTGAGTTTCTAACATGTTGATACTGTTTGGGTATATTAATTTATCCCTTGTTATTTCATATATAATTATATATTTTTTATCTTGCTTATCACTAAGAAATTTTTGGAATTTATTTGCAGGCAAGAGATTGCAGTAGGAAAGGACAGAATGTTTAGTTTTCATAAGCCAAAGGTGTACCGGTCTAGTACTGGTTGTTGCATCTGTAAAGCCAAATCCAGCAGGTGAGTTGATCAGCTGAAATATGAGATAACGAATTCTGTATATTTTACGCATGCTATTGTGTACGTTATGCTTTTGCTTTCAGTTCAAGATTTACGGATAGTAAAAAGTATGAAGAGGATTTTATGGAATGTTTCCAACTGGAGGAGCGACGTACTGGAGAAATATGCAATGCATGTGTACTCCTTGTCAAACGTTGGAAAAAATTGCCTGCTGGGAGCAATCGCAACTGGAGACACGTGAGTAACATTTACTACGATGCACGTGTACTGGAATGCGGAAATAAAAATATTCTCATTCAATGTAATCCGTTCCATGCTACAGGTTGTTGATGCTCGCGCAGGGCCAGGAATTAAATCCCTGACAAAGTTCAAGTCAAAAAATAAAAAGAAACAGAAGGAAGTACCAGAAAAGATAGAGAAAATTATGAAGAAGAAACATGTGTACTTGAAACCTGATCGAGAAAGGGAGCAAAGCCCAGCAATGAGTGATGATTTAACTGGTTGGTATTTCATTTGGAGTACAACAATACGTATAGTGTGTAACCTAACTTAAAAGACATATGGGTAATCAAATGATTTTTTCCAGAGGACTTTTTACCTGGTACCGGAAGCAAAGGATCAAGCAGAGCGGGAAGTCCAGCCGAAAGTGATGACCATCCAACAGGCGAGAAAAGACTAGTTTTGGAACAAGATGACATCAAAGATCAGCTCTCAGTTAGCAGTTTCATTGACTTATCTTACTTTAAACGGTAACTTGATTACATTAAATTTTTTTCAACTTTATCATTCTATAAGCTTTGGAATTTTAATCTAATTCTTCTGTGTATTTAGGGAAACTATTTGTTGCGGCATAATATTTAAGGGTCACTATGGTGAAGTGGTGATAGACCCGACTCTAATAAAGCCCTGCATAGGCTGCCTGAAAAGGCGACGAGAACGACAACAACAGACGAGCGCACTTGGAAGCAGCCCATCGCACAGTTCAGCATCTGCAAGTCCCGTTCACAGTTCAGCATCCGCTAGTCCCGCTCACAGTGTAGAATCCACTGCCGAGCCGACTGTCCCAAAGCCAACCAGTAAGACGTTCAGCGACTCTTCATCAGACTCTGGTTACGACGAGTCTTCCAACCAAGGAGTTGGTGAGAGTAAAATTGCCAAAATCATTCAAAACTCAAGCTCTACCGTTAAGCCCGCCGTCAAAGTTCAACCCATCAAAAGTGTTCAGTTGAAAAGTATCCCGACATCGGAAGCTGTCAGGTTAAAAGCCGAAATGCCAATTAAGTTGGTACCAATACAGCAGGTTGATCAGCTGATATGCAAGCCGCTATCTCTCGTATCGTCCGCTAATGTTACCTTGAGCAGTAGTACTTCGCACCCCATTGTCAGTGTTCCAACAAATCCACTGGTCGACTTCGCTATGCACGCCTCTTCCAGGCAATCAGTCTCCAATTAATGTCGATCTCTCGTAGAGTTTTAATTTATTTTTTTGTCCCTCATGTAGTTAGGTGTACTACGTTATGACATTGACTTACCTATTACGTGATTACTATCACTGTCCCAGATAGCAAGGGCTATGGACGGGCGTGTCTGAAATTTTTATGAGGTCAAAGACGAATTATAGAGTTTATAACGTTACGAATGGTGATAAGTAAATTCTTATAATTTGTATGACTGTTATAAGATTGCGGTACGAAGGTAAAGCCTCTTGCGGTTCGTTGCTCGCTCAGAAAAGTTCATTCATTAAATGATTATTTAGCGAGCTCGATCCTACTATCCTATTTACATTCTAATGGAGAGAATTACGGAACAAGGCAAAGTCAGCCTCCTCCGTGCTTCTCTACTGGATTCAATTGTAAACGAGAGAATAATAAGGGCATTACATTCCTACTACGTACCGCTTTGTAGCATACCTATTGCTTATAAACTGCCACAATCCACGATTGTCAACTTGCCACGGACCTTAAAGAAATATTAGTACGTGGTAAGTTTTCAAATAATCTATAAGTCTAATAATTAGCGACATACATCAAAACACTGTGATGATATTGTAAAGTTATATGAGATAGAAGATTTTAACTTGGCCTGTGGCAGTTTTCGCGCGGATGACGATCGTATTTATTTTCGCTTTAATCGTTAACGAAAGGAAAAACTTCGCGTTGCAGTGCAAATGACCAATACTACCCATCCACGGCTTTTCAGTTCTCTGGGTTATCCTGTATTTTGCAATTATATATGTGAATATTATATAGGTGTTCCGAGATGCCAATCAATTTTCTAGCGTTTGGGTCCAAAACAAAAAAAAAAACAATATAGAGCGAGAAAGACATGGCATTGATAGTTAAAGAGGTTTAAAAAAAAAACGATAAAAGAATGAACGGAAGCAAAACTCAATTCTCTTAGAGTCGTGATTTCTACATTTAAAAAAAAAGAAAAAAGAAACAGATGCATCTCACGATGCCAATTGTGCGAATCATGCGAAACTCCATGACACTAAAGCTATAGGTGACTAAACTTAACAATGTGTTCAGATACTGTAATTCTGATCCCAATTATAGCAATAATAAGAGTAACTTAATTATAACGTAAAATGATGAAGTCTGTCAAGTAACGTCACTGCGCGTTACGAAATTATATATTTAGGCAGTATTATACCGGAGAGGGAAAATGAATGAGAATAAGGCAATCAGATTGGCTGACTGGACCAACAGACTTTCTTACTGATAACTTCGCGTTAATTGATGTGTGCTACGAATGTGAATTATCGCTGACTAACGACAAGTACTGTTTCTATGTGTGACATAAAAAAGATAATGATAAATAATTAAGAAATGTTAGTTCCTAGTTTCTCGTGAGATGGGCACACAATTAACGAAACAAAAGCACAAGACGAAGGTACCTGTACCACAATATTAGATATCCTTGGATTTCAATTCAAATTGCATAATGCGCGCGCATACAGTCACGTGATAGCATAACGTGCTTTTCGTTCAAGTTCAAGATCCTTGAGTCTTCTATATTCTAATTTATCACAGAGATTCTTAAGCTTAACCGATTCTCATATCTTTTGCCCCGTACCATTATTATTTAATTGGATATCTCTTGAGACATCTTGTCAGAATTATTTTATACCAATTTGTGTAAGCGTTTTTCAAGTTACACCATATGTATTCGACTTGGTCGTGGTTTTTTTCTTTTTTTTTCTTGTGGGATTTTTTCATTTCTGCTAAAAATCCCCCCGAATAGAGACTTGCTAAATTTTTGTTTCAACGCTCCCACTGTCTTTTCAATGAACTCCATACGAGATGTCTCCGGGTGCTCGCATTTATTTTGACAGCTGGTTACACAAAATGGCTACTGCCCATCTTATTACTTAGGCTCATTGACAATCGCAATGCGGCGAAGGAACAGTGAAGTTCCTTCGTTTGGAATCAAACATCGAATTTATAATCTGTCGGAAGACGATGCCAGGCGCCTTGTCTCCCGACATATTTGAATTGTATATTTGTTTCTATTAGGAGACTCTATGATCTCTTTACTGTGAATGCTCTGATAATAACTATATTCTCTTATCGTCACAGTATAATTAACAGGTATCGCGATTAACTGTTGAATCTTAAGCAGCAATGACGGATAATGAAAGTGCACAGTATCTATATATCTATATTTTCATTTTAAGACGTATTTATAAGTCCTTTGAATTTATTTAAAGCCTCGCATAGCGCGTAGCAGTTTTTCTTGATTTATTTTTTTCTATATTTTTCACTAAAAAAAAAGAGAGAGACAGTCATGCTCTGCTTACGATTCGGTCTGGAGAGAAGCTAAAGAACGACCGCATTTAATCGATAAATTAATTTATTTTGTAAACCTGTTTATTTTGCAATATTTAGTATTTCTTTTTTTTCCTTCCTTTATAAATTTATATATTTTTTTATTTACAGATTAGAATTCAATTTCGTATATTGTAGAGAGGTGTACGCACTGCCAGGTTAGGGCAATGTTTGATTCCAGGTCAATCTGCTGGCAATATTCTGAAAATTATTTATTTTCAATTATTTTATATTAAATTATAAACGACTATAAGTACTTTTTAAGGCCAGGTGCAAGGAACACCACAGATTGACCAGACACTGACAAAACGCATGTCACATTGCACGTCTGATAAAGTGCCCCGGGTCAATCTGTGGTACGCGTAGCATCTTGATGATTATTATAATTATGTAGCATATAGATAGATTCAATACCGGCGTGCATTTTCAATGAAAAACGACGAAGAGCAAACCAAAACCAATCACATGTGCTAGTTTATGTACGTCGGGCAGCAGCGTGTATTCGCGCAGCTGCCCCACGTCTCAAATTCTAAAAATTCATCGTGCATCGTCAGACATTTAATTACGTTCTTTATACCGTCAAGAACTGGACGTTGTATTGCGTTTAATTAAACCTTAAACTCATCAAGCGTCCACGGAGATGCGATAATGTTTGAATAAATAAGTAATAGACATAATGGGAGACACTTTGTGAATTATTGTGAATTCCTCGCGAACTTAAACCTATTGGTTTTGTTCTGCTACCAAGCTACACCAGTCGCTGATAAGAAAAAATATTTTTTAATGTGTGCCAGATAATCTATCAATATTGAACGCCACGTTGTAATAATCTTTTCCCAATTTTGTCTAAGCTTAATTAAGGGTTGTAAAAGTTCTTTGTTGTGTGCGATTAGAAGTTTTATTGAAACGAGAAGAAAGGATAACGCAAGCTGCATATATAATTTTTTTATTATAACTTTTTTTGGGGAAAATTATATATATATATATGTATATGCAGCCTGCGTTTCTATAGTTAATAACGGTCACCTCGAACACGTGCAGTCTCAGAAATGTGTTACCTCGGTAAGATCCGCATATTATACTCTCAGGAATACAGGATAATTGTAATTCGATAATCTTCAACCCATTATTCACAATATATCAATTTAATTATTCATCTCGTTCTGATATTGGCGCTCTTGCCTGAGATACGAATTGCTCATTACTCAATCCGGCAATACCTGACAACTTCCGATAACTTGGGGTAACTAAAGAAGAGAAAAAATCATTGAAAAATATCACACTGACATTTTCTTATGAACTGTAACATTAATTTGGGTACACGGTATAGTAGTTGCTGCTTCATCAAATTTCCTATGCAAATAATTTTAAACGATTTTCATATCGGTGTTTGATCATAGCAATGAAAAGTGGAAGTGCATTTTTGTATGTTAATTAACCGAACAAAAATACCAAGAAATTCGTCCATCTTCCAATGACTGTGTGTCGCTTTCGGGCAAGGTATATATTGACCAACCATGTAAATATGTATTTAAGCTCAGCGAAAGAAGGAATGAAACAGAAAAAAGAATAATGGAAAACAAAATTTTATTATATCGTACTCTCCGATCGCACTCTGCAAAGGATGAACGTATTCGTTATCACAGAAAGAAAAAAAAAAGAAAAAAGGAAAAGTAATTGCGTTCAAGTCGTAGAACGTTTCTGCATATAACCATTTCGACACGATTGTGAGACTGATCGATGTGTATTGAACAGATTATTTTTTATTTACAATAAAACTTATATATATATAGGTGAGTGAATCTTAAAAAGTCTTACAACGTATGAGGATATTGAGAGAGAGAGAGAGAGAAATGAAAAATATTCTAACAAATAACAAACGAACGACTGCCATAATTGTAATCTCGTTATCTCGCCGATTATCGTATATCGTATAATAATTGTACATATTTTATAAGAGAGTTATAACGAGATTAATTCTCCAACAGCTCAACTGGCGCTGTAAAGCAGAGCCACTAAATGAGATTTTATTTCTTCTAATCAAACTATACATTAATAATGGCCGTTCGATCGTTGATAAACGTGAGAGGCATGATCATCCGTTATAATTCATATTTCTCCTTGTTTGTTGCTCTTTCTTTAATTCTTCACCTAAAATCAATGTACAATTGCAATTGTAATAAACACCTTTATTTCTAAGATATCCATCAGTCACACGCCACAAACTAGTGTAATATCTTTGATACCGTTATATTATGTAATCAACAAATGGAAATCGTTGCGATTCACATATCGTAACCTAAAAATCACTACGTTACTTATTCAAAATTTAACTCGCCTTTGATAGTTCGATTAATCCTTATTGTCACAAGAATTGTGATATGCGTTATGCATAATATAAAGATTGCAAGGATCTTATGAGAAAGTCTAGAGAATTGACCTTTGACCGTGGATACGAAGTAACGTTTGGTATCTGAAAGGAATTTGTGGTAATACCAAATTTGATAAAGAAATATATATATATACAAAAGCATATACATATATATATATTTACGATATATTTGTAATTTTTTACCTCTATTTACGTTCATCGTCTATTTGTTCTCTGAAAAATGTATGAAATTCAAATGTGTACAATTTTATTGATTCGCTGTGATGATTAGATGGCAGCAGAGTGATCGAGAGAAATATGTAAATTTCTATATCCAATTATTGAACTCGAAGAGTTCAATGCGATTTTGTACGATAATATTTGAATCCACCCTTCGTTCGCATAAAATATTAAACTTTGTAATTTAGTTTGATATGTCTATACGAGTCGCGTTAAAATTACAGACAGTTCACGTCCGCGCATCCTAGTCTCGTTGACTTTGTGCTCCTTTGTGGTCATTAGAAAAAGAAAAACTTTCATCCTGAATCCTGCGGTGTATAACACAGAGCAGAATAAGCATTTCTCTTAATATATATTGAAACGCCTAGATTACGTGATAATTATTCCATGATGTTTGTACGGTGCATAGTATCATTAATTTAGGACTTGTATCTCTATCAGAATAGATCTTTATTTTCTACTCCCTTGAGTACGTCTGAATACCTAGATAATATGATGTTTTAACGATCTGATATCTACATTTCAAATACACACATATATATATATATATATATATACATATTACCATCTTATTGATAATGCTTCTGTATATTGCTACATTGAATATTTCTACCATTCGTTCGCAGTAATTGTATATACTGTAGGCGAAGTATTATGTATTATTCCATTTGTTAAGCATTGATTAAAGTATTGTATAAAAAATTAATAGAGTTCGTTAATTTTATTTTGAGACATGATTTATTTCTGGCATCAGCACACACGATTACGTGTTATATTGTTTGAAAATTACGTAGGAGCAACAGTCAATAATTGAGAAGAGCGTCTGACGCGTAGGTAGTTCGGGATTTTACCGCTTGGTGGCAGCATCGCTGCTGTCAGTGCTTCGTTTATCTTTTGCTTGTACTTTCCCGAGTTTTTTTGCGTAATAACAGTAGAAATCTTTGAAGTGTTTTTGAATAATTAGACGAGAATGATCCTGAAGTTAGTGCGACCAAAACTAGTAACGTTTGACGTGACAGGGACATTGCTGATGACAAAGTTGGAGCAGCATTACACGGAAGCTGGCTTGCAGCATGGCTTGTTACTTGATCCAAATTTACTGGCGGGCAGCTTCAAAAGTAACTTTAAAAAACTTAGCTTGGAGCATCCAATATATGGAAAACATACTGGTCTTGGATGGGAAAATTGGTGGCGAACGATTGTTTATAACATCTTCAAAGAACAGGACCAGCAGGTCTGCAACGTGAAGCTTGAAAAGGTGACGGTCTGTCAACTGTGTATATTTGAGATTGTCTCTTGACGTCTATCAATGAACACGTTATTTTTACTGGTATTTTGGTTTAGATTACTTATCTGTTTTCTGCATTTTTTTTTCTTTCATTTTTTCTTGGTAGACTATTAAATTTCACGGTAGTAGCTATTCTGTTTGTTCGTACTTCCGATTACTGGTGATTATCCGGTATCGGTGGACTCGGAAACTTCTTTATCGATGACCTTAGCTATCGGACGGTCCTAGGTTGCGAGCAGCTTGATAAAATGCTATGGTACGAGTAGGTGCTGGCACAAATATCCTGGAGTTATTGAGCTACTTGACTACCTGAAGGGACGTGGTATCATCATGGGAGTAATATCAAACTTTGACGAGAGATTAGAGTCTGTACTGGTCAGTACCAAACTCAGACCGTACTTTTCCTTTGTTCTGACTTCGTATAATCTTGGCATTGAGAAACCACATCCATCCATTTTTGAAGAAGCGCTCAAATACACGAAAAAGCTATATGGGACGACTGTACTTCCGGAGGAGGCTGTTCATATAGGAGACACACTGGCAAATGATTATCTGGGCGCGAAGAACGCTGGCTGGAATGCCATTTTGATAAAGCGCGATGGCAGAGCTGTTGATGAGACTAAAGTCTCTGGAAAAGATGTATATAGAGGTTTGGAGGAATTGAAAAGTTATTTTGATACTAAATTTAGTGACGTATCAGGTAATATAATGTAAAGTGTACCATAGACGAATTTAGTTGAACTATCTTTAACAATAATAATAATTTTAGGTACCATAAGATCTGTGTATGATATACTCATGATGTGTCACGCGCAAGCGCGTTGTGTTTATTTGTAAATTATTATATGTAAACGGGTATAGCAATACAGATATTTTATTCCGTTATTTCAATTTTTGAAATACCGATACTCCAAAAGCATAATTAATTTAGAGCATTACTGAATGAGTGACTCTTTCATAACGATGTGAATTGAGACGATGCTAGTGAACTTTGGAAGATAGGACGATTCTTAGGCACGTGGGTGGTTTCATGGTATCACACGGCGTTTCCGGGTAAAGAGATATCTGTATCACATGTCGCGAGGCACATCCGACCTCTACCTCCCTATCCTATCTCTGTAACATTTCTGCCGAAGCCAGTGCCTCATTTTTTAAAAGAAAATTCCAAAAATCATACACCCCAAACAACCATGCTTATAAAACCATCCATAGCACAGCTTCTCCTTAACACATTCCTAAATAAAACCTACATCCCACCAATCACCCTAGGAGTCAACAAAAATGCTCAGAAATGCTACCACCGTAATTAATTTACCAAACAGTAAAATATATTCCAAAAATGAATTTTCCTCTATCGACCAAGAAACTCTTCCCTATGTCAAAATAATGAGAAGAAAGAATTGGGCCGTGAAGAGTTGTTAATCAGCGTTGAAGATTTTCCACGAGGGAAGTAAGAGAGAAAAAAGAGATAGTAGATAGAGCGCAGGAGGGAGAGAGAAAGAGAGAGAGTAAAGCGAGAGGCGTTAGCTGCGAGCGAGGGTTGGTGCGTCTGTGAGTAGCACCAGCCGGGAGTTAAGGTTTTTCAATCGGAAGAGTCGAGAGGCAAGAGTGGAGCCGAGACTCAAGTGGGTGAGAGAGGCAGAGCCGGGCTCTCCAGTCTCGAGGCTGGGCCCCAGTTGTAGCCTGCTAGGCGGAGGAAGTGTGTGAGTGCTTCGTGACGACGACTCTATAGTCTTAAATATTTTGCTTGGTGGTGCATTTACACTGTTTACTGGGTACACGGGCGCACCCGGTCTTTCTTTTCCAGCCGGCGCGTAACACGTTGAAGAAACGATCTCGAGGATCTATCTTGGAAATATATGTGTATTTGTATGTATATATATATAGATCCTCTTACATCTGTATGTATGTATATATATATTTTACTCTCGTGAGCAAGCTCTTTCGTGACTCGCGTTGTCCTTAGTTTCTCGGCGCCCTGTCCCGAGTGCAGGGACGCTCCGAGACTTGGAACTTCGAAATAGCTGCACCAGAGTCAAGCGCTTTTCTTGTTTCTTATTCCAACGTGAGAAGTACAGTCTGTCCGTGTATATTGGATTTGGTAGCTTGGCTATTGCGTGAAGGTATAAGGAACAAGTGAGCGTTATTTGGGTGCTATTTTCTTTTAGACAAGTTCGAAAAATTTCACTTGGGAAATATATATCGTAGACTTGACGTTCTGGGGTGCTTAAAAGTATATCGGGAATAGACCCTTTATTCGTACCAACTTATGCTTATGCTCGATCTATAGACGGTTATGTTGGTATTACTGATCGTAGATCATTCGTTGTCTCTGCGGAACGGAAATGTACGTGGGAATGTTTTAAATTTGTATCAGTACGAAGGGAGGATGTGAATTTCTACAGTTTTGAGATAGTATTAAATATTGGAAAGTCAATATATATTTATTTTATCAGTTAACAGCTATGGTTGTATTATTTTTACTACAAAAAATTCTCTTATCTTCTTTCAACCGGTCTGAATCATTCTTTAGTAACTTTTTTTTTTGTGTATTGAGCATAATGCTGTGAAAGCACAACGATTCTTTTCGCGTTTTCAAAAAAGTTATACGTTTGACCTATGTTATATGTGTATGTGACAAAAGGATGCAAAGATCTGTCAATGCATCCGACTGTTACAATTCACCTAAATAGCCAAGTTAATCAAAGATTAATGAACTCTGCCAGATAAGAGGAGGCTCGTGGTTGCCCTGCGGAATGTGGCCCCGACAGTAAACTCGAAATTACTTCGCACAGCAGCTTCAGGACGGATGGATTGGAAATAGTGCTGGGAGACCCGAGAAAATAAATCGGGAAAGTGTCTTCTTCAGTGTTATTCGCGAGTGCGTGTACGGTGATCATTGACATAATAGAAAGAGTGAGATTAAGTCTGACTTAGTTCATCAGACATTCTTTTTTTTTTTGAACACTAAAAAAATGTACTGTGGAATCATGCTGAGAGTCTTCCTAGTAGCTTCTGTGTGTCTCGCCAGCATTTTTGCTGAGCCCGATCCAACGCCTGATGAACAATTCAACAGGATACCGCAAAATAGAGGCGACGACAGATGCTATGATGAACGTGGACGAGCACAGGTTAGTTTTATAATTTGACAAGACACGTACATATAATGGTTTTTAATGTAATACTTATACTAGTTTCGTATTGTATACTTCTGCAGCTTACAAACGGCTTGAATTTTTTTACTCTATATCGTGCATGTCGAGTCTTGCGTGCAGCTGGTATTACTAAACCATGTAAATTCTTCTGATACGAAGAACTGGCCGATACCAAGCAAATGTTGAGACACAGGTTCCAGTAATGTAGAAGCTGTAGATTAATCTTGTATGGCAGCTGAAGAAATTGAATAATGCGAGAGAACATTTCGTAGGGGACGATATCGTTATCGATGATAACGTCACGACTGAAAATTAGAGGAAAACGAATAGAAAAAGAAGAAACACACTCGTGATAATTTCATATAATAATGTCAATTATTTATTTAAGATGTTTTTAGATGCAGTGCGTTTATGCCGGCCTAAACTCACGTCGCTCGCATAGACACATGGAAAGGAGTGAGATTATTTTTAGACGACTTACTTTTGGTTTTGGTAGGGACGTAGGGTTGAGGGTTATCATGAGATTTGAAGTTGCTTGAACTTTCGATGATAGTGTGGGAATGATAAAGTAGCCTAGAGATATGTTTGTAGAAATCCATTGAAAATTTTCATATTTGGGACACACTGTGTACGAGAAATATTTCTACTACTCCGTATTTTATTTCAACTTTAACGTCTCAACTTGGTTCACGTATTCCTTCTTGCCAGACGCGCGCCGAACATCTGCATGAATTTCCAGGGAATATTCAATGCTTCCTGAAAAGCTTTAGGGACAGCCGTTTGTTTTCAATGGGTACAATTCAGCATTGCTACCTGCTCGTACTTCACAGTAATACCAACCTAAGGTCTACTAGAACATTTGGAACTCATCTAAGCTCTAAATCTTTAGTGACAGAGTTTTAAGGCTGCTTATGTGACTATGGGTGGGCCATTATCATTATTCCTGCAAACCAAGATTAGACAGGGCACTCTGGAATTTCAAAAAGTACCGGTTTTTTTCTATTCATATCTTATTTGACTATTGGACAAAAATTTATAAAAGTAAATTTGGATCATAGGATTATCGATTAATAATATCAGCCTCCGAAAATTTCATAATTCTAAACTCTCGGTTGATTTCATTAATTCTCTGCATTTTTTATTTATCCGTCTTAAGTAAGATTTAAATTATGTTGCATGTATTCTAGTTGTGTATATATTCGCTTTAAATTTTCCCGCGCAATCGAATGCTACTCGTTCGATCAACGATTACGTGGTATCGAGATACATCGATACTGTGATTCCCCGTCTGATGTAAGACATAATTTTCTCGCGGATCACAAGGCGCCTTATTCAAATCGGGGAATCCCCATGGATGTTTTTAACGGAAATGAAGAATAAAATAATACGACCCCGATACATTAGAACTTATTTTCATTTGATTTGCAACACTGCACTTAATTTCTTTATTGACTTTGTAATGCTACTGAAGTAACTGCATGCATTTTAGATTAGATACAGCACAAACCGGATGTATGAATAAGTATTTTGAAATAACAGAGAGTCGCTCGTAAACAAGCAAAGGTAATGCTCAACTAGAAAAGCGAGTAGTGAGTAGTAGATTTCAATGTGTTTCAGAGGTGTATACCACCGTTTATAAATGCGGCATACTATGTCCTCATGGAAGCGACGAACACGTGTGGACAAGATAACGTGCCAATAGAGTATTGCAAGCAAACGAGAGTACAAAGGAAGTCCTGTACTTATTGTCGATTTGGAGATCATCCAGCAGCCTTCTTAACAGACCGCGATAACAATGACAATGCAACATGGTGGCAGTCTGAAACTATGTACGAAGGAATCGAATATCCAAACCAGGTCAACCTGACACTTCATCTTGGTACGTTTTCATCGTATTAGAATTTAATATTCATTTTCATTCATAATAAGATTTAAAATCATTATAAGTTTAAGTACTTGATATAACATAGCTCTGTAATATCAGGAGGAATCTCTATCGAATCCAGCGAAATGGGAATGTCTCAGTCTGATTCCTCATTAGGTCAGATTATTCGAAATAGATAATAAACACTCGCGTGTTCGTGAATACGCTGAAGAAGAGTGCCCCATTCATTAAGAGCCTCGAGAAAGGGTGCCCACGATGAACTTTTGAACTCTACCGACTATCGGGACTTGCGAGCGAGTTGATAATTTTTATTATAACGATTACCCGTACGCTTATGGCAAATATAAATTGTCTATGGAGTCCCTGCAGATTATATAACAACAAATATTATATCTCGATACGCGAATAATAGCTGTTGATTAGACTACATTGGCATTTTATTATAATATATAAATTCAAGAGAAGCGACGTATAATTTATTTCTCAAAATAATATATTTATTACGATTAAAAAAATTATTTGAGTATTCACCATAATTATATGTTAAGCGCTAATTAATTTTATTAAGAAATAATAAAATTTATCTTGATCCGAAATCAGTGCCCGAAGCAAGCGTAACGTGTAGACTTCTACCAAGTCGGAGAATTAAATTCTGAGTATAAAACGCCCACGGAATAGTGGCTGGTAAGAAAATTGAGAAGAATAAAGATCCCCAGACATACCGATGCTCATAAACGTACTGGGAACTGGTTTGAATACATAAACTCAGGCCAGGTAGCTTGTACGATTTGTTAATTAGCGATTCCGTTACGCGTCGTGAAGCAACGCTTAATAGTCTTAACAGCATCTGTTAGATGGTTCACCATGGAGCATTAGACTATCGAATCTATTATTAAAGTCTAGTTATATGCAATTAGCAATTCTATTGCTCTTCTATCTTGTAAAATCATTTAACCAGTCAAGATCCGACCAGTCACAAGAAGCGATATTGTCATGGGGAAACTGATAAAGCATACAAGGCAAACCGAATGCAAGAGAGGAATAAATCTTCCAGCCTCCATAGTCTGATCGGTTGAATTTTTTAAGATGATTATCTCGACGTGGATCGTTATGCGCTCGAATGCACAGGTTCTGTGTTGACTTTGTGGCAGAAGGTGCAAGAATGCAGTATATCTGCAGCCTAAAAGAAAATCCCCAGATTAATTCTATAGAGAGCTGGATAATCTTTCCAACGTTCGGAGATAGATTGTTCAGTCTTTTTAAGATGATTATCTCAACGATGAAAGCACTCTTGTATATGCATAGTAGTTAACCTCAACGGCTGCGAGCCACATGTCCATTCATAAGGGATACGGCTGCTGCAACCCTGCGGCTTCACGGTATTGCAGTGGCGTAACGCGATTACGAGACTCTGCAAGGATTTTTATATCACGTTAATTATATGATCTACGTATTGTATCGATTAATTGTATTATTTGTACCGCAGGAAAGACCTTCGATATTACCTACGTTCGAGTGCTGTTTGAATCTCCACGTCCTGAGAGCTGGGGTATCTTCAAGAGGAAGAATGAAAAGTCACCTTGGCAGCCTTATCAGTTTTATTCTGCCACGTGCAGAGATACTTATGGATTGCCTGATTTTAAGGAAACTACTCGTGGAGATGATACTCGTGTACTGTGCACGTCTGAGTATTCGGATATATCACCTTTGTCCAAGGGAGCCGTTGCATTTTCCACTCTGGAGGGTCGACCTTCTGCATACAACTTTGAGTCCAATCCAGAGTTACAGGTATGGCCTAATACTGAAAAATAAAAAAGTATTATTTAGATTTTTCGAACGGTCTGTAATATTCATGGATTTTTATTATTCCTTCAGGAATGGGTACAGGCTACTGACCTGAGGATCACCCTAGACAGACTCAACACTTTCGGTGATGAAGTCTTTGGCGATGACCAAGTATTGAAAACTTATTATTACGCCATAGCTGATGTGGCTGTTGGTGCACGTTGTGCCTGCAATGGCCATGCTGGAGAATGCGTGAACAGTACCAGTGTTGATGGAAGGACTCGACGTGTATGCCGGTTAGCTTTCTCATTAATCAATCAGATGTATCCTCCAGGAATCAGCTGAGTGATAGTACAGATTCTAAGAGGACAAAGATATAGTATAAGATTCACAGACTTCAAGTTTTTATAAATCAACAATGACTAACTTCGTTGATGTTTCATAGCTGCGAGCACAATACAGCTGGTCCTGACTGTAATGAATGTTTGCCATTTTATAACGACGCACCCTGGGGACGAGCTACAACCAAGGATGCCCACGAATGTCAGCGTGAGTATCTTTATCCATAAATAGCTCTTATCAATATTAACAACCATGGAAGTACTTTAGTTTAATAGCCATAACAAGGGTTATATACAAAGAATGATTTTAAAAATATTAACAGCACTTACCAGGTTTAGGAGTCACATAGAAATGGCCTTACTACTTTTGATCTCCTTACCGAGGCGAGACGTTTGCTTTTATCTGTCTATTATTTTACCTGGACGGCAGTCACGCTTCGCTGGCTTAGAACCCCATTGTGAGACACTGCCTAATATGGCGTTGACCAAGAGGCTGGAATAGCTACGTATACTGTACACTTTGGTAGGTGGGGTCTCTGTATAAACATGCAGGTCGCGACGCTCGCAAAACATTTGCTCATGCGTTATATTCCTTAAGTCTGCCCTCAGCTGATACGTATTTTCCCATAAGCATACGTGGAGTTTATTTCCAGTACACATATGGACCAACCAGTTCGCAGGAATTGATCTCTTCTTGAATTATGCTCGCCCCCAACTGTGTCCTTGGAGTATTCTTACGTATCATGGAGGATCAAGCTTACGTATTTACGAGTGCAATGGTCTTGGTAGAGAATACCTTGAAGATATTGACAAAGGGAACCCCATGGTTATGGTGACTAATAAAATAAAAGGATTCTCTTCCATTTGCGGCAAGCCAATTTCTTTGTGGACGCCGCCGCTACGCATCTTGCATACGTGTTCTTTCTTTCTGGCATATAGCGAACCTGATTCTATGGGGTGTCCGTGAGATTCGATATGGTTACCGGTGATTATTTTAAAGGGCCGCTTCCTCATTGACCTTTCGATACGGTACTGGAAGAAGAGTGTATGGAGAAACTGCGGAATGCAGTCACGTCTTATTACCAAAGAATGATTTATGGGTTATATCCTATTCGCCGTAATGCCTTGATAAATTTCTTGAGCATTTCTGGACATTGTATTCAGAACTTAAAATACTTGCTTTTTCACATTCATCGTTATCGCCAAGGATTTAAATACAAATGATAAGAACTTGCAAAATGGTACAAGTGGTACAGTTCTCGTGGATCTTTGTGCAAGATCTGCATGAACTTCTTGTGTTACTAGGTTACATAAAAGGCGGAAGGATATGTTTAAGGGCCAGTGCCCTGGGCAATGAGTAGGTGGGACTCGAGAAACCTGCTTTTCAAAGACTCACTTCTCACGTTTCTATACACGGTGCCCCGAAACAAGCGCTCGACCTTCGTTAATACGAGATCAAAGCGCAGCCCGGTAAATCAGTACCACTCCGAGGCTAAGGATGTTTATTTACTTGATCAAAAAGTAAATACTGATTTCTCTGTGAAGTACGATTGTTCCGCCACTCCTTAATACATCCTCATGGCACAAGGATTCCTTACTGAATATGGAGCGAAGACCCATTTCCAAGTAATGGAACGAAGAAGAGGAATTTATATAAAAGAGAATTAGCCAGTCTTAATGGGTCGAAGAATTTTTTTTCTTCGAGACTACTTAGTTTCTTACTTTTAATTTTATTGGCTCTTACGCCGGAACGCAAAACGAAACTTATGTCTTGGATGCTGGGCTCACGCACGCTGCCACTCCTAGAGTCTCTTTCATTTTAAGGATCATCGCTCTCGCGTATCTAGAACTTGGACGTTGTCTTTTTGATCGCCCTGTAAAGACGTGCACGGTGTTCACGTCGGCATTACCTAACCAGCTTTACCTTCTACGTTCGCTGCTTGCTTGCTTTCAAGTGGGGATTGTTCGCGTACGAGTATGATGCTCCTTTCTGTATCCTGAGCTCAGTACTCGAAATACCATTAGACGAGATAGTCTGGAGATATTTTTATATCACCGTTTAAATTTTAAATATCGTGTAAAATTATCTATGGGCTTTAAAAAATGTTAATTATGTAGATTCGTCTTCTCTTCACGACTCAGATAATGTTTTTGATGAATTTATCTGGAGTAATTTAATTAATTAACGTAATGCCATTAACGATTAAATTAGTGAGTTTACTCACGTTAATAAATTACGTTAGTACGTCGCATCGTTGGGATCGTAGATTTTCTTGGTACTCAGAATCTAGTGAGTGATCCACTATAGTGCGATTGGATTTATTTATTGGAAATGAGAGAATAATTATGTGTATCATAATTTTTGTTGAAAAATTATCCTTCACTATTGTTCTGTGTTTTAGCCTGTAACTGCAATGGATATTCGGACAGATGTTATTTCGATAAGGAACTCTACAAGGCAACGGGTCACGGTGGACACTGTCTCGATTGCAACGACAATCGTGACGGAGTGAATTGTGAACGCTGTCGCGAGAATTTCTATCAGCGACGCGAAGACGATTATTGTGTGCCCTGTAATTGCGTTGAAACGGGTACGTTAACTTTGATGGATAAATAAATTGCATTCTGTAATTGATGTCAAATCTGTGTCCATAGGATCAAGAAGTCTTCAGTGCAACAGCGAAGGAAAGTGCCAATGCAAACCAGGCGTTACTGGGGACAAATGTGATCGTTGTGCACAAAATCATTACAATTTTGGATCATTCGGATGCACGTCTTGTGAGTGCAGTGTTCCAGGATCATACGATAACACGCCGAATTGTGATTCAGAGACAGGAGTTTGTGCCTGTAAGGAAAATGTGGAGGGAAAACGTTGCAGAGAGTACGTATATAGGTGGCGAATGTAAAATTAGGAAAGAAAACAAATATTTAATTATATTTTTTGTGTACAGATGTCGACCAGGATACTTTAATCTTGCCTCTGAAAATGAATTTGGTTGTACACCTTGCTTCTGCTATGGACATTCGTCCGTGTGCACCCCAGCATCAGGCTACGCTAAAGTTGCCATTGAGAGTTTGTTTGTAAGAGGAACTGAAAAATGGTCTGCAGATGTTGCTGGAAATTCTTTCCAACCGCATTACGATCCTGTTACTCAAACTATATCGGTAACAGCACCCGATCGTGACAATGTCTATTTCGTAGCACCTGGTATGTAATTATTGCATCCTTAGTATAATATGGGACTAGTTCAATTGCCTTTTTGAATTTCATAGAATTTCATATTTCAATTTTTATATTTTACAGACAGATTCCTTGGCGATCAAAGAGCATCTTACAATCAAGATTTATCCTTTACTTTGAGAATCGGAGAAACCGGGCCGGTTCCTACAGCTCGCGACATCATTCTTATAGGGTCAAATGGAAAGCAGATAACCCAGCCAATTTTCGGCCAAGGAAACAGAATGCCGACGATAACTGTACGTGTGTTTATTTTATATTTCGTTAAATTATCGTAATCGTGGATTTTTTTATGTCTAATATAACGTACATTGTTACTTGACAGGCTCAAGAGTATAAATTCAGATTACACGAACATGTAGATTACGAATGGGAGCCAAGATTATCAGCAAGAGAGTTTATATCAATCCTGTCAAATTTGACTGCTATCAAAATCCGTGGAACGTACACTCACCAAGGTAAAAAAAAGTTTAATGTCTTACATCTTAGAAACAGACACCTTTGTGCTTTTCAAAGATTATATTTTTATCTGGTTTTAAAGGTAGAGGATTCCTGGACGACGTTCACCTGGAAACAGCGCGTCGAGGTGCCGCAGGAGAACCTGCAGACTGGGTGGAGCACTGTCAATGTCCGCATGGTTACGTAGGACAGTTTTGCGAATCTTGCGCACCTGGTTTTCATCATGATCATTCAAACGGCGGAGGACCATTCGCACTTTGCGTACCATGCAACTGCAACGGTCACGCTGACATTTGCGAGGCTGAAACTGGTACTTAATAACTATTACATTAATCAAACGTTCCTTACAATCTCTCTATAATCTCAATATTGAATATCGGTTGTAGGACAATGTATCTGCCAACATAATACCGCTGGAGATAATTGTGAATATTGTAGTCGCGGATACTACGGTTATCCGTTGAAGGGAACGCCAAACGACTGTAAACCGTGTCCATGTCCAGACAATGGACCATGTACTCTATTGGGTAACAGCCCTGATCCAATTTGTCTAGCATGTCCTGTGGGTCGGACAGGTATGTATCAAAAACAAAAATAATAAAACCACTTGTCATTTGTATACTATAAAGAAATATTATGTATTTAATAGGTGCCAGGTGTGAAATGTGCTCGGATGGTTTCTTTGGAAATCCTGAATTAGGCATTGCATGTAGACCTTGCGAGTGCAATAATAACATCGACTTAAATGCTATTCGAAATTGTAATCACGAAACTGGAGAGTGTTTAAAGTGCGTGAACAATACTGCTGGATTTCATTGCGAGGAATGTTTATCAGGTACGTGATATATTTTGTTCACTGACTGTTTGGTGGATAAAAAAAAATTGTCACGTGTATCTACTTCATAGGATATTACGGAGACGCTTTATCTGAGCGCAAGGAAGATGGATGCAAGTTGTGTCAATGTTATGCAGCAGGCACTCTTGAGTTAGAAGATGGAAGTGTTGCACCGTGTCAACAAATTAGTGGACACTGTTCATGCAAGCCACATGTAATTGGTAGAAATTGTGACAAGTGCGAAGATGGATATTATCAAATAAACAGTGGGGAGGTATTTATCTTATCTTTTTGTTTAACAATACTATATTTGTCTACAACTGTAATAGAAAAAGTAGGAGTAACTTTAAAAAATTCTTTCAAGGGTTGTACCGCGTGTAACTGTGATCCTGAAGGATCGTACAATCGTACCTGTGATGTCATTACTGGACAATGTCAATGTAGACCAGGAGTAACTGGACAGAGATGTGACGTTTGTCGTCCACTTCAATATGGATTTAGTCGCGAAGGTTGTAAATCTTGTGAGTGTGACGAAATTGGATCACAAGACTTACAGTGCGATGCCTACGGACAGTGTCCTGTGAGTATAAATCTATTTGAAATTTGGATTAATGCACTTGACATTATTTACAATTAAAAAATATTTTAGTGCCTGACCAACGTAGAAGGAAGAAAGTGCGATAGGTGCAAGGAAAACAAGCACAACAGGCAAGATGGTTGTGTAGATTGCCCACCCTGTTACAATCTTGTGCAAGATGCCACAAATGCACATAGAAGACGTTTAGCTGAATTGGAAGAAACTTTGAGGAAAATTAACAGCAGTCCTACAGTGATAAAAGATACTGACTTTGAGAAAGAACTGAAAAACGTTCAGAATAGAGTGAACACGTTGTTGCAGATAGCTAAACAAGGATCTGGAAGTAAGTTTTGATGAATTATTTAGACATTTTTTACTTGAATAATATTCATCATGAGTTTTTGTTAATAGACGAAAACAAAACTCTGGTCGAACAACTGGGCGAGCTAAATGAACAGCTTAATGAAATAGAAGAGACCTTAGAAAATGTTGTATCGACTGCTGAAGATGCAGGGGCTACCACTGAGGAAGGTTTATTGAGTATTGACGAGGCAGAGAAAGTATTGGATAAAATACACGAACAGCTGGCCGTGAGTTTAGAATCATTTAAAAAAAAGTTGATTTGTAAATTTTTTGTATATTAATATTATGAATGCGAATTAGGAAGCTGAGAGTTATTTGGCAATTGATGGCGCTACTGCATTGGCAGATGCTAGAAAACATGCTGAACAAGTTGGCCAACAGAATCAGCAAATGACTGAAATTGCTCAGGAAGCTCGAATACTTGCAGACGTGTACGTAAATTTGATAATCTATCTTTCTCGCAATATATTTTTTTTTTCATCTTAATGTTATCTTTTTTCCTTAGAAATACCAATGAGGCGAAAAAGATTCAGGTTCTGGCGGAAGGAGTTCGCAATACCACTATAGAGGCTTATGATTTGGCAAAGATGACAATTTCAAAATATTCGAACATCAGGTATCACTTTATACTTTAATGTATAAGTAGAAGTTATTTAATATAATGTAGAATATTACTATTTATTCAATTTTTTCAGCGACGAAATTAAGTCTTTGGAAAATGAGCTGATACTCTTGTCTGAACGTCTAACTGAAGTTAAAGAACTGAGTAACATAGCAGCAGAAAAGTCCGCAGCTGTTTTGCAAGAATCTTTAAATATTTTATTACTCAATGTAGCTGTCCCGTCAATAGATATCGACGATTTGCAAAAGAAAGTAGAAGCAGTTAGTAATGAGGTAAATATTATCAATTTTGTTATCAGTCTTATTGTCACTGTTTATTAGATGTATCCCAAAGGTATTACTATATTGTGTTTAAAACCATAGGGCTTAAGAATAAAGGAGCAGGCTCAACTGCTACTTCAGGAAAATGAGGATCTGATTAATGAAATGACTGATAAAGTTAGGAAAACGGAAGATCTATTAATCCGAGCTCAAGATCAGCAAGCAGCAACTGCCGAATTGCTGGCTGAGGTAGACAAGGCTAACGAGAAAGCAAATGATGCTGTAAAACGTGGAGATCAGACTTTGAAAGAAGCTCAGGAAACTTTGGAAAAGTTAAGCGGTATGTTTAATTTTTTTTTATAAATATCAATTACTACCGTCAATGTAATCCTGTCGAATGTTTGCTAAAGTATAATCAATTTCGATTTAGAATTTGATGCTGAAGTACAACGAGAAAAAATCAAGGCTCAAGAGGCACTGATAGGTATCAATGAAATTAAGAAATTGGTGGATCAATCTCGTATGAAGAGTGCCGAGACACAAAAGATTCTAAATGGCGCCCAAGACAAGGCTATCAATGCACGAGATATTGCAAAAAATGCACAGGTAAGCATCAGTGAGTATTTCTATAGACTGTCTTAAAACGTATTTAACTTTTGCTTTACATGCTCCTAGTTAAATGCCGACATAGCAAGTGCCAATGCAAATGCTATCAGAGTAGAAGCCAATAGAACAAAGTCAGAAGCATTAAGTTTAGGCAATGAAGCAGAGAAGTTACATGTCAGAGTAGCAGAAACGGAAGCCGCAGTGAAGCGATATGAAATCCAAGTAGCACAAGAGGGTAACGCCACAAGTGATGTAAGTGTATAACTGTATTATACCATAATACAGAATACAGTTGAAGAAATATTTTATTCGTAAAACCTTAATTGTTTAGGCAAATCATAAAATTGGACAAACAAAAACAAACGTTACACTCGCAACTCAACAAGTCGATAAAGCATTAGCTGAAGTGGCAGAAATTATGAAAGAACTCGAAACACTTCCAGAGATTGGTAAGTGGTTTGTCAATAAAAAAAAACGTCCTCGTATAAAGAGTATTACAATTAAAAATACATTGAAATTTTAATTAGACGGAAAACAGTTGGATTCGTTGGAGCAGCGATTGGAAGCTGCTGAAAAGGAAATAGAAGCTGCCAATTTGGATCAGAGAATTCGAGCGTTGACGGATGCAAAAAATCTGCAGACCCAATGGGTCAAGAATTATGAAGATGAAGTCAACAGACTTCGAATCGAAGTTGAAAATATAGAAGATATTAAAAAAGCGTTGCCGACGGATTGCTACAAGCGTGTTCGTTTAGAGCCCTAGATGTATGTATCTATTACGTACATAAATGCGGCACCATCAAATTTGTACCAATAATATTCTTTTAATAACACTGTTTTATTTGTACATTTACAACTAGATTATTTTATTTAACGTGTCAGTTAAACAGAAAGTGTTTTCATGTTCTTTGGAGTTCAGCTACATTAATATGGTGGAAAACGATTGCAATACAATGAACGTTATACCAAAGATTTTGATCATAGAAACAGTTTGATCGCTAGCCATACTTTGAAACGAACGGTTTACGTAAGTCGTAATAAGGAAACAGTGTAAGAGCTATCATATATTCGTTTTTATAACCGTGTGCAGATAAAGTAACGGCGATTCTATATTCCGATTACAAAGACTAAGAGTTTTTCATAAAACAGGTAATTCGCAAGCACGCTAATAAAAAATGTTACTAAATATTCAGGAGGCAAATCATGAGACTGTGCGTACCTCAGAAGAAAAAGTGCTTTACAATAGAATCATTTATTCATTTTGTCGTATCGATGTTACGAAACGTAACGATTTTTTCGAAGCTTTTTTTTTTACTTATATAAAATAATATAATAGAACACTTTTATAGTTTAGCGTAGTACAAAGTGTAGCGGAGAACATTACGAGAATAAAAGAATTTTAACGTATTGCACGATCGTATGAATTCGTCTATATAAATATTGGCACTTCGCAAGTACCTTGAAGATACATTCATTTCGTAATTGAAGATTCAACAAAAACATTAAATATACAATTAGCAGATATAGTACAATTAGATGATAATCTCTTCTCACGTGACGTTATTTGATCTTAATCAAATAGTTAAATTTGTACAAGGGATTTAAGATGAAGTGGTGAAGATTTACTGAGCAAAACGAAGAAGAATGTTAAAGAGGTAATTGTGCTAGTTGGAGAAATTATTTAAAGAATGTGAGTACCTACGCATCTCTTTAATTCTGAAAGCATTGTATAATTGATACCGTGCTAGCAATGCATTATGTTGAAAATGTTGACCAAAGCAAAAATAATACATTGGCAAATTCTTTAATGGCTTTCGAGTTAGCGCAAGGGAGCATTACAGAAGATACGATCATTTATATAGTAACTATAAGTGTTTATTTTCATTGGTGTTAAAATAGTAGTACCGTAATAAATAAATATGCTGGTATAATGAAATTTGACTTACTAGATTATATTAAATGCTAGGAAAAAGAGAATCAATCGCTTACGTCGATTTTGCGAAATTAAATGATTCACTTAATTATAAACAAAATAATTAGAAATACCAATATAGCAGTCAACACTCCTATGGCTACCCATTGTCTCCGATCTAAAACAAACGGAAAGTAACATCACATGCGCCACTTGTAAAACTATTTCAACATTTTATTTTGATATTCTATTAAGGGGAGCATACTATTTAGAATTTTCAAAAAATTGATTTTTTTTTTTTTCATATTTCGAAAGTATAATATATTAAGAATGTACTGGAAAAAGGACAAATCGAAATATTAAATATTTATGGAGTTATTGCACATAGTCGAGAGCGCCGGGGTCCGCATACCGTAAACTAACGAGTCTGGTAGCCGGAGCGCTTGGGGTGGAACAACGTTTCTTTCACAATATCTTTGTATAATTCTTTGAAGATTTTACTCCATTACTTGGCGACGAGATTGCACAGCATCTCCTACCAATTTATGAAGATTTATCTAGGGATGATTTACTGGAAAGATGCTTGGGTCGCCATACCCAGAATGCCAATGAAAGTTTCAACGCGACAGTTTGGCGATTATCTCCAAAGCACCTGCATTCTGCATCAAAAATCATTGAAATCTCAGCCTATATTACTGCTGGGATATTTAATGAAGGCTACACCTCCATTCTTAGAATTATGAACAATTTAGATATAATTGTTGGCACCTATTTGAAAGTTTTCGCCGAAAACATCGATGAGGCGCGAGTAGCGAGGCAGAATAAGATGAGTCTTTCTGAAACTAAAGCAGCTCGTATAGTCAGAAAACAACAACAAATGGAAGAGAATCAGTTTTTCGAAGAGGCTGAAGGATTATTATATGCATCTGGAATCGCTGATTGATCGGTAAGTCACTAAAACTAATAGTTTTATCGTACTGAAACTTTAAACGCGATTATCTCGAAACTACATATTCAAAAACTGCTCGTGTTGTAACTCAAAAAGTTATTGGCCGATCTGGCTGAATTTTTGGGAGGTAATTCTCTATAATATTATCGGAAGGACTAACCTAAAGTTTTAAAGATATCGCGTAAATAAAATATTTTTTTGGGGTAAAAACTGTCGAAAAAATGGTTGAAAATTCGAACTTTTTTTTCAACAGCCTACCAAATTTTTAATTTTATACGTTTTCATTGTTTTTTAGGTTAGTCCTTCCCTTTTACATGTCAGTAATCGAAAAATCATTGTGTTTTTGGTTTCAGATCACTACAAAGAACGTGACAACTGCAGCAGTTTTCGGTGTCACGCAAAACACGCCTGGCCAAATAAGACATAGAGCCGCCATTTTCTTACATAACAAAAAAAAAAATTTTTTTTTCTATGCTTTAAAGATGAAATAAAATGGTACCATAATTTCAAAATGATGTGATTATGTTATCACCTTCAAAAAAATTCATTAAAAATGCCTCATTTTCGGCCGTCTAAATAGTATGCTCCCCTTAATGGCTGCAGTATGATGATAAGGAGGAAAGCACAACTTTTGGATAATATGATGTTATTTGGTCTCTCAATAAGAGTTCTAATGTAAAACATTAAATTATGAGAAAACTTAATGAAAATTTGTAAACTTAGCCTTTTGTGGAATTATCATGTTGTAATGATTAAAGGGTGTTATGTTAAATTACCTGTGAAATAACGAAGGTATTACCACAGATACTTTGACGAGTAAACTAGATCTCAGATTTTATTGGTCAAATCTATCATCACAACTGGTCGATTACGAGAACTAGTTTCTCTTGTTAGTTACACACTACTGTTGTTAATTGTTAAATTTCTTTTATCGACGTACAGAAGTAACATTAATGTTTACTTAATGGTTATATAAACAGTGTTTCCACATCTCAGCTATAACAGTTTCTAAGTTAATATATCGCCACAAATTCCCTCAACAATCAATTTCTACTTCGAGTAGCATTCGCATCTTATAGACAATTTCAACCGGTGAACTTTTCAAGGCCTGCTTTACAGATTGAAGAGGTATAGTTCATAGGGATGTCTATTTACAGTCATAATAAGTTTTCTTCTGTGAGAGTCATTGACTTTTGAAAAATTATGTATTACTCAATAACTATTTGGCATTTAATAATCACTGACAAAATAACTAGCATCATTTATTACTGGTCCATGGTACTTCTGTTTGTTGGACATAAATACTTATCCCTGCTTGATAAATAATTTGGCATAGGTTTATAGCATTTACTAAATTACATACATTTGTATGAATTCAATATATTCTTGAATCATTTTAGCTTTAAATAAGATTTATTTAACAATATATATTCCTCTGAGATTGCACCTTTTTGAAAAATAAATAGTAGGCGCGAAACAGTTTTTGTGACATTAGAGTATCGACAGTGAAGTACGAGAAGATATTAGCTTTGGGATATTAATAGTGTAATTTTTTCTTAATATTTTCATAATTCATGTGTGTTCCTAGATACGATTAGCTCACTTGCATTAAATTAATAACGTTAATGCATTCGTAGAGAATTTAACAAAAACATGTATCGGTAAATTGAATAATGGAGTACTATGTGATTCTCTTTAAAGAATAGTTAAACAGAACTTAAAACAAAAGTAGTATCTTCATTGCCAGTGTATCTCAAATTCTTTTTACCATAACGTCTTTCAAATAAGTATTTTCTATGCATATTATTCCAAAGAATCATGTTGTATAATTCTTATAAACATTATTCGCCAGAACATAAAAAGCAATTAGTCAAAGTAGTTGATAAAGAAGAAAGAGAAGATGGTTTAGAAACAAGTTCCTCAACAGTAGAGGAAGAAGTAGTAGGAGCGGGAATGTAGTTATCATAATTACCATTGCTCATGTGGAGAACCTTAGCCATTTTCTTCATAGTTGCATCCAACTTTGAGTCGGTAACTTCCAGCTCATTTCCAAAGTCATCCAGCATACTGAAAGTTAGAGTATATTAGTTATACTTAAATGAATGCTAAGAAATTTTGCTAAAAAATTATATCAAACATACACAGCCTGTTCATCCAATTCAGAATTTATTTGGCGGGATACTGTTTTGAGAGTTCCAATACTCTCTCCAATCATATCCAACTGTTCATCTTGCTGATGCATCATGCTATTCTGCTGCAGCAAGGTGTCATCCAAAAATTGTCGATTTGGACTGTCAATCTCATTTTCCAACTTGCTATATTTTGTTGTGCCATGAGAGACAGGAACCCTGGCAGGGCTGTTATCCAAAAGTGGCTGCACAATAAAACACACAACTATAAACAATCTATTTTTCCATATTCAATAATACATTTTAAGATAAGACCAAAAATCAGATTCACAGTCATCTCAAAAACTCTTGTCATTCTTAACATCGAATAAGATAATTTATATAACCACTTAAATTACCATATACACCATTATGATAATCCTTTCAACAATTTCTTAAATGATTTCAAACTCAAATAAAAATTTCTATTTGAAATAACCCATGTCATAGTCCTTCAAAATTATTAGGATATTTGACAGTTCCATATTAGGTTATGAAGTTTAAGTTTTTAACTTGAAAGATGTAAGTACGAAGTAGTATAATAATCTGTGACACAGATGGCTCTCTCTTATCTAGCAACATAAAACACCGGATACATGAATTGAATGATTGACAAATCATACAACTAGCTGATATTATTGTAGCAAATACCGTTATCCTGGGCTTCTTACCCTCTATCTTATCATATCAACGAATATTTATTCACCAACCGATAACATGTTGTCCCAAGGGAAAGTTACTATAACAAGATCTTAAAGTGAAACAAACCTGTCTTGCGGTACGATCGCGGTCTCTTCCCCTGCTTATGTTCATCTTGTCTTTCATAATCTGCAAAACGACGACAAATGAAATTCTTATTTTAATCACGACCACGTTATAATTTACAATTCATCTATTACCACTATATCTTTTTGTAAACGCATTTACCTTGACTTCGTCACGTGTTTGTTCGATAAAATTCCGCCGGATAGTTAACTCCTTGTTGTCAATTTTAAATTTCGTGGGATTTTTCTCTACGATACGTGCAAAGAGGTCAAGGCGTTAATAGAAAATATACAATTTAATACTTATTTTCTTCTATAAAACGAGGACTAAGTATAACGTAATTCTTCAAAAGTAAATATGGAAAGGATATAGATCGTATCTTCCAAATCCTCGAGATCCCACTCGATCGAACGAAGAGCGTTTCTTAATTCAGTGGTTGTCCATTCTAACTCTTCGCGGGAAACAGGAAGACCTCCAGCTATTGTAGGAGTAACGACCGTAACATCTTGTAGCTCAGTCCAACGACCATACAATCCTCGAGTCTTGTTCAAAGCTTTGCACACCTCGCTAAAGTAAAATGATCCTCCTTATATATATATATATATATATATATATATATATATACAATTGAAAAGCCTCCATTCGTTGGAAGATGCGCCTCATACAAGTTTATATGATGCAACTTATAAATGACAATACGAAGATTTGTGGGTTATCGCGTTTTGATATTCCCATGCAAAGAAACGAATAAAATTAAATATCTACGTTAGAATTATAATCCGTAATAAAGACATTGCGTATTAAAAAATAAAAAAGAATAAATAAAAACAATAAAGTAAAATTGTTTTCACGCGGCAAGAATTGCTATAATCTTAAACTAGCGACCTATAGATGTATACATATATATGTATATACAAGAAAATTCCTTGACCTATAAGGGTAAGACCTTAATACCCTTTGACCGTAACAATTGGATGATATATAATTTGTCAATTATATTATCCGATACTTCGAAAGGCTAGGGCAAAGGTGATATGTTGTTGGATACGTAAAGACAATTCAAGCCCCATTTTGTGAACTTACTCCTTGACGACAAAGAAGGGATCCTCCAGCGTCATTCCTCCCTTGAAATTAAAAAGGCGGCCTATCTCGCCGCCCTGAGGCACCCACGAATATCACCGGCAGTAATTTGACAACCATCGGTGGTTTGTTGCTAAATCACAATTCGCGCACACCGAACGTCGATGACCAACGATAATCAAATTGACACTTCCTCGCGCCCCATTCTCACCCCGTCATCAGTATCGTGACGTCTGCTCGAACGCTGCTACAGACGACTATTTATTCGATTTTGACGTTTGCGCGACAATGACTTTTACTCTAGATGGCACTGCGCTATCGATTTCTGAATAGACTACCACAGACTACCAGAGATGAGTAGGTTTGCCAGTGGGGCGAGTTTCCAGAAACCAATTACCCAATTTTATTTTCGTCTCGAAGCGCCACCTGAGCGGAAGACCGTTGAACTCTATCCACATTTTTTATTGGGCTTTTCATATATATATATATACTACGCGTGATATTCGTGAGCTTCGTGAGACGCATGGATTTATACCGGGTGATACTGTAAAGTATGGGCAGATTACAGTAATTTCATATGATGGCTAGCAGATGGGGCAGTGCGTTAGAGAGTGGAGGGAGTGATAAACCTAAACCTTATTAATATGAATTTTTATTAGATATTTTTTTTAATTTAATGAATTATTTATACTTGCACATTAATACTTTAGGTAAACAAATATTAATGAATTGTTTGGCAATGTATTTAATATTTTACATGTGATTGTTGGGGTTAATGAAATTGTAAATCGTTATGTCGATTTGACGAATAACTATCATTGTTAATTTGTTATTTTGTAATTATTTATTTAAACAAATGGAAACGATTAGACCTTGTGGCTGTAAAGGCATTCGGACTTGTTTAATCTGCGAGGAACAATTTAACATCCCAAGGGTGGAGTTTGCCAGTAATTTACAGGTATTTAATGTGTGACATCGGTGAGCAATAATAATTATCATATTAACATGAATAATGCATTAGTTATCTATAAATACAACATTTTATGTTATGTTTAGAAGAAAGCATGTTTTGTTTATTGTCTATACTGTGACAAAGCCTGGCCTGGATGGGACGGTAATAGTTATATGGAACATCCAAATCATAACGGAGAATCAATAAGCTTTCCTGGAGTTTATATAAAGGTAATTTATCGTTGCAGTAACTAGTGTATAGATTATTATATACTAAGTTTCTTTTCAGCCAGATTTTTTAACTGATGCCGAAGCTGCTTCAATGCTAACAAATCTTGATAGTTTACCCTGGGAATTGTCACAGAGTGGTCGTCGGAAACAAGTATATTGATCTCATTGCTTTATTAATCCATTACCTAAGATTATTCATATTGAACTTTCTTACTTTAAATAATATGTACTATGATTTACAGAATTATGGTCCGAAATGTAATTTTAAGAAGAGACGACTGCGTATAGGTGACTTCTGTGGATTTCCAGGGAACACAAAGAGCATTCAGGATAAATTATCTGAAGTACCATTATTACAAAATTTTCAAACAGTTGAGCAATGCTCTTTGGAGTATGATCCGGGTCGTGGTGCATCGATAGATCCGCACATTGATGACTGTTGGATTTGGGGTGAAAGAATAGTCACTGTGAATATTTTAGGAGATACTGTATTAACAATGACTGTTTATGATGGCAAATCGAGTCGTTATAATTTGGAAGATGTTCCGAGTTATCCTCCAGTAGTTAAAGGATCAAACGAGGGTAAACCGTTTGATATTCTAGAATTTCAAAATTCACAGTATAAAAAAGACATTGTAGTAAGATTACCAATGCCTGCTAGATCATTGATGGTTCTTTACGGAGAAGCTAGGTATAATCAATAATACACAATTACATTGTAACAATGATGAAACTCGCAGAATTAATTGTCTTTCACTTTCAGGTATGGTTGGGAACATTCTGTTCTCAGAGAAGACATAAATTCTAGAAGAGTTTGTCTTGCATACAGAGAATTAACTCCGCCATATTTACCCAATGGAAAGAGTTTTTCAGAATCAGTAGAAATTCTTGAGAAGGCTCGAATGTTTTGGTAATTTGTAAATATTTATGAAATGAATGTAAATATGTAATACAAAGTTAAAATTGATATTTGATTTTAACTGTTATTGAAATGGATTAAAAAAGAGAAATACATGTTTTTTCTTTTTAACAGAAATATGTTGTAATATAATTAAAATACCAAACACTGTTAAAAAAAGATAAAATGACCTATGAGGGTTGAGAAGTTTCAAGGACTTCTATTTCCTGATTACTTCCTTGTGTGTCCTCGTTGTCAATGGTTTTTGCCAATTCGTATAAATTTGAAGCATTTTTTTGAATTTCTCTTTCCAACTTCAATCGTTTCTCTTCTACACATTTTTGTTGTTTGCTGTCTTCGGGTGTTAGAGGTTTTACAAGACCTTCGCTTACTTTATAATAAATGCTACTACTATCACCATCCTTGAATACTAACATGAGTCTGAAATGTAATATAATGTTAATAGAAAATAAAAGCTGAAAAGCATGTAAATATTACCTGTTGGAATCAAGTTTCTGTTGCATTTGTTCAATAAACTTCAGAGATATAGAGTTTGCCGTTGACCAGGGTATGTAGATTTGATGTGGACTGGATCTGCTTGTTTTAGCTTCCAGATATATCAAGTCAATATCCTTATTGTATTGGTACTTAACATCCCACAGACGCTTTACTGTCGCAGAAAGTATTAAGTCGAATGCTAAGTATATTAAGTGTACTACACTATGAAAAGAATAAATTAATACCTTCGCATAGTTCTATGTAAACATGAAACGCAGTGATAATTTTGTTATGGTCATTGCAGCCAAGCTGGCCCATTTCGTAAAACTAAAATTAATGATTATTGTAAGTAATCTAAGCTTTGTTGATATTTATTTTCAAGATGTACATAAATATATTTATTACTTACAGAGGGATGACATATGTCATACATTATAGAGGCAAGCTTATTTATTTACTATTTCTCTACAAATCTTTGAAACTTTGCAGGTTATACACTAACCACATTATATAAAGTTAAATTATATCAAGTAGGAATGAGAAATATAATGAAATGTAACATTGAAAGAAACGTATTACAATAAAAGTTAAAAATCATATTAAACACTAAAACAATTCTTCAAGTAAAGAAGCGAAGAAGTATCCACGTAATTTCGAAAACTTCCACACAAAATTCAAACGTATATCAATAGAGATAGCGACAGGACATACTTGTAGGTTCAACCGTTTCTCTATAGATGGCGCATAAAGAGTACTCTTAAAAATCGTATAATTTTCACAATTCCAATAGACGTTAGAATAATTGAATTTTTAATAATTATAAAAAAAGTAATAATCCCCGCTCACCCATTCGTTACGAAGTAACTAAAAATACAAAGGATACTTGAAACTCAATTCATAACGTAGTTCATAATCTCGAAATCCTCACATCTGCAAATAATATTATTCAAGTCCTTTAGTTTCACGTTGCTATTATGTGCGTATTATTGTATAAGAAGTTTCACACGATATCTCGTACACGTCATTACCAGCCACAATGAACATTTAACAAAAAAAGGAGCCAAAATAACTAACAACTAACCACGGAAGTGTTCTCACTGTGCAAGAAAATGAATAATCAAATCATTAAGAAACTATCCGAGCTCCTTAAACGTTACACGTAATTTACGCTCAAAGTCAGATATACAATGTTAAGAGCATATTAACAAACAGCTCAGAACTTCTATAATCCATAAAAAGACTTTGAATATGTCTAACAATAAAAGGAAAAAAAAACCCAACAGTAGGCGAATCACACGTAAAAAGGCATGAAAACGTAATGCTTCCGGCATACGTATCACCCGAGTATATCTAGTACAAGTATTCAAATGTATCTCATAATTGTCACTAAGCCTAGTTCCTAATGACTACAAAACCATTAGTGTAAAAGCATTAGCGTCAGCTAAATCAGTATTTCTCCTAAAACATTATCGATATCGTACGAAAATATATTCAGCTATCAGTAACCTGGATCGGTCACTTCATCGAATACAATTTCCCATAGAGGGACAAGTCGAGATTAGTTTTTTAAATTCATAAAATCGCTTAACCACGAACACAATATCACCCTGGAATTATCGAAGCGTATCTATTCGAAATTAATAGCCGGCATTGTAACAGAAATGGCGAATATCGTTCCACGTCAATTTTCCCTTTTTTTTTTCATCCGCGTGAACAATCCCATTCAAGAGTCATGAAATTCCGTTACAGTTGCGCAGATCCGCGCCAAGCTGAATCAAATCCGCAAGCGGTATCCGAATCCGAATCGTTGTTAGGTCGGTTGACTGTCAAAGACTCGGAAGGGGCGACTGCACCAGAGGGTTCTTCGTGATTGACAGATGGATTTTGACGTGCAAAAACCTTCCCCTGAGGCACCGGGGTGTTGGGTTGGCTGACAGTATGTTGACCCCTCGAAGATGAGAAATCCTGTGCCCTTCGACTTCTGCGTTTTTTAATCGGTGCGTACTTTGGTGGTGGCATGACCTTATGTTCCATCTAAAAAAAATATTTTTAAAAAATAATTTTCCAAAGTTTTCAAATATAGCCTAGCCACGTACGTAACGTATTTCTCGAATTTAAAAATCTTATACGATACACGAATCGTGTTCTATTTACCTGTATGTTATCTGCAGATCCCCAGCTCTTGTGTATCTTCTCAGCGTTGCTGTTGGCACTAGTTGCCACACCCAGGAACTGGCTGAAGGCCTCCGTCGTACGTTTCACGCGGACGTTCAACGAGCCAATTCGTAGGAAACCAAGATCTTTCTCTGCGTTCAAAAAAGTGTAATGGCGCTTACCGTTACTTTACATATATCCAATTTTGATTAAGCAGCCACGCAACGTTTTATCTAGCTTAAAGAAATCTACGAGAAAAATCTTTCTACTGATATAAATATATATAAATATTTTTGTCAATATAACCTACAAATTTCACTTCCCATATCTTCCATTACGTTACCCTTAACAGCTGATCGACATGAATCGATCACACGTTACATAGGCTCTGTCCCTCATTGGTGCTTACCTGCATGCTTTTTCCTTGCTTTTATTTCTGAAACGAGAGATCAGATTCATTTGATAAATGTAATAACAAATAAAACAATGGATGTGAGTTAGACTAGAAAAATATAAAGGAAAATAATGCTCAAGGCACAAAGATTGCTTGATTGCTAGTAATTACAGACTGCTTGACGATCCTTACAAATGAAATGGAAAAGACGTACGTACGCATCCAGTATACGTAGGTCTACCTTGTGAAACGTTTTCAACGAAATATTATTGAGCCTCTTCATTAAGAGAAATCAAGATCGCAATTACGAGAATGTGTTACAAAACCGCGGAAGTCGAACGAGATGGTAAATTAAGTTGGCATCCCAAGTGCCCCGGCGTTAAGAATCGTAAGTATGGCAATTACAATTTTCTCCATTTAATGATTCAGCCGTTAACGTTACACCGTGTGTAAATACGTGCGGAAGTGAAGTCAGTTGGGAATCTGATAGTGCGTAAAGTACATTCATGCATGTTACATACTTTATTTCTACCACATTAACGGAAACCAGAAAGAGAGTAATATACACAGTGTGTTAATTAATTAATAATCTAAATTGGTAAAACAGTCATACCACTGCCACTTCGATACTCGTGAAGTGTATTTGTATTCGCGTTGAACAAGAATTGCTTAGATATTAATAGAATTATTTATAATTAAAACGACAATAGCAAAAACAAATAATACTTTTACGTGTACGTCGCTTATCAATGATTTCGCGCATACCATACAATTGTTGCATGACAATGGATGCTCGCCGTGCATAAAGACATGATTACAGGCAAAGAGTAAGGATAAAGATAAATAAAGATAACAATGGAGAACAATAGAAGATAAAAGTCACTCGTTTAAACTGTAACATTGAAAAATGACAGGCCTAAGTACTAGTTACATTGGTTAAAAGTGGATTGTTATATCTTGTCGTTTTTATTTTTTATTTTTCAATGGCCTGTTAATTTTCAAAACGACTCACCGGCAACATATATATACACATATACATTGCTAAATATGATTTATACGTTACTTCAAGGTGCGCCTACTTTATTCTTGCGATACAAGCGCTTTACTACTTTAGCAGAGGTGCGCTTCTGAACTTGCCTGAGCGTAGCGGCAGCAGTAATCCCTACAACAGAAGAATACTTCCAGAACCCTGAATATACTTGGCGTGCGACCAAAAACCAAAAAGATATAATATAAGACGATAAGGAAGTTAACTTAATTCTAGAGTGTGCAAAGAAAAGAGAAAAAAAAATAAAAAGATATTACATAGATACGTGTCAGCGTGCAGTATAATAAAAATTATTATATAAAATCGCATGGTACTCCCATTTGGTAATGATCCAATAATACTTGACAGGTATCAAATTATAATACTTAAATAAATCAGCATCATGATGAACTTCCATTAATGAACCAGTGCCAAGGGTTGGGATGCGTTACGTATGAAGAAGAGCGTAGAGGTAGAAATGCTGATTCGATATCGTGCAGTTAGTACAATAGATGGCGTTGGTACAGGTAGCATGCCTTATCAGTGTGGTATAGTAGCATGCTGATACTAGTAGCTTTCAGTAGAGACTGACGGAGATGGACTGGAACGAAACTAAAGTAATCGCAGAGGAACGAGTAGGAATGAATAATCTATTCAGCAACTTCAGGTTTGCTGGTCTTGCGGAAGGAGGCGCTGGGATTGAAGTTTTTGCGCAGGAAGCTGGGAGCTGATATTAGGGTCCTCTGACGATGGCGGCGCTGCTTTTTCATGCTTGCGGGAAGCGTGGAGCGATGCTTTATAATCTCAGCCCTTGGCGGCTGAAGGGACGGCGTACGCGAATTTCTAAGGGACGCTACCCTCAGGAGACGACCCGAGTCCTGATCGTCATAGGCGTACTCACTGCGGAAGGTGTCCTGGCTGACGGCAGCTTCCTGTGACACGAGATACTGCCTGGCCTTTTTTCCACTGTAGTCACGGACGTCCTGATTGGCACCTAAAATTAATAAAAATTTTATATAAATTTGACAAAATGGGGACTGATAAAAAATATTATTTATTAATAAGAGTTACAATTTTATTAATATAAATTCAAAATGGCTTTTCTACGCTGGGCAAGGTATAGATCGACTGCTGGTTAATCTTTCGAGTCTGGATATCATTTGATAATATTTGACAACAAACTGAACAAGGCTCGATAAAAGATTCGACCCCGTTCGCTGTCACTGTAAGATCGGTTTGTATGCTCGTCAAATTGTTATCGGATGACAAACAGAGTGTAGGTGACGTACGATGATCGGACTAGCGGTACGACCCGACAATGAAAGTATCTAATGGGTATCGAATAGGCCGATAACAGAAGGAGCGGCGTCTGCTTGGGTAATCTGTGACAAACAGGCGGCTATGCTTTGAGGGCTGCCGCAGAGTGGACTGTTTGTTCAGCTAAGCCGTCAATCAGTGCATTTGTGTACTGATTTTACGTATCCGTGACTTTAGCCATGATTTTAGTAACTGGTGTCCGTATCAAATTTTAAAATGTCTAAACTATATATAACTCACCATAAACCTGTACAAGCAGATTGAAGATATTCTCGTGCTCGAACTGCATGGCGATGTGTAAGGGTGTGTAACCCTAAAAAAAGAAAAAGAAAAAAAAATTTGTATCACATAACCTCAATTCAGACTCCCTCGTAGGAATTGATACTGGGCGTTATTTCCCATATATTCCTTACGGACTTTACCCGTGATCCCTTGCGCGAGCGTCATTGACGTGAAGTTGGCAACCGAAGACGCACAGAAGGAATCGAGGGAAAGGAAGGCTGTAAACGTGCATAATGAACGTCGGAACAGAAAAGTGGCCTCGTTCCGTCCGTCCGATGTCTTGTGCTACTTAATTCCATCATATGCATAAAATACCGCGTGCGTGTCCCGAGCTCGCGCCAGAGCAGCAACAGCAGAGACAATGAGGAATTAATAATACCGTATTATGAATATTACCTCGAGCGTGCGAATTCGCATTTCCTCAACGCGGTTCCCTCGTATCCTAGGAAACGACTACCTGTGGGATCCCACAAGCGACCAGTCACAGTGCAGCCAACCAGCTAGCTAACCATCGTACCAACCCAGTAGACAGTCAGATAAACAGACGATATAAACACCATAGAGGTGTTACGTAAATCTTATGGTTGATATATTCCCTACGAATGATACTGCAGACTTTCCATATGCCAGTCGTGAGATTCGAAATAAATGATAATGAGGTAATAATTGACAAGAATTTAAATAAAAATTTTACGATTCATAACTTTTTTTTTCAGTACTTTATCGGAACTTTGGCGTGTCTAAATATTTTTTTCCAGCTGGATAGAGACGTTTGGTTCGTTTGACAGGTTGTATGTATTATTGATATATAATATATAACGATCTAATAATTCCCGTGTGTTTTGATAGACAGGACGGACGTGGAGGGCCAACAAACTTGTATTAAACTGTCGTGCAAGGAGGTGCTATCGTTACGATACTATCTAGGTGTATCGGTTAGGCAGGTGAGACTTCCTTTTCCTCAGCCCCAGGAAGCAGCTGCACGTGACGCGTTTTTCTGCCTAATTCTAGACCTACGGTTACGGCATTGATCTTTGATCGACTAGAGACTTGGTATAGTATTAAAAAAATCTATTTTTCCCTAGAAAAATCTATGTTTTTAATACCAACTGGTCCAGAACAGCCGAGAGGAGAATATATGAAAATAAACAAGTGACTACGGTGTTTGGAGCGTCTTGGATGAATTTCTAAATTTCTTTTTTTTCCGTATCTTCTTCCTGTCGGATTATTCGTATCGTGGTAGCGATCAGGTAAAAAAGAATTTCTTTGCGGGATACGCAGCTAAGCACGCACGTGGTATCCGATATCCTCGACGTCGCGACAAATTGTGCGTAATTCCCTATGTAACTCATTATCTCGTGCATTGTAGGCATAACTGCGTAATAACAAGAATCTTTCAAAAAAAAAAATAATCTATCATCCCGATCGGTATACGTTAGTTCGAAACGTGAGAATAAAAAAATAAGATCCGTACGATTACGCGCGAACGATTTCGAATCGATCGATCGGCAACGATTACACCGTAGAAATTAATCGACGTATATTTTTTCACATAGTAAAAGAGAACGTTCTGTATTGATGCATAATGTGGGGGTAAAAGAAAAAAATAACTAAAAAAAAAAAAAAAAAGGCGAAACCAATACCGCAGTGAAACTGAAATGCACCGAGAGCAAGTTTCTTGTTGTGGAAGGTGTCGAATTGCCGAACGGTGACCATGGTTATCCGCAAGACGCAGGAACGCACTTAGGTATACGCGGTTTAAATAAATGTTAGGAGTATTCTGTATAATCGTGGAACAGTCCATTCGTGACGTCATAGCCGTTCGAGTAGAATCAAGTTGCGAGGGGTTCCGTACGAAAGACGTGGCCTAACCTATTTTTTTCGAAGCTTGGTACACACCGGTGCACGTGGGTGCGGGTATGTTGGTAACCCTGAATCAGTTTAATTTATTTCAATTTAAAATCCACCGTATATGCAGTCTGGTAACACAGTGGGGTGTGTCACCCTTTTCCGAGTCCAATAGCAGGCGACACGTGTGCTCGCGACAAGTGGTGCGAGTTTCTCCCTTTGGTTCTTTCGGAGCCCCTCGCTTCTCACCCTTTCATATATCCTTTTATACTTTTGACAATATTTTAAAGTAGCATTGTCCTGGCGCCGGAGTCACCGAGCCTCCGAGACAATATCTTCGCACCCCTTCACTGTTTTTCGCAGTGCGATCCCACCCCCCCGCCACCCCTTTGGTCTCTTCCTTTTCTGACGTTCTCTTTTATCGTTTTCGTTCTTCTTTTTTTCTCGCTCTTATTTCACTTCCACTTCTGCCCGGCCACGAGCCGGGGAACAGGACAGCTGCCGGCCACCAATATCACACGCGTATATCACCGTTGAGGATTTTCAATTTTAATATTTTTCTCTATATCAAGAACGGCTTTTACGAGCCGCTAAATCATAACGTGACTCCCCCCGGCCTTTCGCGGGACAAGGACATTTCGTATTTCGACATCCGCACCGAAATTGGTCCCTTCGATATTGCCGTTCCGGGTACCGGGTTCCCGTGTAACTCGACTTGGTGAAATATGTCAGGAAACGATCTTGTCTGGCGGGAGTTAGAGTCGGAGGCTCTTGAGAATCGTCATTTTTGATTTCTATATGTCGTTTCGTATATTCGGTTTATACGTCGAAACTTTATACGGTTTTCGAGATTAAAGGTAGGATAGGATAAACTTTTATTACACCCGGTAGATCCTATCCGTAAGATCCTCCTTCTGCATCTTCCCGGCGTATCGCATTGTTGTGGCTGTCGTACGCCACGATTGGCGCCACACGGTCGGCTTACCAGAGTCGGGGGGTGGCGGCAGACCTGGCTTTCTTTTATATTTTTTTTACTTTTTTTTTTTGGCGAGGATTAAATGCGACTCGATCCTCCAGATAAGCTGAAGAAAACTGTACGAGAAGCGGTACCACTGACAGATTACGGAGGCTGGTTTCATCTATGGTCGGCACGAGGCACGAAATTGAAAAGGGTAGCGGAGGGCGATTTCTTTCGAGATGAAAGCGATCGGGATAGATCAGGTCCATAGACTGTAATCTACTACCGTACAGTATATCTATATGGTAAAAAAAAAGTGAAGATCGAGGTAAAAATGAATAAAATTAAAAAATTGATACCGTACGCAACTGAATTGGCTACCAGCGAAACAATTGGAACGATCGTGAGAAACAACGTGGGATAAGAATTCCAGCATCCGCAAGGACCACGAAAATATTTCATCCGGGGAGTGGCTCTCTCGCGGAGATACCACTTTAAACTTTCTTCCGATAATTGGCTACATGGAATGTAAGTGCATTCTTTTTTTTCTCTCTCTCTTTTTTTTTTTCCTTCGCCACATTCATCCTCCTCGTCTCGTTTCAGCGTATCGAGGCCGTTTCTGGAAATGTCGTCGAGTACGGCGGGCAACGAGATAATTAATGTTCCAGGAGGAATTAGCGATTTACATGAAAGCCAAGCCGGTTATCAGTCCGGGGTCCAGTGAGTGTTGGCAGCACTGGCGTTGCGGCGTCGACAGAGCGACTCTCGGGTTACACCGCGAAAACAAATGAGCCGTCCGCGCTGTCGGGAAGACGCAGGGAGGAGGATGACGAGGAGGAAGAAGAGGCAGATAGATGTACGTAGAAGAGGAAGCGCGAGAGGACCGAGAGAGACCAAGGAAGGAATTAAGGAACAAGGCGAATCCACAAAGGGACGGATGGAAGAGCTCGGACCAAGGGACAGGCGGGGAATGAATTTCTGAGGTCTATAGGGAAGAGCCGGAGCAGGTACCGATGGCGGCAGACCCAGTACCAACGGTGTTTGTCGCGAGCCGCTAACGAGCAAGCCCGCTCTCGAGCTCTGGCTTATATAAGTCTTATAAAGAGTAAAGAGCTGGACCACACACATCCGATCCTATCTTTGGCCTTCTCTTCTTGCCTTTCTTTCCTTCTCCTTTCCGGACGCGGTTCTTCCCTACGTCGCGGACCTCGTGCCGGCCGGGACCTCACTGGAGGAATAGTGCGAAAACCTGTATTTTACCATTGCGGCCGGCAATGGTCCTGGAGCTTCGTATCAGAGACGCAATTCATGACTTACCCCATTCTGGATTGAGTACCGAGAACAAATGGAAAAAAAGTGAATTAAATCAGAGCGAATGATCAGGACGTCACATTGATTTCGACTTACGGTCGTCTCGTTCACGCCTTTGATGTAGTCCTTGTAGGTCCCGGCGATGAGCTTGACGATGTTCTCGTTGCCGTGTTTCGCGCCCCAGTGTAATGCCGTCTGAAAGAGATACAGAGGAGAAACAGTCGTTAGCGTTAGCTGCGTTGAGTACCGGGTCTGAGGATTTTTTTTTCTTTCTTGTCACCCTATATTATGCCAAGGGGATATTTAGGAGGTACGCGGTGACGATGTCGTCAGAGTACTCTTTTCGCACTATCCTCTTGTCATCGCGGACTAAGGTATATAACATTAAGGTTTCCCCTCAGCGTCGTTGTACAGCACCTAGTAGACATGACGCAAGCAGCTGTAGCGTATTTTGAGAAACACGACGGAGATATTTGCGAATTAAACGACAGGTTTGCGTCGTCCGGTGAAAACTGGTGGGATGAATGGCGACGAGGGTCTTTTTTCGTATAAAAAAAAATTTAATGCGTGAACCAAATTTGTTTTGTCCCTCACGGAAGATTTTAAGAAAATACAAAAATTTCGTATCGCTCTACGTGGAAAACCCGTGAAAAAAATCAGTGCCAAAGATACCGATAGGGATGCTGCGATTGTCTGATAAAAATTTTTTTTACATCCTGTTAAATTTTTTCTCACGTCTCTCATTCTTCTCTACTATCTCCGCCATGCTGATTTGGCATAACACAGCATCCCGGCTAGTTCGTAGATCATACACGTGCAGGGACTCTCATGATGGCTACGCAGACTCCCTCCTCTCTTGCTCGGGACAACTTGCAGCCAAGCTCATTAGCGACGTAAAAACTCATCCTAACGAGGCGACGTACCTAATGACGAGAATGGAGTATGTGTGCAGTGTACTGGTACGTACTATCTTGTATCCCGTGTCTAGTCCTACGTTATGTCCTTGGCGAATTAATGAACGAGGTATTATGAGGACACGTTTGATACCCAGGGAGCAGCTTCAATATAATGTCGATAAGGAAGATTTAACGTTAACACGGTAATCGAAGATCTGGAGCAAAGTTTTTCAGGTCGTTCGATCCTCGCGGAGGACCTGTACCAGTGACGTGTCTTAGGACGATATTCACAGTCGGAAACGAATAAGCATCGGAGGAGCCAGGGAGGCTGGAGATTAATTTGATCCCAAGGCTCGAGTTTTGCGTCATGTACGTGGATACTCGGACGCGTCTACTTGCAGTGCCGGCTTAACGAAGTTTTATGAAGCGCGATAGCGCCTAGCGGCGTGGACCCAGACCGCGGACTTTGGCGCTCCTTAATTTGTGAACGTTGCCGTCCTGTCGGCTGTTTCGCACCGCAAAAGAATGGTATGTCTGCTGACACCATGATATATCTGCAAGCGGCATAGCCGAGGTCCTTTACGAAACGGGTATAGGTATAGGTGCAGCACCGGTAGCTCCTTCAGCGTTATTCGAAAGGATACACGAGTAAGGTGAAGGGTCGTAAGTGCCGTATGAAGATTTGACGCAGATAGGTGTTGCATACGTAAATATTAAGATACGTAGAAATAACATAGTGAAAAGAGGAAGATCGTGTATGAAAATTCTAAAAAAACTTCCTATAATTCCATAAAACGTGGATCACCAAAAATCTCATATCTCGAGATACCGGATGGACCAAAGAGAATTAACGGATGCTGAATTCGCGGTACACGAAACTATGTATCAGACTATATATAGTTGTCTCCGGTACTGATTAAGCGGGCCGTGGCGCGCTTCGCCAGCTACCGCAGGGGCTGATGTATGCGAGCGATACAGATATCTCCGAGAAGGAATTTGCGTTGAATTAGCGTATAATCGGCGGGCCGATCTGCTCATACGGAATCCCGCGGCCCCGCTTACACGTGTCCCGAGCTGTATTCTCTGCGCGAACACAATATTTAGTGGCCGAGCCTCGGGGTCTCCCGTGGGACTCTGGGTCCCCGGTATGCACTCCTTTAATGCGCTTATATACGAAATTTTTTTTCGAGAGTCCGAGTGCGAGGTCACCGGGGTCAGGTCGCGATTCTACGATTCCGGGAAGACGCGGTCCGAGGTGAAGATTAAAAAGGGGAGGGAAGGATAAATAGGAAGAGGCAGGACGAGCGATTGGCGCGTGTCTTCCTAAGGAGGATCTCGACGGAGGATGCCGCGTAGGTAACGAGTCTCCGGTCACGCTCCGGGCGTCGGGCGTCGCGATGTCAGATCTATCGGCGCGTGCTCGATGGCGCGTGTCCACGTTGCTGATCAGTCTTAGGAGCTCGGGCTAGACGTCAGGTAGACCCGATGCACCCAACGCCCTGAAGTTGCACCTTGGTAGGGATCGACTTTATCAGGTTGTCCCTGTCTGGTATACCTATATATACCGGTACCGATCCACCGTCTGGTTATCAACAACCCGAAGACCAGGTACCTTTCGAGTACCTAGGACAGCTCGGCGTTGGATGAATCGCGCGTGCTGAGGTTGCAGGATGCAGGATGTGTCATTAGCATAGACCCCACGGCACACACGGTACACAGGGTATGGTTTATGATCTATCAGCCTTATACGGCTCCTTCGTTTTCACTTGCCCGGCGCGCCGACGTAATGCCACTCTACGGCTCGTAAGCACAGAGCTCAGGTAGGAGTGTAGCAGCGATGGCGCACATCGACGGTTACCTGGATACTCAATTCAATTGTTGGCCAACAGCCCCGGAGCCGCGATCTTCCTTCATCGCGAGCAGTCCGGGCTCCTCGTACCGTGGCGCCAACGCCGGCGTGATCGGCAACTACAATGTTATCCAATTGCATCACGACTGTAATTTCGCCGAGCGACCCGAGATGATTGAAACACGGCTTCCTTATACATGGAAATATGCGGCGGCTACGCGAACGAGGTGTTACACGGGACTTTAGCAGCCGGGGTAGCTCATGCGCGTCGTAACAATCCGGTGAAACTTTACCGGCTATTTCGACGGTGACATAGCTCGTTTCCTACAGCGACGCTCTCAGGATTTCCTCGTAGGCTTCGGATTAGCCAATGAGTCCTTGTGCTCGGGGCGCTGGGAGCGAGTGTGTGTATGCTAACTCGGAGTACAGTCGATACCTCGATTACCTGTGCGAAGTTGGCTACGGGTATACAGATTATACGTACATGGTCGCGAGAAGTGTTCCGGATGTAAATCCGGCAAGTCCTATAGCCAACCGGTGTCTACTTGAATATTTTCTTTGTCGCAGGTGGCTTCGTCCAGCCGCGACGCTACAAGACATTGCCATCAGTCGGCCATTAGCCAGTGACTTCTCGTTGATACTTCACTAGGCGGACTAGCGCTTAGGACCATCCGCAAGCAAGTTCTGCCACTCGAGAGCGAGACGGAGGTTCTTGGTAAAATTAAAACCTCTTTCTCCCCGTCCGGCGACCCAATTGTTAACCGGGAACGACATGGGAGAGTGAATCTTGCGTGGAATCTCCTGTAGGTGGCAGCACCTTCGCTCACGGGCTTAATAACAAAGCAATACAGTACACGCAGTTTACTATTGGAATGCGTATAATTCCTCGAGGGCCGGTCAACGGGCCACCATATTTCACTAGAGATTACACGGGGTTGCGCTTTCGTTCGATCGAGGCTCGTGCTCCGCCTTCCGCTCCGGAATTATCAACAAACCATTATAGCCAGGTAAAACACAATTAGCCTCAAAAACGAGCCGCAAAATACCTGTTGTCCGCCTTGTTCACGGCGTATAATAAATTGCGGCTTTTCGCTTTTACCTGTTGCCACCGTATAGGGTGCGAGGCTTGGCCACGGAGTTACGTTATATTTTCCTGGTATTATTATTATTATTATACGATAGTTTTTGGCTACTTACCAAAATTCACCGAGGGGAATAATTTATCAGGGATTTCCGGTCTGCGAGTATACTACCGCCGTACGTAAGTTTATACAGACAGACGTAATAACTTTAGGTATTCCGTAAAACACAACTAGATATACCTATAGGGATATTCCCTAGAGTCCTTAGGGACTTTGGCCAATCCGACTGTCTGATCCGTATAATTAGTGGTAGTTTCCGGCTTAAGAGTCACTCGGCTGGCTAGAGTACCTGGGAAGCAGGAGGTCGAACGTAAAATTTCGCATGGGCAAACGCCTGATTGATTGATCAGGAGCGAGTCCGGATATCGTGACTGAGGCTGGGTAGAGGGAGAGAGTGAGAGAGAGAGAGAGACAGGACGAAGCGAAAGGGGTGAAACTGTAAGCCGCTTTGCGAACGAGCAGGACGCCGGGATAGAGCGTCGGGTCGGTTATAGGGATAGGGCGATTAGGTAAACCTAGGATTAGTTGGGACGCCACCATCCCACCGTCCCACCTTCCAGTCCTGATCAGCCCGGACCTCCTCCGCTAGTTATAGGAGAGTTCGATTGCTACCACTAATAACGGCTCCCCTGATTTACATGATTGGATTGGCATTACGAAATTGAAACTACCCCGGCAAAGAGGGGCGCGGACTCTGGATTCGATTTCGAGATGTATCGCCTAGTGGTTCACTGTACCAAAACAGTTTCCAGCTACCCTATTATCCAAGCGAAACTTCACCTCGATCCTAAAATTTTTATTCCAAATTTTCAAATTCGCCAAAAAAAAACGTGCCTCTCGCTATTGAATCGTCCCCGACCGGTACGACTAGCCGTTCCCATGCATCATAGAGGTATATACGACAAAAGGATGCGGTTTTCTTCGGAGGTAAAAAAAAGAGCCAGAGAGAGAGAGGGAGCCTAAGGGAGATTAGTATGCTCGTATCTGCATGCCGCGAGATCGTATCTGTTGCGAGCGCGGCCCTTTGTAGCTTTTTGTTTGCGTACGTATTTATGTGAGTGTCCATCCCATACCATATACCCAGAAGAAGGCGACTTGGTTCAGGGACGCTGCGAAACGTTTGCTTTATGTAAACCCAACCGAGATATTACCCACAGACTGTGTATACCTATATGCGTCGATAGAGTTAAACCGCGACGTGTACAGTTATCGTACGAAAATTCCATACGGCCTCTAATTCCCGATCGGTCTGATACTTTCGATCGCGTGAGCTAGTTCGAAAAATTCGTACACCTTGGGGCACCGTTCACGTGTCCTTTGTATATACGTATACGGTAGTCGGAGCCTCGGTATGGCCTTCGCCATTCGTCGTCTTGCCCGAACCTAATCCCTACTGTGTACCAATTACCTTGTCCAGCGTGGCTCCTGTCCTTCATGCAAATTGGATTTCGGTTACCGAGACACAGACCACCCTCTCGTCGGGGTATTGTTGTTACCGGGAGAGGAGGTCGGGGACGTCGCAGCCTTATTCCGGGTGTAGGAGGAAGCTGCCCGTAAAATCGGTTCGAGGACGCGACTGTAGGGGGTAGGGCTGTGGGAACCCGGTAAATCGGTAACAATGGTAACGACAATGAGGTATCGTTGTCACTGAGAATACCGACGTACCGCAAGGAGCATTCGGAATCGGCTGCTTTCGCCGGATTTAACGCTTTATTTGACAATCGACTGTACATATATACCTGGAGTGTCCCGTTTCTAAGAGGGCTTCATAGTCTACTCGTATAAGCTGATTATAAGCTGGTCGCTCATTGTGCGGTATGCTTTTCATTATACAGATCGGGGACTTTCTGCCCGTCTTATCCGCTTTGAGATCGAAGTTACCGATTTTAGTACGTAAGTATACAAGATAAAGGTCGCAACGGTCGAGGTGTACCCTGAGTTACGAAGTGAACCCGCGTAGCTTTTTATTTTTTTCACGAGGTATAAAATATCACGAAAATAATACCGGTCTAGAGTCACGGAGGATAATAAGGATTACGCGAGGGAGATCGGTATTGAAAATTTTACACCGATAAAGATTCAATACCGTCATTTGCTAATGATCGGTGGGATATGAGTCTCGTATAGTCAGGAGGAAAGGGACGATTACGTAAAAGCCGATCTTACGGGATAAATCTTTTTTTTTCAACCTCATGGCCAATTTCTGGGTCAATTAAATCGTTTGCCCCGCGTCCGGGCCACGAACCGTACGATAATCTTTCCCACGAGGTGGAGGCCGATCGTTCGCTTCTATATACCGTACACTAAATATATATATATATAAATAATAATAACCATACCAAAAGTAGTCTCCCCCCTCGCCCCTCGCGCTTTCCCTACGCCTTCGATTCAGCCAATCAGGAATTTTCTCACCTGTGGAATTTAGTGTCTCGGTCTCCCCGACAACCTCGAGAATCGGCCATTGGTATTCACGATGAATCGCGCGTTTGTGGAAGCGCGATGCGAGACACAGGAGAAGAAGAAGAAGAAGAAGAAGAGAAGAGTGTTCGCGCGCCCGATCGACCATCGTCCGGAATACCAAAGCCGAGCTCGTTCTCGCATAAAAGAATCCAACGCCATCTTGGCACGAAGCTATATACATATATACAGATAGCCAGGGTAGGTTAGCCGTAGTTTAGCGCGTAACGCATTAACGAGAAGTGTAAGGCGGCGTAACAGTATGCACGTAGACAGGGTATACAAAAGCTCAGTCAGGCTATAACAACAAGAGTCGCGGATCCGTCGCGTGAATCATCCAGCCGTTTATTAGTAGTCACTCGCAGTACTGTCGCGCCGTGGGTTGTTGGGAACGCGCGTTAATTGAAAGCCACGCACGTCTTTTTTTCTGAGCGACGTAAACAACACAGAGGCTCATACCTATAAACGTACGTGAATACGCATAAGTTCCTACACGAGTGCGCAGTACGTATACGGGAGTCCTATTATTTACACGCGTGTTCGGCAGTGCGCGCCGGTCTGGACTGGCATACGCAACCGGCTCATTTAACACAATTACCTGACGGCCGTGGACGCGAACGAAATATTAAGCGAAGGAACGCCCCTATATCGGCCACGGAATAAGGAACGGGTATAATGAATTTGAAAATCCCGCGAAAAAAAAAGGGGTACCCCACTGCAGCTCGTGGAAGAAAATCGAAGGAAATTTTGGATCTACGTGAAACTTGGTACACGTGAGCGTGGATCAACGAAGTTATCTCGGCTGGGACGTGGATAGCGGTGGATATGCCGGGAGAGGGCAAGGGTCAGGCTACAGATTTTTGCGGCTGGCGTTGGGCAGCTGGCGTGTGGTCAGCCGCTGGCCGCAACGTTGCGTCGGTCGTGCATCACCGGCCACCGTATTAACCCCAAGCCCGAAGCGCGAGGTAGCAGGTCCGCAGGACCACAGGCAGCCGCATAGTCCATAGTCCTATGGTTGCATAGTCGTATAGTCGGAAGCGATATATATATAGTCTTGGTACAGAGAGAAGACCAGGGTGTATATATATATATAGTAACGGAGGTAGCGGTGACAGAGTACATAGAGCGCAGAACGCGCCATATCGGTCGTAATCGGGCGCATTGGCCCGTCGACGAAGCTGCTGCACAGGACGTGCTATTAGGTCGCCGCCGATGGGTAACGACGACATACACGCCGTATGGTAACCGGGAGGAGGTACCTGGGAACCGGAGGAATCGGCAGACCGGTATAGCTTAGGCCTGCATTACGCGTTATAGAATTTTCTCTTGGACTTTAATGGCGGATCGTTTGGCTGGACGAGATATTGTGTACGTGGTATATATTGTACCTGCGCGTATATACGGTGTCCCGATAGTCTGAATATTCGGATACGATATATCGGGCCGACTCTACTCACAGCTGGCTGCGTATACAGGTGGTCGGGGATCGGTAGTCGAAGCTAACTCCGAGAACACAGCTAGCACGAGCTCATATTCCATATAATGAGAGCGGCAGCCAACATCACAGGAGGAATACACCGGGTTGCCCGGTGTAATTGAAACGTGCGGGTAAAGCCCATCAGTGTTGGTTGTCGGGCGGCCATTTTTGATCTGGCTAACTGAGAAATCGCTAAAATCGCCTTAGGTAATGCTGGATACGAATTACGCTTATACGTATTACTTTACGCGGGAGAGGGAGAGAGAGGGGTGTCTGCGAGGTGGTATAGTATTGCGCGTCCATTAGGTATATAACCTTATTTATTTTTTGCTCTTTCTTTCTTACTCGTCTTCGTATCTTCGATCTCTCTCCCTCTCGTCATACTGCCATATTTATACGTACAGTCTTCGTCCCTCGTTGAACGACGTACTTATTATCCTCGAACGCTATCCACTCTTTTATACGTATAATGATACGTTATCTGACGAACCGTTTTCTCTCGCTCCCTTCAATACTTCGGATTAACTTGCCTCGCGAATATTTCACGCGAAAATCGCTCTCGGGATTGGTGGCAATTTTTACACGTATTAACTTACGAGATAATTTTGATAATGAAAATATATATATATACTTACATACTGTTGGCAATCGGGTTCAACGTAATTGGTGGAGGGCCGGAGCGTGGAGATATGAAACAAAAAAAAAGGTGTCACCTCTTTGAATAATTTTTTTATACAATAATTTCGTGAGTAACGAGGAATTGTGGAAATTTCCGAGGAAAGGAAAAAAAGTGGCGTACACGAGGTACGCAAAGGGTAATACGATCCATCATTGTCGACGAGGTGTGTGATTTAATTGTCACTGGTCACTCAGAGCCGAGCAGGGGGGAGCCTGGGGTAGCGAATGATAATAAGGGAGTGCACGTACGAGTAAATTGGAATATCGTGGTATTGAAAGAAAAAAGAAAAAAGGGATTTTACCCGGCGGGCCACGTTACGCTGTAATTTCTTGAATCTCGCAACGGCTTTAATATCAGTGGCAATTATAAAGCTGTGTAACGTCGTCGCGCGAACACATGTCGACCGATACGAGAAACGAGTGACGGTCAACACGCAGCCGGCAGTGCGTGCGCGTTGCGTGCCCGCGTTACGCACACGTATTAGCTCGCGGCTCTGTATAATTTGACATGTTGTCGTACACGTTATTATTCAGATAGATCTTGAGATACCGTGGCAAACTAACCTCCCTCTGCTGATTCCGTCCTGCATTTCGCCGGGTCGGACGCTCGTACGAGCACGAGCGAATTAAATGTCACGAATTGACCTCAGTCTTTTGTCAGAGAGGACCCGTGGGTCCCTCCACGTTCTAAATGGCGGCAGATGGTATCCGGGTGGGTCGAAAAACGGGGACCGACAGAAATATGTAGATGTCAAAAAAAAAAAATTTTTTTCGAAAATTTCATTATTTTTCGAAATACCCAAATGCATTTTTTTCGTGAAAAAAAAATTTTGAACAATTTCCAGGGACGTTAATTTTTTTTTTTCAAGTCTTTATAATTCATCTTACGTTTACGAGGGTTGAGTATTCAGGTATCTCGTAGTGCGGTAATGCACGTGTATGAATTAGGGCTGGTGCGTATACCGAGTGCGTAAGGTGCGTGGCCAGTCGCATCGCCGTCGGACGGGGAAATCAACGCGCGCGTTTCTCAGGTGAAAACATAAATTAAAATATATTAGAAGGCCGATTATATCCATCAACGTCTGGCAGGTGGGAGGGAGGCGCGAAGATGCTTCGTCATTAGAGTACGGGCCAAGGTAGGGCAGGTTTGCCTCGGACTGGGCAGTTAGGCTCGCTCTTCGCGTTAGAAATTCAAATTGCCGGTTTAACACAAAAGCAATTAATAACGGGTCGGCTACGAATTACCAGGAGGTTCGGTACGTGGATATCGGTCGTGCGAGGCTTGCTTTATAGATATACAGCATAGATCTACGTATATGCGTAACGAGCTGACACTCGGTTATGGTTTATATCCTACAGACACAGTAATCCATATTACAGCCAGGTACAGTATAGAGAGTCCAGTACCAAACCTACCTGTAACATAGCGTCTATCGTTGGACGCATTACGGGTTAAATACAAATTTTTCTATCGATTGTGGCTTTTCTTATTTATTGTATAAAGTAGGGGGCAAAGTTCAACCGATTGGTCCAGGCACCTGCAAGGGTAGAATTCGAGTGGTATCTGGGTATACGAAATATATATATATATGCATATCTAAGGGAGTCAGATCTTTTCTGGTAGATAGAGGAGACCCCTAAACATCTACCATTATATTAAATTGTGTATATTTCCCTTCATAATTACTTGAATTATACGCATTATGTAAATCGGTATGTTAATGCCAACTACAGGACGGCCTCGCTCTCGCGCTCCCTCGCGGGATTACAGCAATTTTGTTAAAGCGCGCGCTAAATGTTATTTTATGCGCTTTTTATACATCGCTGCTTTGCCCTGACTCTCTTCTCTCTCTCTCTCTCTCTGCATGAGACCCAAGGATCTCGTCCGCGCTTTAATGCACGCCTCTATTTACATAATATTTTAGATCCCTATCGAGAGATACCAGCCGCGATCTTTAACGCCAAGCCGGGCAATCGAATAGCGCCAATTGGGGTCTCCCCCTTGACCCCCTACACCCTTGAATAAGGGATTGTTTTACGAGAGGTTATAATACTGAGCTTGCACGGTCCCAGTGCGACAGTCCAAATGAATAGCTGTCACGCGTTAGCCATTAGTCGTAGTTTCACGAAATTTCTATCTACTGAGGTTGAACTATTATTCCCTATACCGGGTAATTGAATGATTGAAAGAAAAAGGGTTAAACGATATCATGGCTGTCCATAAGTCTATCTCTTTCGCACTCGTAGCGTGTATAGGAACAATCGAGAATTCGTAACCGCAGATACATGAGAAAAAAAAAATGATTTATTTCCATGATACGCGATTCGCGAGAGCATCTAGATAATTCAAGAGGAAGATGATGAGAGTGAAAAATCCCGAAAATTTAAATCGCGGCCAATTTTAGTCAAAATTACTTCGACTTGCCCAGAAAAAAAGTAATTTTGCCGCGTCGCGTGTAGTAATGTCGTATTCCGAAGGGTCTGATGTATGTTCTCATCGGAGCGAACTCGGCCAGGCCTATCTTTACAATGTTGCATCCGTGAAGAAGACACTACTCCGGTAATGCGAACTTTTCGTTGGCCATATGATTTCCCATGCAAATTAACTTGTACGCCTGTCATTATGCTAATAAAAATAATGACACGCGAAGCCACAGCTGCCGTAATGAGCGTCATCGTCTGTATATCGCAGCCGGGATGTAATTTGCAAGTTGCGCTATGGGCTTCTGCGAGTGGAAGAAAATAATCACGTGGTAAGTAGTATCGGGGACCACGTGTTTTTCGACTTTACAATTAATCATTCGCCCCTGACACGAATTCACATAGAGATATAACGAAAAACGTTTACTCGCACTTTCTACCTCTTCTGCACTCACCATCCTTAAGGCAGTCCTCGTGCGAACGACCAACTTCCTCGCGATTGGTCAACGTCGGTTCGCAGTGACAGAATCGTCATTACCAATCGCAAGCAGCGATTACCGACATCTGCCGGTGGGTTGCGTATACTAATTAAATGCATCGCGATAGTTGTGCGTTTACACGTGTAACAACGCGTATCAGAAGGGAAAGCGACAGGCGTGTATATATCCGGTTGATAATAGCCAGGATCCTTTATAAATATGAAAATAGTACCGAGTCGGAGGAAAAATGATTTCAGGACTGATTTTACCGTGTGAAATCGTTATTGCGTCATCTCCCTCTACAGGGTATGAAAAAAAGTACACTGCCGGCCGTGATCATAAATTTTCTTACAGCTGGACCATTTTGGTTACCCGCACGGATCACCCGAGCACGCGTGTATATACGTAAAAGTAACGAGCTTCTCGGACGAGCACGGAATCGGGATGAATTCGCGAAACGTTATATAGGTGTCGGCGGGGAGGGGGAGGAAAAACTAAAAAAAGGTTGGAACGCCCGGTGGGTTTTACGAGCTGCGGATTCAGCACGTTGGCCAATTACACCATCCTCGGTTAGGTGGTTCCTTCGTCTTAATGGCCAGTTAGTGCCGACATAAATGTCCCCGCTGTACGCTTTTAATTGCCCGCTTATAGCGCCTCGTGATACCCAGTAGATATTAGGTAGGTAGACAAATATATATATACATATTAAGAATTGAAAACCGTTGAGACCGGAAATCCAAGAGTCAAACTGGATCCACCCCTCACCTCCCTTTCCCTTACGTCTGTAAGCATCGTAAGCGTCAGGCGTATATATATACGTATGAAATATCACATAACAGACATACCTCAACACGGTCCTAGCTGTATGCCTAATTGCATAGAATAAACAGCTATATAGATATCCCTCCGAATCTATATGGTTTAGAAAGCCTTGTTCCGCCGGGATGAAAAATGTCCGTGGAAGGATGCGTTCGGTGACACGTGGTACTAATTAACGGGAGGATTAAGTTATCGCGTGTCCCGGCGATCAGGCTTCTCTCGACGGGATAGCCCGCAGGATAGCCGGGACACCGCGTAGCTGGATCCCCACTAGGCGGTTCCCTTGTACCGTAATACTTGTACGGGCACGGTGACAAAACTGTGGGAAGAGTTTAACGGCGAGTTTTGCTTTATAAATCGAGCACGAAACCGTGTAAACAAGTTATAAAAACGTCTCTCGGTGAAACGTAAAATATTCAACCGTTGTTTTATCGGGCTGTATTAATCAGCCGGCGTATAGGCGGCGGATCGGAGCTCACGCTACGGCACCGAGTCTACTACCACGGCAGCCCTTGGCTCTCACCTAGAGAGACCCTTATGGATTTACTTCACGATTTACATTCATAATTTATACATTTATTTCGTACGCGGTTTCAGAGTACAGTTACGTGCGTTTAGACGGGGGTATTGGTGTACACGGAAAACTATCGGGGTTGCTCGTCTATGACTTTCTTTTTTATATAAATATTATTATAGCTATGTGACTTTCTTATGGATGAATATAGGGAACGAATATCGTGATAACTGACGTTCCCACTTGAATTTCGATTTTGGTTATTAATTTTGGAGAACCGCGATGGGGTGTCTAGGACCCCCTCGGGCGTGTCAGCGAGGTTGCCTTTTCTGTTTGGGGTTCTAGTCTTTGGTTGAGACAATGGCCGCCCGCGGCGCTGATGTCTCCGACGACGTCTGGGACCCCCGTCGGGACGCGGACCCCATCCACCCTTACTATAGAGACGTCAGTTATCGTTCCATCATTTCAAATTAATAACTCTTGGATTCGTCGATACCCGATTTATTCCATAGGTCTATGGGATCGATCGTGGGTTAAATCTGTTTATGGATACGGGAAGGATGCTTGAAGAGTATATGTATATATATACTCTCAACTAACGAAAAATATCATTTAAATTAATTAATTTAATTATAAAATTTTTTACTCACGCCCTGTGATTGCAGTGCCGGTAACCAATGTCCAGGATGAATATAAGGAGTGTGAAAATATGAAATAATTTAAAAAATGATTAATATTTTTTTTTTACTTGGTTCAAGCTACTCTACGTTTTTACTCACGGAAGATGGATCCTGATCGGTCCAGCAGCAGCACATGAAACAGAAAAAAACATTCAAGTTAGATAGGCGATATACATAGATCCTTTCAAAAAAAGTTTGAATAATTTCAAGGGATAAATTAAATTTCCCAGTGTTCTCCATAATGGCGGCAATTTTAAAATCGTAAACTACCCCATCGCCATTGATCTGTTTAAAACTTTTTTGTTACACTCCAATTCACACGTAGTCACATTTTCGTCGATTTTTTTTTTCATCAACCACTCAAAAACAATAAATCCGAAAAAACGATCGATCGGCTCGAGGTGCAAGATCCACGGCAAATACCAAACGAGTAAAGAAGATGGTAAGTGCTTACGGGCCGGAATTATGCAGGCAAAATAATTGGAATGTAATATCGATGAGGAACCAAGTAAAAAGTAAAGGGTCCATTCGCCTTTGGTTTACCGAAGTAACCCCCCTCCCGGACCCCCCTACTAACCCAACCTATATCACAAACTATAAAGACGTTCCTCCAATCAATAATTTGTTATGCATGCCCGAACGAAAATTGCATTTAATTTAGCGCAGTTTCATTTCAGAGTCTTGGCTGACTACATAAATATAGATGTTCTGTTTAAAAAGCCATTTTCGCGTGTTTAGCATAATACGTAATCGGGAGGCCCCGCAGTATCCCGAGTCAACGAAAGGGCTGAAGGGGGGATATTTTTTTTAAACCACGAGACCCATAACACCATACGCACATGTATACACCACTTGGTCGGCCTCTCCAGTGGCCAACGTGAAGATCGACCGTCGAGGCGTCTCGATTTCGCATTACTGGACGCGATCTTTTTATTTGTCGACAACGACGTCATGCGTACGTATGGCCTCTTAATGCGATCGTTCCATTGAGGACGACGCATACAGCAGCGTCTGGGAACGGAAATCTCGTGCGTAAGGGTATTTACGATTGGATAGCCCGAGTCCCGAACATTACTTTCAGCACCCCCGTTAGATCCCCGGCCACCCTTCGCGTCGCACCAGACACTTTTTCGGAAAGCGCTAAAAGCCCTGGGCTGCCTCGTCGATGGGAAAGTTACGAAATGTACCGTCGCCTTCGGTGCTCTGTCGACTGTATACCGGTAGGCCAGGACGTTTAATGCCATTCAAATTTATACAGCTCGTCGGGCGTTTATTGCCGGCAATATGGAAATTTCATCGACGCTGTTTTATAAGTCAGCCCTCCCTCCCTCCCGCCGATCGGCGCCCTTTCAATTTTCATTTTAACCCGGACCGATTTTCGCGATCGCTCTCCTAGCCGTGTCCATCAATTCCCACGTACATAGATACACGCCAAAGCTCGAGCCTCGATTTGAATATTCGACTCGGATTCGGTGCTGAATCGCTATTTGCAAATCTGGATAGGAACGTCAGTCGGGATGCCGTCTGGTTTATTCGAGTGTAGCTGGACTGGCCGTTCGGGGCTTGTATTCGAATTAAACAGAATTCGCCGATTGAATTTATTTATATTGTATATACTCAACGGCAATATATATAGTATACTTCAATGTTGGTACCAACGTAACAGCCACCAATTGCACGTGTGTAGCTACGCTACCGCCTGGTACCCGGTAGAGGTTAGTGCGAGTTTACAAAGAGCGACGAAAGAGGACGAGTACAGAGTGGAGGAGCAAGAAGAATTATGGTAGCAGAGGAAGGGACGGGTAGAAGAGGTACGAAGGATACTTGGGTGGAGGGATAAGAAAAAAAAAAAAAAAAAAAAAAATAGGGAGCAAAATTCAAACGAAGAGGTTACACAGGGAAGACAGAGCAAGTTCTCACCGCAAGATCGCCGCCGGCTCCCAGCGGAGTTTTAACTTTTAATAATAAAGCGAGGGAGTCGTGTTGTTATGCTACGATATGGATAGGGAGGAATTAAGAGAGGGGCCCACGGTAAACCGCAGCACAAGGCACCGCCGCCGCCACCGCGTAATTGCAGAGATCTCACTTACCGGCGGCAGGGGCGCTGCGGTCGCCGATAGATTATTACCTTTACGCGCCACGACCTTCTGACCCCAAAGCAGGTTTAACTTCTACCGGACATTAAGATCGATCTTCGCAAAACCGGAAATCACGACCATACCGTCCGTCGATGGACCAGTTTATTTTTCATTATCGAGATATTATTTTATCTTTTTGAAATTTTTTCCAGTAGAAAAAAAAAGCCTTTCGACACCGTTCGCGTGTGACAACGCAAAATGCAATGTGTTATACGTCACTGTATAGGGGTAGCGTAATAATATTGGATCGCACCGAGAACGTTTCACGGGACGTCAGGAAGTTTACGACGTGGGAGAAGAGGAAGCTGCTGAAGCCGAAGATGCAGCCGTTTACGAGGCACTCGAGAAGAACTGTTTTACTTTATATTCCATCCTCTCTTTATGTACGTACTGTATATTGTCCTTGGTAAGAAAACAAGAACCCTCCGTTTTGCCTGTTACACAGTTGCTGCTATTGCCATGGCAAGTCTCTGAGGTAAAGCGTGGATGAGGTCCTTCCGCCCCTTTCTGTACTCCGTACGGCTAATAAAAGAGCGTCGGGACGCTTCGAAAGATATTACATGCAAATAACGCACTGCAGTAGTTTATCATAACCTAAAAGACCGACGTACGATAAAATAAATAAAATTTGTATTATATGGTAGGATCTTTGAAAAAATTTTTTTACTCCAAAATTCTACCTCGGTAATACCTCTGGTATGATTCGGCTAGCCAAGTCACTGGGTATACCTAGTCCAGATCTCTATGATATGACAAACGAGCATAGGCATATATACAACATACCACTTCGGCCGGTTTCTCTCTATCCTGTACACCCAACCTCCAGCACCGGCCACAAGAATCTACCGACTGTAACGTACAGCTGTCCGCACTAGTTATCATTCCTACGGGTTATAAACGAGGAACATTCGAATTAAACTTCGTGCCGTTTATCATTCGTTGCATATACTATATAGGTATACAGTATTTCTATAGGCGAGGGAGAGGAGGGCCAGGTCACGTGGTCGGAAGGTTCAGTGTGAGTAGTGGGAATTAAAGTGACTGCGGGGTATTGCGTGACAACTTAGGGTAGGTGGGGAGGAAAGGGGGGGGGGGTGGTACGACCTAAGACCTCCGCGACTAAATATATATATCTCGTACATTCGTTACTCGGCATCAGGGCAAAGTACGCGGGTAGCAAGGGGGTAGGTCGGTAGGGGGTAGCAGGACAGGCGTAAAGGGTGTAGAAAGAAAAGTGACTACGGTTACCTTCGCCAAGGTGGTAGGTAGTTCGCGGAGGTGGTGGGGCAGGGTGGCCGAAGGGGGTGGCGCGGCTATTAAGATAGTAAGAGGGACCATTAATAACGCGAGTAATGAATCGTCCACGGAAGTTCAGGGAAGGTTAGATGGCAGCGTAAGATAAGTACGTGGCCGGGTGTCGTGCGCGTCCATTCATAAGGCCCCTAAAGAGTCGGCCGGGACAATACACAATAAAGATTCGGATGCTGGGCCCGTAGGAGACGGTGCAGGAGCATTGTGAGGCCCGAGATGATAGACGATCGGTGCCGTGGTAGAATTTTATCAACGCCCGGTAGATAGTGTCGTGAGTGAGGGACATTTTTTTCAGACCCCCCTCAGCCCCCCCCTTTTGAACACACGGATACCAGACTGGACCACACCCCGGTTGGAGGATTTAGTAAATTTGAAAATTGTGCAATTTTTGAAAAAATTTTTTATTTTCGTCAAATTCTCAAAGCGGTCGGTGGGGGGGGGGTACCCCCCCTTCGTACTGGTTTCCTCTCTCCGTTTTATAGCCGTGGGCGTAACCCGGATGGGCCTAATAAATTGTTTGTTGTAATTAAATGAGTTCGGGGAGTCGTGTAGGGTGGACGAGGCTGGCGAGGGAGGACGGGCCCCTCTATATATAAAGGAATAAAGATGAACGGCCTATGGATGGGCCGCTATCTGCGCCGCTGGAACAGAAACACGCTCGTGGCGCGACAGCTCCTGACAAATGACGGCCCGACCGGGGCTATGCGCCCGCCCTCTTTCCCCCCTGAGCCCCCTCGTCCTTTGGCCGCCGCCACCACCAGCCCTCCTGGTACCTCCGTGGGCTTCATCACCTCCGCAAACCACCTCCTGCCCCCAAGTGGCACGGCCCTGGAGGAGCGGAAGAGGGGGAACGCGTACAGCGCATACAGGCTGGGGATGATTAAACGGGGAAAATGAAATTGAGTAGCGAATATTTGCCGGCCCTGACGTTTGCTATATTAAATCCAATTTTCAGGGACACGTAAAACACATGGGACAGGATCTTTCGATCGGTTTCATTTAGCCGTTCTGTTTCTGGGGTACACCCGGTATGGACGGGTCGGGGATGAGAATGGACTGGAAGGACGTAAGGGTAGTTTTTTTAACAGGGGGTGAAAATTGGGACGAATAAAATTTCAACCTCGATACCGGGTATACCCAGTGTCGCACAAGACGGCATCGATTATAATCGCGATATACGCCGAATAATCGAATCATCGAATTCTCGACCACCGTGTACATGCAAATTCGACTTCAGTCACGGAGGAATCCTTCGACAAACCGCAGGAGACGGTCGTTCGACAAGAGCGGCGTTTAGCTCTAGCTACGAGCTAATTGCCAGGAGAATGGATAGCTCGTGTACTTTTTTTTTTCATCCTCCATCCCTGTACCGTACAGTCCCGTCACCCCTTGGTAGAGCCTAACCCTATTTTCCCAACAACCACATCCACACCTTTCCACGCGCAGTAAATCACGGCAAGTCCCACCACCCCCTGTCCCCCCCGGTACTATACACTGTGTACTATAGAAATCCTCCTGGGGGACAAGTGTCTCGAGATCCTTACAGAAAACTACCCCTTGACCGTTAAAAAAAAAAAAAACTCCAGCACCTTATCCCATTCCAGACGGGACCAATTTTCACGAGTCCAGTCGCACTCGTACGGACCCCAGCTATGTTGTTTATCCGTCCGCCCCCCCTGGGCCACCCCGTACTACGTCCCTGATCCCACGAGAGCACCATCCGACGGATAGAAGGCTTTATACCGAACGCTGTCGCGCTATTTTGTATTTTATTTTCAAGCGAGATTGGACACGGACGTTAACAGCACTCGTTGTAATGCTTTATAATGCTCTCTCTATAACGTTCGCAGCGACGGCTGGTCGGTTTTCAAAAAGCGACTCGACGCTGTCGCGTGGATTTTTTCCCTAATGAAATATGACAAGCTCGGGCGCACTGTAGGCCAAGTAGTCAAGTACTCGTGCACCGGGGACATTTCCTGGCAGGAGGAGATCATATCCACCGGGTATGCATATGGGCTATACCTCAGGCCTCGACACTCCTGTGCATCCAGGTAGCAGTGGACGGAGACACTGTGGCACAAGATGGCAGTGGCGCCCGCGAAGCCTGGATATCACCGCGGTGGCGGGCCCCGGGCATACAGCATAATGGGCTCCATTTGCCGGCGCACGCGCATTATTGCAAGGAGCGCATCTTTTATTCATCCGACAGAGTGGAGCCTTAATTTGAATTGAATAGGATTTATAAATTATTTCAAATTATAGTTGCGACGCATGACCAGCCCGGGGGAGCCTCTGTGACCGTGGCTCCCTTTACCACCCCCCACCTGGACCCCTAACCAGAAGATCCAGCTCTGGGATGCTGCGTACACGGACCACTCTCCTTCCGTGGCACGGATGCTTGGGTCGGTCAGTCGCTTCCTCCTCGGTCACTTCGCCTTCCTGACTGGCTCCGGGGCGCCGGCAGGTGCATTCCGTTGCAACTGCATCAGCTACTTTCCTGCACCCCGTGATACGGACCCTGACTTACGTAACCACCTCCCTGCGTGTAATCCTATACAATTTAGTCATTAGCTCCATCCCAGCATCCAGGCTCATCTCTTTCACCTCGTACAGCTCTCGTTGACCAATCCGCAGATCCATTGTCACACCCAAGGTACGCACTTCCTACTTTGCCAATGTACAGGGGACAACATTGGGTATGACTGGCGTGTTATCGAAGTCACTTCTAAAGGGGCGGCTCTGTACGTGATGACCAGAAAACGAGGAATATAAATTTAAACCAGAAGAACGAACGCCGCGCGTCGTAAATATGGTAATACCGAAGTATCGGTGCTACCCTCTGTGGGGCGAGGCGATAACGACTATTATGCGAATGTGCAACGAAAGAGGAATTAAGGGGAATCATCTGTTAGCCTAGCTGTCCCCTGCACGCTCATACAGTCCCCGGATCCCGACGTGAGAGACACACCCAGTAGCCGCAGTTATGATATGCCTGATGTGACACCATTACGAGTCTGGTTTGGTTACCAACATAGAAAAAAAAAATTACCCAAAGAACCCTCCAATTTGTCAATAGAATAACGTGAACGAGTGATGCGAATAAATGATACCCCTTGAATGAATAATGAAATCTTTGAACGGTTGGTAATAAAAAAAAAAAAGATTGTGCAAGAGTAACAGTCAACGAATATACATATATATATAGTATATACAGGAAACACGAAGGTGGCAAGCGTGTCGCAAAGGCAAATAAATCTTCGGTATCCGCGGCAACTCGTTTGTCTCCTTTGTGGATAGAAGCGTCGGTCCCGACTGCACAGGGGATTTTACGGTAGTCGATGGTTTTGCCGAGGACACGTCGAATACGTAGGCCAGGTCAGGTTTTATTCCCACGGGATACGTGACGGTGGTACCGTCTGTCCGCAGCGGGTAGCAAGAAAGCAGGAGCGTCCGCGTTATGAATTACAGATTGGTGAATGCGTCCCGTTTGTATAAACTATAAACGCATAGCTATGCGAGCAAAGGATAAAAGATAAAAAGGAAAGGAAGAGGGACGGGGATGAGTAAGTACGAGGGTTTGTAGAAAATGGACGGCATGAGGCATATACATATATATATAAAATTCACGCACGTCTATGTTACGTGGGTATATATAAGTCCCATTGGACAAGTAGCAGGTTGGTCGTCAAAGGGGTGAAGGAACGGCCATGCCGTTCTGTCAGGAACTCGTCCGACTCTCGGTCGTCCCGAGATTCAAGTACGCGCCGCCGGGATACGTCACTCGATTAATTTGTTGTTAGCAAACAGGTTGGCAAACAGCGAGCGGATGTTGCTCGGCAAATAAAGGAGCCTCCATTTATTAAGTTGGCAATAAAATAACGCTCGGCCGCTCCGTGGGTGGAATGGCCATGGCGAAGAGTGAGACGGAGACAGTAGACCGGTGGAAGTCGACAAGATGGAACGAGCGAGAGAGAGAGAGAGAGAGACGGTCGTTGATTTATACGAAAATTGGGGTACGCGCAGCGCATCGTTCGGATTCGCTATGTATTCTTGTATTTCGCCATCCTCATTCTCTCCTCCGCTCGGCGAGTACGCTCCACGAGGATAGCTAATTCCTTTGCACCGAGAGCGACAAGGATGCCCGTAGGTATGAGCGAAGGAGAAGGAAAGACGGAAGGTGACTGGAACGCTGGCGGAGAAGGACGGAGATTGCGGTTGCGAATTGGTGAGAGGGAGAGAGGGGGGGGGGGTGGAGCAGGGTCCAGGAGATAATCGCTCGGCTCCTACTCCCGGTCATTAACGTCATTAATGTCGTCGCTCGTGTCACGTACGTAAATCAGGAACGCGTACCTCTCTAAGGAGTCACGGTGGTCGATCGCGTCAAAAAATTCTAGATCTGCTAATTGCGGGAAATTTAAATTCACACCTTTTTTTTTTTCGAAATTAAACATAACCTCGGATACGTTATTTATTTTACTACTATAATTTATACGCATCCATATGCTGTATGTACCTAACTGTAGACTGTGGACTTATGACACGTGTTCATTGTTTACTTTTTTGACAGTTCGCGAGAATTCCAATCGACACGTGCTTTTTTTTCATATAACGATGTAGATGTATTCCGATGCGTGTATCGCGACCTGTCGGTTTGTAACGAAGGTCTTACGCAATGATACGTGCGTCTGATAGGCAATATTTTTGATAAAAAAAAAGACACGTGGGTCGACTATTAGATGAAATCTGTTTTTATTTTTTTGATCTCAAATCTGACGCTACGTGCGTCTAGGTATCTGGATATGCCTGTATCTCCACGTTACCCCGTGGATACGTACTCGCAAGGATGGAAGTGGTGGTTGGTCCCATGCTGCGCTAGGAAGCATATATCCTCCGCTATCTAAATAATTATCGCGGCCATTACCATCACGTGGCGTTGTCCGGTGGAAGCAACAACGCAACGTTAGAGTCCCGCACACAGCGCGTACGATACGTACGAATATACCGAATGGCTGCTACCACGTACGTCAGGGCCTCCTGGCCGCTCGCCTAACTTACTGCAGTATTATAAGGCGAAGTCTCGTTATTGATAGCGGCACTTACGTCGACATGTGTCGCGATACTTATCGGACGTTACATACATACCGATGGGACGGTAGCGGGAGGCTTCCTTCACCGTTTGAGTTCTGTCGTGATTATTTTTTTTTATTCCACCACGAATCCCTTTTCATCTCGATGGACGTAAGATTTAAGAAAGATGAGACAGTCCGGATGCTGTAATGACAGTGTGAGCGAATCGAATGCTAATCGCCTTGGATGTACGTTGAGGGTAATCCAGGGGACTCTTACGCGTTAGAAACCATAGTCGAGAAGGCCCCTCGAAAAATGACTTTACTCGGGGGACCTACCGTACGAATTGACCAGGGTGTAATTTTCTCACGCGTCATCTGACCCAGGGTACTTAGCACGAGATTCGGTGAGGTCCATTTAGGAGGACGAGGACGAGGATAGGTACCTGGAGTGGCCTAGTGGAAGGATCGTGAGTCGATGGAACCTTTTTAGATCGTGGACCCGAATCCAGTGGAGAATGCACGCGGAGTATCTGTGTGCTCGTGAGAGAATGAGAGAGGACGTAAATAAAAAAAAAAAAAAAAAAAAAAAAGAGAGAAAATCGGACGAGAGAGAACAGACAGAGCGCGCACGAAGAAGAGAGGCACCGCCAATTAGCTTAAAATAATGAACATGTTTCGGCCCCTTTTGTTTTTTCAAACTGACTGCCGAACTGCCGCGAGCGAGAGACTCGACAATGGGCGACTTTGTTTTTCGAATTTCGTCCATAGTTCTTTTACTCAACTTCGACCATTGTACCGGGTATTACGCAAATCCGTATTTATAAATTTTCACAATTTTTTTTTTTTTTTTTTCAAAACAACCAAATAATTCTGAATCGCGATAGTACTAAAAATTCAGCGCGCCAAATTCAAATTTCTTTGACGCACCGGGCAGACCTACAACACGCATAACCTCAAAAATGACACAGAAAGATATCAACATGCGGACGAGGTGCAGTAGGAAGATCACGGGAGAGCGAGAGAGACAGAGACAAAGGGTCAGCAAAAAGTAAGCGGCGCGATCGAGTGAGAACGATTCAATCAGGAGGGACATAAATCTCTCGACCGCGGACATCCCGAACCCGATCCTCTCATCTCTTTTTCTCTCTCTCTCTCTCTTCCGCCAAGCATAGCTCCCTTCTCTCCCATAGTTCTTTGCTCTTCCTCGCGTACAGCAACTCCGTCTTCGTTCTCCGTCCTTGTCCCTCTCCCTCGTAGCTAGTCCTGCCGGTAGCGCCCTCTCTCCCTCCTCCATATCCCGGCCCTCCCGACGGTGGGCCGATCTGCCCTGGATCCAGCCCTGGTATTAATTATGCGCCGTGTGCGCTCGCGGGCATTCCACAGGCCCCGGTACCAGTATTTGCGGCATTGTTAATCCGCGCTCTCCGTCTGCTACCGTTTCGTTTGTTCCTTCTACTTTCTTTAGTTTAGTCGCGGCTACCTGACGTCGCTGTGTGCGTCGCTTTTACCCGGCCAGCAGCCGAGGGAGCGAGAGAGAGAGAGAGAGAGTCCAGGAACGTATAGCCAGCAGGCAGCCAACAACCCAGAGAAGCTGGCTTCGTTTGCTCAGGCCAGAAACGTGATCCGCCTGCGTTTTACGCTGCAGTTACTTGGATACTGGACCTATGTATGTGGTCTTTGGTTATGGGTACTAGCAAAAAGTAAAAAGGGTCCACGGGCAGCGGTGATATACCTATAGAGCGGATAGAACGTCATGCTTCTTTTTATCAACTTATAATACACCACGGGACTGTTTACTTTGAAATTGTCAATAGGGATTCTCGAGATGTAACCATTGGGATTTGGAAGTATTTAAAAATGACTCTGAACGATAAATAATGTCCCTCGAGAATGCACCGGGAGAATATCTTCGGATGCTCCATGGGATGCTGTGTAACGTACTGCGCCACGGAGATCCACAGTTCGAGTCTCTACGTCTTTTTAGACAGTCTGTATGGCGTGCGTCAGACTCTGGTACACATGCGCGGATAGTTTCTCGTGGCTTTAGGGACATATTTTAAATCGTAACCGCGCCGCCGGATATCGCGGGATTTAAATGAACCGGGAACGCTGACACGTTAATGCCCCAGGAACCTTAGTTTTTCGACGGCGTCGCCTCGTCATCGCTGACATAATTGTGTTACGGTGAAATACGAAGGACGACGACGCGCTGATTATGACCGGTCCATCGGAACGACTTTTCGTAAGCGTCGGAGAGAGACGGAGAGATATGGCAACCTTGTCATACGACTATCGTCTGGTGCATCGTTATTTTATTAACGCCAGCATAAACAGCAGCGAATTCGTTGGTCGGCTGTTTCGAATAAATTGAAAATTTTCGTCGCGATCAGAAATAATGACACACAAAAAAAAAAGAAAAATGGATATGATAAAAATTGAATTTTTTTTTTTTTTTTCAACATTTTTCCACCTCGTCTCGAAATTCATATTTTCGTCTCTCCGTGTACGACTCGTTTCGGTATTTAACGAGTGCACTGTGCACGGTTATTATTTCCGGGACACTGTGGGCGCGCCGCGTTAAACACGTATACCCCACGTTAAATAAATGGTACTTTTAAACCAATATATTATAAAGTGGGGAAGTCGAGCCCTGCTCACGTCCACCGAGAGTGATGAACTGCCGAGCGGTACGGGTGGCTGATCCTCTGAGTGGATGCACTTCTGCCTTGGTACCCGGGTGCAGCGACACAGCATCCAGTAAGTGGATGTTTTGACAGCCCGATGCACTAATCAGTCTTTGCACTTCGGGCTCGTCTCTTGTTTTCCATACAGAAGAAGTGACTCTGCAGTTACGACTGTCTAATACGTGCATCTCGATGCATTCGGCATGTAGGATGCATTTACGTGCACTCTCCGGAGACACGTTGCCATCTAATTGCGGGTAGTCTCGATTCTCACCAGACAAAAGACACGAGAATCGCATCGCTCTGGATACCATTGAATAGCACGAAATTCCCTAGATTCTTCGCGCGCCGTAAATTCTTTTTTATTTTAGCCGAAAAAAAAAAAGAAACGATCAGCTATCCAGCTGACGATCGAACCTCCCGTTCGAAACTTTCTCAAAGTATAGTTGTGACGTCTATGCTTCTACGCGCATACGATTTGCTGTACTCGAATATAAACATAGACAAGATTCTAGTGTAGGATAAGTCGTACCACGGTAAAAGTCTCTGGGAAAAGTCCAGGCGATTGGTGCGACGGTAAGTTGGATTTTAAAGAAAAACACATACATCAGCCGAGAGACGTGAGAATTGCTACTAGATGATTTATAGAGGCTGGTAGAATGTTTGAGAGTCACGTCGGGACGACCGACTGTATTTTCGACTCAGCCTCTGATCACAGAGTGGGTGCCATTGTTTAGTGGTTTTCTTAATACACTGAACAAACCTTCAAAAAAAAAAAAAAAAAAAAAAAAAAAAAAAAAAAAAAAAAAAAAAAAAAAAAAAAAAAAAAAAAGATAAGACTCGACCAGCGTCGAAACACGGCTCATAAGATCCGGATCAGGTTGAACGAGGAAATTAGTGCAAGGCGTCGCGACGCCTGGGAAAGGGGGGGTGGTATCTGGAATCTTAGGGAGAAATGATATGTCGAGGCGTCGAGAGGATTGCGCGTTCGTTTGCGGTCCATTGGGGTGAAGCCAGCGTCGTGGCAGTGCGAGGACAGGGGGTGCAGGGGGTGGTAGGTAAGGTGGGTGGGAGAGGGCTGGGGGTTGAAGAGGGCTGTGTACCAGAAGAATGTTGAGTCCGGAACAGCGACGAGAGACGCGGGGACACGTGTAGGTCGGAATGGAATATATATATACACCCTGTATATATATATGTACAACCCACTACTCGTCTCATCTTTAAAACTCTCAGTTTTCCAGCTGCGCGACGCTCGTCACCGTGACGACGGCGGCCACCCTCGATGCCTCTCTTGCCAACCATGCAAAAAAATATTTCTACTTTTTTTGTTTACGTATAATAGCCCCACCCGAGTCCACGTGACTTTGCGGTAGACTCCAAACCACGGAGCTGATCTTGCTATCTCGGTCGCGCTCGCCGGGCGCAGCATCCCTGGTCCATTGGACGATTCTTCGCGGGGAGAAAAAAAACCGGGTAAAAAGTGAATGAGGGAAGAGGACAGAGGGGCGCAAAAAGAAGCTTCCAGGGGATGGGTGTACATGGGTATATCAAGGGGGGGTTAATCTACGTCAGAAAGGGGTGGAAGGGATGAAGGAGGAAGAGTCACCTTCCGGTAGGTCTGACAGGTCGGGTTCCACGGTGGGCAATAACGTAAACCCATAGGCGTCGGGGTCGCGTCGCGACGTCGGCTCAGCATAGAATCGCTAATTGGGTAAGGGGTCTTAAAAGGTTGGTAAGTTTTTGTTCGTGTTACCGGGTATTCCATCACCGGTGAAATCGGCTGTGTAGCGGTCATAGCGTGAATCCCGCTCGTTCCATCACTGCTAAGAGTAGTTCTGTCAAGTTGCTTTACTTTCCACGGAGTCTCGCTCTAGTTATATCCCTATCCCAGAGCCAGCCAGTTACTCCTGGCGAGTGGTAAGAGAGCCGCGGGGCCATCCTCTGACCCCGTCTCTAAAAAGAGCTATAGGTGTCCTCTGGCACGAAGACAGGGTGTTTAATGGCCGCGATTACTCAGCGGATTGAATGGGCCGCAGCCCTGCGCGTGACATCGCCGTAACGAAATACCAAAATAACGTCACTAATAAATATACCCCGAAGCGGTGACTGCTTTCTAGTGGCGTCTCTGACGAACAGCTCCAGAATTAACCGGCTCGTCCAAAGGGCTGTACCTCCCGGTGGCTCTTGGTCCCGTAGGAATCACGTTTAACAGTACCATCGCTACCCACTGTATCCGACCGTCTAGAGGACGCACGGGTCTCCAACGAAAACAAGTAGACTTCGCAGCGACCCACGAGCCCAGGAGCAAGATCAGCAGGCGCATACTGTTTCTGCAAGACCAGGCTCTGGTCGATTTCCGGTAATTTTCAAGTCACCCGGGTCGAGTCTGGGTAATCAGGGCTGCCTGGCTGTTTTACGGCCCAGGCCGACTGTGCGGCTCCCCGACTCTTCCGACGGGCCAGGAGTGACACTTCCACGGGAGTCAATAAAAGGCACGGGATGGGGTTATAAACTAGGTTAAATATAACAGCTAGTTCGGTTCCTCCGGTTCCTGAGCTGATCTCGTATCCGCTGAGGAGTCCGCGCAGCAGCGCTACACTGTCTCTATAGAGACTCGTAGCGCGATGGGATAGGGCTCCTCGGCGAGAGCGAGGACGAGGACGAGTGATGGGACTCGGGTGAACATAAATTACTCCAAGGGGAAGTGAGTTATTTGCGTGAGTGATGGAACGCGCCAGCTGAGGAAAGCCACTGGGTAAACAGCCGAGCGCACGCGTGCATCCACCCTCTCTCTCTCTCTCTCGCTCCTATACACTCGGGGAGTTTATTTCTCTTTCACCCTCGCAGCCCCCTGCTACCCAACCTTATTTATCCTCCACGTCGCATCCCCTTCTTTCATCTTATCTCGCCGCCTCGACAATTGCCAATGAATTTGTTACCCCAACGCCTATTCTAGAGTCACGTCCTCTACGCCCCTTTATGCTCCCCAGTGACGGAGGCCTTTTCTTACCCCGGTATTGGGCGCCCTTATAAATTAGCACGATGCATCTATTCAGAGTCGATGGACAGGTGCATCGTTGATCGATAAGACCTATCGATTTCTACGAATCTTCCCAGATCCGATGATCCCGTGAAAAATTTTTACACAGTCACTTTTTTTTTTTTTTGAAAAAATTTTACGCAATCCGTACGTGTATACCTACGTCATATAGATATTTTGAAAAAGACGTAACATGATCCAGGTGACTGTCGCGGGGCCGTTACCAGTCTCACGACTTTGTTGGAACTCCCGCGTCCTACTGTCACGCTCTCTGACCAGATGATAACAATAAAAGAGATGAAAGACTTGGCGGTCCATCCTTCAGAACTTTTATAGCCCAGCGCGTAAGGCGGGTCTCGGGCACTTCTCGTTGGCCCGTTCGAGCTTCAAAAAGCTATCGGGTGATAAAACGAGAACCAGGGTATAGGCCGAGTACCGTTTTCGTATTTACGTTCGAGCGTGGTTAGCCCGAAAGACGATCTTAAGAAAGGATGCCTGACGATTGCCGTAAGTGGCGCTGCGCGTCGGCGGCGAATCTCGGAACTACGTGAAAGACGCGAGAAAACGTGACGAGGAAGTCGAGTGACGTGTCCGATAGGTCGGCTTTACTTATTTCGCAAGAAAACAGTGGAGGCCTCTCGAGTTCGTCCCCACCCCGGAATCTCGCTCTCACCGCTAATGGCTTCATTAATTAGTTTCGTTTCGTTGAGCGAGACTCGAAATCTCGCTGCACGGGGAATTAAGTGAAATAATTAGACAAATTAGGGCAGCCTCGGGGGCGGCATCTCACGGAATCATTTGTCATTAGGATCCGCTATTAATTCCTCGTTAATTCCTCCTTTCCTCGTCAAGCAAGATAAACGAGTAGCGAGGCCCAAGTAGCAGCAGCGGCATTGCCCGTATACATATACACAGTACGGCCAGCAGTAATACCAGGGACAAGGCTGCTGTCGCGCATTGAGTACACCTCTTTCTCACATTCCCTTTCGCATTCCCTATTCCCGACTAATCTCCTCCCCCTCGGCTTACATCCGACCGACTACGGAAACTGCCGGGAAAATCGACTGAATTTTAACCAGCTGAAAAAATTTTTCAAAAAAAAAAAAAATGATTACCCATAGACCGAGGTCAATCGCGAGCGACTCCACGAGCAATGTTAATATACCAGGTCCGTAGTATGCACAAGGTGGTTATTACGGCATCGATGCAACGTGATGCACTGTTTATGTTAGGCTTGAAGAAAACTGAGACCCCGCGTCCTCAAACATGGCGTCGAGTACCTCTCGACGGGATGCCCGATACTTTGAGGACCATCGTAATATCGTACGAGCGGGTTCTATATGGCCACTCGAGGAGGCCTTGATGTTTTGCCGGTATCCTCGTGGTGAAGATCTTGAAAACAAAAAATGCTACAAGAACATCTTCCCCATAACCCAAGCGTGTACTGTATGCATGGGCTTTTCACTGTTTACATATTAATTTCTCCAGGCCATTGTAACCCGGCACTTACAGTGTCGGAAAAAATTTTTTTTTTACAAAAATTACCCAAAAATTTTTTTTGCACTTTTTCGAAAATTCCCCAAAAATTAATTTACTTCTCCCTCCCTCCCGAAACACCCAACCGATCTAGCCAGCCGTCTTTGCCATCTGCCAGATGCACCCGACAATCCCAAACAAGCTCATAGGTTAGAGTCTTGATGTGGCGAGACTAACCGATGCACGGCTCGTTGCCGCTGTCACCACAGCTCTGGCTCACTCGTTCCTCCCGTATAAACCATACAGAGATCCAAGTCCCTCGACGACCCCATAAGCCACAAGGGCCCAGCCCGTCGTCCCGTTGAGAGTCCCGCTTAAGGCGACAGACCGAGCCCGCAGTATTCATTAAGTGAGTGGCGTCGACAGTTATGGACGCGAATAAAGGGTCGTTCATACCGTTTTCACGGAAGCTGCAAGCGAGTGTACAATTGGACAAGGAAGAAGATGAGCTTTGAGATGATGATTAAGATAACTTGCAGGTAGATATTAAGAGAGGAGGGGGGGGGGGGGATAGAGACTAGACGAGGTACAGTGCTCAACCTAAGGCAGACGTCGCGACGTCCGCGTCCACCCTTTCCTGATCGGCAGTTTGTCATCCGTCAAGAAGACGGCGTCCCGGACGCGCGAGGGTTGCACCTGCCGTCGGGACGTCAGTGGCCCGTCCAAAGATAAACGGAGAGTTTAAGTAGGGAGCATTAATTATCTATCCGGGAGCTGCTAGCTTCGCGTAAGTCATAAAGAAGCCCAGCTACTCTGCTCCTCTCTCTGTGTATATATATATATATATATATATAAACACGTGCGTATTCACCGATGCTACGGAACTTCTCCCGCCCTGCCGATTTAACTCCGTATAAATTTCGAGCAGCCAGCACGGACATCGCGACGTACCTACGCGCCTGTGTTATTATTAGGGTCGCGAGCCACAAATAATGTCTGCTCGGCGTAACGCGCCACGCCGAGTCGCGGGATGATCCCCGGCTCACCAGAAATCTATTTACGTTTACCGAATGCACGTATAAAACTAATTTATACACCCCCGCGCACTGTCGCGCTCCATTAGCCGCGTCTTCTTTGAGCGCGGTCGGTAATGCAGATACCCGCGGTCGGTATACCGACGTAATTTCTCACCTCCGTCAGGATACACAACAAAGAGGCCAATAAAAACAAGATCGAATTATTTCGATGCACAAAGAACGTACAATCCGAACGAAAAGTAATCGTAGCACTTCACTACCGGAAGTCAAGGCCCCGAGCCGATAAAATTAATTCGGCGACCCTCCCGATAGATTCCCAAGGGAGAGCCTCGGTTCCCCGTAGGAACTCGAAATATCCAGGAAGTACAAGAGCCGAAAAACGATCTCTGCCCGGTCCGCGAGCAGAGCAGGCTCACCGAATTAAGCAAGAGAAACACCAGGTGCCCCGGGGGTTTGTTAACTTCGACGGGCCACACAAGACACGCCGGGTATATCTTCCCTGCCGCAGGCGCAAAAAAGCCAGTAGGCATCCGCGCCGGCTCATTAACGGTGGCTGCCTTTAAATTGCTCTCCCAGCCAGCATATTCGGCTAGCTACTTCCCGGGGCCAACCGAGCTAGTATTTACGCCCGACGCATGGCCTCCCAATGTTTCACCCGGTTGACGCGCCTACCGGCCGTCTCCGTTTAGCCTTAGATTTCGTGGATATGATCGCTCGGCATTTCTGGAACGCGAGCAGGAGCCTCCTAAGTCGTTAATTAAATAACCGAATAGTATCCAGAAGACGCATTGTCCTACCATCCGGACCGAACAGCCACCTAGTCATCCCGTGGGTATGAATTTTCAAGATACGCCTCACCGGTACCGCCATGTACCATCCTGGAGGACAGGTTTAACCATAGACTCTGGATACCGAGTCTCTTCGGTGAATCACGAGCAAGGATGGCGTCCACGTGGGTACTTGGGGAATCGGTACTATGAACTAGTGCGAGAGAGATAGAGAGCATAAGAGCATACACAGGGGGTACAGAGTATAGAGGGATTGCGGGGGGTCAGGGGGTGGAGGGGAGGCTGACTAGTTTACTGCACCTCGACCAAATCGTAAATATGACTGTGCCATCGGTAGAGGATCAAGATACGCCGGTGCATAAGTTATTATTGGCCTATGGCGCAGAGACGGGGGAGGATGGAGGAGAGAAGCAGATAGGTAGGGTAACGTTATTTTATTTTATTTATTTTTTTTTTTAAAGGTCATATTTCTGATTTATGGGCCAGGAATGAGTCCCAGGTAAATATTTCATACGGAAGACTGGTACGGATGATTTCTGTGACGTAGCAACGGCGTTTACGCTAACGGTACCGATCTACATTCGTAGGCGCTTTATCTGTCGTACGGTCAGGAGCGGAGCTTGTAAAACGTTAAATCAATCCTTTTGATCTTGATCGTGGACTCGAAGGCGCCGAATATTGTTTTCGGTATTTCTCGTGGACGTGAGCCTCGCCGCGCATGCGCGACTTTTATGTATCGCTGGTTGCTAACGGTTTATCGGTATACGATATAAGTGTATATATGTATATACATGTTTAAAGTATAATTTGGGGACAATTTCAATAATACAGCCGCTAGTTTGAGAACAATTGTATAGTTTCGGGTCGGGTCTCAAAGTGATAGCCGTATAACGTATGTTTTGAGGCCCATAAAGCGACAGTCACACCAAATTTGTTTACTTATTTTTACTGCTACACATCCGGAGTTGTGATGAGCTTAGAAAGTGTTTCGTTAGGTTAGGTTAAGATAGGTTAGAATTTCAATGCTGTGATGTGTGAGGGTTTTAGCTAAAAAAAAAACGTTAGCTTGCTATTGTGAATGCCCCTTAATCGCCTGGGTCCTCAAACTATACTTTATACGTGATTATATATATATATATATATATATATATTGCAGAACGTCACAATCAGCGTGTATATAGTATAGGTATACATCGGTGCATAAGAGATCGCAATCGACAAAGTGACGAAACCAAGCACGATTCCCTCGGAGTCGATTCCTCGAGGCTAGGGAGCATCAAGGCGGCGGCGCAACGGAGCGACAGGAGTATATCCCGTGGTATAACGAAACTCGCAATTTGGTAAGTAAATCGCGTGACAACGTATACAGTCCCCTCGCGAAATAAGCGGAAGGATGCGGAATTTAGTAATTGGCAGCAGAAGGCGCCTCCGGGCCGATGTCCTCGATTGATATCGTTGCGTTAACGATCGGGTTACGCGTTGCCGCACCCTGCGCCCGGTAACTTTTTTCTTTCGGGCAAGACTCGCATTCGGCGATGCCGATGCAACTTCTAGGGGTCCGAAGAAGTCACGTGTTCTCGATGGTGGACAGCGTTTTATGTGTGTATATATATATATTTGCATATACTCGCTATACGGTAGATCATAGCATATAGCCCCTACGATATCATATAGCCATATAATAATTCACTTATATTGTTAAACTAAGCGTAACGAATGAATAGTACAGCCGGGGTTACTTTATTTTTCCCCTAATGGGCCCCACTTTATGGGCCTGGTATACGGAATCGGCAAGACTAACGACTGTATAAAAGGGAGACGTCGTCCCGCTGGGCGCATAAGAGGAATCGCGGCGCTTCGTCGGAATCGCAGGGACGTATGCTTATGGGATAATAAGGGCCTGTCGCTGCGCTGAGGATGCGGCCAGAAGACTCTCAAGCCAGTCCCGCCGGTATTACGGCTGCTGGTTATCACTGCAGAAAAGTGCAGTGCGCGAGCCGGCGGTTGCAGTTGCAGGCTGCATCGGCGTCTTAATCGTCGGGCGTGTACGAGTGGGCCGCGGGCGCCGTCGCGACGCTGGTAGAATGAAAATATTCGGACAGGTGGTAGATGGTTGATCGCTGAAATTCCTGAGACACGTTCGGGGTCATTAAGGTAATCGCATTAGGCCTTATTGGAAAGGTTTAAGGTTCGCCTATGGACTGTTGTTGCGTAGTGGCTGAGGAGACTTGGGCTATGACGTCAGGAATGATTAAGAACAATGCTGATAGTATCGATCAGGTCGAGCTGGTTATTAGGGAGTTGGGTTAGGTTGGTATTACTAACGACTGATACTTTGTGGTACTTGGAAAAGTATTGAGAGTGAAAAAAAAATGTATTTTTGAAAATGTGTATTTCGATGGGATTGATTTTTTTTTTTTCATTGATTGGTATTTTGTATTTTGGCTATGGCGATTCGTCAGGAACGATTAAGAACAATGCTGATAGTATCGATCAGGTCGAGCTGATTATTAGGGAGTTGGGTTAGGTTGGTATTACTGACGACTGATACTTTGTGGTACTTGGAAAAGTATTGAGAGTGAAAAAAAAATGTATTTTTGAAAATGTGTATTTCGATGGGATTGATTTTTTTTTTTTCATTGATTGGTATTTTGTATTTTGGCTATGGCGATTCGTCAGGAACGATTAAGAACAATGCTGATAGTATCGATCAGGTCGAGCTGATTATTAGGGAGTTGGGTTAGGTTGGTATTACTGACGACTGATACTTTGTGGTACTTGGAAAAGTATTGAGAGTGAAAAAAAAATGTATTTTTGATTTTTTTTTATCCGTTGGTATTTCGTATTTTCGAGGTTTCAGGCAGCTGGGGTTTGTCTGAATTTTGAAAATTGAGAGGAAGAATAGGGAAAACAGGGTTGCATACCTTCGTTTGGTATTCCGGTACTTTATTGGTACCAATGGGTACAGTGGAGGTGCAACGTTGGACACGTGTGAAACACATTGTAGGTACCTAAGGTCCATGGAAGTCCTATAAGCATTGGCGTCGCACGTGAAGTTGCGTGTAGTGTCATGCGGCGGGCAGGCTGGCATGTTTTGATACAAATTAAAGCGGGGTAGTCTCGGGTTTTTTGGGGTGTCAATGGGGCGCCACGGCAGCATCGCGGATATATATTTTCCTTGGGAATGATTTGTTAAACGTCGTTAGGATAATGTCTGACAGCCGCCAGGGAGCGAGTGCCAAACCTGGAAACGATTTATAACGTCGGGTAGAAAGAGAGAGAGAGAGAGAGAGGGGGCAGGATGAAAGGAAGGGAGAGAGCGAGAGCCAGAGTACCCGGACTTCTCCAATTCGTAAGAAGATACCTCTCCTTCGACTTGCATCCTCTTCCTTTTTCTCAATCTTTTTTTTTCCTTCTTTCCCTTCAGGGTTACCTAACGCGGTCCGGTTTAAGTTACTCGTGAAATCGTTCAAACTCCAATTACTGGTCCACGGAGAGATGCTGGGATACTCGGGATCGAGATGCAGATGATTTTTTCTTGCAGTGATTTTAATAAGAGTAAAGTGAGAAAGGACAAAAAAAAAAGTCGAGTATACATGTATACATGGGAATGGGGATGCTGGGCGAGACTGTTACAGAGCGGATGGACCGGGGAAAGGAAGTCGTGGCTATACGTAAGTTCCGAGGGTGGAGCAGAACGACGCCAGAGAGGCGTCGAGGCGTCCTGTAGCGCGTTGCAGCCTATCAATCATGGTCTCGTTGATTGGTCACCGCTGGACCACTTCAGCTTCCCGGTATACGGATAAATGGCTAAGCTTCTCAGGTCATCCCGTATTCCCTGGAGTTCCTGTGTCCACTCGTGTTCTCACATATCGTCTGTCCTTCGGGATCTACCAGTAACTGGAGACCGAAGTAGGCTGGCCGACTGGCGTGTGGTCAGTGTTTGGTGTGACAGGGAGTATCCTCTGACCTGACCTCTTTTGTCTCCTTACACTGTCCCCATGTCAGACTCTGCCATGGTGCCTTGAAGTATCTGGGCAACTGGAGCAGCATGCCTTGGGCACGTGTTTTCCTATTCGGCATTTTTCCGGAAAAAGTGAAAATACGTTTTCAAAAAAAAAAAAAAGACATTACTTATTAAACTCGCCCAAAAATTATTAGGGATATACATTCTGAGCCTGACAACCATGGAGCCTGACGAACCCTTAAATTGAGGGAAAAAAAAGAGTCCAAAAAAAAAACAAGAAATTATCTAGTACCCTTCATGTACCCAAAAAAAAAAAAAAAAAAAACTGTTGTATAAAAAGGTTCACTTGGGACCCCCATCCCTATGTGCCGGAATGTTTGCGGTCCGATGGCTGGCGCTAACCCCCGGGGCCCCAGGGGTCGGTCCTGGTAAAACGGTAACAGTCTCCAGAGCCAAACCCGGATACACCCGTCATCCGAGACTGGGTTGTACGTCGTGCTGGTAATTAGGAGCTTCCCCGCCTACCCCATACCGGCCTCCTAAACCTATTTAGTTGTCATGCTAACTCAGTGCCAGCTATAGCTCCCACGGAATTCACCCAGGGCCGTTTCGATATCAGTAAGAAAAAAAAAGTCACCAGAAAACGGATCATCGTGCTATTCCTTGTTCTCAGCAGACGAACTCGTCCCTCGCATAAATCTGCCTGCAGATCGAAAAGTGGGTACCTGCTCAGCAACACGATTCACGTATTAGACACGAGCGAAGACCCAGTGAAAGCTGGCTCTCTGGGATTTCTGAACTGTTCCTAGACGTCCAAAAGGTTATCGCGACCTGATAGGAGAGGCAGTAAAAAAAAACGGGATGAACAAGATGAAGAGGTGTAAGAGATAGGAGAGTTGTACCAACTTCCATAGACCGTTAAAGAGAAGATTGATTAACGATTAGGTCCCAATATACTCCTGGTGCCAACGTTCCAAAGAACAAGGGCGCAGAGACCAAGTCAAGAACGAGGATGGTATACAGTGATACACGTACAAGTAAAACAGAGCGGAAATGTCCCTGGTGCAGTACCAATCAGCATAAACCTCCAGTCTACACGTGTTACGAATTCTCATGGAAGAGGGATCACCGTACCCTAGTCCAGGTCGGTTCCTGAAGTCGTCAATGACTCCCCAGGGCAAATACCGAGGGCGCCCAGCGTCGCGTACACTAACGTCTACCCCGATTTACCCTGGTCCAGATCATCCTCGAATTAGACCAGACGCATGGTACCCCCGGCTAAGAGCAACCTCAGGACAGCTAGTAAGCTGCGCCGGTGCGGGAAGGACCCAGACCGGTCTGGCTTGTAGGAGGCTGAATCGATAGGCCGTTTATAATTCGGATTAATCTATCGGCATTGTGGACGTAAGAGATCATCGCCAAGGAGTCGGCACCGTCGGCGGCCATCCTGCTGGGGAGTTTAGGGTAAGACAAGAACGCCTACGCCTGCAGACTTGGGTCGGGACCCGCCGGCGCATAGAGCACATAGGAGGCAGACACGGGACACTGGCTTTGGGAATACGGTGCCTAAGCGATGGGATTGGGGGGAGGATGCTACGGGGAGGTGTAAGGAGGATCGGGAGGATAAAGAGGATGGTAGGTAGAGGAGACATTCGTCTCGCATTAGCATATACACGCCGCGAGGCTCGGTGCCCTCGCGGGAGGGATCCCGACCGCCAGGCAACCCCAAGTCCTCTTCCTCTTTTCAGGTTCGAGGGTTTCACTCGACCAGGGTTATACCGGAGAGAGATAATTATGATCCCCCGGATCTCTGAGCAAGCCGGCTCCCAGTGCCGTAGATCATCTCTCGTTCGCGAATATCGATAAAACCAACATGGCCGCTCCTCGCAGCATACGATCTTGAATTAATTTAATGACCAAACAAATGACCCGGGTCACGTTATCGATAGGGTGTAACAAAAGCAAAAAAAAAAAGTTGAAAGTTACCGAGTCAACATCTCTTTCCAATGCTACACTTATTATCTTCCGTTCCAGTGATTTCGTAGGTGGCAGCATCCGATGGATCCTGGCTAAATTAAATCTTCGTATGTCGCGGCAGTTTGCGGACAAAAGAACGTAGAAAAAAGTTTACGAGGGTCCTGGCTTCGCGTGGGGTTCGGGTTAAGTAGGACGAAGGGTAATACAGGACCTGGGATCCTCGAGCCGGCAATCCAGTTCCCTCACTCTATATATATATAACATTAGCTGCCGAGACTATATATATATATATATATATATACACGTCTACGGGTCCCAAGGAATAGGGCCGAACTCCATCCTGGCGCCGAGTTGGGCACAAAGTCACGAAAGCGACCAGTTGTTAAAGTTATATTGCTGGCACATAAAACGGCGCAAATGCCACAAAAACAATACAGCTTTATTGAGGTGGGGAGTTTTTAAAATTACCAAGGAACCAGCAGCCCCGCTGGTCTCAGGGCCCAGGGGCGTCGGCTCAAGCCTGGAGCCACGTAGGCTGCGTGGATAGAGGAAGCCGCCTACGAGTGCAGTCACGTGAAATGGCGGGCGAACGGCGCGTCTGGCATTTGTCAAAAACCCGTGACATTTTTATGAACGACATTGTTTTTGAGCAGACGATAGTAAAGCGTCGATAAGTCACGACTCGGTGAAAATCCAAAGAAGAGTGTGGCGTCCTGCCACGGGTTTCGGTACACAGGTATCTTTTTACACCCACGTGCTTCTAACTGCTTCTAAATATATACACGTCGCATAGATCCCTCGGTCATATATATATATATATATGGACCATTCATATACACACTATATCCACACGTAGAAATTGGTACGCAGCTGGGCCCACAATTTTGACAGCAATTTCCACTTAGTAGCGACGCGAGAATTGACGCGTACCATTAGGCCTACTGGCCAATTCCCATGGTCCGACTGCCTACGCGTTTCCACGAGAGAAATTTGGACTTTAGGTAATTCGACAGCGTCTGACTTGGCGTTACGAATTATTTCGGCATTGGGTATTTTAATCGATTAAAAAAAAAGAAAAAAAAAAAAATTGATAAGCCCAAGTGACTCGTTATCCCGATCAACCTGTGGTACGATAAAAAGTAAATATCCAAGCGGTGACTAATCGATCGATCGATCAATCGGTACCGCCGTCGATCGATAGTAAATGTACCGTATCCTCGATCGTCTATCGATATCTATCAAGTGTCCCAAGCGACAAGTGGTATCGACACGAATTAGTTATCTCGGTATCGCGTAGTAAGCGCCTTGACTTTTTCATGTCCCGCCGAGGACGCCATTCATGGATTTCATTGAGGGGGCGACGGGTTTACATGTGAATGGGACTTTAGGATCTTCCGCGTAGGGGGTTATACGCTAGGCGCGGTGAAGATGGTATCGTCCGAATGAATTCAAGGGGCAAGATAGGGCATACGGATGAAGGGGGTTGTAGAAGGACCCGTGGGAGGCGAGATGAACCCAAAGAAGAAACCAAACCTGGGTTAGGGTTTTGGTAGCCCAGGGTTCTCCGAAGGTGTTGACACGAGAGGAGCGGCCAAGGAGTTCGCCCAGGGTGAAGGCGTCCCTACACGCAGCCCTCATTCACACCTCCGCCTATCCAGACTCTTTTTTTCCCTACCATTAACAAGGGCCAGTCACCATTCAAGGAACAGATCTCGAACGTGGATGCTGACTGTGCCATCTATCGAAACGAGAAAAAAAAATGGGATGAATTTTCGAGCCAGGTGCGAGCATAAAAATCTAATCTACTCCCCGATAACGAAAGTGGCAAAGTGACGTGGTACACACCGAAAGACCATGTTTACCCAACCCCAATTAAAATAATGATAAGATACCCAGCATCCAGGTCCAGCCCTAATTTTTGGACTAGGTAGTACCTGGGACGATCAAAATTTTTTAATAACGTTACCGATTTACCAGTCTCTGGATGCTCGGAGGCTGGATCGGAGCGATTGATGAGATCAGAATTCAGGACTCTTCTGGTCCAGGTCCCACTGACGATCCGACTATCATTCATGATTCCGGGATTAGGCGCATTTGTGTAGGCTATCCGTGCGACAGAGGTGCGGACCTAGAAGGGGTGAGGTGGCTGAGTAGGAGGAGCAGCGCTGGACCACCCAGCCCGTGTCGGCGGCGTTAGCGTTAGCATAACGCGTGGGCGCCATTCTTTCCTTCCTTCACTTTGCCCACTTCCCCCCTATGTGCGTCCTCTGCTCCGCAGCCACCTCCGGCAAGAAGCGTGACACTATCACCCCGTGACCACCATGGACTCTCCTCCCCCATAGGACCCTGTACGAATGAGTGTGTTGGGTGTACGGGTTCTATGGATGCCTTCCGACATTGAGTGTATATACATATAGTTGTACTTAAATGCGCAGCCTGAGAGAAGCCGGTCGGCTTCTACGTCGCCATTAGAGACCACGAGGACCTTCCTGAGGATCATTAATAAACGACCCAGTCACCGTGTAACCGATCCACCATTGTCTCACCGGACGAATGAATTAACCTCGTTCGCTCCGTGCGGCTCCTCCGCGAGGACCACCTAGAGCCAACCCTTATCGTACTTCCTCCCCGAGGAGGATGGGCGGTCTTCTTCAAAAGCTTCTGGGCCTCATGAATTATTCCTACGGGACTGGTCAATAACCGATAACTTGAAAATCGACTGGGAGATACGTCGAGGACATTGAAAAAAATCCTTTCTTTAGTCGGGACGAGGTGGTGAAATTTTTTTGAAAAATTTTTATAAATTTTTTATTTTTATTCAAAATGCCGGGTAAAGGATTATTTCGGTGGTAGGCCTAAAATAAATTGCCCTGTATGTACGAATATCGGCATTGGTAGATACTTCATTCACGATTCTTCGAGCAATCCCCTCCGGCTGGATGATCTTAACGAGCATCTAGATAACAGTGAAATGATCTGCGAGAAAACCAGTGGCCACTTGGCTCCTTCGAGGGGCCATTAATCAAAGGACAGGAGCGCTAATGAACCTGAGTGAACGTTGGAGGGAGGTGGGAAAAGTTTAGACTGGTGGGTCTTCGGTACAGTTTGTGGTCTCCGAGTCCGCGAACAGCCTTTGGGTCGAATGGACCGGTCGAGTTCGGCCTGGGAACAAAGGCTGAGTCTGATAAGTGTATATAAGGGCAGATGTGAAAAAAAAAACAGTCGAGCGAACCAAAGTACGAGGTAAAATTTCGAGGACGTAGTCAATCTACAAAAGAGTAATTATTCGATAGCCCAGGGCTAACCGATCTCCCCATTATCGGATGACACGAACTCGCGCTTTTATGTTTAATTGATATTTTTCGTAACTCCGCGGGATCACGATACAGGGGCGCGTTCGGGAACAGATATAATCCGGGACTCGACATTGCTCTCGTTAAAATATTTCATCGGGAAATACTATAGAGAAAGCTCCCGACCGTGACCCGTCGAACAATTCGCCCGGCGGGGGTAGGAGGATTTGTTTTTTTCGATACGTCCATTTTATTTTTTTTTTCAAATTTTTTTTATCGACCATCCCCTAACCACCCTCCGCGACGTATATAGGTATACAGTGTATACTCAAAGAAAAGTCGTGGTCCCTTTTGTGACTACCAGGGAATAAAATTTTTTTTTAAGAATCCAAAAAAATTCAAAAATTACCCACAGAACAAGTGGACACGATGGTATTGAGAGATGAAAAAAAAGCGGTAACAAATAATTCAAGGATACACCATGGCAACCCTCTGACGTAACTGTACCCTAGGTCACGTGGCCTTGAAAATTTGGAAAATCGGTTCGTGCAGTCTCGACGGACCCGGCCCAGATACGATCTCGGAATGGAGTAACGATCGTTAAACAAGGACCGAATGCTCGGGGTAGTGGCGCCAGTCGGACGTAACGCCAGGAATTGCCAAAAGGCGGACTGAGACCTTTATTTCGAGTGGCTCGTTAAATTCGAGTAGAGATAAAAAAAAAGTATCCTTAAAAAAAAAAGAAAAAAAGGTAACGGAGATCCGTGCGAACCGATCGTACACGATACTATGGATTACACAGATCCAAATCGCAACGGCTAGTCCTAGTGTGAATTAAATATCCTATCGCATGCGAAGGAGCCAGTTGGCCCGTGCAAAAGGCTACAACGTGGATATATCCGATAAGTAAGTTTATGTCCTTTGAGCATGCCAGTGGCCGAAGTAGATTTTACTAATAAAAGTGATAACGGTCCCGTAGCAGCTGCCCTCGAGAATTCAAGAAACACACAGCGAAGCAACCATACCCGATCGCTTAGAAATCGGTACGGACGTGGCGGATATAAGAGCCGACCAAGAAAAAGTCAAATTCAAATCTGAATAAAAAAAAAGTCAACGAAAAAAAAAGACACGCTTTTGGGATAAGCTGATCCGATAGATGAGGCTCGTTAGCGTAAGACAGACGTGTGTGATAGGGATCGGCTAATCTTCGAGGGCGACTTTGGGTGCGGTATTTTTTTTAGGCCGCGGAGGGTCCAGGTGATTATCCATAGGGGTGCATTAGGGGTAGGAAGTCTTTCGCAGGTTCATCAAGCGACGGAAGGATCCGAGGGTACAAGAAAAAGGGGTATAGTCGTCAAGGGACACAAGGGGGTGTGGATGCACCTTGCAAGGTTCACCCTGGACGAGAGGGGAGGGAAGGGGGGTCGAAAAAGACTAAAATACAAACAGCGGGGTTAAACGATCGTTCAATTTGAGGGTTGACCAGCGCGGATCGCGATAATAACCAGGAGCGTAGGTATGCCGCTCGTCCCCCCTGTCATTTAGGGGCAGTCGACCACGTGCCGATCGAGCCTTAACGACTGTCGGTCGCATTAGAACGAGAGCCAAGGATCCTTATCTGTCCCCGTGACATGATACCAACCCCCGCTTGCCTTGGTTTCCGGGTTTATGATCTACGAGGCCAGCAGGAGGGGGGTTTTCAGCCGTCGGTGATTAGGGCTCGATTTCCTGACGGCATCGGACGGCGTCGCGACGCTTTTGAAAAAAAAAAATTCCACCGTTTCCCGATCGTTGGTCCAGAGTCGTGGACGAGTAAGAAAAAAAAAAAAATAATAATAATAATAATAACAACAACGACAATTAAAGAATCGAGCTGGGAACGGAGAATGGGGTCGATTAAGGAGGTCGAACTTTCGTCACCGCTCCACATCCGCGATTGCGCCGACGCGGGTCAGCCTAGCATGTACGAGCAACAAAACAATGGCTTTGTTTCCTACGCAAACGTGATACAACTGTAAAGTAACAAATATCTGAGGCGTAGATCGACACGCGATCCATCCGCAAGGCTTTAGGGAGCCGTGTTGCGCCGCTAGGCGGCCCGAGAGGCTCTTCGTGACTGTCATTATATGCGGGTTGGTACGCACCGCCACCGCGCGGACCTCTTTACAAATTCAAGATGAGACGTTTATTAAGTATTTAGTTACGCGAGGTATTTACATAATGAAGTCCGTTCACTAATTGTTAGCCTCCCTCGTTACCGGGGCCCTCACTTTTTCATAGCAACCTGCGCCATTTGAGCGTCCGTACGTATACAGCTATACTTCGTCTAGGAGCCCGTACACCCTGCCACTCCAATGTGGAATCGCGTTTGGCGTGGTCGTCGTTGCGCAACAAACTACTCGGAGCTTATCTGCCCCCAGGCCGAGGATACTCGGGAAGTCTCGTTCCCTTGGCAATATGCATATAGAATCGTATATCACGATTTACGTATAAAGTGGAGTTCGAGAATTCCACGGCCTGTTACTCGTCATATTCCATCCTCTTAGCAGTCACTTTAATTCTAAGCTCCGTCCGAAAATTACAGGTTGCTGGACGTGCCTGACGCGTGACTTATACCTGTAACGCGAGGGTATGCCCTGAGAGCTACATTAAAGAAAAGTCGAAGCACAACTTGTTACCGGGGATAGAGCAGCGAGAGGCATATGGGGCCCGAATTCGTATAGGTAGGGCCCCGTGAGTCTTAAACGGATGGGCCCCTGTCGCCGGATGCTCGGGGTCACCATTTCATGAACATGTGGTATGGACAGATAGGGATCAGGGAGAGGGGGGCTAATTAGAGGTGAGCAATGAGAACGTAAAGAGCAGTTGTTAGTGGGCCTAGAAAAAAAAAAAAAAATTTTTTTTTTTTCCTCGAGTCGCCATGTTTTTCACCTGTTTAACCGGAGATTAAGGGTGAGATTGGAGATTCGAGTAAGGGATGATGAGGGATAGGACAAAACGTTGACGCGGTAAGGATTCGAGTTACTTTATCCCTGAGTCCCTAGGGACTTTATTTGAGGGGGTGGAGGGGTGGTGGCTTTCTATCTCAGCACGATGGTATATAAGGGATGACGTATCTCCGGTAGCAGGGGTGCCAACTAATGCGTCCCTGGGTGGTAAGTGTTTGGCGGAGGACATTTTGGCGAGAGGCGGGGTAGAAAGTGAAATCCAAGAGGGTTCGAAAGGTGAGGAGACGGGAGGGGGGGGGGTGGGTTGACCGGTGGGGCCCCAAGGGTGGCTGCGCCATGCAAGACGATCCCGTAGCGAGATGACGCCTTCCTGGCGCCACGACCCCGGGGAGAAGGAAAACCCACCCCGCTGCTCGGGTGCTCATAAAAATCTATTCACACCGGAAAAAATCAGTGAAGAGGTAAGGGCGCCATCCCCTAGAACCCACTGGGTATCGTGACACGAGACGATCTTTACAGCCTCGAGGAGCCCCGGCAATATCCAGGCCACCGTCCCTCGTCCGGGTGATTCGTTAAATTCATCTCGAGCATCATCTCGCCTCCGCAGCATCCGGACTGAATCGGGAGATGAATTGTAATCGAGATGAAATACCGTCAAACGCATGTAAAACAGGATTCCTTTTTTTTTTTTAATTACCAAAAGATACGATCCTATAGAATCGAAGATGGACCGTGCTCAGGATGCTGCGAGCTCCGCACCGTATCTCCCGACAAGGCATATACATATATACAAGGTACGAGTAAAAGGGAACGGTTAATTTGTTGTGCATCAGCAGCACCGGCAGCCAGCGCGGACGTATGGGCAAAGCCGAACGAAAATAACTAGAGATAATTACGCGCATAAATCAGAGCGTTAATATTCGGGGGGGGCGTTGGAGGCTGCTTGGCTAGATAGGTTATACGGTAAATATACAGAGAGAGGCAAACGAGGGCGAGAGGGATTGGTCCGGGTGTATAAATGAAAGAATAGAAAAATAATGATAACAACAACGGCAGCAGCAAGGTGGATCGGTAGATCATTCGTAGCCGGTGGTTAGACGCCCCCTTGTTAGCCAGGTTTACTTAGTACCAGAGACGCTCCTATGATGAGCGTTACGCCCGCTAATAGCCCACAGTTAACGAACTACCGTACGAAGTGATCGCGGAGAAGAATACGCCAGATACGAAGTGTTATCGATCACCCGCTGTGACGCTGTTGAAGGATACAATGATTGAAAAAAAAAAAAAAAAAAAAAAAAATTTTTCATCAAGATAAATTAACGTCACTCTTAATGCACGCTATCACAAGGATCCAGATGAATCGTCCGAGTATCGAAATGTCGCACGAGCCATCCTTATGTAAATTTAAATCCCTGCGGAGCTCGGGGATACCACTGGCCCTGGAAGAGGATCAGCCAGTAGGCAAGAGGGGATGAACGGGTGGAGCGTAAGTCCCCGTCGAGGTGGGCGGTCCCACACTCCTTAAATCAGCCTGCAGCAGCAGGCCCATAATATTAACTCGGTCCACGTGTTTATTTGTTTGCTTAGAGCGAGTAATTAGAATCCGATACAAATGGTTATTATTTATCGGAAGGAACCTCCCCCCCTCTCCCCCCTCGCTGATTGCCTGGCGTTATTAAAGCTGCCGATACGTCCAGATAAATGAATCGAACTGGCCCCCGGTAAGCTGTTACAAAATATATATATATATCTCATGCATAAATGTACGTACACACCGAATACATATTACCATTAAACATATCGATACGTTGTGTACAACGCTTAACGATGCGTCGAACGATTCGATCGTTCGGAATCGTAACCCTCGTACGATATATATTATACCAGTAATCCATATTGTATCTACCAATTAATTTTTTGACCCATTTTTTTTTTTTATTTTTCATACCTCCAAAAATCCACACCTCCCAAATCTACGATCGAGTAAGGCGAAATCGGTCCCCGCCAAAACTCCCGGAAGTTCGACCAGCTATTTTGCTCCTGTAGCATATAACCCGCCATCCAAAGGATTTCTGAACCCGAAGTCGAACTGCGGCCGGTTTACATCGCGATGCCAGGCGCGTACCATAATAAAGTATAATGGGCGCATCGCGTCAGCCACTGCTGTCAAGTTACACCTGATCGTCTAGTGAATAATACAATGGCCCCTTGTACCGCGTGGCTCCCAAGCATGCATCACGTATGCCACGTATGTGTAATCCGTACCTATGCGCGCATAATACGGGCTCGTAAAGCATACGTGGTCTGTAGGAAGCTCGGTAGGTACGTTGGGGGGATACAAGCGCAGCACGTTTTCATAAAGCCGCGTAAGAGAATGGAACGTGTATAATTAGTGAGTGAGATCGTTATGAACAGATAATTTTTTTTAATTTTATAAAAGTCAAATTTTTTTTTTTTTTTTAATTCTATGCCTCCTACACTGACGAGCGAGTCTCGCTGTCAAATAATTGGGATTGTTCTGAGAGTCGGATTTATTTATTCGCACGCGAGTACCAAGGGGGGGGGGTGTACAGAAGGAGGGGGGGGGGCTGATTAGCTTCGGTGTTGATTTAATTACCAAGGGAGTAATTGGAATGCCTAGTGTCGCCCCCTCTAGTCTGTACCATCCCGTCGCATCCCCCCTCACGTTCTCTACCCCCCCCCCCCCCCTCCAACCCTTATCTGATCCGTTGCATATTCATCAACAGATTATTATATCTGCTTGTCGAAGGGGTGGATGGGCGCGTAATTCCACGTGGAGTAGAAAAGGCACGGGGGGGGGGGGGACGGGGGGGGGTGGATTTGCCTAGTTAATCCGGAAATCGACAACACTTCGGTTTAAGGGTCCTCGAGATTCTCCGACATCCGCCACGTGACGACCCCAGCGACACAAAAAAAATATACACGTGGATAACAATGTTTTCTTTATTTTTAAAGTTAAAAAAAAAACACCCTCACGCAGTTCCCCGAGGTCCGGTCAGGTAACAAAAAAATTTCATTTTCAATTTTCACGAACTCGTGATGAAACGAGAAAAGTAAAAAAAAAAAAAATTACAAGTTGCGTCATAGCCACTGCTACCCCCCCAATAGGCGCTGCAGGGTTAACAGCCATGGATATGTACGTATGTATATCGCGGCGATGTTATCCGCAAACACGCGGGTTTGGCCAATTTATCCCTAGGGGATGAGGCCGCCGGTGCTACCGGAATGGGTTGAGGCAACCTTGTCCAGCGGAATGAATTCAGCACGCAGCAGCCCCCGTGCGGTTGGACCTCCTCCATCCGCCAACCCTCTCCGGGTACCACCTTCGAAACCACCCACCCGTACCACCGTCATCCTCGCACCTACAGCCCATCCTCGTACTTCTGCTTCAACAGATATATATACCTATATCTTCGTCCCCATAGGTTTCCCAATGCGTGTATATACATATATAGATTACAGAGGCATTACAGCTGGCTGTTACGCTCAAAGCAATGAAGGACCCTGCACGCTGTAGAACCTCGCTAGAAGGGCTTTCACGATGCCGCATTCCACATCGTTGGCCGTACACCGGCTGCTTGATTGCCATGGGGGCTCTTAGATTTATTAACCTGTCATTGGTGCCGCGCGAAAACGGCAAATTTACCACGTCCCAGGTGTTAACCTGCCCGCACGTAATAACAGGCCGATCGACGTGCAGTAATAAGCCACACCGTAATTATTATTTCCAAGGCTCCGTGATTATCACTGTGTAATATATATATATATATATAGGCCTATTACTCCCCCTACGAGTATCGGTCATAGCTTACAAAGCCCAAACGAACAGGCTTCAATCCGTATCGCACACGACGTCCATCTTCGCACGTTTCTCCGTAGGTAACTCACAGACGCGCATGCGCAGTGACAGACCGATTAATGGCGTCCCAACGGGATCACGAGGCACCTCTTAACGGTAAGGTTAACATCGACACGTTGCGTTATTCCAGCTCGTGGATAGATTTGGGGATTGTTAAAAAAATTGCAAAAAATTTCTTCCAGTATCAAAGTTAATTTTGAGCGTATCGAAAATATCTTTTGATTCTACGAACACGTATATGCGCGCAACGATCGCTGGTAAAAATTAGTTCGAAATTTCTTACCTTGAGTCTGGCCAGTCGTGGCTCCTCGGCAGCGAGCTTCGCAAGCGCCTGGTAATCTCCTTGGGCGGCTCTGACAAGCCATTCGCGTGACTTTCCGTCCAATTGCTTAAACCAGGCAAAAGACGGCATTAGTACAATACCCACCGAGCCCATTTACGAAGGGTCGAACGACGAGAACCCGTAATTCAGGTCGGATGCGGGAGGCGCGATATTCGGCAGGGGTATAATGATAATAACAACAATGAAAAGGACCAACGACTCTGCGAGCCGTGACGTATCGCGTGCGAGCACAGGGAAAAGACGTGCAGGCGGTTTCGCATTGAAAGGAGGAAGTAGCCTCGATAAGGGCGTGGTCCTACGCCACTGGCGTGAAATCTTTTTTTCTCGTGCGCCTCGAGCGATTAAACGTAAGTATGATGCTGATAATAATAATAATAAGAGGAAGAGATTCGAACGATGAACTTACCGAAGCAACAGAAGCGCTGTCATCTTCGTCTGCCCCCTGCGGAGATGAGAAAGAAAGTCAGTCACTCTATACGAAAATCAACATGGGACGTATTATACCTACTGTATATATATCTATATATGGTACAACCTCGGTTATCTTTCTCTTTATCGTTTTTACATTGTCTATCTTTTTTTTTTACAAAATTTTTATTTTTTTTTTTTTCTTCATTTATGCCTCTATATCTCGCAGCCATACAAAATCGGCCTTTCCACGCACTGCCTCTCCGCACCCTGACATCTCGGCCCGCCGGCATTCGTGCGCGCCGAGCGCGCGCTCTGTGGTGAAGAGGACGAAGACTCCAAGAGGGGAAATGCGTAAAACAGCGGGAGACTCGGCGTGGCACAATCGTGCTCGGCCATCAGATTGATATATGGATCCAATAATTGATTCTCTGACGGGAGGGCGAGAGGTTAGGCAAACTTACGTAATCCAGGTCTACTACCACTGTTGACCATTGACCACTTTCGTAGGTATACGGGATTATCAACCTTTCGCGTTGCGACTGTACTAGACAGGTGTCCCTGGACGTTTGTAACGATATAGTGGGAAAGAAAGATCGTACAGTATCGGTAACAAAAGTTGACAGTTCGTTAATTCGAGATTCGTGAATTTTTCGACCTTTCCTATACCCCCCGTGAGTGCGAGAGAGACGGACTTATGGGCGTTCACGTGCGGGAGACAGAGACAGACATAGACTGCTATCGAAATTTTCCGTGACTAAAAATTAAAAAAAAAAAAATTTTGTTTAATTTACCCATTTCACGTGATTTTGAATATTTATTATTTTTATGAATTTTCAATCAAACGAAAGTTTATAAAAGCACATTCGTCGTGAACAAAGGTTTAACCAGTGATTGGCAGTAGGTTTAATCACGTCGACGCTATTTGTATGTATATACACACAGTGCTTTACGGAGCAGTACGCAGGAAGGAGAGGGGAGAAGAGAGTATCTGGTCCTAGGAACGCTAAACGACCTACTCATCCCTGTTAAACTGTTTGTATTTTCACTCGTCACGGTTTCAAACATTCGGGGTGCTCATATCGACACGTCGCACCAAATTGATCGTGACTCCTCTCCTAGAAAAGTTATCTAACCGTGCCAGAATTTCTGCCAGTCATTATGAGGACCATAAAAATTTTTTCAAACTTCCTATCGCGATGTTAAAAAATTAAGTACCGGAGAACAGGACACGTAAGCTATAGTTACAATATAATATTACACACGTATATATCCCTAATAAGAAAGGTATGAGAAACAATTTCATCTTCGTTCAATTAATAAAGATCCGCCCGGCCCCCCCGATAATTCATTCCCGCGTCGTAGCACCGTGACAAATGGTACAAATAGGATTTTCACGTCGGATTGGGATTTCGAGAAATCGCTTGAAAATTCGTCTGAAGATTTTTGCTCCCACCCCGCGTCCCCCCGCTACCTCTGAATCCACCTGGGGATTCATTTATCGCCAGGTGCGGAGGATGACGTCAGTGGAGAACCACTGATCTCCCGTAGCGTCAGGTGGTGCACCGAGGTGCGTTCCCAGCTCTCGTGCGCGACTCTTACACACAGCCGAGTTTATTATATGCATGGGTCACCCGCTATCCGCCATCAGTGATTCAACAATCATATTTTCAATAAGCGGTTGTTATTGCCCGCCCGGGCAAAGATGGGTGTTGAGATAGCCATAAGCTAAGAGGGGAGACCTAGTGGGATCCCAGGAGTCCCTGGCGAAGCTTCCTCGTGGTACTTGATCGACGATACAATAGTGAATAGTCCGAATAAGTACGCATATACTGTGGGGGTTAAATCGAAGATAAAATTATTAATCGAGCAATTGATAAAGATAAAAATAAAATTTGTTGTCAACGATAATTTTTTTTTTTCGAAAAAATTTTTCGAAAAAATTTTTTGAAAATTTTTTTCCCTTAACAGAATCCAAGAGCCTCGTAGCTCCGCTGGATCTCTGAGGTGCTCATCTTGCTACGGCGAACACCATCGGAGCAGACGTGGCTGATTGATTTTTAAACGATTTCAAGATGCGACCTCAGATCCGATGGGATCGCCGAGAAGGAGACACTTGTTTGCTCGTATCTCCGCTTGGAGATATGCAAATCGCTGGTTCCTGATGCAGAGTCCCGCGAGCGGCCAGACAAACGGACCAGTCAGCGAAGCTAAGCTACGGGCTGAGGAACATAATGGCGTGGTTATCAGATAAGCTTATAGGACGGGGTTAATCGTAATGGCATCGCAGTGGTGTTCCTGTGCTGGCTCTTCGAGAAGGAGGAGATGGAGGAGGCAGTGCATTGAAGAGAGGAGGATAGAACATGGCCGAGGATGAGAAAGGAGGAGCTATGAAATTTCAGAGAGAGAAAGAGAGAGAGAGAGAGAGTGCCAGCATCCTTGGCGCCTGGTCCCGTCAGCACGTCATTGTTTCTCGGTAATTAATATTTTAATTGAGATCACCGAGAATTAATTAACGCACTGCCACGATCAAGAAGCCGTCCCCTACCTCACGGGTTTGCCTAATCGTCCGAACGCGCTACAGGACGTTTCAGTGACTTTCGGAGTCTCCCTCATCTCCCATTTGCCCAGCAAGTATAATACTGAACTTGCACGGGGTGTCTCGTTTATAGAGCGACACCTCCGCCCTTACGGAATGGAAACTCTTGAGACTCCAGTACCAGAGTTCAGACTCTAGGATCAGGCTAGACGTTCAAAAGTTTTAAACTTTCCTACGGAACAACCGTATACAGGAGAAAGGACAAGGCGAATTTTCAAGTAGTCTCTGAACCGGCACCCGGTTTAACCTAAGCGCGTCGCAATTGTCTGGCTGAGATTTGCCCCATTAGAATATTCCTAGGTAAAATGAAGAGGAGCCAGCAAGAAGAGACAATTAGGAGCACGTATGCCTGGAGTTGTCAGTCGAGGCGTGGCAGGAAATCAGGTACGTAGTTAAACGGGAGATTGCGTTCTTGCGACAAGGCTGACGTCCAAAGGTCGACGGGGGTCGAGAGTTCGCTGGATGAGCAACGTGACGGGGTCCGTCGATGAGGATGATCATGCTGAGTAAAAATGGCGAATGACAGTTCCTTTGGCAATTGTTACAGCTGGCCATGGTGGCGTACTAAGTCACAGGATGCACAATCGTCGGGGGTTTGGACTAGGGTGAAGAGCAAGACCACGGAGTGGATGTGGGTAGACCCCCCGACCCCTGACCCGCGACCTGCGCGGGGAAGGAAGCGTTTTAATAAGCGGGCGTACGCGAGCCTCCAGGGGGCATATAAATATATTCGGTTGCTCTATTCGAGAACAGGGGGTGGAAGCCAGAGGGGCAGGAGGGTGAAGAGGTGGAAGAGGGCTGGGGTCTGCGAAGGAGGAATGGGTCGGGATGGAATATCGGGCGAATGGGGATGGAGGACGAGAGGCAAAACATGTTGCGGCACGAGCTGCCTCGAGAGCTCCGGAATTAGCTTTATTATAACCTGGGGGCCATCCATACATACCTAACAGCGTAGGAACATCAGCCGGCCAATAAGCTCAATGCCAACAAAACATTTTGGCGGCCGAGCGACCAGACCCGAAGGTCCTGGACATTGCCGATAAAAGGATTCCACGGGTCGCGGAACGATCGTGCGAAATGAACCGGTTTTTCTTGGAAACCCGAGCGAGAGATACCCCGGCACTTTACAGGGCTGATATCCGTCCAGGTAAAAAGGGGTGCCGCAGAGGTATCCGTGTACGGCCTGACCTGGACAAAATCTTCTCCCTAGGTGGTACACACCGTATAGGTGAGCATGGCGGTCCACCGTTGTGACGAATGTGCTCGACGTAGCCAACCCGATACACAGGTACCTACTTAGCGGAGCAGCTATTCGGAGCGCGTGCAAGATCAGCTCGCAGAATGATCTTCGAGTATCAACCCGTACAGAGGCAGTGTTTACCGTTGCTCAAAAGGAAGCCAGTGGGCCCGCAGGATGATGGGTCCGTTACGCGGACCCAGCCGAGCTATGTGTATGGGACCCGGTCATTAGCTCGAAGACAGGAACGAGCCACCCTAGGTGGAGAAGCGTGCGCTCGGGGCTCCGGATGAGTAAGGTCTTGCGACGGGACGAAGTACCAGGTGGGGGGGAGAGGGTGGACGAGTCGAGGGTTCGATCCCCGCGATCTGCGGATAACGTTGCTCTGATTTATTCCCCTAATGGGCGTTCGCGCATTCATTTCGTACGGACCGGCAATTCCACGGGGCTCCGTCGTGGGCTAGGCCCGGACTCGGCCGGTGCCGTCGGGGGGTACCGGCGGTGCTGGCGCTGCGCTGGTACTGACAGGAAAACTCTCGGCGGTGATTCAGCGTTCGGTTCGGCGACGCCTCCCGTGCGACGCCATAATGCCCCACCTAGGTACTGGGTGCCCGCGTCGCGACGCGTCATTATCATTAGCGATTCGAAGTTTCGTCGGCGTTACGGGATAATATGTTCCTGGGACGATCCGGTGCTTGAACGTTATAGGATTTCAAATCCCTCGTCTCCGCCGCGACCCTCCCCTCCGGCCGTTCGCGTGTACGTTAAACATCGACTGGACCCGACCGCGTCCTCGATAATTTACGGTTCCCGCGGTCCTCTCTGCCAGCTTTTCTGTTTTCTGTGTAATACACACGATTCGGTACGGGACGCACGATAAATTTCTACCGGATGTGGATATACGTACGGGCCACTGGATATACGTTTATAAAGGATACCGTAATGGCGATTTTTCGTAAAGAACCATCTATCTCGGTATACGGGTATGAATTTCAGAAGAAGCCCGGAAGTCTCTTTATACCAAGATCCTAATCGGCTCTCAGTTCAAATAATCATACTGGCGCTTGCGTAACGCGATGCGTAACGATAATGTACGGTTACGGATTAATGAGTTTTACGATGGACTCTTACGGCAGGGCTGGAGAGGGGAGTCGGGCTGGGCCCGTAGGGCCCCGATCGCACCGTGTCTGGTACGGGCTGGCTGTGTTGTAACGGCGCAAGATAAAGCGAGGTCGACAAGCCGCGCGGTAGATAACTACACAATGAAATTAGTGATCGGATCGGTTATTAGTTCGGCGGAGCACAGACCCCGCCGTACGATGCTATACAGGGTGATTCATAGGCAGCTTGTCATTAGTTTTCGCACTCGGAGCTTGGTTCGGATGGAGAACACGGTGGCGTGAGGTGGAACATGCGGGCCTCTCGTGACAGGATATTCGTAAGTGAGCTTGTTCCTCTCCAGGCAGAGTCACATCCGGACAGCTAATAATTCAGTGCGAGCCTCCTGTGGATCCTGTAGCAGGATCACTCTACTCCGGTAGGCACATTGTCGAAGGGAATCAGTCCGACCTTGGTACCTGGACTTGGGTCAGTCGAAAGTACAAAAGGTATAATCCCCAATGGCTAAATGCACAAAGAGACTGATCTTCCTAAAGGGGGGGCCTCTGATGAACCTGGTGAAAGTGAGCAACCACTTCCTGTTGGTTTAGAAAGTAATAGCTATGGCCGCCAGTCGTTTTCCGGCTGAAAGACTACAGCCTCCGGACACTCGGGCAATGATTTGGGTTCCGGTCAGCGTATCTGTATGAGCAGGTAGACAGATAATAATAATAATAATAGGAAGCAGAGGAAGTGTAAAGATAAATGGAAGCCAAAGTCCTGAGCCTCTTACCGTATCGCGTAACCAGCACGGATGAGTTTTCCCTAATCGGCCGAGGAAGACAGAGCTTAGTCTGGCGCAAGGCTGGTCTCATCTCCTAACGAGTTTATTATATCCTCTTTAACGTTATTAACACGCGCTAACGAACTGGAACTGCAGAGTCACCAGAGAGTCCTGCCGAATCCCATCCACTCCTCGACGTTCCACGGATATGGGCGAGCACAGCCCATGAGGTGGGATAAAGGTGCATACAGGGACCAGCAGGCTGTCTGTGCGGCCCTGATATCCCAGTCTCTGAGCTAATTCCGAGATGTAATCTGCGGGTACCATCTCAATGGATTAGCATATAGATAGCGGAGAACTGACCGTATATACGTGCCAGCCAGGGACCTCGTGGTCTGTCTTGGTCCCGATGTCGCTTCGTACAGCCACTTCCATTCATCGAGCTGGCTGCTGGGTCCAGCGGAGGGTCCTGGTCGCGGATACTCGATGCAGACCAAGAAGATCATTTCGCGGGAGCGATAACGAGTGGCCTTGGACCAGTAAGTCATCCAGGTCCCACTGGTCCCGCGGATGGTCCATATACACGGTGGTTGGTAGTTGTCGAGCACGAGTGATTTTATTGACAAGAGGCAACCTCGACACCAACGTATAACGGAATGACGAGCGTCCACCAGGCCGTACGAGTTAACAGGAGGATAACCGCGGCCATACTTCACTCTCGACGTCCTGGAAGAGGAGCGAAGTGAAGTGATTCGGTCGCGAGGTAATTTGTGCTCACAGCGGGGCTGAGCAAACACGCGCACCGGGGGAGCCACGAAAAATTAAATAACTCGATGACTGGTCACATTCTCATATGAAGTCGAGGCTCTGGGCCTTATTCGGAGGGTAGAGGGTATACGACGGGCGCCTCGACGCCGAATGACGTAGCCCTCCTTCCGCGGCATCGAAATTCAGCCGAGGAAGGCATCGGGACGAACGGCACGACGGACACCCAGGACCCACTAGGGCCCAGAAGACGGACCCAGCGAGCGCCGGCCTCCCGTGGACTTATGAATACAAATAGCCGCTCACTGCGCAACTTCAGATCTTCGATAAGGTCCCGCTTCTTCTTAACTCTGTCTATCGGAACATCGACCGACTTCGCTCCGTTACCGTGGAAATTAAATATTCCTCCAAAAATTCATTCCGACTGGCCAATTCACGGCAGCCGCCCCTGGCTTTCTCGCGCCTATGAAAATGGGACCAGCAGTGTATTCCATATACCCATACACGCCTGTCAGACCATCCAAGTGACTTGGAGGATTCGATGCCGGACGTCGAAGGAATGCCATCGCTCAATCAGTCAACCTCGACCGGTCGGTCGTTTACTAACGAGATATCCACGCCCCTGCCTAGCCTTTCACAATGGGAGACACTATCGGTGGTCATCTGTGGCTAATGTCGTGTAAGAACGTCGATGCTGCGCCCGTCTGGATCAGCTGACAGCCGTGTCGAGAAGTTCTCGTTCTCATTTTCGTATCTTCCACGTGGCGAGCCGTGCGTTCGCCGGGCAATTTAAAAAGTGCGGGAAATTCAAATTACTTCCATTTCTGTTCCTTCAAAAAAATTAAAAAAAAAAAAAAAACCACAAAAACTGGTTGGTTACTCCATTACGAGTATTACGAAGAATCCGTAGATGACAAGGCAAGGAGGAGTGACAGAGTGGCTCCCACGATCGGGACCACCAGGAAGACCCGTGACCCAGAGGAAGGTTCACGAAGATGAGCACGCCCTTTGAGCTATCGTAGCACACGGTCGATTTCGGTATACGAACGATGCCTTATCTGTCGCTGCGGGAAACCTAGAAGACTCCCGTAGAAGGAGCTGCCACGATAGGGTCGTGGTTCCTGGGCAAGGCAGTGCCTACGGGCCTGACCTAAAGGCAGAAGGCGAAATGAGAACGGCTGGAAGGGAGTAGAGTCCTGTGAAAAATGTACGAGGAAACGAAGAGCTGGATAAATTTCGATCCTACCTTAGGGATTTATTCGAAGTGGTCGCGAAGCCAGAGCATTTTTTTTTCTTCGCCCTTCCTCTTTTCTCCTTTTTATCGCCGTTACTCGAACTTCAAGCACGGGAAAGCCAGGGGCGGCCCCTCGGCACCCCACGAAAAGGAGGGGCGACTCGGTACGGGCTCTTAGGCAAACAAATTTACTGTGCGCGCATAACGACACCAATTTAAATGATAATACCCTCTGTGTATGCCTTCAAGATTAACACGTAATGGGCTGAATAAACGGCGGCGGAACTGTTAGGGATATCTAGTTACTACAAGGGAACAAGAACGCTGGGTGCTAACTACCCTTGTACGTACGTTTATTTACCTATAGAGGCCCCCATTCAGGTATACCGAGGGAGCATCTTTTTCCAAGGAGCTCCTACGACGATTTCAAATGTGATTACCGCGTGACACAGACTTCGCGTCGCTCGTACGAACAAAATGATCCCTAAAGTTTCTCAGTCGCTTAAAACATGTCCTTGTCGAAGGGAAGAACGGTCTTCGTTATTATACCGGGTGTACCTTGGGAAGAAGTAGATTTTTTATAAAACCTCGTTAAACGACATGGGAGCCAGAATTTAAGGAGGAATAATAACAAGACCCCCTCCGGACGGAGGAAATCAATTAAAAGACACGAAAAGAGGGTGTAGACGCTGTAAATTTTTTTTTTAATGAGGTAAACGATGCGGTTATTAAAAGCATCAACGAAACGGTCGTTTCTTCGAGGACTCTAGGGGCTCACGAATAGGGTACCTGTAGAGAAGGCTACAAAATTCAGGTAAGCTTATGCGTCTGGGACCCTTGATATATCAGTATACACATATACACGGACCAGCTGCTTTTCTCAGGGGGTCACTTCTGATTAATGACCAAAATATTTCTTGAATAAACAATGATAACGCACGAGCGCGTAACCCGCGAGTTCACATAAGCCAGGTTTAATGGGAAACAGTAATTGCCATTCGGACAGCGAAACTGAATTTAGATCGTCCGATAAGGGTTATCGGTGACTCGAACTGGGATTTGGATAAGAAATCTTTCAGGGGATGGGGGGGGGGGGGTCTTATCAAAGGATCTAAAAATGACCGATGCCACAGTACCTTATACAAAATTAAGTCCCGAGTCGAGTATAAAAAAAAATTTTCCAAAGTCAAAAAAGCCCCCATTCAAAATCGAGGGTGGTCCACACCCCCCCGGCTGAAGTGGGTATAAGGTAGCTAAGTTTGCTCCGGGGCGTCTTGTCGAGGTTGTCGCGGCCGGGATCACGCAAGCTGTGGCCTCCCCCGACCCCATACCCTCTTTGCATATACATTCTGTAAGATTACTTTGCGCGGTTTACACCCTTCGCCGTCTCAGCATCCCTCGGCTCGTCTTCGCTCCTTCGCCAGCAGGCAAACTACCCCCCCAACTTTCAGGCTTCCTAATGTATGCGGAACTACTATACGGAATTCCAAGTTCGGCCGGGATGGAGTTGCCACCGTGAGGGGGGGGGGGGGGGGGGTTGGTTTCGGGAGTTACCCCTTTCGAGGGGGGGTTGAAAGGGGGGTACCATGGGGTTTCCGCTCGTCTCTATAATAATAAGTCTGCGCGTTGAAACTGCTTAACAAGACACGTAAGAGGCGAGAACGCGTGATCCTAATTAGAACGCGTCCTTCTTCGAAGTGCCAGTCTCCCGAGTAGACCCTTGTTCCAGGATCCTTCGTCGTATCCGACGGCAGGCCCGAGGGGGATGATTTTGAGGTTATTCAAATAGGATGGGAAGATTCGATACCACCCAGGGAACTCGTCGATTTATTTTCAACGGCGAGATCCCCGGAAGTCCTGAAAATCCTTAAAAACGAAAAAAAAGCATGTCTGAGTCGGTAAAGGGGTACGGAAAAAGCGTGGCGAACGACTGGATCGCTACCACCCATTCCTTTACCTTACTTTCACGGAAGCGACAGAAGACACGCCGCTTACGAATCGTCGCATTAGGCAGCGAAAACGTCGTAGCGCGGGTGGCTATTGTGTTCGCGACGGTTGAATTTTTCGTTCATTGTGAACGACCGTCGGGACACCGACGACGCCGGGCGTCGTTACGATCATACTGATTGGTTGGATTTTGGTTCCTACTTTGTTTTTTAACCTCGATCCCCTCTTCTCTTTCTCCGCCAAACGGGAGGCCGGTGGAAGGAAAGAAATACTTTTCGAGGAAGTCCTTATCGCGTGTAGCTACGTGGTAGGAGTTTCTGCGCGAATCGCGATAGCGACGTGGCTCCTTTGCTTTGACGCGAGTATACGTGTACGTGAATCGTGGGACGCTGGGCACTTGCACGGCACGGTGGCACGCGACACAAAGCGACGTGCGGGATCATTAAGAATTCAGAGGGTGGAATGGTGCAGCCATTGCGCATGATAATTATCGTGAAGAAAACCGAACGACGGGAGAGATTACAGGATGTCCGGAGTCGGGAGATGAGGAGGAGAGGGAGGTGAAGACACCCCTCGTGGCGGTCAATCCGTTTCTGTATATACGACGTATAGTCGATTGGCTGAAGAATACTTTCAGATCACAGTGTATAAGTAAATGAGGCTGGCAGACCTCCATTGATACCTATAACTAAATATAGATATTATTACAGTATATCGTTACTATAAAATCAAATAATTTTTTGATATTGTCCGAATATTAGGGAAAAAAAATTCTATAAGGGTGGATGAGATGGTAATCTGCAGAGGAAACCGAGAAAAGGGTTATTTCCGTTTTGTAAAAAATACTTCCAAATCACAGTGTATAAGTAAATGAGGCTGGCAGACCTCCATTAATACCTATAACTAAATATAGATATTATTACAGTACTCGTTACTGTAAAATAAAATAATCTTTTGATATCGACCGAAAAAAAAATCCCACAAGGGTGGATGAGATGGTAATCGGCAGAGGAAACCGAAGAAAGGGTTACTTCCTTCCGTTTTGTAAAACGGTATCTGTTCGCCGAAGTGGTCGGCACCCTTTCATCCCCTGACACGATAAAAACCATCCGAATTACGAAGGATCGTCCATATCCTGGCGGTGGCCGCTTTGTGCTTGCCGGCGGAAGGATCTGAGGATCTTCCACTTTTAATTTTAAACACAGCTAATTATGATTTACGGCAACATCGACGCAACATCCTGATCGGGACGGGAGATACAGCCGGGATATTCAAATGTGATGAATATTGCTCGGCGCAACAAACGGCACAAGCCTTAGCGAGGGTGGTGGGGGATAGGGGGGGGGGGGGGGAGACGACTATAAGGAAAAGAAAGTAAAAGTGTAATATGAAGAAGAGGCATAAAGGAGAGTGGGAGGTTGAGGGTGGGTTTCGAAGGCGGCGACCGCCTTGGTGATTCCTAGTAGTTCATTCGGTATGCAAGATGAACACTTTGCCTCGTACAGCGCATCCTTTCCCATCCGTAAGGATATCTCCTTACGGCGGGATTCCTTTGATATCAATCGAACGGGATAACACGTTGCGTCATATTTGCGACTCATCAATAGTCATGGACCTATTAGGTATATAAATAGTCAATAGGTGTACGGTCATTGACTGAACCGTTATATAAAACCGTACGGTGAAGAGAGAGAATTTGTATCGCAAAAATCGCCACAGCTATGCTGGATACGTTTTTGCAAAGATTTATATCGAAGGTTACCTTATCGGAGCGTTTCTTAGTAGGAGTCGTAGTGCCATTAGGTCGAGCGTTCATGTCTGTCTCACTGGCCATCCGGTTGAACCGTTGCATCCGTTCGCGAACGCTTAGCTGCTCGGCCGATCCGGTATTGGCCACGTCCTCCTGCATATACAACTGTTTTCCTATTCGTTCTCAAGGCAGGGAGGAAGACGAGTCACAACTGAATAGCGTGCACTAACCGATACCATTGACTATAGCAAGACAGACGGATGGACAGTGTGCTAAGAGGATCTAAGGACGGTGCGAAGACCAAGTTCAATATTCACTACACTAACGGTAGATGATGATCCTAGAGGTCGACGGATGTGTACAGGATGATAGAGTGCAGCGCTACATGATGAAGGAAGGTGCGAGGAGGAACAGGTAGTTCAGGTTGAAAATTTGTAGGATGCAGTAAGCCAGACAAGTACCAGGATCCTACAGATTCATTTTGGTTGGTCGTACGAAAGCCAGGAGTCTACAATACATGCCAAAATAAAATAATAGAGGATATATAGAGAAAACTAAAGCTTAACCCTTTGACGATTGAAAGCATGTTTTTGGCGTGATAAAATAAAAAGTCACTACCTTGATCACGTTGTCAGTGGTTGGTTTGATTTTATCCATGTTGATGTTCTCTTTGTTCTCAAGCCGTAGTTTATCCTGGCTCTTACGACGTGGTGGCACTGGGGGAGATGAGACCCGGGTGGCATCCTCTTCGACAACCTCTTCAGGGTCCTGCTTGGAATTTTCCTCAGTCGTTTCCTCCTTATCGACATTTTCACTTGCTCCGACAGGGTAAAGAGGCTCGTCCGGATAACGTGGAACTGGTGACGAGGGGCTTGTAGGACTCAAGGGTGCAGGAGGTGGTGGACGATATGGTGGTGGTTCTCGTAGCGGGGATACCGGAGTTGCTAGGTCAGGGGTTGCTACGCTGGAGTCTTGTTGGAACGAGGCAGATGGAACTGGAGATGATAGCACGAGTGGTCCTTGACGATACTTTTTCTTGAGGACGAGGTACTTCTCACCCTATCATTGACAATCACAATCAGTTCACTGGTTATCGATTATTGAAGTAGGAGCGACTTGCACACGATTCTATCGAATAAAACACTGAGGTCAGGATGAGTATTTAATTAGCGGGATAATTATATTTCGTTAATACACTATTTACCGGAGCAATATTGAAAACACTTTTTATGATGCACACGTTAATTGATAAAAAATAATTAAACACAAAATTTCACGAGAATCTAGTATAAATTTTTATTTATATCGATAATAGGAAATTTTTTAAATTTCAAGAATTCGCGACGCGGCTTAACGATACGAAGAATTGCCATGAAAAATTTCAAACTCCCGGGCTCGTTTGACGTGTCGGCGATCTGGCAACGGCGCACGGCGTGTGCAACAAGTCGCTCCTGTCAGAGAGAACAAATGCGACGTGGGTACCTACCTCCTCGTTTTTTATGGTGGCCAGGGTATTTACATACTCTTTAAACTTATTCCGCGCCTCGACTGAAAGTAAAATATTGCATTGCACCGTGCTATTTATACGCATTGCTCGCGAGCTGCCCTGACTCGCGGTGTAGAGCAACTCGCGAGAGCTGCAATGTTGCGGGCATGTTTACCGCATAGCGGGCCGTTGAGGTCACGCACGACACGACCAGACGGCAGACAGTCGCGGACACGCGCCGATCGAGGCATCACGACCTACCTCGCGTCTCCGGGTCCGTCAGGAACTTCTTAAAGTGCTTCACCACGTCGTGATTGCGCGCCGAGCCACCGTTTTCCAGTAGATATTTACGAATTTCTTCGAGAGACAGCTCACTGGGCGTCGCCATCTTGGCACTACTGATGGAACGCTGGCGCCACTCGCGGACTTCCCGGTACTACGCTCAGCTCTGTCGATTATACCACCGCCGGAGCAGAGCCTCGCCTTTCCCTGTTGCGTTGCGCTACACGCGTGCCGTATAGAAAACAATGTTGCATCGCGATGAGAAATTGCGACAGGCGACGTATTGTGCACCTTGTATACATGAGAAACGTGAAATTAGATATCGTGAAGCAGCCAACTCGTGCCTTAATATTGGATTTATGGAAAGAAAGAAGAAAAAAAAGTGAAGAAAAAAACGGTTAGCTATTCAAAACTAAATCCTCCATTCGTAGATACCAATAGAAGTATTACCACTTGCTGATTTATTCCCGTCACTTTGCGAAGCACGAGTTGCAACTTAATCGTGGCGATGTATATATTGACAGTACAGGAAGAGGTGAAAATTTATTCGACACCTTTCGCCACGTTTCAATTCACAGGGCCCGATAGAAGGAATGCAAATACGTACATTTTGACGTTGTTAATGGATGCATTGTCTCGTATCGATATCGAATATTAAATCGAATAGATCGCAGCATGTACACGAAACTTGCAAAAATCTCAACTCTCACCCTTCACATCTGTCGCTAGGCTCTGCTTTTCTGGCTCCTTTTTCACCCTCTTTCCCTCATCGGAATGAACTCCAGTAGCAACAGCAGCTTCAGCAGAAAATCGCAATCTGTCCCCGCCAGCCGTTTGCTACGACTCGACGCACGCCTCTATATTTATTCAACGCGCAATTACTAACCGGCGCAATAAATTCACGTTTAATTTACAACTGGCAATATTTTCCACAGTAGCCAACGCGATGGCGGCAGAAGAAGCCGAAGATTCCAGCAGCATAGAAATTGAGAATTGGTATAGCAGTACCTATTCCTGAGACTCAGTACAATTTTGTACCACGTTTGAATGGCGCTGAGTAGATTGGAAGATCTCATTTCGGTATAAAAATTGTTGCACTAGTTACAATAGCTTGTAATTAAGAAAATGACCTTACTAATCATCACTGTACCATGCCAAGTATAAGCCAAAGGGATGCACGTGCGTGCAGCACGCTCGTCGGCGTTAGAAAAGAAGAGTATGACGCCATGGCGTAAAAGAGTGCATGTGCAAATTTCCTTGGGTGAGTAAACGAACCGGAAGTTACGTCGGTATACCTTTGTAATTAAATACTTTTTATCGAGTTACTTTAATAGAGCGTCAATTAACGATTTGCACGAACCGTTAGAATTTTCATTCTGTATTACCATAAGATTTCCTCTGGGCGTTAATATACATATTTTTTTTAGACGAAGGAGAATTTTTGGTAAATTAAATAATTACGGAATCTCAAGGGACTGACAATGAGATTGATATACGTGTCCACGTTCTGTGAAGATTCGTAAGAGGAATAAAAACGTGACGTAGAGGTCGCGTCGAGTTCACGTGAGATGAGCGGCCGTAGTCAAAGTACAAAGGCCCCGGCGACGCCCTGCATCCCGTAGGTGCATCCCCGATATCATCTACCCGTGTTTCTCTGCATTATGTTTATGCTTGTGCATACATAAAAATGCCTTCCAACTTTCCAGCCGCACTTATCCACAGCCCACGTGTGTGATGCACAGCGCAGCGACGCACGTGCTGCGTCCAGCCGCGAGATACGAGATTTAAAACTGCATGGTTTTGTGTAAATCCTTGGCTCTGCTTACCTCAAAAAAGAAAAGGAAAGCCCCATCCAGGAATTGGGACGGATGAGATGAAATCGCAGGAATCAGGGAATCCTAATAGGAAAAGGTACAGCGATGCATCCTTAAATTTTTTTCTCTTCTCCATCTGTCGTATCTTCATATACATTACGTCGTTTTCTTGTATCTTCAGAGCCGCTTCCTATCCTCCATCATCATCGTCCTCGTCGGTACACACCGAAAGGAGTATCTTTCGAGAGTCCTCTGGAATGCAAGGCGTCCCCCACAACGAAGCCCAAGCATTAGCGCCGTCTAGCTTTTTGCCAAGGAATTCCAGCGCGACATAAACTCTCGCGTGCGTGCGCGGCCCCAGAAATACACGGGCCGCATATGCGCCGGGTAGCCGACAAAAAAATTGGATCTATATCACCGGCTCCTACCATCCTTGGCCAAGGTAGAGTCGCGTGTAGCAGTAAATTCGACAAGGGCTGTGATTGGGGATACGTTTGTTGGCTATACTTTTTGTTGGGGGGATGTATCAAGGATGTGAAACATATATGAGTCTCTTAGGAACTGTTACTCATCCGGGTATCATTCTCTCTCAATTTCATTTCATCCTATTACGTACACTCCAGCTCTCAAAGGTATTCAAAGAAACTATTAATCGATCAATTAATTTTAAACTTCTTTTTTTACTCCCAACATTTTCTTACACTGCCCCGTTAGGCTTTCTAGCTTTTATTTATATTGCCGACAATTCTTTCCAGACGTGCGGCAAAGGTCCTTTCAAAAGATCCAGGATCGCGAGGACGCGTTCGACAGGCATTATATATTATCGCATTATTGACGGCTGTGTCATAGCGAACCGAGCTAGTGCGCAGAATACACAAAGTCGAGGAGTCAGCCAACACTTGAGTTCCTGTGTCGAGAGCGAAGCCACCGATCCGGAAGATGGGAAGAGAGTCAAGTCAGTCCTGGATAACGACACGATGCTACTACCCATGAACGTAGAATACAGTGATAGTACAAAAATCATCAAAAAGATAAGAATATACGTAAAAAAAGAACTTTTCTTTGGCAACGTATTTGCGTCAAGTCGAAACGAAAATAACAAAGCATGCCATCACCCCTGCGATTAGCTGTTTCAATTCCAAAAAATCTGATAAGTATCCAGATTTGATAAATCGATATCAAAATATACATAGTATACATATAACTCTGATAAAAACTGTCAAAATTCATTGACAGTTCACATACGTAAGTCGTTGACAGAAATATATAAAAGGCAACAAAGAATAATTTGACGGATATTAACAAATGAAAAGTCAAAGAGTCACTATCGCACGTGTGTCGATCACGAGGTATCGACAGGTCGATATCGGTAGGTACCAACCCCTCGTGAATCCTTTATAATTCCCCTATCTTTTTTCCCACGTGTCTAGGCCAGATCCATCGGGGAAGTCCATGGAGCCAGAGTGCAGTGGAAGCCAACGTAACACTACAGCCATTATAAGACACGCGGAGGATCGGGCTGATGGAGTCGCAAATAGAGTCTATTGGAAAAATGAATAAAGAAAGGAAGCCCAGCAAATGGATGATTAGCAGTATATCCGGAGGACCGCCTCTCTCGCGGAAAACCCCACCCGTGCAGATGATCGCGATGATCGCAGGCGGGGCCGTATACTCCTAGCGCCAGGTTTAACGGGAGGGAAGTGGCTCCCGGTTGTCGGCATACGTGGAGCACATGCAAGGTGGCTTCGTGCACGTGCGTGTGGACGTGCTGCGCAAAGAGGGTACGTAGCCCGATGGGTTTAGGTGTCGCAATGGAGGGAAGGTAGACATCGAGGCAGCCAGCTACCGTGAACGTAGCCAGTGACCTGGTGGAGGTAGTCAGGCAGACAGCCCAGTCAGCCAACTCAGGCATACGGAAGCCCCAGGACACACGTGGCTCCTCGAACAGTGGCTGGTCAGTGCAAGGGACGCGGTGAGCGACGCCGACGCAGCCCGCACGCGCGTTCAAACGACCCCGCGAGTTGCGCGAAACTCCATCCTGCCAAAGGGGACTATTACCATCCTGGATATAAGCGAGGCTCGTCGCTGGTGCCTGGTGTTCCTGATATCGACGCGTCGTCCCACGGAGTCCGAGGAGTTCGTGACACCGATAGATAAATAGGTAAAGAGGAAGCGCAGGAAGAGGACCTCGGAAACAGGAAGTCTTCAACCACCGGGACGCGCCTCTCTGCCTCCCGAAGGAGACTCTTCCTCGGGGCAGGGGCAAGTTTTTGGCGCCACCTCCGAGCTTAGCCTATGGACCAGGACAGACTTACGCCTTGCGGCCACTCTGCAGTTCACCCTTCTCCACCTCCTGGATCACCGACGTCTCCTCGAGCGCCACCACTCCCCGCCTCCGAGCATTCTCCCTCTGATGCTGCGACTCTGCCTCTCTCGAGCTCTGCCTAACCTAACCCGTGGCCAACTTCATTCCACGCCAACTGACCACCACCGACGGCTCTAGCCCGTGGCCATCCTACGAGCGAGTCCTTCGAGTCCTTGGTTCTCCTTGCCGGGCCGCTTGCACCGGGTGCTACAGTGCCTGGGGATATTTATACTAAGTACACGCTAACTCGGCTGACGTTTCTTTTGTAATTTCGTTATTCGCGAGTGACGACAGTGACAGTGCGTGATAAAATAAACAGCTTTGAGAACGCCGAGAGAATATTTATTCTGTCATCGGGATAAGAGCGCCGCAAGCGGAAATTCTTCGAGTATTCCTGAACGGTTCACCCGGACGGCACTCAGGAATATGGACATGTCCGAAGATTGCTGGGAGCACGTGGGTTTGCTTCAGGAGGTCTCCAACTCGGATCCGCCTCCGCCGCCACCCGCCCCTGATTTTCTTATTCAGCAACAGGAGGTGAGTCTTTTTTTTTCGAGTAAATCGGTACAAGTCGAAATTGTCATTTTCGAAATTTCACGTGATTTTTCAAATGTTGCGTAATACCTAGAAAAAACTTTTCCATCGTTACTTCACTGACCAAACAACTATAACCAATTTCCAGTACGATTACCCGAACCTTATCTCCTGTCACTTTGACATTTTTTTTTTTTAACGATAGTCTGTCCTAGCGATTAGAAAAGAACCGGAAGTCACTTTAAGGTATCATCGTCATGAATCAGAGGTTAGAACCGTGGAAAAGAAAGTGTTTCTGAATCTATCCCACGATCCTCGATCGATCGCGGTACAGATTTTGTCGATCTCTTATTGGAATTATTAACTGTTACGTAATCAGGTGGGATTATGGGGGAGGCGTAATTCCGCATAGCTCCACGGCAACTAATTGACTCGTCGCGCGCGTTGAAACTCCTTTTTGAATCTTTCAAGGAATACTGGTGCAGATAGTGTAATTAGGTATTTAGATATAGTTATAGGTTGGTACTTTGGTATTTCCTTTGCCATAACAGGATTCCGCGGTGTTCTCTTGCCGGTTGTAAATATGATCGGTCTGATTAGGCGAGCGTCTATTACCGATCCCACTGATCGCTTCTCGTGTCTTTTAATGTCGATGGAATGAAAGTGCCTGTAGGCTTTATCGAGTAGATCCTGCTAAATTGAATGACTGGATTTTTCACGTCCTGATTGCAGTTGCAATTCCGCGACAACCGATCTTGCATGGAATTGCATAAGACGGGATCGGATGAAACATACGTTAAAAGCTGTAGTATTTTCTGTATGTTAAATACAATACGTAAACGTCATAGCTAACTAGCTAAGGTATAACTGTATTTACGAGGCAGATGGATATGCTCAGGACGTGTGGAATTGTCGATGAAAATAAATTTTATTTTTTTATTTCAACTCAACAAAAATAAAGGCTGTCAGGAATGAAAATGAGATTCAGTGAAGGGATTTGATAAAAATTATTTTTATCCCTAATGGCGATTAATTTTTGAGTAGATTCTCCATTAGCTCGATGGGTTATTTAATATGCTGATGGGTTACATTGATTTTTCTCTAATAAGGGTCCATTTGGGAATTTTTATTAATCTTGGTATGAGATGTTTTGATTTTTTTTCAAGTTTTTCATTTTTCTAGTTTTATTAGTTGAAAAATCAGTCGTGGAATTGACATCGTCTGGTTTTAAGTGTTGGTACTTGTAACGCGATCCAATTTCGAAAATGCCAGTCAATTTTGAAAATAGCGTCCATTTGCCGGCGGATAGGACTTATGTTATCGGGTTGTGGTACACGGGAGTTACTAAATTAATGGGACGGGTGTTAATTCGAAGGGAGCAGGTGGACAGATTGAGCGCTAGGCTGTACAATTAAAAAATCTATATCCGACTATATGCACTTTCGTGTAATTATACGTATACAGTATATACGTATATATTAATAAAATCAAATAATTCTTTCACACTATTCAGAAACGATACGACACCATCCGTATAAAACCGTGATATACGTAATTAAGATTGCACCTAATTAATTAGACGTGACCGGAGGAATTAGCGTGGATGATAAATAAACAAATTGACGTGTACCTCATACTTGAATAAACTATTAATATCGAAGATAAATAAATTAATATCAATATAACTGGTCTGGGCCGTCCAATTAAAGTTGCGGGATATTTCTATCTGTCAGAATATATCTCACGCCGTCACTCAGTTTAATCGAGCCTGTCATACAATTGCCAGAGAGACGGGATACAGTTTGCCACGAATATCGACTACGCGAAAGGAGTGTACAAAGGCATAGTATATATTTTGAAAAAAAAAAAAAAAAAAAAAAAAAAATACCGAATAATAGATTATTAAGAAACCCAAGCGCAGTCACGTCGTAAAAGTAAAGAGTGTCCGGTGGTAGGAGCATCAGGCCCAAGAAGAAGGGGCGCAGGTGGCCATAAGGCCCCGCAGCTACATCGGTCCGAGGATTCACTTTGTTTGCCAAGGGAAGCGGCACAAGCAGGCAATAAAGTTAATCATAGGAATCGTCTTTTGGGCCCCACCCGTGCAAAGATTTAGATGTCATTAGGGCGAGGATATCGTTGCCGAAGTCATTCGAAGAAAAAGAAGAAGAAGAAGAAGAAATGCAAGGCGCGCGCGATGTGCCGTTTCAATTTCAAGAGAGCACGTAACGAGCCACGGGGCCCCTTGGGTACGGCAGGACGAGGCCCAAGCGAGTAGAAGGCGTTGGTTAGCCTGCCCTGTAATCATGCCCAAAATTATAGGCATTTAGCCGGGCATGAATGAGCGGATAGGAAAGTTTAAGAAGATATCGGTGGCATCGGCGCGTTAGGGGCGCGTGGGCCTGAGTCCCCCCTTTTTTCACGCACCTGCCCGGGCACCGATCGGCCCCAGATTCACCTCCGATATCCGGCCCTTTTTTCTTATATATCTATATGACTCGGGTACCCGCTCTTCCCGCACGTATACCCATACACGTGCAAGCGCTAACTCTGCGGGCCCCGAGTCAAGGGGGCCTGATCCACATTAATTCCCCCAATAATAATAACAATACCAGTCAACCCGTCCACTCTTAGCGTCATCAGCTGCGAGTCTTATGCATTACTAAATTACTCCTTAAAAAAAGCACGCACTTACTCGGGGCTCTATCGGAGTCAACGTCCCCCTACCGCCTGAACAAGTAGTACCATTGGGCCCTTGCCTCTCTCGTATCGCAGATCCCAGTCGATCTTTGGGTCCCGTCGCTGATATTGAACCAACGATGAGTGCAAAAGCGGTTTGGCAAGATTCGCAAGTACCGCGAGATTCGTTTCGCGTATCGTATGTCCGTGATCCATCCGTGCCACGTATCAAGCCCAGTATCACTTGGGTATACTCATATAGCAAAAATTACCACTAAAAAAAAATCTTCCCAAAACTCATCACGAACCAGTCTGCAGTAACGCCAACTTAAAAAAAACCCTACAACCCCTCACTTCTTAAACAACCTAGACTGTACAAATTTTTTTCTCCAATCGGTATAAAATTAAAAAATTTGACATAAACGAATCAACCCTGTCTGTATACTCCAAGCAAAAAGTATCTGTCCCACCCGACTTGGTCAGAGCCCCCAACCGATTACCTCAAAATTTAAAGATCGCCATTTAATAGCGAGTAACCAGGGGAACCAACCAAGCGCCCCGTAAGTATCTACATAAATAAGGAAGCAACTAAAGCACCGGGCGCAGCCATGCCGGTTGGGTGCTTCGTTACTTAGCTAAGCGCACGTATGAGTTTCCCACGGCGGGCCAAGATGCCCTGTGTGGGAATATCCCGATTATTACGCGCGCATAGGCAAACTGCTGGAGCGCGATCGCTTCGACGCCGATTTTTATATTCCACTTGCGTATAGTTATACCAGCCTGTACCCGGGCCCTCTCCCGCGTCTGGGCACCCCGTGCCTCTATGAACCTTCGCTACCACATACGCCATTACCTACTCCCGTGCCTCTTCTTATAGCCTAGCATCGGTAGCAGCACGCATGCACGCGACATTCAATTCTAATCAGTCCCCGATGGATCGGCCCACGTTTTTCACGTATGCGGACCCACGTGTTTCACACGTCAAATCAAACTCGTTCGATCGGGCCGATAACCCGAAATCGACTGTACAGCCGATAGGCTGGAATTTTTTTATTTCAAATTAACCCGTACACTGTTTTCTCTAGTGTCACGTGTCACGGGTATACATCGACTGGGGAATCTTCAGGAAGTGTCATGCGTGGACGAAAAAGTCAAGGATCCACTATTTTTTTTTTTTACTAAAAGACAAACACGTACGGGAAGTAACTGTATCCTGGATGAGGTTATCGCGATTCGCGCTGTTAATTAGGCTCGTTGTGATTCTTTGTGAATTAAATTGGGGACCAGATCGAGATATGAAAATATTTTATGCCTCTTTCATTCCTATACTCGAATTTTGTACCCGGCGACGCTTACGGGTATGGATAGTCTTTACGTGACTGTGTCGTAAAATTTGGGGTATTCTTGGGTTTTGGGTTATTTACGAGGGTCGGAAATACTTCTACCGACAATTAGTGGCATTACCGTTGTTACGACGCTTTACGCAAGGTCCCCAATGGTAAGCGATACCAAGAGTCTATACGCAGGTATAAAATAATTTACAGGGTAAAGAACCCCAAAAATTGACGTCCCTGGGCTGTACCTACGTAACCTCGACATAAATTTGAAGCGTCGAAAAAAATCGGAAAACGAAGCCGTGAAGTATCGGTGGAAGCGTATATGGCCCAAAGGGCGTCGGGACGCTCAGCTCGGCGTCGGCTGACCGGCGAAGCCAGGGCAATTAAACGAAGTTTAAGGTAAATTTATTAGACGCGATAACGAATAGGAGGGACACCTGTGTCCTATTCTATATCCAGTGAGGTAACAGTGTCCGGCCAAGTCGTTTAAACCTGCCTCCACCTTCTACCAGATAAAACCATTCCACTTCCGGAGTTGAACTTCGACCGCGCGTGTATAGCTATATACACTGTACAAAAGTCAGAAAAGTCTTTCGAGTATCTCTTCGAGTCCTATACGTACAGTCCTTCCTCCGGTCCCTCTTACTCGGCTGGTACCACCTTAGAAAACAGTCAAGAACCTAACCAGCTTATTATCTACCCAGTATCTAAGAACTCTTGTCCGACGAAACGTCACACCTTTGCTTCTCCCGGATCCGTCAGCTGTGAATTTACTCTTTTTCTCGCTTCTTCTCGAGCCGACCATTTCGTAATTAGCGGGACCGTTTATTTTGGTCCTTTCGTGGAAACTGCTGATCTGATCGTGGGTGCACGAAATCACGGATTTCAGATGTAAATGGGTGTAAGCTAGGATTAATTTGAGAAACAGGTTGAGAAAAAAAAAATTTTTTTTTTTTACATCTGGACACAGTGTAATTTTTCGTCGTTGGCGAGTTTACATAAAATTTATCGCTCGCATCTCGATACCAATGTTTCCGACGCGCCGTTGCGTGCGGATTCTGCAAAAGCGTCAACCCTGTTCCCACAATTCATTAAATAATAATATCACGTACGTGGAACGGCGCGCCGCTACACGTAAGTGGATAATAGGCCGTAAATATATTTTATGGCGTTGTTATTAGATACATACGCTATTACGTCGTCGAGTAACGTGAAGGCTTCTGCACATCGGTAGATAACCGAAGCGACGAAACGCGCTTGCTTCGATCGTAACGTCGATAACAGTCCGTGGGACGTTTGGTAAATAATTTTTTTTTTTTTTTTTTTTAAAAAAATCATTAAAAAAGTAACACGATTTCGACGATAACGTTTTTACGTAAAAAAACAAATTTTTCCATAAAAAATCGAAATTTTGGAAAAATTGCAGTTTTTTGTAAACGAAGTAAAAAAAATTTTTTTTCATACTCAACATCCAGATTCGATCTCACGGCCTCTTACGTCACACAGGGAGATTCTTCCCATGACTCGCTTATGGGGTGTGACAATGGGGTGAGACGTGGCGCTAAAGTGCTTCAATAAGGTCGACGGGTTTTTCGCAGACTCGTTGCAAAGTTCACACGGCTGGCTCTCTTAGCCAAGGGGCACTTGTGTCATTTAATGGGGTGGTTAGAAGGTGGGGGGAAACGCACTTGTCACGCACTTGTCCTGCGTTTCGGTCGGCCCTGCCACTACACCAAGAGTCATATTTAGGGCCCTTTCCTCGATGCAGGCAGTTCCGTCCCTGGAAAAGTGCCCATTGGATCTTCAATTCACTGGGTATACAGTCCACTGTACGTATACATCACTGTACAAACCCTCTTAATTTTCCTGTAACGCAGGACAGTCGGTGCACACGTGACACGTGCATCCCGCATTGCGGGCCCGCAGGACACGTGCAGGATATTCATTGAGTTAAGCCAGCTACTTTTATGCCACAGGGTATAGGAAGGTAGACGAGCGTTGTACGCGAGAGTCAAAGTTAACGGGAGCAGCCCCTAAATCGGCTGCTGCAACAATGACGGGACTGTAGGATCGACGCGTGGCACGATATACAAGGGGGTCGTCAGCAGTGGGTAGGTGAGCAATGAAAACAGGGGGGGTCGACCGAAGTTGTTTCCTTACGCAATCGACGCCGAGTCGAAAGGAGCGACTGTACTTGGATCGCAGGAATATTTGGGTAAGGGATGATAGCTTTGATATTTTATTAATATTTTAATATTTCTACCCTGGCTTGAATATACGATTGGTTAAGAGTCTGGGCGTCACACCCCATTTCCGAGTTTAACCCCCCGCGGCATAAACGCTAAGTTAGCCCGGCGTTCTAATTGAACGACGTGCCACGAGGAGGCGACCCCATTCGCCGTTCCCGTGGCTCAGGGGGAGTTTATCTCGACGCAAGTTAACGTAAGTACGTGGGTATATAAAGCAACCCCTATTCAGTTCCATGTCGGGTATACTCCCGTCGCTCGTTGTTTCATTAGCCGTAGGCACTACGGCTTTCTCTAGTTCCTCCACCTACGGTCCTTGAGCTAGAAGGGGAGAGAGAGAGAGGGATGCCACGCTGTGTACTTCATCCGCTACACTTCAGAGATCCTCTTCGAAGCCCTGGAGCATCCTCCTCCCGGGAGGGTGGGAACCCTTACGAATTATGACGCAACAGTTTGCGGCGCGAGCGGACCCGGGTAGAACCCGATAATTTTGCTCAATGGATGAAACTTTTTTTCCACCCGTTATATTCGAGCGAAAATCTCCCGTGCGAAACGCTTTCTCGAGGATCATAATTAGGGGTTGAGAATTGAAACGGTCCAAATTATTCCGATAGGACCTGGCACGCTGGGGATGGCCCCCTCCCCCCCAGAGGGAGCTTCCGAAGGGATGCCAAAGAGTCGACGGGAAAAGGAGCCTCAACCTCGACTTGGTTCTTCCCTCTCGATGCCACTTTCTCGCTTATTCAGCAATGATTCAATTCGGATGTGCCTTTTACGCGGTGCTGGGGCAGCAGCCCCCCTCTGGATCTTGCTACAACAGTCCTGGTCTAAGGTATATATAAAGGGGGTTGCTCGACTTACCCCGGGCATCCCTGGGAAACAGATTGCCGAGCCATTCAGCCACCTCCCCCTCCACCCCTTTCGCTTGGCTTCACACGGGGATGCTGGAGAAGGAGAATCGGTCCTGCAGGCTCTGCCGAGTGCAAGCTCAGGAGGGACGGAGACGGGAAGTCCGACCAACCAACAAGTCGTTCCTTTAATTCCGCTTAGCCACTTCTTTCCCCCAGGGCTTTGCCCCTGGACCGTCTGTATACGTATTACGCAAGGGCAGCATCCGTTTATCCTCCACCGTCGATAAATACTATTCTTCGTGTTCCTCCGCCTCTCAGCCGCCCTCCAGACCCCCCCGGACACACCAGACTCCGTCCTAACTCTCATCCAGTGGCTTCGACTTACACGGAGACCTTCCAAGGAGCTACACGGTCCGGACCTCAGGTACTTGCCAATCCGACGTACCCTAACCTGACCCTCTCAAATTGTGCGCCATAGGTATAGCCACGCTTTCTGGAAGTGCGATTGTTGCTGATAACCAAAAAAATATCCAAGCCTAAACCGACCCGGACGTTGGGGGATCCGAACGTTGAGCCAGGCAATTAGTACGAGGGACGTCCTGGGACGTCCTGGCTCTACTTTCCTCCACCGAGACAGCCGATTCTTCCGCTGCGTAATGGCGGTTTACCTTAGCAGAGGATCGCGCGCTCCGACTTGGTCAGTCGCGTATTATTAATGTACCTGACTCCGTGTAGCCAGGAGGAGGCAGCTGCCAGCTCGTTTGCCGCACGCGAACCCAGTTCTCTCACCTGTAACGGATCATCCGCTTCCTTTCTTTCCGTTCACCCTGTATACCACCCTGGTAATCCAAACCCCCTATTACCAATATACCCACCTCGTGGTTCTGTCGTACAAGCTCCAGATACGTAGGTTCGATTCAAAAGCAATGTTCCTACTTCGTATTGCACTCTGCTACCTTGCTACAGCGTTCCCAATGAACGAGCAACCTCAGGAGATGTTCCCTTGACACCGTAGGCCCAGACACTCCCAGGAACGTATCACTCTATATAAGGCCACGCGCCAGCCAAAACCTTCTATTTACATGCGTCTTCGATGTGCTCCCGTATGAATATTCAGCTGTCAATTGCGACAACTCATGAATCATAAGGTGCGATTTCCTTTCTACGCACATCAGACACCCCTGACCTTTACGCACTTTAATTCTACTACGATTCAAAGCTTTACCGATATCAACCCTTTACTTTTCTTTTTTTTTTTTTGATTATCAACGTTCCTTTACCCACAGACTTTTTAAGGCTACACTTGTCACAGTTCTAGCATCGTCAATGCCTACGAGCACGTAGTCGATGTACGTATACTCAATGTACAGGGTGGAGCATATATAGCCTCACAGGCACGCACGACTCTGACCACTGTGATGGATGGTATCGGAGCCACTCTGGAACGCAGCAGGCATTCACAAATATCAGAGTTGCAAACCTGATGGCTTTTTTGGTAAAGGGGCCGGATGATCCAGAAATTTTGACAAGGGCGATCCACGAGTCGAACGATCGTATCGATCGCTTTTGAAAATTATACTGAAAAAGGTATATATTGAATTTTTACTTTTTTTTATGTCAACAAAAATTTTTTTTTATTATGGTAAATTCATGGTATGCATTTTTTTACTGCCGCCCCTGTATCACGGTACTTGTCTCTAGGGTGGAATCGCCATTTAATTCTCACCGTTGACTCTACGTTTCTTTTACGTCCGTCAGGTTGGTAAGCGTTTAATAGGTACACGAGGAAACGAGGCGTGTGCTCTTGTTTTGATTAGTTGCGGACTGATATTGAAATATGCTTGTATCTCCGAGTCGAACATAATACACTGGGTTGTTAGCATAATAAATTATCATAAATGTATGTTAACCGCTTGGCTGTATTTGTTAACAGGTAAAGTAGGCGGAATACTTGCGGCCGTTATACCTACGTGAAGGCGTTGTGTTTGCTTACTTCGTTCGCGTATATATAACGAACGTCGATATACTTACCGATGGTAAATGCATACACATGTCATACGAATAAGTATGTACATGGATAAATGCGTTACCATGGCGATAGAAATACTTTAAAACTTTAGAAAGTTCAATCAGATTCCTTTTACCCAGATTCGAACTCTTCTAGACGTTTATAAATACTGCGTACGGATATAGGGATACTTGGTAACATTGTGGTAATTGCAATATTACTTTACCACACGTTGGACTATACGTATAGTCTCTTCGCGATAATTTCACTATTATCATCCATGCGATTTCGTTACGCAGTCGCACCGGTCATTTTAAGTTTACTCGGAAACGTAATGGCCATTTCGTGTTAGGAAGTTAATTAGTTCCCGCGGGGTGGGAGAATACGTATGTTTATCAGTAAGGAAGTTTCTGTCGCTGAGAGCTTCGTTGTTTTGAATTTGACGTGGCCGTTTTAACCGTGGAGAGAAAATCCGAGTTATCGCGCATAAACGTATTGCAGGCGTACAGAGTGAGGTTAGGTTACTAGTTTGTGAATTAATTTTCAGTTAAAATCAGAACTGTCGCGATTTTATGGATGTATGAAAATTTGTTCTAGAAGCTTCCCCCTCTCCTCCTCCACAGCCGAGCGCCCCTCAATTCTTAACTCATTTCCCCTCTCGGGCTCCTCTACATCGCCTCGCAAAATTCTCAGATCGGGCCGTCGATCAAATTACGAAGAATTATCCGTCGGCGGCAAAATTCAAAAGAGTCTCTACCGGTTCAGGGTTTATTTGAGGGAATTGCAGATTTTTCCGGCATGTATCTCGATCGAGCGATCGATCGCGATCGGTATGAGGGGTGCGGTCGTTTTTAATAAAAAAATTAATTATACGCTTCCAGGAGCGCCATTGACGTGAAGTGGTATACAGTTTCCCACGCATGCCATCCTATGCATGCTTCACGCCATTCCACTGGAGCCCATAGCGACTACAGAATTTACTTTTGGTTGTTGGTACGAGCATCGGAGCCAGTGCGAGGAGAACGCGAAGGCATGCGCTCGGTAGTGCACTGGGATATTTTATATATATTCTAGCATTGCCCTACTACCAATCACGTGCTGTATACGTATTTTACTATAATTTTCAAAATTTTTTTCTATATCCATCATAGCATCGTTCTACCACTGAATCTCAATACCTTCTAGGTTCCACGTAGGTATTTGTAGGTTAGGTTGATATCCGAAGGTGAAGTCAGTCTAGGGTAGGTGCGGTAATTTAGCCGGATCTGCATATTTTAGCACGAACACTTCCGTCGATCATTATCCCCTTGCAAGCTACCCACCCTCCACCCCTTGCACCACCCCCTTCGAGCCTACCTTGACTTTGTTGCACATACCCTGTGTGCACCTGTACTCCACACGAGAGCCTGCACAAGTTTCTCCGTACACTTGCTCATTTCCGTTCCTCCTTATTCCCCAGAAATATTTCTCTTAGCTCGAACCTAGTATAGGTAAACGTGTATACGGGTAGCTATGGGACATGCACGTGAAAAAATATATTTCCAATGAACTCTCATTGGCTGACTTTTGTACAGCGTCGGTACGAAACTCTTGTCTCTCTACATTATGGATGCCTCGTAATTACCTATTCATTTTCCACGGGCACGTAACGTCCGAGGCGAACCGCTCATGCGATGCCTCGTGCGCCGTGCAACCCGATTGCAGATAATCCCGGAGAACGCGTTCGTTATTATCGGAACGGAGTATGGAAGTTCGCCGAACTTGATACCTTGATTTTTTTATTTTAATCCATTTATATAACTCATTGAAATTAAAAAGAAAAAAAAGGTTGTTAAATTTTTTGAAATTTTTTTTCACCTTTTTTTTAAAATTCACCACAGGGTACTTGACTTTGCTAGTGCCGCTACTGGTAATCTCTAATAAGGGGATACAATTTCGACCCAGGAACGTACAGCGACAATGGTAACCAGGGGTAATACACTGCTGCATCGAAACGCATAGCAATTGATATAGACAAGTTATAAACGTTATCCAAACGCTCGTGCGCCGTTTCCAAGTATCGACGCGGAGCATCGCGATCGCGATAAGGTCAATTCTCGTAACGCGATTCCCTATCGCAGCCTGGGTCGCACGAATTCCATCAGCTGCGGTCCGGCTTCGTATACACAGGGTCGAAGACGTCACATCGCCCGTCCCCAAGTGGGATACCGTAATGGCGTCGCGTGTCCGTTACGTAAACGCTGTGAATTCTTTGATCCGATTTACACGATAGAAAAGCTCCTTAGGCCTTTACGTTCGAGTAATGACGGCCTGAGGAGCGACAATTTTCTATATTTTTTTTCTATCCTAGCCAACGTAGCTTCCTACCCCTACCCGGGTACCCTGGATACACGTTATACCGGGAGGACACCAGTGCGCACGTATATCGGTGGATACGTAGTCCCTATACCTAAACGCAAGGCAGATGTCTTTATACCGGGCGCCAACTGTCTTTATAAATAAGTCGCACGTCAGTGGGTGTCCGCGCGGACTCACGAGGTATAAACTACTCAAGTAAAATAATGCGTCGCGCTTGTACGGGGGTAAAATGGAAATGCGTGGCCAGCGGGCGGCGAAACCCCGTGGCTCCGCGAGCCATAGAGTCGCCCCTGTTGAACCGTCGTGGCACCGTGGAAGCCCCCTTTCTGCTGCCCCTCGTGAGGTCCTCACGAGCCGAGCCTTGTGCCGTATAGGAATCGTCGGTGGTGGATTCGGATTTTTTTTTTGTTTTTTAGGTTAATATCGAAGAAATTCTTTGGAGGATAAAAATGGTGGATTTTCGTAAATTTTTTTTTTCGGAATTTTTTTTATATATTCCATCACCAGTGTTACCAGGCTCGAATATCTCTCTTGGGGAAAAAAAAGGGACCATCTCGATTTTTAGAACGACCCTAGACGGAACAGAAGGAGAGTGACTCGCCGCGCGGTCCACAGAGGCGCAGTTTATTTCAGTCGGGTTAATTAGTGTTGCCTCGCGAGGTTTACGGTTGACATTTCGTTGGTCGTTCCTTCGTTCCTTCGTTCGGTCGTTCGTCGTCGCTACTCGCCGAGGGAACAGGAACGGGACTTGGAATGGGGGGGTGAGAGTGGGAGACGGCTTTTTTACGGCAACATACTGGTCGGCCATAGCGGATTGAAGGAGAAGAGGAGGAAGGACCCCCCCCTCAATAAAACTCCTGCAGACTTCGGTAAGGCCCCGAAGGCGCCAGGACAGTCTGGGACCTCCCTTATTAGTTTCCCCCTTTTTTTTACTTACCCCTTACACCCCTGGCGCCTTTCTCGACTCCTCTAACAATCTTTTGTTTTATCCTACCAGTGTGTGATATTCACACCGTTTTATTGCTCAGATTAGACCCTCCTTTATACCCGATTCGACCGTGCCGGGGCCTTGTCGGGGGCCTTCTAGGGGCCTTACATCGCGGCTTTGAGGATCCGGCGGGAAAAAAATTTGAGAAAAACAGACCCATCGTAAAGTTCTTGGGCATTTTCGATGCAGGGGTACCAATCTCGAAAAGCGGAAGTGATTCGTTTTACAAAAATTTCAAATTTCCCTTTCGCGCCCATTGTCCAATTTTCAAATCATGTTTTTTTTTTTAATTTTTCCAAAAAAAACAAATAGCTGTACACGAAGCTAAGCCGAAGGACGGAAATGGAATCTACAAGGAGATAAGACGTGGGTCCTTTACCTTATCTGGTCTAAGGACACAAACAAATGCTACTATGAATTCCGAAGAGCAAAAGGGCCTTATTATTAAGTGGCCTTGTCAGGAAAAGATGCCAAAAACTTGATTACCAGCCGTTTAACTTTTACTCGAACCGCAAACAACTAGCGGACGTATCGAAAAGCGATAGGACCCAACTTAAACGTCTTTTTCCCTTCAGTCCCAAATCTTTAAGTACCCGAAGCACCTTTTCTTATCAATCGAAAATACCTGACGATTGTGTAAGCAGGCCCAACTTATCTTCTTTCGGAACACTTGTACTTACCCAACTATCACTGTATTTTTTGAATTTTCAAAGACTCCGGCGAACCATCCGCAGTATATGTATAACCTATATATAAAAAAAAAATACAAAAAAAAAAATTGGACGTCCCGACGCCTTATCAACGGCGTCTTGACGCAAGTGTCTACTTACTTGAAAAACGGATAACTAATTGTTGCGAATGCGACGGTCCCTTTGTCACGGTTTTTATCTGACTGGTCTGATAAGAGTATAAATAATTGATTATCAATTGTTGGGGTATCGTGGACTGGGGAGATCGGTAAAAATTCATTGATCGGTTATCGATGCAATTGAATCGAGTGTGTGTAAAGACGTGTGACGTTTTACGTGTCCTGTTATATTATTTGTAATTGATTAACGATACCGATCGATCTTACCGGGAACGTTATTGCTCGCTTTACCAGAAGGCTAAAGCGACGTCCGATACGGTTGAGTGATACGAATAAATCAAAATTTCATTCCAGAGTCTATAAAGGATCAATAGGTTATTGGAAATTGTATTAGGAAATAAAGGAATCAATTTCTGTTTTATCCATCAATTACAGGGAGACAAAGTTGGCGATAATAATTTGTATAAAAAAATAAAAATTTTGAAAAAAATAATTTTACCCTCGATCGATCATAATTATTCGATACGAATATCGGATCGATTATCGATTACGTCACCAGATCGTAACACACCGCCAATCCTGAGAGACACGATAAAGCGTACCGTCGCCTGTAAAGCCGCGGGAACAGCGATTTGCCGTACGGTTCGTCATAACGATTTAATACCGATCTTCGATTTACGATTACAGGGAAAAAGTGTGCGAGACCAAGTAGGAAATAACGTGGGAAAATTTATACCGTCCCAGATATCTTTTTCCTACGTGCAGCATATAAAATTTATGATTTGGTATCGATACAGGATTTTTTACCAAAATTTACAAAAAAGTCCAAAAAAAATAAATTCGGGTAAAAAATGTGTAAAATCAAGTCAACGAATTTCCTACCTGTAAGTTCATAAGGTCAACAGGTTTCCATAATAAGTGTATAGACCATATACCCCATAGTAATGGTGAACTCGAAATGAATGAAGGAAAAACAGTTTTCCAAACAAATATAATGTTAATGACTGTTTGGGAGTGGGTGGTGGGCGTGATTGACAGGTCACTGGGTTTACGCAGGGTAGTAAATCATTTTCGTAGAGGGTCTCCCGTGGCACCGTAGGTCCTTTCGCAGGTATAACGGGAGAGTTCGGGCCAGGACCCTTATCTACGAGGAGCCGTACTTACAGACCTGTCGACTAATCCTATTAGCAGAATTAGGCCTGGTTGCATCGAGTTTCCCCGATTTCCATTCTCTCGTTCATTATCCTCTAGGAAATTTCGGCAAAGTGCCGTCGAGCAAATCGGCCATTGAGCCAGGAGAAACTTCCGTGGAAACGGGCACGAGTCCCCAATAGGAGGCTACGCACCTAATGTCTTCCGGATAACTCGGACTGGTAATTTGGCAAAAGCTTTCTACGGGCCATTTTGGATATGGACTAATAAGCCGTGAAACGATAGCCAATGGGCACAATTGTCATTTGGATTCACCATTGACTATCGTCCACGTGGTCAATAACATCGATTATACGGATGGTATAGGTACCCATTTTTTGAAATGTCAAAAAAATATTTATTGTCATTGACAATAATTTTTTTTAAGACACTCCAGTGTATAGCGCTCGGTTTTCGTTACTGAATAATTGCAGTCAACTTTTCACTGTTAGTTTACTATACGATAATCGTACAGTAGAAATTGACGTGTTACTTGCGCTTGGTACGACAGACACGTTAAAAGCCATAAGGACTTACGGAGAGGTTGCGTTACTCCTTATCCAGTAAACCATACTGAAAACTGTCTCAATGTCTCGTTACCCGTGTACCTTGTATCCGGTGGGTATAGGAGTAAAAAAGAGTGGGACGACGGGATCAGCCAGACACGGAGGGAGTATCGCGGATATCGGAAAAGGGGTTGAAAAATCTCGGGGTCGGGTGCATATCAGTGAAAATACGGCAGAACCAGGGGAGAAACGAGAGATTTAAGTCCTTCGCCGTCGAGTTGACAAGAGTCGACTCGCGTAAACACACTCGTTTCTCCTTGTTCGCCGTTGCTCTTCGGCGATGGTGGGGAGGACGGTTGTTTCACGGTAGTTTCCCCTGGGTGGGAAGGGGCGAGGGGGAGAGAGGGGAAATTACGAGGGAGACGGGGGGGCGTGGCCTGATAACAGGCCACGCCCACTTTCGATGACGTCTGCCAATGATCAGGCTCGTAGAGGCTCGGCGGCCACGCCCCCGGCTTCGATACAGCCAACGCTATTGGTCCGCCCGCGCAGACCACGCTCACGTGACGCTGGTGGGGGTGGTTGTTTTCAGAATTTCTCACCAGAGGGGGGTTCGGGACGAAGTGGAGTGGAAGCCGATGAAGTGGTGTGAGTGGAACCAAGTCAGTCGCAGACTGGAGAGCCCTGAGAACAGGGGACGGACCGAACGAACTCTATAACTAATCGCTCGTAACAACGTCTGTCCGAACGTCCGTCCCATGAACCGGTGATTCCCTCGTTGTTCGTTGTTTGTTTTGTGTTGTCACGTCGGTTCGGCGCTTTTGTTTTCACGGCTGTCAACCCGAAAGAGGAAGATACTCTGGATCCGACTGTGTTGTTCGTCGTTGTGAGACGGTTGTGCCCGGGGGTTTAATATCGTCTTCGCGAAGTGAATATTCGAGTAGGGTTAAAACACCCTTAAGAAAAAATATATATCTTGCAAGGTGTTACGTCGGGACGGTGACAAAATGCGGTCCTGTCGACGAAAAAATCATGATAACAAAATAATGCCCTGATGGCACTTTATCAGTACGACCGATTCCTATTTACGGCACGGTCCGTATTCTCTCTCTGTCTTTTCCTCGTTAACGCTGTACATTCGCGCATCACTGTTACGTATTGTTTTTCGATATTCAAGCGGATCCTTTCGTTCGGCTACTCGATCTCCTCTAAATCCACGGACGCTCAGTGACAGTGCAGTGCGTGCAGGTGCGCTTGTGATTTGCAGTCGCGCGCGACAGAAACTCATAACAGTTGTCGCTCATCGTATTCGGTATGTCGGCTTACGCTCAATTCGGATACTCGTATCCGTCGGCTTCGCAGGTAAGCTCGACTCAGTTTAAGATATAATTATTCACATATGGTAATACCTATATCTATAGCGGTCCGTAAAACTTCTTAAGACCGTATATGCAACTTACAGTGAATCGTCAATACAAAAAATCTTATCGATCATTCTCACTTATTGAATTTCGCCACCCGTTATTTATTTTCCCAACCGATCGTCACTGCGACACGTTCATATGTGAATATTCAAATACGGGTTAATCGCAACGACATCGCGACCGAATTGAATCGGTGCTTCGGACGCGAATTTAGTGCAAAGAATATACATTGTTAAGGCCTATAAAACCAGATAAAAAAAATTACTCGTACCATAGAAATGAAAAAAAAAAATTTTTTCCAAATTTTCGATATTATACTCAAAATTGCATATTTCTCGGAGCGACGAAAAATATGATTCCTACCGAAATTATTTTCTCCACGTTGCATCCAACGGACACGAATAACCAATTTTCGAAAATTTGTCAATAGCACGTGTCAAAGACTCACTTGCAAATCCTCGCAATAACTAAATGTCAAAAACGAATTCGAGAAAGCGCATATCCGATTCGATAGAAAAATATCGGAAGGTACGTCTGCATCAAAGCGAACGGGTTTCCCGCATGCACCTGCCTACGCAAGGCTGGGCGACGGCCGTCGCTGAGATCGCGCACTGACGTCTCTGCGTTACTTCGCTATATGTTCGAGGATGGATAAAATTTTTCAAAAAAAAAATAATAATAACAACAAGAATTATTTAAATGAAAATAATACGAAACTTGGCAACAACGTAAGAATGACTTTTTCCAATTGGCCACAATAATCGAAAGTCCGTCCGCATTAAAGCGACGTTCCGATGGAGGCTCGTTTGTCCAATCGTGTAATTCCACCGATCACTTACTACCCTGGCTAACATCGCGCTCTCTTACATGAGAACTGCAAATGCCAGCTTGACGCTTCGCCCGACAAAGGTAAAAAGCGAACCGCTCATTAGCTTAGCCACGTGCATTTAGCGAATCCCATGCTGCGAGTGTCGAATTCAATTGTCTTTTTTCCCATTTCGTATTTCCCGCCACCGAACGTCCCGCCGAACAGCTTAGCAGGTAGATTTATATTGGCTGTCACATTACACGTCTAACAGTGTCGCTGCTCATCGCTCATCCAAAAATATCCGATTCACCATATGTAAACCAGAGTGGGATCGATTTGCGATCAATTCCTCAAATCAATATTTCGTTCGTATGCCAAAGTTAATTAGGCCAACTGTCGGTTTTTATCAAGCGACAGTCAGCTGCATCCGCGTATACATCGCGGAGCGATCTGTTATACGGGAATTCGCACGCTCAATTAATCTCCCACTGACAGATTTTCAACGGGCCTTTTTTTATACGTTCACTGTACATATACAGATATAAACACAAACTCTGATATATACAAGTCAACGAACCACCAAAACCGGTAGGAAAGTCTCTAGGTGTCTATCGATAAAAAAAAGATATTTGAAATTCCCGCCCATTTGCTCCGCGCGTCAAAACTACCCGTGAACCATAGACCGTGCGCATAGTTCTAGTGCCGGGCGAAGGATGCGCATGCGCAGAGAGTCCGATGGAAAAGAAGTATATGAAACTTACAAGGAGTCAACGGTGCGAGGGACGGCACGGGTGCAGCTGCATTATTTTCTATGGCACCGAGGGGAACCCCCGAATCGATCAAGTCGTAGGCTACTTTTCGAACACGATCGTTGCCAATTATGTATTCTCAAATGCATCAAATAGCGCGTGCACGGTGCTGCTGCACTTGCTGCTTTCTTTTTCTCTGGGGTTTACAATCTAGGTACATTGGCTATAGGGTGCTCGACGCTACTTGAGATACGTTCATTCTCATTAATGTAGCTGCGTACGTACTTCGTTCCGGTGCATCGGGTCTATGCAGTTGCAGCGGTGCATAGGGATCCTCAGATTATTATAGTCAGGCTTCTTGCGATGCACGTCGTGGCTGCGGATAATTTACGGACGCTACGTACGTCGCTCGTGGCTAGACTATGGCTGTCCTCGTTTATCGGATAATTATTTGCATATTGGTGTATACCCTGCGGTCTTCTTAGTTAGGGATTGCGTTTTTTTTTTTTTTTTGGTACGTCCTGACAGATTCCTTCATCTTACTGGCTCTTTATCGTTAATTCGTCTGATATCGGCACTGACCACCTATCGGCTTCTTGCCCAGGACTTTGAGCTGCAGGTTCTTATTGCTGAAAGACACTCGGGTGTGCCTGCCTGTTACTTGGGAATCGAATCTTTAAGGCTGGCTAACGGTTAACTTCAGGGCGGATCGGCCGATCGGTAATTAATTTAGGGATACGCGAAAAATCAACACTTGGTTTCCCGTTATGTATTGGAGAACTCGGTCGGTAATGCAGATTTGCTGCGAATCGGTTTGTAATTCAAGGGGTGCAATTCGTTATTAGCGTGTGAGAATGTTGATGAATTTTATTTTTGAGGGATGCATCGTTTTATGGTTAATACACGGAGTAGGTGATTATGGAAGAAAACATGGGTACCGATTAAAATATGTGATTGGCTCGATAATGTATTTTGTACGGTAATATAAATCTTGCATGGCAAGTTTTTTTTTGTCATTTCTTATGCGGTTTTTTATTTGATGATATATAGGTGTTGGTCGGAATTTATTTTGTGGGTTGTTAAAGTTATTAATTTGTTGAATAAAAAAAGAAGGACTGAATGGTAATGTGTCTTGGTTTAACAAGGGAAAAGATATGTGAAGCCAAACCACGTGACAGGTCGTAAGGCGTGTTAGATTGGCTATGATTTATTTTTGAAAAATGTGAAAAATTAATTTTTTCTTATAAGTGGGAGTTTGAAAAATTTGAATTAAAAAGTCTCTGATTTATTTATTGTTTTTGTGCAAAATAGTTATTATTTTTTTTCAATTTGTGGATAAACTTGCTTCTCCGATTCATCACTTAACCCTAATAGCGAGCAGCATCGTTAGACGGCTAACCTAACCTGGGGTTAAGCGTAGCTTCGTGAAATACGAATTAGCGAACGTCCTATTTGTGGAATCCCTGGTGACAATCGGCTGTTTTCATGCGCTGGGAAGAAGTATCGCGGCTTGGAAATGGCCTCTTAAAAGGTTCCGATGGGAACCAGGCTTTACTGGGTATGGAAGGAGTTTCCGTAGACGGTCTATAGATAACGTCTGAATCGTATACCCAGTGGGAATCCTTTGTTCGGCGTTACTCTTTTTTTTCATTTTGTTAAAAAAGAAAAAAAATGTTGAAAATATCCAAATTGAGATTTTTGTCAAAAATTTCATCCGGACTCGTATCGTGTGTTCGAAAATATGCGAAGCTCGCGAAACGGTGACTTAATGAATTTTTTGTTCACTTTTATCGCTACATGAAAATTGTATCGGACTAATTGGACTGTGTGTCTGAAGCTGTATTATAAAAACATTAAAGAACAAATTCATTTATTCCGAAACACCTTGATGGCGTCCAACTAGAGATCGGTATCGGTCAGCCTGAGAAGCAATGACATTGCTTGCCCGTATAAGCGAGTAAACAGGCGTCGTTGTCGGGGACGCCTCGCGTCCTGTGAAAATTGATAAGGAGCAAAGTGGCTAATTAATTAGACACAACAGAAGCATTGGATAGGCCCGATTACAAGCGCATAAGAATTTATCATGCAATTCGTGGATACTCTTAATTACACTCCTTATCGTACTTTAACTTCGGCCTCTTTTAATTGCCAGAGTACTGGACAGCTGTTCCATTGTGAACGGAGCTTCATCGATCACCCGAATAAATCCCATCCTGGTCCTCCGGTTTCCGGTGTCAGTCGGACACTCGATTTTCATCCCCCGAACGTAACGGTGATGCGAAGAGTCGTTCGAATAGCTCAATCCCAACCTAACCCTAAGACTCGTATCAATGTAAATTTGACCTAACCTGACATATGAATTTAAAGCATTTAACGTCGAAGACCCCGAGGAATGATTCTCTGGCTGTTTCAGCTCCTGGTAAGCGGCGGCCAGCCGACGACGGCGACGTCGCCGGCAATGTCGTCCGGCGGCGCTCTGAGTCCCGGAGCGCTGTCGCCGTCCTCGACCGCCACGACGACGACCGGCGCCGCACCTGGTGCCTCCGGGGGCGCAACTACTCCCGTGGGTGGTTCCACCGGACCTGGGGCAGGATGCTGCGAAAATGGCAGGCCCATGATGACCGATCCTGTCACAGGACAGACAGTGTGCTCCTGTCAGTACGACAGCGCTGCGAGGCTGGCCCTTGGTGCTTACCCTAGACTGGGACCAACAGCCACTTCGTATTCCTCGTACCCTACCCCAACGCCATCTACCACGGATCAGGGTCCTTACCCCAGCATCGGCATGGACAGCTCTGCCTTTTACTCGCCACTGGTGAGTCCTGACTTCCTCATTATCATCCAGGGTACCTGTAATCCACGTCTACCCAGCACCCCCTGGGCACTGGACTGACCTTGGACAAGTGGACCAGACCCTTCATCATGTGAACCTAACCCAAACGCTGGTATCTCGATCGCTATGGATTTACTTAAGAATGATTCTGTCTCCACGTGGGTGGAACAGGAGACGGTCGACCGATCATCCTTAGGCACAGTTCTTATTTGCGCGACGGTAGCTTGTTATTTATTGACGCCGGTTACAAGGAGCGTTCGCAAATCATCGGCGTAATCCAGCACGTCGTCGAGCGCACGTCCAACTCGAACGGTAGCCGCTACGCGGCGCTGTCGTCCGATGTCTCGTAAAATGTATTGAAAAGATATTTCAAAACACGCCGTTCCCTCCACATCCTCGCGCGCAAATTCCAGAAGCTTCTAGAACAAACGTGCTCGCAAAACACGCGTTGAAATCGCTCGACTCCTCTCTCCCCTTACTTCCTCCTACCTACCACTCGACCACCGGTACCACCTACTGTACCTACATCGACACCTTTTGGTATACGTGCACGTAACCTCTGTCTCCACCTACGTTACCTTCCACCTTTCGCTCTCGGAATCCGAGCACGTACCACCGGCAGCCCGTAGGTATTATTTATTTAACGATAATCAGCGCCAAATTGAATTTTCAATGTTTCGTACGTATACTCTTAACTTCCATGCGCTGCCAATTACCTTTCTTTTCATCTTTAGGGTATATGATTTTTATAGTCAATTAATTAATTTACCGACGACCATCACGACTCGGGTAAATCCAATAGGAAAATATGGACTTTCGATAATATTATTTATTATTCATCGATTATTTTGCCATTCATGACTATATCGGTTGTAGCTGACCGAGTGGTAATATTCCGCGTGTCGCGACGAAGTTACATGATTCTTGTCGCTCGGTGTAAGACGGTAGTGAATACGCGATGAGAACTCAACGCGAAACTCGCCTTAAGGCGGATGCGAAGGAAACGGTTTTTAGGTATCCGAGGTGGAAGGTATATAAGCTCGACCAATTAAATTTGAATTTATCGGCGTAATTATACTAATTGGTCGCTTTTAGGATGTCCTGTCAATTAATTTATCTCGTGGCGCGCTTTAGGCCGCATCACCAACCGGCGACCGAATTCCTTCTGTTTATTCGTAATAACACCTCTTCCCTTATCGCCTTTAGTCGCTCACTGTCAAGGCCAGTCACGAATCCATTCGTCTCGGCAACCTCGCCAAGTTTTCCTCGTCAGTCTGCTGGATAAGTCGTATCCTCCTGTCAGCTTTGGAAACGCGGCTTGCTCTTTCAAGCCATCAGCTGGTTAGGTCGCCTGTATGGCTATACCCGTAACGTGAATTTTTTGCTTCCAGTCGAAATTAAATCACGAAAATTTTGTCGGTGTCGGTGCGAGCGACTGTCGCTTCCGGTACGTTCTCCAGGTTGACGGCAGTTATCTCAATGGGCGATAACGATTAATATCGTTAGAGCGTTATCGCCTTTACTCAATAAAGCGCCACGGGTGAAAATTCAATTGCGGGTTCGGATGGTCTTGAAAAAACTAAAATGCATCTCTCGAAAAAAAATTCCATACGCATTTACACATATGCTCGATTGGCAATACCTGGAGTATTTTCTATTTTTTTTTTTAAATTTTTCTTATTGTCCGTTCGACTGCCAAGACTCGTCCCGAGGAAAAAAAAAATAAAAAATAAAAGCAGTGAAGTTCACTCCATACCGACGCAGAGGCACGAGTCTATAGAATCAATACAGTCCCCCTGGAGGGTTGGATGGGTTACTGGTAAAGGGATGCTGTGAGAAACAAGAAGAGTGCCGATGAAGATGGGACTGGACGTCTCGTCAACCGAGAGGATTTGCCTTATTCGAATGCGACGTGTAACGGATTTCGATTCGTAGTCGAAACCCACTTAGTCTTGTCTTTGCCAAACTCAGACTACAGTAAGAGATTCAATCTCACAGAGTATGTCAAAAAATAACATTGGCTGATCTCACCTACCCTGGACCCATATAGGTATCAGTATATCAGTATGTAAAATAATTCGTATTTGAATAATAGAAAAAGCCACGTCAATTAGTATATCGGTATGATTAATTAATAAGGGCAGCCCCTGCCAAGTGGACCGAGTATGGGTATGTCACGAGATGGATCTTTAAATCGGGTAAGCACGTGCTTCCGACTTTGGTACAGTAGTCCCCTGGTCGGTTACGCGAGGGAACACACGTTCTACCCAGCAAGCATTATAATATAATAAGAATCGGATTAGCATTGAATGAAGTGGCCGAGAGCCAACAAGGGCAGTAAGTCCCGCGTGCACGGTGGTCCCGGCCTGAAAAAAAGAGTAAGGCCCCGATTCCGCCTGGTCCCAGGCATTCTGAATCGGATGGGTCCTGGACTTGGCCCCACCGAGTGTACCCCTACAATGAGACTGTAGGTAGCCCAGGGAGGAAGCGGGAGTACAGAGGGGGTTGGTGGGTCTCGAAACTTCATCAGCCCTGCAACCCCTCTTCTCCGCGCTCCCTGCGTTAATTAAATTGTCGCGACTGGCAGAAGGGCTAATTCGTCAGCCGAGACATCGGTGGGCACGGTTATATACGTTGCCTCCGTCCAAGGCTTTCCCAGTAGGCTAGGGGTGACTTCTGAGGTCCTCCAACGAATGGCCAGGGCCGTCCCTATTTAATTAGTCCGGGCCCAGCCCGCCGGTTCGATAGGAGAATAGTCACCTTGTCGCTGGATTTAATCGTTAGGCAGCCTCGTGGTTTTCAATCGGCGACAACCGACGGATCCGAAGGGGTTGGTATCACTGGGATAGGGTTATAATAACATGTATGCCAGACGCATTAGGTCAGGAGCAAAGTTAAGTTACAGGGGGGGCGATCTGTACCTCGTGCCTAATGCGTTTTATGCGGCGTCCAGGAACACGGCCGATGCTTATTGCCTCGATACGCGCCGGTCTATGTATATATGCGATCGGGTATACCCAGTGGAGCAAAGGTACGTGGCTCTGGCGACAACACGGTTATATACGTGTGGCCATGTGGACCCGGCTTCAGGCTCGTAACAATAGGTGATGCAGGACCACCCGCAGTTCGCCGTTAAAGGCCGAGCGGACTGGCGACGAAGAGTGCTCCGGGACCAGGAGGACTCTCGTGGAAAGCAGCAACCTCAGCTTGGTCCCCGACCTGGTCCTGGACCAGACTACGTGAGCGTCCGGCGAGAAAGTATTAAGACCCTCGGAGAAATCAGACGCGGCGAAAAAGAAGTAGGAGGAATTAAGAGCGACGTCGATGGCTGAAACACGAAACGCGCTGGCGCCAGCATCGGCAGCCGTTTCAGCCTGTGCCGGGTTCACCTAAGCCGGGACTAATAATATCCCATTGTGCTACCATTAGCCACCTAATACTCGTCCCTCTCTGCCGCTGCCCCCCTTAGGCCACTTCATCCCTCTCGTCTTGGATGTATACCCACTTCTGCCACAGCCCCACTTCTTTCACGTGCTTTGGCAACCCTCCTGGGAATTAGCTCGAGAATCACTTCTTCGTCTCGTATCCTCCTACTTTAATGCTATTTTGACACGAGTCAATCTTTATCTTTGAATTTCATTTTTTTTTTTCCCCCCTTGTAATATATAGTTATGGGGATGATTTATCTAGTTCTGCGTGTATATATATATACACGTGCACTTGCCTGCTGTGATAACTCATGCACCCCTCTCTTATCTTTCAGGGTAATCCTTACGGGCTCAAGGACGCCACGGGGATGGGGATGACGGCGGATATGGGTGCGGCATGGGGCACCGCTGCACTTCAACCGGCGGCTACCGGTTACTACCCTTACGATCCGACCCTGGCTGCCTACGGGTAAGTTTTCATTTACGCGCTCCGGTCGTTACGAGTATGGTCTCTTAGTTTGATTTCTCGTGGGGCACACTTCCTTCTTGCGGTTTTTTTTTTTTTTTTTTTTTTCAACACCCGTTACGTCACTACGTCGTGAAGTCTCGTGTATACCACCGTGGCGAATTTGTAGCTTGAGAAGGAAAAAAAAAATTTCGTAAAAGAAAAATGAAAAAAAGAGGGTAACGTTCAGAGATAAGGACCAGTCACTCGAGATACGAAGGGAGCTGTCAGCTGTCCCAGCCTCACGTTCCAGGCGGAGAAAAGAGGGATTTACGGATAGCGGAGCGGCTCATTAGTCATTAGCCGGGACTATGGGTTAAACTTAGCCGCTTTTTGGAAAGCTATTCCCTGTCCTTTCGCTCCTCCCAATCCCAGCCCCGAGTGTCCCTCAACGTTTCACCCTCGCGGGGCTCCTAGCCGTATATCCCTATAGCGTAAAAAGCTCTGGATGTTCCTTTTGTACTCGTCGGCTCGTACGGCGCGCCGGTGGAAACGTATATCCACTTCGCTCGAGGACTTATACACACGTGCCTATGGGTACACCGGCATTCTTTATTTTTCAACTTAAAAAAACACGCGGACGGTACAGTGAGATAAATGTATTATTTTTTACACCGGGACTCACCCTTGACGTGACTTTCGTCCATGGACAATTTTTATCTGCCACGTCGAAAGCCCTTCTGGTTACCTTTGTCAGGGCGAATCCTTGGCAGGCTCGAATCGGGCCAGCAGGACGACTCTGGTACAAAATGGCTGTAGGCGAGTGGGTGTACATAATGGTGGCTTCGCCGGTTCACTCTACTAGCTTGGTAGGCGCATTTACAGTGCGAGTAGGTCTCTCTCTCTCTCTCTCTCTCTCTCTCTATAGCAGTGAGTGAGTGAGTTTATTGATTGGCTTCCTCCCAGGGCCTTCACTGTGCCTCGTTCGCCCGTTCGCCAGCTCCACTCTCTACTCCTCTCTGTTCTCCTTGCTGTTTCTCCACTTCTGCCCTCGCCGAGCATCCTCTCTCTCTCTCTTCCATAGTCCCACCCCTATTCGCCCCTTCGTACAGTCAGCTCCCACAGGTGCTTTACTTGCTTTGCTTAGCAACCCTCGTGTCTCTACACTCCTGCGCTTCGCTCGGTACTATCTATCTACGCGTGTATATCTATATATCAGGCTAAGGGGTAGGCATTGTTTATTATGGAATCCACCCTCTGTTAACCCTTTCCCTGTCTCTTTTGGAGCCTCACCTAGTCTCTCCTTACTGTACGTGTCTCCTCTGCTCTCCAGTCACTGGGTTGCCCGCCCTTCTCTCTCTCGACCCCATGGACCGAGCCTTTACGAGCCGCTATTAATTTACTTGCTTAATAATGCGACCAACCATACCCTTTACGCACTTTGCATGTGCGCCACTTCGAACGTGCAGCCATTGTTTCTCGCTGCAGTTGCGGGGGTGGACGGGGGGGGGGGGTGAATAGGTGAGGGGGACGTGACGAATTTCATTTTCTTAGACGACCAGACTGTTTCACGGGTATTCGACGTATTTAGATTTATACAGGGACATTGCTGTAGTATGTCTATAGTTATAGGTTTGATAAGGGATGAAAAATTTTTTTCCTGGAATTTAATTATTCCGTTCACGCAACGCGTTACGGCGACCCTTAAAAATGTTTTTCCTTCTATTTTTTTTTTTCACTTTGACCTCACTGTTTCACCCTGAAAGAGGCCGAAAGTAGGTTTCGTGGCTCGTAGCGGCTATTTTTTTTTTCTCGCGAACCTTTCCGGCTTTCGAGAGAGCGAGAAATCTTGGGAGAAAAAGACCGTCGGGAGAGAGAGAGAGAGAGAAGGGAGGTGGGCTAAAGGCCCCGTGAAAATGGCCGCGGTAAATCGCCAAAGGGCGCGAACACTTTCGGGACACCCGGTATCACGGGGAGAGGGGAGGGCGTCCCTTTGCAACACTCGAGCCATTCAATAAAAGCGCCATCTCTCAACGGAAACCCCTTCGTTTGCTCACGCGCCGCGGCGCGCCGCGCCTCGACCCCAAAACGACAGCCCCTTGCACTCTCGCCACTATCCGTCCATAACGCCACCCTTCGCTTTCCCTTTCGCTTTCAGCGACCCCTATAGGAGCCACGGGCAGGCATCCAGAGTCCCTTCCCACAGCCGCCCTTGCATATGGGAATATACGGCCGTAGGGCCTGAATCAAATCGTAGCCTTACGCCGTGCTGCCGGAGGGTGTCGAAATGGGGCTGAAAGTGAGAGTTCGGAAACAACCCCCCACAAGTTAACTCGCCAGAGGTGCTCCGGATCTCTTCCTACGCTGCAGTCGTGCAAATATTTCAATACAGCACGTATAACCTCGGTACACGTGTTCCAGATGCACGCCAATAGCCTGTCAGAGCCATCCCTTAAATCCCGTACATAGAATAAAAGTAAACGAACCTCCAAGAAAAAGAAAAAAGATACACCAGGAAGTTTAAAGATCGCCCGACCGTAACTCACGTCCGTTACTCGGCCGACGCTAATCTCACGAGAATCCGAATATATATATATAGACTCCATGGGAGCCTCATGGAAACGCAGCCTACGTGCTGTGATTTCGAGTCTCTCCCAATAGCGGGTATAGCCCGTATGGCGATAAGGCAAGTTTACACATCGAGCACGGAGTCCCCGCAGCATCCATCGGATCCCCGCTAGATCAGCACCGACGGACAGTGGAGGCTGCGAAAGGAGCCGAGAGTCTCGCCATAGGTGAAATTCTGATCTTGCGGTATTCCGCATCGGCGCAAAAGCGCGTTATTTTCCACTTGTTCCTCGAAGCGAACCTTTGAGATGCAGTTTAGAATGCACATGGTGGGTCTGTCGTCTCTGTCAGTCTTTCGTCTCTCCGTTCTCTCTGTCTCCCTCTCTCCCTCTAACTCTATCTATCCCACCATCCCGTACCCCACTGGCCTGTACGTGTAGACTCCGTGCACGCAGCCCGTAGCCAGATATGTTTGCACTACGAGACGGGCGTAACTATTGAAGCTACGGGGACGTAATTACGCGCGTTCTGCCAATATTGGTTAACCTTTCGAGGTTGACGCCGCCATATGCAAAGCCCCCCTAATGAGTCGCTGGAGAGCAGCTCCCGTTCCAGCGTTACGGCCCCTATCGTTATTGCCCTATATCTACCTGCTCTGCCGTTTGCCACTCGACGATACGATTAAATGCATTCTGCCGCTGCAGCTGCGTATGCCCAATGGGGTATACGTGTATCCTTCCGGGAACTTTACGAATGGAATGTGATCGTGGATTGCGAGAGTAGCTGGAGATTGTACAGTGTCCATATAGGTACAGGAGATGGGACAAGTCTGATTCTGAATGCTCTTATCTACCGAACGACTCGATCGTGGATGACTCTACCGGATTTCGAGTGCTTTGTCCGCCCCAAGAAAGTAGAAACTCTCAGAGTGAGACTTGGCTCGGGTTGGCGCCATGCTACCACTGGACGTATCTACTTAGGTACGTATGTAGGGTACCTGTATACACGGGAGGCACAGGGCGCGCCGATAATCGGCGCGTCCGTCCGATTTCTCTCGGAACGCGCGACCCGAGTCTGCATGCAAATTCTCGTTACTAGAGGGGGTGCTGTGCTATGTGCACGCTGCACGGGACGCGTGTGACGTCAGGGTCGAATTAAGAAAAATTACGCTCGGACATCTATATATAGCCTTTTATAACGACGCGTGCGAATCCCGCGGATCTGCTCCACCGTACGAGGTAAATGCCTCCGAGGAAGGCGCGTTCACGTGAATGGGCCTTTCGATTCGCTTCGCGTTCTTTGGCAATTGTGAGGCGGCCTTTTTTTCTTCTTTTTTTTCATGCTAGGGTCGTGCACACATATGGGGAATTTAGACAGGGACGTGATTAGCCATATCTTGATTCTGGACCGATGCAGGCGGCGAATTGCAGAGGGGAAGGATGCTGTGATTTCACGTGTGAATTTTACCATGTTGCTGGGGGGGGGGGGGGGATTCTTTTATTATGGGGTTTTCGCGGATAATTCTCATGGTGAAACACAATGGCGGCAATCAATTCCGTACTTGCCGTTCGAGGTTGGAACCTTCTTTTTTTTTGGTCTATTCTTTCTTTTTTTTTTTTTTCATTCGCTCTCTCACTCTTTCCCACTACCACGGTTTCTCAGTGCGGTAAGAGCTGCCTCTCTGGTTTTATTGGGAAGGAACAGGAGCCTCGCGTGGCCGCCTTTCCCTTGTTTAAGGGAGTTTAATAGAGGGTGAAAACCGCCTCTCCTAACCGAACCTCCTCTACCTCCAAACCTTTCCGCTATTCTCAAACCAGATTTACCTCCCCCTCCCTCTGTTCCGGCATCTTCGATTTCTCGTTTCTTCCCTCATTTTTTTATCTTGGTTTTTTTTTTTCCTTCCCTTGCCTACCTCTCATCCCTTTCTTCGCGCGCCCAGTCATCGACAATCTCGGACACCCCGAAGGATGCTGCGGAATGGTCCAACCTTGTCGCACCGTGAAAACCCACCTACACGTAATTGTTTGGCTTTGCCGTTCGTTTACCGTTTCTCGAGACATAACCATTTTCCGAGCGATTTCGCCCCACGAAATGGCCTCACGCACTTACGGTTTAATGGTTTCCCGGGCTGGTCGCGTTTTCGTATTTTGGCAATTTTTTTTTATCAAGTATTGTACAATAAAGTACGTAGATTCACGTTACAAGTATTCGAGTCACCCTGTATATTTTTTTTCAATTTTTTCAAATTACCCGCGTAAACCGTAAATTACAAAGTTTACCTCTCTCGTAGATATATCTCGGTCCATCCGTATTCGGAAACTGCGACATCAGCTGCCGCCTTAACTTCCTCGGAGGAAGCATCTTCTTCTCGCGGCTCTCAACTCCTCCGTCCCATAAGGGCGTCGATATTGTCTCCCGTGCGATTGATCGATGCGAAAGAGCCAGCAGGAGCAATCGAATGAATCTCCCTTATAGACATCGGTGAACATAGGCATTAGTGTAAAAAAAAGAGCAGTCTCCAAGTAACGCAATTTTCACCCTAAAAACCACCGATCATAGTCAGACCCGAAAATATTTTATACGGGATTCGTGAAAATTACCAAAATTCACTCAAGCACCAAGATACACTTTTTTGCCGTTTAGCCAATACAGAGATGGGATTAAATGGTAAAAATGTACCGCGATAAAAAATATCGGTCGAGGGGGTGGGGATGTGCACCATCCGGTAACCCAATGGATCGCTGATAGGTATTTTAGCCTATTGTGTATAATACACTCAAGGGGTGTTGTGGCAGTGAGGGGGTGAAGAGAGAGGGGAGGGATCGATCCGATCGCCATTACGGCGAGTGAGTGCAGACTGGATGGAATCACGCCGTTGCTACTATCGCCACTGAGGGGTTTATTCTCTGTATATATTTGCCGTATCACCCTCGCCCCAGTAGGATATCACCTAGGCGAGAGAGGGACCAGGTCGATTAAGTGCGCGAGAGTGGGGGCGAGAGAGAGAGAGAGGGTGTAGTGTATAAAGGCCGATTCACAAATTTCAGTGCCGTATCCGTAGCGTGGACTTTTGTGGACTGAGATAAAAAATTATTTTATGGGACTGTACTCATTTTTGAATTTCCGTCTTCGGTCCTTTATCCGTTTCTATCAACGTCCGTGGCTGGACATTGATTTCCATTGACATTCGTTCGGACGGTACTGAATTGTATCGTATGTGAATTTTTTGCATTGATGCAAAGGGGTACCAAAGGGACCAGGACGGATACGGCCCTGATACGTGTGAATCGACCTATAGCTGGTAGATACGTGTAGGAGGAAGGAAGTAATGCACGAGGGAAGTACAGGGGAGGTCAGCTAGGGGATGACCACTAGGCTCGCAGAGGTGGGTACGGGTTTGATCGTAGGGGGCGTGTGCGTAACGCCAGCACTATTGCCACGGAGGAACGGAGGTCCGGGAACGTTTCGGAGTACCTAGGTAACGTTTGGACGGGTTGTGAAAAAACTTTTTTTTCAATCGTCTTGATCCGAAAAAATGTTGCGAAGGTTTGGGATATTTTTTTTTTCGGGTGGGACGACGGGGGTTGACTTTGTCGATTTTTCGAAAAATTTCGTAATCGATACCTGTTCGTTCAGGGTCGACCGAAATTTCGAATCATCGTTCATCGAATCACCTGTAGATAGGTGGGCGTGTAGGCCGTTCGATTCGATCTTCGAAGGCGAAGAAAGTGGCTGCGATGATTTATCAGGTTGCGGATTGGGATACCAAATAACCACAGACGAGACACCTCTCTCCGTGTCAAGTATTAAGATCCAATCGGATCGATCGATTCGACCATGTTCCAAAGGAGTCCTCTTATCGTTTCAGATACGGCGCCGGGTACGATCTGGCGGCGCGACGCAAGAACGCGACGCGAGAGTCGACGGCGACGCTGAAAGCGTGGCTGAACGAGCACAAGAAGAATCCCTATCCCACCAAGGGCGAGAAGATCATGCTGGCCATCATCACCAAGATGACCCTGACCCAGGTGTCCACGTGGTTCGCGAACGCGCGCAGACGTCTCAAGAAGGAGAACAAGATGACGTGGGAGCCGAAGAACAAGACGGACGACGACGACGACGCCGTTCTTACCGATTCCGAGGACAATAAGGATAAGGACGAGTTGACCGGAAGCGACAGGGGCGAGAGGGTCGGCGATGACGCCAGAAGAGGTCTCGAGGACAATGGTAAGCTCGCTCATCCGATACGTCCTTCTCTGAGGTCACACCCTCTATACCTATATATATATAGCTACTTTATATCCCAACGTTGCTTAACGAGTTCACCATACGGAACAGACCCGGAGCGAGCACACCTCGTGGAATTCTAACTTCGAAATTCGCAATGAATCTGCCCGGCTATTGCAGAGGCGGACATAATGGTTCACATGTGGGTAAACACAGTGACGGGTTGCGGGTTGCCGCGCGAAGAGATTAATGGCCTTCGGTTTGGTCCCCCCGGTGGACGAGGGACGCTCAGCTCTCGCCTTCGTGTTGCAGCTATATTCCTCTACTCGGCTATGTACCTAACTCCTTCCTATGGGCCATAGGTAGTAGGTACACCTATGTGCACGCGTGCTTATATATTTATATATATACACGCCGTGGAATAGCTGCGTGCACATATATACACGGTCTACGTTCACAGTCGACGGGAGAGGAGGGTGCGGCTGGGCCGAGTAGCCATCCGTAGAAGCATATACCGTGTCCACGGGTCCATATACCGTAGATATATAGATACAGCACTGTTCGAGGTACGGTGATGTATCGGCGCCCGCGGCGAGACGAATGGTACGGACCCTCCTATGGCCACCATTACCACACCACATTGGCCAATATCGGCTCGTAGCTCGGCTCTACCTGCGGGCGCGTGCACGCGTCCACGTATCGCGCATGGGCATCCACTTTGGGTAAACCGAAAGTTGGGCCTGGGGGGTAGCGGGATGATCGTGAAATTTGGCGATTTAAAGAAATAAAATTATTGGTTAGGGTGTACGGTACGATTAACGGGTGACGAAGGAGGGGTCAGAAGTTAAAGAGCCACTTGTGGACTTGGCGGTAGTATCTGTTTAGTTGGGCCATAAGGTTCTCTTTATAAGGGGTGCCCTGGCACCCTAAACCTAAACTCCTCGTGGCGGCAGCCCCAATTCCTGCTTGGGAATTATCGCTTGACGACCCATCAAGTAAACCCTCTGCCGACTCATTCGAACCTCTTAATGAAATTCTCACCCCTGACTGACTGGGCTGGCTGACTGCTTACTTGGTTACTTGGTTGGCTGGCGGACCGCCGGAACGTCCTGGAGTGCCTCTGGGCGAGAGAGCCAAGGGAGGAAGCTAGAAAGTGGGGCTGCGCGGAATCGGGAGCTGGAGCGAGACGGAGTGCAAAAGAGCGAGAGAGAGAATGCTCCGGAGGGAGGCAGATCTGCTGCCACCCCTGGGGAACTGAAATCTCTCGCGCCCCAAAGTGGTTGCAGGCTTCGCTCCCTTCTTCCTCTTTTTTTTTCACAGCATCCCTTACAGCTTAACTGTATAAGGGTGTAAGGGAGACTCGGTCTCTCACCCCATCTCCCGTCTCTTTTCTTCGGGTTTTCTTCTCTCTCTCTCTCTCTCTGTCTCCATCTATTTACGGGTACGACTGTCTCTCGCTCGCTCGCTCGAACTTTCCCTTGACAGCTCTCCACGCTGGAACCCCACAATGACACGCGTCCTACGTCTCACTTCTCACACCAGGGACTATAAACCATTAACGTGACTATAGCCATGCGGATGCGCAAACTCCTCTTCGCGGCCATATGCGTATTTAATTATTAACGAGGGTTCGTCCCGCTCCTGACAGAGTCAAATCCGCGCTCCGCTGTCCAGATACAGAGATACCCGTCCCCAGTGAATTCAATGGCAAGTGTGTCCTTCTGTTATCAGAGTCAATGAGGCACGTGAAGGCCGAGCATCTCCAGCACGACAAGGACCTGGAGGACGAGGACGACCTGGACCTGGAGGAGGACCCACGAAGAGGCGAGCACCCCTTTCATCACGGTATGCAGCACCATCATCATCAGGGCTACGGGGCCGAGGATCACCTCAAGGAGGAAGGGATAAAGTCGGACTGCAGTGCGGGCGGGGTGCCGATACCAGCGACGAAGCCGAAGATCTGGTCTCTGGCGGACACGGCAGCGTGTAAAACGCCACCGCCCCCATCTCATCCTCATCATCAGCAATATCTTCATCACCAGCAGCACTACGCTCAGCAACAGCACCACCTCGCCGCCTCGAGCGGACAAGCTCATCACTCTCAGCAGCCCTGGCTGGGCTCTGGCGGGGGCGGCGGAAGTCTCGGCTCCTTCGCCCTACCCTCCTCTGCCTCTATGAGTCCATCCGCAGCGGCCACCGCGCCTTACTCCAGCGCCGCCACAAGATACGGAGGCTTCCTGTCCTCCTCTTCCGGCGGTCAGCTCCACTACAATCCAAACTCCTCAGGATCATCGTCCAACGCGTCCTCGGCGGCCGCGGGGTTTCCCGAGGTTGGGACGGATACTCCGCCCCAAACGCCGCCGAACATGAAGGTAGCCACCCCCAACGGGGTGATCCAGGGCCCTCCTGGGGGATACATCCCTGGTGGGAGCAACACCGGCAGCAATAGTAACTCCGCGCACTATCCGGCCAATCACGGGGCTGCCGGGTACCTGTCGGCGAGTTCAGGCTCCAGCAACGGATTCTCATCCAGACTTCAGAATTCGCCGCACAAGGAGTTCTCGACCGTCACGCAGAACTCCATCCTGCATCAGCAGACCACTGCCAGTTTGCCACCCACGGAGGCCACCACGGCCTTCAAACCCTTTTACAAGGGGTGAGTTCCATTGCTGTTCTTTCGTTTCGTACTGATTTCATAGGAACAACCTCAGACATCTAGAACTGATCCTCATTCGTGCTTCTGTTGTAGATCGCAATCGATGGGCAGTGGATTCGTATCGCCCGTCTAAGACACAATCGTATTCAGGATGATCATCCAAATCTCAAGGTGAGTCCCGCACTCTACTCTAGCGCCTAATAGAAATTTTGTTCTGAGAAACTGGTAGTGACACAATAATCAGTACCTGCGCGCGGCACGATCAGGATCCACGATCCGTTTTCGAGGTCGTCGCCGTATGGGATCGCGCTAGTTTCACGGCGAACTCGGACACCTTAGGACAATCGATAAGGAATTAATATCCGGCGAGTTGATTGGTCGTTAGTCGGTCCCGCGTCGAAATAATAATAGCATTGGGTATTGAGTAGCGTGTGGGCAGTCTGCGGAGAGAGGCTATCGCCACCTCCTTGACAGTGACAAATGGACGGAGATTTCAATCAGTGAATGGAATCACCACTGGCTCTCTCTCTCTCTCTCAGTCTCTCTTCTACAGTCTCATTCTCCCGAGAGTACGCAATCCTTCTCTTCTCTTCGCTCCCAGAGTCCCTCGCGTACTCTGTCCCTCTCTACCCTCGGAGCCAGCCTGGCCACTCTCAGCATCTTTCCCTTTCGACTACTCGACTCTGGACACACCTCGACCTGTCGCACTAGTCACCGATCGAGAACCAGCAGGCCACCACGTTCCTCTCACGAGCCTCGGGGCACCGGTAGAGACCCGGATGAAAAAAACGTACGAGGCCCGTTAGGCCCTCGCGATAAAAAGGAGAAAAATCGAGAGGACCCCGGAGAGCCTGGTGGAAGAATTAAATACTTTTGCTCCACGAATCGCCTAAGGTATACAGATACTTTGGAGGTATCTTTGAATTTTAAGGTTAGAAGATTATCAGTCAACCATTGAATATGGTAATTGACAAGCAGTCGAGTTTCACCGAGTCCCAAGACCTGGCCCGAGGTCATTCTCACAGATTAGACCAGATGCCTTTTTTTTTTATCTTTACTTCCTTTTACGGAATCCGTTCCTTATCGGTAATCTCGTAACGCCTTAACGGGTCCTTCTCTCTCTTTTCCCAAGAGATCGTCCAATTTTTTTCCTAAACTCGAACAAATCCCGAGCTGGTCCAGAGCTGCTCGTCTCTTGGGTCCCAGAGCGGAAAGTCACAGGGTCCAGGGGTCCAGGCGCGAACGAAAAGGACGAAATAATGTGGACGAGTCGGAGGATCGGGAGGAGGAGGTGGAGAAGGACGAGGTCTAGGATGGTGGCAGGGCAGAGTATGTGGAGGGGGACCTGGGGAGGGTACGACGGTGGGTGCGTCGAGACGTCGTCGGCGAGGCCCGGGTGTTAGCGGGATGCCCTTATCTGGTGGCGATCTGATCCTAATTTATAGCTGCGTCCCAAATAAACTAGTTTTCGCTGTCGTCACCTCGCCTCCTCGGCTCCTCGGCTCCTTCGCCTCCTCGATTCTCAACCTGGGCTCTGGTCCCTCAGGTCGCCACGCTGCACCAGGCTGCCTGGTCCCGTCCACGTTCTGTATCCCGTAGCTGGTGCTTATAATACCACTTAGGTTATGTATACCGGGATATATTCTTGGCTGTGTATATACATATATATAACGGCCTACGTCTATATGGGAGCAGCCTAACTCGGGACCGATCTTTCAGGTATAACTGGGTGGACGTCGGCTACCAGGTAGCTTGAAAAAGTAAACCCGACGCCGTGGTAATTGCCAATTAGCGTAGGGATATTTAATTGCCATTAGGAGATTTTGGGAAGGGGCTCGAATCGCAGGGACCCCCCCCCCCCCCTCAATTCAACTTCTTGACTCCGCAGCTTCTTCCCATCGGACACCTTCCTCCGGAGATGGATCCCGACCGTCGGCCTCCGTACCTCGCATAAAACTCCATGCGAAACGACCAGATCTTTAAGGTCCTCTTCATAAATCCTACCGAGTTCTACGATCCTGATTCCAATCCTGCCCTGGTCCTCTCATGGAGGAACAGGATGCTGGACCCGGTTCTCTCGCTACTTTTAGAACCCAATGGACTTTATTCCGCGTTCTGTTTTCTCTCTCGAGATTTGTATCGCTTAAAATTTTTTTTTAATAAAAAATTCAAATTCCACATATTATTGTCAATAATGACGTCAACGGGTAAACGAGTGAACGTATCTCGTATCAGAATCCTTTGACTCTTCTAATAGAGGATTCGTAACGTGCTCTTGTAAACTCTATCGGCTATACCTCAAGCCGCGTTTCTCTTTGGCGGTTTTGTATGACATAATTTGTCCGCGTATCGCATTACCACCAGAATCCAATATCGTTATACAATAGACCCGACGTTAAAGCCGCGTACAGTTCCGATTTCTGAGATCTTGATGGTCGCGACCATTACAGGCGTCGGCGTCGCTCGGCGTCTGACAGCGATTTATAAATTAATCTTACCGATCGGCTCAATTATCCAGACACTCTTCCATATAAAGCAAAAGGAACTATTGTCAATTCTTTACACCGTCTATAGTATCGTACGTGTCCATAGGTACCAACCTGATCGCAAATACAACATACGGATATACGGACCACCCGTTAGATTTGAATCCCTGAAAACCGATCATGCATCAGAACGGTCGCCGAAGATGCGACGGACGTCCAGAGGCGTCGGCGTCGCTTTAATTATTTTTCCCCCTTTCCCCTCCTTCCATACGTATACACCACTACCCTTTTTTTCGTTTTCCACCTCCCCTCTCCCCTATTCAAAATTCAAAAAAAAATAACCCAAATCCCATCCACGAACTTTGCCCGTCTTTGAGGCAGGTCAGTCATCCGTGCAGGGCTGTCATTTCGCACGCGTATATTCCTAGACGACCAATTTCGTCATCGTCCGATGAATATTCCCTGGTAGTCCTTTGTCGTTGAAAATCAGCCTTATCCCTGCACGATAATCCATCGTCAAGTCTCTCGCTAATCTACGGCCACCCCGGTCTATCTGCATAGATATTATACGACCAGTGGATACGAGCTCCGAACGGAAATCAATGAACTTTCCTCTCGGTCTGTACAGTCTAGGTTTTCCTTACTAATTTTTTCTTTTTTTATTACTTCTCTCCCGTGCCTACCTACGTGTTACGTGCGACATAGAGAATCAGAGAAACAGTAAAGCCAACGTTAACCGATCGGTAAGGTCTTGATCTTACCGATCGCCTCGGGCTTCGCGCGCCATTCACGTATTTCCAAGTGTTTATGCCCAGCGCCGTCATTCGTTCTACGGCTACACGACTTTTCATTTTTACCTGCTTTCTCGATAATGGTGCGCACGCCGCCGAACATGAATGAATAACCAATTTGTAGCTTTACGTGTCTACGTATGGTGCCTGTAGCTACGAGTGTCCGGATAACGTCCGGTCACGAGAGATCGAAACGTTATAACGCGTGTTGGGAGTCACTGGGGTCAGTGCTTTGTATTAATTAGTATACCCGGTGTGCCGTTGCGTATTTGATAAATTTTTTTTTTTTTTTTTCTCTACCGTTGGTAGTCATGCTATTCAGTTTCACTGCGTCCGTATACGTGCGTTTGGTCTGTATATAAGGATGTAATCGGGGATCGATCCTCGGCATCTCTGGATGAAGTTCCGACAACTTCCGGAGGAGGGGCTTCACGTGTCCCAGGTAAATCGGCCGATCTTCCCTTATCCGGGTTGCCGCTGAGATGACAGGATAGCGGCATTCCGTGCTCGGCGTTGTTACTCGATTGATAACGATCATCGTGCCGTGTTCTTATCGTCGTGAAAACACGCCGGTTTTTTCTCGCGCGATACTCGTAGCTCAGACGCGACGATTAGATTGGTAGTCTGCCGTGGAATCAAGTTATATTTACCGATCTTATAGGGAGCTCAGAGTCGAAATCGGTACGTGGAAATTATCGGAGTTGAAAATTTTACCGATCGGATTGATCACGAGCTTCGGACGACATCGTAAAGCTTCGTTCGCACTGCTCTGTGATTTTTTTTTATTTGTATGTTGTGTAACGTATTTTTCCTTGATTCGACGCCGATAACGAAAAATCCCCAAAACTAACCTATGTTACGAACCTAACCGATCATGCGATAACTTAACGGATCCTGTGGATCTTTAGGGTCGCGTAATATCAGCAAACGCAACTGGATGCTCGGACGGGAGTGGACGGTTACGGAAATGCGCGGCCGATCAAGCTGCTAGGTTGAGCTAGAGAGGGTCGAAGTAAGAGTCAGGCAAATAGTGCGAGAGACAGAGAGCAACGGATCGAGAACGTAGCAGGACGAATCGGAAGTATCAAATCGAAATCCCTTGACCAATTAATAAATTGGGAGACTCACCGGAGCTGGTGCAGCTGATCCGCGAAGGCCGGAAACTGCATCCAGGAGACACTCGGGTGGGCACTGGGGCACGGCACTGCACTTCTTTTGACAAAATAGCCAAATTCGAGAACTAATTGATACCATTTTTTTACCTAATCAAGGACGGCTCCACGGTATTAAAAAGGGCGTCAATTATTACGATACGCGATACCGATCTTCTCTTAACGATACCGAACTCCTACGACAATCCTGTAGGATTTCACAGCTGACTCTATTCTCATGCGTATACGCTGGAAACACGATTTAATCTAGTAACGAGCGGTTAGGAATTGTAAACGATTCCTAGGAAATCGTGTTGGCGAGAATCGATTTAAACCGGTCTCACCCAGTTCCGATGCAACTTCACGTAATCGCGACTCGGTTCTGAGTACCCTTCACGGAGGTAGTGCATACGCTAGTAGGTCTACGTACTTTGGATCTTATGCGTATTCCACGTGGAATTATTCCAATTGGCTTCCCCTGGATTTTAATGGAGTCTGTCTTTCTAATATATATATATATATCTTGCTAATGATTACCGATCGATTCACTAGGGAAGCGAATTATTATCATCAACGATCAATGCCTTATTTATTACTTGGATATCGGCTCTAAGGGGTTCTTCCGTTCTTATCACTTTTATACCGGACAATTTATATTTTCCCAATATCTATCTCAAGGTCGTATCCTACCTACCCCTTATCACCCTTATATGTCTGCCGTTTGGTAAAGTGGGTATACCCGTCCTGTACGCGCATGCGCAATTCCTCCCAATGTTCGTACTATATACGTATACACAATAGTAGCATACCCGTGTACTTAGGATTACACGGTAATGCACAGAAGGGTGTTTGGCTATGACGTCACTGACTTTACACCCTTAATATTTTCTGTTCCAGGACACGTGACGTACTCGTGACGGTTGCGCTGCGGACACCGAAAAATGGGATTGTAAATAAAGCACGAAGATCCTCGCGACGCAGCGTGATTTTTCGAAGATCCAAAACGGCCGATATCTCCAAGCAAGTCGAGGACCTTTCATCCCTTAGCGGTTTTCGAAGAAATTTTAAAGGGGATACAAAAAATATTTACACTGGTCAGCTGGAACGAAAAAAGAAAAAAAAAAACATGGACGGGACTGAATTTTTGGAAACTGGACCTAATCGCTCTCGAGTGTGGTTCCTCTGACGTAACGAGGGAGTGACGTTGACCGAGAGGGGCAAAAGTTCAGAAACGTGTAGCCATCCGACAGGGCAGGGGGGGAGGGAAAATGTGTAACAAGGTAAATCCTCACTTCGCGACCGCCACTCGTTTCTCTTGCGTGAACGTCGACAGGGTGGACACCCCTTTATGACTGCTCTCGTCGCAGGGGAAGATTTTTGGCGAATGGCCGACGGCTACACGATGGGCAACGTGCAAAGGGCACCCGTGCGATTTTAAAAAAGCGGAAATGGCCACCGGAAACTCTAGCTCCATTCTGTATCATATTAATCGTACGCTATTATATATTCGAGCTGGCTTTAATTTCCGGTCATCCCGTAAACATAGAGCATCGTCTTTAACGGAGTTTTAAGAAAGAAAAAAAAAAAATTACGAAAAATGAAAAACTACCTACCTGTTAGGATATAAATACTACGACTACTATTATATCATACCTACCGTTAATGAATTATTGGATGGAAAAATAAAGAGTAAGAAAGAAAGGTATATATATAAATATATATATTAACGTATTATGTAGGTCGTAGCGTTTAAGGCTGTACCGTATAAAAGTTATCGATATAAACGTCACCGCGCGACGTTACAGAGTATACAAGCCCTATATATATAAATATGAAATAAATATATTATTAATTACGTAATACGAGAGAGCGAGCGAGAGAGGGATAGGAGGAGGTACGTAAGGAAATTCTATAAATAAATGAATTAGGGAAAAAAAAAACTTTTTGCAATTCTCGACGATTGCATTCGCGTCTATGACGTCAAGGTGCAACGTGCACTAATTGCACTTGCGGGCAGGACAATTATATATATATATGCCTCTAGTACCATGTACGTATATACTTGGTCCAGGTGTCGGACACGTGGCTATTCAGGACAGTATGGCCCCTCAAGAATGTTTCCCCATCGCCGTTACACTCCTGCCACCCTCTCGTAATTTCTACCCGGCGCTTACGCTACCACGTAGAATTATAATACGGGGAAACTTTCTGGGCTGACTGTACGTTCGTCCGTGGGACGGACAGATCGCGAGAGAGAATGGGATGAAGAACGAGAACGAGCGAGAGAGAGCTAAACATCATTTTCGAACAGATCGCGATCTGTCAGACGCGAATTTGCACAGCATCGAGATTGTTGATATTTTTTATATATACATGTCATTGTCCCTCCCAATGCCGAGTGTCGAAACGCTCGGGATTTTGTAGAGCGTGACGCGTTAACAGGGATTCGAAAAAAAAAAGAAAAAAAAAAAATCGTACCATTTTGTACTTTGGCTAAAAAATGAAAATTAATGAAATAACGTTTAATGAGAGCGAGTACGAGTGAGAGAGCAAAGTGCAACGGAGTATGTAAGGAGAGTGAGAGAGAGAGGGGCAAAAATTGTACATTGTTTTGTAAAGAAAAAAAAGAGGAAAAAAATATGATGGAAGTACATTTATTTATATCTGTGATAAAGGGAGAAAAATAATGTCGGTATACTCCGATCATAAGACACGGTCGGTGCTTGTGCGTTCGTTGACACACGTAGGGAATAATGTTTTGTAAATAATTCGAGTGTACAGGGGTGCCTGTGTGTGGATCCGAGCGAGAGGGTTGCGTATTGGCGAGCGTGTCTTCTTTTTTTTTTAATAAAGAGGGAAACCGAGTCGAGGACCAGAGTCCGACGTGTGGTTGAAGCTGAATGGGGCAGAGGGGAGGACGAATGGGTGCGAATGGGAACCTCCGTGGGTGATATGTGGTTTTATGAAGAAATAGCGTACTAAGAGGATTGCGAAGCTATTTGTTGTGAATATACATATAGTATAGGGGAAATGAAAAATTATATCCAATAGTTTCTATTTGGTTATTCGTACGAATTTCAATTGTAAATTAATTAACTGTACATAGTTCTCAATGTGAATATAGATAAATATATCTATTATTATTAATATCGATATCACTATATTATATTATCATTGTCTACTACCATTATGAATTCATATTATATATTAAAAAAAGGAGACTATTACGTTGGACGTGTTTATTTTGCATTTTTATTTTTTTTTTATTTCTTATCAACCACCGCAGGGTGCGTCGATTGTCAGAAAATATTTCGCTCGTCAACGAATCGCGTAGTGCGATTCGTTAGCGTTACGTCACGTTCGACGGAAGCGAAAAAATAAAAAATTTTGAACTGGCGAGGCTCGTCGATTTGCCAAATAATTTTTCCGAGAGAAAAAAGGAAACGGGAACAACGAAGCTTAAGAAAAATCTCATTGCTATTCGTAAAGCGAAATTTTATTTTTTCGCGACAATGAAAAGTTGCAAATTTTTATCGATCGACAGCTTTTCGTCGTTTATTGTTATCGTTGGCTAAATTCTTATTGTACCAAGCAATTAGGACGATTTCGGGGTTTCACAATGGAATACCACGAGCAGTCCTGCCACGCAGGAATAATTAGAGTCCCCGGATGAAATTCAGCATGGGAGCCCAACCTCCCCTTTCGCTTCCGACGCCCGTGTAGTTCGCTCCTTTTTATGGGTTCGGGATAGCTCCGCTGCAGCTATGCAACGCTGCAGTTAAGATCTCGTGGCTCGAGGCTTTACAGCTCCTTGCCGTTGTTTTATACGCGGCATTAAAATCAATTGCGGCACCTTTATAGATTAGATATACCCAGCGAGTAACCCCGGGCCCGGTGGCGCGTCTATCCGTGGGCAGGCAGGCGTCTTCGTTTGCCTAAGCCCTGCGCTGTACGTTATACGTGCACGATATATAGCAGCATATATATATATATATATATACACAAGCAGCACGATGAGCCATCTATCCGTATATTGCCGATACTAAAATCCTAACAACGATAAATTGGGCAACAAAGAGTCCCAGAAGGCCGCAACAATCTACTAAAACAAAGGAGATGGGACCGTTACAGGGTGGGGCCCAAAAGAAAAAAAAAAAAAAAGAAACAAGCAAGACCAAGGGATCGCGGTGCTATAAAGTCATAACGCGGCGAGTCTCTTTCTATTTTTCTTCTACCTTCAGCTTTGAGTCTTCTTCCTTGACTTTCTATTCTTCTTCCCTTTCGTCTTTGTCTTCCATATATATCCACATATATACCCGTCTCGTTCGCTTCTCTCGTGCATTCTGCCTCGTCCTATAAACGAACTCTCGAGCACCGGCAAAATCGTGCCGCTCGAGCAGATGCGAGCAAGTGAAGTTTTACAAGACTCAGCCGTATAACAACGGCCTTATTTCATTTGCCAAGAAATATGAGACCGGGCAGCCGGCGCTGCATTAATGCATCACGAAATTCGCCAGGGTACGAAAAAGCCCGAAAGGTATCACCGGAGTCGGGCCGCGACTCCTAAATCCAATACCAACGTAAAGTGACTGTACGAAGAAATTTTTTTTACCCATTTTGCTCCCTGGACCAAGTTACAGGTAGTTGGGGTGGGACAACCCCCTTTTGAATTCCAGTGTATTTTCATGCTATCAATGATTATCCTGTACCGACAACGAATGACGTAGGGGCAAGCAGCTGTGTATCGTACTCCGTATAACCAAGGTGCAAACGGGAGTTTCACTCCGACATGAAGTAAGAGCTTACACGCTTGTAAGGAGCATTCATAAAATATGTTTTACTCCGTATAAATTGATAGCTCTGCTCTGATGTACGACGGGATTAAAAACGAGTGCTGGGTGCATTACCGGCTGGCCATAGGACGTTCGAAGTGGATGCTGGGTAGATGGTACACACGGTCGCGGTAACTCGTGAAACGGTAGGTAGGGTTAAACTACTGTATACGATATCTGTATTCGCACGGGGGTTACGGACTAACGTGAACGTGGTATACGTCCTGGTTAAGGTTATGTTATACGAGGGGGACTATCGAACAAGGGGAAGCAGGCCGAGAAGGCAAGGCTAGGCGCGCTTTATTTATTGGATTCCCTGGGTATATGAAATCTCTCTCTTTTTTTTTACGATAATAATAATATTGATAACCTCATGCCAGGCAGACGGGCATTACCATAAATTTGAATGTCCGCGCCGGCGCGCGCGCGCGATCGCGTCCGGCTCTTCTGGCCCTCCCGCCCCGTGACGCATTTCCCCTCCTTTCCCTTTATGGCTTATTTTATGGCAAAGACTCAATTTGGCCCGGCAGTTGGTATTCCCACTGACTAATATACCGGGAACACCACGTGGGTGATGCATCATACGGCACAAGAGCTACGGGACGCGCTGGTCCAGCGCGACCAGCACGCTTCGTCTTCTCCGTGGGATACCCTCGCTAACTTACGCCAGATTACAAACGGTATTTCATCGTCCCAACGTCCACCATCTTTAACCGGCAACCTTCGACCGTCTCCGCACCTACCCTTACCCTTTGCTCCTACCTCGGGGTCTGCCCAGGGCAGGCTTACCGAGGTCTCCGGATGATCTCCCAGGTCAGTCCCTGTCCTCGCGCAGGACGTTAGCGAGGTGGGATCGATCTTTGTATCAGCTGGATCAGCCTCTTTAAGGTGATCTGGACCTGGACCAGGGTCCGGAGAGGGATGGAGAGTTTTATTAACACGCACTTGTCGGTATCCAGCTGGTTGGGCTGTCACGGTAAAACAAACAGTAAAGTTCGACGGGGGTCCCACTGGGGTTGATACCCATTGGGACTTCCTAGCTGGAGGACCAGGGCCCGGTGGCCCCTTAAGGGCGTGGGCTCTTGCGCCCCCCTGAGGTGGTCGCCGGACGTTGTCTAGGAGTTAAGGCCCCGCGAGAGATCCAAGCTGGAGGAACCGCTGAAGAGGAGCCTGGAACGCTGGTTACGATGAAACAAACGGGACTCACGCTGCGCTGGAATGCCGTGTTATACTTGGATATGATCCTTGACCAGCGACACCACGTCCCGCTGCCAGGATCTTGTCTCCTCGATGGGATATGGAATGGACTGTACCATATTCTTACGACTGTGTCTGGATGCGTTCTGGTACTTGGTGTCAGACTGGACTGTCAATATTATTTTTATTGGCGACTTGGGTCCAGTGGGCACCGTGGGTCTGATGGGACCTGGTCCAGTGAGTACGATGATTCCATGGAGCTTTGAAGGTCGGCTGGTCCAGGTGTCCCTCTGTAGCAATGACGTGCACGGATGCTGGGACTACCGAGAGGGCACGAAAAATAATCCAATAATTAAAATAATCTGGAGTACAAAATGCCGTGTAGATAAGCGACACGTGAATAGGAATGGGCACTGGCTACACTATACTTATCAGGCAGTAAAGATGTTTACAGCGCGCTGCAGCGCCCGCTATCACTATCACTCTAAAAGAACGAAAGCACTCTAATTGATTTGTCGCTCCGGCACTTATCATCGCTCGTAACTTAAATTAAATTACTCTCGATCTTCTCCGTGGCTCATCGAAAACTTACTTCGCTGACCTTACACGCAATGTCGTTGACACGCGGCGTAAAACGTGCAAAACAGTGACGACGACTCTTCTATATTAAGAACAGATATCGTTTCTGCGTTAAAGTAATTTGTTGGATATTTTCTGAAAAGGAAAAAAATTCTGGTAAATATTTTTTTTATCAAGTATTTTGAGTCTGTACCTTTATTGACTTTTGCTTCCAATTGGACCTGTCGATTTGTCACTCGTGCTTGTCAATCTTCTTAATCCTTCCTAATGCGTCTTGGTCGTCCGGTAGTCTCGCAGCATCCGGTTGAGCCTCTCTCTCGCTCCCTTATCACACCTTCCCTGGCGCTCTGTGTAATTACAAATAATTTGGGAATTGTCATTTCTGATCAATACTAAGCTCAGGAGGATTAGTCCTGGGTAGGTCTATACCGTTACACAGGATTTCCCATTGACGTCTCCCAAGGACCTTCCGTCTAGACAAATACGTCTTGCGATAATCTACCCTGGGACGAGATCAGCTACGAAACGTCAGTTTCGCCAGGATTGCGTAGTCCTCTGGGACCCTAGAACCGGCTCCAGGATATCTTATCGGGAGGTTAGCAGAGCTGCTCCTCGTAGTTTCTCGATTGGGTTGCACCTTTATTTTTTTTTTTTTCGAAAATCCGTGATTTAAGGTTGTCCCTTGGATACTAGGTGTTCCGAAGGTGGGCTCCCACGCCCAGTGTCGCCGAATGGACCGACCGATGGGTCCATCGCGTCTGCGTCCGCTCTGTGGACATTCATCCTGAAAATGAGCCTGACAAGGGGAAAAACAAAGGATCGTTTAAGTGCAGGGTGGTAAACCCAGCAGGGGTGACTAGTTAGTCACGGCTCATGGAATTAGTCTCTAGAGTTCGTTAAGTGAATGACGTTCTGAGATGGCTTATTTTTTTTTGTTTTTTACCAACTGCCTGTATACCACTCAAAATCATATTCAAATTTGAATCGTCAGTCCTAAACACTTGGTAAAATATTTTTCTATGGCACATTCTCAAGATGAGAAACGAGCACTTAAATTTCACTCATCCAATGATCAAAGGATTCGTGTTCGTTTCTCGACTCATTAACGCCAGAGTGAAACGAGTCTTTGGGGACATTTCGAAAGGACCTGGTAAGATTTGTCAGAGTCATTAAATCATCGGATCGGCAGACACCGTGAGAGCGGTATTCCCGCAGTCTTTGTCCCGTTCATTCACGCGATCCTTTCATTGATGCTGCGGAGACGCTCGAGACGAGAGCCAGAAGAGCCGAAAGAAGCTATGCGGCCCGCAAGTCAAGAGGGATGGCGTAACGAAGGTGGTCCCAGAATAAATATCGGCGTTTAGCTACGTGAGATTCGGTCAGAAGTATCCTTGATCCTGCCGAGTTGTCGGGGAAAAGGAAGACGAGGACTCCAGCGGGAGGGAAAGATATGCGTGGAGTGCAGGAGGATTTAAGGTGGACAGGACGTTCCAAAGATATCGGAATCACACCTTTGTCCCGAAGTATGCCGCTGAAGGACCTTGCGAGCTAATAAAAATTGTCACAGGACCAGGTCAGACCCTGGAGGGAAATGAGGACCAGGAGCGAGGAGTCCACGGAACCGTGGTCGGAGTAGCCGGAAAACAAGAGAGGATCCTCGGAAGGATTCCACAGGGTCCACCTGAGATATATGTGGATGCCCTATGGGTCCTAGGAACGGGAGTACGGACCAGGACGTTCCAAGGATATCGTCCCGACACCTGGACCGCGGCTTTGGATCTTTGTCGAATCGCCGCCAGTGCGTTACGTCATCGCTGGTACGAGGAGCGATTTATCACACGCGGGATGGGGAGGCGCGTCGGACGAGCGCCGGGACGCGCCGTAGAAAGCGTCATTATTTCAGAATAATCTAAAACCGATGGTGATTAGTGGAGGCGGCGTCACCTGCGTGAAAGCTCGTTTATATCGTAACCGTAACCATATAGTTCGTAGCGTCCCGGCTAATTTCAACTATCCATCACTCATCACGCTTCGCGTACCATCGGCTCGACGTTGCGTCGGCTGGTCGCTTCACGGGTACTCTTCGGCGAGACTTCCGCCGGTGGAAGTCACTGGGACTGGCTGACCCGAGCTCCCTATGGAATTGTATGGAGCGCAAAGAGAAAACCCGGAACCGAATTTATTTTTTTTTAAAAAATGAATAGAAACTTCCGGTCCAGATAGGGACGCAGGGAGTACGAGACTGATCTTAGATTGAAAAAAAAAAAAGATAAAATCTGTACGATGGGAGGCTGGCTCGAGGTCTCCTGTATCAGGCTCCCCCGCCTGGTACCGGGTATTGGGATTGGCTCATAGAGCAGGTATGGACGTCAGGAAGGTTTCACTGGAAATGGATGTTAATTATTTGGCGACGGTCAAGGATGCCTGGTTGGCCTTCTTCACGGGACGTCTGGTTCACACAGCAGTTTGGACCCAGGCACCGTGGAGGCCTCGTGCCAAAATACGATATTTCACTAGACTCGCCCCTAAGAAGCGTGTAATATAGGCCCAGTGATTTGTTTCTTCCCTACGAGGGAGGTTGACCGGTCCACACTGAAATATCACCGGATGCTGGGGAGTTGTCCTCGTGGATGGCGTCTCGTAGGTGCTGGTATCGAGTCCCGTAGCAGCGAGGTCCAGTTTCAAATCCTGAATCGAGGACCCGTGAGATATGGTGAACGAGTTGGAGCGAACATCCACATGGACCCTTTTCATTTTAAGAGGAAAAACGTCCTAGCCCCCCCCCTCCCCCCACGAACTATAAATCTCCCTAGATAAGACATCAACGGTATGGCGATAAGATCCGTTCATCGCGAGTTCACGATAGTCGGAGCAATCTGTATGACAGACGTTTTGCATCGCTGGTGGATTCGCGGTGGTCCAGTGCGTTGCTGGTGCAATTTATTAGCCATTATCTGAGACAATGCGGCTACCTGGGCGCCAAACGCGTACAGGTTAAGGCACGCCGAGACGCGACGGAGTAGGTTAGGTTGGGTTGTAAAAAAGGAAAAGGGAGGAGGTGGATCGGGTGTTCCTCACGGATGAGGAGGATGAGGTTAAGACAGGACCAGTGGGTCCGGGGACTGTGCCTGAAATTCTGCACTGACCAAGTGGGTATAGGTGGACCCGGAGAGAAGGAGCATGCACCTCCGGTCCTTCGATGGGAGGAAGAAGTGGAAGAAAAAGTCGCCTAATTGATGCTTCGTCTTTGTTTTGGTTAATTCCAACATGGTTCGGCCATTAAAACGTCCCGCTGTATCGGCGGGCCCGATCTCCGGTGCGAGATAAATGATGACACCCGCTCCAGGGGTACCGTACTTACCTACACCGGGCCAGGACCGTCGCTATACGTACGCCGCTCCCATGCCAGGTTCCCTCGGAGTCCTCGGCTAGGACATTCAGGACCCCCCCGTTCTCCCTCGGCGTTGTCCTCTCGCGCCACGCACCGGCCCTGACAAACGACGCTTACGTTCTCATAGGCCTCCACGTATTCCGGTCTTCTCCGGTGAACCGGGTCGACCCGACTGGGTACTCGTCTCCGGTCCAGCCGTTTCACCCTGGCTCCTTCGCGATTCTGGACCTTGACCATAGGACCCACTCCGAGCTCACCCGGTCCTTTCGTTTCTCTATGTCGCCTGGTAGGTGCAACCTGGGAATAAGGCTAAGCGACCAGCCGCGCCACCGGTAGATATCATATCGGAGAGGACAGCGCGAAGGAGTGTATAAATTTGTAAAGCCAGGAGCTCGGCCACTCAACCACGAGTGGCATTAACGGGCCAGGCAATCGCCACTAAAACACTAAAGTATTAATGTAAAACACATTCTGATAGAGATACGCCCCTGGTGCATCCCGCGTCCGCCGTATACCTACGTGTCACTGGCTTTGTGTCGTTACGCGCGGACCCCGATACCTCACTGAGAATTCGACGAAAGGCTAAAAGCACCTCTTCTCGTTCTTATTACCCCGGTCCTATACTCGACGTACGACGATTCTCATCTGGACCATACTCTCAAATCTCCCAAGAAGACTTTACCCGAGTGGAAGGGAAAGTGTATTATTTTTTTTTAACTTTCATCTCCGTCACTTTCTCAGCCGCTAAGTGAGCAATTTTTTACACAATTGTTTCACTCCTCCGGATCCTTTAAGGATGCTGCAACAGATTTATCACCCAATTTCTTGTGTTACCCGTGTAAAGGTAAAACGCTCTAAATCTCGCTCGGACGCTTTTTTTTTAGGAAATCCCACTTGTCGGCCATGGTAGTTAGCCTTAAGCCGCTAAAAGTCAGGGTGTACCTACGGGCTATCTCTAACAAGCGACAAAGGAAGATTTGACCAAGAGCTTATCTGCGATTCGAGGTGTGCTCTCGAGGGAGCCATGTTGGCTCAGGTGCCAATGGGGACCTTGTTTGTGGCCAGGGTGGAAGAGGAAGCACTACCTCGTCGTATAATCACTGGCCAATGAGGGAGCAGTTCTTGGCCTCGGCAGAGTGGTGTTCACTCTGCCATTAAATCTTCCAGTTCTTGCACCGGGAAACACTTGCCCTGCTGCGGCGGCCATTCTCGAAACCACTGTAACGTCACCCTCCGGCCGACCTTACGCCATTATCCCAGGTGATATCCGTACAAACGCGAGTATCCCAGGTACAAAGTATCCCCGACGCTTCCTCGTGAAAAAAAAAAAAAAAAAAAAATTGCAACTCCTCGTTAATCTTCGATAGCCAGGCAAAGTCCCTTACACGAGTAACGTACGATAATACTCAAGGAGGTCCGATATCAATTGTTCATCCCGTTCGAATTTATCCCACGACATGAAAAAAGCGTGCCGACGGCGTTTCGGTAGACCCGGGTGAATACTCTCGTAACTCTAGATAAGACGTTCTCTTAGGAAGACGCGTTAAATAAATATTTCCTCAGATAACGGAGCGTCGGGCAAGGCGAGGTGGGGAATTTCTTCGAGAGTCGCGGACTCGGCCACTTCCCTCTCTCTCGCTCTGACTCCCGATGCATCATGGGTAACTGGTACGTACAGAGAGTTCAGGCTTAGTACCGGTACCAGCGTGAAGTCAGCCAGGTAGTTTGATTCGCATGGCAAAGCCAACTTCAATTTACCGGAAAATTTTCCATGTACAAGACAATGTCCTGATCGATCGTCCGGACACGCATAGCGGCGACGGTCGAATTTTGAAAATAAAATTCCGTCGGCATGCGTATACAGTAGCTGCATAATTAATGTCCATTACGGGAATGGTTCGGCTGTAGAAGCATTCGGGGGACTACTATGGCTACATTCCGCACTATCTTTGGGAAAGCAAAAGGATTGGGCCGAAGGGCGAACAGGACGGCGGTCTCGGGAGGAAGCGTTTAATTAAATTAACGCTTAGAGAGATTAACGGAGGCGCGAGGAGAAGATCCGAGATGCATAATGAGTAGTCGTGCGACCTCGGTCCTTCTCGGCTCCCTTTGGGTGGTCCGAGGAGACGCTGTCGCTGGTCCATTCGGCTCGTTACCAGACCCGGCGACACATTTTATTGCCAGTTTTTCTCTGGTAGATTACTTAGTGCTTTACGAGGCCAATATACAATCGGCAGAATCTTACCGACCGAGCAGGGATCTGCAATTTGGAAAAATCGACCGTCGGTAGGCAGTCTTCAATATTTTCTTCTCTCTGCCGAGAATCCATGATCTTCTCGGGGGTCTGACTTTGTTGCACGGGATCGAGAGTGGTACCCGTTAGGACGGGCAAGAAATTCAGATTTACCAAATGCAAATTGACGTGAGAATATTCGACCGGTTTTCATATCGGATCGTTCGATTTGGGTAATCGAAATTCCTGCCGATTTGGCTGCGATGGTAGCCGAATCGTCTTCTGGGACGTGGGCCGGTTTAAAGGTGGTTGAGGCAGGGTCGATCGGCGTTGCCGGTTTTCAAAAAGAGGGACTGCGGTGATAAAAGGCCAGATTTCCACCGAGATAGCGCGTAATTAAATTCAACCTGATTTTATTACCGGCCGCGGGTCTTGTTTAGGCGGGTTTTTATATCCCGAAACAAATTCTGTACCTGCTCGATAGCACCGGGATGAGCATTATAAGTCGGTTCTACGTCCTTTACCATTTTACCACTGTATTTCACTTTTACGTCTCCAATCGGGACGTTTCGGTCGCTCGAGATCTTCTGTCGTGTCGAAAACCGACCGAGTCGATTCCTGACCTTGACCGCGACGGAAGCCGAACAGGTGACTTTCTCAAGGCCAAAAATTTCACTGTACCCATCAACTCGCGGCTGCCAAATTTACCCCGAAGGAATTTCGTACAGTCTACCGTGAAACTGCACCACGTAAATAAATCCCAAGTAATTCCCAATTCCACAAAAGTGTCGGCAAGAAAGTAAAACTTAAGAATCGAATCACGCGCCTCTTTCATTGGCTCAAAATCATTAGGGCAAGCGCGCATGCGCGATTAACGAGTCAAGGAATCCCAAGAAGGATACCCCGAGGAACCAGTCCGTCGCAAGCATCAACCATCCAGCTTGGCTTTTGCCAGACAAAAGAACGAGTGGTAACAACGGCAAAGTACAGGCCGAAAACGGAAACGGCTAAGCGGCCATTAATAAGGCATCAGGTGGTTTGTCCTGCATTGTCCCGAGCCGTAATAAAACACCTGGTAGATACACAGTGCTGAATCCGGAATGATTAGATATTCCCATCGAGGTGTCTACCGTGAGTCACCCGGCGGTCTAGCCCAGCCACTCGACTCTAGGACGTCGCGGCGCGAGCGTCGTGTACGTCGGCGTCGGCCGTCGGCAGGTGCATCCAAATGAAAGGACAAAAGCGTGCACGAAGCGTGCAGCCTTTAGCCACCCGCACACTTGGCACGTGGCTTCCCATCCTGTCACGTACGTTCGAAGACATCATCTTCTCCTTTATGTTCAATCTAAACAGCCTCCCACCCTCAAGCCGCCTCCTCATTGTCCCGGTACGCGCGATACTACGTATTCCTACTAAATAAGCTGGAAGGGCGCGCACTGTTCTTGCGACGCCACTTAGCGGCGACAACCGACGACCCGTTCACAGCGATGCATACAGAACGTATGATAATACCCGAGGCCCTTTCATTATCCGCAACTTCCCGATGACGCTTCCAGTCATCGGAGACATCTGGGAATCGTTATGACGGATGACGTCCGACTTGGTCGCCGGGGGACTTTTAATTGGGTGACTAATGTCCCGAGGTGGAGACCCGGTCGGTCTCGCTGGTCCTCCTGCCGATCGGATGGGCCGGGTCGTTTTAAAGATCGGAGCAGGAACCGAAGGAGCGTCGCGCAGGACTCTTGGGAGTGGACGGCGCTGCCCTTGATTCATTCAGACCCTTTTTATCTTGGAATTCGTCCCGGAAAGGACGTTTGATTTCTTGGAAGAGAGAAGGGTCCAGCTCGTTCTCTCTCGTAAGGTTAGCTGGGACTACCAAGGTGCTGATAGTGAAGGTTCGAGGGGCCAGACGCATCAATGGGCCCCATTCAGCTTCGTCCGATTCTATCAGCAGTGGTTTTGGGACCAGGACATCGATCTTGGTCCCCGTAATTATTTCCAAGATGGAGACCCATCCAAAGGCCTCCAGCCCTGTTACCTCCTTATCCTACGGCATAGGCCGGTTTGGGTCTACGATCTCCGTTCTCAATGAACTGCCATTGTTCTCTGGGACCCAATGGAATACGTGCATCGGACCTGGTCCACTACCTACGGTACCGTCAAGATACTCCAGTTGGGATGTCGCGTAAGATTGAAATTTTTTTATTAAAATCCTAGCGTTTTTGAGTCATAGAAAAAAAAAGTCGTACATCATCAAGCTCTTGAATTACCCAGTAAATTGATCTTACGGGGATCAGTCTTTATCCGAGCACGGGCCAGAAATGTCTATCGGCGTGGGTGGTCCTTTCAGACTCGAAGCTATGCGTATTACAGATATCCATCACTGCCCATCGACATTCGAGTCTCGGCAGCTCTAATGTCATTTGTGTACCAACCCGTGTATCCCATTCGGTACTTACCGGTCCCATCCAGCATCCCGAAACTGCTCCATTCGCCGTTCGCGGCACGGGACGATTAATAATGCATTCGTTGGAAAAAGTAGACGGACGAGCGCCATGCGGAGGATCGAATGCAATTCCCAGTGAAATTCCCAAGATTCGCCGTATTGGAAACCAGGCGTACCAGGGCACCGGGTACGATTCCTATGCCGATCGTGACGCCACGGTATTCGGGATCCTGGCCAAAGTCCATCTAGACGGAATTCCCTACCGGACAGGTAAGAGACGTACGACATCCTCTCACCTGCCACGAGCAGCAGAGCCAGCAATAAAAACACCATAGTAGGTAAAGGTAGACCATAAGTCCATTTAATTATTGAACTTGGTACGGACCGATATCGAGAAGCCGTCTTGCAGTATACCTGTACGGTGCATTGGCATCGGCCTGGGATAAATACGAAGAGCGGTACGCAGGAGGCTGCTGGTGAGTGGAAGAAGGAAAGAAATACAAGAGAGAGAGCGAGAGGGAGTATACCAAAAGAGAAGAGAGTGAGGAACGACGACGTTTCGACCGATGATGGAACGTACTATCGTACGAGGTGCAGGACCGTAGGCATACCAGGAGTTTTGAGGGGGTCTTGGCAGGGGGTGGTGACAGCGGCTTGGGACCGCGGGGGGCCTCCAAGAGGAACCAGGAATTTAACCACGAATGGCCACGCAACAGCGAGAGCCGTCACTTCCAGCGAGCCCGAGCATCCATTACCTCCTGGTGCCCTGCCAGCCACCACACCACCACTCGTATCTTATATTAATATATTATTTACCTTGGCCGCACTCGCGCATAAGGGTACCGAGTGGATAAGAATGGCCCTCGTCACATACCTATCATTGTTTTCATTATTTATCAGTGGAATTCAAAGCGTCCGACTTTTCTCTCCTCGGCACCACTGGCGTCCAGGTACCACTCTCGCTGAACTCGTTCGATCGCGTACCCTTGACCATGGAGCTCTGACGTAGCCCAGGCCCATTTCCCCGGCATAATTAGCCCTCGGATTTTTCTCCGCCTTGACGCATACGTACCGTACACCCGGACTACGGTCCCCTCTGGCACCCCATGAAACCGCCCCTAAACGCAATTAATGTCCTGTCGCACTTCGCCCGGACTCTCCAGTCAGCATGCACGCAAGACCCACGGTACGTAGGCTTAGTCGTATAACCATGCTGGTGGGTACGCGCGTTACGGTGATACGCCAGGGTTTATGGTATCGCGCAGTGCTGGCCATACGGGGCTCTGGTACCTCGTACCATGGCGTATTCATTTCCATGGCAGCCTCGTAAAGCTGACTTAATTTAATGTACCTACCTACAGTCCGTTCTCCCTCGGTCAGTAATAAAATCATAACAGAGTCCGGCTTATCTAGGAACACGTCAATAATACGGTGTATATGGCCAACCGGAAAAGGATCGTTCACGCTCGAGGATCGATTGGGAATTTGGTGATTTTTTTATGAAAAAAAAAAATTTTTTTTCAATCATTCAGAGAATCGATCTCGGAAACCTTTTAAGGCTCGCGCTGTCTCCTCGATAGGTAGAATAATCGACGTACACGCTTATCGATACTTCCATTCGATATGTTCAGTATTTATCCCACGCTGCGCCACGGGCAGCGAAACACGCATGAATGTGATTCATTCATCCCTGGCGCCTGGTTCTTCGGTTAGGTCCATTCACACCGAGGCACGCGATGTACCTTGCGCAGCATCACTCTCCAGGCTACGCCGAGGTGCCAATGTCTGCCTATTAATTCTAACACTAGGCAGGCAGGTAGCCGGCTTGATAGGTCCGTTTACCAAGGTCGATAACTCTAAGTCGATCGATCCTCGCAGAACGCTGACAATGCTGTTTCATTAGCGACCCGTAACGTCATATGTGAATTATGAGTGGAGAACACGTGGTCCAGATTAATACACGTTTCGGATAATACCGTTAATAACTGACATCCGTCACTCGATTAATTTTCATCCGCCATTGACAGTGCTCACAGAAAAAAACTTTTCAATGAAGTCGTAAATTTAATCAACGAAAAAAAAATATTTCATGATTTTCAAATTTCGTCTATACCACCAGCGAGTGCGAGAGAGACGGTCTTATTGGCGTTAAAATGAATAAGACAAGGACAGACATACCGCTCGACCGAATTAACGGGTAGTACCCTTTCGTTGAATTAAGAATAATTTTTAATGCTGTTCCCCTATCTGCTGTACGTCCTACGGTAACTACAGTGTGTCCCGATGGGTTTAATAAGGGAAGGAAAGTTGGAAATGTAAAATTGTCGAAATTGCACGTTTAACCCGAGTCGCCTCTCCGGAGAATAACAACGGAGTTTAATAAAGGGCTGAGTCGTAGTACGTACAAGGATGCACTGGAGGATAACAGGTGAAATGGTAGCTGGATAGAAGTCCTAGTGAAAAAGGCGGATGCATCCGAGTTCTCGGGCAGATATGCACCCGGGTTAATGTACCGGGTGGAACTGTGTTCTCGTAGCAAGAGGCAGCCGACGACCCACCCTTTAACGTACGAAGATACGTAGTTAGGTATCTACGTACGTCGGTAAAGGAACGAGGTCCCGCAGGGAGAGCTGCTATCCTTTTTCTCAACTCCTACGCGCACACGGCTGTCCCTAATGTCTAATGAATGGCCCCCAATAAATTCATAAGCCGGCCAAAACATGCCCGCGAGATGCAGAACACGCCGCTGTTCTGCGCTGCACATTAACCGAACGGACCTGCATTATACACGTACGGCATACGCCATAACCATAGGGATGGCTATAGGTAACGGAGTCCCTGATGCATCTTGGGCCTTAAAAACGTACAAGGCCCCGTTCTTCGATAGTAAAAAAAAATTTAACTGTCCGTACGATATACATGAAAAATGGTATTATTTGAAAATTTGAATTTCCCGCCACTTTCAACGGTTCGTGTTTTCCATGCTGGACGTCGTACGAAGTTTCTTCCTACGGACGAAGGATCATCGACGAGCATTCTCGGACCGGAAGTTCCTTCGACTGTAGCCGGAACCGCGGAAAGAGAGCAGCGCGTGGCAACTTTGTTATTTAAGTTTACTGCGCGAGACGGGACGACGGTACGAGCTCGTAAAGAAACTTTTACACTTTGCGCATATTAAACTAACGCGGCGCACAGCGCTCGGGCCGGAGGACTTGAAACTTGCTGGGATAAACAATACAAGTCCTTTACGGGAAAAGGGGAGAGGGAGTAAAACTCGGAAGATTTTCGGAAGCAGCCAGCACGGCTGGTTAAAACGCCAGGTTCTTCCACCCTTCGAAACGGCTGAGAGCCACCCTTATACGGTACAGCCAACCCCCCAACCCCCCCTCTATACATACATATACATTAGCGAAGTAGCATCCGCACGAACAGGGCGTTACAAAAGTTTCTTACTTGTACAAACTGTAGCTACTCCTTTTCGAGGAGACGAAATCGCGTGGTGTAGCATAGCGAGAGTTTAGTGGGAGTTTTCAAGGGACGACGGGAAAGAGTAAGTAGCAGGATGGGTATACAGGCTGGTTTCGAAGAAAGCGACATTTCCTGGTACGCAAAGTCATATGGGATTCCTGAAGCGGTAGGATGGTGGAAAAAAGTGAAGGGTAGTTTTCATGAAAAACTATCGCGAAGCACCGATGCTCCAAGTTCAAGATAAACATCGGGTGTCTTTGGCGGCCGAAGTGGATTTCGTCGAGAGGAAAAGGTTCCACGTGGCTCCCAGAGACCTTAAAGGCGAATCCACATGGATCGGTTTACGCCCCTGCAATTTATCGTTATTACCAGTGACCAGCATGAATATCTTTCGGAGCCGGCTTATATGAGCCAATCGGAGTCGCGATCTGTCTTTCGGCTCCGGACTGCTGGCTGCACCGACTAACCCATAGGGAATCTTGAACGGCAGCGCATTAACGCTCGAGTTACGCGCTGCGCGCTCCTATCTACATCGGAATAATTATTGCGCCGCAAACGTAAACGATCCTGAGCTTGCAGGCTGCTCCTTCGTGTCTATAAATTCTCATCGTAGTTGGATCGTAACGGGGTAGGACGCGAGTACGCGCTTATGTGAATGCGCCTGCGGAAGGAGGGTTGGGTCAGGTTGGGTTAGGCTGGTAACGCGAGATTCAAAGATCGCCGGGGCTAGATTTTCTGGGCCTCGTAAATGCTTTTTACCAAGAAGCTTAACTTCGGCTTGTACAGGGCCTTACGGTACCCTGCTGATAATTGGCTACCTTTTTATTTATTCACAAAAGATCGCTCCGGCTTCCCGGACGAGCGCGGGATCAATTATACTTTTTACGTAACGTACGTTAATACGCGTGAGAGAATCGATCGAAAAATGAGGATCCGTTGGATTAAATTCGCCCAATTTTCGGACGTAATTTCGTGGCTTCGTTCCAAGCAGCGGGTATACGCTCGAGATTCATCCGGCACTTTGGCACCCGTGGAATTTCCATGGGAAAATTCATTAGCGATGACGTTCCACAAATTTCCCTGAGATTTCGATAATTGCACAGCTAAAATAATCTACGTATCCGAAATACAAGTCTAAAAAATTTTCAATAAATTTCAATTAATATTTTTTCAACCTGCACGTCACTCCGTCAAACTATCAACGTACCGTACAAAAAAATGTAGTTCGCGACGCTCGCGCCAAGTGGAAGATGGCAGCACCGTATTGCCCGTCGAATTAAAAGGAGGAAGAGTGGGAAATAAAGAGCGAGAGAGTGCCAGGGTGGTAGTGGTGAGGGTCCGAGAGGGAGAGAGGAAAAATAAAAGAGGATCAACGAACCCACGGCAAGAGGGAACGATAGCCCGAGAGTAGGACGGGAGCGAGGGGAGGATAAACAAAGGAGGGACGGAGAGTTTAATCTCCAGCGAGTCGCTGAGAGGGCGTGAGTATCGAAGGGAGGACCTAGAGAGAGGAGAGAGAGAGAGAGGAAGATTGATAGGAGAATACAGGAGCGAGAGACGGAAGAGGAGAGAGAGGATCGGATCGGTGGACCGGGAGGGGAGGCTGTACCTGGGTGTGTGGTGGTGGGTCGGTGGGGATGACTCGACACATTTAATGATTCCATGGAAATAATGAAACATGACTAGGTATCAGAAAGAGGCGGTACCACGGCCACGTTTTATACATAGTAATAAGATCGCGGGAGGAGGTACTAATGAGGTTGCAGAGAGAAAGGAGGCTGTGCTCTGGACCAAGGATCATCAGCAGGGATTGGCCGTAGGCCCGACCACGGCAGAGCCTGGCTGGACGATTGGTGGCCAGCCCTGGATGCACCAGGTGAGAAAAACTCAGGAGAACGGCCCGCGGACTCTGTCGTGTCTTTCGTACAGGACTTGAGGAACGAGGGAGCCGAGCTGGACCCCTCTTGGTAATCACAGCGGCCATCCTCTTCGTCTTGGGGCCCAACTGAATCGGTAGGCTCGATTTATGTATGTGTATATACATATATATAGTACCACGACCGCCATCGTCTTCCTCCGGGAGATAAGCTTGTCTATTTGGTACATTACTATGGTTCTGTATGTAGGACTGGCATTCGGGATGATCGAGTATGGAGAATTTTTTTTTTTTTTTTTTTATGTAAAACTTTTTGTTACGGTTTTTGCACCGGGAAGTAATCCCGTATCGGTGCGATGGAGTGTAATTATCGGTAATCAGCTTTTAATAATTATACAGCTACAATGTTTCGCTCTGTGATTATGCTTCCTGTTATAGTTGATAATGCACAGACATGCACTTTGATGCACTTTGATGCACTTTGTATCGGCTCCACTTTGATTTTGTTGCATCTCGCGCTAATTGACCATTTTTAATGTATTTCTTCACCAGGGTTACGCACGAGTGCGATACCGTTCGTATTTATCATTTTTACACGTAACGCAGCTGTTATGTAATTTACAGGTAAAATTGCGATAAACATTGGGAAATGCATTAAAACGGTAATGCCTAACGGATGAGACGGGATAGTTAAAAACAGCAATTTTATTTCTACAAGACAGATTGTGCTTAACGACGTGTCCAAATGGCTGCACGGCGTTCTAACATTTGCAAACATTTTTTTTTTAAACTTCAGATAACGTTCATGGCAATTGTACATGGGATAAGGATACGATTATTTTTTACAATTACAGCCATTTCGTTTCTACCAATTACACTCACGGTATTCCGCGCTGATCGGTCACGTTAATTATACCGTTCGACGTGCAATTCACGGAGGGGTTACGTATGTTTTCAAATTTATCCTTGACAAGTAATTAAGCCTCGAGGGGGGGTACGTTTACTATAATCATAGCCAGAACTTAAATTTCGCATTTACCGAAGTATATCGGCAAAGGTGCAATTATAAAATAATTTTTTTAACCCGGCAATTAACTTGTAACGCAAAACGCTAATGACACACTGCCGACTTCACTTACAAAAGTAACCTATAGTTACTATCACTGTACATTAAAGTGCACGTAACTAGACAACGAAATGGAACGACGTACTTTAGCGTTAATGGCGAGTAAATAATGATGATAAAAATATCTTAAAAAAAAAAAAATCAGCAAATTCACCAGGAAATTTCGTCAGTTTATTCCATCCGTCAGGATGCTGATAGTCCTCGAGTTTCACCCCAAAGTCGAATATAACCTCAATTCGTCATAAGCGTTATGACGGATATACAAGGTGAACCAGTTAGTCAAATTTCGCGAATCTCAAAGAGAATCGTCATAAGTGACGAATGGCAGCTGGGGAAGCTGGTACGAAGATGACGGGACGTGAGACTGTAGTAGTTGTTATTATTATTGAGAAGAGCAAAGTGACAGTGGCGCAGAGAAATCTTGTTGGTCCATTCTCCTCCGAAGGATCCGAGATAAATTCATTGGTCCTGGCTAAGGAGCCTGCGGGCATTTTAGAATTCTGGTAGTTCCTTTTGGTCCTTTTATTTGCCCCCCCAAGTTTCAGATTTACGAATCGCTCTACTTTCCAACGAACGAGACTCGTCCTCCTTGGGTCTCGTAGATCTTGGCGGCATCTAAGATCGTAAGGGTTGAGCGGCTCGACAAAGGGATGAGTGGGAGCGGGGGATGAAATGGAAGGAGGTTAGAAATCTCACGCTTCGCTTAATTAATGAACGGCGGCATCGGCTCTTCTTCGCTTCCCTTTTTAGACTCGACGTCAACACTGGCAGAGGGTCTGTATATATATATATATATGGATTTTTTTAACTGTCCTATACCGAGATCATCTTGTCGAACCACGTCAATGAATACCTTTTGCCTGAAGGATCTAGGTTGCCGGTAAAATCTTTCATGTCGCCGCAATTCCGCTCTAAGATCCATTGGAAGGATCCCGTTTGATGCCAGTTCAAGCATACAGCCATTAATTGTCGATCGTTGAAATACTGCAGGAAAAAAAAATTATATATTTTCAAAATACCATTTTTCATCGATATATGGAGAAAAATATTTTTTGCAAATTAAATATCAATATTTTCTACGTACTTCAGAGCAATACGTTATTTCCGGGTAAACCGAACGTAATCGTACTTGCGATTCCACATACGCTTATAGATTGTAAGATAAAATATTGTAAATACTCAATTTGGTAATCATCGATTCCGTCCGTGAGCGGCTCGAGTTCTTTGATGATAATAACTGTCGGATGATTTCGTGTTAGATCCCATTCGAGCACTCTGACTGTTTTGATAATTTTGATAACGGCACGAGGGGATGAGGATTCGTAGCCGTTGCAAAATATCCCATGGGATATTGATTGGCGTTCGATCGATACCAATACCGTGAATTGCGTCATAGTTTGATACGCTTATCAGTCTGTATATATAATACGATATAGATTGGTTATAGCTGTTGGTGCCCCTGGGACAATGAGATCGAGCGTTGAGTGTATTAATTACCACGTAGACTCCTTATAAGGTAATTTATGGAAGTTTCCAAAGGGGGTGGGCGGGGGGTCGAGCAACGCTATCAATCTGGTGAGATTAATCACTCAAGTTTACCCACCCCCGTTCCACTTTACTCCATAAGTAATACAGCTCACCTCGTCGCACCTAACGGCAAAGCCACCCCCAAGGCGGCTACATCGGCATCGCCCATCGTCTTGATTTATGAGCGGGTGCTAGGCTATAGGGGGTGGTGTAGCAAGATGTTATGGAGGACAGGGAAGGGGTGGCGTCTTGTCAAAAGTTCATAACCAAGATTTCAGCGCGAAGCAGGCGCTCCGTATTACCGAAATTCTGTATCGGTATTATGCCGTCCTTGTAACTGCTACCCTGCTGAAATGTATATACATGTATAATACAGGGGACGGAGGGTAAATATACTGTTTGGATACAATCAATTTTCTCGAATGATTTTTACATTGTTAATTGAAACAATAAATATGGCAACAGTGCCATAAAACGGGGGAGATTGATACGTCGAGAATGTACGTACAACAGAATCTAACCTATTTACTCTGGCACTACGTTAAAATGCTATCTAGATTGTCAAATTGAGTTTACGAAGCGTCCGAGACGGAGGTCGTTGAGACAGGTTGAAATTCATAAGATTTTACATACCCAATTGTACATGTCACTGTCCGAGAGTTCTATTGGTCGAATGACAAATGCAATGTTTGTATGCACGTATCTCAGTGATTCATTACGAGGAGAATAAAATTGCATCAGCATAAACGACGAAACAGTAGATAAGCCAATGTGGAGTATAGATGAAGGAATAGAAATTAGGCCGTTCCGTAACAAGCGTGGTGCGTAACAGTCGGACGAAGCATTAAACTGGATCAAGCAATTAAAGCCGTTGGTAACGCATGCGCGGACGGGCCGATCTCGTTGGCCGGGCATTGGCGCACTCTGCCGAGTGCAAGGTGAACCTTTTCGGCTAGGTAGAAGTTCTTTCCTCGTTGCTCTTTCGAATATTAGAAACGTCTCACTCGGAACCTGTCGAAGCCCTGTCACACGCGTATTCACACTGGAACAAGAGTCTCACACAGAGTCACTAGTGGCTCCCTCCCCTAATTCCCCTCGCGGAGCCCGCGAGTAGGTGGGCCCATCGAGTGGGGATAATGCCACCCCCACCGTTCTCAAGCTTATCCCCACTTTTCTAGGTTGGTACTGGCACTGTCCTAGTGTAGTGGCAATATTGCCAGTCGACCTGTGCTGCCACCTGCGGGACTTTTCTCGTCCTCGATCTTTCCCGTGTATTCCTATGGCTAGTCGCCACTAACCGCCATCCGTTACACAGCTACGGCACAAGCATTGCGCAGCTCCCGAGATTATTCCTTTGCATCGGAATCGCGTCCTCCGTCTTTCTACGGAGGTTAATCAAGAAATGTCAAAGCATAATTAAGGTTAGGCTGTGATATCGATATATAAAACTAGTGAAAGATGATCCCGGGGGTTACTCGTGAGATTGAATTCTAAAATCTACACGACAAATGACATGTTCCATGTATTTCCAGGAACTAGTAAGCTGGACAATGTAAACTCCTATTCCTCGTACAGTCAACTGGGAAATCATACTGAAACCGTGGACAGGATGGTAAGGACACTCTGTACGAGTTGTCTAAATCGGAAATGGAAGTATTAATTCAGAATGCTTTTCGTATCGTGTAAGTTGTAACCTCTTTACTCGTTGTTCGACCATCTCCTAGCTATATGTCCGTCGGAAGTAACGAGGCACGTTTTTCTTTTCTACAAATCCAGTTCACTCCCGCGTATCGTCCATTAGCGAAGATGCATGTTGTGTAAAAAGATATTTCCCGAAGTCGAGTCTTACTCGGTATGCGCCGGGAGCCGTTTCGATTTGCTACATCGGCCGCTCTGTATAAACGGCTACCGGAGGTAAATCCAAGAGGTCTTCGAACGCTGTACAAATTCAGTATCGCATTCTCGGAAAGCCAGGGCCCGTAGAAGCTCTGGTACATAGGTTAGGTAGGTAGGTAGGTTGGTAAGTAGGTAGGTAGATAGTTTCTCTCATCGTCGTCGGCGACGTTGGCGACGTCGTCGTAGTCGTCGTCAGCTGGGACGAAGAGAAGGAGTCACCAGGCGTGTGCGGCTGTGTGTAGAGGCCGGTGTTAACAAACGGTACACTAATGTTTCACATCTCAGTGTGTTCCGCGCGCGCGTTGTGTTCGTTCCCCAGTGTCTCTCGATGTGTTCCGGCCGCCACGGGAGCAAGAGCGCCAAGTTGCTGTATCGGCTGATGGTGGGGTGAGACCAGGGTAGTCGAAGAGAGTGAGAGCGAGCGAGAGAGAGAGATTTAGGGAAATGGTAGAAAGAGAGTGAGACAACTAGGGGTTGGCGGCGGAGACGTAGCGGGGGGACGGATTGGTCGAAATAGGAGGATGGGGCGGGGCGATTATTGTCCGCGCCCACAGAGGGGAAAAAACCGGGGCCCCCTCCTCTCCCCCCCCTAACAGTTTGGAGGGGTGAAAGAAGTCTGGTAGGGGTAGAGGATTTATTCGCTCTTCCACCCCTTCTTTATTCTCCAGTATGCCCTCTCGTGGAGGGTGTGTACCGGCCGTAATATGCTCGACAAAAATATCATATATGTCGGGTTTAGCCGAGGCGGGAGAAAAATAGCGGTTGTACAGTGGCGGCAATACGGCTTTTCCCATTGAATCGGGATCCCCCCTCCCCGCCGCCTTGTCGGCTTCTCCTCTTTAGCATCATCCCCCGCTACCCGGCTCCTCTTCCCTGAAACGACCTATAGCCTCTCTCCCCCCTCCCCCCACCCCTCGCAGAAACCTTTCCCGCCCCCTTTTGATCGTACTCCGCGGGGGACAAGTAAGCGCGAGCCTGACTCTCGGAGTCTCGCGAAAGAACTGCGCAACACTTTTTCTCGACGCCGCTAAAGTGTCGCTCTCGCTACCGTGCTATAGTCCGCCTGCTACCTCCCTATGTTATTTAGTGGCTCCTTGGTCTCTGCTGCATTCGGAGCCATTCGGAGCCTGATTTCGCGGCTGAACCCTTGGACGGGCCTTTGATCATTGCTCATTGACGTACCGTAACGCAGGACGTTATGTCACGGTTATCGGTCACGCAGACTCCTCGATATTCCGTATTAGCGAAATTTTCGCTCGTGCCGTAAATCCGCTTGCGTACCGTTGTTCGGGACTATGCGAATAGCACGCGATATGTGTGCGATTGTAACGAGCGGACAGCGCGGTAACGTTAACACGATTTTACACGAGTTCACGTGGTATGCGTAAAGCGCTCGCCGAACATACGTCAACGGGGATCGTAACGTTTCGCAGGACTCGAAGCGCCAAGCTGCCATTCGACGAGTAAAGGAGAGAGTCTGTGCAAGAGAGAGAGAGAGAGTGAGGGAAGGAGAGCGGGGAGGGAGGGCAGAGAGAGAAAAGCTAATGAGAGCGTAAGAGAAGGAAAAGGAGATCACGGATAGAGTAAGAGAGAGAGAGAAGCAGGCCTGTGGGCAGAAGGTAGAGGTGGTTAGTAGTCAAGTGTCGCGCGTTGTGCGTGGGGCGAAGGTGAGGAGAGGAGTAAAAGAGTGAGAGAGAAGAGACTCGTTAGTGGATGCGAGGGGTGTCGAAGTGTCGAGAGAGGCGAGAGGCGCGCGATGGTGGGGATACGTCAGAGTGTGCGGTCGTGTCCAAGAAGCAGGACGCCCGGGGTGGGAGATCGCTGAACAAACTACCGGGAAGAAGTCAGCGGCAAGTAAGCAGCGCCGCCAAGGCTAAACTTCGGATCTATCGAACTAAAATTGTCGTGTAGTTTTTCCCCCTCCTCGCGGTGGCTCCAACCGTCCATGCCGTTCGTCTCCCCACCTCCGGTAACCCTCGCCCCTCTCGCTCCCACCATCGAGAAACGAAAACGAACGAAGAGGGAAGAAAGCGACGGTGGGGCGACCCGACAGGGAGAGACAGACCTGGAACGAGAGAACTAGACAAGGAAAGCGAGAGTCGTACTCAAGAGTGACAGAGAGAGAGAGTGAGAGCCTCCAAGAGAAACCGAACGAGAGTGCTGCCTCGGGCAGAAGCCGAGGGGAAGAGAGTCCCGGAGAGCTAGACCCACGGCTCAACGACTCTCCATATTTTATTGTCGCGTTTGCCAACGCTAGCCGCCGCTGTCGTACGGCTCCGTTCCCGATCTACGAGGCCGACCTGACTGAACACGCTAGGACAGACGGAACGAGACACAGAGGTGGCACCCGGAGTCCCCCACCATAAGACCAGCGTGCCGGCCCTGGATCCTCCCACCGTCAGGGCAAACCACCTCGCAAAAATCGCCCCCTTTCGGGAAAGAAAAGAACCACGGCGACAACTGCCACCACCACGATCACTGGCACACTAGCATCGTCGTCGCCACCACCAGCGTCAACACTACTACCACCACCACCGGCAGTGGTTCTAGTGCTGCTGCTGCTGCTGCCGTCACCACCACCACCAGAACGATCGCTGCCACCACCACCACCACCACCACAATCAACCACCGTCGTAGGAACGAACTTACGGACTTAACTACACACTGGTTCTATCCGACGAAGACACACACGGGGTGGCACGACGGCACCGTGCGAGAGACCCGAGCGAGGTGAGAGACAGCGGTATCGGTACCCGCCACTACACCTACCCTACACACTGCGAGGAGCAAGTAGCGACGGAGAGCAGCAGACACCTCGCAGCCACCCAATTACCGCGTCGCGCGTAAAAAGTGCCACCGCGTTTACGCGCACCAGGATCGCCCGCGGAGCCACCACGCCACCAGTTTGTACTTGGCGCGCTCACTCAATCTATCGGGATCCACCGACGAGATAGAGCCACCCGCGCCCCCGACTGAGGCCAGCTCACTTTTTCAAAGACTTCTGTGCACTTTATTTAAAACCTCCGGAGGCCCCTGCGCGGCTTACTGCAACACGCTTCTCGGAGGACACTTACTCGACTATGGTGAAACATATAATAACGTGGTGCTGCAAACGTGTGACTTGAAGTAATCGACAAAGAATTTTTTCACCTGGAACAAGGGAAACTCGCGGAAGAATAAGTGATTCGAAGGGGAAAAAAAAGAAAGTTTGATTGAAGATCAGAAGCGTCATCGGTGCTACGAGACATTGCTCTCCATCCTCCTTTACTCCTGTCAGTGCTTCGATCTCCCTCTCCCTCTTCTCGTGCTCACACGTTACTCCCCCTCTACCCTCTGCATCCCGCCGCAACCCTCTCGTTGCTCCTCTCCTCATCTTCCTCCCTGCCTCCTTCCATCCTTCTTACACGTACACACACTCTCTCTCTCTCTTTCTCTACCTTTCTCACTCGCTCTCTCTATCTGTCTATCTCTCTCTCTCTCTCCTCGCCACACGGTCACTCTCTCCTGGTATTGCCGGCAGTGTCTCTACTACCAACATCGAACTGGATTCTATCGAAAAGAAACGATTCGGAGGATAGTCGCGAGCGATCATAGCTGGCGCGCCGATCGGATCTACGGTTCCTACGGTTTACATTCTTTCATATCTCCGAGGAGCCGAGCTCTGCTTTTCAAGAGCGGACGTATCCTCGCACGGGAGCGCGCTGTGCAGTGAAGTGACTGTTCTCGCATTTACGCGGGGGGAAAACGTTCTCCGTTTCTGGCGAGACCACGCGCCGGAAAACTGGTCGGTGAAGTGATAGTGCGCGAGTGTACCAGGGCGCCTTCAGGTCCGAGTACAGTCGGGTTCATGACGTACCGGTAATACACGCGGGGAATACAGCAGCAGCTGGAGGATAGAAAAATCTGGAAATAACGTGGTCCTTGGGAAAAAAAATTTTCTCTTCCTCTCGTTATCTCGATCTCCTCGTAACAACCCTGGACCCCTGTACGCGCCACGACTGATCTCGTCCCTCGATTACGACCCCCGCAATATTTTTGCGGGTCAGTGTCCGTGAAGTGATTAACCAGTGACTGTGAACGGAGTGTCGAAAGATGCTCGCGTAGCGGAGCCCTAAAATCACGGCCCTGAGCGGCCGACACAACATGTCACAGTTCTCCTTCCGAGGATCGCCAAATTTGCAGGTGAGTCTTCGCCTCGACGTCCTGCCCGGCTGCCCGGGGGACTAGTTTACTCGTTTCTTCTTTGTCAGGAGGTCGACGCTTCTTTGTCTTAATTTTTCTTTTTCTTACACGAACGTGGGCGATAGTTCGGTAACGAGGGGGGAAAAAAACGGGAGGATAAGAAACCTGCCAGATCGTCGTAGGTTTTAGGAACGAACAGCTGCGACGCCTCGGAACATCCGATCGCATCGGATAAAATCTATGGATAAATGGCTCAGGTCGAATCTCTTGGCTCCATCTGAATTTCTTTTATTTTTCTTTTCTTGTCTCTTTTTTTTTTATTTACCTCAACTCTCAACCTGTCGCCTCTCTATTTCCTTGGTCTTTCGGGTGACGCTTTAACGTCGTTCCTTGTCGCTTCTCCCGTCGTTCCCTTAACGATTCCCAAATTAATTGTCAGACCGTGATATCGACTTCGGGGCTAACCGGCGCGACGTCCTCGTGCGTCGTCACGTAACCGACGTAACCGCGAATGACGGACGCCGAACAAACTGTTCCCTAGTATCCATTATGGGCGAGATCGAGATCCGCACGTTAACTCGAATAATAATTTCAGGTTAACGGCTGAAAGGCTTCTAGCATGTGAATCGTTACGGGGCACCATTAGTTTACATGTAAATTGTACTGGCTATAGGGAATCGCAGCAGTGCCGGTTAATCATTTGACAAATTGGGTAACGAGCCCCAAATCACTAGCCTTGCGACGTCGATTCGTCGTGCGAGTAATTTTGAAAAATTTTTCGAGATATAAAAAAATGTTACTGCAATTTTCCAAATTTTTTAAGATTACAGCCGAGGTATACGAAACGAAAAAAATGTCCTACGTCCACCGTGTATCGTCGGGGAAAAAAATAAAACTCTTGTGAGGAATTTCTGAAAAATACGTAAAATACACGCGAAGCCTACAAGATTATCTTATCGAGGATAACATTACACGATCCAATCGCAATAATATTCTCGATATTCGATCCTTACGTGACTACGTCGTACAGGTAACAAGGCGCAATTAGTTCTACCCGCAGTGACGTATGTCTCTAGTTCTAACTGTGCATTACATACGTGTCTCACATATGCGAAAAACACACGCGTCTTTGCTCGCCTTGTAATTACGATTGACGGACACGCGTTTGGCAATTCCACCGTTGCGAAAATTACTGCTCGCTGCCAGCGAGTCCGTGGCTCGGAAACCACGTGTGCTGACATGTTGAATAGGTGGGCACACACATATGGGTCATGTCTGGTACGGTAGTGACACGGCGTGTGTGGCGATTGGCCTAAAATCACCTATAGCTGACGTACGTTGGGAAATTCGGAAACTCGCGAATTATCACTGACAGCCAACTCTACCGTGTGGCAAAATTTTTAATCGAATTTTCCACATATGCATGTGCATGGAAAAAATCATGGGAACGGGCGAATCCGATGAGTAAATTTTTTTGAGAAAATTTTTTGCAAAATTTTATATCCACGCACGCGTAGGCCTAAAAGTCACTCGCTAGTAACCCACGCTCCGGATACGTGGAAATGAGTTGTCGCCGTAGTGCGTTTTGTGCATAGTGAGTGGGTACGATAAAATGTACATGTTAATACAGACATATGTAAGTTTGACAATGAGTAAAGACGGGCTGGATGCGTTAACGGGAAAAAAGTGTTAAACGAGCTCGTAATAGATAAAGTAACACCTCGTTACCCATCACGTAATCATTAAAGACTCTGTACTCGTACTTTAGCCATTCTTACGTGTAAACAGTTTCCTGCATTTTTTAACTCTTTTTCTTCGCTCGTAACAGTTTTTCACATTGGGAATGCAAGTTGCATCGGTATGTGCATCCGAGCAGTGGAAGTCCGTGGATCATGTCAATTTGCCCCAGATAGGTCGCCGGAGGTAATTTTAGCAGAAATTAATTTTATTTTAATCAATATTTAATTGGAGCATCCAGGAACCGAAGGAAGGAGGGGGGATACGATTTTGTAAAAAAAAAGACTTGATTGGTTGATTTTTTAATTAAATTACAATGACGTATCCCATCAATCTCAATGACCCTCCAAATGCATTTTCGAAAAATCCGTCATTACGGAGACTCAATTCGCAAGTGCTCTTTTCGACAATTTCAAAATTTCACCGTGCGGTGAATGCTAATAATTTTCTGGTACAGTCTCGAAAAAAAGCCATTGATTAGTCCCCCGGTAGCGTTTAATGCTCGCTGCACGTTAATCCGTATGCTGATTCGCGTGCATTAGGGTAATGTATGCATTAAGGTAGCGCAATGCTAGATATCCATATGACTATTATTAGATACATGTAATACGTGGTTGACGGGTGCATTTACCTTATCGTTATTACGCAACAGCGTTATTCGATTGATAAGAGAAAATATCGAACGATTAATTACGTATACATGGATTTCGTTCGAGCGAATGCTTTTTTTTCAACGGTATACAATTTTCTTATTTATATAGCGTATATACAGGGCGACAATTATAAAGTGGACACCTATTATTTACGTATTTGCACGGTCTCTCTGGGTCATCTAATGGAAGCTTCTTGATTGATTTTTCAAGCACTCTTTAATGGCACAATTGATTTGGCGCTGAAACGCATACTTTTTAAAGGACAGAAATATTTAACTCGAAATTTTTTGAAAAATATATTTTTTTTATGGATTCATAAAGTTTATGAAAAGCTGAATTCGGAACACCCTTGGGGCGATGGATTCAAAGTCATTTTGATGGAGATAATTCTATTCGAAATTGCTACTTTTACCAGCCGATGCACGACTGGCACACGTAAAAGCGGAATTGGACCGGCGATTCGAACGCGCATGCGTCGTGAGCATCGTAAGTCGGCTGAACGCCTAACTGTCAAAAATCATGGCTATAGCGGTAATCTGTCAAAACTGAATTAAACGAGTTCGAATCGCCGGTCCAATTCCGCTTTTACGTGTGCCAGTCGTGCATCGGCTGGTAAAAGTAGCAATTTCGAATAGAATTATCTCCATCAAAATGACTTTGAATCCATCGCCCCAAGGGTGTTCCGAATTCAGCTTTTCATAAACTTTATGCATCCATAAAAAAAATATATTTTTCAAAAAATTTCGAGTTAAATATTTCTGTCCTTTAAAAAGTATGCGTTTCAGCGCCAAATCAATTGTGCCATTAAAGAGTGCTTGAAAAATCAATCAAGAAGCATCCATTAGATGACCCAGAGAGACCGTGCAAATACGTAAATAATAGGTGTCCACTTTATAATTGTCGCCCTGTATATAATAATCAAAAAAAAAAAGTTAAATATCGATCAGAAACTTTTGATTTCTCGCGATTAACCACACGATCGCTACGATATATTATTATCACGTAATTCTTATCACCGTATCTCGTGCAGGTACACGCGTCCTTCCTGGAAATAGACTCTCAGGAAGTAGCATATAGAATTTTGTATCCTTCGTCCGATGAGTATCTCATATTCCGACATGTCTGCTAATTAGCTTAATTAATGCTCGCATCCTATCTGCATATATATATTACATTGGCCGATACTACTTTCGCTAGTGCGAACTAGTCTATCTGCACGGTGCACGTGCGTGCTACGACATAACGAGGTACAAGACGGATAAGGAAAAAAAAAAATACGTCCCAGTTTACTTTAAGGACAGTGTACCGTAAGAGCGCGTAGAATTTGGCGATTAGTCGAACGGCGCGAAAACGACTGTACGAGAGTGTATGAGAACCAGTCGATAATTTATCGACCCTTGTTTAATTACCGGGCAAACGCGTCGTGCTCGCGAACGGGTCTGTAGGTTGTAATAAAAAAAAAAAGTGTAAAAAAGACACATAATCGAGTCAGTGTCGATGCGTACGTACGTTTCGCCGTTAAACGGGCTATCGCAGTGGGAGCTCATTGACGGGACGTTTAAAAATTATGAATGGCATATTATTGCAAGTTAGCACTGCCCGGCCACGCTATAGGTATATAATCTCGTAGTGGCAGCAGTTAGTGCTCTTTCGTCTCCTGCTGACTCGACGCGACTCGATCCTGGCAGCTCTCGCGCGCTGACTCAGATCCGCCCTCGTTCCAGTCCTCTCTCTCTCTCGGGCGCGCGCACCTGCAGATATCTCTCTCTCGCTCCCTCTCGTTCCTCCGGCACCTCTCCGTACGTGGCGTGCATACGTGGGCCCACTGGCAGCGCATGAACGGAGCACGCACACGCATCCGATGGCCACGCATGTACGAGCACTCCAGCGGAACAATGTTGCTTGTTGACAGTTGTGTCGACGGGACTTCCGGCACTCCGGTTTCACTCGGACACCCTGGGCAAACCGTAGTGCCACCCTGGTCAATGAAAATTCTCGCAGGATTTTCTTGTACCGTCGCGAGAAATTTTGGCGATTTTTTTTTGAATTTTCGAGGGATCAAATTTTCTTGGGGTAGGGACGGATTTATTGAATACCTTTGTTTATGACGATCCACGCGGTTTCCGTCTTCGTTTCCTGGGATGCTGAGATTTCATCTTGCACTCCGTGGAAATCTTGTTTACACTCGGTGGTCCATTGTCTTGTGCACGGTTCGTTATTTTCTCACTAGCTGACCGTCATCCGCGCGAAATGCAGTGTTGAATTTCGTCGCGCTGCTGGGCTGTCTCGGTGCTCAGGAATTCGTACGATTTCCTGGTTCGCATAAGGTCGTTTACCCTGTGGACTTGCCAGGGACTCTTTCCAGGGACCCTGCCGTTAATCGGGATTTTACAGCACGTGGAAAAAAGTGACTTCGAGTCTTATCGAAACTTCTTGGGAAAGTTGATTTGAAGTTGAATTTGGTAGAAGGTAGCGGTAGGACGTTACAGGGTGGGAATATAAGTGAGTAGTGGCGGACCTAAGTACACAGGGAGGTCCATCAATCTGGTCTGAAGTAAATATTGACTCGGCTGGGCCTCGTTGCAAAGAGGGCATCATCGGCACATAAAGAGGGACCGCCGGTCCCTTTTACCTTTTAGTTGCAGGACACGCGTGACAAATGCTTCGAAGGCAAACACGGTTGCATCTGTGTCCACAGGGCGACCGGCGGTTCCATATGGAATTATAAATCCGTACCGAGGCTGCGATTTTCGCGAGTGAATATCGGCCAGTTTGGGCAATAGAAGGATTCTTAAAAAGAGTATTGATCCCCTGTTACGACTGGTATGATTAATATTTTTTTTTTTACAAAACCCAAAATCCCCTTAGAGTCAACGGCTTCCCCGCAAAGCCACGTGTCCAGAGATCGGCAGCGGGCAACTTGTTGTTAGGCAGATCGCTGAGTGCAAACGGGGGTTAGAAAAATCATGGGAATCCAGGGAAACACGTCCCGGCACTTACAGACAGCAAGGAGGTGCAATTGTTTCACGGATAAGATATGGCCAAGAGTGGATAAGATTTTTTTTTTAATTTTTTATTCCCCTCGCCTTCCTGTATATTTGTTTCGAACTGCAGCCACGTTTCTTTTCGATCGGCATGCCGATCCGAGGCTGTCCTCGCGATTCCTTATCGCTGCCGATAAAAGCTCGATGGGAAGACTCGCTCGGCCGATCGTCCTATACCCAGATCTCCTTTTACACCGAGCTGTCTCCCTCTTTCCTTACAATAGTTTGTATATCTGTTTTACTGGTTTATGGTCATTTTGTAAAAAAAACTCGAAAATCCCAACTACCGGGTGCTCCTCGCACGCACGTCGCTCTCGCACGTTCGTCTCTCGCCACGCATCAGGATCTCTAACGTGTTCCTCTCGGTCGACGGATTCTTGTTGGTTAACGCGTGTTTCCACGTCGAGCAAGACGCGCGAGATGCTGAGGCTGCATTTCCAGTCTGCGTGCGTGCATGCGTCCGTGCGTGCGAGCGCGCCTCGATCTTTTTCCCCGTGCTAAGAATTCAGAGCGTACCGGGTGTTTTCTTCGTAAGGCAAGAAGATCCTCCCTGGGTATCACGGAAATAGCCACGTTAAACTCCGACGTGGCTGGTTGGGTGTAAAGTACATGGGAATGGCGGGTAAACCGTCGGGGTCTCGTGCATACGTGGGTATGACTATTTTTTTTAACCCCCTTTTTTTTCGAAAAAAAAAGAGGGCTGCTGAAAAATCATCCACTCCGCGACGCGCCTAACATTTTCCAACGACGCGAACGTCGCGAAGACCTCCTCGCTTCTTCTTTCCGCTTCTTCCTCGAAACGTCGAGCAGCTGCTCCCGGATGACATTCTCGTCTCTCTACCCGGTGGACTTTACGGGCGCAATTAGCAGCTCGACAAACAAACAAGCAAACGAACGAGCTAATGCGCCGATATATATCGGCCTCTCTCATTAGAATAATTATTGCTTTCGTTACTTAGCCTATACCTACTCTCATCTGGCACGCGGTACTTGCCGGTCGCTTCGGGCGACTTCTGAGCTGGTACGGTGCTTGTACCGAGTAACGTGCGTCTTCTCTTACTTATCTTCCTTCCTCCTCCTTCTCGGCTCCCGGATCGCCGACTATACCTACCGTACGTGCATCCTCCTTCTGGGAGCCACTCGCGGGCCTTGAATTATGGCCTAAGGGTCATTCGCAACACGCTTCGTCGTTTAACCTTAGACGCCCAGGATCCTCCTACCTGTGGCGCCCCGTTAGGATCCTTGGAAAAATCTTTCCAAGATTCATCTCCGAGAAGTGTGGAAGCTTGTCTTTTCTTTTTTCTTCTTTTTTTCTTTTTCTTCTCACCCGATGACTCTTTGTTCCTGCGAACCGGCCCCGTTCGCACGTATCGCGACAGTTGGTCCTCGGATTCGTATCGGCGACACGCATTAACGCGACGGAACTATAATGCGAAACACACGGTCCTCGCACACAATAACCAGGGGATGACAATATGTTTGGGGGTTACAATGGATGGATAGGAGGGCGTTTCGCATGGAGCACAGAGGGTTTGTTTAGGCCCAAAGCAAAAGGCACTCAAGCTGCTAATCTATTTAGCCGTAGTGTTTGATATGGAATTAATGAGCCCAGGTATTATATCTGACCGTGGCTTTGGGTTTACCTTTTGGAAAAAGGAAGAGGGGAGGGGGGAGGGTAGAAGAGCCAAGCTAGATCTCCGTGACAGTTGCGACCCGTGGGGTAGTTTTTCCACAAGCAGCTGCCTTCAGGTTTTCGAAGCCGACGTTTGGAAATCTTCGGCACCTCCGGGACCCCAGCATCCTCCATCCTGCTACCCTTGGTTAAGCTTGCACCATCGGTCCAAAGTACATGGTACCCTTTCATTTTTGAATTACAGTGTCCTGTGACAGCAAGCTCATCGCTAGCATCGACCTCGCCATCGCCGGCTTCCGCGCCCATCCTCAGTGCCGGAAGCGTCTCGTCTTTGGGGAGCGCAGCTGGTACCACTCCCCTGGGCACGCCGTTGCAGAGCGTCAGGATGGCCGTGACCAGTGCCGTAGTGCGACCACCTGGGAGCCCGACCACCTCGGTCAGTCCGTCCCAGCCCCATCCACCCCCGTCCGCCGGCGGACCTCCCGGTGGAAGATGCTGCGACACCGGCAGACCCATCTTCACGGATCCTCTCACCGGGCAGACCGTCTGCTCCTGTCAGTACGAACTTCTCGGTGGCTATCAACGACTCGGAGGTCTTCCTACTGCTGCACTCTCCATGTACAGTGCACCCTACGCCGCGGCTGCAGCGGCCGCAGCATCCGAGGGGATGGCTGCCTACTTCCCGGCCCTGGGGGCCGAGCAGGCACCCTTCTATACGCCGACGGTAAGTTCATCTCCACGCGTAAGATGATTCCCCATCTTTTTGAGGTGTCTTGGTCATCTTGCACCTGGTCCCATCTCCTGCTTCCTCTTCTTGGACCCAACTTTACTTACTTGACTCCCGCGCACGGAAGCCTCGCGATAAGACTCGCTCGATGAAATCGAGTTCAGCCAGCTTGAGCCAAAGGGGCTTCCGTAGCCTCCTCTGCATTCTCGTGCGTACCAGTTCCTTACGTGGAAATAAGACGAATTAGCTTTAAGAATTTCATCGCTGGCTCTTGGGCGTCCGAGAATGTAGCATCGACTCTGGTACTGTGCTGATGTATTGCTGCTTCTTGGTATCGTGTCAGCAACCGGGTGTTGCTGATATTCCTATATAGGAATCGACAAGCTCAGCCGGGAGCGCGATAGGCTCGGCCTGCTACGGTTTGGTGATCAGTTTTATAGCCGATCGAGATATCATTGGTTAAGTACGGACGTTAATAATGCAAGGACTGTCGTTGCACCTAAAGGTTATCGGACCGCACAACGCGAACCGGAGAATAACCGTGCAACATAAATTCATAAAAGCCATATTATCCGATATCAAAACACACTCGTAATGCTGTAGTTACGCTGCAATCGTGTTCATCGTTATCGGGAGATTTCCACGAATTATGTTTTTTTTTTTTCGATTAAACGTGAAACCATGATTAATTTTTATTTTTCGGGAAATTCATGATTTTCCGGGATTTCAAAAAATAACGTCAGGGCAATTCGATTATCAAGAAGGCTTCGAGTCGTCGAGCAAAGTCGTGGGTTCATAGGTTACAGAAGTAAAATCTCGTCACGCGCATCCGCTCTAATGATTATTATCATACAATTATTATTTTTTTGAGAAATCGACAAATACGAAAAACGCGTCCAGAGTTACAATATGTTTTTATACAAGTCCATTGTCGATCGACCAAAAGTCGAAGATTTTTTTGTCTGCATCAAAGACAGCAATACTGCCGCTAATTTGTACACAAAAAAAAGTGATTTCTCCGATAAACATAATTCAACTCTTTTTCAGGCCGCAGGACTAGATCTGAAGGAAAACCTCGGTGCGGGTGCAGCAGCAGCATGGCCGTACCCGTCAGTCTACCACCCCTACGACGCAGCCTTCGCAAGTTATCCCTTCAACGGGTGAGTGAAGAATAGAAAGAAAAAAAAATCAGGGAAGAGAGTAGGGGCGGATAAAAAAATGTGAGAAAAAAAAAATACGTGCGAATAGTAAAACCCGCGGGTGCCGTCAGAACCAAGAACGTCAGGCTCGTAATTTTTATGCGGATCCTCCTCAAGGGGACCCCACCGGCAATTCCCCAGGTCGACTGTTCCCCGGGCGCAGGGACCCTCTTCGGATTTCGGTTCAGACGGTAATGTCCCCGTAGCCTCGTCTACCAGCTAAAGGAAACCATAAAGACTCCAGTGGTATCAGATCGTACCGATACAAAGTTCCCGGGGTCAGAGTTCAAGTCGAATAGCATCGGCTAGTAGCTCTCTTTCCGATTGAGAAGCACAAGGATGACTGGTCATGCATATATACATACATCCAACCCACAGAGCCAAGAACCTAATGTAAAACCAGCATAAGGAAAAGCACCTGCCACCCGCTCGTCCAACCCGACGAAGATTCGGATCATCTGCTGTCGCCTGGTGGATCCGTTCCGAAGGATAAAGTCGTCAGGAGATCCGCGTAACCCGCCGGTGAATCAACGATAAAATTCATCCACGAGACATCGATACTTTTTAACGGTCAGGATAGCCGCGAGGTCGAAACTCGAAGAATCGTTATCGCTCCCGAGCGAAATCTAGACTTCTGGGAACGTGATTGTGCGATAGAAGATTTGAATTGTTTTTTACGTATAGACCGTGCAGCGTGCCACGGGCTATACCCGTACGAGTCGAGAGAAAAAGTTATAACGTACGTGGTATAGGGCCTTTCCCGAGTTTCTTTATCGGCCGAGAAAATAATTAACTCCTCGTTAATCATACGAGTCGTCCGGGATCTCGAGGCTGCTCCGGGTCTCCGTGAATTGGATCGTCGTTCGGAATCTCGAGCGAGACTCGACGTGGAAGTTCGATTGAGCAATCGTAGCTCGTATACGTTTTTACGAGATACGCGTGTAAAGCGATAAAGCGACGAACGACACATAAACATTCTAATAAATTAGCGGACAGTTGACCCAAGACTGTCTCTCCGCTTGAATATTTATTTTCATTCAATTTTTTTTTTCCTCCAATCATTTTCTCTAGTCCGTCCCGGCTATCGGGTTTTCGAAGTTCCACGCTGTACAGCCCGCGGTCGACTGTTACGGATGCGCGGAGAAACGTTCGGTGGTCTGGGTGATGAATGAGCCAGAGATTAGGTCGAGTAATCGTTGAGAAAAATGTGTATCTGTATTTATTTGTTTATCGTGGACGATAACATCGAGGATAATTAATAACTATCGCTCGCCTCGTTAACGATCCTCGGGTATATTTACTTTATAGGAGCCTCGTGCGCGTTCGCAACAAAGCGACTGGCGACCGGTCACGTATCGCCGTGTCGTCGTTACGACGACCCGCTATGGTAACGCCAGCCCTGGTAAGAACCGACGGACACCTCGTGGAATCGACTGGGACGTGACGCACTTCCGGTCTCTCGGCGATTCGTATTCAAGGAAGCGACCGAGTACTACAGCTTGCTTAGCATCCATTCGGTCTAGTCACTGGGCTCTCTTGCCGAGGGACCTACCGCCGGCGGGAGCCTTAAGCATCGGGACGCCGGAACTGCTCAAGGAGCGACGACCGGAAAGGAATCGGACGTCGTCGAATGCACCTGCCGCCGCAGCTATGCACGGAATGAGAATAGCACTTCGACCTGGTTCGACAATGCGGAATCCTACGGGTGTCCGAATTCGGTCCGGTCGAGGACGTCGACTTCCCCTGTCGTCCTGTGTGATTTTTAGGATCAATTTCTTTTTTTCAATTCGCTGTACAAAAGACACGTTACGTAAATTCCGATCGCACACCCGACCGATCTGCAGGCATTATGCGCGAGCGTGTCGGGCGCTTAGCATAAGCATATAAAAAGCCAATAATGCAACGTTGGCATGCGCGGACGCGAGGTCGGGATCGTGCGGGTTAACGGTCTCGTCTTTCCGGCGGATTGGCCCTGCTTCCGGGGACATATAGGGTAGACAATAAGAAAGGAGTAACCATAGTCGCTTACACGGTCGCCTCGTGTGTGTCTTTGGGCGGCACGAGTAGCTCTGCTGATACTTATACGTAATGCTTGTAAATCGTGGGATACCTGTGCGTTCGGTATGCGGATTACGTATGGAAGGAATCGACGCTCTTGTTATTCGAGAGCAGAAAGTTTCGCGAAGCCAGAAAATCCGAAGGAAATTTTTCGGCAGGACTTTGCGATTAAGCAGCTCGCGTATGGTTAACGAAGCGTCACGGGGCAATCGATTCAGCGACGGTCGGAGACAATTTTTTCATTGTCACCGTCGACTCCGTTGCAACGTTTAATTTGTCGTATTTAATTATGAAATTTGGACAGGGGTCAGCGCTGCTTGACAAAATTTACTTCGTACCGAATTAAGTACCCGTGTACCACTTGCTTGGTCTCAGTCTCGTGCCTGACGGTACGTAATTTGATTTTATGAAATATATGCGAATTGATGTTAAACGACGAATTTTGATTATTTTCAAAATTTACGTACATTTTTTTTTTATGCGTGTTTCGTATCGCGTGGTACGTACAGTTCACGTAATAATTTCGACTCGTGGTAATCGGACGTTGGGAATTTGGAGCGATCCAATGAATGGAGGATACGTGTTTCCTCGTATACCGGGTGTTTTAAATATTCGACTTAAGGACCATTTGCCTCCACTGCCGTCATCTGCAGAGTTAGTGCGTCTCGATGTTACGTGTCAGCCCCGCCCTCCCCGAATCGTGTCACTGACTCTGACTGACTGTCAAGCCTGGTGCATTATCGGCCCCCGTTCCTAACCCTTGCGGGTACAGCCTCCGGACAAAAAGCATCCCCTGCTGTAACCGGGTCATTAAACGGCCGTACATCATCCGCGGGAGACGTCGGCCATGACGACACCGACGTCCTAGACGCCAGACCGACTTTCGTCATTAGCCACAAATATTCTGCATCGGTCCCATCGCTCAGGGGACCCCTCCCCTCCGGGGCCTTCTACCCCCTTGGCACAGTCCTGGGTATCCTGGGAAAAACGTACTCCGGGATTGTCGACGTTAACTTAGGACTGAACGAAAAAAAAAAAAAAAATTTTCAATGAAACCCATTCGAAATTCTCAACTTTGACCTCTCGACTCGTCCACAGATTTTATCGATTCTTATTTTTCTTTACGACCCTCAAATTACGTATCTGGATATTTCGTATGGCGTTGGGGATGAAAGGACACTCTGTGCTTCGTACGGCCGTAGTCTTTGGACTCGTAGCCTATACAGAGAAGAGTCGTATCCAGTCTACCCTGAATATTTACGCAGCGCGCTTACGCTTCTCCGTCGATGGTTTATTTGATTGCCTATAATTTACCATGACGAGTGACGCTCGGCATGTGTCAGCCTGAGAGTACTCTGAATATTATTATTATTTTTTTCAAGACCTATGACGTAATTTCGACAACTCAGAGCCTCGGTCTTCCCGGAAAACCGTAGCGGGGCAGGACGGGATCGAAAAATGGCAAAGGGGCAAGGAGAGGCAGTCGGCCGTGCATTGGCGTGGCTCCACGGCCGATTACGCTCGTGCGTGGCCTCGGCTATTCAAACGCTACGGATAGGCTGCTGCGTCACGGTTGCGTATGCGTATAGGGAGACGGATCGCGTGTGAGAGCGGGCGCGTCCATGAAAGGTAGAAGATGGCGCCAACCTGTACCGAATGGCTACCCTTCGTGCTGATAAAACGTAACGCGCTGTTTCCCTACGTATAAATGAGGGTTGGAAGTCAGATATCACCCCTGGCCGTAACTGGTGACAAGGGGCGGAGTCCCGGGCCAACACACCTGCCCATGAGCTGCCCGTGAGCTGCCCCCATGTTGCACCATGATGGACGCATTACGCTCGACCGGTTATATCGTCGAGATATTTCAGTCGACTAAAGGGAAGTGCACACGTACGTCTTCCTTCGTATCGAAACGAGCATCCCCCTTCGGGTCGTCGATTCGCGGTCAACGACCGGTATTAAAAAAAAAAAAAAAAAAGATGAGCTAATTTGAAAAATTATTTTGAGAACGATCATGCACGTCCATCTTGGAGAACGCAGCTTCTATTTTTTTCACGAATTTATTAAAATTTTCACACCTCCCCCCCTACTCAAAAAATAATAAAAAATCGAAAACGTCCGATACCCGGAATACGTGAGAGAGGGGTCTGACGAGATCGGATATAAATGGAAGAATGGACCAGACACGGAAGACCCGGGGGGGAGGGGGGGGGGTGGAGAGACAGTACGTCGCAGCAGCGAATGGAGTTTGTTGGAGTTTGGCACGGTGCAGGATTGATGAGGGCGCGTCGGTGGGTGGTGGGTGGGTGGGAGCCCGAAGCGCGGCCCGATTAGCAATCGCCATGGAAACAAGCAGTTGATGCGATCAGTTTGCGCATGAGAGGAAAGGGTCGCTGCGATATTCCATTGCACGCGGGAGAGGCTGCCGGCGGTATTTAAAGCGGCGACGGGTTACGCCGTCAACGTCGGTAGTACAGACAGTGGCGGTGGTATAGGAGTATAGCTGGAGCAACGCCTAGCGCCGTTCCCGGCTATGGCGTTTGGGTGTCGCAGGGGACGAGACGGATCGGTAGGACCGAGAGCGCGAGAAACGTACGGGGGTACCCGGTAGCCAGAGAGAGATAGAGAATACGTAGAGGATCGAGAGAGAGAGAGAGAGAGAGAGAGGAGGAGCAGCAGTTCGCGTTCTCTCGGGCGGCTGGCTGTTATCATGAGAAACAAGCTTCCACTCTGATTTTTTAATCCGTTCCCCTGCCATGCTTGAATTTTAAAATAACTGCAGAACGCCATTTGCTCCTCGCAAACAGAGCAGGGGGTTGAGGGTTAAGCCCCCCACCCTACCCCCTATCCTCTTTCCCCCTTGAATTTCGCTTCCTCTTGTCTTTTTTTTTTTTTTTACTTTCTCTCCCACCTTCCTTTTCTGTCTCCCCGTTACACCCCTATCCCCACTCGCTTCGCCTCTCTGGACTCTCCGCACACGGATCTACCGGGTGCACCTTCTATGCTCCGGATCCTCTTCTCACTCATCGTGCGTCCGATGGATGGGATGGCACAGGACGGTATAGAGTAGCACTCTGTGGGGCGAGTGTAGCGTAGGACGTATAGGGACAGATATAGATATACAGAGGCGGCTGATGCCAAATTGAAATGTTTAGCGCATCGTTTCAGCCGCTGTGATCCCGTATGCAGTGGCCGCTGGTACGGGAGGCCGTTGGGTGTAGCATCGGGCCATGCCCTAGGCATCAACCCGTGCTGCCGCGGGATGGGGTAGATAAGTGACAGTTTTATTAATTTCCCATCTCCCGTTTTGCTACCCTTCTCTCCTCTCTCTCTCACACCACAGCAATACGTACCGGGTAGCTGGATAGGGTAACACCCTCCTATCATCCCTCACACCTATGGGGATGAAATAAAACTCAATAATGGCGTCGCACCGTGACGGCGCTCCCGCTGCTGGGACGACTGTCTCGTTGTTCGCGGATTGATACCGGAGCTCTTTTCCTCCCCTCTTTTCACCCTTGGAAAATCTCTAGGGATCCTTGGCAATGATGCTGGCAATTTATGGAATATAAATTCTCCTCTGACTGTACGTCCTTGTCTCAGTCTGAATTAATCGCGAGGTTCGTCCGATACCACGTGTAGGATCACACGGGTCAAAAAATTTTGGAGTGACAAAATTTATTTTTGTGGTAATTTTTTTTTGGATTTTTTCATTGCTTTAATTTTTTTTCACTTTTTTTTTTGGGTAAGTCGGTCTTGTCGCGTACCTCTCGAATTCAGACTATGGCTTTATCTTGGGTACCGTATCTGTGTGATGAGTTAAAAAAAAAAGAGAAATACCGTCTTAAGATCCCACCGGGTACCCGCCCCGAGGAAAATTTAATTTCGATCCCGTCGATTCAGCAGTTATACCGAAGTTTAATCTTTGATAAGGGTTAGTCTTTTAGTAATGGGATCCTGGAGGGTTGCTCCGGGAGCAGCGGGAGTCGCTCGAGTTTGGGGGACTTCCGACTTGAACGTGAAACGAAAGAGCTTAAACCGTTAGATAGAGATCTGCTCTCGGATGGAAGTAGTACCCACCGCTTACCGTTCGCTCGGCAGGACTCGGACTTTTACGACGAGGCGTAACGAGTCCTGCCGATTGGATAACTTTTCTTACATGAGTCCTCGCAGACGTCGAATCCTCCGCTGTTCCGATTGTTAAATCGTTTCGCGCTAGTCCCGCGATGTCCTCTTCGGTGGCTGCGGGGATGGAGATGAGACCAGATGCGTTGATTTTTTGTTGTAATTTTTTTTCTAAATTTGTAATTTTTTGACATTGTTTCAGATACGGCATGGACCTAAACGGCGCCAGGAGGAAGAACGCCACGAGGGAAACGACGAGCACCCTCAAAGCGTGGCTGAACGAGCACAAGAAGAATCCCTATCCCACCAAGGGCGAGAAGATCATGCTGGCCATCATCACCAAGATGACCCTGACCCAGGTCTCCACGTGGTTCGCGAACGCCCGCCGGAGGCTGAAGAAGGAGAATAAGATGACGTGGGAGCCGAGGAACAGAGTCGAGGACGAAGACAATAACAACGAGGACGACGACAGCGGCAGGAAGAGCGTGGACGAGAAGGATCGACTAGGTGAGGAACAGTTGGCAGCATCTTCCGGGATAATTTATTGGGACGTTCTGGTTGCATTTTCGGGCTTCTTGACGAACGTAAAAGAATAAGTGATCGGACTTTTTTTTTCTTTTTTTTTTCCAATATATTCAGTAGACTGTCCAGGAGCAGTATGTTCCCAAGGGTCGATTAATTTTTCAAAGCCATTTCCACGTCGTGGACCCTCTGTTTATATACTCCGATATCCTGTGAGAAAAAAGCACCCCTTAGGTGTCCTCCCTTGTAAAGATTTGGAAAGTAAAAACGCGCGAGAAAAGGGGATAGATCTGAGAGGGTGGTCCTGTCTTCGTTCCGCAGACTCAAAGGACTCGGGTACGGGATCCAGCGAGGACGGAGAGCGACCAGCACACAGACTGGACCTTCTCCACGGCAGCGGGGGCGTACCGGCAGGTCTTCAGGGTAGAACGGAGAGCGAATGGAGCGAGTCAAGGGCGGACAGTGGTCCAGACAGTCCGGAGTGTCTGTACGATCAGCGGGAGCCAAGGCATCCCCTTCAGCTGCAGCACCCAGCCTATCTGGCGCCCTCTCATGCCAGACTTCTGCATCATCCACCGCCCCAGAGTACCTCGCCGAGTAGCCATCACTTACCACCCAGCACCAGTGCATCATCCACGGGTAGCACGACCAAGCCAAGGATCTGGTCCCTGGCGGACATGGCCAGCAAGGACGGCGACCATCATAGTCCTAATCCCACGATGACTGGTCTACCCTCGCCGTACGGGGTTGGCGGAGGAGGCGGCGGGGCACCTGGGAAGCTCGTGAGTCCCCTGGCCAGTCGACTTCCGCCTCATCATCCTCTTCATCCTGCCATGCACCCCGGCTCCCAGTTCGTCAGACCTCATCCGGACTTCTACAGGAATTTCTACGGCGCGTCGCATCTTGGCTCCGGTGACATGTCCCTCCTGGAGACCTATTCCAGGACCCTCGGTGGACTCGGTGGCGTGATGCCACCATCCAGTGCACCCAGTATACTGACTTCCTCCTCGTCCTCGTCCTCCGGCACGGCCAAGCCCTTCTCCATCAACGGCGGCAGCATCGGCGGACCCGTTCTGCTCACTACCGCCAACTCCGGCGTCTCGCCGAGCTCCTCCTCGACGGCGTCCTCCGGGGGATCGGAGCAGTCGCCTCATCCTGGCGGTAATAACCTGCCGCCCTCGGAGCTCAAATCTCCGGGACGAGTGTGATTTCGGCCTTGGTATCCTCGAGGATCGTCCGGGCACGAGGCGTGTGGCTGACAATAAGAGACTACAACTTTGTAATTAGTGTACAGAGAATGAGAGCGTGAACGAATCTGAATTTCATGATTACTTCACCTGTCCTTATACCTTCCTGCTCCCTTGCCACTCCTTCCTGTTCTCTATTGCTACTCCTGGATCCTCGTGGAAAAACCCTCAACCGTCCCCCAACCTCATCCTCATCCGAGATACAGTAACGGCGAAATGTGAAAATCCGTAGCCTATATACCTGACTATCTTATAGCTACTGTTATTATGATAACAACCTAGTGTCGACTTGAAATTAATATTATATAAATATTATACATATAATTATTAATTATTTATGCGTTTGTAAATAGTAGCGATTACCGGCCGTGCCTGCCGCCGGCAGTGTATATGTATTGTATGTAGAGTAGCCACAATATTATTATTATATCTGAATCATAATTCATACTAATGATTATTATTGTTATTGCAATGTTTATAATATAACTGATTACGTCGACTCAGTCGCTCATCACGAGGTACGAGCTAGTAAGTGCCAGGAGATTGCGAGATGGATCATCGTCCCTGTATAATTTTTTGTTCTAAACCAAAGAAAGAGGTTTAGTCTAACTTTTTATTTTTAACACTATAGCGATTTTCATTTTTTTTTAAGTACAAGTAAAAGTCCCACCTTTCACCGCTCCGTTCCAAGAACGGATCTCACGAGGATCATAAATTTTATCAAAGAATAACAAAGATCGATCTTGAACATCTCGCAATCCGCCGTGGTCCAAACATCGTACTTCCCGTTGCGTCCCACCGTGTCGCATAATTCCTAAATTTTGGTTAAAACCGGAAGTCGTGCGCGTACGTAGCGCCGAAGCTTTAGTACGTTAAGAAATAAAAAAAAAAAGATGACGAAGGATAAAAGAGCAAGGAGAGAAAGCGAAGAAAGGCCGAGGAAGAGGAAGATGAAAATAAAGAGAGAGAATGTATAAGAGAGCAGAAAAAAGAGTGGCCGTGACGCAACGGCCAATCCAGCACATATCACGTCGCGTCGAGAATTGAAAACGAATCCTCGCCATTTCTTTTAGTCATTGGTATGTCCAAAGTTTCACGTACGATTTCACCGATGCCACATTGGCACTCGGTTCCCGACGGCCTGTGTCTTTTTTTTCGCAATAAACGAATCATTACGAGATAAACGAGCAACATCAGTTTAGTAGTCAGCTTCATGTACCCCCACGACCCTTAACACCCAAAGCGTCCAGCTTCTTATTGCCGAGGATGTTAGCTACTCGTTACCACGGGTAATTAAAGGCGCACCCGCAGCTTCTTGCAGCTTCTTCGAGCAGCGGTACAGTGACGCTTACTTCTTCCCGGGACTGCTTACCATATTGATCCTGTTACTTCACGGGGTGAGTAAATGCCTGCGGAGAGCTGGGTTCTCACTAGATTCTCACTAGTCGATCCAGTCCTAGAAATCCCTAGGGGATTTCTCAGCACGGCGCAGCTGTACCTGGGACACAGGCCGATGGAGACTGCTGGTGCACATGGCGAATTACTAGGTCTGGTCGAGTACCCATAGACTAATCGTACACCTAGGAGTGGACCTGGACCAAGGACAATACCAGGGCGGTACGTGCGGCTCCCCGGCTGCTGGATGAATATGAAACGTCTGTTCCTGGAAGCGCTCCGAGGATGTGTACTTATAAAAATGCAAAGCGACCGCTTCTGGGTGGTTGCGGGACAAGTCTGGTTATTAGTAAACATTTAAATCGACAATCTCTATATAGATAGCCAATGTGTATAATGTATATACGTGGGTAGGTATACTATGTACTGATGTGTGTAATATACACACGTGGTCGACGGCGAGGGGAATGCTGATCTCTCTCTCTCTCTCCCTCTCTCTCTCTCACTCTCTCCACCCTGGTCTCCTCGGCCAACGACGTTCCCCGAGCGTTGATCGGCTCCAGCGGGAAACAAGAAATCAACTCGCGGACCACCCGCCACGGCCTTGGAGAATGGACCGCGGATCCCAAGGAGGTCTCTCCCGTCTTCATGAATCAACTCATTCCTGAATCGGCATAAACTTTCAAAGGCAGAAACCACTAGATCCTAAGAGTTATGCGCGACTTGGCTTTGCCCGGTCTGATCTCGACCGAGGTGGCCTGGGGCCCTTTCTCCTTTGCGACTATACGTTTAAGCTGATCTCGCACGGGAGAAAAATACCTGGAGACTCTTCCTGGTTACCGTCGCTTTTGCTGTGGATGAGAGCGTGACTATCGAGACTGATAAGGACCCAGTAGACTGATACTACGTAGAGGAGGTGGTACCTGAACTCTGGTAATCGAGTACGTGCGTGTCGACTTGACGGCACGTGGATCTTCCGGTACGTCACTGAATTTTATTTTTCATGAGGATCCCGAATACGGTAGCTTTCCATTGGATTGTTATGGTACAGTGTCTTCTGTGCTCCCATATGGTAAGAGTCGGGCAATCGCATACGGATCAAGTCGGTGGTATGTAAGAGACACCATGAAATTAACATAACCCATTAGAGTCGCTTCATTTTATTTCTCTTTTATTGATTCGAGCCGGGGTTTACGGCCGCGACAAGTTCAGGGTGCTTTCTTCACGGGCTACGGCACTGACGTTGTTACCTGTCTCGCCTGGTTAGCGAATAAATATATATCTCTTGCATACCCCACTGTGCAGCGCTGCTATCGCTTACTCGTTCACTCCTTCGCGTCTGGATTACACCGAGGAAGACGTCCTCGAGGACCATCAGCACGGATCGTGGAAACTCCTTCGGGTCGGTACGCCCATGAGTCCCCTCCCGTCTGAAACACGATTTACCAAACTCCGTCGGACGCATCGCGCGGTAATAAACTAACCGTAACGCGATGCTTTATTGGCTTTTATCAAGTTTTAATGTAACAGCGGATTCCTTTATGGAAACGCTGTTAATTTTACGACGTAGGCATATTTAACCAGGATCGTAAAATCATACTTCACTCGCGATAAAGTTAAAACATTCGTCGAGACGTAGAGCAAAGTTTTGCCTCGTAAATGCAGGGGCGGAATTTTCTGGGTGCTTTTGTTTTTTCCTTAAGAAAAATATCGGGTGAAGTTATAATTTTTTTTTTAATTACAAAATATCAGTGGCTATCGAAAAATCTCGATGAGAGATGACTCCGACGCGAAGCGTGAGATCGTATATTTTTGAGATTGTCGAAAATAAAAAAAAATAAAAAGAATATCTCATTCATTCGATTCCCTGTACTTTTACGCGTTACGCAAGAGACCCGTCGAAAAGTGGCGTTTCCATGTAGGAGTTGAATAATGAATGTAACGTCGGCGACAAGTTGCTGGACCGGCAGTGACGTTCCACGCCAAAGAACCATCCCGGAGGACGAGGACGGGGCTGAAGAGTGCGGTGGGTGGAGACACTGCCAGACTGAGAAGTCTGCATTGGCTTCGACCTCCGGATGAAATAATAATGAAAAATTAACAAGCTCAGGCTTTGACGTCGAGTTTAAACTTTCGTTATAACGAATGATGGATTATCAACTGCGACGATATGCACGCATCCGTGTAAGAAGACTGGCGGATCTCACTGTTACGGCTCCATTCATCTCTAACGTACGTGGCGAAGTTTGCCAAGTCAAGCCGAATGTTTTGAATTTTCGCATTGCTGACATCCGAGAGCTAAATGCGTGACATGACCAATTCCAGTTTCGCAATTGATCTTACCGAAGTGATGTCTTGCTATATACATATATATAAGTGTATACCCGTTCATAGTACAGCAATTACCATTCCACTTGTATTCTATCGCTACGCGATACCTACGTAACCTCAAAAAAAAAGGTGTATAAAATGAAAATATAATACCACGAGCGATCCTCCTCACGGAACTGAACCCACAATCAGCGTGGTATCACAAATAATACATCCAGAACGTCAGACTTTCCGATTTGTGGTTCAGAATTAAATGTTTGATGATAGCCGCTCGACGGCAGAGGGTCGTGGCCTACGTCCTATATATATTCTTCCTGAATAAACCATGTTACGAGAGTATATACCCATCGGGGAGTTGTAACTTCTCGAGTTGACTGGTAGCTTAAAAAAGTCCGATGGGTCAACTAAACTGTGGTAGGACAGAGACGCCGAATCCCTTCGATCTCCCTCGGTGTCCAAGACAGGTCCTGGATGAAGTCTCCGGTACAGGGCAGGACCCCGAGGTATTCGGAATCGTGGCAAAGAAGGTCAATAGCGAATCCTAAAGAGGAGCAGTAGGTGGGAGACATTACTCGACCCAGGTCCAAAGAAGGTTCTCTTTGCGGTGGTCAAGAGCAAAGAATCTTGGACGTGTACATAAAGGACCTGGAAGATGGAGGATCGGGTTGACCGCAGGGGGGGCCAGGAGGGAGTAAGGGGGGTATACAATCGTGCCGTAGTAAACAACCTTTCGAACAGAAAATACATCCTGGAGATTCATCTCTCTCTCTCTTACCTCGTCACTCTCTTTATCCTTCTCTTTATACCCCCTTCTTCTTCTTCCTCCCATCCTTCGCCGAGCTAGACGCGGATGTCCACGCGGTCTCGTGCATACTTTGCAGTATTTCATTCAGCGATCCTCAGGCCGCTTCTCAAAGACATCAAAGGCCTCCGGACGTCCGGTCCGTGACTGCCTCGCGAAGAACGTTCCATGTACCTTAACCAGTGGGATCAAGAGTATAGAGAGAGAGAGAGAGAGTAGAGAGAGTTACTCATGGACTCTGGTACAGGACTGCGTGCTTGTCGGCCGGCAAGTACGACATAAGTCACCTACTAAATTAGTGGGAAAGAGCCGGTGCATAATTCACCGCGGGTTAATTGGCGAGCGTTTTCACGCCAGCCGCGTCTGTCAAAGCGGCTACAGTTTACAACACAACGACACATCGTCCCGACGGAACTTTGGACGCTACCGCATTGGTTCCACGGGCTTCCATGCGTGTATATATGCACTGTATAAAAGCGCAGCTAACTTACAAGCGCCTAGTGCTTATAAATACGACGTTGAAAAAAACGGGGGCCCTCTTCCCTATGTTGTGCCGCCGGGCGTCGCGGCGCTGAGGGACGCTGACAGACGCGTCCAACTGCCACCTCGGTTCGTTAGAGCTCCTCCTCTACAGCCTGGCCGATATGACTTATTTAATTGCCCGAACGAACGTTACTGTCTTCTCGTCTTCCTATACTATAGGCGTAATGGGAGGCCTCCCTGTTTACGTAGAAATTACAAGGCAGCTTCACACCGATCCTCCTTGATCTTCGGATCGTTGAACGGTTCGCGAGCGGCGCGGACAGCTGTGACGTACCGTTCACTATTTCTCAATCTTCCGACGTTCGACGCTCTATTGAAAGTGGCCTTTACAGAGATACCCTTTTCCGTTGCGTAATCTTGGAGGGCAGTGTGAACGGGCCTTAAGGCTCGAATGGGCTCTGGCAAGTGGCTGACTAAACTCTTCGTGGCTCGTTGAAGATCTGATTAATGTCTTCCTCCTCGATCGAAGTGACTAACTATCCGTACGAACGGGACGTCGCTGAGCTTCTTTGTAAATTCCGAGCGACTTTTTCTTTCTTGAAAACCCATGGACGTCGTCCACGTGGAAATCCGTCCCACGAATTCCATCGTTATGATTGGTCGTACCGTTGTGTAGCGAAAGAATAAGTGGAAGAGGCTAGGGGTTTATTTATAGATGAGGTATTAATGAGAGACTCGACATACCAAAGGGCCACGCGACAAGACGCGAGGTTATTTCGAAGCGTCGCGACGCTCGGGAAAAGCGTCCTACGACATATTGCTTTTGATCCTATCGCAGATCGGACGATTCTTACGGATTTGTCGGGGAAGTAAATCATCCCTTGGGGCAATGGAGATTCCTACCAACGGGATCTTCGATGTGTGATATTAATATATATTTGTTCGATCGATTTTTTTTTTTCGAAATTTCGTTATCTCGATCCTTATTTTTTATCAGTACGATTCTCAATTTGTTAGGCATCCAACAGATTACGGACACGATACGCGCCGTTTACACGCTCCGGCCTAATTATATTAGTCCCTGGATGCACTTCCAGGAAGACGACGCCAGACGCGTCTCCGCGGCGCAGCTTTTGCTCGCGCATTTCTTTTATTTATTGTGAATTTGGCCGCGCGCCGCAGGGAACCGTATCTGCGCTCCGTGGCCGTTCCCCCAGTGAAAAAGTGTATTTAATTAAATATCGTCGATGGACCAGAGTCAGGGAGGGGTGGTACGTGGAGGACTAGCCAAGGGATCCCGTGCAAAAAAGTGGACCGGCTCGTCGTGCCTTACAACGTCCACGTGTAGCAAGGTCGTCAGATGACGAATCAATCAGTCTCGTGCTCGGATCTTGTTCACAAGAATTCGTTATTAATTATCAACGCAGCCAACCAGCCCACGTGGACACGGGCAAAGATACAATTGAATTTGAGTTAAAATATTTTGGTCCCAGACCCAGCGAGGCTGATCCATAAAAGTCTGAGGTTGTCCTCAGCCACCGAAGGCCCCATTGTGTACGAGGCTTTAGGTCAGGTTGCGAAAGCAAGATTCGCCGAGGCAGAGAGATGCGACTAAGCAGCGGACCCATACCTGCCCACGTCATCTCGGTCACGTCTCAATCAGGACTGTTCCCGGGCGGAGGGTCCCGAACAAAAAAGATCCTGAACTCGGGCAAATGTGCCGAATGTTAATTATGCCAGCGGGGCTCCTGCCGTCGACCTCCCTTGAAAAAGTCACCGTTCCCAGAGAGCGACGTCTGTCGCAGCTCGTTCGATATTCGCCTTAAGGACCTCGGCGACGTCGGTGGACCAGTGGAAGAGATTAATAACGTAATGCGGGAGCTCGGTAGACCCAGAGCACAGGGTCCGGGTCCACGGTTGGGTCTTGCTCGAAGAAGTCGGTGCGCATAAGGACGCGTATAAATAAAGCGAAGTTTATTATGAGAGAATGGCGGCGAAGCGACGTCACAACAGCGACAAGGCGCGAAGCGTCAAAGTGGATTTATGGTATTTTCTCAGAGTCTTGACGATTCGGCGTGTGAGTCTTTGATGTGTCGTCGGGACTCTATGATGCATGGCCTTTACCACGTGGCGACGAGGAACTCTCGTGAGGATTGCCCTTAAACAAATCGTCGCGTTCTTTTGATCGGGGCTGCCAGTTAATCAAGCGGCTCACGCGTGGGACAGGGAGTGGGTGCTCGTTGGTTAGGCTGTGTTCGTTCGTCCCCGGACAGATCGCGTTATACGTTCAGGAGGATGCGGCGAGCGTAGTTGCGAACCCGCCTTGAAGTTTCCAACAAACGAGGTACAGGGTTTAATCTTGTCGAGTACAGCGAGTAGTGAGGGTAGCCGAAGGGCTGGAGAGGGGTGACTGTAGTCCTGAAAGGCATCTCGAGACGACCAGCAATTAATTATAAATAATTAGACGCAATTCGTTAAAATATCCGGGATTTCAGAGGGTGGTCGACCTAGTACCACGGTCCCGTACCCATGAGGGCGACGGGGACCCCGACGCTCCCGTGAACCTAACGATCGGTAGACCCAGACAAACGAGAGCCGAGTCCTCGGCAGGCATTCCTTCTAGAAGGAAGGAAGCGGCACGTCACCGAGATCGTTACCCTGACGGATCAGCGTCGTTTCTTAACTGTACCGGAAGTCGGTGCAGAGTGGCGCCAGTAACCGGCACCCGAGCAGACGCCACGCGCTGGGTCCCTCCAATCATCCCCCGCGTCCTCGTCCAAATTGAATCCCACCACTAAATGTAAATCCTCTTAGCTCTGCTCCGACAAGGATGTAGCGCATGGACCGATATAGATCGTCGAGTCAAAGTTCCCGGGATTCCATGGGTCTTCCGGTAGCCCCTCTCTTCCTGTAGACCCATGAACCGAAGAACAATCGAATAAGGATATCGCTCGGGCGAGTACCCATGTAGCTCCGAGTCAGAAGAGCCTAGTCCAGGCGCTGATCTCGAGCCTTTTAAACCTGTACCACAGCGGGTGTACGAAAAGTTCGTATGTCCGGCATCGATGTACTCGGTGGGACGTCCAACGACCATTCTCGTCAATCATCGATCACGTAGCGCCCAGTGTCATCAGTCACAAGGACATATTTATAACTGCCTCGGGGTCCTGTCGCGCTGGTATGTGATGCTGGATGCTCCTTTCGAACTAGAGGCGCGCACCACTCCTTCGATATTTTGGTTCGCTCGTTGGTATCTACCGGTACGGTACGCAACACCGCGTACATAGTTCTTCTGGGCCGGTACAGGCCTTTCCCGCTCTGCCCTCGCACGAGGAGACGAAGAGACACGGCCGCACAAATCGTCGAGGTGTCCTTTTGCCTCTTTCACGAGTTTCGTACTCGCCGCTCCTCCCACGGCGCCCTGGAACGTTACTCGCGGGCTCATCAATCACCGCCGAGCGTATACCGCGTTTATTTTAAGTCATGAGCCTTTTTAATACACGCGTCATTACCGAATTCTAGCGCCTCCTTCTTTACCCTCTCTACCTTACCGACCTCCCGACCGACTGTTATTACTCCGTGCTCAACAGTCGTACGACCATTACGACCCGTATGGATGAAATTCCTTGTGTCGGGCTACATGGAAACTCGGATTGACGTTCTTATTTTATACCTATCGGTAAATTGGCCTCTCTAGACGATTTCGATTCTTTTATCCGAGTATACACAGTGGCGGACCAGTGTCTACGGGTCTTCGTACTGTTACGACTTCTGACATTCTCCAAGCTACTCGTTCCCTTCTATGTGTTTCGTTATCCCAGTCTCGGTCGACCTATTGAATCATATCGGGTTTTATTATTTCAAAATATTTAATGGCGCGTGTCTGATGGGGCCGATCCGTGACTGACATTCCTTGCGCTCGGTCGGATATCGTTATCCGACGACTCCGTTGGAATTTCATCGACTCCAGATCGGTTTATATCTCGAAACCGTGGGACCGGTTGGATATCGATTGGCGATTATTGATATTCGCCAAAGCACCAGTCCATCCGCTTCGCGCGGTTGAATTTGAATTCCAATTAACAAACTATCAGGGCCGTAACGTCTGTTTAAAGGGTGCAGTGGAATCGGTCTTTGGTAATGAATTAAAATTCATTAACATCCACCGAGATTAGGTTACCTGGTGGAAACGTACGCGAAGGACCGCGCGACGCATATCAATCGACGCTCCTGAAAGGGACCCGAGAGTGGAAAGAAGCTGCGGAGACGAGAAGCCGAAAAGTTGAACGAGTCGCTAATGAGGGCGACAATTCCCTGTGTCGGGGCACAGACTCACGGAATGCAGTCGGTCCTCTCCTCCGACATTCATAAATTCATTCTACCCGCATTTCGATTTCTTTTATTAGATCCGACAACGTACGTCGACCAGTTGGTCGGGAGGCTTTACGAAATTGGACGATCCACCCCAGAGCCCAACCACCGTAACGACACCCCCGTAACAGTTGGCAATACCGTTCGGAGTCGTACCCATTATTTTCAAAAAAAAAAAAAAAATCAAACCCCCAAGCCGTACCTGCCGAGAGGAAGAGGGGTACAGGGCGAAGGACGAACAGACGCATTACCATAATGGTACAGGGAATCCCGTCACGTTGGTACAATACGTTTCATTAAAGTGTCAATTAAGCCGTAAAGTTGTGGCTGCTCTTTGACACAGCGAACGAGCCTGGTCCCAGCGCGATATCAGCGGGTTGCCCTATGACCCCTAAATTTCAAGCGATGCTCGAGGCACTTAACCCGAGTTTTACGAACGGCTTTGGGTAAGACAATGGCTGCCAGGTTTACGTTATTTAATGCCACTGCGCCGGGGGTGGCTGGGGTGTTAATTAGGCAGTGCTCATATGCTAATATGGGGACTAAGCTCCGCTTATTCGCGTAGTAGCTGCCATGAGCCACGTACAAGCATATTGCGCTTTACTTGGTTAGTCGGTGATACTACAGGGAGTGTTCCGACCCCCCCGTGATACCCGGCACACGCTACGTACCTACAGCCGTAGAGCCCACCGAGCTATTTGTCTCGCTAATATCTCCTACCCCCCCCCACCCACCTCCACCCCCTCCAGTTAGGTAACAAAGCTAACCTCCACCGGCGCTACCTCACCCCTCCTGGCCCGACAGTCTCAAACCCTCCCCCGCCCCCGGCGACCTCCCACTCCTCCCAGGGAACGTGTAAGCACCTACGCGAACAAGCTCAGCCAACCCCCGTCGACTTTCCTAACCTCGCCGCCTTAAGGAATCGCTAAATTTATCCATACCCACGTGTATACGTGTACCGTGTGTACCTAAGTCACTGAGGTTGCACCTAGTACCTACGTGGGTACCTAAGACCAGCTTCACGTTTTCTCTCTCCAGCTCCTCGCGCTACCGGCGCGTCCGCGTTAATACTTGTCACTCCGCAGAGCGATGACAGTCTCGACAGAGAGCGTGACGTAATAACGAGAGACTTTCCCGAGGGCTCTCGTGACTGTATCCGTCCTCCCTGAGACTCCAGTCCTCTCATCCGAATCGGACCCACGTCTCCTCAGATTCCCAGATAGGATTCCGTCGACCCGATCGAGATCGTTATCTGCCGACCAAATGACCCTGCCAGGGTATCCGTCATTCTAACACAGACCAGGCCTCGTGATTCGTGGAGCCACGTGAGCCGAGATCTTCACGCCGCGTTAATATATCCGTTCTGGGCCTTTACGTAGGTAGAAAAACAGTGGATGGAGATTTAGGCCCTTACTCGACATGGGCTACTCGATATGGTCGCCATAGGGCCAGTAGAAAAGCGTTCGGCAGGGATGGACTATTTTGGAGCGGGTGACGTCATCGGCCGATCGCAACCGTATATCACACATACCGTTGAGTTCCATAAGGGTCCATTGTGAACTTGACGACACGTCGTGTCTACAGCTCACGCTTCGCCGGGTCTCAATGGGAAACTTCTTGTACGCATACCTACTGCACGAGACCTTACGAAACACGGCTGGAGCAAAGCTCGACAAAACTATAGAGCCAATAGCAGCTATTAGGAGGAATAGCCCGTGTGCTTGCCTATCCTGCCCCCAGTGGGTAACCCTATATCCTGCCGTCGGCTTCCTTTGATGCACCGGCTACGTTCCTGGTTTCACCCTCTGCGTTCGCTCCCTTCGCTCGGACAGCTACAAGCATCTTGAATACCTGCAAGATACTCCCGGAGTCTGATCTCCGGCTAGGTTGTAGGTTACGTGTATTCTAGATAATTCGTATGGCCGATCCTGAGATGTATTCGGAGGCGATCTCTCGCCGATGCTGTGGCTGGACCAATTTCTATCGACTGGTGCAAATTCGTGGAATTTTATCTGTCGAGCCTATTGATAGTCGTACTGTAATTATACTGTAGATTAAAAGTTGATGCATTGGCACGACCCACGAGGGCACTTCGGCTACTGATAACGAAATCGTATCACCGGATATGATGATTATTCAGCGATAGACAAAACGATCATCCGTCATTCCAGGAAGGATCTTTGTCACGATACGAATATTTTTTAGTATCTGATATAGAATAGGATTTTACGGGTTTCTATGTTGGTATCATTTTTTTGGATATTTTTTTTCAAGTGGATTGAAGATCTGGTACGTCTTTAAGACTACGTAATGACGTAGTCGAATAAGCGGCGCTCGAATACGGTATTCTAGGTTATATCGTCGATGTGAAAATTAAAAAAAAAAATGTTCATTTCTGAATATCAAAAGAAAAAAAGAATCGTCTCTGTCGCCTTACGCTTTTCTCTCCCTCTCTCTCGCTCCGACTCGATCTTACTCTTTCTGATCTCTCGGAGGCTGCAGGGAATAAGAATTTAAAGGCTCGTCATTATTTATAATTTTCCGCCTCATCTCCGGTGGCAAGGTCTCCCTTGTATTTTCCAGCCTTAAGAGAAAGGTGAGGCGACCTTTTCTCCGACCGAGAGCACAGTCCAAGGATCCAAAGATTTAGCCTGTCGTCTTGAAAAAAAAAAAAAAAAAAAAATTGTTAGAAAAAAAAAACTGGAGAATGGTACAGTACCCAAGAGAAGGGTCAAAGAGGAGAATGAACGAGGATTAAAGAAGAGCAGAAGCTCGTCCGCCCCCGCACTCGAGGAGGCGTTCGAGATGCCCGTCTCGATAATACCTAAGACAATGACCAACCGCCGTCGTTACTTCGTTGGAAACGCGCCTTTCGCGACACGAAGATACTCTTACTACTGGAATCAATTTATCAAGAGAAACCGTCACCGCCAGCCACGTAACTCCCTACCCAGTCAAAGGATACTATATCTTCGACTTCCTTTCAGCTCCCTCCCACCCACTGTCCTTGAGGACAACAGGACCCAAGTCCACCAAGAGCCGGCCATGACCCAAGGATCCGATCCTGGTGAATGTTATCATTATCAAAATTTAATTCCCTATAGTACCGTTGCACCCCATACACGCGTACGTTCTTTGGGGCATATTTTCAATGAACGATTTTTAACGAAATAATCCCAAGATCCGACCCAGCGATTAAGTCAGACTTTAACAGGCAGCCTCTGCCCGGAGAAGAGCGGAGTCCTTCTTATCCAGGATAACGAGAGCACCGAGGTGCAGAGCAACGACGTACACATCTCGCACTGAGCTCGTTAGCCAGGCTACTCGGTTCACGCGAGGCTTCCTGAAGTCTTCGTGTCTCGTCGACCCGTCGCTTTTGTCCGTCAATGGCCGAGCGGATTGGCACGTACGCGAAGACCCGAAGCAAAAGAATTATAAGGAGCCGAGTCGGGAGAGATCGGCTGAACTGGATCAGAGAAATGACGCGGAGCGGCTCTGGAGCCCATTCTCCATTATTCCCAACGTCCCCTTCTGCGCCAGTCATCCCCTTTATTTACATACGAGCGACGTAAACTCGATATTAACCTTCGCTTTATGCACTCGAGCATCACACGTGCAATTTCGACTTAATGATCGCGTTCAGCATTCGCCTTTGATTAAACGGGTCCACCGAATAATGCAGATAGTATATATAGGTATTGTAACGTATTTTCCTTAACTCGACAGCGATAGCGAAAAGACCGAAAATTAACCTACGGTACCTTCGGCCTTCCACCCTTCGCTCAGGCATCCGCAAGTCAGGCGGCCGCCAGCCAATTTTTTTTTCACGGGAAATTACCCGGTATGACCCGGGAGTCGAGGTAGGGGTTTGCCGGGCAACTGGGTACGTCAAAACTACCTTTCCGTGGCAGATTCGAGCACCTTGACTTCACCTAAACAATAAAGAAATCTTACTAGAGCATTGGCGTACCTATACGAATGAACCCGAGAGCGCAGCTTCTGAGCAGGGTGGCCACCCGAAGGGGAGAACGTTACCTGTATCGGTAGCCGGATTCGCCTTGTGACCGTGAATCGAAAAAGCACGTGACAATATACACGTGGTACACGTGGAAGCAAAAACTGACAGAAGGATTCTCACGTACGAGACTCGTGCGCCGCGGACTCTCCCGGTAAAAATGGCCGAACCCTTTGACGTTCTCTCCGTGCGAAAGACACGAGATTCCTCGCCTCTACATTAACCACCAATTCAATTTCCCTGCGAAGAAGCACGCACGGTAACATTCGTGAGTTGATTAAGCGAAATCCACAAGTATTATTCAACGTCGTTTATCAGCAGCCCACACTGTTGCGCACGCAAGGTACTCGCCTACCGGTGCAGTCTCGTATTTCCTAATCCACACGCGTGGACGCGATAGAATTTTAAAATCGTATAAAAAAATATTTTTTTCCACTCGCTTTAATACAGTAAAAATTTCAAAATTTTCAGCGCGGAATAACTTTGTTTAAAAAATTTTTGCCACCCCCCCTGACAAACAATTTAAAATAAAAGATTTATTTTTTTCCAGTACAGTATGGCAAACACGGGCCCGATAACAGGGGCGTGCGTCATTTTACAGCGCCCGGTTCACGTACGTGAAAACGGACATGCATATAAATTGAAATTTATGGAGTTGACACTGAAATTGCGCAATAAAACGACTTCATCCTTCTCCCCGTGCTGGGAGTATACATAGGTACGGCCGGTATGGAGGCAGGTATCGTTGCACCGGTGCAACACGAATGCACCGTAGGTGCATCGAGACTACCCGGTTCGCACGCACGCATAGTCGGGACGCAGGAGGCTGTGGAGGAATAAAAGAAAAATAAAAAAAAAAATGTCAAGATACACCAAGGCATATAGAAAAGGTCCACGATGGTCGGACGGTCCAGCGTGGACGGCATCGGGCAAACGAAATTCCATGGATGCGTGAGGTGTGAGGTCGGTTAGTCGAGATTATACAAGGTGGTTTCGAAGTCGAAGCGTGGGCGGCCCCTGCATCCGGCCTAAACCGAGATAATATAATGCCGTCCGTCCAGACATTTGCACCATCATTAAAATTCGCGATAGCGGATCGAACAGGCACGGTGACATCACCCTCGTTCGCGCGATCCCAACTAAACGAACGGTCGCTCCGTGTAAACCTTCCGTGCCCGCGGTCCCCTCGCCCGGGGATTCCCCCTTCGCGCCGGCCGCGCCAGGGGGATTCCCCCCGGTCAAACCATGTCGCGATACACGCGCAACCTATGCATAATGAGATTCACGATAACCTTTGACAATTAGTCCCGAATATTCTTCGCTCGATCAACTATATATATATATACACGTATATAAAAATTCAATCTTCCTCGATTTGCTTGAATTTCAATGCGATAGTCGCCTTAATTGAATTCGACGGTATCTCATTGAACTCTTGACCGATCGGGTCATACTCTCTTCCTTTGTTTTCGACGATTTTAAGGACCGATACTTCGCCACGAGGGAAGGTACTCCTGATACATCCCGCTTAGGACGGAATACTTTGACCGTGACGGTTTATTACTGTTATTAGAGTCAATTGTTTTCTTGGATAAGTATCCGATAGAGTCTTGCTGGAGACTATCTTGGTTATAATGAAAGGATGGACGGGTAATAAAAAAAAAGGGAGTCAAGAGCGTGTAAACAGTCCATCCGTAAGTGGATCAATTCGTGTAATAGCGTTTGAGCATATATATATATATATAGTATCGAATGTCTCGATATCTTCCCTTTAGCACGCTTCCGAGAATCGGCGACGAACGCGAAACGTCCATTACCATAAGATACTAAACTACACGTGTAAAAAATTAAGCCGTATAGGTAGAACGGCGAGGGGCGCGGGAGGTTGGGAATATTTATGTAGATTTAATATCGGTGCTAACGGTAGCAGAAAATGTAAATGCGGCATTTAAGTGCCGGTAAGTTGTCGGACGTATCACGCCTTCGAGTGGGTTTCTCTTGGGCGATGGAGGAAATATCTTTTACCGGGTTGCTCGTACCAGCGGAGTGACGTGAGCTGGACGTGCATCTAACGTAAGCTGAGCGAGAATGGGATATACCGGGCGTACTGTTCTGTGTATAGGGATATATACAGTGTACCACGAAATGTCTCGGAGAGATATGATTGTATTCTAATTCCTCGTTCTAACAAGCCGAGTACGCAAAGCGCAGACGTACGGTACGTAACGAGTCAGCGACAACCCTGCCTCTCCCCGTGCTCCTTCGCGATTCTCGTCACTCGACTCGAGGAACGATTCACGCTCCACGGCACCTACGATTAACATATTATTTTGGTACGTATTCGAATAACGCCCTGGGGCTTAATTACCGTGAAATCATACCACGTGACTGTGACGTCTCCCTTACGGGGTGGATATCCACGTGGAGCGACTGCCCGGGAATGACGCGACGGTTCTCACAAATCGTTACCCGGGAACGATCGGCCGAGATCTGAATTCTTTTTTAACATTTTTTTTTACTTCGCTTCGCACTCGACTTCCGGCTGTAGATACATCGAGTGGTCTGCGGGTGAGATGGGAATCCCTGGTACGATATGGGTATAGGGTATGGGTGTAGGTGGGTTCCGAAGGAGCAAGATCAGGGAATCGACTTTTGCTCTCTCACTTCTCTATGCCTTCTTACAGGTGCGCTGGTGTTACAAATCAGGGAAAACTTGCCCGGGTGACACCTGCTGAATAATTCAGTCACGTAGCGCTCTGGTCTGGTCTTGATTGGTCCTGAGAAAACAGGCTGAGCTTGCTCTGGGATCCCTGGCTGGTACTATGGGTACGGTGTATATATACCTATATAGGAATTGGTCTTGACGGGGTAACCGTTGAGCTTCCACTATGGTCACGTCGATGTCCCAAGTCTTTTCTGGTCACGTGGTCTCGCCGATCTGTTTATACACAATGGTCGACACGCCCGACAAATATTTTCTTCGGCGATTTTTCCAAAGGGCTTCGACGCGGCTTATGCGCTTTGGAGCTATCGGGATTACCGTTGGGTCTGTGGCATTCTGCAAAGAGGGCTGGTGTTAAGAAAACATTAAACAATATACCTGACATTCTCGTGAGACTCGAAAGTCGTGAAGATGAATTTTTGAAAATTTTTTTAGAACACCGGGTATACTACCGATTTAAGTAACGTATGGTCGGATATGTATATTGGATGAAAAACAAAATTTTTGATACCAACAAAACGAACGTCGTTCTTCCCTCGGTAGGTGTTCAAGATTTCGAAAAAGAATAAAAGAGGAGACACTGATAAGGAAGGAAGAGCCAGTAACGTAAAGTCCAATGGAGTTACCGCGACTGTACTGATTTCGTCGCGGAAGGTTGGTCAGAGGCTCATTAATCTTTTTTACGATGCCGTAGAAGAAGAAGCGCAGCCATGGTGACGAAGGAGCCCGAGGGAGGTGTCCCGCGCTAATAAATAATTTCTCGCGTAGTCCCTGTAGATCTGGCGATGATAACTCGCTGAAATACGCCGAGCGCAGGCCTTCGGGGAGGCATACCTACACAGGGTCAGTACCATCCTCTGTCTATACGGGCTGTATACGTATATAAAGAAAGAAAGAGAGAGAGAGCCGGTAGGTACGCCTCGCGCCAAAGGAGGTGGAGGTCATTTGGAATACGCGACAACATGGACTACGGAGGCGAGCCTGCCGCCCCGGAGGCCCTGTTGGTGGTATAAGAGCGCAATTAAAATGCCGCGCTAGCGCCACTCAACGGCAACCGCCGATAAATAAACCCACTGGCACGGCGAAGCGAATAAGTGTGGAGAACCCTCTTTCTCTCTCTCTCGTTCTCAATGCCCTCTTGGTCTCCGGCGCTTCCTCTCTTGCACCCTTACTCTTTCCATCAGTACCAGCGGACTACCTACCCGACTCCGGCTCTCTTGCCTGTTGTGCGCGCCTCCGCTTCTGCCTCTGGCGCTCACAATAAAAAGGTGGAGACGCGAAGCCTGTGCGGCCATGTTCCTCATCCCCGTCCACGTCCACGACGGCCCGGCAGACACCCTCGGCTCCTGCCGGCAACCCCCTTGGAAAAAAGCGCGTAACGTATAGCCGCGATCTAATTGTCGGAATTATCGTCTCCGCGCGCCGCCAAGAGAATGGCCGACGTCGTGGAATTGTCTTTGGAATCGGCTGACTCGAGGATTGCGCTGTGTCTATGTACGTCCTTTTCGAGACTCAACAGTGAATCACGCTGATGGTCAACTTTACCATTTGCTGGAATCTTACTCGTCAAGATCCCAGGACTGCGATCCTCGTCTCTTCGAGACTGATCGCAGAGAACTGGTGGGACTTGGGTAAATTTCTAGGTTAGGAAATGTTTGTTTTCTATTCCAATAGCAAAACTCTCGTGCTCGTAAGGACTATTCGTCAGGATCGTCGCGACCTCAGGACCCCGAGGAGTCGTCCTAAGGACAATCGGACCTGTCGGGGGCCTCGATCGCCCTACCACGGGCAAACGAGAAATGCCGAGGGCGCGGAGAGATATTTACGAGGCAATAATTTAACCGCCACTTAGCCGACTATTAATTTCGGAAATTGCTGAGAAAGGAGGAAATTAGAGGAGTCGTGGCCCGAAAGCAGGAGAGGAGCGTTTCCGCGTGTGCGTCGTACCCTATATACGCCTCGTGCATATAATCTACGGAGGAACGGCCACGAGTGACTGGTGTCACGCGCACGAAGGGCAGATTCACACGTGACAAGGGGACCCCGCGAGGCCAAACGGGAAGACGAATAATCCCCATTGCTTTCGCTTAACCTAATTAGCCCGGAGCTTCACCCAGCAATAAGAACTGAATCATCCGAGTCCTTCGCCGAGAGCCTTTGTCTACCTGATCGTTCCGTTAATTTTTTTTTTTTTTTTTCAATCATCTCACGCGATTCTCATTTTCAGAATGGAATCACTCCGCGCTGACGTCATTAAATATATAAGGAACGATGTGACGGATTGATTGGAGTGTGGATATCGTGTTTGCTGGATGGATTCCAATTATGCCCTAGTATTTGCGGAGCACTCCCTCGCGGCGCGATGATTTCATATCGGCCGGTCGACGGCCGTGGTGGGTCTGCCATGGCTGTCCGATATGCGATATTAATACGACTGACCTCCGACCCTTCTCTTCCCTTCGGCACTAGGTACACCCATATCCCCGTTTCTGTCCCTGGTCGCTCCGTCCTCGTCCATCCTCCTCCCCTCTTCCTCCTTCGTCCTCCACGTTATTGTATTCCCCTGTATCCCTGCAAGTGCAAGACTCGAGAGCACGTACATTTCGATTCGTTCCTTTAATAAGCTGCAGCCGTTCGAAGTGCCGGGCGGGTTCCAGATTTGATACACTGGAAACAAGTATACCTAGTCTGCAGCATCCCACTTTTCATACGTGCAATGACATTCCGTGTGGACCAAAAAAATTTTTATCTATTCCTCTTACGATACTCACGAATGTATCGGGTCATTCGATACGTAGTGATATACCTCATCTGAATATAATGACTTGTCTACGATAATGGGTACAGGCTGGTATTGATGGACCATGTCGAGAGAAGACAAGAGAGAATCCACCATGAGCCTTTTGTATTTTCGACAGGTCTAGTTGGCGTCACGCGGCGAGATCGACGCCCCAGGAACGTGGGAGAACGACGTCCCGACGCTCGTGGACCCGTGACGGTCCGCTAAACTGTTTTCCAGCATCCACGCGAGATGGTTGAGACTCTGGACCGATTTGGGTCTTTGTCGCGGGACGAAAGGTCGTACCGGTAGATACAGTGTTTCTAGGCTTTAAGGTACTACGAGTATGTATATACGTGTGTATACGAAGTCAGGTCGACCTGTACTAATTTGCCTGGTAAAAGTGAATTGGACTCAGGGCTTCGTTAACGCGGGATGACGGTACCGGAAGTGGAAGCCGAACTGCTACGACGAAATGAAAGAGACGAGGAGGGATGCGCGGAATTCATCACAGAAATTCGTGCGAGTACGGAATCGACCGCCGGAGGCTAAAGTAATGGGAGTGGGTGTGGTGTTACGCGGTATGTCATGAACCCGTGAGGTATGGCGGCAATATACCTAGTGACTTATACGGATTATAACGCAGGACGATATCTCATATCGAACTGGACATCCTCGATATGCGACGAATGAGCCCAGGCACGCCGGACACGCAGGTTTGATATGGTCTTCTATGGTATTATTGCTTGTCCCGTATGATCCCAATATTCCCAATAAAGCATCTTTCGAGATCCTCCGAAAATTCACTAGGATTCCGGGCGTTACGGAAATCGCAGACTTATACCAGCCAAGAACAACAGAAGCGGATGACTTTGGGAACGCATTTTAAATATGATAAACTATATATATACACAGAGACAAGTCCCAGACCGGATAATAAATCAGAATTAATTCCTTGTCCCTGAAACCTTTTAATCCCCACCTAAAACAAGGATCAGGGTTTCGACACTCCAGGGGCAGAGTGTGACGACGTGCGTGCTGCATACGGTTCCACTCCCCTCCCCCTCGTGCGTAACGCATCGCGTTGCCTTTGCGGACAATAAAACACAGTATCCCGTGAATAATCATAACGCGATGTTGGACCCATAAAGTGCACAAAGCCCCCGCGTCCTCGTGCTGCCGCTGCTGTTCCAGACATCCACGCAACGCAGCCACCCTTCCCGGGCACGTCGGCTGCCTATGGGACCCGTAAGGCAAACTACCCCATGATCGACCCTCGATTTACTCGACCGCTCATTCACTGCGACTCGGTAACTCGCGTAATACACGCGTGTCTCTCATTACGAGCATTCACGAGCGGCACGCGTTGTTTGATCATCATTCTCCACGCGTCACTGATGATGATGGTTTGTAACAACCACTGCATTGTGTGGAACGGGGGCGTTGTGCCTTTACTTTCCGGTACGTAACTCTGTATCGGCATACCGATCGACGTCAAGTCACATGGCCGATCGGCAGGAGAAAATAACTAGACATCTAGTAACTTTTTCGTGGGGGAAAATGAAAGAGTCAACGAAGAACCCGGTTAAAAGGCGAACAAAGTTTTGGCACCGGCAAGAAATTCGATGACTCCGTAAGAGTTCATTGAGTCCTCGCACACGTGCTTACCAGACCGAAATCCAAGTTTTGCAACGCTGCTTCCTGTTTCCGCGGCGCCGACCTGTGTACGTACAACCGTTGTACTTCCGGTGTAATGCAACTTGATCGGTTTCTGGTACGTCAGCGAATTCATGGAACGCTGCGACGAGTTCACCGTGTCCGTGTAGACTCGTCCGGGAGAGAGTGACGTACCGGGAAGCGAACTCGCCGATAAAGAGTCCCTGGAAATTGTTCTTGTAAATGGTAAAAGATGGAACTTCTGTACCGGGTCTTTTTTTTTCCCACGTGCCATTATTGTCTAAACGTCACCAAAACGATTTGCCAGAGTGACGGTTACCCATTGTTTGGTGTTTGTCGGCAGTGCTGCCATTTTTCTGGTTGATCCATTGGCGTAGCGAACAGCATTCATCACGTTTCCAATGGGAGTGGTTCCGGGCACCTATCTGTCTCTCGTTCTATACCTATAGCACCCACTGGTGTACGGCCCTGGAAACCTGGACACGAACGTACGAATGAACGTACCAAGGTAATATAACGTAATGGATGCCGTCGGGCGATAGATCTCCGTAAATAAATGCCTATGGGCTACGGCGGCAGGCCAGGGTATCGGTATCGGTATGCCGTGTCGTATGCACCAGTGAAACGCGTTACCCCGGGGCAATCGCGCGTACTACCATCGAGAAGGCATCGACGAAGGTAGGAAAAGGTTGGAAGGTTGTAGGTGGTAGCTATAGCATGGCTGCCGTTGCGAGTCCAACATGGCGAGCACTCCTTTTAATGCTCGCCTCGTTGGAATTTATGGCCCGTCCGGCGCAGTTTAATTCGGATTAAACTTATACTGTAAAGAACGAATTAAAGGGATTTGCGATTGGACACGTTGTATATGGACGGTTGCCGTTACGCTGGCACGGGGGTGGCTACGGTGGGCGTAGGGGATGCACTGGGACTGGAGGATGCTGCTGCGCTGGACGTCGCAACCAGTCAATTTGATTTATTGCCGCGAGACGCCTGGCGTCGCGACGCCTGCTATCAATTTTTTTTTTTCATCCTTCATACGAATTTTCTCAATCCTTTGTCGAGGACGCCCTGGGTCAGAGGTCACTTTCTCAATCCACTGCTCAACCACGCTTCGCCTCTATCTTCTTCGTATCGATCACTCCTGCCGATCAACCTGGACGCTTCATCAGGACCTCGGTTTCCGGTGGGCAGCTGTGATTTTTCCAGAAGATGCTTCAGCCAGACGCACAGCTAGTTCGGATGACCTAGAACTGTGGGGCGGAGCATCGCGGCTCAGCGCGGATCAGCCGGATTAGCTCCTTACCCTGTACCTAGGATGCCTATAAGTGCTGATGAATACAGATTAAGCGAGCACTGCCACTGTGCACGAGGATCTTCGTGTCACTGGGAAAAGTTCTTACCGATTTTACGTCTGGTCCTTCTACAGGTCCTAGTCGCAGTCCAGGGGCGTCACTTGGGAATTTGCTAATCTGTTTTGTAGCGCGTTCGACACTTTTACCTTGGGATTAACTTCGAGCTGTCGGAAGTCAAACTGCGGCCGGAGGAATTAAAAACTTCCCTTGTGCATTCTCGATATAAATATTTAATTTTTATCTCAATTTTTCGGATAATCCATTTTTTCTAAAAAAATTTCACACGAGCTCTCACGACTTTTTGGGGGAAAAAAATTTTTCAACAATGCCGTCGAATTTCATTTTCATGCTTCACACCTCCTTTGCAGACATCCCTCGACCATTCTTCAACTTTGTTTCTTGGGGTAAACAAGCGCTGGGAGTCTCCATTGATAGAAAATTGTGGGTGCGACCAGATTTTACCACCCGTGGTCCAAAACTACCACAAAGATTTATTTAACAAGGGATTACTAATTATTCACGGATAATCCAAGTTCACCCTTCACGGGAGCAACTTTTTCTTGCCCATCAATATTTCCATACCCCAAAGTACTCGCTTCCCCCGTTCGACCGAAATTTTTTTTTGCATAAATTCTCTTTCGACACGAAACTACCCTAAAGGCAAGTCCACAAGGTATACAACGAAGAATAACGCTGATAAGTCCGGTTGCGCAAGATCCTCGAGAAGAGAAATAAAATCCTTCTCCAGGTCTCATCACTCCTGCAGAAAGCCACGTCGGTGCAAGGTACCCCGAACCCAACCCAACCCGGTCCCAGCCAGACCTCGGTTCAACCCAGACCAACCCTCCTCAGGAGGGATGAAATGAAAGCCTCAATATCGGTGATTGCTGCCGCAAGACGCTCGCGAGTTCCCGAGCCGAAAGGAGCCTCCTCGGCGGGATGGGATGTTGACTCTGTGCTCGGTCCCAACTTTTATGGAGATGCATCCTAATATATCCGCTTGCTTGCTCCCGCTTGTGTTTGATGAGCGTACTTCGCGAAGTATATTATCCACGGGGTCGTCCTCGAGAATCACTCGAGAGATGCGATTTCCGGCGAGAATAGAAGAATGAATTACGCGCCGCTGCAGCCACGGTATGAGTTGCTTGTATTAGGGGGCAGGAGTAGCTAAGGAGAAAGAGAGGAAGTTGATTCCAAGAGTAGACTACTCGGTGCTCCCAAAGGGGATGATTCTCAATTCTTCACGTTCGGTACTCGGGCTGTATAATTATTTCATAACCAAATTAATCTAACGGGAGACCAATTTACCTGAAACCCCTATACGCCAGACGCCTTATGAAGAATATTAACACAAGAGTAAATGGACCCTAACCTAACCCCCTGAAACGAATACGACTCCCAAGGTAAACCCCGACGAGGATTCCTTCCGTGAGGATGAAATTTGCTGAAAATCTGCCGGCGCGACAATGGCTTATTTTTCATAGGGTATCAGGACCCACCCTCGTCCCCTAGAACGACGTCAGCTCAAGCGGGCTTTGAATGATTTAGTCTCCATAGTAACACGCCACGGTTCGACCTGTGAATTTTTATAAGATAATCGGGAATCGTCCTGAGAGGTCGATACCAGGCGCGCACCCGCGTACTTTTATTTTCCAGCCCCCTGCGCCTCGTTCTCACTTTGTTTCACCAGCGATCCTACCCACTGTACCACTTCGGTCTCCAGCATCTTTTTTCCTCGTCTTCCCACCCTCTCTCTCGTTCCTTCAACCCGCCCCGTATACCCGCACTAACTTTTGAGTTTCCACCCTTAACCATTCGGGCTCGTCAGTCCCGACGGCCCCGAGGGCTTCGTTTCCCTCGTTTTCCGATAAATAGCCTTAATTAGAGACCGTTCATTGGATTCGGTTAATGGATCGTCAGGGCAGCATTCATTTAACTTCGGACCGGCAATCTCGCGCTCCGTACATTCCACTGTGTATACTAAAGCGTTATATCGTCCGGTATAGGAGCTTTTGGGTTTCCTCTTATCCGCCTGATAGATGCTGGGATAACCTTACGGAACGAGCGCTCGAATCCACCTGGCAATAGACTAGACTTTTATTACTTTAGAATCTAGTACGCGAACAAGGCAGCTTGCTCGTGTCCGATACGGATGCCCGATAAGCCGTCCTTAGGTTTAGTGCTTGAGTCTTTGGAGCCACAGGAATAAATATCAAGTCAAAATTTAGCCCAAGAGACACCTTACCTCTAACAGTGGCAAGACTGTTTTTAGTGTAAATCAAATATCGACTAGCTTAGCGCGTGATAAAAAAAATATATATACGGCCCTGCGTATAAGAGGGCCGAGGCGGGGCTCGCTTAACGAAGCTACTGTTTGGCCAATTTAACAGATATAAGCCGGCCTAATGCCTTTAAATGAAAACAATGCGATGTCGACTGTAAGATAATACTTCCGGCCGTAAGTTAGGCGAGTCTACCGAGCAGGCAAAGGTACAGGCAGGCAGACAGACAGGTTCAGGGCGCGGCCTCTGGCATGATGGGGCCAGCCAGGATCCGAGCCAGCCAGATTTTCAGATACGCCTTTGCCAGTTTAAGGTCTGCGTTGGACGTGCATCCCTTCAACCCCCGAGAGCCTGGCAGCCCTATCTCTTTCCTTAATCTTGGCGCCACCCCTGAAACATCCCTCGTCCCTGCGATAAATTCTATAACCACTGTCAATAATTCCTCCTAAAAAACTTACGTACAAAATTTTAGAGTCCTGTAGGTACCCGAAAAAATTTTCAAAATTTTTATTCGCCCTTCGCATCGCACCAGGATTTCTACAGTTTCAGACCGTTCGGTCACTTTTCTGTACACTCAATCGGCACCAGGCAGCCACCGGGTACAGGGACTCTAGGATAGGTTGGGTGCGCAGGACCAGAGCCAGAAGAAGGCAAGACCGTAGAATCGGTCCTCGACTCGACGCGGTCCAGGATTTATGCGAGCTCGGATCGGTTGGCGCCACAGCTCGCGTCGGATGCTGCAATAACTCGCATTGTATACGTTTACGTAGGAATCTAACCCGGCGGGCCGCGGGTCACAAGAGACACAGGAGAGAAGACACGGAGATACCGCGACCGGTAGGATATTATGCCGGATAGTTTCTATAAGGCTGGTCCTGTAGCAGCTCTTCTTCCTCTGTGTAATCGAGCCGCCGCCTTGGACGACGTCACGAGTTCTGCCAGGAGAACACGAGAAGACCGTGCCGGAGGCCCCGCTCGTCCCCTCGGTCCACGAGAGCCAATTTCTTTTCTTCCCCCTCGATGTACACATCGTCCGTACATTTTTTCTTACGAAGATTTACAGTAATCCCAAAGACCACCGTAAACGTTTTTTTTTCGTATTCCCGATTTTCAAAAATTTTTCAACATTTTTTTCTCATCGCTACCAAACGGTCCGGTAGAACCTGGTAAAAAATTTTTTTCACCAAAAGACACCAGATGCCAACGACCACGAGAGAGAGAGAGAGGACTACAGAAGCACGAGCCCGAACGACGAAAGTTTAGTTAGTATTAGGTTACGGCGCTACAAATTTAAACGCAGCTCGGCACGTGTCGCTCCGAGAACTCCCTTCGAAGCTACTTCCACGTAAGAGGAGCCTCTTATCGTGCCACTTGTCACGCGAAGTGTTCCTAGAAAGTAAACCACCCTACGGTACGACTCAATTCTGACCCGGTTCCTCGTTCCCCATGTTGATGGGTACCAACGGGTGCACAAGCGTCCGAGGAACGAATTGATATCACAGGAAGAGTTCGGGAAGATCGATTAGAATCTGAGGAGATGATTCAAATAGTAGATCATCCGATCTGGTTATCTTCCGCTTCTTTCCCAGCATCCCCTCCGCCCTGTCCGATTCCTCTATTTCCGTTTCCTCCCCCTCCCCCCCCTCGCCCCATCCGAGGCGCGTATTATCCCTCCGACGAAAAAGGATTTATCCATCCAGCATCTCTGTCCGGTGCTGCTGCATAATGTAACAACAGTGCTTCGCCGGGCGAAACGTCAAAAGCAGTGTTTCGTGAAGATTTAGAGAGGGTGGGGTTCCTCAGGTTATGAGTTATGAGTTGATGTATCCCCGTTGATCCCGCGTGATACGGGCCGCATTGTGTCGCTGCTGGCTGCTGGATGCTGGATGCTGGGGCTCCCTTCCCGTTGGCCGCAGCCACTCCGAACTCCCAGCGAACAACAAGCCAACAACAACAATGTGAGTCGGTACCTCGCTCAGTCACTCTCTCTCTCTCCCTCTCCTGCTAGGGGGGGTAGGAGATGGAGATGGCGTAGGAGGTGGTGCCATTGTGTAACAATAATTCCAGTTACACGCGATACGGGGCTACGGATGAAATCCTAGAGGAGTCCTCTCCTCCATCCCCGCCGACCCACCCATTCTCCTCCCGACTGTTAGGGTGGTCCTACGGGAAGCGCAGCACGGTAGCTACCTAAGCTAAGCCTAAGGATGCTTTATCTGACATATTATCTACCTTCCCTCCCAGCTTCTCGCCTCCGCATCTCCGTACCAAAGAGAGACGAGGATCGACCATTCACACCGGAGGAAACCGTTTTCTACGCTCTGACGTATACACGCTGCAATATTCTGATATACTTTTGTACTTTTATCACGGTCCAAGAGCCAGGACCCAGCCTCACCCGTCTTACGGATCCCCCGTAAGGAGATTCTCCCGGAGCACGGGTTAGGTTAGGATTGAACATCGGTCAGCTTTATACGTGTTCATCCAAGTTACAGGGAGTTCGCACCGTTACCTCGCAGCCGACCCCCCAGTAGCCTCTCAAGACGCACAATTCCGTATAATACGTGGACCATATCTCAGGATTATAAGATGGTAGGACTAGTCAGGGATATCATGGGTGAAGAGAGAATCCCTATACCGGTAGGGAATGTGAGAGGGAGCTGGGTAGTGCTGGAGAGAAAGGGAGAGAGAGAAGCCTCCAGTGTATCTTGGATAAGAAGTCGAGGATCCCGAACGACGTGTCTCAGTGAGGTTGCTAACATGGACCCTGGCTCGTGTTCACGCAATGACGCAGAGACAAACTGACTGATGATATAGTTGAAATCCGTGAACGCCCGTCTCTCGGTGGACCTCGTACGCCTATAACGCAAGCATGTGTAATAAGGAACGAAGAATTCAGTCCTGGCGTCGACTGGAATGCGAACTATGGCGTCTCGGGATCCCCGAGCCCTGTCTGGACCCGAGACCTCGTGCACCGAACACTTATGACGGTATTAGAACAAGATTAAACTTGGATATTACCAGCGACGACTTTGGCTCCACGAGACGAGGGTCGAGTGGGGAGGAGGAAGACGGAAAAAAAATGATAAACCAAAAGTCAGAAGAGGGCGAAGAAAAAAATACTTACGGAAGCCCAGGCTGGCCAATGCTCAAGTCCGTAAAAATCCAAACCGAGTCTGACTTACTCCGTAGCTCGGAACGAGCACTGCTCGAGTACTCCGGGTACGAGGAGACAATTTCGAAGCTTGTACACGTACCGCGGAGGATTCTGTATGTTTGTCTACTTCGTTCTGTCGTCCGCACACTATCAGGAAATTACCACTCGAAATAGCACATACGGGGCTATACACACCGAGGAGAAGCTGCTCCCAGAAACGGGGCTCCGAGCCGGTTTAATTAACTCGGACTGGCTGTTTTCTGTCAATATTTTCACTCGCTGCTACTGCCTGCTACGGTTTCACGTTCTAGTACTTCCTCCTCGTACTTCCCTTCGGCTGCCGTCAACTTCCGTCTCCGTACGTTATTCGCCAGGAAGCTCACGGGTCCTGAGGGAGGGATCGGGGGATTCTGAGGGAGACTAAAAATCAGGGTAAATTTGAAGCTGCAGTCGACTCGTAATCAACGACTGGTTCTTCCTAGGGCTCCATGATGATCCGTCAGTTTTGATCCTCGTTGGATTATCCATCAGTGCCACTTGCTTCCACGTACAATGGCTCGCTGGGGTCACGTGGGCACTCGACCACGGTCTTCGTCATTAAGAACCCGGCGGCTAAGGCGACTCGAAGTGTCGGCGATCCTCGCCGAAAACCGTACTGTGGTAAATACACATTGTGAAACACGCGTCACTTTGAATAATAAATCAATTTCAAGGGACAAAGACGGGGCCATGATTATGTATGGGCATCGTCCTAGTGAGCCCGGGCTCGGCGGAGTAGTTGATATAGCCACGGTTGGGGTATAAGGTCTTTGATGTATTGAGTTGGCCCGTGTCGGTTTGGTAAGTACCACTAACCCCTCCGTGGCCACCCTCAACCTACGAAGCCCCAAATCTCCATTCAAAGAGCAAACAGACCCACCAGAGTTACGTAGCCTTCGCGTGTAGCCGACCCCGCGAGACTAGCTTATACCGGCATTAGTACGGTAAGGAACGACTTTGTCCTTAAACGTAAGGACAAGGTAGTCCTAGTTCGGGGGGGTTGGACATTTTAAGGACTACTTCCAAGGGTGCTTTTCATCGATACGTTCCCACTGTTTTAATCACTGCGCCTATGAGCCTCTGCTGGTGTACCCAGAGGGGGGATGAAATTGTTTGCATGGAAACGCAACCGTCCTACCCCCAAGGGCCTTTTGTAGCTTCAGGGTGCATAACCTGCAATTGATATTGGCTTCTGACAGTCGAGGAAAACGCTCTGGATTTTAAGGGTGGTTCGCACTTCTATTGGGTATTCTATCCTGGGACACCCACCTACCATTCTCTCACGCATCCCCTGACAACGCATTAACATGCATGAGCCCCGCGTGATTGTTTTACCCTAACCCTATAAAATCTGAGTAGGCTGTGATCACGTCGAAAATCAGGGAGCTGCGCGTGCATCCAATGCAAATTTAATGTCGAGCATCGATTCGGCCTCCGTGCTATTTTTTTTCGTTGGTATTTTTTTTTTGGCTTTTATATTTATTTTTTTTTAATTTTAATTTTTACTGATAAATTTTCTTCAATGCTCGTACCACTCGTGTGAAGGCACCTTTAAATTTTTCAACCCTTCATAATATTCTCTTCTTGTTATAAGGAATTACCAGGCATCCATCACTTATCGTAGTAGCCATTTTTCCCGTTCGACTGCTTCTCGATAATACAGTCGTTATGAAACGATGGCCGCCCTGCCGGCTTCTGGGGTAGCTGCCATTTTCGTCCCCGAGATCGAACCCCCCCTGCTGCCCCTTGCTTTTTCACGTTATAGGTACTACGTCCTTCTCGAGCCACCCCGCCCTTCTCGAAGCCTATGAATACTAAGTAGTTTATAAAAATGTTGATTTAGCACCTCTGCCTACTTACTTGGCTACCCTCTGCATTATGTCTTTACGACGTAAGCAAAATTATCAAAAATATTCAATCGACTCGCAAAATTTGCCCAAGTAATCCCACTGTACTATCTCCCGTGTATAAATGAGATATAAGATGAATATTATTCGTAAGGAAATTTTTTTTTGTCAAATTTCATTCATCCATATCAATTTCGTAATTCAGCCTAATTTTGTATCTTCCAAGTTATACCGATTATACGATAGTAGATTAATTAACTTGCAAAATGAAAACGCCCTGGCGTTCCTTCGTGTAACAGTGAAATCAGATAAGACGCCATGTTGGAGCACTTTCGTGTCATCCCGGGCGGCCAATCAGCAACGGGGCGGGAAGCCCCTTTGGCACTGCTTAAAAGGGGGAGAATGAGTTTAAAACTCGCCCGGACTGATCCGCTGTAATTAGCGTCGGTGATCACTGGCGCGGCTAACCCGTTCGTAAGGATGCCCCTCAAATCAGAAACAAAGGCGGGGTCACCCTCTTCCGCAGCAGCTGAAGTCTTCCTCTGCCGATTATACCACGGGAATCGATACCCCGCAAGATTTAATCTCCTTGATCGCTAATTATCCCTCCCCCTTGTCCTCCGACGACTCTACTCCGCCGGCGGAAGTAAATTAGGTTACAGACCACCTCCACGACGGTGCCACCACGACCACCTCCAGGCTCTGAAGACGGTACCCATTTACAAGCTGGTGGGTCACGGTACGGGCAAAGTGGATACCTAACCCTACCCGACGACGAAAAAATGACGTAACCGTCAGCGAGTAAAATTTCACTAAAAAATGGGCCTAGAAAATTTTCCAAATTTTCAGGTAGCAAAATCAAAATCCCAAATTTTTTTCTCCCTCTCCCGCACAGGATTTCTTTTTTTTCTCATCGTCTCCGACACCGTAACATTTCCTATTACATTGTCAACAGTAAGCACGAGTCTCAGCCATCCTCCCCTGTACCATAGGACTGTCACGGGACATTTTGATTGGTTCGTAAAAATACGAGAGCGAGAGAGAGGGAGAGTTTCTGTGGCAAGAACGGTAGGTAAAATTTAATGGAAATCAGTGGCCCATACAGGATACAGATGTCCTACAAAACAGGCTGACTGAACTCATAATAGACACCGGGAGTATACGAGGACGCTAAGTAGCAATCCCACAGGATTTTTGGACAATGGCTCCCCTTTCGTATATTTTGACTTTTTGACAGATGGCTGCCGCGACGACCATTCTCTCCACCTTTCTACGTGTTACTGTACCATACGATCCTACAAGCAATACGTATAACCAAGCGACCAATATCTCTATATGTATTAAGCATAAGCCTGAGCGTGCGTGAACCAGGATTTTTACAGCGAACAGAAGCTTCGTCCCGGCACGGACCAGGTAGAGAGAGAGAGGGTCTATAGTCTGCATAGACGTGGCTATACGTGGCACCTTCCCGCATTCCGTCCAACTCATCATTCATTCCCGTTTGACTTCGAACCCCCCACCCCTCCTCCTGCCCCCCCGCCGTCACTTTGGGAAAGAAAAAAATAATTGCCCGTAAAACCAACATTTCGTCCTGTTTCCTGAATGCTTCCTCGTCAGCGGGATACTCTCTGTCGTGACCGATCTCCACAATGAGACCAGGAGCAAACAGAAATGCTAAATATCCCTGAAGAGTCAAAGCCAGCTTCGCTCTGGACAGTCCGGGCACTGTGGATGATGACTCTCTTCCAAGCGGACATATACCTGACTCATTGTATCTTCGAAGGAACGCATAGGAAACGTCTTACGTCACTGATGGATATATATATATATATATATAATTCTTATTGGGACTCTTCCTCTTCTTCCAAGTCAAAACGTCCCTTTAATCAGTTCTTTGACTCTCGACTGAGCTGGTCCCTGTATTCTTGGCTTTTCTTCAATGAATGAACCTACCCCCCGCCTCCCCCTCAGTAACCTGACCACCCTGAAAGATGTGATTTATAGGTAGGGGTCATTGCTAGCGATTCTAGGCTCATAGAAATATTTGGACGCAATTGTGTCTGAACTTTGGATCTGGCTAAACATTTTCATTGGAGAATGAAAGAGCGGGCTGGGGGGGCAGGAGGGGAAGTCACCGCATCCTCTTGCACTCATAATGGGGAACCACCGACTAGGAAAAGTGAAACATCACGTGAATAACCTCTCAGAATGTCTCGGAGCCTGACTGTGGATGCTGCGATGGCTTCACGCTGCTGGACCACCTGCCTGCGCACTGACGTCTTATTTCGTTTCTCGCGCTGCTCGATTACCGTTTAACGATTACACGCGTGCCTCGGATGCACCCGTAGTCCTTTCATTTATTACCACCCTAACAAGATCCTTAATGCATGCAGCGTATGTGTACACAGTGATACCCGTGGGCACGTATGAGGATCAAGGAGCCCCATATGCGTGATTTTACATTTAGCGAATAGCCGATGTACACCTGACTGAGCGAAGACTTTATCGGACTAACTTTTTTCTTATCAGCGACCAATTGATAGAAATGGTAGAGGCATTGAGTATGGATGGGAAATTTGTTATGAATTTTTTCAAAATTTATTCTTATCACAATATTATCAGAACGTACTAGGAAAGATGGGTGAATGTGAAAATTGTACCATTAGGCTACAACGCGCTGCATAGAAATTGTACACAGTGCAGTGTATTCAAGAAGATGGCTTTATTCATTGCACAGCATCCGAGGTCGGGGGTGATCCGTATGACGTATACAGTACGTTATACCATAAGGGTGCCGTGTGGGTGGCATTTTCTCACGGGGTGACTTTTTCACTGGTTCCCCCGAGTCGTTGAAGAATTCGTCAATAGATCCTACCACTCTCCGGCCCTCTTTTCTCTCTCTCTCCCACTTATCCTTCACTGGTCTCTCTGTCTCACTTTATCTCTCCTTACACTTCTGCCCTCTTTTCTTTACGCCTACTCACTCTCTCTCTCTCGCTCACTTACCGCTCCTCAAATCGCATTTATCCGCGAGTTACGAGCGACCCTCTTATGCCTACTCCACTTTCGTACCTTTACGGTCGCTCTATAGAAACGTCAATCAGTCGGGCGCTGCCTCTTTTCAGGATAATTCTAAAGTCCGTCCCCTCGTCAATTGATCCCATCTCAGGCGGATTCGCGGCCGACCTCGAATCCGCAAAAATCGGAATAGGATCGTGCACGCACACGGCATCTGCATATACACAGAGTTATAGAGAAGTGGATACAGACTTTTTCTTGGCACATCTGCGAAAATGGGACTGTCGCTCGGCGGAGCCAAAGAAAACGGTCCATTCTGTACCACGTGGATCGGACATTACGATTTCCGCTTTTGGCACATCCGTCACCCTTGGATCAGCCCGAAATACTTATTCGTCCAGGAGATACGAGATTACGTCTCCTATAATTGACGAGATTCGCAAATCTATTTTTGCAGCATCCCGACGTATCCGAATGAAAAAAAAAATCTATACAGATTTTTCATCTCCCTCGTCTCCACGTGGCCAAATAGTATAATTGTAATTGACAAAAATTCTAATTCTATTTTCCGTCTTTCGTCCGAACCTACAGCTTCGCCATCCGAATAGATTCTCCCGTTCGGGTATTCCCACCTATGTGTATAAATACGTCACGTGTATATATACAAGTATGACTATTTTTTATTTTATTTCACCAGTCAGCTTTTTTCCCATTTTCCACGCGCCACTTTCCGACGGCGATTATTGGAGACGCGGCACAACGGAATCGACGGAAGGACGCGCTTCGGACGGCAGGACAAACGGATGGACGTGGGGAGGCAGGGGGGAGGTTCAGACTTTGCATGAATGCGCAGATGCGGGTGCAACAGCTTGCGTAACGCGCTCGCCAAAAGCAAAAGGGAGCCTTCATAGTTATATTGCCTCCTGTCAATCACAACGGCCGCTCGTCTCGTCTCTCACGCGAACGATCCGTTCGTCCGGGCGACAAATAAATACCCGCCCTGAAGCGGCCATGCCAGTTTTCACGTGACTTCAACCTGGTATCGCGATTCCGAAATTATGAACCACCCCATTGATCGGCAAGACACAGTACACGGGTACCAAAATCCATTCGGAGGACCCCCTCGGGCCAAAATAAAAATTCAAAATTGAAAATTCCAAAAATACCTATAGACGATACCTACTACGTATATATATTTGAAAAATGTTCACCCTCCACCTGCCGACCCTCGGAATCGTTTGTTTCGCCAAATGTTTAGCCAATTGGCACTACAAAGGGTCTCTCGTCTTTCCTAGAGCTTGTAGCCGGAGTAATGGTCGCAGCGAACCCCCCCGATAACAATATATGCCCGAGTATTGCACGAGAGTCCCTATAGATATATATAGTTCCAGGGTGGCCGGGCAAGACGGCGAGGGGGTGGCTACGCTCTAGATACAGGCGGATAAATCCCTGCAGGAAAGCAGCAGCCCGTGTTCGAGAATCGGGGATTTATTCGGAAACTATTGCGCGAGCGGTGGTCGGGTAACTGCTCGGCTAAATGCTTCGACCTCCTACCTCTGCCTACCACCTCCGCCCCGAGAGCCCCGGCTCCCCTCTAAACAGCTCTAAAACGCTCAAACGTAATATATTATTGGACGTACCCGCGTCCCGTATTTATCTGGGCATGCCTCTGCACGAGGGAGCCGCCGTAAAGCTGCCAGCGCAAAGTATTGCATAAATAAGTGCGCCGGCGAAATATTCATGGCCGGCATCCCTCCTGACGCTCGTGGGTTTGCGCCATTCCTATACCGTGCCGAACCTTCCGGAACCCCCCAAAAGCGCGGATCTATTCATGAGAGCTTCTATCAATGCTGCTCTCCGATAAATTTACTCCTCAGCTTGTTCCTGGGATACGTGTGTATATAGATATATACCTATAGGTATAGGACCCTGTACTGGGATATACCGTTAGATCCTTACGTAGGTATGCATATAGCGTTACTCCGTATAGTGTATTTACTCTTCATCCTTTTCATCCACTGCGCCGCAGCCCTTTCGCCCTGTGTGATTCAGACTTCCCTTATATCGATACCGGCATTACTCCGTTTCGTATATACCCTGTCAATTTTCTATTTACGATGCCACCTCGTAGTTCCCTTGATCGCTTCCTGCTTTTCTTCTTGCGATGCTCTTCCACTTTGCCGCTACTGTTCGACGGTTTATAGTTTATACGTTTAGAGGTAAGATCGTCTCTGGCTACGTTTGTTGGATTCCCGAAGGATTTTTCGAAAAATCGATTAAGATTTCACCAGATCGATTTTTATATCGATCTCGAATTTCATCCTGAATCCTACTTTTTTTTTGGTACATGGATATTTGCGTAGGGAGAAAAATGTTTTTTTTTTCAAAATTTTTTTTTCAAAACCGCATCAACTCGTATAAGACTCGTCTATGTACTTAGTCTGTGGTGGTTATTTAAAAGCTTCTTTTTTTTCCTTTTTTTTTGAACTTGAGCATCGTGGATCCGACAAGGAGGTTTTTCTTCTCGAAGATGGTGGCTGCGACCAGACGCGAAGAACAAAGCGGCGATAAGTCTCGAAAGTGGTGCCGCGAAGGGCTCCGAGCAAAAGCTTCTCCTGATTGTTGTGTGTAACTGTAGGCAAGAAAACGGGAGAAGAAGGGTGATTAATCTTGCGGTCTTCCTCGTCTCAAGGCGCGGACGTGCGTTATTGATGGAGACTTCTTTCAGCCTCCTTTAACGTGTCCTACCTCACCTTTCCCTCTGCACTGCCGTCGCTTCCTTATACCCAACGGGTTGAGGGGGGCCAGGGGGGTGTGGAGGGGGCCACCCTTTACCAACTTCGTAGACATTCCCACTACGTTGTAGCTCTTTTTCGAGATCTAACGTCGCTGGTCTGTAGAAGAATTTAATTACTTGTTAGGAATCAAGATGCGTATGGACCATAAGGGGAACGAGGGTAAAAAAATTTTTCGAAAAATTTTTGAAAATTTTTTTTCTATTTTTCACGGTCAGGTATAAAAATAAGGTGAATTTTTTTGCTCGATTATAACAACCCTCGGATTACCGATAACACGAGGGGCCAGTCAGAGTAGCTTATTACCTTGCAGAAGGAAGAAGTCCCCTTCATAATAGGGGGATGAAGTTGGTACGTCATTTCTCTTCATCCGCAGCTGTAAGCCGAAGAAAAAGGAGGCGGAGGGAGTTACGCGCTTTTTCTATAGGCCGCCATTAATATCCGTTGCCGCGACGCCTCCTCACGATTTGTCAACATCTGATATTTAATTTTACGCCCTCGCTACGCCGTGTACGAATCTTCACCCTTCCTTCCCCATAGAGACTCTTCTCATAGTTTCACTCATCCAACCTAACCCATGTTCCTACATACGTATAACCGGTACGTATGCGCTGCACTAGGACCGAAAACATTGAATTTTTATATACCGTGCGACCCGATAGTTTACGACTTGATTTTCGTTCTTCGTTCGAGTCTCCTAGAAAGACAGCCTGTGTTCTCAAAATTTTCAACAGACTATATTAGTACGACGCCATCTGACACCTCTCGTCCTCCTACCGAAAATTAGCGGAAGCATTACCATAACAACGGAAGCCGCCATGTCTTCTACAAGTCAAACAACATAGCAACGGCACTGCTCGATATCCTGCAGCAATGCGCAACATGTGTAAGCTAAACCTTGGTTATACACTGGGGAGAGGTTAACCATCGCTATTGATTCCAGCAGTCAGTTATTAGTTGGTCGTGAGAATGCGTATGGGAGTAAAAAAATATTCACACGTTTTTTTCTGGAAAAATATCATTTTCCGGGATCACAAAGATATTTCCATCGATTTTTAGATTTACGAAAAAAAATTTTTTTGGAAATTTTTGAAACATAATTAACGTGTAATAAATTTCTTGATCGCTCAAACCGACCATCTTCGTCACGTAGGATTTCCGGATCTCCTGGTTCTTCAATTCCGGTCATTTCCCAACGGGTGGTCGGACAAGCATTTCCCTCCTGGCCTGACTCGGCTCTCTTGACGTAGACGGCAACGTCTGCGCGCGCACATTTCGCTCGAGTCGTTGTACGCGAGACATTTTTCATACAGCCCGAGCGCCTCTTTTTTGCCCCGATACTCCGTGTCGTAGAAGCAAGTAGATATAAACGTACTAGCAACCAGAAGATAATAGACGGTAGCCGGCCTCCCGGGTGCCGTTAATCATCGGGGATGAGACCGTAGGTGTGCCCACGGTGCGAACCGCAGGGCTGTGATGGTGTGACGTGGGACGTGGGTTCCTGGGTTACTGGGATGAGATGGGAGGTTATGCTTTGGATGCTGTGCTCCAAGGGAAACGGAAGTGACCGCACGCCCGGGTACCGGGTATCCCGTTGGGAGGGATGATGGACGCTGCCGGTCATCTCTTCCTCCGTTTTCGCAGCAAAAAGATCATCTACAGGGCGTTCCAGACATAACTCAGTAAAGGATAAGGCATGTGTCCCTAACAAAGTCGCTTGAGAAGCTAACCCAAAGGAAAAGAGATAACGTGCCTTATTTTTTGAAAAATGTAAAAAAAACCGTCTAAACTCTTAACTTTGACTTTTTGTCAAATTTAACTGGTCTATTAATTTATACAAAATGTATGAAACACCCCGTTACGTTCGACGTTCTGTTAAAAGATAGCAAGGCGTCGGTAGAGGCGTCGTGTGAAACACAATTGGTATTAATGCAGTAGAAAAGTCCGAGATGAATGATGGTTCGCTTTAGCCTTTTGGCTCCTTTTCACATTCCTATGGAAAATGGATATTAATGGGTCACCGGGTAGGAACGGTCACTCGTTTAGCGAAAACTCGGTGGGCGGTTATCGTTAGGAGGCTGAGGGATGAATCAAATTAACGTATGAATACTATACCCATCGAAGACACATTCCGCAACCCCTGTCAACTTAACCTAAAACCACGTGTCAATAAACCCCTTGAACACCAGGCCCCCCCATAACAAACCCCATTTCAAAAAAATTTCAAAAATCATATAACTTCTCAAAAAATGAAATTGGGAATATACAAAGGGCGAATTTCTCAGAAAATCTGTACTAGTATAAAACAAGTACGAAACCGGTTCGATGTACCAAACGTCGAGCACACTTGGAATCCTGTTAGCGAGGTATTAGGGTCACGAATACTGGAACTTTGTCGTTTTCCAGCAACCAGCTCGATTCCGAAAGCCACGGCAGAGTAGTGGAGTAGTTATCGTAGACGCAGTATAGATCCCAAACAGCACTGGCTACACTAAGATTGAAAGTGCATATATTAAGGGTGATGACTGTAGCCAGTTTACGAGTATGGTATACGTATATGGTGGTGGGTTTAGAAAAGGGGTCGTGACTGGACCGAATCGGTTATATCGGTTGGCTACCGTTACTGGTAGAGTAGGTAGCTGATAAGCTAATGCGTTTGGTGGCTCTAATGAGGTTGATTGGCGGCGAGCTACGCCTCTCAGCCTATCGGGACACCGAGTGTGTTCACCTCTGTTAGCTCTAATGTACAGATTATTATTTACTTAAAAAGCTGTTAGCGACAGTTTGTAAGTGTCCTGTCGGCTTGGATAATGCGTATACATAAAACCCATTCTATACTCGTTCTCTCTACCGATCTTCCCGAGCTGCTCTCTCTCTCTCTCCCTCTCTCCCTCTCTCTCTCGCAGCCGATCGGTTACCACAGTACAGCCTGTCGGCTCAGAACACAGGCGTCGAGATTACCTCGTATAAAGCGAGTGCCTTGACTACCTCGACTGCACAGAGAAAGTACCGGTCATATTTATCAGTGACAACTCTGTTCCGTGGCAAGGAAACGCGATCGGATCGGGTTTTTCTTGCTCGCGATACCTACCGATTCCTGCCGCCATGGTCGGTCCAGCTCCGCCATCTACGATGTTACCAAGAGGAATAATAAGAGGAAGGATCCCTCGGTATATATATCTATATAAGCAGTACAGGATACATATGGACCGTACCTTCGACTCGTTTTATTTCCCAGCACGCTTTGCTCTCGATCGCTCGTTAACGTCCAGACGTAATTGCTTCGCGCTCGAGCTGGACATCGTTGCCGTTTCGAATGACTGTCCTGACCGGAATGTCCTGTTCCTGACTCCTGAAAAAAATTACGATAATGCAGATTGCGTGTTCCGGGCTGTTGGAGTACCGTTGCTGAAACCGTCCTGGGTATATAAGTCATCGTTAGGCCACCGTGTACTGCGGGCTGGTCGATACGATTGGTACAGGAGCCAGATCTATAAAATATATTGTTTGTTGAATAAATGAATTATTAGGCGCGTTTGGGAGATTATATGATGGTTTTGAGGACGCGGATACGTGGAATGTATTTTTATTGGGGTTTAGGAAGGGATGAGATTAGTATATAAAGCCTGGGTAGCCCATACGAGCCGTCAGGTCATCATACCGATATATTACGTCCTGATGAATATTGATCAGTCTCTAATGGCCCTTCTCTCATTATCTAATGGGAAGCAGGTTGGCCAACTGTCGCCCTGCTCGTAAAATTACGCTCGGCTATGTCAGCCAGTTCGACACTTCGACGTTCGGAGCAGCAGAAGGAACTATTAGAGACTCCTGGTGGGTACCGGGTCCGACCGTACCAGTTCAGAGGACTCGTTGACTCATCCGGGTCTGAGCTCAGGGTACGGGTGTGACTCTGCATTGTTATGTTAAGGTAATTGGCTTCAATGGGAATTCATTAGATTTCATTAGGGCAAAGTGTTCTAGGACTCACGTTGGACCTCCTCTTCGAAGATCATCTTCGGCAATCAGCCACCCCGGAAGGTCCTGTGTCTGGGTGATTCTGGAAAAGTTCAGCTTTCCCTGGCATCTGTTTTGCGAGATCCGATCTATCCCGGGTAGATCCTTATCCGGTGGATCGGCAATGATCCGGTGTTCCGGACCTGGTCCCAATCTGCGGCCATTCCGCAGCGATTATCTCCGGGATGCTGGAGACACGGCTGGACCGAAAGAGGACGGCCTTGGTAGAAATGAGAATGAAATCGCTGCTTCTGGCGATGATCCACCAAGTGGGGTGGCCGCCACCCGGACTATGGTCGAGTAGTCACAGATGGCCAATTACCCCCGACAATAAACACAATTTAATTTTATATTCATTCCACTTAGCGCTTAGGCACTAGGTAATCCATCACGTGGGATTACTCGGCTATCTCATGCCGGCCCACACCTCCTCCTTTTGCGCCTACAATGCCCGCACCGAATAATCCTCACACTGACTCGCGTATACGATACTCTGGACCTAATGTGTCCGTGCTACATATTTATGTTCCAGATCGTTGATAGGCCCAGCGCTACTGGAAACGATTGCTACGTTAGGCCTGGATTAACCCTTCGCGCTCGGACCTTAACTTACACTCTGCGATTCTACCTTTTTCAAATTGTGTTTTGGTATCCCTTATAGTTGGGTATATATTTTTTTATTTTACTTTTTTTCCCCTTGGTAATTATGTACAGCGAAAGATTACGAATTTAAAAAAAAAATACACGGAGGCGAAGTTATGTTAAAGGAAGTGTATGCGGGTTGGTAAGGGAATATGCGAGAACGAGGGAACGTAAGAGAGCATAAAGATGGCGGAGTGAGAAGTTGGAGACAGTTAATTTCGCAGTGCCGTTTGCTATATGTATACAGCCGACTCCCTTGGGAAGATATAAACAGGAATAAACGCAGCGTAGCCGTCGCCGCTTCTTATGTAAATCAAGTGGAAAAACTCGCGTGTTTTCAACGTGTTTTAATTATTCAAGCGACAACTTTCCGCAATGAAATTAGACTCCGGAGTCGTGACTTCTAGCGACAAGTGTTTTGCCTATGGCCGACTCTTCCGTGCTGTCGGAATGTAAGGCAATACCTGAACACCAACCTAACCTGTCCATGACTTGATTTTCCGCACCCTCCATGTTGAATTGGTGAATAACTCTGGATCCTCACTCTCGTTACTTCTACTCTAACGTCGTTGTGTAGATATGCCTATCTCGACGGTTTACCGTAGTATCAACTGTGGCCGCAGTGTCGCCACAGTCGCGCCGAACTCTACGAAAATCGTGTACGCTACTCTCGGTTACGAATTTCCCAGGAAGAACGTGCCCGGACTCGGTTACATTGGCAATTGGCAAATATAGCAGGGCTAGCAAACCGTAGTACAGTGTTGTAGTTATTCGAAGGTAACGATAGCAGTCGTGCCCGCCAGAGCATACAGAAACGCGTGTGGCGTCGCGTTGTATGAATGAAATTATTTGCTTCTTGGAATACGACTGCGACGTTCGAGGTGTTGATTGCAGCGCCGGCTGTATTTTACGCGCTCACGTCTTGGCCCATTCTTATATCGTTGGCGTGTTAAACCGGCTCTCCTATGGCTCCTACAAACTCGGAATATTGCCTAAACTATCCGCCTGGATGCTCACACTCATGCAACTTCGCCAATTCCGACATCCTTATTGGTACACGACACATATGCGTATCCTGGCAAGCATTCAGTATGTACAAATTTTATTACGATATTGTATATAGGGATATTAAATATTTCTAAGAGTAACAAATACTATACACATTAATAATCTTTGCACATAAAATTCCAAAAGGCATTATGGCAATAATGCTCACGTTTCTGTCAATTCTCAGATTAGGTTATAATACGCTCATGGCAAATTCAAAGTATATGCTTAGAATTTTCTCTCTCTCTCTCTCTCTCTCTCTCTCTCTCTCTCTCTCTCTCTCCTTTTTTAAATACCATTGTTACTTTTGTGCATGGAATCTCCGAGTGGGTAATATTAATTATGAACGAACGGTAAGCTTCGATCGTATATCGCTGTAAAGGATCCCCCATTCGAGCAATGGATCCCGCAGTTCGTAGCGTTTCATTGTGCTCCACCGCACGGCCAGAAGTCAGTCTTATTTATGGCTATATTAATCCTTAAATGGTATCTAATGTCACACCAGCGTGGCAGATCTATCTGATGGGAGGGACGCTACCTCTTGTGTGTAGGACTTGCCATTGTCGTAGGTATTCATGCGTGTTTTTGTGTTCGTACTGGCAGCAGTCGTACGTACAAACGACGGTGTCGAGTTACCGGATGGTACACCGCGGGGCGTCCGTGACTTATACCCTGGGCAACCCTCTTCTCCATGGCCAGGAAGGCCTCCCTCCTGGCTACCCTGGCAACCAAGATGTTTTGCAAAACATTTGTATCTGAGGTACGTTCAAAAATCTTCCCCCTTTTTTTCCAACCACTCGGAAGTCGTGGATTTCAAGAAATTGAAACCTAAATAAATATTAAAAGTAACATAATTTATGGATAGTGCTCTCGTAGATCGTGGTAATAATCTGATAATTTTTTTTTTCAGAAAAAAGGGTCAAAACCAGCACTGTGGTTCAAAAGTAAATTCAAGTATGGAGTTAACGAATTGCCTTACTTTTTTTCTCCATGAAAACGAGAGGCAGAGCGTTAAACGTCGCGGTATTGTGTTACCAGACATAATACGCGACGGGGGTTGCTGCATTTAATCCAGCAATAACAGAAATATCAGCAGGACACAATGGCCGCGGTAGTCAGGGATGATGCTACCGGTGAAGCTGGTTGGTTATTGAGGTGTCACAGCCAGGAGCAACAACGTGTGAACCAACCGAGCCGGGGCTAATGAATGGCATCCTCCCTTTTCTTTTCTCTATGAAAAATTATTGTTGTGCCTTAAACCCCTACCAGGTTGCATTTCGTAGTACGACCCACCACCGCGTAGTGGCGCCCCGCAGCGATGCCAGCTGGTCTCCATTGCACTATCTCCATATTGGACCGTGCATACACGAAGCGTATACTAATGTATACATACATACACTGGACATTTATGCCATTCGTGGCGGAATAGAGGCTCAGCAGCGGAGGTATCGGATCGTGCCATAGAAATACAGGAAGGAATACACGTAGCAAGGGGCGAGAAGAAGAGAAGGGCGGAAGAGCTGTGAGCCAAGCGAGCAGCGTGGCCGCACATTTGTCTTGATAAAAGAGACGAGCAAATTAAAAGTAATGATTTGTAGAAATATTTCGGCCCCTCCCCCCAGGGAATGGAGCCATTACGATGCCTAATGCCTCATCTGTTAGCCGTGCGAATCCGGCTTGTTCCTATGGGGTATGCTTACACCGCTCCATTTATAAAGCCAAAGGAAATAGAGTATTGCCGGTGTGTGCGGCAGGGTTGCCAACAGGAAGCAAGCAACCGAAGAAGTTGGGATCGAATTTTTTTAACGGTTTGTATCTGACGTATCAGTGTACGTTTGTATGCTGTGTGTATACTGCAGTATAATATAGGTATAACAAAGCCACGTAACCAGTCCCTATATAAAACGACTCTTTTCAGCTATTCGCTGGTGAGATGCTGGAGAAGCCTAAACCTCCTTGTGTACCCGGCATCCTCGTAGATCTCGCGAGAGGATACCCAAGTGAAATCATCCCGTGGGCGCCTGGCGCAATGCGACTTAATGGAATAGAAAGAAGATTCCCTGTGCGGAACTATGTATACGAATGCCCTGTAATCAAATAAAGGGGGAACAATGTTGGCGAACGATGTGAGTGAGCCAGCTCAGCAGCGCGATCCCGAACCCGCCCGTTCCTTGTCCTGGACACACCCCCACCGTAACCGAGCGAACGCTGTTATCCTCCTATCCTGGGACTCACCCCATCGCCATCATCCCTCTATACTCGCTGGGATTCCAAACCCTTGCAGCTAACTCGACCTTTACTCAGACTTCATACCTTACTTGGAGACGTATGTACTTTGCAGAGAGAGAGTCTTCCTGTTGCACCTAAGTGGAAGTGGATCTTCGTATTGGGACTTCGGTCGGCTGGGTGGCAAGTTGGCGGAGTGAGGAGACGCGAGGTCCCCTGGGAGGATTCCTACTATCGATAGGGTAATATTTATCAGGTCTGTATCTTTGGAAAGTCTATTAAGGAATCTGGTACCGTATGTATGTAAAATGATCTTATGTATTCTTAGACCATCCCCTAAGAGCAACTTGATGAGGAGCAGCGTGGGGCTGTTTCTGGGTATCCTGACTACTGCCGTTGCACAGAGGGTGAAGAGGCTGAGTCTTCGACGGAGAAGTCTGCCACTGGGAATGACTGTGGGATAAAGTCATGATGTAGCCAGCAGGGTCTGCAGCTGAAATCCTTCATCCGGGGTCCCCGTGGCTTCTCTGTTTATTTTCATTCTGATGAATATTCTTTGGGGAAGCCTCCGATGAAAGATAATGTCGCTCCGTTTGTCTCCATAATATTCGCTCCTGAACGCTCAGCCGAACACTCGCTTGGCTATGCTCGCCATGGGTTTACCTAATAGGCATACACTGAGAGCTCGCTAATTAATTTACGAGTTGTTACCCTGTTACCGACAACACCAAACAACTAGTCAACAATAACTGAATTTGCCAATGGAGAGAGAAAGGGTACCGGTGTATGCTCTGTATGGTCCAAGAAGGTAAGATCTGAAATTGCATGAATTTTTAAAATTTCATTTTTATATTGTAAATATATATATTTTTTTAGCCGTCTGTAAAATGTCACCAGGTATGCTAATGCTCCTGTATATCATTTAATCCTATTTAGTCAGCGCGCTTCTCACTGTGCATCCTCACGCAGAGAACTACGTTTCCCTACAGTACGGAAAAATACCGAGGAGGAATTACCATTATTCAGCGACGACGCCTGTTCTCGAAGGTACGAGCTATGTACATTCGCGGCTTACGGGCTACGATGTTACCGGCGGGCTCCGCGGTCAAAGTTACAGGTTGACAGTGCTTTTTGCTTGCAGATTCATTATGGCCGACAGGGAGTCACGAGATGCCCTTTTTTTATTCTTCACTCCTTCACGAGGTCCTTGCTCCCTCGGCATCTCCGCGTAACATTTCCTATTCTTCGGCACGACTGATATCAACAGCATCGAATAGAAACTATCGAGTGTAGTTTCTCTTTTTTTTCCTATTGACTGCAACACAGTCGGTAAAGGGGATGATCTCGTTGAAAACTTTTCACTTCTGAGAGGACGCCAGATAGCAGAAAGAAAGGAAGCAGAAGATTCCAAGAGACAATGGGACTAAGGTAAAACGAAAGAGAGAATAGACGATATAAAGGGGGAAAAAGAGAAGGAAGAGAAGGTCCATAAGATCGATGACTCTCTTTGATCAGCCGGTGAAGACGTATGCGGGATAATATCGCCTAATCCAAGAGAAAGGTCACCTCCTCCAGTCTCAGAGGGATACACGTACGGTACCCATCCAGATGCCCAGGACGTAGGTTCGGTCCACTCGGCACTCGGCCCGTTGACAAATGTCTCCAGCATCCCCTGGGCATCTCCGCCATACTCTCCGCCATCCCTTAACTCGGACCACCAAGCACTCCGGACTCCTCGCGTAATCCCAGGACGCGAACCAGTCCTCTTTGACACGGAGCGAGTATTCAATTACCTCCTAGAGGACCTGGACCATGTATCTACATACATGCACCATGGCGACTCAGCATCCTGCTCCCTCCTCTCTCGCTCCCACACTGTCTCACCATGAGAATATCACACCGGAGCATCAGGGAACACGGGAAGAACCTGAGTCTCCTTCAAGCTGACATCGCTAGAGAAGTTAGAAAATAATTTTTGCAAAATCAAAATTGCTAAATCAGGTAATAGAATATTTAATTATGAAATTAACCCTCGAACGTTACTCATGCCTTTTTTTATTTTCTTTTGTAACAGTGCTGTAACTCGAAGGACGTGGGACTTGGTGGATGCTGAGGACTCGAGTCACTCCTTCCAGATATTGGCATAAGTGCGATCGAGTTTCTCCAGGCTGGCACTGCACCCACGGTCGTACCAACCTACAAGAGTATCTGCCGTCAGAGTGAAAAACAATCCGTCCAGGCAATTTCAGATTTCGATAGGGATACTCTCTCGAGCAATGACGATCTGAGTGTACGTTAATAAGTATATCCGTATACGTAATACATAACGAGAGCACGAGGCGTAGAATAGGGGCAAAGATATCAGTGGGGACTAGGCGTGTAACATAAGGCGAGTAGAAGTTTACAGCCCGTGTCCGAGTCGTGGCACAGGGCACTCGATAAAAAATGTCTCTCGCGTCGAGATAATAAAAGTGTGAATAACTATAGAGCCGAGAGATGCTCGACTGAGATGGCTGTGCTATCACGGAGCGAACTCCCTGAACGGGGGATGCGCGTTAAGGGTGTGAGAGGCTGGGTAGATCTTTGAAATATTCCCCTATCCGGAGTCTCTCGCAATGGGAAATCTTTATTGATTCAAACCCGTCGGCAAAGCATATATGGACTCCGAGGTCAATATGATTCTTCTCACTTTTCTATATCGTGTATTGACTGCGTATCGGACTAGCCTTACGTTCTTGCTATACACGGGGTCCATATATATACACAGATCTATAACCTAGAGAACTTATATGCATTTCTAGGGGTTGCTAGAACCTGTAGCTATATCAAAGTCACATAGGAAAATTATATGAACACCATTCATTCGCTGTATGAAATCTAAAGAAATATTTATTTCTTTTATTTTCACGTCTCCTCCGCCAGAGTGCATTGTGGATTTATACCTGGCGACTACCTTAAGGCAACTATTTATCGCAACGAACACGGAAGCTGACCCACTGTTAACTTTATCGTTTTATGCTTATGAGTACCCGTTAATATTCTCCCTCCTGATAACGTCCGCTGATAATGTCATTGGGGACTTAAAAAAAACAAGGTAATTGCCAGGACGATCAGGCGCGAGTCTTTTAATGGAAACTCAGTCGAGTCATTGAGTGCTCTGAATTTATTTTGATAGATTTTAAAAAGTGTACAGCAACGCGTTACACTGTAAAATTTTCTATGGTTCTAATGATACAATCTAATTCATTTTCTTGATCCTGATTAAAAGTATGGCAATTATATATATATAAGCAGGAAAATTCAATACGCTATTATATATATATACACACCAAGTTATAGCCTTAACCGTTTAAGGGTCGCCCAATCTCAGTGCGAAGGGTTGCAACGAGGTTGACGGAGGGCGAAAAGGACGCCTAGTTGTATCGTAGCTTTGGGCGTGTCTCCATCTGGCGACTCGGCGTCTATTAATTAATCGACGCACAGCCGAGACTAACTGCGAGTTAATAAGCAAATTGCTACGCAATAAAGTTAGTACCTAGTATAGAGGCGAACGTGGTCCCTCGCCCTTATAACGGTAACACCCTTCGCGGGGCCACAGATGCGGCTTGCTATTCAACCCCCTTAACTCCCATCCGTCCTACTAGCCCGCAGCCCCGCCAGTTTATACAATTCAACGTTATTCATCCAGATCGTTTAAGTTACACAATTTCATTAAAGTCCGTCGATACAGAGTATCCCTGTAATATAGTGATATCGAGTGGGAAATTATCGAGGGTATATTTTCCGGGTATATTTCCAAAAAAAATAACACTCACCCCTCGTACAAGTATTTCACGAATTTTACTTACTCTCCCCTCCCGAGTGTCACGAATTGATTCTCGCACCGTGTAACACTGTATTATAACGCTACGCAGGACTGGCGCACTAGACGTGTGATATACTTTATGCAAATCCTTTAATATCTGTTGATGAAGCTACGAGACCCCTTCGGCTCGGTTTGACGACACCCTGGGGGATGCTGGAGCCAGTGCTCCAGCATCCCCGCTATAGACCAGGACATCCACCCATCTCGCGTAGTCCTTCGATTCGGTGCAGTTGACACTCTGAGAAATGACGTGCTTCATTATTATAATATTGCCGTGTGTGTACGAGCACGGCTCTGCGCCCATTTCATTATATTCATGCACACGCTCGGCAGCCATTTGTTCCAGCCACGCGGTATGTAAAAGTGGCTCGCGAAACGTGGGCGGTATTATACTTGTCTGTCCTTCTTCTTCTTTCCTTCGCTTGAGAGCTCTATCTCGTTTCAGATGGATAGTTGATATATATATTGCTGTCATCCTCACAGTCGCTTATTCGTTTTGTAATTGAACCCGGACGGTGGATCAGTCAAAATGATAAATTTCATTGCCAACTGATTAATCCACTGAAAACGTATAAATTGACTCTCGCAAGACCTTAGATTACAGCATCGTTACTAAGTTGAGAGACATTGGGTTGGTACTGGACATCAAATATTTCCGATTAATAATTTTCCTAAGTGCTCGTAGATGCAAAACACGCGAAGTTCCATAAGATTGTACTGGACCATTGATCTCGGCGATATCAGTAGAGTCTGCCAATGCTGTAAATATTTATATATACAGGCTCATAAGGTTTAATCGGAATAACGTTGCTTATCGAGAAAGGGATATACTTGTTGAAATGTCAATTTTGTATAGCTGCCGTGAGTGCGAGCGAGAGATACGTATACGGAGTTACACGCGTAAGAGAAAGACAGACATAGGACTAATTTAATCTTACTACCGTGTATGTAAAAGTATTTACTTCAACGTCCAATCAGTTTATGGCATTCGAGTGCATCGTCATGCAGTCTCATTGCTGCCAATGATATAAACTTTATCGAGTGCGTATACTAGGTGGTTATGCAAGGAGAGCATGCAATTAATTAAACCGGTGTTCGCCCTTGTCAACAGGCACGCGGCGAATGGGGCATCAGGGGTGGGCAAAGAGGAGGGGCCCCGGGACTTGCCGGGGCGACGTCGACTATCCTAGTACGTACAGTCATCTACCAGATGTAATACCTGAATCCAGTCGTCCTACGTGTATCCGGTGCCCTGGATATCTGCATACTTGTTATCTGGAGATAGTTTCTGCTCTCGTAACTAGCAGCCATTTATATACCCCAACTACTTACGTATACGATTTGCCCAGGGTACCCCAGATATTTGAGGCTGGAGGTCACTCGGTAAAAATGACTTACCGGGAAAAAAATTTTTTATTCCTTACAAAAATATCGCATTGAATTTTTTTGAAAAAATTTTTGTCGCGTCTTTCACCTATTCCGGTATACGAGCAAACGTAGGCTTCCGAACTGCAATTTCACTCGGAGCCACCGGACGTCGTCAAGATACCTCAAGCACGTGGCAAACACTTACACGAACTCCTAATGACGACATAGTCGCGACTTAAGGCCATAGTCATTATTTACACGCCGCCATGGCGATTAAAACGAACCGCCCCTCGTGCTGCCGAGCACTTACATCCGCTGGACCATCCACCGCGTCGCCATCAAATACATCCTCTACCATGATTGGCAGTTTATCCTCTCACGATTCCCTGTACGTTACGACCGGTCCATTGGCTTCCACAGGGAGTATAGATATTAGGTCTGGTGACACGGACGAAAGTATCCTACATTTATTATCCAACGAGACATTTCGCGTTGAGAAATTTCCCCCCCAAAAAAAACCTCAAATTCGTCCAGGATAAAATTTGCCGAACTACTGAAAACAATGAGACAGGCAGTAACAAAAGTTCCGCGTATACGAAGGCATAGCGAAGCAGAAACGTAAAGGGCTTTCCTATACCTGCTAGGTACGTCTGTGTATAAAGGCGAAAAAGAAGCGAAGTAAAAGTTCCCAAGGGTTTCCCTCGATTCGTCCTCGGCGCAGCCTCTCGTAAAGCTTAAATAAAGATAACCGAGGCTTAGGGTTGATATCATGCTGAGGGGGCGTTACGGCTGGTTGAGTCAACGAAATCAATTTATTCCCCCATCGCGAGACGAGGCAACCTCCGGGACGCAGTCTGCGGCCAAGTAAGGGAGCGAGAGGGAGGTATAAGGGTGCAAGGGAAAAAGTGGGTAGGTCGTCGGATATATCCGTGTGGAAGCGCGGAAGAGCGAGTAAGTCTGCTTGGAGGGTTTGGCTTTGGGAAGTAGGATGAAGAAAGAGGAGAGTTAACAGGGGGGGGCGAGTGCGAGGTTATTCGTACAGCGGTAGAGTGGATGGTTCAAGGTATATATATATATATAGGTAGACGAGGGAGAAAGTGCGATCGCGCAGAGACTCATCCGGTTTAATGGGGAGTTTATTTGGGTCGATTCCCCACCTTTTAATCAACAGGATTGCCCTCGACCGCCCTCGACACGGCCTTCGCGGTGTGTAGCCCCGTTTCGTGCCTCGCCGCGTAAAATCATCCCCGTGAAGGTAGCCGGAGGTGGGTACCTCCTTGGTCGGTAGCTGAGCTTCGGATAGCTACGGGGAAGGTTATTACTACGGGCTAATCCCACTCCTCGGGATCCGGAGTCGCTCTTTTCGAGTATAAACCGGCCTTTGCTAAACCTGCCGCCGTCGTATCGGCGAGCCACTTAAACACGAGCGGAGCGACCAGATTGAATTACCGGCTTTACCGTGGAATCATAAATAGGCGCGTATCAGATTGATTGCTCCCCGCTAGGTGGAGACACTGGCTGCTCTTTGTGTATTATTGTTACGATGATCGGGTTGCTCGAACAGGAGGAAAAATGGCCTTGTAGCATAGGTGTGTACGGTATAGGGGATAGGTAGGAAAAGCGTGAAGGAACTCTCGTATCTGGGACCTGGGGAGATTCGGCTGAAGGGAACTGTAAAAGGTCACAGACTGACCAGCTAGTAATCCCCTGACGAGGGTGACTGGGCTTCTTCCATATATACGCGGATGAAGTGCCTCCCGTAAGAAGAGAAAGAACCAATATGGACAGCCGCTGGTCAATCCGATTTCACGGACCCTCCGCCACCCTCAAATATGTTATTGGATCCCCCGGCGCGATATCGAAGGAAACCTACTTTGGGATCCGTGTGTCTGGACAGGGTCGGCCGTGTTCCTAGCCAGCCGAACTGATACCACGGTGGATCCTTGAAAAAGGAAAACTCCTTCGGAGCCAGCCAACCAGCCATCGACTCGAACATCGCTCGGACATGCGGACCCCGGCACTGTTATACCTACGTACAGAGATCTACCTATAGCTTGCTCTTATATATAAGGGGTGGTCCTCTATTATTGAGGCTGCCGAGTGGAGATCGCTGTAAGACGTTAAACCCGCCGGACATCGGCTGCCCTCTACGACCCCTAGGATCTTCCCTTACGGTAGTCTTGTTACTCCTCGCTTCTGACGCTCTAACGAGATTCTAGAAGGCAAATGACTTTGTATCCGGACGCGGAGTCTGTTTTGGTACTTTTGACTTTTTTTTTTTCAGTTATTCTTATCTCGGTATAAATTGACTACGGTGCCGTTTAACGACTGCTAACACGCCTGGACCATCTCGGTTGGCTACAAGCTGAACGATGTTAAGTATATACCTAGCCGCCAGGCAGAAATATGGCTGGGTCCTCCTACTCGAGTTCAATTCACTTTCGGTCGAATCTATCTCTCTCTCTCTCGGTTGAGAGCGAGCAGGTTCGACTGCGAGCGAGAGAGCGAGTGAGGAAGAGAGGAAGTCCTGGCTCCACCTTCTTAATTCAGGGAGAGGCGATAAAAATGACAGAGCCACTGCTCGCCCGCGCTGACTTATATCCATTTACTACACAACGGGCCTGACAAAAAATAAGAATGGAATAAATAATAGCTTGCTCCTCATTCAAAGGATAACAAATGCGTCTCTGAAAAGGCTCAGCTGACAATGGGGTGGAGAGTCGCTTACAAGGCCCTGTCTCCCTTTTGCCACCGTGACGCTCGCTGCGCCACTCCGGTGATAATGCCAACTAGTCTTGGGCCTGTTTTGCCGGGCCTTATCCTATCGCGAGGATTACCACGCGCATATACGGTAAACGGGCAGACCTCCCCGCGGTGGATTTTTCAATCTTGTGCATCGGTCGCAGCATCCCCGTGACGTCATGACCGAGATGAAGATGAGGTAATTTAAATCCCATTGACAGAAAACGATGAAAGTTTGTATGGAGAGATTGAGAAAATTTGAAGGAAAAAAAAAGTGTTTTTTTTTTATACACTCCTAGACGGTACCAAATCCTAACATATTTTTGGCTGAGCATATGGAATTTCGAAATGCGTCCGCAGGAGAGGGTAGTTAATCCGACAGGGGTAACAATGTCGCTCTTTCCTCCCTGTGTAAAATCGTAGACCGAATCTCACCCTACGGTTATGCTCGGAGCCTCCCCCGGTGACCCGTGTAGGTCTGTACGTACCTACCTAACATATAGTATAGATATAGCCGAGCACATCCAGGCAGCCACAGGAGCAACGGCGACTTATTCATTCTATAGAAGAGCCGTAAAGCGACTAAATCCGCGTCAGCAGCCAGGAATAGTGGCGGCTATAGTGACGGAAGGTATGAAGAGAGCTTGACAGGGTAGGCAGGGAGGTAGGGAGACCCTTTCCAGTAAGGTAGCATCGGCCGGGCTACAATGCAGCCAGCGATGGGCATTGTGCGCCCTAATCGGATTAGCGGATGCACTAAAAAGAGCAAACGCCCAAATCGCATTTATATTAGCTCGTTGAATGAGTCGTAAATATTTATGTTGCAGAAAACGCGGAAGTGGAGGGCCCCGATAATCGGTTCGCCGGATAAATCGGAGACGGCATTGAAATTTGCAGATTTTTTCACGAGGGTAAGTGGCAAATTTTCTATTGTACGTGACACTTGCGAATTACTTCTAAGGGAGGTTTTCACTAGGAGGTAGCTATACGTCTACGTATACGTGTATATAGGGTGATCAAATTCGACCGCAAGTTTCGCCGCCCCTGTAGAAGTGGGTGCCGAGCAGGTTCTAGGGCGAGTATCGGCGGTACAAGGGGGGGTAGGTTTGAGAGGGTGGAAGAGGACGGAGGAAAAAAGTTAACACCTCCGGCAGAGTGTCAAAGAACCACCCCTAATTATTCGGCATCGGCGAGTCTTTAGTTCGGGGGGGGGCGCATCAATCACCGTGGGTATGTCAACCCACCGTATAATTATTGTCCAAGGTTTGCTCGGGTCGTTCGTTCGGTGCGCGTCAAAAGTTTGTCCGGCTGGGAGCGCGGCTGCAAATGAGTTTATAAAAGCAATATCTCCGAGAGCGAACCTTCGCGGTATACTTCCTGTAGGGCCAGGGCCGTACCACCCACCCAGTCGCCCCTCGCCCTTGCACCGTTTCTCCTTTGAGATCCCGTTGGCGAAGCTACCCCTTCCCTTTCCTTCTTTCTTCTTCTTTCTCGTTTGCGACTCCCCCCACCCACGCCAAGTCCGCTAATAATAAAGTTTCCTCGGTGGTTCGACAACGCGTAGACAGATTTTAAAATTTCCCGTCACAAGAATCATCCCCTCCATCCCCAGGGGGGAGGCGAGTAACTCGCGCCAGGGCCGATATAGCGTGGCAGTGCTCTCCCCCAAGACCGAGGGAAAAATTAATAAAGTTGAGGAACAAAGTAAGTTGGGTGGCATAATGCTAGTGGGGTGAACGGCGACGGAAGGCTTCCAAGGGTGGACTTTATTATAACGGAGTGTCGAGTCTTTTATACCCCCTTGGCTTCGTCGTACCTCCTGCAGTAATATACACGTGGGGGGGATCTTACTTACCGGCAGAGCCAGCGACATCACCAGCAATACCAGAACCACCGGCGGAACCAGGTTTGCTCATCATCACGGTTTCACTTGTCTCGCCATCCCTCGCTCGCTTGCTCATCGACCTCGTAACGCTGAAGCCAGCAAGTTGTATTCGTAGAGGACCAGGCGCTCTGCTTGCGGCTCTTATTAACTCTGATAATTTTCAAGCGTTTACGTAGACGAAAATAAGAAAGAAAAAAAAAAGGACAAAAGATAGTCGGACGCCTATCGGCCCGGTTCCTGCAGCCGGAGGCGCCTGGAAATTTGGTCCTTTGCATTTTGGATTTAACTGCACCCCCGTCGGGATGCAATTTTTTGTCGGCGGCTATCGGACAAAGCGAAATTATCCAGCCTTACGGAATGTAAGATTAACTGTCGCTCCCTCTCGCGTCCGATCGAGGCCTTTAATCTCGGTGGCCATTGTTTTTCCCAGAGTATCGGATCGCATAATACCTACGTCCAGCGCAGACCCCGTCGCTCTCTTGCTCCCTCTCTTTGGCTCTGCTCTATGCCACGTACGTTGCAGCCAACTGGGTGCGAGAGAGAGGAGGCATAGGAGTGTGGCGCGGTGTATACGGGAGAGAGATGGAAAAATGGGAATCGAACGAGTGGATGAGAAAGAGAGAAGCTCTCTGGAACGATCAGCCAATCGCCTGCTCGCTCCGTCGCTCGCGCGAGTTGCACACCGGTGATGGACAGCGGCGCCAATTTGACGCTCGGAGGCTTCGCCACTCTTTTTTTTTTTTTATTTTTTTATTTTCTTTTTTTTACGGGAGGCGCTGAATATTGCATTGGGTGTTTGAAAGGGCTGGGGTTGGTCCAGGGAGAACGTGACGCCACCCAACGGCTCCCTGCACCACAGCCAGCACTTCCAACACTGTATGCATTGGATGCTGCGCTGGCTGCATATCACACGTCGGTCAAACGCCACTCTGTGCCTCCATGGAATCGCTATATCTGCATTTAGCGTGCATTCGCGAATTATTTATTTCGCCGAGCGGGCTTACCGGCTCGGCAATTCGCGCGCGGAAAACTCGTAAGCGGAATCCGCTCCTTCTGTATTAACGGATAGTGATGGGTGGACGGCGAGATTTTTTTTTTTTTTTTTTTTTTTTCAAAGTCCTTTAAAAAGAGAACGGCCGAAAGGGGATGCAAAAAAATCGCTACGCCGAAAATTCGTCGTTAATGAATTTTCACGTGTTTTGGGAATTACAGTGAAGCTTTGAAGGAGAAAAAAAATTTTTTTTTTTTTTTTGGTTACGTATGGAAACCATATGGCAAGAATGTTATAGGGATGGATCGATCGCCGTGGAAAAGACGTCTACGGGTATGAAGGCATAATCGCAGTTAGGCCCAAATTAATTAAGGAGTTTAAAGGGCGAAAGCCCTGCCGTCCTTAATGGTTTCCCCAATTACGGAGCCAATGAGTGGTGCAGGAGTCAAAGCTGGCCTAGTCACCCGTAATAAAATAAATTACAGGGGAAATAGTGCAATTATTGGCTTGCCCGCCAGCCACGTGGCATTTGCAGGTTCTCTCGCGGCAGATTATCCTAATTTTATCGGTACCGATTTTATTCGACTCTTACGTTATATTCCCCTCGCGCGCTAAACTATTCGATCGTCCCCTGCGCTATCGAGTGGCAAGTAGGGTTACAGGCAAAGAGTTGCAATAAATAACCTTCGCTCTTATATAATACTCTCGAATCAGGATTGCATTCTGCTGAATAAACACTGCGACCACCTATGTAATCTGTAGTCTTCTGCGAAACTGCTAATTAAAGTTTTTGTTTTGCATCCCACCTTAAATTCCACAAAAGTAAACGTGGACTCGAGTTGTTTGTTAGTGCAGGAGTTGAAAATAGGCTGCCAATATTTTTCCAAAAATTCACTTTGTTTTGTATTACTTGTTAACGTAATTTTTTTAAGTAAAATTTCGGCTTTTTGTTGACATTGTCTGCTTTAGCCGAATCTGTTGTTGGCACGTTCAATTTTCACAGTTGGTACTGGGCCTTCTAAATTTGGCATCACGCTGTGCGGATGGGTATATAAGCATTGTGATCGGGCAGACATGTCACAGTGACTCGATACTTGTATCTTGACATAAAGTATCCTTTCCGAGTATCACAAGAAAGTAGCCATGAAGTTGGCTATACTATTTCTTGTGCTATGTGCCTACGTGGCTGTAAGTCTGGAGGTTGTGGACGCTCATGTGATCCCTGAGAAATATCTCCACGACCACCAAAAGGGTGTACAGGAGAAGAATCGGGTAACGGAGATTGTGAAGAAATCGGTAAAGCAATCATCGGAGAACAAGGAGAGTCAGAAGGAGGAGGAAAATGAGGAGAATACGCAAAAGAAAAAGCACCAACACAGTGTAAAGGTAAAGTTGGGCGGTAAGGGAAAGGAAATTGAAGATACAGAAACAAATGAACAGGAGAATTCACATAAGAAGGGAAAGAAGGAGGAGCAAGAGAAGGAGAACAAGAGCGCAAGTGAAGTAGAACATGTAAGCATAAAGGTGAACAATCACGAGAAGGGAAATGGACATAAAGGAAAACATGGACACGGCCATGAGAGAAATACGGAAGGGGAGGGGGAGAAGACATCGGTAAAGGAATCATCGGAGAACAAGGAGAGTCATAAGGAGGAGGAAAATGAGGAGAATAAGCAAAAGAAAAAGCACGAAAAAAGTGTAAAGGTAAAGTTGGGAGGTAGGAGCAAGGAAATTGAAGATACAGAAACAAATGAACAGGAGAATTCACAGAAGAAGGAAAAGAAGAAGGAAAGTGAGAAGGGGCACAAGAGCGCAAGTGAAGTGGAACATGTAATCATAAAGGTGAACGATCACGAGAAGGGAAATCAACATCATGGAAAACATGGAAAGGGCCATGAGAGAAATACGGAAGGGGAGGGGGAGAAGACATCAGTAAAGGAATCATCGGAGAACAAGGAGAGTCATAAGGAGGAGGAAAATGAGGAGAATAAGCAAAAGAAAAAGCACGAAAAAAGTGTAAAGGTAAAGTTGGGAGGTAGGAGCAAGGAAATTGAAGATACAGAAACAAATGAACAGGAGAATTCACAGAAGAAGGAAAAGAAGAAGGAAAGTGAGAAGGGGCACAAGAGCGCAAGTGAAGTGGAGCATGTAAGCATAAAGGTGAACAATCACGAGAAGGGAAATCAACATCATGGAAAACATGGAAAACATGGACACGGCCATGAGAGAAATACGGAAGGGGAGCTGGAGAAGACATCGGTGAAGAAATCATCGGAGAACAAGGAGAGTCAGAAGGAGGAGGAAAATGAGGAGAATAAGCAAAAGAAAAAGCACCAACACAGTGTAAAGGTAAAGTTGGGAGGTAGGAGCAAGGAAATTGAAGATACAGAAACAAATGAACAGGAGAATTCACAGAAGAAGGAAAAGAAGAAGGAAAGTGAGAAGGGGCACAAGAGCGCAAGTGAAGTGGAACATGTAATCATAAAGGTGAACGATCACGAGAAGGGAAATCAACATCATGGAAAACATGGACACGGCCATGAGAGAAATACGGAAGGGGAGCTGGAGAAGACATCGGTGAAGAAATCATCGGAGAACAAGGAGAGTCAGAAGGAGGAGGAAAATGAGGAGAATAAGCAAAAGAAAAAGCACGAAAAAAGTGTAAAGGTAAAGTTGGGAGGTAGGAGCAAGGAAATTGAAGATACAGAAACAAATGAACAGGAGAATTCACATAAGAAGGGAAAGAAGGAGGAGCAAGAGAAGGAGAACAAGAGCGCAAGTGAAGTGGAGCATGTAAGCATAAAGGTGAACAATCACGAGAAGGGAAATCAACATCATGGAAAACATGGAAAACATGGACACGGCCATGAGAGAAATACGGAAGGGGAGCTGGAGAAGACATCGGTGAAGAAATCATCGGAGAACAAGGAGAGTCAGAAGGAGGAGGAAAATGAGGAGAATAAGCAAAAGAAAAAGCACGAAAAAAGTGTAAAGGTAAAGTTGGGAGGTAGGAGCAAGGAAATTGAAAATACAGAAACAAATGAACAGGAGAATTCACAGAAGAAGGGAAAGAAGAAGGAAAGTGAGAAGGGGCACAAGCAGACAAGTGAAGTGGAACATGTAAGTATAAACGTGAACGATCACGAGAAGGGAAATCAACATCATGGAAAACATGGAAAGGAGAATTTAAAGAATAAGGAGAAGGAAGTGAAAAAGGGAATTAAAAATATGATCTGTAGGAAGAAGAGACATGAAAATAATGAGAAACCTGAACACCATGGAAAACCCCATGGACCACACCATGAAAACCCACATGGAAACCCACATGGACCGCACCACGGAAACCCACATGGACCGCACCACGGAAACCCACATGGACCACACCATGAAAACCCACATGGAAACCCACATGGACCGCACCACGGAAACCCACATGGACCGCACCACGGAAACCCACATGGACCACACCATGGAAACCCACATGGACCACACCATGGAAACCCACATGGACCGCACCACGGAAACCCACATGGACCACACCATGGAAACCCACATGGACCACACCACGGAAACCCACATGGACCACACCATGGAAACCCACATGGACCGCACCACGGAAACCCACATGGACCACACCATGGAAAACCCCATGAAAACCCACATGGAAACCCTCATGGACAGCACCACGGAAACCCACATGGACCACACCATGGAAAACCCCATGGACCACACCATGAAAACCCACATGGAAACCCACATGGACCGCACCACGGAAACCCACATGGACCACACCATGGAAACCCACATGGACCACACCACGGAAACCCACATGGACCACACCATGGAAACCCACATGGACCACACCACGGAAACCCACATGGACCACACCACGGAAACCCACATGGACCACACCACGGAAACCCACATGGACCACACCATGGAAACCCACATGGAAATCCACATGGAAACCCACATGGAAATCCTCATGGAAATCCACATGGAAACCCACATGGACCACACCATGGAAAATCCCATTAAATGCCCGTACATCTTCCAGGTAATTATTACACGTAAGAGATTAATAAAGAAATAAATTAATGAAACAAGCATAATCAACAATCTCATCTGACAATGTATTTTTATTAAAAATCCAATTTTTGTTTACAGGTCATAAGAAGGTTCACCCACACTAGCAACCAATGATCTTAGGAGATGATGGAAGGATGTTAGACCAATTGAAATAAAATACACTGTGTTAAATATTATACTTTATATATTGAATATCAAGCTGTTAATAAATTCATGAAAATCTTTATCAAACGACTTTTCATTTATTTCGACATTCAATTACTGACACGACAAGTATCCGTGAGGATGAACCATTACGTGGAACGTAAGACCAGTTTCCAATTCCCATCGCTTGGGGGGGGTGACAGTGGGTAAAATAACCAATGGGAATTGCGTATCATCGGTATCGAGAAAGACGTCGTTTCTATCGTGTGGAAAAGTGAGATCAGAATGCGGCCGGCGTCGCGACGCCTAATGAACTCATCGAGCCGGCGCGTGCCCTCCACACCAAGTTGTGATTAGACTGGCCACCGGCCTTTATACGGCACCACATACTAAACTCAGATATATCCATCCCTCCATTCCAATTTCCTCTTTCCCCCAATTTACCTTCTCTCGCATAACAGAACAATCCCCCTTGTCTCATTGGCTCCCAGAGATTCGATTCAATTATATCTCACGATCCGCACAGCATCAATGGTACCGACCAAAGTATTTTCTTACATCGCTAGCACGGTATACATTCACCGTATGCTTAAGCTGTAGGAGATGAAAAAAAAAAGAATATTTTTAAAGGGAAAAGAAAAAGATCAATCTTCATCGGACACCGAGTCGGATGCTGCGAATCCAAATATTGACAATTATAGCTACCCCTACCAGAAAATCTCCCGAACCGATGCACAATACGCGTGAAATTCTTGTACCCAAAGTAGCCGTGACCTCCGCGACAACAATTAAGGGGGAAGATGGACGCGTTTTCATGAGTGACCATGTAATGGCGAATAATGGGTTTGGTCTCCCGGGGTGGAAAGGTTTTTCGGGCACATGCTTCCTACGGCCAGAAAACCGTTGGAAATGACTGATGATGCGCCAGGACGAACAGGTAGTCTTCTTGCTCTCGTGCAGAGCATCATCCTTCTGAATGAAGAAAGAGTCCTCTTCCCGGAACCTCCCATCTCGCGGTGTCCTGCTGATGCTTCGCTAAGAATACGAAGCCAGGATCTCCCTGCCTTGGTGGCCTTTTCCGTTCTTTTATATTTATATATACACGCCTATATATTACATAGGGACACTTTACGCGCATATATAGATATACGGGCATATAGAGACGTATTTATCTGCACGTGTGTTCCGAACACACTGGACCAGGATTATGAATGCTGCGTACGAGGACTTGCGTGTTCACAGCGACACTCAGTCAACCCGAATGCCATACTAAGGAGTGCGTAATAGGCTTAAGGACAGAAAGAACTCAGAGCTCTCGTTCCTGTTGGTCGATTCGTATGAAGCGACAGCGAGAAGAGCCATTGACTCGGTAACGGTGGAGAAGAGGACTTATGACAGGTATAATAAATAAAAATACAATATTATTCGTTTATAATTAATTGTTAATTATATTTATTATTTTTATTCAAAAAAATATATTACCACGTGGACGAATCCTAATTCGGTATCAACCGCCGAGAACGGTATTATTTTTCGGGAAAGTCACCGATCCGTTAAATGACCTATCGAGCGAAGTCCTGCGATCCAATTGGCTGATGGGAAATTTTTTTTCGGGGGAAAATGTTCACAATGTCTGCTCGTAAAATTCCCTGCTGTTGCCACTGTCTCTGCGTGTAACTAACGTCTCATATAATGAGGGTAAATACAGGGAGATATGACTATGGTCACGCTGGTGACCACCCTGATATTTCAATGGCGTCTAGGACTCACCCATAATCCTGTGGTTTAGGGGTAGTTACACTACACTCTACTCTACGTCCCTGCCATTTTGGTTATATTGTCATATCAAGTGGGTAATAATGTTTAGTACGATTTCACGTATCGATTTAATGTCAGCTGCTTAACAGTGTATAGTCTCTTTGAATTTAATAGTGATATGTGTTTTGTGACGTGATTTTTTTTATTCACGGTCACAAGGCGGATCCGGCTACCGATACAGATAACGTTCTCGATTTCTGGTTCCCTTCGGGTGGCCACCCTGCTCGAAGCTGCGCTCTCGGGTTGATTCGTATAGGTATGCCAGTGCTCTAGTAAGATTTCGTTATTGTTTGGTCGAGGTCGAGGTGGTCGAATCTGCCGTGGGGAGGTAGTCTCGACGTACCGAGTTGCCCGGCAGAGGAGACGACCCGACGGAGACGTCACCATGGACCGGCAGAAGCCCGGATGAGATACCGGTGCCTCGCTGGAGACGGGCAAAGGTTTTGATACGGTTAAGGCCAGGGGGGAACCTCCTGCCCGGGTCAAGGACGTGGTGCCCAGCTGTCGCCCGATGCCCTGGGGAATCGGCCGTGGAGGATCTCCAGGAGTTACGTACCGATTCGCGAAGGAAGGCTGTCGATTTGGTTTAAATGGACGACTCGAGGGAAAGGAAGAGTTATCGGCTATAAGGATCTCGACCAATCGGAATGATTAGTTATCGAATTTGGCTATTTTGTCAAAACAGTCTGTCTCGGGGCACCGACCGGGGTGTCACGAACTGCCTCGCGCTCCCGTGCTATCTGTTTATAGTTTTTCTAGCCGTGTTTCGATACGGTATAGAAAGTTCTCGCGTTGCTCTCGCGATATCCAGGAAATTCTGTGGATTTTCTGTGAGTGTTCCGGAAGTGCAGTGCCGTGCCCCAGTGCCCACCCGAGTGTCTCCTGGATGCAGTTTCCGGCCTTCGCGGATCAGCTGCACCAGCTCCGGTGAGTCTCCCAATTTATTAATTGGTCAAGGGATTTCGATTGGATACCTCCAATTCGTCCTGCTACGTTCTCGATCCGTTGCTCTCTGTCTCTCGCACTATTTGCCTATTACTCTCTCTACCTCAACCTAGTAGCCTGAGCAGCCATGCATTTCCGTGCATCCAGTAGCATTTCTCGATTTTACACAAAATTATTTCGTTCTCGGATTTTTCGCTGCCGGTATCCAGTTAAGAAAAATACGTCACGGTACATATAATATTTTCCAATCATAATAAAACATATACGAAGTAATTATGAATGTAAAAAGAAAAGTAAATTTGATTCGTGACTAATGTTAAAAAATACTGACTAATCGGCACGTGATTACCAAACAAAAATTGTATCCATATCGAAGTACACATAGACTCCTCATAAAGAGCTCCGCTAAAACAAACCTCCAGCTATCGTAACGCGTTCCTAATATACTTTCGCTGCGTAAGACATTCTACAAATATTGACGCGGACGAGCCGCAGAATGAAGGCAGCAGTAATTAATCCGAGCGGCTTGACGACCAGCACGGAGAACCATTGAGACATCAGTATACCGTCACGAAACTATATCAGGAGCGTACCTTACGTAACACTTTGGAAGGGGCCTCGCTATTTAGATTTCATTAGAAGCGAGTAAGTCGAGCTTTATTGATATTTATCGAGAAGAAGGTAAAAGTCGAAGTCAAGAACGTAGGGGGGTAGTCACGCGTGAGATATCTGACTTGGATAATAATAATTAAAGCAGTGTTGCTACAGCCGATTTATACGGTAGATTTATTAGAATCGATCGTAAAAAAAAAATGGATCGAATTTTATAAAACCCGTGATATCGCTATCTTGGATAGTGGCCTTTTTTAATGATATATGTTTAGTGCGGTTCGTTACCATTGAATCGTACGACTGTAGCAGTCGGGAGCGACGGAGTTTTAAAAGGGAGTCTGGCGCTGGAGAAATAAAGTCCGGCTTTTATAAGCCTCGTAGAACTCTGGCTCGAGTCTCAGTCAATGTCTGAATAGCACGGCAAACGAAAAGTGGCCTTTCACTCTTTTTACGATTTGTTTACAGCGACGACCCCCTTCGCCGTGCCGCTATTATGCGTTTCAACGACTCCGTCGCTCCGTTGAAAACGCTTTAATCCGGTTGTCGTCGATATGCTCGAAAGTGGTAGACATTTTTCAGAGTCGGCGACGGCTGCACGGATCGGATCGATCCTCGGGGGAATATCGATCGGTGAAAAATCCTATTGAAATATCGACACTGCCCACCGATCGTCTCGCTTCCTTCACTTTGGCTGCGGTTTGTACGCGACTCGTGTTAAAGGCACCGGGAAGAGTTTATCTTGTCTCGGGGTGAAACCGTAAGGGGTCTGTGGTTAATTTCTTATCTTGTAAAATGGCGCGCTTAAGATTGTCCCGCGAAGGTAAAACGTTGGCACGTAGGCGCGTTGCATTGTCCTAAGATTATCCTGAACAGGTTTACGTAGGCGGACCTGCTGGGTTTACAGGTGACCGTCGCTCACTGAGATGGCAGCACTGGACGGACATTTCATACCTGAGTAATACCGATCCTAGAGAACTCCTGTGTAAGACGGACCTACTGAATTGGGTTTTTCCTACAGCAGATGTTTAAATGAGATTGTCAAAATTTTATACTTAACGGTAAGAACGTATGGCATTGTTATTTATTATACGTATTTTTCGTACTTATCAGTTTCCTTGACTGGAAATTCGTATCGTTAAGGTTCCAGCTGTTTTCACAGCTGCCACGTGTTCTGTCTTTTCGTTCCCAATTATCGATGACTAATTAGTCGAACGGACGAAATTGAAATGAAAAATATATGAAAATTTCGGCGAAATCCAAAAGCTGTTTGGTAATTTTTTTTTTTATATTTTTTTTCTTGCGGCCTTGAGGCGGTGGAACGAGTAGCCTCCTTGCCCTTAGGTTGGTATCGCTGTATCGCCCGGGGCGAAAATATCGTGTTTCCAAGTCGAGAGCGAGTCGTCTGCCGCGGCCAGAAAATCAGCAGATTGAAACGTAACCCAGCTGGAGGCTGGAGGTTGCCGGTATGGAGTGCGGAGTGAGTCGAGGGTGTTCCCTTACAAACTTAAGAACATTGAAGACCTGAGGAAGAGAGAGAGGCGGACGAATGTAGGGAGACAGATAGCAGTAGTAAAAGGACTGTGAAACGATGAAGAAAGAATACGAGTAGACGACGCGTCATTGCACAGCAGGTCTGGAAAGAAGTTGACCACTGCGACTAATGTAAACCCGGTTGCACAATACCGGGACCACCCCCTGCCTGGAAGCACCCCCTGCTAGCAAAACCTTTTAGCCTTTTCCCAAGTGTCACAGCGGTACGAGCGACATTCGTCATTCGCGGCGGGCCGTATGGGCTGGTAAAAACGTCTGGGGGGTTAAAAAGTCTCCTTATGGCAGCAACAAATTGGCAGGGAGACGGGGGGCTCCGGCCCTGGTGCCCCCGTCAGGGGACTCGAAGGTCTTCGGATAAGAAATCTCGTTGAAAGAGAAATTCGTGTTGTCCGAGGGTTTTGAGTAAAAAAAAAAATATGGTAAAAATGGGGACGTTGGGTGAAAACGGGAGCGGCGCCATTTCGTACTCGCGTCTTGCTCGATCGCTCTTTGGGATCTATGATCTACCTAAAGATATTCCCTAATAAGGGAAACCGGTACAGATCCGTGGCTGCAACCTGAGAGTCCTCGGTTGAAAATGAGAAATAGAAAAAAATGCACGTAGAAATCTTCCCTCAGGGTCTTCGTGTCTGGCTCGGAGAATCTCTTGGGAGGAAATGAAATCAATTTTAAAGATCGGCTACCGTGCAACGCGCTCCCCGATGAAAAATCGTTTCTTCGAGGACGAATCGTACGGACCCAGGTCCAGCCCGAGGATGAACGGATCTCGGGATGAACGGATGGACGCATCAGATGGACATGGACGGAGGCGGCTCGTTAGCCTCAAAATAGCTCGGGCACTACTAATTCAGGCTGACATAATTGGGGGTGTTTGTTACCTGCACACCCTCGTACGAGCGCGTACAAGATCGTATAACGAAGAAGAACATGGAAAACCTCTTCAGCCGATCCTAGGGGTCGATAGGCGATGCTATCGCCGCCCGACAGCTTGTAGCTCAGCGTGGCCTCCTCTTCCTCCCCCATCCTCGATCTCATCCTCTTCCTTCCCTTCGTCCTCCGTACGTTTCTCGCTTCTTCCCTTCTTTTACGCTTTTTTTTACCCCCCCATTCTCCACCGTCCCTCCCCCGCTGTCTTACTACCCTTCCTCTTGACCACCTGATAACTAGGACCCACCTGACCTATGACCTCGCGACGGCTAAAATAGCCAGGGGATATTTGCAGGTCTGAAACAAGAGTGTCTCGATCATCCATGTATATATATACAGTTTACAGATTTTACTAAAATTATCTAACTCGCATTTTTAACGGACCATTTTTTTTATTTTTTATTTTGATCATCTTTTTTGAAAATTTTTTTTTTCATTCTGGGTCTTGGAAAATTCGGTGCAGCCGATAGACGATTTTTCGTGAGAGACGAACGAAGCACGGTTTAACCGGGTAAATAACGGAATCCGCGACGAAGCCCCGCGCACACGTAGGCGAACCAAAAGGGACTGTAAAATCTGGCTGTTGTCTCGGCAGGGTTGGTAGGACGTTATACCTACGTGTTTGCGTGGGGCGCGCTCGTTCAAGCTGTTCAAGCAAAGCAATGGATTTAAACTCGAGTCAAGTGTTGGGCGAGTGCTGATAAAACTCGAAACATCGCACGTCCGTGTAAACCGCGAAGGTCTTCCATTTCTCTCCCTTTTCGAAAGCATCCTCCCTCGCCTCGCTGCCACCCTCCCTTGGAATCCTCTCGAGTGCATCTCTACAGCATCAACTCTACCGCATCATCTCGATCCGTACAGTGTTTCAAGCAGACACAGACGCCGTAGTGTTTAGAAATTTTGAAGAAATCAAAAATCAGTATCGTGGTAATTTTTTTGGGGAAAGGGCTGAAGTTCGTAAAAAATTTTTGAAAAATTCACTTTCTCAATGTCCATCCAAACTTCGTGACGTATTTATGAGTGTGGGAAACAATATTGCCACCCATGGGGCTACACGTGTTCCTCGAGTTTCCAGGAAGCTGATAAAGTTCTTCGGGACCGAAACCCCGCTGTTCGACTCGATGACGACTGACCATCTTCTTTGCAGGGATGCATTTTTACTGGGAAATTAAGAAAAAATCCTTTCTGGTACTCGTTAACTTATCAGAATGAAAAATGATTTTGGATTCGAACGAAATTTCGTGATTTGGATGACAAATTTTTATAGTGGCTGTACGGTGTCATTTTATTTCCACACGTGTTATGGTTAATATAGTAATTTATTACTTGACACTCGGGAAAAAAAAATTGAGCGACAAAACATTGAAATTTTATAAAAAAAATATCAATTGACACGAAATGACCATAGATTAGATATACGTATATCTGGAAACACAGTGTAGATTGCGTAAGTGCTTTCTTGCGTGAATTTTACAAAGTCCTTGAACAGGAAGTGTATTAACGATACCAGATAATTCACGTTAATGAGAGTGAATTGCAGTGTACTACCCAATGACCATCGGTAACTAATTTCCTACAAATATCGATAATAATTTATGGGTTTCCGAGCAAACTTCTTATCGTCAACTTTATTTTTTATTTTATTTTTTTTTTTTTAGATCCAAATCTCAGTGTCCCTGATACGCCACGTTGAGATTTTCGTAAACACCGTGAGGTTGAACCGGTAGAAATAAAAGTATCGAATATCAAGATAGCGGCAAGTACTACTTCTTAGGGTCCAAGAAGATGAACCTGGAGGATATTGAAAACGGTCCGTGGTATAGAGACAAGATGTTGACGGAGTCTTGTAAATAATGGAAAAAGATGAAAAGTGACTGGCCAATGCAAATAAACAATGGAAAGCGTGAACGAGGACACCGCTCTCTTTAAGAAGATCTTTACACGTCAAACACTTAAGCGTCCTGGGATTATATAGCGTCTCGAGTTGCGGCCCTGGAACGCCTCGTGTTTACAGACTCATCGCCATGTTTTTCTTTTCACGTTTAATGGCCATATTTTGGGCCGTGGCCCGTAAATGTGACAAAAAACGGAAACATTTGTGAGCGCATGTTCAGCGTCTGTCAGCGCGAGATTCTCGCTCACTAGGCGTGGTAACATTCGTTATTACGACACTTCTTAGGCCTATATGTCGTGTATTCATTCCACCAGACGTCATCTCTCTCTCTCTCTCTCTCTCGCTCCTTCAATAATAACCCATTTATAAGTAGCGTCAGACAAAAATAACGAATTACCCGTAAGAATCTTTAAGCCGTTTAAAAGCTGTTAATTTGTTGACACGAACCAAATTTGTATATGCTACAAAAATCGTAAAAAAAAACTTGTCAGTGATAAAAGCTGAAAATTTTGAATTAAAAATATTACGAATTTGAATTCCAAAAATATATATATATTGCCAATCCAATATGTTGTCTTTCCAAAAAATCATCCTCGAGCAACGATCTATTCCAAACTCGTGCAACAACAGACACAGCATCCCTCTCCGTCGACATCCCTTAGGTCGCTTGTAAAGGAAAAAAAAAAAAAAAGAAAAAAATCAGCAAGCAGTCGCGATGATATTTATAATCGCTGAACGACAGCTCGAGAAAGGCGCACGACATGCCGAGTTTATGTCTCGCACGTCAAACGAATAGCTCGCGTATTTCTCGGGGTCTGTCATACGACAGTCTCAAAATACATAGGGCGTGCAAGAGTTTATTCTCGTTCCCAGTGCTGACTGTTTTTCTTCCCCAATTTTTTCTTCCTCATCGCCTCCCTGGTATCATCCAAGATACCGAGACGTATCGTCGATACAGCCAGGGCAAAATTTCCTCAGGGAGCGTTTCCACGAAGGTGTCCAAGAGTCGGTAAGGGTATTAAATCTCATGGCGGACACTGTTGGATAGGTAACGAGCTTGGGTCATGCAACAGTATCTATATACAGAGTGTACTGTATATATATATATATTCAGGGTCTGATCCGTTCTCAAGGTGCGCAATGATTCTTCGAGCAGAACGCGAACAATAATACGTGGCTGCTTTCCTGGGCAGAACTACGAACGGGATAGCCGCGTACAAGGGCCGTGGCCTGGCCGTGCGTTATTTATCGGCGAGATAAACGCGGCTGTTAAATGTGTCGGTTTAACATAAACATCGATAAGTCCCTCCGAGAGCGAACGACACTAACCAGACGCCACGAGCGACGTGGCGACCGAAGTCGAGAGCTTGTCTTGCTGTTCGCTTCTATACGTGTTGGAACATTGTGTGTTTATGCATCCACTAAGAGTATTACGAGGGCGTCACTGTGATATCTGATTGCTTGGACTTTGGACCACTTGACGTATAGAAGTCGGCTGGAGCATCTGCGAGAATTGGTACAGGAGTGATACGTAATTACAAAGGGACGAGAGTGAATAGGATTTTTCGAGAAATTCGTTGTGGGATTGAAGGGAGGATTGGTTTTAATTTTTTATATATTTTTTATTTCGATTAAGGATAAACGAAGGTGAGCGAAGAATGGATATTTATTGAAATATGGTATAATTTTTGGCACGTATTGTACATTGGGAAAATTGTCCATCCCTTCGCTTCTATCGACTCCTCGAATTTACCGATAGCCTCGTTCGCGTACGTTAAAATACATTCGTTCGACCAGTTTCGCGGATAATTTACGAGGTGGTATATTTGATTATCGGGCAGGCAATCGCTGAACGATTATCAGCAATTGGCTGCGAGTCTATAAATTAACGAGTTCGTTATAGAAGGTGCGAAACCGCCGCGCATTGATTCCATTGAATTTAACACGCGCGACGAGACACCGCACGACGCTTTGTATAATAGAGGCTATACGAATTCTAGATGGATAATCAAAATTGACTACATCGCAACTGAGGAACGACTAATAAGACGCATATGTGAAATTCGATCCGCTCGCGATAAAAGGAGCTCACAACAAATTCCACATGTTATACACTGAGTGACGACACGAGTCAAAATCAAGTTACAAATTAGTCTCTGAGAAATGTCAACTGCCTGCCCGTAGTATCCGCCCACTCGATCCCGAGAATATCGACATCTGTAATTTTCATTCGGTTAATTAAAATTATATCGTTCATATAATCACAGGTCGTACACAGTACACTAGAAACACTTTCTAGCACACGATTCCTCTGGCGGTATTTAACACTAGGCCCTGGAAGTCCAGAAGGCAACGTAACCCTGGAGGGGTAAAAGATGTAAACACTTTATTAGCCGTGAGGCCGTTATGGCGTTACGGCTCGATGGCAGAGATTTATGGGTCGAAGATAAGTCCCGATGCGGCCACCCGCCTCACAAATAAATTCTCAATGTTTACTTATAAAATATAATCTGACAAATGTATATAGACGCAGCTTAAGAGCGCATTTAGCGCGTTTAGTGTGCGGCTGTCAGGTCGTAATATATTACGAGCGAGAAGTGTCTGCCCCGTGGCCGTTCCTCAGGTTTGTTTGCCGAGACTTAATGGACACGCCGCAAGGATTCACGTGCTTTATAGCAGACAAAATTGTTTGGACTCGAAGCGATATTTACAGCTCGGTTCGTTCTGCTATTCCACTACCTTGGATACACTCGGTCACCTCCCTACGCTTCACCTAGCTATGACAAATGCAGCCAACACTTCGCCACGCGAACAGTCCGAGATTCTTTTTTCTAGGGAGTTTTTCTTTCGCCATGAACTACGTAAGTGTCTATTATAACGGCCGAAGACGCTGCTCCCAATGAAGGTTCCCTAGACTACAGATACTATAGACTGGCTGAGTTGACTACAGTCACTGAGGACGAGTAGTATGGCGTCCGATAGCTACCCACGTAGAACTCGGTAAAGTTACTACTCGTTGGCATTAAGTAATTTGTGGTGTTATTTATCGCGAAGCGAGCACCGCGAGCAACCCTTACCGAAGAGACTCCCTTGTATCGGGTGTGCGGGGTACTAAGGAAATAAGGGTGCGGCGAGAGTGTCGTTGACAATCCCGCTTCTAATGAAAACTCTCCAGAAGCACCCTCCTTTCTTGCTTTACTTCGTATTCCTACTGTGCTGCTGCTGCTGCTCTCCTCTCGCGTCCTGCCAAAACATAACAATCGCTCAAATACCCATTATTTTCATGGATAAAGTGCTTCGTTCTTGGCAGCCCTTCTTGCTTGCCTTCGGATCCGCCTACTTCACTTTGCCGTGGTGGTATAATCAAACTTCGTTAAAGCGAAGCTCAGGACGGAACCGTGTCGTTTGCGTATTATAAGAATCAAAGGAAAGGGGTGAGTCGATGAGAAATTAAATTAAGATCTGTATTATTTGGTTGTCAATGTGTTACGAAGTTACACGGAGTCTGATGAGAATGAAAAAATGTAAGATCAAGTTCAGTAACGAGTTCGATTTCATTAAAAAGACCGAAGCACCGATCGTTATCGTCGAAGAGGTTAACGAGGCTTTTCCTACTTGTGAAACGGGCTTCGTCTCGTATTAAAATGTTAAAATCATACGACTCCCTGGATCAAGAGGATCATCGCCCCGGAGCGTCTTATCTTTGTAGGCCCGGGTAATACGAGAGTCGATGATACAATTCTAGAAAGTCGTTTTATTCCTGGAAGCTCGTTACCGCCGATTTCCTCGGGCGGCAATCGTGTGCGAGTTTCTGAGGAACGTCGCCCGTGCCAGCTGCTCTTCCAGGGAGTCGTCTACGTTGACGTTACGTTAGGTTAGAAATGGCGAGGACGGGAGGTACACAGGGGATAGCCCGTGGGGACGGTGCAACGACAATAACAGTAAAGCCAGCGATAACGAGAGCGGTCCGTCGCTCATGACTTATGAATGAACCGCGATCACGGATGAATGGGATCCTTTTTCGTGATCCCTTCTTCCGGTTTTATTAATTCTCAAGCGCCGCCATAAACTCCTCCTCGGACGTAAGATAGTCCGGAATGAACTGCTACGTGGAATTCTCAATGGCCTGGTTGTTCTACGTAAAAAAAAAAGATAAAAATCATTTTTGGCCACTTGACATTTTTATTTATTATCATCGTATCGGACTATAGTTTACTATTTAGATAAGAAATGTGAACGATCATTTTATACATGTATATTATCAATTATGGTCTTGAGATAATTTTCCTTTGATATTTAGCATTCCTATCGTGGAACAGTGGTACCAATGAAAAATTCAGGCAGTCCAATGTATGAGTATTCTCGGGGCAACAAGGGTCGCTATCCCAAAGTTACTAGGCTCCTGGTACTTCTCGTAAATCTCGCCAGCAGCAATGCCAGACATTAATTAAGTTCCGTTAAGAGTTTGTATAGCTAGAACGTACTCTCTCTCCCGTCCTCCTAGGCTCGACTCTTCTCTTCCACGGAGTGGGCGCGCATGGCAACCACCCTACCGGTTCGCGGTGCGGAGGATTGTTACGAAAGGATTTGCGGTAATCCTCGATCTAATTTGCATGCTGATGGTAATGGATGTGTATCTTCCCTTATTCGCTGGGTTTGTCGACGGCGCAGTCGATGCCCGTTCGGACCACCCTGCTGCCACCGACATCCACTTCTTCCGTACTCTTGAAAGCAGTTGAGTTTTGACGCTGATGAAGAAACTCAGTCGAGTCGATCTCTAAAAAGACATTTTATTTTTGCATTTCATCCAACCGTCATATCCACTGCCATCCTCCGTACCAAAAACTCTGTGTACAGCCAATGTCAAAATTGATAAAACATCAAAGCGAAGGTTCAATGACCTCTAGAATAGTTCAACTTCCCGTATCGAGGAACCAATATAATTTGAAAAACAGAAAAAGATTTTAAAAAATTTCGAAAAAATAATATAAGACGTAAAGATCAATAGCCACGTTAATAAGCAAATATATCGTTTGCAGAAAACAGATCCACGCGACACCCGGAAGCTGAGCTCGTTCAAGGGACCTGTTCCAGGATCCCGAAGGATCAAAGTGCCCAAGTAAGATCGCCAGAAGCAGCCAAGGTCGAAAGGTGGAATTTTCAACTAGTCACCTACCGAGTATCATGCGGAGTCGCACCTATACCGAAGTGGGCCTCGAGGCGGAGCTCGAGTGGACAAAATAGGAAGAAGAGGAAGAACGCCCACCAAGGTCTACAGGCCTATCGGAGTCGACGCCGATGGGAAAAAACTCGGCTGTTAACAAGATGGAGCTCACTCGCGTTTGCTTCTACCACGGGGCTTCGCGCTCTTCGTGACGCGACCGAGCGGCGCCTGGCCTATCCCTCCTTTTCAACATGGCCGTCTCTACCACCTCCTTCACTTAGGTACCTCTACTACCTCCATCGTCGCCACCTTCTCTTTATAGAAACGGAACCCCCCCGTCGCCCAACCAGTCACCTCCCGTGCCCACTTGGCCACACTTTTGAGGTACCCGTGTAACCTGGTCGCCGGACAACACTTTGTCCGGACATTATCAAGTACACGCCGCGTATAGATAGTCCTTACAAACAGCTTCCGTGCCTCGCGTTTCTGACTCTGATACCGGGAAGCACATAAACCCTGATGATAGCCACCTCCCCTCCCTCGCCTACTTCGGCCTGTCCCCCTTCGCCTTCTTCATACTTTGTCCCTACCTGTACCCCACGTACCCACAGAATACACGTACACCCACCTACTGGCTTACCGGCGCCATTTACATTCTGGTTCTACAATCCCATAAGTCATGGCTTCCTATCCTGGAAGCCACCGATCGTCCTTACGGCTACTATTGCGCCGTTAACTAGCCAGCTACCATCGTCATTGTACCTCGCATGCTTCTCCTACAGCGAATACGCACACTTAACGGACGATTACGGCGATTGCTTCAGGAAGCGAATACCTAACGAAGATAACGATTTCGAGATAGGAAAAAGAGTTAGCCAGGATGATTTTTTGAAACGGTGCGAATTCCCATGAATACTTCGTAGCTGCGTAGCTCCATGTAAATAGTTTCATAGAGAGGGCACCTTATATGCGAATATAAGGCCATGGAAAGACCTCTTTTAAACTTCCTAGGAAGGCTGGAGGACTCGAGGAGGAAGAGCGGCGAGAGCCCTCTGGTTTATGACTGCGATATGACCGCTTCTAGACTTTATATTACTTTGCTCCTTTGCGCTTCCTAACTCCCTTCGATCGATGCTCGACCGACGACGTGTTTATTTCTTCTCCAGGGCAGCCTCCTTCCTCCTCCTGGCCCCACGGACACTCAACCTAATAAGAGTGACCTTCTGTCGCCACTAAAATCCCAAGACCTCTGTCCCTAACCACGTGAGAAATTTACACCTATGTAACATCCTTTTTTTTTCATCACAGGATCAGCTCCGATACTCTGGGATGATACGGGACGATATACAACCGCGGTGTCTTGCACTCATAAAAAAATTCCAATATGGCAGACACCTATGCAGCTACCTACCAATACCACCGGCAGGACCCCGACGGACCCAAGAAACCGGATGGCGCTAAGGAGCCGTACCTGGGATCGGCAGACAATTTATTCGTGCATTGTCAAGAACTTATAAATGTAAACGAAAATCTGTATCGTAGCCGGTGAAGCGCACGGGAGGGCGTCCCCTGCTCCGGAGGAAGGCGCCTGCGTCTTCGTGTAGGTGCCAGAAGAACTCCTTCGGGTAAGGTCGGCTGAGCCAATGGCGATGCCAAAGTGGCAAGGAGCTGACGGGGCACCGGGGACGGCGATCGGATTTAAAGGGGGGCCGCTGATCGACCAACAAGTGGTGGCGGCATCTTCAAAGGGATCCCCCCTGCCTCCCCCGCCGCTCCGTCTCTCTCGGTTTCTGGCTCTCGAGCGACAATCGGGTTGCGCGTCCGAGGTATTCTCTCCTAAAATGCTCCTCGCTTCTATCCGTTGTCTCTCCCATTAGATTAGGTGTCTGTAGGATGCCGCTAACGGACAAAAAGACTGCCCTGCTGGGGTGGAGAGGACGAAGAAGAAAAAAAGGGGGGAAAAATAAATAAACAAAAGGGAAATCTTGGCAGGGAGGATTGGATGGGACCTGAAAGAAAAGTGGGAGAGAGAGAAAAAGAGAAGAGTCCATAAAAGCGACACGACCACTTCGGCTTAATGATGCGACGCTCTGTAGAGATCCGACCTAAACGCCTCAGCATCCCTATGTACCAAAATTTGTGTCCTCCAGTATGGGTTTAGATTCGCCGATGATGTCGATCTGGACGGTCGAGGCTGCCGATCGGTGATGACGATAACTGATGATAAACACGAATACGGATGATTTGGTTCGGCAATGATGCAAGTGAATTTGATCGTTACGCCGGTCCGGCGCTTTAACGAGCCGTAAGCGCTGGTAAGTTCGGGTCTGGTAACAGGGACATAAAGCGTGAGCGATCCCCGAGTCGTGTAGCTCGCGTTAGCCGCGTACCCGTAGATTATTCGGCGCCATTAGCAGAGCATTTTGTGATAACACGCCGGGGCATAAAAGGTACATGCCAATTGGACGGCAAGCGTCCGCCTACATCTGTTGGCTCCATAATCGTTTATACGGGCGAGCCAGCTGATGCCGCCATATAACCAACTTGTATGCAAATTATATTCATGCAATGGGATCTCGTACGATTACGTTGGCGTTCGGGTGCAAGTTTACAGCAGGGACACGGGTATAAACCTTCGCTGGATAGGTGCTGCCTGTTAACGTTATTGGCATATCGGTATCCCGAAGCAACGCACGAGGCTGGGATGTTGCTTCGATTACGCTGGTATCGCGAGTTTGATTCACTCGTTCTTCGGAATTACTTCGTTACGAGAAAGGACGGACCTGCTTAACGCTATAAATTACCTTGGCTGATACCTTTTAAATACTTTTATTTCGTATCAGTTCGTGCTGCCTATCTAGTTTACGTCAGTCGAGTTGCTGCTCGGTAGGTAAGTACATAGTTATATACGTGTGCTACATTGTAAGGGGAGTCGGCCGAGTATGACGATTTCAGGTAAAATAATGAAAATCTCGTGTAAATTAGTATCGGTAACAGAGCATGAAGTACCAGTATAATGCATATCGGTAAGGAAGGTACTGTGTGGTATTTAACGTGCTTATTGCGTGCGTAATGGAATTTACGTAAATAAAGAAAAAAAAATAATGTATACGCATGAGGACGTATGGGGGGATTTAGTATGTAAAATAAAGTAAGTTGGCTGACGTCCGTCCTGGTGGCTAATGCGTCTTTGTTTCCGCGCGGCGGAATTCACCGCGGCTAATTAGAGGTCGCCAACGCTAAGATAATGGATATTAATTACCACACCTTACTTTTCCGCGACATTAAACATTTTCTTGGTCCACCATCCCTCATTGTTAGCGCCTAAAAAGACGTGGCCGCTTTTAAGTATAATAAGTACGTAGCTGCTCCTTCTTTCTTGTCCTTCCATCTTTCCTCTGCTATACCCAGAGAAAGAGACTTGGTCCTTCAGGTTGATGTCTGTCTTGCTCCCACTACGTCCAACCCCAAAGCACCCACCGTCTTATAATCCATCTAAATTTTAAGAGCAGATTAGTAGATTCCTGAAAAGTTGGCCGTGGTAATTCATTTAAATAATTCTCGCCACCAAGAGGTCTACCTGGGTTGGTTCGTTAAGGGATGGTAAAATGACCAACCCGAAATCCGACTTCTAGCCGAAAAAACCAGGACGAATAATAATCATTGAAGTTGGTCCCGGTAATAACTTTGGTCTATACTTCGCGTAAGAGACAGCCAAGTAAAATATTTCTCTGACTCCCCATAATCCCAGCATCCGTCAACCCCCCCTGTACCAAAGAGTGCAAGAAGCAGATCTCATTGAATAAAATTGAAGCGAAGCATCGCAAAGGAGTCGTACGAGGTTCGGCAACGTCGAGCAGAAATAAAAGTGCGGGGTTAACAGCCGGGGCCGTCGCATTCCGTTCCCGGCGACAACGACGCCGACGACGAAGACGACGACGAGGCGTCAATGTGCTGCTTCGTCGAGGAAACTATTCCCGTACCGCTGCTATGAATCTACGCAAGTTACACTCAAGACTCAAGTCCGAAGCCGGATCCGTCACTCCTCCTCGCTGTCTCCCGGTGTCTCCTTGTCGTTCAGGGGCTGTAAACAGCGAGGCCCCGTGTCGATGATTTGTTGCCGAGGCGTGCCTGCCAGCCGAGCCTCGCATGCCCGATCTACGTAGTACATACGTGCCGGCTACTACCTAGTTGCCTTTAACCAAGTGCCACGAAGACGTCGTCCCGTGCGGAGTCGCCCCGCCGCCGGCGGCTACCGCACTGGCACCTACATCTGTTCTCGGTGATGCATGTGTGTTGGCTCGACGCACCAAAAGCGTGCCGCGAAGTCCTCTCGCTGCCACTGGGGAATGTCGTTAGCGCCAAAAGACCACGAGAGAAAATCCACGGCGAACCTGGGGCCTCCATCCGATTTGGAATTTCCTACTGGCGAACGGCCACTCGAGCCTGGGACGTTAATGGTTAGACCAGGCGCGGCACCCGGGTCCTACTGCTGCAAGCTCATGAGTAGGCGAACGATGGACCGTTCTAGGTGTTACGTAAGATTGGTTCTTGGTATATATATATATGAGTATATATATAGTAGAGGCTGAGCGATTGTTGACTTATAAGCGTAACAGAGACTGGTAAGCCACGCTGGCGACCCGTGTCGTCGAGGCTTAGCCCAGGCCCTTCGCGGGTTCCCTGGGTGATCGCTCACTTGGTCCTTCTAGAAGGAGCTTCAGACTCGAGTCGCTGTGCGAGTCAGAACAAACAGAGACGTGGTCCTGGCCCGGGGCTAAAGGTTGCGCTCTTGTTATCTCAAGGCGAAGTTGGGTCTCGGAGGACGATCGACGGATTTAGCTGGTAAACAGGAACCTGAAAAATGGCTTCGCTTAAGCTGGTACGGCTGAACTGTATATATGGGTAGAGCTGCGGTGTAATCAGCGGCGGTGGATTCTGGATACGTTTTTCGTGCAACTGGAAAAATACATTTAGAGTGGCTCGGTTGGACTGGATTCGGGGGGACGACGCCGATACCACTTAATACCGTGGGTTTAAATTAATTAAACTTTTGCACTTCCGTTGAGAACAGTGGAAATAAAACGCTGATGACACGGCAGTTCGGTACCCGCAAAGCTCGCGCCGCCTACATTGTCTCCTTAATGGGGGAAAAAAAAGAAAAAAAAAAAAAAGTAAACGAATTCTCACGCTGTTACTCCTTCGCTCGAGTGAAATAAAAGGAAGCTCTCTTCGACTCTCTCTCTGTAGTTTTGTCTTTCTTTGTCGCACTCGCCCGGAGGCTGCAGACTTGGTCCAGGGGCAAAGAGTTGAATCCCCTTCAGCCTCCTACCCCGGTCCAATGGTGGTTCGGTTAAAATTCGCGGCTCGCCGTTACTTTGCGGTCGCGTAAAAATTAAGACTCCTCGAACCCTCCAGCCACCCTAACCACTCCCGAGGAACCCTCTAATTTATTCCGGAGGTCGAATCTCCGTCGTTATCGAATTTAACTTATAATTATCGGAACATCGGCGGACGAACGTTTCTCTCGAACAAGTTCCAGTTATTTCCTCGCGTGCGCAGTCCTCGTAGGTGACTCTTAAACACGATACATATTTATGCTTTAATTAAGAAAGATAAAAAAAAATTTTTTTTTCAAACCAGATTTTACCCCGTTCAAATTCTCGTGCGTTCGAGCAACTCGGCCGACCGAGATAACTCGTTATGCATTCCGAGACGTTCTACTGTCTCGGCTCAGATTCCGTCCGCAGCATCCTGAAGGAGCCAGGACGAGGGAGCCTTTTCCTTTGGCGAAACAATTATCGTTAGAATTGACAATGCAGGCTTCGAGGGTGGATTCCTTCGGGTTTCCAAGCCGTGAAGGTTTTTGCTGAATGCGAAGTGTCGATGCGAAAGTAGATGGCGCCACCTAGGCGGGAATCCGGGAGACCAGAAAGGCTGAAACAGAAACGCAGAAGAAGACGCACGGGCAAGAAGGCTGCGAAGACGCGGTGAGAAGTGCGAACCCGTGGAAGAGGGAGGGTCGAGGGGAGCGGAGGGTATCCCATAAAACAATTGACATACGCTCGGAATCACAGAACGGACGCTCGAGAACCCGTAAACCTGTTTTAGCAGCTCGAAGCAGCTTCGGCTCGTCGAAGTGTAGTAAAGCCGAGCCACTAAATCCGCGAATAGTTCACATTGAGTTTAAATATTTCGCTCGCTGGCTCATAAAGGCTACACTGAATTCCCCGGACTCAGGGACGAAGGGTTGGCGAACCAAGTTGAATCTAGGCTATATACAGCGTCAATAAAAAAAAAAAGGGTCCAACCAAAAATCACCTTCCAGAACGAACTCCATTTAATCCAAACTCCGAATCCAGTAGCTTCAGGGCGGCAGAAGCTGGGAATTTAACTCACGTTTATTCGTTAAATCGTTCCAACAGGAAGAAGCCTCGAAAAGCTCATTTCCACTTATAAATCTCTAGTTTGAAGAGGCTCCGTGCGAAAGGGCGAAGAGAAGCCAAAAAGCCCATACAGAGTGACGTTGAATGGAGGGCTGGCAGGCCCTCCCCCAAACCCTCACAAAGCATCCATCCCGATTCTATAGGAATCTCACGATAGGCTGGTTAACCAGAAGAGAGCTGCGAGAGTCCTCCACGAGCTCGGAATTCCTAATTCTTCGAAACCGTCGGAGAATTCCCGAAAGGTCCATTGAGCTCCGGGTCCGGGCATATCATTAGCGTCCTTTCCAGGTACCCATGGACCGTTGCGTGAATGGTTCGGTTTAGTCACTCCCTTCGCTCTCCCTCTCTCTCGCTCTCCCTTCTTCTCCTCGCCGTTTCTTTTCTCCTCTGGTCTATCCGTTCCACGACTCTTTATTTTTTCCCTTTTCCCTTCACCCTCTTCCCGCCCTCTGCCCACCTACTCTGTTTCTCCGTGAATGAGAGGATATTTAGTGCAGCGCTTTTATACAGGGTGGGTACCCCCTCTAACCCCACAGACCCATGGTTAGCCACCATGCTCGACCTATACCACCGTCGTCGTTACTACTATCTACTATTACGAATACTGTTGCTGCTCTCACAAGTATATACATATAAGAAACCGAACTGAATGGCCAGACGAGAGCTCGTTAACTACGGCCTTGGCGCCGGCCCGAGATGCCCGCTTTGATATCGTTCGACTTTAACCCGAAGCAGAGTGCGCCAGCACCTTCCCCTCCACGTGTACACTTTTTAAGGCTATCTTCACACCGAGAGAACAGCGTACGGCCAATCGCGGTAATAAGCATACAATAGCCAGACGTACCAACCTCCTACCGAATTTCGAATCGATCGATGATTTTAATGAATTTTTTAAAACTCCTCCTCGTCACTCGCCAATTTTCTCGACTATCAAATATTCACTCGTATCCGTCGTGGGCGGCCGTCAACCGGACAGCTGTCCTCAATGACTCCAGTGTTCGACGCCTGCTCCCCGACGCTCGTTATCCGTGCGCGCACGCTCCCGCAATAACTCGATACCCGTCACGGGCTGCCATTCCGTCTATTCGCTTCTTGACCCTCGAAATACGAGGGTTACGTTATCGCACGATACGTTAATTGTAATTACTACATTTTTTTATTTACTTTTCAATATTTTTGTCGATACCGGTTATCGCTTTTGTCAATTGAAAGTTTCCCATCTTCAAATCGGCGTTTAGCTTTCTTCGTGAAACTTGGTTCGATTCCGTAGAGTCCGCCGCGTCTATGAACACACGAACGGGGAGTGCGCCGTCTTCGGCTAACATCGGCAGCGCTCGGCTCGGCTCGTAGAGAACTCGAAAATACTTTGGCAATTATCCGTGGGGGGATTTAAGTGGCGTCGTGCCGCTTTATCAATCGCGAGCTACGATAAATCCGTGCGAGCCCCGCAAAGGACAGGCCCAATTTATCATGGCCCCTTTGGTCCCTCGGCCAACGACGGCCGCGACACGCCACTAACCCTACTTTACCGACAGGGATATCTCTCGCTGTCCGTGTAACTACGCGTGTTCGTAGGTTCGCAAGTGCGTCATCGCGTTACCCCTAATCAGAGCGATGTTACTCGACCGCGCAAGAATCTTTATTGCCGGTTTGCTCGTTAGCCGCGTTTTGATCTCACTCATAACAGAGTCATTATTAATAGCGCACCGTATATACACTGGGTATATCTACGATCGGGCATCTTCCGGGAACAAAAAGCGTCGTAGGTATACCGTCCTGCGTAGGGTATGTCGTGCGCCGACAAACGAACCAAGTGACGACAGAGTCGCGCATGCGCAGTGCGATCTCCAGCCCACCGATCTTGCTGAATAAGCTGGACCATTAATTAAAAAAGTATAGAGGGTATTATTTCTTCAATTTATTTTTTGGCTTTATAAAAAAAAAGAGATAGGGAAGATACTCCCGACCAGCGGACCCTGCCAGCAGAATTTGATCCGTCCTCGCGCTAATTAGAGGCGCGGATGGAAATGCTGGGTTAATAATTCGCGCGGGTCGACACGAGGGAAACGGTGTCCGGGAAGATAACAGGAAAGGCTTCGGGTAATAGGTGGTAGAGGGTGGTGGGTTCAGCGTTAGAGTAGAGCGAGGTGGAGAACATACGCTTCATTAACGGATGATCTCGTGTTAATATCTACTTTATCCGGGGCTGACCGTATCAGCGCTGGCCAGGCATGGCCCCGTGCCACACGGGCCATCCTGACACCCGGGATGAGCGCGGCCTGCAATCTACCCTATCTGTGTAGCGCATCGCTACACCAGGACCCACCCACCCACCCCACTGTACCACTCTACCCTTTCGACTCCCTTCATCCCGATTAGTAAGCGGCACTCCACTAGAACGAACAGTTCAGACTGCATAGACGACACCTGGCTCCTGGGTACCCTGGACCGTGAACTCCGCGGATGCTGCTGATACTTTGGTCCTGAGCTTGCACCTGGGTCTAAGAGGTACAGCGAAAACAGGCGTAGTTGGACGGTAAAGCGGGTGTGTGCTTATACGGGTACCGCTGGGGGTCGTATAACGTCGTAATCGTAACGATGGTAATAACATCTCGTAAAGTCTTTTTACATAATCAGCATTATTCACAATTTAAAGGGGGAGGTGAAGAGGGGGGTCCGGGACGCGCGGGGAGGGAGCAACGTGTTTGGCGGGGCCGCGCGGTGGATGACGAAGTGGGCATAACCACGTGCTTGCGAAACGGGGAAACCTCGTGGCTTGGGGATGGTTAGATAAACGAGCCCCTTGTGGGGTGTTCCAAAGGGTACCAACCGACCGACCTACGTATCGCAGTACCTACCGTGCCGGGCATTCCTGGGGATGTGTAATGGTATGTACGTACTCGCGTAATATTAGTCCTGAGCAGTTTGTCGGTACCGTCTAGGGGTAGGTAGGGGTTAGAGTATCGCTATGGGCGAACCCGCCATTATTTTTCACCCTCTAGCAACCTGGTCGCGTGCTAGGGATTGTGAATTTACTAAAAATTACTCCACCCTTGTTCCACGACTTTCGAACACCCTGTGTACAACGTTACGCAGTGAAAATCAGCACCGGACCTGGTACCCGTCTGAGGTTGCTAGGAGGGCCTCGGGACGGAGTCAGGTCCAGGTGGCAGAGTTGGTGCAAGGGCGTCCATGGTCAGGCCACCCCGTTGGTGTTTGTCTTGGAGGAGCTACGTGAGTGGCGTAAGTCGAGGAAGTGGGACCGGATGGAGGGGGGGTTGGTCGAACGGTAGTCAGCTGCTGTCAGTCGGCGTCCGTTCGTCCGTGGGTCTGTCCATCCAACCGTCCACGCATCCAGCCAACCCACGACCTTTCGAGCCCGGAGGTGGCTACACGCTTTTCTACTTAGCGCAGGGCACCCCCGAGGGGGTTAAGGCCGAGACCCACCCTAATTGCGTCCGAGAGACCGGACAAAGCGCGACCCGTGTATGTGTGCTGGGAGGTATGTTCGGAGCCTGGTATTCCAGCTCGGGTCCCTACCTCTATCTACCGGAATTTTGCCCTCTGGCGGTGGACACGCTGTACTACAAAGTTTGGCGGACTGAATAAACTTCGCGGGACCCTTTACAGCTTAGAAAAAGTCGACTTCCTGGGTGTCGAATGGGATACCCAGGGAGGGTGAAAAAAAGAGTCGGCTTCTCGTGCTCGATGAAAATAAAAAGATACTTGCCGTTGGCTGTACAGGGTTTTTCGTACTGGTGGATCTTATCGGTGATTAAGTTGAATGAAGAATTTTCAATTGATTTTTTTTTACTTCGATTAATAGAAATTTTTTTTTTTTTTTCCGTTTTCGAATTACATTTTGAATTATTCACATGGCACTTGGCCATCCTTTGATTCTACTCGCCAAACTATCGGTACGCTGCTACCGTACCCGTCTTGTTAATTACACAGTTTACGAGGGCATAGCTTTCGTTAATGACTGTACCGTCGATTCTCTAGCACGTCAAAGGTTTTAAATAGAACGAATGATTACGGCTCGGGTGTTACGATCCCGGTGTAAACGTCATTGAACCTTGTTGGAGTACCTTCGCAGAGACAGCGAGGGGCGGGTGGGGGGGTTGTTTTATGCCACGAGTATCAGTGTATCTCGTTCAGTCAGGGAGTCATTCAGCATCCCCTGCGATCACGAGCATCAAAAGAGCTTAATTCATCATTCCATTGGAGGGGGGCGTAACGACCCGATGAACGGAATCGACCAACTGGTTATAACAGCAACAGCCAAATTGAAAGCACTGAATAACAAAAAGAAACAAGCGTATCACCGGAACGCAGTAGCTTTGAAATTGTCCCAAAAATTGTCAGGCTGAAAATCCTTGTCAGATTTAGCTCGGAGTCTGGATGAGCTACGGAAGGAAAGCGACGATGCCGAACGCCCAAGACGGATAATAGCCACGTAAGGTGAGACTTCGAGGGTATTCCTAGGAGAAGTCCCGAGGTAATCGACAGCAGCGCCTCCTGGGGGATGATGGTGTAGGGGCGGAGCCGAGGTGCGGCCTCTTTCGCTCCTCCCATGAGCTTGAAAGCTGCCGGAGGCGTCGCGGCGGCGCCTATGGATCTTGGAAGCTTGCGAGCACCGTGGCGCACCCTGACGAGAGGCTCCGGAATCGAGGCTACTCGAAGAGCAAGCGTCGAGCCTGGAGCACCTACTAGTAAACACTATAAGATTCCCTCGTTGAGACTTCCCAAGAACCAGCGTGGAGACCCGGGTCCAGGTCTGGACCAGGAAATGCAGGTGAACTCTTCTAAGCTAATTTGCCTACGAGTACAGAGAAAAGCCTGGCTTGATTATGTCGCGCTTGAGTGTTTACCTAATTTTCAAAAATTTTTTCAAAAATATTTTTTTATAGTTTATACTAGATATCGTATTGCACGACTCGAGTGCATTTATACCGTACGGGATCTGATTGACTCCGTACACTTTCTGTATATATATATTGGTCGGTTTATATCGCACTGATAACGCACTATTGTTTTTAACTTGATTGCCAGTGACTCCGAACGGGATGGCGGAGGGGAGTTACGGCTAATGGATTGTATCGAGAATCCGAAGTAAATTCGGATCGATTTGCACGGTGGAATATAATAAAAAAAAAAAAAAAAAAAAAAAAAAGGGAAGAAGAAGATGAAGGAGGAGAGGCAAAGAAGGGTGCGTCAAGGCGAGGAAGGAACTCGTTGGACGCGTGCGGAATGCCAATGAAAAATAGGTCACCTTTTAGTAAACCATTTCGGAGCGTTTTAGCAGAGGGAATGAAGATCAATAGAAGAGCCAAGGGAAAAAAGAACGATCGGCCGAATGGGGCGGGTGGCGAGTAAGAGGGTCAGGGGTTACTCGGTAATGGGGAGGCGGATTGGCAGAAACGGACCGAGGGGGTGGCTGGATCGACACTTCATTCAATTTAAATTAAACCCGTATTAACGGTGTGAAATCAGTGAATTCATTAGGCGAGCTTTTATTAATACAAAATGATTAATTAAACAATAGCCTGACAGGAGGTGGCGCTCGGCAATGGAAATTCGGAAAGGGTTGTTGCGAGCGGCAGATGTTCGTGGCGTCAACCAAAATTATTAAATACTATAGGCTCGACCTCTGGGCGTAATGGGCTGGAGCAAATTTTCAAATATTTAAGACTTTTTTACTGAACTGAGAATTTTGGATTTTCTGAAATTTTGCTACTTACTTTTTTTTAAGACACCAATAAAAAAGTATCAAGAAGCAGCATTCGGCTGTATTACTTTCGCGCGACTTATGCAAATTCCCTTACACGAATATTTCTCCCTTATACGTGATATATATAAATTCTATATGCAGGTATATAACACTTTTATGTATATATATATGTAGAGAAAATTGGCGGTGAGCTATCAGTCAAACGTTCAAATTTTCATATAAATCCTGTCAATAAACGTGAAAATATTTATCTCTGACAAAACCCCCAGCGATCCACTTCGTACTCTCACCGATCCCCATCCCGACAGTCTCATCTCTGAAAATTACAAAAATCTCGATTCCGAAGGTATCGATAACTTTAATAGTCGAATACGATACCTATGGCGCGTTCACTTTGGTACAGTACCGTTAGAAGATTTTTATCCCTGTACAGTCTTACGATTTTCGTAGCTCAGAGTATTTTTCTTCCAATGTGTCATCATCAGCATCCCTAACCCCGGACAATGGACCACTGAAAATCGGCACTCTAGGAAAGATTAGCCATATGAGAAGATCGAACGCTCGAACGGTGGAACTAGAGCCTTCGGCCTACAAGCTGTTTACTTGGGATCGAAAAAGGTGTTCGCAACTGGAGCGGCGGTGTCCTTTGTTCTTTCCTGGCAACAGGAGATGCTTTTCCCAGAGCAGGTATACAGTGCAGTACCTGGATAGAAGGTGCCTGGTAAAGTCGCGCGAACACGAATCCATCCGTAAAATCACCCTCTTGAGAATCGAACAAGAAATACATGTATATATACCCACCCGTTATATGTACACGGAGATCAGGTATAGATGTTACAGATTCCCAACGCGAATCTAGCCTTCCTTGAGGCACGAAGGGCTAATGCGAAAAATCGGCAAATCCGACGGCAAAGTCACTCGGTTCTCGAGTGTCAATTTTCCGTGGCTTATTTCGTCGGTGACGAAGAATGAAGGAAAAAAAAAAAAATTCACGTATTCATGAGCAGATATGGAATTGTGTAGATTTTTTTTTTTTTTTTGGAAAATACATAAAACTCAGTCCGAACGAATTTATCGCTTTTCCCTCTTTCCTTCTTTGCTCTGGCTTTTATGTACTTTTCTCTTTTCACTTGACGACCGAATATTCTTGAACGTCTACCGACTCTTGGCAGCGTTCTCATATCGCGACGAGCATACTCCCACGTAGCGAGATTTAAACAAACTTTTTCAATGAAGATTATTCCGAGGTCCGCTAACTACGCCCGACGCTCCCTTGAGAGTGCGGCAACTTTTTTCATTCGCCTAACTTTACAGAATGTCGACGAGGACCCTGCTAGGTGGGACGAGTGACGGAGATGAGGGAAGAAGAAGAAGAAGAAGAAGAAAAACAACGTACATAAACACGTGAGACGTATTATTGCCACAGTGTAGAATGAGTTAGGTCGCTGTTAGAACGAAAAATATGACGATCGCGAGATTGGACGTTCGAATGAGAAAAAAATAAAATTCACCCGTCAGACGATCGTCCGGTACTGGATAGCGAATTTGAAAAAATGGGATTTAAAAAATTCACGTTACCTATTCGAAAGAAAAAAATGGCACGGTAATATTTTTCAATGTAAACCCGCCCGAAAAAAAATGCTGACAGCTTACAGCAATTTATTGCGTGTTACAACCGACGTCCTGGACACATCCGCGAGGATAATGGCCGTGAGACGATGCACCATTGATGCGTCCCATCGGACCCATCACACCCATCAGACCCATCAGACCCATCAGACCCATGCCACGTAATTGGTCTGTCACTTTGAGCGTGTCAAAATACACGCCCGCGCGCGCCTTAAGATCTTATTAGCGACGCGTGGTTCATTCCGCTGCCGTTCCGCGCCGTTCCTGCCGCAGCTCCCTGTAACGTCGAGTCACGGACAATCCGAGTATCTGACATCCACTCAGCATCATTTGACGCTCATTCAGACCACCTTGCTCCCAGCCAACCCTCTTTCTTTTCACGCGCACTCAATCCAGACCCCGGTCACAATGAGCCGTGACGCAGCGCGTGGATAATTGAACGTTTCAGTGGCTGACTGTTACGATAATAACGGGTGTACTGTCCGGAGAGAGGAATGGTAAGGAAGAATGAAAAAAAAAATAAAACTTCAAAAAAAATTCCACCATTCGTTAGAAGACCCCTAGTGACTTTGACTCTTGGCAACTTCGTTTCGTATATTTTTGGTCTACGTTTTTTTGAAAAAAAAAAAAAATAAAAAATTACAATTTCGTAACAGTCTTTAACGTCACTCTATCGTGCTTTTATCTCCTTTCGCATCCACCGACTCGACAGTTGCGTACACACACTCGGAATATTGCCAATCAAACACCACATTTAATTTCGGTACGGTTCGGAAATGACAAACATTTCGATCAAACATTTGACAAACACTCGTCGTTTGCGCCGCGTTGCCGAAACAGCTCCGCTCCTTCTGCAAACAGAATCGGAAGCGGAGTCCACTTGTTTCGCGACTGTCTGCGCGTTTGAGTTCGCTGGGCTGCATATCTCGGGGCGTTCGGCCAGACCTGCCTGTACTTTCACCACTGGGAAGCAGTTCACCTGTCACGGGTATAACTGGATAGGGTGCACTGGATAGTCCGTACCTGTAACGTGAAGATACGTGAAAAATCGAAAAACCACACGCTTCGCGTATAATAAAACTGCCTAAAAAAAAAGTGTAAAAAATTTGCAAAAAATATTGAATATAAAAATTATTAAAAAATATTTCACCGACATCACAGGATCCATTTAAATTTGCTACGCGACTGTACCGACCCGTGCAAGTTGGCAGTCGGGCCCGTCTCTCGTATGAACCTGGCTTTAAATGGAAACGTCACAGTCCCTTGTAAGTGGCTTGTTTAACATTTTGATTAACACGTCTTTCTCGCGGACGTGGTCGAATATAAAAGGGGGCCCCGTGCGTGCCGTGCCGGGTTGCGAATGCGAAAGGTGGTTATCCATCCGTAGGTGGGTATTAGGTTGTCGAGGTAGAAGCAGCCTGCAGTCTGTCACTCAGACGCCCAGCGGAAAGACTGTCAGTCTCATCTGACTTGGGTCGAATCGATGTGCTAACTAGTCCAAAAAGAAGCAGGCTGTAAAAAGAGCACATTAAACGCCACGTCAGATCGTTACAGACCCACGCACTGTACAATTGCGAAATCCAGTCAGGATCAACCATCATGATTTCGATCTATTTCAAAGCGAATTTATACTATCGAAGTAGAAAAAAAAATTATTAATAAAAAAAAACACAAACCATCATCGAGATCGAAGATAACGTATCTAACGTGATAGCATAATTATTATAATCAGTCTTCGTCTCGCGTATCGTTGTACAAGAAACAAACAGTAATTAGGCTAATCGCACGAGCATTAAGTTCTCACGCACATGTGAGGTAACAACTTTTTTATGTACCTAATGCACGAGCAATCTCGCTCAATTAAACGAGTTAACGTTATCAGGTAGGCAGATGGAAAATAATTGACCGTCGATTCGCTACGGTTAAAAGTCTTCAGATTCCCAAGGAAATTTGCACTGTCGATTGCTATTTGGATTTTAAAAAAAAAAAATCTCAAATTCGGAAAAAGGACTTTTGGAATGCCGCGGGTGCTTGTACCTCGCAGGCAATAGTTTGATATCCCACTTTGGTTGGGGCAAATAAGCGGAGTCGGGTAAAGGCGTCGAGGCGCCGGGCGTCCTCGAGGGTTTCTAGGTTGGCGTTACTTATGCAATGTAAAACAGTAAGGAGAGTAAGGCCAACGAAATTCATGCCCTTAGAATACAACCCTTGGCGGAAGGGTCGCAGCCAACCCCTATATTACTTACTCAGGCCGGCTCCAACCACTCGGCCGCCATAGAGCCTCTGTAATACCGTTCGGTAGGCCATCGGGGGTGGTTTCGGTCCCGGTACCAGGGGTGGCCTCCGCCTGTACTCCCGCTCTCAAATTACCCATCATTTAGAACTCGTTTTCACCATGAGTGCAACTGCATACAAATATATGCTGATTGCCGCGAGGGGGAGACTTATTTGATTACACGCGCATCAACAAATGCTCATCCGATTATATCGACTCCATCCCAGGGATACTTGAGGGTGACTGTCCTTTTTGCCAGTTTCAATTTTTAATCCCTGTACGCGTACGCGTTACGAACGGGTATCTCTGCCGTGTTTATGATTTTCCTCAAATTTTTTTATCGCTCAAAAATTTTTTTTTTTTTTTTTTTTTGATCGATCGATGTATCCTCAGACTCCCGTAGTCAAGCTCCAATATAAAGCAGCGACAGTCGCCTTATTCTTCTCGTAGCTGTCGCTACCCTTGCGGCAGTCAGGGGAGAATCGCGTCTTTGACAAATTCGATTCGCGTGTCACAGCCCGTAGAACATGCCGGCGCGAAAAGCGCTAGGGTGTTTTTCCTCCGCGTCGCTAAATCAGCTAAATGGCTGCCAGGCGAGAAACCTGTGTAATGCGAGGTGTGACAGGCGTGGCGGGGCCAATCAGTAACTCCTGAATATTTGATGCCCACTGTCGTCCTGAGCGGAGAGTGGAGAGTATTTCTCCGTGAGTGAGAGCTATATATATATATATATAGCAACCTGGCACAGCTCATCAGCTACTTCAGCGAGTATAAAAGTACCGATCCTAAAACCTGTTTTACGCTCCCTCTGGTTCTATGATTTTTCTAACCTAACCTATTTACCGAGCCTGCCAAAGTATATGAGGCACTATAATTCTACCTGCAATCCCTTACGGACTCTATCGCGAGACTTTTTTTCCCCCATCAGCTTCTACAAATTATTCAAGGCCACCTAAACGCTCGCAGGAGCTTCACGTTGCATTTTTGAGCGATTCGGCTCGGTGTTGGAAATTAGAGCGGGAAATTTGAAATGATTTTTAAGTCAGACATCGGCACCCCTATTCGCATTGTAAATACTTAAATTTACCTAGGATCGATTTTTCGCCTAGGATTCCTTGCGGGCTAGGAATTATTTTCATTACTCGTTAATGAAATTTTGAAAAATATTAGTCGATGATCTAAATAGGTACGGCGTAGCGAAGGAATCTCATTCGATTTCTTATTTGGCGAATCCCAACGAGGCGTCGATATTCGCGGGTCAATTTATTCTGAACTAAATGACCGAGGGTTACAGTCGTATTAAGGATTTTTTACGATGTGTGCAAAGATACGGCATTTCTCTTCTGGACAGGAAATAAGGGCGAATCCAACCAGGACCGATATATACGATGATTGAATTACTCGTCTTAAAAGCAGCGACGCCATTAACCAGCGACTACGGTCCTCGGTCGAGCGACTAACAAGCGCCAACGAATAACCGAACGAACAAACAGACTTTTACTACCCGGCAAACAGAGCCGGACGGGGATCCGGACTTATCAAATTAATCATTTTACGAGCGATCATTGTCCACGACCAAGAGCACGTGTGTGCAAATCACGTATACTATATACGGTATGGTATATATATATACAAATTTTAGGAGATAACGACAATTATCAAAATTTTTTTTTTCTTACGCAACGACTCATTTTGACCGAGTCAGTAGCCATTTTGAAAAATAATAATTGATAAAAAAAAAGGGTTCTGGGTAATTTAGGGAAACGGTGTATTTTACGCGATAATCATGACTCTTGCAATGCTCCGGGCTACTTTGATAATCGGGTCGCAAATGCACGTTGACGCGCTCGTTGTCCAGAAATATATTAACCGTCCGCTGTGGCGTAACACGGCTATACGCGAATGCCCATGGCGGCGTTAATTTTGGTAAAAGTCCGAAATGCCACGTGGTTTGATAATAGGCGCAGTTTATCAGCCCTTTCAGGCCGACCGTCCTCACACCCAGCATTCATTGTACCCGGGTGCAAACAATAATCATGACACGCAGGATTGCCGGCAATGACAATGGAATTGATGATATATCGATTGCCTGGCGACACCGTATAATTGTTTTACAACACGCAGTTCGGCCAGCGGCCGTATCGGTCGAGTAGCGCGAGCTCGTAAAACCGCGTTCACAAACAGCTTCGGCAGCGCCACGCGGTTCTGCCTACTGGTCACGGAACCGGCCTTGCAAACACACCCGTCGCTGTATTCGCGAATTATTGTCAAATTTTCGAACGCTCAAACTTTACGAGCACCGCTTTAACACGGGACGCGTATAGATTTCCGTTGGATTTTTTATTATTTTTTTTATTGATAACGTCGTGTCGTTATAATGTTAAGTTTATATATAGATATGTATTGTGACGTGATTTTTTTTATTCACAGATAACGTTCTCGATTTCTGGTTCCCTCCGGGTGGCCACCCTGCTCAAAGCTGCACTCTCGGGTTGATTCGTATAGGTATGCCAGTGCTCTAGTAAGATTTCGTTATTGTTTAGTCGAGGTCGAGGTGCTCGAATCTGCCGTGGGGAGGTAGTCTCGACGTACCGAGTTGCCCGGCAGAGGAGACGACCCGACGGAGACGTCACCAAGGACCGGCAGAAGCCCGGGTGAGATACCGGTGCCCCGCTGGAGACGGGCAAAGGTTTTGATACGGTTAAGGCCAGGGGGAACCTCCTGCCCGGGTCAAGGGGGTGGTGCCCAGCTGTCGTCCGATGCCCTGGGGAATCGGCCGTGGAGGATCTCCAGGAGTTACGTACCGATTCGCGAAGGAAGGCTGTCGATTTGGTTTAAATGGACGACTCGAGGGAAAGGAAGAGTTATCGGCTATAAGGATCTCGACCAATCGGAATGATTAGTTATCGAATTTGGCTATTTTGTCAAAACAGTCTGTCTCGGGGCACCGACCGGGGTGTCACGAACTGCCTCGCGCTCCCGTGCTATCTGTTTATAGTTTTTCTAGTCGTGTCTCGATACGGTATAGAAAGTTCTCGCGTTGCTCTCGCGACATCCAGGAAATTCTGTGGATTTTCTGTGAGTGTTCCGGAAGTGCAGTGCCGTGCCCCAGTGCCCACCCGAGTGTCTCCTGGATGCAGTTCTCGGCCTTCGCGGATCAGCTGCACCAGCTCCGGTGAGTCTCCCAATTTATTAATTGGTCAAGGGATTTCGATTTGCTACTTCCGATTCATTCTGTTAAATTCTCGATCCTTTGCGTTTGTCGATTTTACGCGTCCCCAAAAATCTACAGGATCCGTTAAGTTATGGCATTATCTGATAGGTTCGTAACGTAGGTTAGTTCTCGGATTTTTCGTTATCGAAAGAGAATACGTTACAGTATATATATTTATGCGAGGAGTGAATAAAAACTAGTAAAATTTACTCTAACCATACAATTGTCCTATCGTTCTTTTCAATCGATCGGATAATATCTCGACGGATATATAAATTCTGTTGAAAAATGAAAAAAATGAGAAATCCCAACGGCAAAAGAACTTCCGGTATCGAATGATCCCCCAAGGGGATGTTTCTTGCGCGTTGCGTAAGATTGCTCGTATCAGCAGGCAGTGTTTAAGGAAATAATCCAGGATCTCATAAGCAGCATATACAAGGATGTTGCGGGTGTGGGCGGAGTGTAGCAGTAAGAACAGGTGGTGCCTAAGGGTGAAGAGATTTGTAGTTTCATTAGGCAGCGGCTGCTGCTTATGACGTTGGGCTTCTGTTGTCTACAACCACTTACAAGACTACTTACCTGTGTCGTAAGTAATATCTCGATTTTCCCTTTATCCGCGAGTAAGACAAATTTCAAATGGGAAATTACGAAGGGATGGCTGGTGAAATAAAAGAAAAAATTTAATTCACCAGAAACCCTCGAGACCTCATAAAATATTCTTATCGCGTTACGATTCCCATTCGAGTATATCTTAAAATAATATTTCCATCCGCAAAGATAAATTCAATTTCTTGTAAAAGTTGGAAAACGATATACCGCGTTCCCATCAAACGAATGACTTTTCTTCGAAAATTTTACTTCCGAGCTTAGCCAGAGCTTATATATTCGCACACGTAAGAAAGCTCCTGCTATGGCAAAGTGTAAAAACTTTTGATACCAGTTTCACTGCGTTCCCTACTGCATTCGCATTCATGCATTCTCCCTAAAGAAAGCGAATAGCCGTACCATAATATTCAGGAGTTGAAAGTACCAAACAGCAGCTGGCATCCCTTATAGAGATTTTAGCGTAAGATCATCCCGATCTTACGTCCTGTCCCAGGCCTCGTCTCGTTCCAGGTCCATCCTAACCCATCTCGAACGTTAACAGGGTGACTCTTCGATTAACGCGTCAACCGCTATACTCCACCACGTATAGATATACAGGACGAGCCTTTCCCAAGGATTATGCTTTTTCCAGAACGTGATGGACCGAAGGTCTCGCGGATTTGGATCCAGGCTACCACGCACGGGATACTCGACGACCGCAAACCCTTGGCGAGCGGAATGTGGATTGTGGAACGCGAAACCATTTGACACCCTTGCAACCTGGGGATCCTACTCGGGTGACGTCACGAGTCCCGTACGTGTCTTTTTCTAGCTGTAATTACCTCTAGGTATCTTTTATGGCCAGGATGGAGATATTTATACAGCCGTCATTGGGATGATCGAGGAGGGCTTCTAAGGGTGACGAGACACTTTCTTGTGCGAGGGAACGCTTACAGCGTGTTTCACTCGGGACAGTATACGGGATACGCGGGGGTTGGTGTATCTTGTATTGTGTATACAGATAATAGGCCGGGTAACGAACTGGTCCAGTACGGATGCTGCGTGTCAAAAATGAAATTCAACGAATGACAGTGGCAGTGGCTAGTCTCGTTATCATAGTCAGACCAGGAACCTGAATATAAGCTAATCAGCAGGGAACATGTGGATTCCCGGGGTAGCCCGTATCTAAGAGTTTGAGTTAATTTCATAGCTGATCACCCCGGGTAATCCCGGGCAGGGGCGGCATCGCTCGAGCGGAAAACAAAGCTGTGAGACTTGGGGGGGATGCAAGTCAACCATCCCCCCCCCCCCTTGGAATCTTCCTCAGATTCGTACGTCATAAGTGCTTCGGCGCTAGATTCATCATCTTAGTGAACCCCTGAGTCGATTTCCCACCCTGCTCCCCGGCAGACTCGCTCAGAATGCGGAAACGTTGGAATTGCCACCCTTGAAAAAGTTCATCCTCCTGGTACACTCCGGGGAAAAAAGGTCACGGGCTGGATTTTTGTTATACTCTCTTTATCCAATGTCGTTCCTATCCCGCTCCATCTGGAAATTCATATAAATCCTAGCGGGCAGACGAAAATATTACGTGCCAAAATGCCCGCGAGAAATGTACACACCAAGAGCTACATTTAATCCTCTGCCAGGGGCTGTCGGATTCGTCGTGGTACTGCCACTCCGATAAATAAATCAACTCCGTAAGCAGCCGCTATTAGGGTGATGTGGCGTGTATGCGATGTGCATCACGCCCTCCCCTTCCCTTCGCACGCTTCTCCCACGCAACTGCGAACTGCAGAAAATAAATGCCCCGGTGCTTTACGTGCGTGTAAAATGTCCTGTGACGCCGAGTACGGGCTGCGTGTATATCTATATGGCAGGCACTCTCTAAACTTAATACCCGTGTCCCGATTACGTGTGTGGCTTAAACATGTGCCGCTTGTAAGGGATAAAGTCGATCCTTGCAGATGCAACTTACGAGCGTGCGAAGGGAGCAAGAGGCCAGGAGTCAAAAGATTTTATACGACCGTTGCATCGACTGCATGTGCAGCAGTGCATTCTTTTTACGTGCAAAAATCCTACTTGCCTTTATTTTGTAATTGAGGCTCGGCTGTCCCGTGGGATAAGATTTTTTCCAAGGATTTTGGGTAAATTTTTATTTTTGAATTTTTTGGGGATTTTTTTTTTTTTTCTATGGACTTTCTGGGTTACTGCCGGGCATGCACGCATACGGTATAAGTTGCGAGTGGTCATAATCGCGTGTGCAGTAGGCGAGGCACTCGGTAACGGAAATCACGTTTCCTATAATCTGCGGTAATCTCATAAATAATGTGCAGTCTATGGAGGAGAGAGAGAGAGAGAGAGAAGCAGCTACAAGAACGCACGTAGAGTCCGGGAGTGGCCGAGTGAGTTAAGTATATATGGTATACAGGAGCGGCCCTGACGCCATATTCATCCCTTATGCACCCCGAAGCAAAGCCAGTAACTCTACTCTGGAAATCATCCCCTACACTCGTGAGAGCGAAACCGACTATCCCAACCCCCGTTTCTCTCATGATTTGACGCTGTGCAAACACATCGGCCAATTATTTACAGCTCTTCCCCTTTTTCGGATTTCATGGCCATTATTGTACCGCACTCGGACACCCCATACCGACCCTCGTATTGTCCTGCGACCCTACGGACGATTTTTCAGTGCTGCCATCCTCGCCTATTTACCAATCAGATATTGGTAGTCCGGTTTGATGAAGAGAAAAAAAAAACCCTTGAAAAATAATAAAAAATTACAAGCCTGTCCCAACGCCACGAATCTTCGACCAGGCAGACGAAGTGGGGGTAGCAAAAATATTTGGAATAAAAAAAAACCCAGAAATTCCAAGAAAAGTAACACACGTGATCGGGAATGAAAATCGTGTTTGGTTCGACACAGCAGGATTCAGTGACACGTCACACTCGGCGACTTCGGTATTGGCTGCTTCCACTTTCCCATTCTGCCGTATCCACGTTTCCCTATTCGAGCCATCCTTCGCCACCCCCCCGGCAGTAGTCTTGTCGAAATCCTTTCAATATATCAGCAGACCAGAGGGGAAACATTCTGTCATAGGAGCCGGCGCGCGCGAGAACGGGGACAAAGGGAGCATTTTATTATTGAGTAGAGCCCATTCGCTCCTCGAGCGACTCGATCTTTCTCTTTCCCTTACTCCAATAATATTTGCCCATAGTCCTAACCCTTTTCTTCTTCCCTATCCGAGTGGCTGCTAATTTATGTCTCGTAACACTCGAGCCGACCCTGTACAGTCATACCAACAACTCTTGGTATCGAGGGAACCTTAATTTTCTTCGCATTTATCCAAAACGGCGACTCGCCCTCTCTTTACTATTAAATCACTAGTCGGACGATAATAATAATATTTTATATTATATACAGTACGGATATATATAGGTATATCATTTGGGATAGACAGTCCCACGTATAACCTTTTGTACAAGCACACCCAAAAGTTTCACGATTGACCGACATAATACCAGACCCGATACCACTTCGGTCCTTTATGCCGCAACCACAACGGAGCTCTATTCGACCGCTTGCAATTTCCCGACAAGGCTAATATACACTGTGCCAACTAGCCAGAGTTGTAGCTACTTACTACACGCTCAGCCGTTAGGGTCGTTTATTTCGATCGCCCGTCTCCACCACCCCTCTCCCTCCACCCCGCAGCCCCTATTACCTTACTACACTGTTTCCATGCACGCGATATTCCCTGAGGCACATTCAACAATTTTTACCAGATACTGTCTAGCAATTAAAACACACGGTAGGTATTCGAGACAGTAATTGTTTAATATTATAAGGGTGGGTTCGTAAACAACCCTTGAGCGGTCGATACCCGAGAAAAATGAAAATCCAAAAAATATATTAAGGGTTGCTATCAAGGATTCTTTGTCAAATAATTGATATCTGTCTGGTAATTTTTTTTGAATTTTTTTTTTCGTACCGAATAGACAGGGCTGTTTCGCAACGAACGACGTCGTTAAAGCAAAGTGCAGCGGGAACATTCAAGTTCCGCTTTGAATATAATATGCCGGCAATAAAGAGTTTTGACAAACGGGCCTGTGCAAGGGCGCAAGGTATGCCGGTATTTTTTGTTTTTTTGTTTTTTTAACCGTAGAAAAAACGAACGAACGTTCAGCATCCGACAAACAGCGAACACATCGCGTACATGAATACCCGGCAGTCCGCTCGCGCAGTAACCACCCGTATTAAAACAAATCATTGTTTCTACTGAATAATTTCCCTCTCCGGCGGCTTTGCGTCATATCGTCGAGCTTGTCCGTTGTAAACGCGACCTCATGCTCGTGTGCGCTTCCACTGCATCCTCGTATACAGGAGAGGCTGCAGAGTAACTGACCGGTTGCAGTAGACAGTATCGTCAGAGAATTTAATCAATACCGAAAGGCATTATTATCACGAACCCAAAACAAAGCATCGCGACTGTAGAACGTTGATAAAAAATTAATCAGGTAACCAGTAAATATTATAAATAATAATAATAACACGTAAACTGATTTAAAAGATAATTATACAAATTAATCGGTAACTTTTAATCGAACACAACGAATATAATCAATTGGTAGGTAGCGTTCGTCAAATAAATTATGAACCCCCTGTACCGGGTGTGACAATAAATTTTTGTTTAACGTCAAATTTCAATAATTCCGTATTCTGTACAAATAACAAGTCACTGATAACAGGACGAAACTTTTCCATTCGGATTCCAACCAATTCCCATCAATGACAACACGATGTATCACATGCTCGGTACACACCTGCACCCTCGTCATCGACCCCACCGGCGGAATCATCGAACGATGAAACACTCGATTACTGCATTAACAATGCTACTAATTCCGCCACCCCATTTCGTTTTGTACGATCTCGCATTCGTTACGTAACCAATATCCATACGTATATACGTACATAGAAAATCGACAGGCCGGCCACAGGCGGAGCGACCGAAAATGCTATTTCGAACATTGTAAAATAGTTAAATGACGCGTCGGATACATCATTTCGGATGTTCGCGACTGCAGTTGCGGATATAATCGACAAGCGATTGGCATTAAGCTGCGATTCCCCAGTAATCGAATCCGTGCAGCACCAGTCCCCACAGGTAACGAACTATACGACACGTGTAAGTTACCATCTATCGACTATAGAAAAAAAAAGAAGATCGACTCTGTAGAAAAGTTCCAGTACTTCCCAGTAGCCCCGGCGAAACTTTCCTATAGAGTATGCATAGCCGGAGGGTAAATATCGTATATATAAATTGTGTATATGGAGACTTAAGAGAGACAATGGCATGGAGGGGAGCGAGACGGAGATACGGCGGCAAGGGAGCGAGCGAGAGAGAGAGGCAGATACAAAAAAGAGAATAAGTGAATATTTCGATCGGGCCCGTTGCCTGCCTCGTCCCCTCGAAGCAATGAATACGAATAGGTTCGCGATACGATCTGGATCGCGGGGTTAAATTAAATGATTTGCATAAGTAGGTGGGTGTCGACACTGGCAAACATTGACAAACGCGTGCTATGGGGACTGGCTACCTCCTCTGCCCCCTGCACTCTGACACCCCCCCGATGCCACAGCCGAACAGAGAGGTTATAAGAAGAATATATTATTAGGGATAATAGAAACAGCAGTACAGTAGCCTCGATAAGGGTTCCACGGGGTGGCGACACGTGTCTACAAGCCTGTCGCTCGCTGATACAGCCATTCGCAATTATCATACATACTCTTGGTCCACTAGTATACACACGATGGGAATGCCTATTTTCAATGGACGTCTATTTGGAATAACAAGTCATCCCCCTTTGCCCCAGACGCACTCTGGCTAAGAGGTTGTCGAAGAGGGTGGGATTTTTTTTTTTTTTTTTTTTTTTTTTTTCCGAGTATCGACAGTCTTGGTACAGGGAAAAGACGTTGACGTGTAATATCGAATGTCCGGTGTATCTTGGAAGGGCTTTTCGCGATATTGTAGGCGAAGGGGGGACGAAAAAAAAAATAAATAAATAAAACTAGGAGAATTTGAGAAATGGAAATTGTAGATGGGGTCGGTGTATATACTGCTGTACCGTCGAGAGTTTGGAGAAGCTGCCAGTGTCAGAGTGGCTGTTGATGTTGCGACAGGCTGGGCCACGTGTCAATTCGCATTATTGCTATTTGCCCAGAGACAGACTACGGGGAGAGTTTCGTGGGAAAAGGCAACACAAACAAAATAAAATGGATATAGATAAAGTGACGTAGTCGACTGAATATATCGAGGGTCCGTACTGCGTAGGACTAACTGTAAGGGATCCGGCACACCCTACTAGTCTAATCCTGGATTGACTCGTGTCACTTATTAATATTTTATGCAAACACTCTGATTTACGACTCGCGGATATATATTCGTGCGGCCGTACTTTAAGCCGATAACATTCCCGCGGTAACAGACTTATCTGACAACTTTGAGTCCGATCGGTTCTAATTATTTCGTCACGAGAGGGCAGGAGGGGGGAGTCTGGGCTTAAAGTCACGATGGCCGTGCCAGGGGTGGGTTTTTGAAGTTCGTCTGTCCTATGGATATTTATCTGGACCGGGAAGCCATCTTGAACGCGAAATAGGGGCGGAAGTGGTTATATCTTTGGGGAACACGAGACTTACTTCGGGGGGTAAATTCGTCGTCATTTATATATTTTCTTCTGCAAAAGGTTGACTAGAGGATTGGTACAGGAATTGAGGGAGGATGACGAGGACCTGCGATAAATGGCGACGGGGATACAGGATGCGGTAGGGGCGGTGGTCGGAGGGAGAAAGGAAGAGCGAAATCTGCAAACCAAAACGAATCAAAGTAATCCTACTCCGCGTTCTAAAAACCCTAGCGGGTGGTTGCGGCGCAGGGGGGTGGCAGGGGGGGGGGGTCGAAGCCACGTCGGTCGATGAGCATTTCGTAAATGGATCTCTCTTTCCTCTATCGCGACCTCCCTCCGCCGCAGCCTCCGCAGCTTCACCAGCGCTGGTACCCATTCCAGCAGGGGGGCAGCCACCCCCCTAACTCACCCAACCCTCCTCACAGTGTCAGCCTGTGAGCCTCACGGTGGCTCACGGTGGCTCACCACCCCTCACGCAAAAGCCTGTCCTTGCCGGCGTCGTCGTTTTAAATTGCTGATGAGCATTTTTAGATTGGTTACGTTAAGTGAATTGGTACATAGACGGCTCTGTGTTTTCCCGATAAAAGTCTTAATGAATCCGGGAAGATGGGGCTGCAGCCCGCATCCGGGGCAGTTTTGAAATTGTCCTGGCGACGCGGCACCGGTATATCCGGAAGCACGTGGATCGATTTCCGGTCTGCCAGATCAGGTCGATTCTCGTGGAATTGTCATACCTTAAAACCAGGGAGCCCTACGTGCCCGGTACGTAGGAAGGGAAAAAGAGACCAAGAACGTCGGTACGAACCACACTGTACACAATGTGTACAGTGTGTATATAGGAATCCTGGAAAATCTCCTGGCGCACAGGCTAGACAGGAGGTGTTCCTCTTGGTCAGGGCAGACATCACTTTTCCTGAGAACAACGGAGGGTGGGCCCAGCCGACCTCCCCGCGGCACAGGGGAACCCGCTGACACACGTAAATACCTACACAAACTGGCAGATTCCGTCGAGTTAATTAAAGCCCCTCGGCATTAGAGTCAAATCGAGAGACCCCCCCTTTTCCCTTTCCATAGGCCCCCCTTCGCCATTCCATCTCGTCCTTCGGACCTCTGGAGCTCCAGTACCTATATCCAGAACTCTGTCCTCTTACACCCTCAGCTTCGGTCGACCGTAGTCTCTCTCCAGGGTCTGCAGGGTCTGCACTCGGTAGCGACGACCCTGGCGCCCCTCTTTCTACACACGAGAGCATCTACCTCCATACACAGCTGCCGGGGCTCCGGACTAGACTGCCTTCTGGCCTCATCCGATAAAAGGAACGGGTAGTCAGCCGGACCATCCGGGCAGCGCAACAACAATAATGTCGTCGTCAGTTCGTTAAGCACTTCTTTCAAAGAGCCTCGACTCTCGAGGCTCGGACGGTCGGGAAGGTGCGAGCACGAGATAACTAACTGGTTGTGTTACGACATTAACGGCGGCTATGCGTGCGTGACTTCGTCACCTGAGATAATATCAGCATCCATCGCGACTATCCATCTATCACGTCAGGATTCCCAAAGAAGAGAATGGACCACGGAACGAGCACTTACGACCGGAACTCCACTGCGCCTATACGTGGAACGGTGACGTCGCCAGCTGTCACAGTCAGCTTCGAAGAATACTTCGAGTAAAATAGACATTTTTCTCAGGAGAAATTTTTTTTTCGAATTTCTAATTTTACCCGAAACCAAAAAATTTTCACAGAACCAATCGTCATTTTCAATCTTTCCTGCGGTACTTGGGAATTTATACGCTACAGATTCCTTCCATTTTCGTATTATCGGCCACCAAGTCCATCCCACGTGGTCTCGATAAGGACTCCTCCAGATGGTATTTCGACCGGGATGACGATGCCATACGTCCACGAGGATGATGTCCCGTGCGGTCAATCCCCCATACGACAACTTGATGGATCGTTAGTATACAATAAGTCAGGGCGCTCGTCGTCGAGCTACTTACAAACTTGTCTACCGTGAGGAATCTTCACCGGGAGCGATAATCTCTCTTGATCCTGTGACACTCTAACCTAACCTCAACCTATATGACATAACCTATCCAGTCCCTTACCAGGCGCAGCGAACAAAAAAAATATATATATATACACGCACCAGGCAATCGTAACTCGACATTACGTCACAGAAATCTATTCCGATACAACAACAGGATTAATTTGCGGCTCCGGTCCATGTGTGACTCACCGGTCACCAAGTGTGACACGACACGTTACACACGGTTGACGCGTATCTTGTTAACGAAACCAGAGAGATTTGGCAACAGATGCGTTTCATGACGATTCGGCCGTGACACTCGGGGACGTCGATGATTGACATATTTTCCAGGGACCCCAGCATCCAAATCATTTTCAGTCCCGTGATCTTCGCAGGATCGATTTGTGGTCCATGATCCAGAATCGCGTTTTTACGTCGTCATAAATTTCTCTCGCGATCCTTACTCGTGTACACACGTCGTAAGATGCTGCGCCGGACCATCCTCCTCTCTCCCAAGAGGAACGCTGCTGATCGCAAGTGACAGATGGACTAAGCTTCACGCAGAGATGAAAATAGAGAAAGGAAAGGCGTAACAAGTTAATGCCTCGGGTCCTATGGGTCGTGTCAAGTTTCGTGACAGGCAAATATGCACCACTTGGCAGCTGGATACAATGCCTAACCGGTATACCCTGACGTTCAGATTTGAAACGTAACACCCGTTAGAGTGATCTCATAGCGAGGGAGTCACGATCCGGCCGAACTTACCGCTGTTCCCGTCTCTTCGCTTCCTCCGACATCGTAGAACCCGGCGACATGTTTAATTGGTAATCCGTTTAAAGGATTAGTAACTCACGATGGGTATTAGGACATGTCGCCAGGGTCCTGCCTGCAGCTTGTCCGTTTCGCATAGACAAGCCAAAGGGACACGAACCCCGGATCCCGTCGACGAATCGTGGATACGGTTTACGAGGACTAGTCTCCTTTTTTTAATACTCGTAACTCGATCTAGGGACTTTTTTCTTTGAGCGATCAACAACGCCCGCGTCATACCTTGACACGGAATCAAGATACTCGGGGATGATGTTATTACGCGTCAATTTCAATACCGAAGCTTTCGGCCTAGGGAATTTTATATAGTGATATTTTTATCTAGGGACTTTTTTTCTCTCGGGCTCCAATTCTATCGATCGTTATTATGCTTGTTTTTTTTTTCTTTTGTATTTCTATTTCGACTCTTATCTACCCGATCTCTCTTGTACCCCCCCCCCCCTCCCTACCACCCCCTCCACTTCCCGCAGGGTGCACGATGCTCACTTTTCAAACAAGCTTACTCTTTGCCGCGCGAGGGGCACGAGTAGCTAGGGGTTCGAAATCCGGGTTGATCTAATAGGGATTAAAAGAGTGACAAATGTAAGAGTTAGTGACGGGATAGGGCGATGGTCCTGTTACGCTACAGCATCCGAGCCCTGTTCATCCAGTTATACGAGTGTCCTTAAAAATTAAATAAAGGAGTTAATCGAGAGTCCCGACCAGCCTCTACGATTTAATTATCGTCATACGCTGAATCATCCGAAATCCTTATTAACAGCCACCCTGGAGATTGAATCTCGTCGTTGGTACTCATTAAGGGTTCGAGGAGTGTAAACGAGACTGATGAACTCCAATACCGTACATATAGCTTACACGTAGCGGGCTCGTCAATTGTCTTAGAAATTCTTGTGGAGTTACGACGAAGAACTTTTTATTATAAATACGCGAGGATATACGGGATAGTGGAGGCAGCCGACCATTAAGGCCTTAACGATAAACCCAGAATGGAATCCCTTAGGTTCAGCTCGATCCGTAGAAACGCCGCGACATTCCTTCACGACGACTCGATTCGCCGCGAGTCAAGTTCGTGACTCGTTGCTAATCTCGGATCATCACGTGGTCCATGGTAGATATCGCGAACGAACCCTACTCCGCGGGGAGTGTCTCGGTATCATCCCCGGAAAGGATACACACGACTAACGGAGTATAGCGAAATCTGTAGCACTATGGAAACCATATAGGTTTTACACGTACGATATACATGCACTATATAGGTATACGTATCCAGGCACCAATAAAACTCAGCCAGTAATTGGTCATCCAAGACTAGAATTACCAGGACTGGAAACGCGCTAAACTCAGCCGCTGGCATCATCGATCATCGAGTCATCTCTGAGCATCTGGCTCCATTTATATCCATAGCGTCGTCCGAGTCACAAATTTCAGACGACTCGAGTCCGATTAAAAAAATTATTTTTTAACAAAGATACAATTTTGGGTATCCAAACGATGATTAAAATTCAATTTGTATTTTGCGAGTGATTCAAATCATTTGGAAAAACGTATTCGAGTCCTTCGAAGAATTTTACTTACTTGCTCTATACCCACCGAGCCGATGGTAAATAATAATATGGCGAAGTATCGGCCTGTATCGGGATTCGTGCAATAAATCAAATAGCTTTTTCAGTAACGGTCGACATCGAGATAAAATGGTAATGAAAACATGCCCGATACAATGCGATAACATTCCCGGTCGGCGATGGGACACGCGTCCTCATACGATATAACGTCGCACAGCAAAACCACTCAGCCATCTCGCATTCTCATTGTCCACCACATACGGCGTATATATATACATATATATACTCCTTTCAATCCTTCCGATCCTCCTATTCGCAATAATATCCGCCCTTGAAGCTGCAAGTGTATATATACTGTAGATTTTATATAGAGTAGTATATATATATGTTATGTATAGTCTGAATAATTTACTATTGACATATGAGTATTCTGACATACGTACGTCACCATGTATAATCAACGTGTATGCCACGCACGTCATTTAATGCCAAAAAATACAACGGTCCATCATCGATCTCTACGGATCTCGCGTTCGATGCGAACGCGACCCATACGTCGCTCTGTAAAACATGTGTAGGTACGACATGAGAACAACCTTTTGCCGGCCGGATTCAGTACTGACTTTACCTACTTGCTGCCGGGAACGAAGAGATGCGAGTGGGCGTTTATGCCGGTGGAATTACTTTCGATTAACCGGAGATAAGGGACTGGTCCTCTTTAGTGAATTATTCAACTGGCTCTTATTCATCTTCCTTTGGGAATACGTAATTTCCATTTCGATTTTGCTCGCGTGATCGAATCTCGCCTTTATGGGATAAAATGGATTCGAGCCTAAAACACGAACAACTGGCCCTTATTAACATTCCGTGGGATGCTGGAAGAACCCGAGAGAAGACCTGATCTCGTACTACCTTCGGGCTTGTATCTTCCTGCCAGTCTGCCTGCCTACCTACCTACCTACGTGTTCCTTCGGCAGATCCAGCCGCTTCAGTTTCGATCGGTCAACTTCCCTTAGCTCTACTACGGACCTGACTCTTTGACACTCCCTTAAGTTACGCTAAATCAAGGTATCGTTCGACACCCGATATAGTCGTCAAGGTAAAACTGCCTTATTGAGCCAGACCGTAGTAGCCCGTATACACTACCCTGTGTACACGTGGTAAACTACCCGAAGGACCAAGTGCACTCGTATCGTCGGAATCTTCAGAGTGACTGTGAACTTTTTTTTAAACGAATCGCTCACCGTCTTATTCAGGAATAAAATGATCGAAGGTCGCTTCGCTGGTACCGAGTAACTATACGGGTGATATAAAATATTTATTTAATCTAAAAAAATAATATTTCATAGTTGATCGTCCACGTCATTGCTCGAGCGCATAGGCTGTACGTTAATACCGTTAAGCGACGCGAGCACAGTGAAAGATGGCGCCACCGTACAGGAGAGAAACAACACGTCCGAAATATGCATCCCGACAGGCAACGAGTCAAGTAAGCCAAACCGGACCGGTATGCAAATTAATTGACAGAGTCAAAAAGTTCCTCTAATAAAACTCGTTAGTCTAAATATACTCGGACCGATACACTGTTCCTTGTACACGCCGAGGTAGGTGCTTTTGTCTTCGAGTACGGTTATGTATACGAGGTGTACGGATTGACTCGCGTATACGAACAAGGTAAAAAATGGCAGATCTGGTATTTACCTGTGGTCCATCGGTACCGTTATCCCGCGGTTTATCCCGGAGGCTGCAGCATCACCTCCTACCTCGAAGACGGGGTTCAATTCGGGATTCAATATTCAGTGGAATTGTTTTGCTTCGGATGACTTCGGTATATATGACAAGTATATATATATATATATGTATAGATATACGTACGAGCTATACCGAAGGCAGCTATAGAGATCGCAGACGAGATTCCCCCGGAATAAAATCTGGCCGCATTATTCAATCGGATCTCATTGGAATGCGCGGATCAAACTTAATAATGTGCGTCGAAGAAAAAAAAAAAAGAGAGAACGTAGAGCGCGTGGGCTGCATGCGAGATCATCCCCCTGACGCCGGGCATCGCGACGCCCGACAATTAATACGCTCTCTGTCCTGCTCCTACCTCTACTCTCTATCGCTCTCTCTCTTTCCCTCTCACGTTATCATCCTCCGCAGCATCTTCCTCTCTCAATGGCTACCCGTATCCGTATGCCCGGCACGAGCCGGCGTTCGATTGTCTCTTGCGCCAAGATATGCCGAGGGTCCAGCATCCGGAATCACTGTGAATATCCAGAATTTTCAAAATCCCATATCTTGGCTTTACGTATGACGAAAGATGATCAGATAAGATATTATCTTTAAGCAAAGATAATATATTTTATCTTTATTTAGCGAGCTTCGACTTTTCTCTATACGTATGGTATACCTTGTGAACTATACAGTATACGTGACAGTCCTCATTAGAGCGACAAACCTCAAAGGCTTAATTACTGTCGCAAAGTGGGTGGGCCCACCCCTTGGGCGATTTTTTTCACCATTTGCCAACTTTCACTTTCTCTCTCTCTCAAACGTTTACGTCATAAAATTCGACTCCGGATGCCAATTATTCCGGCACGTTAATTAAGCTAGCTCCGAGCGAACTCATAAATCGTTCGATGCGCGTTAACCCTTAGGTGCGTCCACACCGGTAGCGAAGACAATACACGCTCGAATAACGAGACACGCAAGACGGCAGCTGTCCCTTGTTGCAGTGGAAAACAGGTGCGGCGGTATGGCGAAAAATTTGGATTTACAACGCGCAAAGGGAGCAAAGTAGACGAAAGAGAAAAAAAGGTAAAGATTTCGATCGATCGTCAATCATCGTTAACAAGTCCAACAGTCTATTTCGAAGGAGCCCTTCTAAGTAGGGGCAGTCCAATATATCACGTCTCCTATGCTCCCTCGTGTTCTCTGTGCCCCGTATCTACGGTCCTCGAGCATCCTCATATTCAGAGCCATGCCGGAGACGGGATAAGAGATTGGAAACGTCAACACGTCGAGTGCGCCATAAGGACAAATCCACGGAGGGCGACGAGCGGCCGAAACCGTAAGCGCGGCTTTTCAACAAGCGACCTCCACATATTTGTATTCTACTTTGGTTTGTTTGCCGAAACATAATATTTCGGCTGGTACGTACGAGCACTCGTTTTTGTTTGCGCCGACGTCTTCCTACGTTATATATGCATAAATATACGTATACATAATATATGCACACACACGCTACCATCGCGTTTACAGATTTTCGGCAAATCCTCTTTGTGGGTTCATTAACGTAATACGGCCTTGATTACTCGTACTTAACATTTTTCATCGTCTGCCGTGTGCGTTACGTCAATATTTTTCATATCCTTTATCACGGTACAACCACGTACCTCTACCAACGTATACGTATCCTGGAGCACGGGAGATTGATAGCATCGATTCGTGTTCCCGACGCGTTGTAACTTTCCTCGAACTTTACACTTTGGGACTTATACGTTTGTTGGGGCCTCAGGACGTAGGAACACGGGCGAATTGCTATCGAAAAACTCGCTCGGGTCGCCAAACTTTTCCCTTGCTAGTCGTGCAATCATTTGTTCAACACACCGCCAACAAATCCAATACAGTGCGAATAGTGTGGGTCCGCGTATAAGTACGTGGAAGTCTGTATAGAGGAGGTCGAGTGGAGTTCGATAGGTACGTGTACGTCGAGCGGCAGTGTATACCTATATAAATATTCTAAGTACGTATGCACCCATAGGATCGTGTACAGGATACATTTGGACTCTATCGAGTCGCTACGAATTCTTTATAAAGCTTGGTAATACCTATATGTATACATATGTACATATAGGTACCTTGAGATCCTACGAGGAAGTACAGTCCAACCGGAAATTCGCGTTCGTACGAAAGTCCGGCATAAATCTCAGTGACGCCTATGGTACCGTGGTATAGGGGTATACCGATTAGCTAGCGAGGACGGTCGGTAAGGTAGAGAACTGCTAATAGTTTGTTAAACCCTAGTCATGGAAAATGGTAATTTCAATTTTCCCAGCTGGGATCACGCGAGTCCTGGGAATTACGTCTGTACCACAGTGTATACGGTGTTGGGTATATATACGAATGGACCGATTCGCGCGAGTAAGCGAGGGTGCGAGAGGAGGCTGTCGAGGGCATTTGGATTTATTCGGACACTTACCAGCCAGAGGTAGCGGAGACGGTCGGCGGACTCTTCGGCGGGAAGGGCCGATTTTCTAATATTCCCTGGAGACTTTGGGATCAGATACACATTGCTAGGGTTTCGGGTATCTATTCAATATGCCTCCATTATTTGGTAGGTGATAAGACCAGCCCGAGAAGTCGAGGAGGCTGGGGCTTGAAAACCCTTGGCGAAACTAAACTCACCCCAGGACCCGATCCCCTCCCCCCACCACCACCACTGTGCCTATCTTCAACCCCCCAGGGAGTCATGCGATGAGTGATAGTGTCCCAGCCTCCCTCTGTATCTTTCCATTTTTTTCTCTTCTCTCTCGCTCCGCATCCTTTCCGGTAACACTGACGCATTAGCTACCTTCCTGCGAACTGGACTTTGCTAAAGATCCTATTGGGGTTGAATTTTTTTTTTTTTTTCGTAATTTCTCTTTCTACCCGGGTACCCGGCAATGGTCCAGGGGTGCCAATATTTTTTTTTTCTCCACAGTAAAAATCCTGGCACTCGGGACCCGATCTACAAGAGTTATTTGTTTCTCGAGCTCCTAGCGCGAATCCGTCCCGGCGACCGGGGTTAACGTTCCTACTAACGATGCTTTTTTCTCGGGCTGAATGCTACTGCGATTTCCACTCGACGTGTGTAGCTGAGCTTTTCAAAGAAGAAACATGGTGTACGTTCTAAAAAGCTTGCCGTATCTCGGCTCGTATCTAGACGGTAAAACCGCCGGGGGGTGCGAGCCCGTAAGGGTACACAATAGGGCCCATATGTTTGCGGGGGTGTATAACGTTCTGCACCCCCTGGGGGACCTCGATCAACCCCTCGCTGAAATAACTATATTCACGTATATATATATATATATATATATATATATATATATATATACACACACAGTTAAAAATAGTCCTGGTGGGTACGCCATTGACTCTGTCCTTTCTGGCGAAAGTATAAAGTTTGCAAATTTAAGCCGGATGTTATCGGGACGCATGCGCAACGCAATCACCGAACACCTTTCTTTGCTCTACGTTGCTCAGACTTCCGACATCAGTCGAGACTCCAATAATCTTAACGTGTAAATATTTATCTTGAGACTATTTATTTATTTTCTTTTTCTCTCTTTCCCTTCTCGAACGTCACTTCCCATTACTCACCGTACACACCATCCGGTGTCTCCGCGTGTATTTGGCAAAGGTGGGGAGAATAAGAGGAATAAAATGAAGCAATCCCTCAGACTCCTTTCCGAGAAAACGATAAGAACAAACGTAAAACTGGAAAAGTCGCTTCTCGCAAAACCATCCGAAAGGAGCGACAACTTGCTCCTCGCTCGAACGAATAGCCAAGGTTTTCATCCCTTTCGCGTCGAACGTTTCTCCCACGAAGAGCCACCCTCCTCCCTCGAGCCCTCCCCCCTCCCGGCTCACCCACTGTAAAATACACTCGGAAGCTAGAAGCGACTCTTGCCGCGACTTTATTCCTCTCCCGATCCGCAGTCTGACATCTTCTTGATACTTTTAGACATCCTAACCTCACTCTTTGTACCTGACACGCGAAACATAGGGGATCCATGGGAAACACAGCGATCGAAAGAGCAGAAAAATTTGTGTAAGATAAATTTTTATCGAAAACAAATATATTTTATCACTATATTTTTTTTATTTATACCCAGCCGATTTTTGAAAAATTTAATATAGTAAACAAATTTTTTTTTTTTTCAATATCGCCCTACGCTACTTAACCAAAACCTGTCAAAATCTGACTGATGCATTCTCACTTGATATCCCTCTCTACACCCCTATGTATAAATTACGTGCAAAAGTACTACGTTACTGTCCCTAAAAACCGGAAGTTGTCCGTGGTAGGTTATATCCGCGTAAAGTATCTGCCACGGGGCTCCAGTCTGTATGAAACCTTTCAGGCTTTTTACGCTACCAAGCTACGCTCGCGCGAGAAGCAAGACTGGCGGAAGCTCAGGAGGATAAGAAACCCAGCTAACCGGCCCTCCTGGTAGACATTTCTTTTACTCCTACCCTTCACTCCCGAGCCACGGCCAACACTCCGGACCCACCTTTTTCTTATTCGCCGAGTAACAGAGATTTAAATTACTCTGGTACTAAGTACCGTAACTACGAATTACTAAGTACTGTAACACGCGAGCACAATTTATGCTGGTACGTACGTGAGATATGCCATGTAAATATACATATATATGCCAAAGTAGACGAAAGCACCAATAACTATAACGGGTGACTCTGAAATTTATATCTGTACCCTGGCGATGCTTTTTTGACGTACCATATACGTCTATAACAGACCCTGAAGTACGGTGCTTGCAATCGCTAATGTTAATGGGTTCGATATGCCAAGTACCTATACCAACCTGACTACCTACTTTCCAAGTTAAAAGCTTACTCTCTCGGTATCGATCAAGCTACCTACTCCACCTTTCTTGGAGGCGAACCTGCAGCCGCCAGCAGATAAAGCGCAGTACCTTTTTCCTAAGAGCTTCAAGCCACCGTAACCCTATCAAGCTGCACACAGTATACTCAGAATTTTAATTCATTCGGCTCGCATGCTCGACTCAAGCGTGCACGGGACTCTCGTTTCGATCGGATAGGACGATATGGGTACAAGGAGTACCGATAGCTTCGATCCCCTGAAACTGACTTAATGTTATCTCATGGAGGATCGGCAGTCACACGCCATCGTAAATTAACGCATTTACCGATTAAAGCTTTGAATTTTTATGCTCGACATCTTCATCGACCGCCTAACCGGTTACGTTCTGTATCGGTTATCGGCAGAAAATTCACTGGGTTCATTGATATTCCTGCGAGCCTCGACCGATCTCGCGATCGGCACGACGTATTAGCGTGCTCGTTACAATTATTTGTTATACCTCATATAATTGATGGTTCGATCCATTAATTAAGCACTTACTCAATTTTTATAATTATCCGAACTTTTTTTCTTATCAATGGCAAATCTTATACGAGAACGTAATCAGCATCGGTTCGTTAACCCCGTAACCACTGTTGAACAGGTTACCGATTAGCTGTACCGTAATCATAATGATTATCGCTCACGTTATACAGATACAAACGCGCCTAAAATTACTTAAATGTCCGAGAGCTATTCGGTACAGCCATTACAAAAGTCCATTAAACGTAATGCGGGTAGAGCGAACGTGGGCAACCTGCGTTATCGATACAAGCGTCATTTTTTTTTATTTGATTTGCAATTAGCATGTCGTACATACAGGATCGATTATGAATATTTACAAAGTAGAAAATTGACAAATTTTTTCAAATTTTCTATAATTATCGTCCAGAAATCCATTATCGAAATTTTTTTTTCCATCGATCGTCGTTATACGCGTCCTGTGAACGCTGCATTACGCCTCTCGGATAAGCGTTGACACGCAGCTGGCACGCAGCCGACTTAAGGACTCTTAACAAATAACTTAACCTTATAAGCATGCCTTTAATCTCGAAATGTCGTTCCTCAGCCATAAAAGCGGATGTCACCGGTTTCCCACTCTTGCGACAAACTGCTTGGCTCTTCGCTCAAATCGTGAACGTACGAACGGACGGATGGGCGAAGCGGCGCTGTGCTATACAGACGAGTACAGTCGGCGACAGAATGATCGACGAGTCAAAAGGCTAAATGCATTCGTACATGAATCAACGTAATACCAGCACCACGGTATCCTCGACCGACAAAAATGTTGAAATAAAAAAAATTTTCATGAAAAAATAACTTTTCAGCATTTTAATCGTAGAAATTTAATTATTTATCCACGTGCCCGGCCTTCCCCTTAATAACGATACGATCATTTTATCATCCACCCAGAAACCGCGCACCATTCTAGTACCGACTATACACACGGTATAGAGAACGAAGATGGGCGCTGACATCCGCCGACCGATCTCTTCGTAGATACATACGCGATCAGCTCGTTCTTACGTATACCTGAATTAATTAGAGGCAATCGCCGTCACTCTAATTGGACTAATTAACGTACGTTAGGCAACTGTACGAGCAGTGACGAGGGTCCGAAGAAGTAAGCGCGACCGGCAAAGTATCCCGCTATACGGTAAAGTGTGACAATGAAGTTCGATAAACACAATATAATATACATGTACAGCCCACGTACGCCAGATCTCGTAAATACGTAGAACCCTCTTAGAAAATCACCATAGGCACTATAAATTCATACGGGAACGCAGCATCTTCGATAGACCCGATAAATGTACCACGGTTACAGCCAACATGCAATTTGTAATACGGCAGCTGTAATTACCTCATAAAAAGTCAATAAGCTTGTTTTCCTTTTCGTCTTAATAACACACTCATTAAACCTACGCAAACCGATCTACGTTCTCTCAACATAGCAAAGAACTTGATCTTACGTACGCGTATGAGAATACCTATATACTTCCTACGTCATAAACGCGCGTGCCTCGTACCACGTATGTGCAACTGCACATGCAGTCCGATGCGCAAACACTTATCCCGGTGAACCTGCAATTATTGGACTCTGTTGCACTCTGGTAATAACTATATAACTATAGTAACTGACTATATATAAGCTCGCGCGAGCAATCGATCAAGGATTGACGGTGCAACTCGTTCGGAAACGTCAGAAAGGATCGAACAAAAATATCCTATGGAATTCTGCCTAAGGTGACCGACCCGTTGAAATTTATTCCTGCGGTAGAGCCCTGGACTTGGCGAGGTCGAGTTAATTTGGTAAATCTACATGCGGCGTGTTAAAGTTAACGCGTACGTTATATATACCTGTATAATACGCGTGGAAGCACGGGCAACCATTATTAAAATAATGCACTGACAAAATCAATATAATTAATACACGTATACGTTCGAGCAACCTTATCCCCTTTCGTATCGCCCTAAGGGCGTCGCGTGTTGACACCACGTGTCCTTCGGAGAATCCCAAAGACAAGATGATTAATAATTCTTTTTACTTTCACTTTCCTAATTACTAAAAATGCATTCCTGGGCCACGAACGCGTCCTTCGTATTGTCGCCCGTATTGTTAGCACGTATAGTATATATATATATATTGCCAGTAATAACGACTTTTTTTCGAAGAATCGTAGGCTGCACGCAATCCTCGGAGTCCTTGAGGCTCCCTCTGGTTCTCCAATAAGGACACAGGCTATTGTCACGAAGTCTGCCTTATTAGGGCTGAACGATTACAATACGGGTAGTTTGCAATCTATCGGCACGTGTAAAGCGAAGAAAAATCGCCAAGGAACAGGTGGCTCGTCGACGGGGCAGCTGCGGCAAGGATATTCTGTACCTGTGGCAAAACCGAAGAAAGGGATTGGAGGGGGGAGAGGAGAAGCAGGAGGGGGGAGATGGACCACTTATACCTACAGCCAGTGATCCCCATAAGTGACTGGCTCGATGATTAGACGTCGTTGTGACTCTTATCAAACCACTCGCAGCCTTCGGTGCCGAATGGGATGCCCTCTGAGTTCGTTCCGGATGCTGCAAGCTAATCGGATCGGGAAGCACAGCGGAAATCCTGTTCTACGGTATTAACTCCCCTGCAGGTACTGCGAGAGTCTGGTTGAAGATCGAAGTATACAAGCATACTACCACGTGGTGTCTTATTTTCAGTGTATAAGTTTATTAAGCCTGTGACGTCACATTTTATTTTTTTTTTTACTCTCCAATAAAAATCTACGGACATCGATAAAGATTCGCCGAAACAGCAGATGTACCGCCTAAAGGTATCCAAGAACCTATGCATATCCGTGTAGAAAATGTATACACGTATCTACTTGGATAATTTTGGATAATTAGGTATTTATGTAAATTTACATGAAAGCTGCTGCGGCTTATCGTATTCTTACCCTGTTCCCAATCCTCCGGCAATACAGCAGCTAACGTTCTTGTCCGCTTGTGGAGTGTAGCTCTCGCGTACCTTGGATCCACGAGGGCTCATGCCGAAGTCAGGTGAGCGCTAACTTCCTCTTCGCTCGCTGATCATTATCCTGCCCAGGATGGAGAATGGAAGAGTAATCGCGAAGAGGTTGTAGAACTTCCTCACCCCGGGCTATTTCGCCTTTTGTCGAGCATGTCAGCTACCGAGCGAACTGACTCCCGACTGTCGGAGCCCGAGAGTACCGGTCCTGTCGTATTCCGGTACGGACGGCTACTACACACCGAAGGCAGCTTCCTTGTCTTGCTCCTTGGCTGTCTAATCTCACGTCGCAGTCGATACCCCAAGGCTATTTCCTTGGATGAGGTATATCGGAGATGGAGTTCCTCTTGTCGGCTCTTGTAGCTGGCTCTTACGGTCTGAGCTTGCACGTTCGGGTACCTGGGTCAAGTCGTACATAAGTTGGGTATGAAAAAAAAAAAGTCAAGTAAATAATGAACTCATGGGTAACGCACGAGAGCAGCGGATGATAAATTTTTTAAATGGAGTCGAAATCGTTACCGAACGAGGCTTCGAGTGCTTTTAATATTGTATGGCGGCTGAGTTCATTATCGTCCCTTAATGGGTACGATTTACTGTAAAAGAAAAAAAACGAGACTAGGCGACACCAACTGAATGAGCCATTACCCGGGCCTACAGAAATAATTATCGTAGCAATGACACAAAAGGGAGGGCGTAGACTCGGCGAATGTCTCATTGGCGGCATAGAGAGACGCAGAGATGTATATTATGAAGGCTTGCGTATTTTCAGTACAAAAGGGTCACACCCCGACCCCCCCGACCCGGTCCCGTCTCTCTTCAGCTTCTCTAGCTCCTCTCGCACTACCCCTGCCTCGCCCTTTAGCCAAGCGGAGGGCATCGGTGGCGGCGCGCTCGGAAAGCCAGATTGTTCGTTTGTTGGGAGCTCTCGTGCGCACAAACAAGTGGAAACAAATAATATCCTGGCTGCGTTACTTGGCAAGGGAGAGAGAGAGAGAGGGGCAATGGCTCGGGCGCCTGTGCCCTGTGCCCTACGGCCACGGTAACGAGGCGGACGAGAGCCGTGCCCGTCATTAATGCCGGCCTCGGGCCCACACGTTTCACTTATACTTGTCCTCCCGTCTCCTGGACCCAGGACCACCCTCTCAATCTCGCCATTGATCTCGCCTTATCTTCCAGAGCCTTGTTAGAGAAGACGCCCGCGAGTGTGCAGCCTCCGCGGTCCGAGGGGGTAGGACGGGAAACAAAGATGGCGCGTCCTGGCGCATGGGACTAACTACTCGAAGATCCGCGGGGGTTGGGACTGTCAAATTGGATATGGGGAATATCCAGGACTTCCTGGGAAATCGTGTACACGCTGTGTATACACATGCACGCGTATAGCGTCGCGATATGATCTTGGCGAATTTCTATGGGAGCTCCCTACGATACCGATCTTTTCCCTGGAACGGATGGGAAACACTGTTGCCAGTTGTATTGTTCTTGGTAGCACGTAATTTTTTTTTTCTTATTAAACTTTTTTTTTCTTAATTCGTCCTTTTTTTTCTCGACAGCCTCGAGCCAACCCAAACCGGTAGACCAGGGGTACCACTCGCCGATACAGGGCTGCGTGCGGAAAGACCGAAATTGGAGGTGGCGTCGTAAACGTATAAAACACTTGTGTCGTAAAAGGGTGCGACCGTGGATAGGAATTGCGAAGGAATACGGGAGGCTGTGGTACTTGGTGGTTTTTTTGTTCGGCGCTCCCATGCAGGGGTAGGTCCATCCACATAGTTACGATAGTTATGATTAATAACGGAGCAGCCAGGATGACCCCTCGTAAACTCACGGGAGGTCCAAGGTCTTTGGTTAATTGATCGCCAGGACCCCGTTACCTAGGAATTCACCCTTAGGCTTGAACGTGAAAAAAAAAAAAAAGAAAGTGACAGCCAATCAACAAACGACCTACACGAGAATCACGTGCTCCTCTCGACCAAATAATCGCAGTTATTCGGTACCGATGGTACGGGTAATGAAAATTGACACATCGGTCCATGGGTTTTCCACGGGGACTCCATGGAGTCTATAGTCCGTACCCTATAACCGTCACGTAACGTCAAGGCGCTTCCGCCGCGAGCGAAGGAGACTCGGCGCTCGCCTAGAGTTTCGTGAGAACCAACAGGTTCGTAGTGTTATTGAACATATGTGAGGAGCGGATAAGGCTACGTTTTTACCAGCCATATCTCTGTGTAACCGCGTGTATATCTGTTATTTATTCTCTGTTCGGACGTGACCGGTTTAATTGCTTAGCCAACATTGGCAGCGCTACCTCCATTAGGCCGAAAGTGCTTTATATACACAACTCGTGCTCGTACGTTATACATACGTACGAACCCTTTCGGCATGCGTGTTTTGTTGAACAGGATTCTCGTCGCATCTGGCCTCCTCTTAGTCGCCAATCGTACGATGATTAGAGCCAGGCGCTTTCCGTACGGGAAACAATCTCACCGCGGCTCTGGGACTCGAGCTACAAGTTCCCTGGAGTACATTGCACACATAGTCGCTAATGGCTCGCTCCACATTGCTAATCCTACCGAATGACCGACTCCTAATAGTCCGGTACCTGGACGCGACGGTTCGACGACACTCTGCCGCCTCGTCAGGACACGTGTAAACGGGACCTACCGAAACGCATGAAGACGGCCCTGTTATTGACTCTATAGGAGATCCACCCTATCCCATACACGGATTCGACACTGAGAACGATCCGAGCTGGGGTAGATGGAGAACGCGTTTAAAAATAAATATGACGTCACTATCGCGATTGGATTCGTTACCGGGAAATTGGAAATAAAAATTTTTTTAAAGAGATCTTATAGGGACGACTGTTCTCCGAGTAAGGAAAATTGGAGAACGGGTGGTTTTAGGGCTGACTGTACCAGGTGCTGCTGATTTTTATGAAATTTAACGCGCATTTATTATCAGGGGCTGCTATAACGTAAACCCGTGTCAATTCCGGGAGTTGAGGTGACCTTTGACCTTCTGCAAGGGTAGAAATAAAAAAAAGGATGCCCTGGGTAAAATAGGGATTCTCAGTAGCGACGAGTTCCTCGTCGACGCCTTTACTCAGGGATGCTGTTTGCTCCTGAGCTTTCACCCCTCTGGGAGCTTTCACAGGCAGACAAAGCCATCCCCAGAAATCTCATCCCTACCAAGCCGGGGGGGGGGGGGGTAGCATTGATTGCAAGTTCACAGTCTGGAACTTCAATTGTCACATCTAAGGCGCGTTTCCACGCCTCGAACAATCGCTCTGTCGTTATGGCTGACGCGAGGGAAAAGGAGGCGTCGCGACGCCCTTGCGACGCCGTACGGATTCCACCGTAAAATTATCCCCCTCGATCCGGCGCTCCGTTTCGCGGAGCCACATCCGAGCGGATTTCAATGCCCTCCTTATAAGGCCCACAGTGCGTATTAATGGGATCCCGTGATTCCTTCGGCCTTTTAATCTGCCTGATAAAAATTCCTTCGGATTACTTTTGGACACGCCACTCGTTATCGGAGGGAGGTGGTGCGGATGGTCGTTAAGGGCGGTGACAGCGGTAATAACGTTTCCTCGGGACGTCCTACGTGCAAGGAGGAGTCCGCCTGTAATCTTTATGCACATCGAAGCACTAAACGCGTTATGGAACGGAGACTCGGGGTTCAGTCGCGAAGCCGCTGCGCTCTCAGGGCCCCAAGAGCCTCTTCCTTTCTCCCGAATGGCGCGAGAGGTGGCCCCTGGCTGTCGGGCAACCTCTCATTATGTACCAGAGCCCGTTATTAAAGGTGTTTCTCACTTTTATGAAACAAAGAAGCGCAAATTAAGTAATAAATATATCCCCTTACTACCTCTACCCACCCAGCCAGACCGAAGCTGCTTGGCTGGGTAGAAAACTTACGGTGGTCCTCTACATCGGTATACGGCGTAAAGGCTGGTTATACGGTAGGTTCGGATGAAATTTTGTCGAGGATAAATTTTTTTTTTTTTTTTTTTCTAAAATCAAGTGGTTTACTTTCATCCGTTTTTTTTTTTCGCAAAGTATGAGAAACGGGGGATGATAAAATTTCGGAGCGACAAAGTGCGACGGCGCGTAAATAAATTAACCCGGCATGGGTCAGGGCGAAGGTGAAAGGGTGCGGGGGGGGGCTATGGATACAGGGTGACGTAACGGGATCGGCAGAGGGTACCTTGTCTTTGACAATGACGTGGTTACTTTGTCCAGGAAGTGTAACAGCGGTATCCAGACACCCCTCCCCTCGTAGCTATGGAAACTTCTGACGTAAAAATGTGAGAATGGGGTAAAAACAAAAAGTTCTACCTGTTATCGCTTTAGCCTCTTACCGGTACTACACGCGTACTCGGTTAATCTACCTAGTTTATTCATCGGCCACCCTGTAGTTTGTTTGCTAGACACGAGACGGCAGGACGAAGGCTGGAAAAAGTCAAACCTGGAGGAAGAGAAAAAAAATGAAAACATCCGTTACGTATCAGCCAACGAAAATTTCGTCGAGGCGCCGTACGATCGTCCGCGCGAATATACCGTGAACTTTTGAAACAAACTTTCACGAATATCCCCAAGTGCATAAGGGATGCGCCCTGAGAATAATCCTGGGGTCATATTCTTATGCGGTGCATCAGAATGCACCCCATCCGGAAGAGCGACTGGTAATCATCCCCGCCATTGCCCGTCCGCTTACTTTCACGTAGGAAACTTTCTCCACGAGGAAAGTTTCGCTAGGGATTTTTGTGGGCGTCCCTGATAGCCCCGACGGTGTTTCAAGTATCGTTAATTACACTGGTCGGTGTAACGAAGTGTCAATGAAAAAGTTAAAACGACCAGAGCCCCTGCGCTCTATAAGGCGGCAGTAGCCGCTTAACCGGCTAACGTGGTTACCAAAGTGCAAGACCAGTGGATACCATAGACACGTGGTGCCGCTGGCAGCGAGAACGAGCCTTAATGAAATTGAAGAATTCCCTAATACCACGAACTCCCTAGGGTCCTAGGGAATTTCTAAAGATTTCCTCCCCACGCCATTCTAAAGTCACCGATAGCACAGAGCGAAGGCAGGGGAGATCCAGCATCCAGTGACCAGCCTGGCTTAGCGTCAAACAAGGAGATAAATGTTAGGTGGGTCTGTCGCGCGTACCTATCAGCCGTCATAACGCATATTTCCCCAGTGGGAGAGCCTGAAGGGTCCATACTGGAATGAACCCGAGGGCATAAGGATGCAGCCGCCTAATGCGCGTTTCGTGTCAAGGGGGGTGGGCTCTATAGCGTGGAAAGGAGTCGCGCGGAGGGTGTGCCAGAGTAGCTGACTGTACTAAAGTGTATAGGGAGTGAAAGGAGGAACAGGGTATAGGGAGAACGAAGGAGAGAGAGAGAGAGAGGATACAACGAGGTCGCCTTCAAGGATAGAAAGGAACAGGGGGTTAGGAGACACGTGTTTCCAGGAGCCCGATTACCCACCGCCTTACACGAGTACGTCGCCGCTCCTGTAATATTCCTGTCGATAGCGCCTTAAGGCCCCAACGCTCAACCATAACCTACGACCCCTTACTCCGAGAATATTCGAAGGCTTGGTCCAGATCAATTCACAAAGAGCCGCGAGAGAAGAGTTTGCACAGTCGCTTCCGGTTACGGTATAAATACGCCTCTCGGGATCCCCCCGTCACGTCAGCCAGTGTTTATCGCTCCTGGATAGGATATTCCTACGAGTTCCCCACGAGTTCCCTGGCTTCATTTCCGCCACTCGAAAGTACCACTGCGAGACCAGACAAACTCTACCAAGAGTCCACATCGACCCTTTGCCCAGGAAGAGGAGGATCCTATGGAAAGAGTCCCGAGTCTAGTCGGACCCGTCAAGGTGGAACCGGAGGTGGCTCCGTTTCACGAGAAAGAGAAAAGAGAGAAAGGGACATGGAAGACACGGGCGGAAGGACAAGGAAGGAAATCGTAGAAGATCCGAAACCTTCCTAGCCGTTATAAGGAACACGAGTACGCGCGTGTAGAGGTGACCCGGACTCCGAACGGGAGGTGGTCCAGCATCTCCGTATAGATGCCACGGCTGGATCCAGGAAGACAAGGAGGGCACTCGAGAAGAGGGAACGTGAGCTGTATCGCCAACCGCGGCTTTAATAAACCCCTAGGATTCCCAGCGACGTCCCATTGTGGCGTAGCCATCCCCCCTCCACCTCCCCCCTCCGATCTAAGGTGCCTCCTGCTCTTAGGAGTCTCTCAATATCCCTTTGTTTAGGGTGCTTACGAGGAAGGGCGAGGATGTCGCTCCGACGTAAAGGCACACTCACACCGAGGCACAGCCAGAGAGACCAATACACGTGGCTACTCCCTATCTCACACCCTTCTTAACAGCATCCTTCCCAATCCCTAACCGTCCTGCCCGTTCGCCAGCATCCCATTCGGCATCTCCCGTCGAATGGACCTCGCACTCCCGCTGCCCCGACATAGACCTCGTACTTCTCCCGGTATACCATACCACGTGGTTCAATACGATTCACCTGAAACGTCAGACGTAGGTACTACCTTGGATATTGAGTGAGGATTCTCACGTAATTGGGATGCAGCCCCTCGGATCTGAGAACACGCTTGGCTCTTGCCAAGGATTCCAATCAATTGTGCGAACGATCGATCCATGCCGATCACGTACGATCGCTTCGCGAAACCTCTCGTCTCCCTTTGTTGTGTGTGCTACCTGTATGTATATGCACTGTAGTTCTGCCGATGATCATCCGAGACTTTTGTTCCTTGATTGCTCAGGTTTCGATAACTATCTGCGATTCGCTATGGGTATCTCGGACTTGTCCGAGGATCGAGTATAATTAATTAGACCTGGGTAGTATTTTCGGAATTTTGATTAATTAATTTTTCTAATTAAGTCAATCGATCTGGGTAACTTATGCTGTTGATATAAATCATTTCTCCCTGTACCAAAAAAAAAAAATAACAGCCTATCTTTGATCCTTCGCTGGTAGATTTCTATGGCACGTGACCAAATCCGCCCTATGGTTTAAGGGTCATACACATTGTATCCAATCTCACATCGTCATTCATCTATTCTTCTGGGTCGTTCATTAGGGTGCCCCAGTGAGGGCCACTGCCTTTTTGCTTTGACTATACCGAACCACGTGTCACTACGTAATCTGTGTTAAGTGAGAAAATTTTAGGTTCTCCAATTTTCGGAGAGGTCATCGACCCTGCATTACATACATATAGGTATAGAGAGAAAATTTTATAACGCCGGAGTAGACCATCTCTAGTTGCAGTAGTACCTGTTAATTGAGGTTTATCGAAAGGTTCGCTAAAATCGACAAAAATTTCTTTAATGTCATAAATATATTTAACCCAGATCGGATTATTTTGAATATTTAAAAAAATTGCCGATTCGCTACAGGGATGCTGGTCTGGATTTATTAATAGCTCGCGGATACGAATATGCAAGCTATGCCCCGATGCTAAAGAGCGGGGCCCCGTACCAACGTAGCCGCTACTGGGACTTATAGAGACAGTAAAACCGGAGAGAAAAAAGAAAGCGATGGAATAGGTAATAAGAGACAGGCCGACTGAATATTAGCATGCCGTGATTTTTAATTATTATTTACGAACAAATAGAACTCTGCCGACGGGATAAATGAATATGAAAAAGCACTTCGTTCTTTAATTGAATACGCGAACGAAGCTCCCGAATGAATTTTCATTTTTATTAAGTTTCACAACGATCAGACCTTCCACGGTGTACTATACCGTATATCCATAATACACGTAACAATATTTACGCCATTCCCAACGGAGTTCGATGACAGCCGTAGCTGAGAAAATCTCTTACGTATACATATATCACGCAAGTACCCCACGAGAAGCTGTAAAAGTATACTTCACCCTTAAAATTTTCGCATCCATAGGTATCACCTTCGAACATCATCACCTTAGGTATCAGCACCGGTATAAATTCCCTAGGACTTGATGGTGATACTGTACCATGTCATATAGTGTATGCGTATATGTCGTATCTACCTATAACTACCTCAACGTAACGTCCTTGGCAACGTCTTCTTCGACGATCCTGAGAATCAAGAGAGGACGCTCAGCCGTATTCCCTTCGAGGAAGAATGGGACTGAGAGAAATGAAAAATGATTTGAACCATTCCGTCGTCCCCGGATGACCCCGGCCCTTGGCTATATACTTGCTCACCGAGTGAACAAGCAGACCGAGCAAGATGAGAGCCGCTCGGCAAACTCTCAATGCTGCGCATTGACAACCGACTGGTTTCTCGGAAGGAACTACACGGCTACCACCTTGCAAAATATCCATCGACACTAGAGACTGCCTACCACGATAAATAGTGCTACCAACTCCGCCATTCCCATTACTCCTTGGCCATTACTTTGGCGCCTGAAGGATCTTGCGACGTGCTCAGGATTCAGTGCCTCCTGTAATTCCTTGTAATTCTTACTCGACTCTTAAATTCACTTTGAATTACTGTTCGCTGTCATTAATTTTTATTTTTCCTCAGAATTATAACAATTCGATATTTAATTACCAACGATAACGAGCCTTCGCGATAATGCACCGTTGCGCGATCGAACAAATGGATTTGATAATATTAAAAATTGACGGTTGATTCATCCTAAGAGAATCGGACGAACGAAAAAATATAATCTGGGTCCAATAATGCGTGTGGTCCATATTCGGATGCTGCTACTTAGAATATCGTCCAATTAAGACCTTGCTCAGAGATATACCAGACACAGTAATTCCTAGCACGACTATCAGTGCAAACGTATAATTTGCGCGTGCATCGCGAAAAAGGTAAATAAAGAATACCAGGGCTACCAAAGCTACATATGCACATACGTGTATGCAGATACAGGAGTAAAAGTGAGAAAAGGCAAATAAAGATACGTACACCTGATCAGAAAACACTGGTAATAAACTCCCCTAATTACCAGCTATTTCCACGGATAAGGTAAATTAATGGTTAAAGTACTGATTAGAATGATCGATATAACTATCTCCCTTTGCTAATGGGGTAATGAGCTAATGAGACATCGACAGCCTCGCCACTCGTACTTGTAGAATCAAAGAAAAAAAAAAAAAACCATTCAGTTTCAACGCGTAAGAACGTACAGTTAAATGTATGATATTACGAACACGACTGCCCAGTGACGTCACGAAGAGAAAAAGGGGGTACAAGGGCGAGAATCGTAGCCGCCCCAATAATAATTGCCCAACAATTTGGCCTCGTTGTCTCTTGCTCTCGTACGGTCTACATCCTCGTGCGTGCATACGTGCCAGAAGCCTAGCCGGTCGCGAGTACCAAGTAAACACGGGCGAGTGTAAAAAAAGTATGGCTGCCGCAGTAATCCGTCCTTACACACGAAACCGCCTTGCAGCGCCTTCGTAAAGGCATTACAAAACGTGTATGTGCCCCAGCATGGCCGGCGATACGTGTGGGACTATCGCGAACGGGGAACTTTCGTAGGATCCGCCCTCCGGAAGTTGCGTCGGTGTACATTGATCTTCAGGCGAGAGATAGTAAATTCCGGGCACGGCGTTTTTACGTAATAAATATATTATTTCCCTGGGTGCCGTCTTACACCGCGCAACTTCACTCGATAATTATTTAGCGTGGCGATCGCCGTGAAAACATTGGCATACCGTAGAATCGCCCGGTCCCCGCTAGATGGCGCCACTGACTCTCCGAACAATACACGTATATTTCTTAGCAGCATAAATTCTTCCACCTCCTCTAGACTTCCCTCATTTCTCGAGTCCGACGAAGGCGATAATTATCGGCCGATTGCCCGACGGGAAGGAAGCTCCTCGAGTGAGTTACGTAAATTGCCAAAGGAGTGGTCCATACTCGGTTGCAGGAGAGTGCGTTCGCGTCGACTAATGAAATGCCTGGCAGCCACGTACGACTCGAGCACGAGGTACAGCCTACGTAGGCAAGGCACAAGGTGCACCAGAGGGAAGAGATGGTCAGCCGTGTAATTTAGCGCTAAGCTGTTGGCAACACACCAGAGGGATCCCGAGGGCCTTTCGGGTGGTAAGCTCGACGCTCGTTATTTTCAGCAATAAAGGAATCTCATCGAAACACACGGCGGTGCGAGCCTAAGGCGAGTCGCTCTTGATACGCGAAACGGGAGGCTCTTGACTCCTTTGTATGACGGAGATTTATGTCTTGAAAAAAAAAAAAAATTTACTCCCTCATTAAGAAACACCTTCGGGATCTTTTGCCAGGAGTTAAATATTTTCCTCGTAAGGCACCAGTGACCGTGACGCACGACTATGACAGTCTTGCTTGAGATTCTTGAGGATGCGGAATCCATATACACCTGTCACTCTCTCTCTCGGGCGGACTGGTTTTCGCGGAGCGAGACGAAAAAGGGGATAAAATATTATAGCTACGATCCACGGAACGCGTTCGGATGGTTTTGCTCGCGATCGACGATAATAAGTAACTTTGCCTTTTTTAGCTCGTTTCTCCTGCTTTGTATTTTTTTTTTTTTTTTTTTGAAATTTTATTCTTCCTTCTATTTATCCTTACTCTTGTTCTTACCCTTCGTCCACCTTCCTTCACTCAGCTACAAGGAACCTGACGAAGAAGCTTAGCAGTCTTCGTACGGACAGGTCTCACGGGACACGCGACACTTTGGGTGGCCCTCTACGTCATCCCCGGGATAATGGATTCCACGGTACATCTTATGGCATCAGTTATTTTAATCCGGCGATTAAAAATGTCAGACACATGTTCGTAACGGGACGCGATCTCTCCCTCCTGCTTTTCGTACAGGGATTATTCCTGAGTACGGCAACCACGGACATCGAGTATGGGTTAAGATCATAAGAAGTAGGTATAACGTACGGTCAACACGGCAAGTACCACAGTTCATACTAATACCCGTGAAACAGTCATTCGAAAGATGATATACGCCATTGCCGAAAATTCCAAAAAAAATTATTCAAGGTTTCGAAAAATTTTATTAAAAAAAATACCCATCGGCGACAGGCACGTTTTACGAAGGCGCGTGAACCTACCGTGCGATTGATAATTTTTCGTCAACCCCGAGTAGATGGCGCGCGATACCAGGTTGGTTAACGTCCCCGTCGACAAAGGTCCCGTAGGGGGTTAAAGACGCGTTCACAGGTGCGCGACGCGTACGGCACGTTTTGCGGTGGCAAGTGGGCGTAGGTCGGGGGGCGGTCGCAGGGTTTGGGGCAACGGAGGAGTAAGTAACTGACACCGCTATGAGGGTGATACAAGCCGCCATTAGCCACGGCAAGTGGCGCAGTATTTCAAGTAGCCACCTCTTGTTCACCAGGAAGTCCCTGGCTGATACGTCCTCGAAGATAGCACCGTGCGATAGCCCCACTACGGGAGCTTATATCGCGCGGTACTAGCTTTCGTCGCACACTGTACGTACAGACCGTACTACGTTGTCCGTACCAATAACCGATACAATAGGTATATCCCAGCTATACCTATATAGTGGTAGATTAACAATAAGGCTGTTTCCATGAAATGTACTCGCGGGACCAGACAACTCAATAGTTTCGCAGCTTCGACGAGTCTGAAAGCGTTTCTCGCTCGGTGTAATCTCTACGGAGTCAGGAAAGACAGTCGCCCAGGTACTCCGACAGCCACTTGGTTAGTTGCGTGAACGTGGAACGGAGTTTGGTCAGGTTGTACGGTAAGGGGAAAAAAATGAAATGTCCTGGGACGGGAGGAAGTGACAAACTTTTTTTTCTTCACTTGAGCAGGTTCGTGATCGGGTCTTCGTTAGGTTAGGTTAAGTGTCATATATACGTGTATATAGAAGAAATTGGGTATCGACTCTGATGCAACGGCGTAATTCAGGACCGTATCGCGAATTAATCCAGCAAGAAATTCGCTGGCAGGTATACTAACAGGTGGTGGTGTGGTCTCGGCATAAGGACACACCTGTCCACACGGGCTGTCCAAAGTGTCGAGTCTCCAACCGCTAACTAACTCATCCCCGGCTCTGCCACTGGTGTCCTTCGGATACTCGTTCCTGCATCCTTCCTTCCTGTTTCCACGATCTCCCGTGTGCACGACAGAGCGAACCGGCGAATCCCTGCGAGCTTTACCTCCTGGGAAATAAACAGCAGTGTCCGCGTAACGTCGACTTTAATCTTATTTCACAGCCAGAGAAGTCGCACCGTCATAATGCGTAGGGACGCTGGTTCGCGAATTCTGGATCAGCCTTTAAGCTAGCCACTGCACGTGCGAGATAACTTGGAGGGGAAAAGTCGCGTTCGACTAACCCCCCTCCCGCCCCCCGACTCGCTAGGAAACTTTGCGGAACTGCATAGATACATATGTATATACATCTCGTACACGAATGCCCCAAGAGGGCGTATTCGCTGGAATGGCCTAGACCCATGTCATATATATATTGTACGTCTACGTCACTGGCACGCAATCTACTCTTCGGGACGAAGGCAGTGAGTTCACTCGTATACTTAACTTCTTCTCATTCTCTCCACATACTCTCTCTCTCACACACTAACTCTCTCTCCGTGCAGTGAGTTTTTTATCCAGTCAGTCTCGGGTTACTAATTAACGTACCTGGACTATAAATTTGAAATTGATCGGTCTTTTTGCACCAAGTGATTTGGTGGCTGTCGCTGACGTTCGGGTCCGGCTCGAGTCGGATAGAAGGCAGTCGAAGAGGCATCCGAATCTATAGGGACAGAATGTGCGAGGAAGTGAGGCAGGTAGCGAGATAGCCAGACAACAGCCAGAAAGCCAGGGGGGAACGATTGGCCAAGTATCGACTCTACATAATGCATAGCGTCGCTCGGATCGAGAATCCTGTATATGGTTATCCGCTGGCATCGACCCGTTCAAATCTAATTAGACTATTAGTTACTTATTCATCGTGGGTAAAAAAAAGGACAAAGCGCCACGAAGTAAACGGGAGCGACCGTCGCGCCATCCACACGTCCGAGGCGCGAATTACAAAATCGTTCCTATAAAACCTTCCTGCGGGGCCGCTCTCCTTTGTTCCCGGTTACCGTCTTCGCTCGCGCGAACTCGGCGACCACTTTGCTATCGGCGGGTCGATTATTCATTTTCAATTAGCGAGCGACCCTCGCGTGACGACACGATCTTACTCCGTGGCAAGTTCTCCCTGTACCAGGGTAAGGTTGGGTTATATAAAGCGTTTCTAGGAATCTTTTTTATGGATATCTGGTTGATCTAGGGACTTTTTCTGGTGTTTTTTTTGTCTATTATATCTTTCGTATACCCATGTACCGCAGAAGCTCCTGGCCAAAAATTGCTCGTTACAGGGCACTCCAGTCGAAAGGGCGTCCGAGGGTTCCAGGTGCGAGCATCCCAACAGTCCATAATTCGCAGCCCGTGAGTTACGGGGTTTACTCCCTACCGGGCAGCCTGCGATCGTTCCTTGCTTCGTTCGTACGTACCAACCTACATGAGTATTATCGTGGTCAGTAGTGTCAGACCGGGCGTATATCATACACGGTGTTATGTACGACCCCGACACCACAAAATGTATATATATATACAAACGACACAATACCGCGACACCGTACTACGAGAACCAGCCTCCTGGGGAAGGCCTGCAAGAAACCGTTTTCGTTATGGATGGTACTGGCAGTAACGGCCGTAGAATTCGGTAGAAGTTTCTAGAACAAATTTTTTTAAAAATATAACAATAATATTCGACGTCTAATACTTTACGATCTGGTTGAAAAATGGCTGAAAGTATAACATTTTTTTTTTCTAAATATTTGTCAAACCAAGTATCTACGGTTGTATTAATTTTTTAAGACTATGAAAATAAGACTAATTCATATGCACATATCGGCGGCAATGATCGTCAAGAGAATCCGGGCCGTCGTTATCGGGTAATCTGACGTGAAATTTTTTGCTTGAAACACGTGTTAAGACATGCGACGGCCGCTTCGCGTACATCAGTAGGTGGCGGCAGAAGCCAACGGCCAGACGGCGTCTAACCATCCCGGGTAATGTAGTACCTCACGCAAACAGGACTGCGCGAACGGTACCGACGGCAAAACATGGAAGCTCGCGGATACGACATCGCTATCGCGGTTCTGTCGCGGGTATAAATATCAGGGAGCGCACGGGGCCACAATGCTATCTAGCCGGTCCGATCAAATTGTTGAAGGAACGAACATATTTTCAGTGACCTCGGTATAACGCGCGCGCGACCGAGCGCAGCTCAATTCCTCGCGAATACCTCGATATATTTGTTGGTACCAACAGCCAAGCCAGGAGTCGCCGTCTCAACTGGGTATAAATCTCATGGGAATGTAATGCAGAGACTGTATGCTGTATCCCGGGATGCTGGAGTCGTTCGTTCCGGTTTAAGTCGTGCCAGTGGGAAGGACGAGAAAAGAGCCTCGAGGGTTCCGAAAGATCCTTTTAAATTTCACAATTTTTATATAATACAATAAAATCCCTATAAATTTTCCTAATCGTGTTACGGATACGAGTAATTATAATTTATATGAAATTATTATAGATAAGAGGACTGTACTTGATAAGGATTGAGATTTTTTGGTTTGTTCATACGTTCAGATTTTTATCTCCGGCAAACCTCTACTTATATGGCGCCTGTATTGTCTATCCTCTGTTCGTTTATCCTTTGTTTTTTTTTTATTCATCTCCTCTCGCTACTTCTTCGACGGTCGTTTTATCTTCCAACTTCCTCGAGGACTATAGGTATATAAGCGCATTAGGATGCCGAGGAACGGAGATCGTTCCGCCTTACGGTTTCCGCTGGTTGTACCGAATTTTAATGAAGATTCTTCGAGGTAGATTTTTTTTAAATAATAATACAGCTATTTGCATCGCGATTTTTAACGCTACTATTTTCATCCTCTTTCTCCCGGGTTGGATAATCAGACTCCGGATGCTGGGTCCATTGCGAGATTTTACGTGAATTTGGAAATAATTTTCTAATTCCTAAAATTAAACTAATTAATTATAATTTGAGGGATCGATTATCGATTTAGAAAATCATCGACTGCAGTCGATGTATCGAAATAAATATCTGACGGACGACGGTATTGGATAATCGATAAAATCGAATATCAATCGATTGCTCGAGCTTCGTTTTATTCGCAGCGATCGATACTTTGCTAGTGTCAATGATAATATATATGTACATAAATATATTCAGACAAGAAACGGGCAACGTATTGTTTCAAATCGAAAGCTGGAAGAAACGAGGCAGTTGGTCGATTGCATCTGCGTCGCATCTATTATAGAACGCAGAAGTTTATTTTTCTCCTTCTTCATCTTTTTTTTATCTTTTCAAAGAAAAAACTTGATAACAAGTCCAGAATGCACCTGCCTAAACGAATGCAGGACACACGTGGAATATGGAAGGACATTCGTCCGTTTCGCTTGTAATCGCTATATCGCTAAACTTTTGCGAAATATCAATAATTGGCATGAAAACTTGCGGGTCGGTTCGGTACAGGACTTTGCACCTGTCCCGCCGTAGCACGGTTCGCATACAAATGTTAAACACACGTAACATACGTTGCGAGTGCATTATAATTGCATGGAGAAGCGTCCAGCGATTAATCGTGTCGTTAGCCTACGGCGCCTTGGTTAAACGACTAATTTGTTTTTTTTTAACACTAGTATAATAATTATACATTAAATTTTTCTGCCTCTAATAATAATAAATGTACGGCGATCTACCTCGCATTTGTTAAATGCGTTATCATAAATTATCAACAGGCTGAAAGGTACAGTGAAGTTGGACCCTATGACTAATTTCTATACTAAAGCCAACTTCAGGTCGATAATTTTGAACCTCCCTGACCCTGTATCGAGTACAGGGAAAAATAGTCGCTCCGTGATTTTGGTTACGAAACGAATCGGCAGGTTTGGCATAATGAGGAAAAAAGGGTAAAGACTGAACGAAGGAGGATGTACAAGAAGTATGGAACCGTGAGGGCAAACAAAGAGCATCCATTTTGATAACGAGTTTCGACGGCACCGAGCCTGGACTGGAGGTCGAGCCAATTTTCGAGAAACTACGACAGCGGAATAAAGCACCGGTCGGGTAAGCAATTTTCTTATCAGGACGTCATTTCCGGCCGTTTATCTCATGGCTTGTAGTTAGAAAAGGGACATTGATTAAAAGCCCATTTTAACTCCGGGAATCCCGGCGCTCCGCCGTACTCCGTTCTCATTTCGTTTCTTTGATTCAATTTACGAGGAAGATAGCGTCAATAAATGCCTGTTCGCTCGCAGCATCCGTCTCGGCATCCGCTAAGGTTGCTCTTTGCTCTATAGGTAGCCAACCGTATTCACCTTCCCCGCGAACCTCCGGCCAATCGACTTATCAGCACACGATCAAATCATTCCGAACTCCTGAACGCTCCTTTTACTTAACTCGAACGGCCATAATCACTCTGCTGCTTTTAGTCGATCTGTAATATAATCCACAGTGATAACGCGAATGATAACAAAAATACCAAAGAGGGTTTCGATCGAAATTGCACATAGCTCCACTTACTGGTAGACTCCATGTTGTACCTGAAGGTTCTTTTCATTGATCGACAACCACCCTCCGCCCCTCCCCCATGTAGCTGATAACAGCATGCACGCGTGTAAATCAGCCACCTTGTATGGGGGATGCAGTACCTTAAGGGCTGCAAAGAAATTTTTATTTTAATAATTGGTACCACCCTGTATTATTTTATTTATTTGTATGACGTATTACAGGCATGTATATGTATATATTTTTATCAGAAAATTTCGGAAAATATACTATCGGTGCAAAATTCACAAGATGGAGGCTGTGTGGTAGCGGGCAAACAAGATGCGCGAGGAGTTTGACGTCGTCGTTGAAAAGTCTCGCATTGTCTAAAAGTTGATGGCGGCGTCACCCCAAGAAGGAAGATAACATCTGGTGCTGCCTCCATCAACAACCCCGATGCCGCACGACTACCCCTGCATCCATCGCAACGAAGGAAACTCCTCTTCAATTATTCTTGTACCCACCTCCTTTCTCTCTTAGTGGCAGATCTCTTCAATTTCTCTCTCTCGCCTAGCTCTCTCCCAGCATCCGGTACGCCCATCCTTTCGCGTATCTTCATCTTTGTCTGTCTCTCCGACTGTCCGTCCCGTCTGTCACGGAACTCTGACGAACAACGAATTTATGGAATTACAAAGGCAACGGAATTAATTTGCATACATAAAAAATATATCAAACTTTGAACAAGCCGGAAAGGGGACTCTCTCTCTCTCTCTCTTGACTTAGATGTCATAATTGGGGTGAAACGTGGGTTTGCGTGCGCGCGCATATTTAAAACTTAAAATACTATACGAAGAAATAAATACAAATTAGATATTTATTAGATTTTGTTAATTATTAATTTAACTGTAAATTTTATATATTTCGTATAAAAATATTATTGACGATATCAAGTATTCAGATGTTTTTTTTTTTTTTTTTCATATCTTATAATTTTTCAATCGGCTTTCTATATCCAGGAAAGACCGACCGAAGGGAAGAAAGCTCACAATGAAAAATCCTTATGATACTTATCGGGTGACTGTTAACAGGGAAGTGTTATTAAATTGAGAAGTTCTAATCCTATTAATCAAAATATATTAAAAGCCACCAGGACCACCGCCGCTCCCGGGCGTGTTCACCCCTTTAATAATCTCCAAGGCGGAAGGTAAAGGCACGGTTTAAAGAGTTTCGAGGGAAGAAAGAGGGCGCCAGTTGAATTGAAATCCCGCGTTAGAAAGCTCAGCGGAATCGCTTCCCTCGAACCCTTTTGAAGCTGGCTGGTAACTACTTAATTCTAAAAGACAGCATCACCCGTTCGCTGCCGAGCGGACACGTCGCCATCTTTGCATTACAAAAGAACCGCAGGAAATTCCAATTCCTAGGGATTTTACCGCTGACTGTGTTCTTAGGACTTTTTTTTTTATTTTTCTTTAATTTCTCTTTTTTCTCCCTCAGTCTTTTCTACTCAGTCCACTTATCTACCAACTTAACGGGACCGCTGAAATTGATTCCTTTTTTTTTTTTAATAATAAATATACCAATCGCTTTTTTTTAATTATTCCAAGACGTAAATAATTCCCTTACGGCATCGATAATGTAAAGCAATTATCATTTCCGTAATTACAAGGTACGAGTACAGGGGCTCGAATTGCATTAATCGTACCCGACGGTATCTACATGGAAACCTTTATTGTGACTTTAAATATAATTTTCTTATTACCCTTATCCTTTCGCTACGTTGGTAATTGTGAATTACTCGCCATTACGTCACTACCCGATCTCGTTAACCAAAGGGGTGGGTTTTCAAAACGAGTAATTAAACTACGTTTTCATGAGTGCTCCGTGTATTTTATTATTTCCCAAGTACCTGGTACACACATTTTTATCTTAACAATAATTTCTATTGCTACTAGCAGCAGGGGAAGCAAAATCAGTTTGAATGACAAAAAAAATAAGACTAAAATAGTAAACGCCTTGGCCCCCAATGGATAATATATAAATGAAAACCCCATAGACTGCTCTCAGTCTCCATGCAATATTTCACAGGTTCACAGTCCCCACCGTCCTATAGCTCCCTTACCAAAATGCGCAATTTGCCAGACTTAAATTTCAATTTAGTCCCGTGAAATTTCGTGTATCGGGTCACGAAGTCACGGCGGAAGAGTCGCTCCCGACCAATTTGCCAAACCACTTCCGGAAGTGTCTTCGGTAAGTAAACGATGGTTCACCTGGTAACGAACCCTATATCCGGTATCACTTTTCCATCGCAATGGTAGAAAAAAAGTTTCATATACCCAAAATTGCACGTGAGTCGATAAAAAAAATTTTTTTTTTTGAAAAAATTGAAAAATTACTATTTTTAATTTTTTTTTTCATACAGCATAAAATACATGTTCAGTTATGGTACTCGGTGAGGAGGGGATCCACTGGCTGGCAACTGAGTGCATTTAAGTAAGACATGCTCCGGTAGAACACGAGTAACATAACGTGTGTCGAGTCGTCGTCCTGACGTAGGTACAGGTTGGGGGTGGAGGGTGTAGGACGGTGTGTCCAAAGCTTCTCCGGGGAGCGATCAATGATAGGCCGGGGGGACGAGTCACGTGACCCCGCCACGGGGAGTTCGCGCAATGCATCACCAACCAGCCACCCCTACATTCCCCTAGTCACCCCGCAACACCACCCACCTCCATTCCAACCCTACTACTTTGCCTCGGTTACTCTCCACCGTTCCCTTCTTTGGAGCTACCCTTACCACCAGCTTCCTCCAGCAGCCTCTGCTTCCTGGATTCGCCACTCTTCCTCTCCGGCGATGCCTTCGCCTCTGAATCTTCTCAGCATCTTCTTCGCCGAGCACCGAACGGCGTTGTCGCCATAGGCTGCTGAGCAGCAAGTGTGTCACTTTACAGAGATCTCCAAGATTTTCCAACCCCTTCGGAACTTATTGATTTACGTGATTCTGCAATTTTATCGGAATGACGTAATACATGGGATGGAAGTTAATTGGTGGGAAAAAAAATTTTTTTTTTTTTTTTGGAATTTATGTAAAATAAAAATCATTAATTTTGATATATTAAAATAATTTTTTTTCACGTAAAAGTTCCGATACGTTACACCCGGTAGAGCACAAAGGATAAATTTCCAGCCCCTGGCTCTTTTCTGCGCGTCGTAGCGACAATGTATTGACAAATTTTTCGTCCGTTTCCCGACGCCCATTGTGCACCCGCCCCCGTGCTCCAAACGCGACGGAAGTTAGCGGAACGAGATGCAGTTTGCGCGTTTCAATAGTCCAAACTGTCGGAGTGGGGGCGTTTCAATCGCTGAAATATAAACGGTTTGCGGTCGTTGGGGAGGACCGTTAGCGCGAGTGCGCCTGGAACGTAGGGGAACGGCGATAGTTTTGTCCAGAATAGGGAGGGGACCTTGCGGCTTTCAGGAAATGGCCGCGAAACGACCCATGCCCACTTCAAAAGCAGCTTTATCCCGCGATATTACGAGGACCCTACACGCGTTACCCTGAACCGCGAGCATAAGTGCTGATAAAAAGAGACGGAGGAAGTGTAATCGGCACGAGGAGTTTACCGTGTAAGAAATGCATTAAAAAAATGGATCCAAAATTTTCGCAACTTTTTTTTTTACTTTTTCAATAAAAATTCTTTAACTTCAATTTTTGCCTCGTCTCAAAGAAAAAGCCAAATGAAAATGGTCGAGGCACTCTGTATTTTATGTCTCGCCACTCGGAAGATCGTTTGGCGGTGAACCTGCGCGGCTACAAACAATACCAAAGAAGGGAAACATATCGCATCGATGTAGCTATAAAAAGCATACCTACTACCGTATCGCAAAACCTAACAGTATGGGTACCAGGGACAAACCCAGAATGCACTGGGTGTATAGGTATACGAGAGAGAAGGATAGCCGCACGAAGTCTATGGTAAAACAGAAAGGGACAAAGGATCGGCAGAGGGGGTGTTACGTTATGGGGACGTTAAAGTCGGCCCGATGAGCCCAGCTCACACCACCGATGTGTCCGCTAACACCGTGGCTTCGCTAGACACCCATAAAAATACGACCTCCCCGTAGATGGGTACCCCACCGCTCGCCAGCCTCGCCATTCCAGTATTATACTGCCCGGAGAACCGTCTGTTTGCATACTAAAAAGGTTTAAAACTTCCGAGACAGAAATAATATTCGCTTCGTACGGCTGTGGATACCCCTTTCCTTTTTTTGTAAAATTTCACTCATTCCAAAAAAAATGAGCACAACGATCCGCCACACGAGTGGCCCATTGATAAAATCCCCAAAAAATTTTTGATACATGATTTTATATTTTTACAAAATTTTTATATTTCCTCATAGAAAACCATACCCCATTCTTATCTCAGACCCTAAACTGATAAAACATCAAGAGACAAGAGTCTCTCTTCAAATGGCCCTTATCGGCCATTTGCAAAAGAGCCGTTGACACTGGTCCATGGCAACGACGCCATTATGTTCCTAACAGGCAATTTTACAGCGCATCATCCAACGCTATCTCCCTATCGGGTCCATCGCAGCCAGCAGAATCGTTCAGGGAATATACGATCCTGGACAACGACAGTGTAAACAGGTCTTAGTGGCCGTAACGGCAGCCACAGTCTTCGCCACTTCGACCGGTAACCTGCTGTTCTCTGTGCCACGTGGTTACGACTCTGTCAAATTCACCATAACCCGCTAGCACTACCTCTCAACTTTTCCCCATCACTACCGAACGTCCGAGTGATTAACTATTACCTCGCAGTCCTACCAATTCCCAAATGCCAGTTGGATACAAAAAAAAAATTACTAACCAACAATTTCATACACCACCGATGTCTGACCCCACCGTACCCCATATCTACTTAACATAATCTATCTACCTACGTCAGCGCGTATCCCGTACAGAAGAGCAAAGCGTAGCATGCGGTCTGAGGAAGTTAGGATTAGGCGCGTGCGAGCCGAATTTATGGCCTCCATTATGACGTTGATGTATCACCTCCGTAAGAGTCCTAAACCAAAATCCAAACGAACCCCAAAGCCTCGCAGGCCAAACCGCGTCGGCCACAGGTCGTCGGGGCTAGACGCGTTCACTAAGCTGAGAATATTTGCCTTGTACGGTAGACCGAACCGGCTCCCGATGGACATAGGACCCAGATATAGACACACTGTAGCTATTTAAATATTACTAGGCGATATCGAAGGTTCCAGTGCTAGAGTTAAAAAAGTTACTAGACTTTTTATTTTATCAACCGGGCTACCTATCTAGGTTAGTCTTACGTAGTCTGTGTCAAGTTATACAAGCGTGCATGGATATACCGATATTTTATTAGCAACCCAATCCTATCGGCTGGCACGTGGAATGCGTTCTGGTATCTTAGGAAAGTTTGATTCGGGTATTAGATGTATATAGGTATATGAAAGAATTTAGGAGCGTGATCGTTTAGCCTCATTCGGGGGCAAAGGAGGAGGAAATAGTTCGGAGGGCGAACCTTCAGTCGGCAGGGCGTCACGCTTATACGTAGGCATTAACCGTGATTTTTCTCGGTTGTAAACAACCACTAATGACAAATACGTGGCGTGTTAAGCGGCCATACGTAGCGGCTAAGTATGCCGGAGTAGGTTGTACCACGTCGAAGTTCGCATGTCGCCTATATTTTACGTGCCACCCTGGCGAATCGCGGACGAGACGGAATTACTGAAATACCGCACTACCCGGTAACATCTCGAACATGGTTATCGGGAAGCTAAATAGTTGGTGATAACATTAGCGTATACGGTAGAACCAGTGGGCACTTAAAATCCTACAGCATTGAGATCGGTAAAGGTAGGTTTCTTCTTATCGGTATAACCGGAAGCTACGGGTCGGTCAAATATTTTCTAATTGCATGAGCGAAAGTGAAATCAGTTTTGATCCACGAAGGAAGTATAATAATAATATTAATAATAATAATACATGACGTAACAAGAAGTCTGGAAATTTGCAGTTACGGGTAAGTGCGGTAACAGCGAGACCGAAGTAACCGCTGTCTCCGGCTAAGTTATTGGCATTTTCCGTTCTGTAATGGTTGTCTACGCTGCAGTCTCGAGAGGGGTCCATGGTACGATTTAAAGGGCGTGCGAAGCATTTTATGCGTCGGATGTGGTGGACCCGATTCAATTTATACCCTCTCCCGTACTTCCGGTTGCAACCGGCGCGCTACATCTTTCGGGATTGCGCCACTCTGGACCGCTTCCGGATTTTCGTTCTATGAAATATGGGCCGTTTCGGTACGGCCGTTACAGGACTATGGGATATAGTGAATTGGTGGGGGGGTGGTGGGGGGTGAAATAAATTGCGCTACAAAATGGATTTTGATAGAGAGCGTTACGCGTCAGCGAGTGTCAAATACCGTGGAGCGTTGCGTAAGTGCCAATTACAGTAAGGAAGGTTGGAAGAGGGGGGAGGAAGGAGGTTGGACACGGAAAAATATGGTTTACCTCGTTAGACCATTGCGATATAGAATTTTTTTTAAATTTCAAAAATCCAAAATTTCATTCCACAAGGATCCCCCGGTAAGGACTAATTCTTCCGGGGGATGGTTCCAGGATGCGTGCAAGTGAGAATAGTAAAATTTGAGGTTACGTGGAATATCGCGTAAATCTGTAGTCTTGATCCTGGAAATCGACGGAAACTGGATTTAGCGGCTCGCCTAACATTCCCCTAGGGTGGGGGTCGAAGGAGTCAAGAGCGACGGCCCTGAGCCGTAAGAGAGAAAGAGACGGACTGTCTGTGAGGTTAGGATATTGAATATCGAAGCACGTGTCCCCGAGGTTCATTCACGAAATACCAACCCCTAAAGGCAAAAACAAAGTTCCCCAAAACGATAGGAAGGTACGGGTCGACCTAGGGTGGTCGGCTACCCCAGCGATGAGCTCGTCGCTCCTACCCGTTCTTGGAGCATATCGCCAAACCGTTTCCAGGCCATGATTTCAGGTTTTTCAGGGTGGAGGCACTGGGAAGGTAAGACCCGAAGAAACAAATGGCTGCAGTTATCTAGGTGGTAGGGCCAGAAGCCACTGGGTAGGGGGGTCGTGAATGCTGAGAGTCAGGGAGAGAAGATGGGATGAAAACATCGATTGCAGGGGCTTGTAACACTGCGGTACGAACAGAGGGATCAGGCTGAGCGATAAACCAAGCGGCCTGGAAAATGCTGGATCAACGACGCGATGTTTCAGCAAAAACTGTCTCGAATCAGAGCCGGGGCTCAGATCTGACTCCCTGTGTCCCCCTCCGGCGCCCCCCCGTCGAACCCACTGAGCCGGCGCTCTTCTATTCGGTAGTCTCTTGGCATTGGCCTAACCTAACCCATCCAATGTCGGTAAAGCATACCTACTTTCACGTTATACGTTAGTTTATACCGCCCTCACTGCGAATCCGTTGGATTTATGGGGGAAGTAATACGAATTAAACTAACGTCTGCCTTATGATGCTACAATAAAAGTTAGGGGAAATGTTAATGGCCGGCAGTAAAGGCCGCCGGTATGCAGTTAGTGATTTCATGCCGTGGAATCATTTGAATGCTATCGTTATCCGCGAGTTTGTAGCGTTCGGAATTGTATATATGTACGTATATATATGTATATATGCACAACATCGAATCGCTTAATGGTCGACCGATCTTTAAACTACCCGCACGCCTCTACCTTGCTTTATCGCTCTAGCCAGGACTTTATCATTGCCCACTTCTGCCGGTAAGACAGCCGATTCGACATTGGACGAGGCTGTTCCACGTGCGTGACGAGATTCGTAATTTTTTTTTCTTAGTAATGCCAATCTTTGAAACGACCTATAAAATGGTAGAACAATTTAAATAGAACGTTTTCTCTTGTACGATAGTTTCGATTGAATGGCGAGAAAAGATATAAAACGTTTAATGGTATTGGGTACTCGTGTTAGATAGACATGCGACGGTTCCTGCAACTGTATTGCGGTGGTGTAACGTATATCTAATAGTGTATAGGACATTTATTATTCTGTTTACCTCTTTCTAGTATCCATTTTACAATGTGGATGAACAGTGTGGTGGTTGGCGATTGGGATAATTTCTTGCTAAAAATAGTTAAACTCAATCTGCCATCTTCGATGCTGTTTCAGAAATAAGAGACTTATTGTCAAACTCAATCGGTAAAGTAACCCACAGGTTTCGAAGTTTATTGGATTATTTCCCAACTATTAGTTCATGTCCTGCTGATAATAGCTAAACCGTAGTAGAATTGTACCGGTATAGAATAAATACGAACGTCGGTATGGCAGGTACCATGTTTATCGTTCGTAGGTAATAGTCATATTAACACTGGGGAATAAAAACGCTTTTTTTCATTATATTCATCTAGAACTATTAAATAGTATTCATACATTAGATATATATTAAATAAAATTGTATAATTAATTGCAAAAGTTCAAGATTGATTCGATCAACTCAACAGATGCTGCCAGTTAAATTTATCCTTATGTATTGCATGTGTTAATAATAAAAAATGTGTTTTCTGATAAATTCACGCTTTCCCACAGCGACGAATCTATTTTAAAAAACCCGGTTCTAGCTTCCTAAATCTCTCCAGAAGATGGCCCGGCTTTAATGCTCGCAACGCTACCGACGGCGAGAAAGAAAAGCATTAAAAATTTTTTACCCGGGTCGATAAGCATTGCGACGTTAGCTAGCTTGGTGCAAGGAAAAAAAAAAGCTTAGAGTGATAAGTGAATCCAGTGCGATAACGCACTATATTCTTGGCTGTCATAAGTAAACCAGCACCCACAAAACAAGGTACGTTCTCACCTCAATTTTCTTCATAAATCCATCAAAAATAGCTCTGATCCTCGTGTAAACGAAGCCTCGAGCCACTATTGGTGTTTTGCTGGCGACGCATCCCAAGCTAGCGTGGCAGCCGGCACAGTCATGTCTAACGAAAGGGACGGCCAGTCGGTTGCGCCACGCAGCGACAAAATCGTAATACTAGAATTCGCCCCAGGTATTTTTATAATCCACCCATAATACACCTGTTGTACCTGGAACACAAATATACATTTCATACGAGAATCAGAATGATCTCTGAGACCAGCATTTTAAAAAAGAAATTTTCAATTCATTCTTTCACGAAGCCCAACTGCAATTTATCATATTGAAGATAATTAGAAAATTTATCTCATATACACAGTGGAGTCGGTTTATCACGACGTTCGAGGAACAGGAAAATATGTAGCGATGTATTTGAATTCAAATAAAAGTTAAAGTGGCAAGTAGGATACAATATGCGGTCGATCGTTATCAACTGAGTAATAACTACAATCCACTGTATATACCACATACATATATCATTGAACGAAAATCATACAGGTAAAATCTGATTGATAATAAAAATTAATTTAATTCTTACAGTCATCAATTTAATTATCTCCTTATTATTTATTTCATTAAAATACATAGTATCACACATACCTCATTAGAGATTACAAATGAATGACCTATTCTGCCTTACAATCCAATTCTAGCAAAAGTTAGCCATTATGCAAGATAAATGAGACTCTGCAGGAAGTACAATTTGTATCGTTCACTAAGATAGCAGGGATTTCGTGCCAGCATCCAGGTCCAGCCGTACAATCCGTACTTTTGCTATCTCACTTTTCTCATTTCTCCAACTCCCCTCACTCTTTCTTAACATTTCTGGCTGTGTCCATTCTGCAAGAACCCACGCAACCTATTTACTTGCATAATTGCTCCGAATTACAGTAGTTTACTTGTTCAACTTACCATCTCTGCGAATATACTCTGGAGCGATAGCCGTGGGAAGCCAGAGGTTCTTTCGGTATAAATACGAATGTGTGATTTAGCTAAAATTGGATTTATTTAAAAATAGAAAAAAATCCCTATATCCCCAACAAGTCCCTAGGGAATTATAAGTCATCCAGCTTATCTCCCTCAAGTAGTATCTCGTTCATAAAATATGATAAAACATTTTCCTACCTGTTTATCACTCAAAACTCAAATTCCCTTTACGTATAAATCATAAACGTAAAACATAATATGTTTTACGTTTATATTATATTATATTACATATTGGTAGGTTTGTGGAGAAATTTCGCATTTTTCGTAACGTGCTCGGTCGGTAACTGATAAGTGTCGATGATAACCGCCCATATGGTACTCGCGTCTCTCAAATATGCCAACCGATAAATTTGATCCAATTTCATCTCCATATTTAATCGACGCCGATCGATAAACCCAATTCAGATTGACATCGGATTAATAAATAAAACAGACTTTGTTAAAATTATTTTAATTTTTTTATTCAAAAAAATTTTTTTATCATTTTAATCACTGCGATAACGAAGTACGTGAACCACAGGCTAGTTTAATTTTGTATAACGTCGTAATGATCTTTGAAAAATTTATCTTGTCAGTATTTCTTTTCTGGATTGTTCAATAGTATTAATTATTATTATTAATAAAATTAATAAATTATCAAGAAATTATTTCTGAGAAACTTTCTGAAACATAACACTGTCCTTTGCCTAGCAGATACGGAACCTATCGTGGACTGATTAAATTAACGAAGCTGACCTTACCTTGCGTTTCTCACCGATAAGGATCCACACTATGGAATAAGGTTACTTCTCGTTTCATTTAATCCGAACGTCAGGGCAGCCAACTGCGCCTCGGCATTACCAACCGTAATAAAATAGGGCTGCCAATAATTTAATCATACCACGGAATATCAGATTCCTCCCAATTTCTGTAGATTGGACTCCCACTACGGAAGCATTCTAAAGGAGAATACTGGTTGACGTAAAGAAAAAAAAAAAAAAAAAAAAAAATTAATAATTTGTCCCTTACCGTAAAAAACCTCCTTACCCAATAGACTTCACGATAAATTTTTCCAGGGAATTTTAAACTCACGGAATTATTTATTTTCAAGATTCACCCCGTATACCCATGGTAGAAGATGGTATGGTATTTTTGAATTTTCTCCAGAATATACAAATTGGAAAAAAAAAATTGACAAAAAATCTCTGTTACACGTTACAAGCCCCTTAAAATTTTTCTTTCATATTTTAGGTACCGAAAAAAAAAAATTTAATAATTAACACGCATTATTTTCATAATTGAAATATTCTTGCCAATCAAAAAAGAGATTATGAGATATCGCAAGAAACTGTTTAACAGCGTATACAAGTGGTGGGATGTCTGTTACCTTTAGTACAGCGCGACCGGTGGGATAGTCAACACCGTCCACCCCCCCCAATAAGCCTTTGTGTAATATATGTATATATACCGTGCTCGTTAAATTTTATCATAGAAAATTGTACAGTGTAAATAAAAAATAAATAGATTCCCTTTTATCGGACGAAATTATCAAAAAAGTAATTGAAGCTATCACATCCCGTGTACTCATCCCGATCGCGGGGACAGAGATCGATAAGAAAGATGTTTCCGACGTTATCATCGTTCAAGGCCACTGAAATGACCGCCAATTGGATAAGTTTACGATTAGGTGCTGCCATCTATTGGTTATTACGAATCGTCCAATATAATACATAATACGATATAAGGTGTCTTACGTAGTGTCATAGTGACGTCACGAAGGATTAAGAAATACGATATGCGTCCGTTGAGACTGGATTAGGAATTTGATATAATTTGTATAAATTGTCAACAGGTATGTCAAAGGGCACCAATGGAAAGGCCGAAATCGCTAATGACGGAGTGCCAATCCTCAAGGCGCACCCTGATCTCCAGTCAAGACTGACCACCTTGGCTGATGACTTTAAATCCCGTTTTCAAGAGGAGCCGGAATTTTTCGTCAGAGTGCCTGGAAGGTGAAATAAAAATATTTTTTGTGATAATTAATATTCTATTAACAGAAAATTTAATTTTTGCATTTTTTAAATGCACTTTTCTTTTAATCATCCAATACAAATTTCCTATCTCCATTTCTCTCGAGGATACTGGTAATGGAATCTAATCGAATTTTCTTCTCTGTTCGTCCACAGGGTCAATCTGATTGGTGAGCATGTCGACTACTGTGGATACTCCGTATGTCCCATGGCCATTGAACAAGACATTCTACTAGCTGTTGCCAGCAGCAAGGAAGCCAATCTTCGTTTGATCAACTTCGATCCTAAGTATCCGGATTTTCAATGGGACTTTCATGGGGTCAGGTGGGTAAAGGAAGATGAATTATTTCACTCGAATCGAACGAGTTCAGCTGTCACGTTGATGGCGCTAAAATTCAAAATCGATGCGTTTACCCAAAAGAGATTGGATTAATCGATAGCTTAATTTTTTCAAATTTTTTTTAGCATCGCTGAAACTCCCAATAACTTCGTGACGACTGTCGGTCAAGATACAAAAGTTCAACATAATTTTAATATAAACTCTCGTAATCGACACCTGCCTCAAAATTTTTATTTGCCTCGGCTAATTGGATCCATAATACCATGTTACTGAAATACTTGGATTTTGCCTGTCGTACTTATCCCTGTCATAGATTTATTCTGAAAAATACGGCAAGCTTAAAAGCTTTGGACTTTATGAAGCTTGTTATTCCAGGATTATCATTAATACTTTCGAATTCAATATAGAATTTTTAATCAGCCTTATCACTCTGGGTGGTCCTTCTTGATGCTGAAGAACTTCCTAAAATTATATTCATTCAAAGACGCATTCATTGTAGAGTACGGCCGTCTCTCTCTTGCCCACGTAAACTCTCATAAGCTTGTCTCTCTCGCACTCGCGGCAGGTATGGGAAAATTGAAAAATCCAAATCCTTTGCCAACGGTCGGCTCAAATTAACGACTTGTCAACTGATACTCGATCGAAGCTATCGCGTGACAGCTGTCAAATATTTCCGTTTTGTATTTATTATATATACCTATACACACTGGACTGTACAAATATCCGTCCACGTACTTCCCACTCGGTTGGACGGACCGAAAGGAAATGGCTTTTTGCGGCTCAAGGATAAAAGATTAACGCGGTGTAAGCGTCGTGAGCTCGGGTGAAATATACTAAAGGAGCATTTGTCAAGAGTTTAATGGGAAATGGCGACTCTGTGCAATTGCCAAGGACGTTATCGAATCCAGTACCGAGATTCTCTACTTGGAGATATAACGTTATGTCTGTGACAAACTAGAACTATATATATATATATATATTCTCTTCACTGGATATCCGAACCGATACCGCGTTACTGATTTATCGAATAACTTGGCGACATGCTGGAAACAAATCTGAACTGAATACAAATTTTCGGATAAATATGGAATCAAGCTATCTGTCAGAAAATGAAGTTCGCGTCTGGTTTTTTTTTTCGCGAAAATCCGAAAGAGAAAAAAAGGCTCGATACGTGGAGGGACGAATCGTAAAAAATTTATGAAGCTTAGACTCGTATACATGTATATGCATATACAGATACAAAAAAATAAAAAAAAATAATATTATACATAGTACCCTGTAAATGACTAAAGTTACACAATAGCTGTTTACACTGGATACCGGAAACTCGTAGTTAAGCGGCCTGAGGACTGATTCGAGGAGAACTAGTTTAATGTCGATTGCCCGTTTCGATGCCGCCTCGTTGAATTACAGGCGCGCAATAAAAAGCGCGAATGGCCGACGTGCAATTTCATTAGCGTCGAACTGTCTCGTCGGAGGCGTCGCTGGCGTCGGTCTATGCGTGACGCCAGCGTCACGGCAACGTGACCCAACGCCTCGTCGATGCTTGAAAACTCTTACGTAACAGCCTCAATCTAACTTACGTACAATTACGGAAATTTTTCTCGAAGAAAATTCGATAAACCGTCATCGGGTATTGTGTAAAATCGAATGACCTTGAAATTGAGAGCAACTCGATGACACCGTACAACTGCAATTTAAATGTGATCCAATTACGGATTAATTAATCGGAAAATTTCCTACGTCCCTCGCGAACGTTTGGACTTACAATTCTACCTAAATCCCCACTCGCCCCTACGTATTCCCAATATTCATTGTGTACGAATCCCATCCACCCTATCACTCCCTGCCAATTTGCATTAGCCTCAAAATTAATCCAGAAATAGACCCAGTGGGCGCTTCGCGTTCCTAATTTTTGGTAGGGCTCCCTCGCACTAATTATATCTGCTAATTATACAAAATCCGAGCTGCAACCCTTTCACGTAAATTAAAAGTATCGTTAGGGGTCTTCCTGTCCTCTTAAAATGCTATGATTCAATCAATATTATTGTTTAGAATATTTTTTCATTTTTCATTCGAGCGAAACCTGTTATCAGACTATTATCTTACAGGCAGTGGACCAAGACCGGAAACGGAGCACCCTTATGGCACGAGTATTTCCTCTGTGGAGTCAAGGGGGCCATGGAGGTCATTCCCGAAGGACATCTTCCTACTGGTATCCTGGTTAACCTGTCAGGCAACATACCACCCGGTTCAGGACTCTCGAGCTCAAGTGCACTTGTATCAGCTGCAGCCCTTGCCACTATGCACATCAGCAAGGTAAGCCGGATCGTATTCTACTCTATGATCGAGATCCTTCCGACAGGATAACACGAGATGCTGAGGATGATCAATCGGAGAACCCGTTGTTAGATCCCTGATAGGTGCGACCTTTAACCTCAGCTGGAAAATAGGATGCTGGAAAAATAGGTATGGCTCTTATACATTGTTCCTATGTAAACTTTGGGTATTTTTCCTTTTTCTCATGTTTACACTTATTTGTTACAGTGTTACCCGCTGGGCGGAAGGATCCGTGACATTCATTGGCGAAAAGTAGAATTTTATTGGTCAGAGTTATTATTATTATGGGCAAAGTTCTCGGGCGTAATGTCCATTCTCAATGGCAATTGTACGATCCTAACCTCTTTTCAATGAGGCGTCGTGCATTCGAATCCGCCTTTATTGTCAGACCAGTCCTGGTGATTTAGACCTGTACGGGGATCCTGGTTAGTCGAGTTGAACGCAAGGATTAACGGAGAACCATTAGCATCCGACTCCTTTCAAATAAGGAGGAATTATGCCAGGATCAGATTCTCGAGTTATAGTAAATTAGAAATACGTCGTTACTGTATAGTACCTGTGATCTAGTATGGTCGTCAGGACAAAATCATGTTCTCTCTTACTTTAGGAATTATACAATTTTTAGAAGAAAATTACAGTAGATAAATATTTTTAGTATATACAGTCAAGAAGGACTATTTACAAAGTATACAAAGTCAGATGTGTAAAATTTTCAAAATTTTTCTTTTAATCGTTTATTTATATATTATCAGCGTCATCTTTCTCTTGATATATTTAAAATATTTATTCAATCCGAAGAATATATTCGGTATATATATTTGTAAACGTTATACTTTGCTGTTATAATTATTATACAGTATCTAATACAGAGCAAAGATTAAACGATTCTGACAAGTCCAAACTATAAGAAGAAAAGTTTCTAGCTTTAGCACGAAGTTAGGAACAAGATGACTCTCAGACGGGAAGATGAGAAAGTGGCCTAGGTAGGTAAGTAAGTAAGTATAAGTATTTCTGTCACGACGATATTCACTCAGTTGACTTAAAGGGTTTCCAGTGATTAATTGCTTTACTTGCCTCGAGTCTCGTCTATCCTAACGGCAGTCATACTTATACAACAAGAAAAATATTTCTATTTCATAGTAAGTAGAAAGGAAAAATTTTCTTTTTTTTTTAGAAAACACCTACTCTATTTCTCGTCAGGTTTGCCTGCGACACGTCGAAAAGCATGGTCATTAATTTTCAACATCCCTCGTCAATGGAAACAATGGCCATTGTGTTGGTTCCTGGGATCAGAAAGTTCATTGTCACGGCTCTGGTCTCGTTCTCGAAAAAATCGATACCGATAATCCAGGATTGGAGAGTTTTACGTTTTTAATTCAAAAAATTACACAGGGGTCTGATCACGTGCCTCTCTGTTCCGCTCGTGCGAACATACATTTTATTTTAGAAAAAAAAATTCAAAGCGGTATCTCCACCTGCTACTCGTCTGAACTCCTTTCAGCTTCCGCTAACGTTTCCACTTTTATGTCTTTTTTTTTCTTTTCTTTTTTATGCCCCTGAAATACACTCGGCTTTCATGGGATACGTTTGGATAAGTTTTATAGCCAGGTTTTCTACGTGGATCTTCTTCGTTTGAGTACGTGGCTGAGTTAACGGTACTTATGCACGCTAACTTCAAATTTTAACTCAACTTTTGACGATTCGCTCGGGAGGAACGAAGGACTCGAATTTGAATGAATTTTTAACCGAAACCTGAAAGCGTTATGGCTTAATGATCGTGCAGCTGTTTGGAAAAAAAAAATTATTTTGTCAAGTATTGCTTAATCCGTATTTTTATTTATTACGTTTACGAATGTATATAGTCATAGATTCTCATTTCTATATTTGTGTAATATTCGCCCATCCGTTTTCACTCCATTCAAATCCCAAGTTAATCCAGTCGCAGAGGAGCTTTCAACTGTTGACAAATATATATTAACATAATACATGAAACTTTGTGCCAAAATCATCCACGGGATAACTTTTCATCTTTCACGACTCTAATTACAGTGTGAGCTGTCAAAAGAAAGCATGGCGAACCTAACCGCCAAAGCCGAGAGATACATTGGAACTGAGGGTGGCGGTATGGATCAAGCAATTGCTTTTCTGGGAAAACAAGGTAACCTCATAAAATAAGAAGAAAATATGAATTTTCAAAACCTGGATCAAAAAGCACGTGAAGATTGATTTAATGAAAAATAAAATTACATATACAAATACGGTATAAAGGGTGTACCGCGAATTTCGAAATACCACGAATAATTTTTATTTTATATTAAAAAAAAAAAGTAGTGGAAAAAATGAAAAAGTTTTGAAAATTTCTACCAATCTCGGAATCGTAATAATCTTAATTAACGATTGACCCCATGGCAGGATCTGCAAAACTCATCGAATTCAACCCTCTGAGAGCGACGGATGTGACGCTACCGGAAAGCGCCGTGTTCGTGATAGCACACAGTCTGGCTTCGCACAATAAAGCATCTACGGCTGATTACAACCTGAGAGTGGCAGAATGTCGAATGGCGGCGCAAGTACGTACAGACGAAACGATGAATTATCCAACGTTATAAAATACGCAGTGCATTAGCAACCAAATCGAAACTCGACCTGGGAAATTCGTGGACGACGCTAACGACGACTTCGCCACTTTGCTCTCATTTAAATTGCACATCATGCAAACGTGGAAGCTCGCTTACGATTCCCGTTAAGGATGAACTTTCTATCTAGAAACTGCTATCCGAGCAAATCGTCCCTGTTTATGTATTTTTCTTTCCTTACTTCTCTATCGCTCTCGCTCCTACCCCAGACCTGTTCCTCTCTCAGCCTCTCTCTCCGTTTCCGTCTCGCTTTTAAAGCTCTCCATTCATCATTCGAGATACACCTTACGGCCTGTACATTTTTCCTCGTAATTTTCACAAAGCTCAAATTTATTCTACAAACTATGAAACGGCTGCGTAGCCTCGCGTTACTTTCAGCCATTAGCGCCATTGCGTATAAACGTCTGTTGTATTACTGGCGCTGTCGGACATCAGGCGAACAATAAACGTCTTTTATGCTGAACTTGGGTGCGGCTAATCTAATATAATTAACGACTCAAACACGCGCCGCGTAATTCGTGCATTTCGATCCGGATGACGTTAATCATCTTTTATAATATTTGTAATATAAAAAAAATATTTTTACTATTTTCACTGAGATATTGGGGAACTTTTTAAAAATCACCGTACAGTCTTACCTCGTTTTATGTTCGGTATGTTAAATCTTCCTGATCCCTTTGAGCCCTTTTTCTACTTGATTTATTCGTACACCCGACAGCGAACTTTAACTCCGGTATTCGTTATAATAAGTGCCGAGCTTTAAAGGAGCTAAAAAACGTTTCAGGCAGCTTTCAGACTCCGGGATATAAAACGTAGAATCGATTCACGCGGGCTGAAGCTCTTGACTGATGGGTCTGTTTAACTAAAATACTATTCCCGTCAATTCCGAAAGACTCGAATGGAACGACGCACTATCCGCGTCGTATTGGCTCGATCTTTCGTGCTTTTTTTTTACATAACGAAATCATCGTGGATCCTCAAAATTTTGGTAACCCCTTCGCAGGTAATCGCTAAGAAGAGAAGCTGTCAGTGGGAGTACGTGAAAAAGCTGGCGGACGTGCAGAAAAAAATTGGGAAAAACTTGGAAGAGATGTCTGCCGTAGCTATGGAGGACTTGCACGAGGAGCCTTATACGTTTGAAGAGGTAAGAAAAGCTGCTCGTTGTATATGTAACGGGTGTACGAAATAATCTGATTAAAATCTTGGATGAAAAGGACATTTAATATCGTACGGACAAAGCGACGAATACAAAATTTCATTTAGAACGTCATAAAAGTTTCCTTCCCAAGGAAACAACTTCCGAACGATGTTACCTCGTGGAGAATTTAATTCAAAGTAGATTCTCAGTGTATATTCATTTTGTGGGACACGGGATTCCACAGCTACGTGGCTACTCTATGTATTACTATTACTTCCTCGCTTTTCTTTTTCAATGCTCGTACATCCTGTACTCGTACCAAGATCCGTCCGACTTTTTCAAGCAGCTGTCAATCCTCTATTGCGGATGGTAAGAATTTTTATATGTATTATATATATATATTTTATCCACCTAGATATGCAATATCCTGGAGACGACGCAGGAACACATGAAAACGGCCAGTTTAACGACAACCTTTAGTACCTCGCAAAATTTCAAACTTCAGCAGAGGGCGCTGCATGTATTTCAGGGTGAGTATTCGCCGATAATAATTTAAGCCCGCTTTTCACGATCCTGGCCAATTATCTTTTTCCCTCTGTACTTAACGCGGTACTTTGCCCACTTCTGGAAGGAGGGACCCTCCTTTTCTGTTTTCCTTAGTTATTTTTAGTAGCGTGGTAAAACTGCACTTTGCGCCGCGCCGTAAGGAGATACGGCCGAACTGGTCAGACGGCTTTAAGAACGATCGTTCGACGGAAGTGGTGATTTCTGGAGATTGCGTGTCCCGAGCTTCAACGTGGATCTCTGCTGCAACCATTTCCTCAAACTTCTTAGCAATTTTATATATATATATGTATATGGACGTTCGCGTGTTAAGATTTCATCACGCGATAAGACTTATCTATCGAAAACGCATGTTCCGTTACGAGAACGTGAACATTTGCTTCATTGTTTCTAGACGTTTTTGAAATTACTAAAGGAAATCTGTAGGAAGTATGTAACGATCGAAATTTTATCGATAGCGTGTCATTTTTTGAAAATATTTATACACTGCATTTATCTGACATACATTTCTCATAGAAATATTTTATTATCGTACGCGCCAGGAAATACGTGAAAAATTCAGATTGAAATATCTAGGTATAATACTCGATTCTTTCACCCGTCAGATTTCCAATATCGCCCGCAAAAATTTTCACGTTTCCCCTCCATTCTCCGGTATCCCTAAGGACTCGTGGTATATTCGATTATCTCTGTCCATGCGTAATTCGCTGTTCCGTCGATTTTATAAAATTTCATTTTTGCCTTTTTTTTCACTTTGCGTCGTGTCGCTGCAGTTATTTCGACTATTTCCTTCTTGGAATTTGTCACTTTTTTAATCTTGTCGAATTTCTTTGCTTTATCAGAGGCTGCAAGAGTACAAGTGTTTCGTGATACTTGCGAGGAGAAGAAAGGAAACGAGACTGAAAAACTTCGTCGTCTGGGCAGCCTTATGTCCAAGAGTCACGCCAGCCTGCGACGACTTTACGAGTGCAGTCATCCGAACGTCGACGCCCTCGTCGATGACGCCGTCAGCTGTGGCGCTCTGGGTGCCAGACTCACTGGAGCTGGGTGAGTTGACAGGCGGACGTTAAATATTTATAGTAACTTTTTTTAACCTCTCCAGAGAAAACGAAATGAATTTTGAAATCCAGCAAAAATTATATTCGTACCAAGTATTGTGGATTATTGAAAAAACAAGAATGTATGCTATTATCATCGTTACCATTAATTTCTGGCTATAGGTAAAAATCACTAGAAGAATAATAATTTTTTATTTTTTAATAATTATTGATAATCCAACGTTCTTGTTGTTTTTAAGGAAATTCAAACAATTTTGTATCATTTTCTTTTGCGAGAACACCTGGCAATACGTGCGTTAAAGAATTTTCAAGCGATGACTACGCTGTCATCGTGACAAAAGCACATGGAGATTTCTTGATAAAAGTAACATGAACGACGTATCCTTGTAATAAGGAAAAAAAAAGTTTTTTTGCTCGTTGGGATTAGTAGAAAAGACATTTTTAAAGAAAAAAAAAAAATAAAATGTTTTCTGTATCAACTAAATCATCCTGATTTACAAGAAAAGTAGTAACGGAAAGTAGCTTTTCTATGAAATACAAAATTTTTTTTTTTTTAATTTCCAGCTGGGGTGGTTGCGTGGTTGCCATCACGACCAAAGATAAGGCTCAGGAATTTATGCAGACTCTTGAAAATAAATTTTATAAAAATCGCAAACACGAGAATACTGAAATCAAGGATCTTCTCTTCGTCACTCAACCGAATCAAGGCGCCGCGATATATACAGTCTGAGTCCTAATAAAATTACCTCAATGTATTAAAATACAAAAGACCAATATCTTACACAATCTTATACTTATCGTACCGAATGAAATTTTATTGTAATAAAATGAAAATTACAAAAAATTGTATAACAATTTAAATCTTATAATTCAAAACAAAGATCCCTATATCAATACGTATAGCTATTTCCCATTGTCATCGCACTGAAGAGGCAAGAAGGGTCGACGTCGGCGTCGTTCTGCAACAAACGGATTTTGGAATCCAAGTAGTGAGAGCGACGGACAGAAAAGAGAATTTAAGTTCTTCTCTCTCTCTCTCTCTCTCTCTTCATCCTGATCCTTGTCACTTTTTCCCACTTCATGCCCATCTTTTTTTTTTTTTTTTTACTTGAAGTCCAGGCACAATCGTTAACAACCCTCAGCGTAAACGAGGACTGGACCTAAGAAGACTCACACCAGCGACAGCTTTTGCTTAAGCTTGAAAAATAAAAGGGAGTCAAAAGGTCAGGGTTTTCGACGCTGAAGTTTCTCTGTAGCAACCGATCTCCCGTGCTTGCGTAATCCAAAGAGAAGAAAGGCCTGAGCGTCGGGACGCTTATCGTCCTCGATTTCTCTCACATATGTACGCGCCTTTATATCACTCTTCTTACATAAACTCCACCCTCCTAAGGTTCGCCCCTATGTACAAAAGCGCCGATTATATACAGTAGCCATATATACCTAAGTCCCACGTTATCACTGATATCGATTAGTACAAATTCCGATTGACTATCGATTCTACCAATTGCCAACCAGTCGTTAATCCTGGCTTAAGTAACCTCAAAGACAGTTACTTCCACGCTTCGAATTACCAGCACAAGCTCCCTAACGAATGACATTAGAATTTCCCTAGACAAAGCCCCGCAGTCTGGCCAATATTCGCGGATAATTTTACCACGGTTGGTAATCCTGTTGCTGGTGCAAAAGCTCACAACGTTTTCATTAAAAGCGTTGAACCCCGTAAAATCCCGGCTAACGGGTCGGCTGGTAGTGCGACTGAAATACATTTTTATTTTTTTTCCAGCTCTATCTTTTCTCCTTTTTCTCTCTCCGCTTTCCTCCGACAAACGAATCGATCTCTCTCTTTCTTTTTACTCGCATCGACAATCGAGCATAAATTTTGTCCAGATTCAACGGACACGTTTAAGCGGAGCTCGACCTAGCGACGTTATACGAGGGCGTAAAGAAGAAGCATGGAGTAATTACAGGTTAATTACATTGTATCTATCAGGGTTGGCAGGAGGGTTAAATCCGCGCGGAGAATCCCCTTTGTATTATCTATTCCTATCAGGGATGAGCCGAACGGTGGGATTTCGTAAATGATAAAAAAAAGAAATAATGAATTTTGCATGCGTTCTCACGTACGCTGGGAAAATGTATAAATTATAGTGTTTTTCTTTTTCAACTACTCAATTACGACGTGACCTCTTTTTCCGTACAATTACGCGCTCGCTTAATCTCGTTGCCATCGAGGGGATTCGCTGTTATCGTTTTTTCCTCGTTTCAAATAAAAACTCCGCGAATACACGGAATCTGCGGAATTCATATTCAGGGTATTACGCTGTGCGCAATTAAAACCGCTTACGGTAAATGCAATTGGTACCAATGATTACGGGTCTGCGTATATTTGATATATATATTATGACGTGGTTTTTCGATTTACGGTCACAAGGCGACTCCAGCTACCGATTTGGATAACGTTATCACTTCCTGGTTCCCTTCGAGTCGCCAACCTGATAAGAAGCTACGCTCTGGGGTCGATTCGCATAATTACGCCGATGCTATCGGAAAGATTTTTTATTCTTGAGTTGAGGTCGAGATGCAAAAATCTGCCATTAAGAGACAGTCTTGAGGTACCGGGCTGCCCGATAAATTAAACGGGCGGGTTTGTAAGTTTGTTACGGTTAAGGGCAGGTTATCGGCTATAAGGATCTCGACCAACGGAAATGATTAGTTCCCGAATTTGACTATTGTCAAAGTCAGTCTGCCTTGGGACACCGATCGGGGTGCCTCGGGCTGTCTGGAGCTCCTATGCTGTCTGTTGATAATTTTTCTAGCTGTCTTTCCTATGCGGTATAGGAATTTCTTGCTTGTGTAGTTCTCGCGTTGGTCTCGGAATTTTCAGAAAATCCTATCGACTTTCTGCGTGCGTTTCGGAAGTGCAGTGTTGTGCTATAGTGCAGTGCCCACTTGAGTGTCACCCGGATGCAGGCCTTGACGGATCAGCTGAACCAGTTCCGGTGAGCATTCTCAATTTATTATTTCGATTTTACACCTCCGGCTCCGTCTTTACATTCTCGACCAATTGCTCTCAGTTTCCGACATTATTTACCTGAAGCTTACTCCGACCCACCTGAACCTAGCAGAGCCTGAGCGGTCGTGCATTTCCGTGATCGTTCGATCCCGCTCGTGCATTCAGTTGCATTTTTTGATTTTTCGCGACCCCGAAGATCAGCACCTACGGTTGAGTTTCTCCATTTTACCCCAAAAGTCTGCAGGATCCGTTAGGCTACCGTCTCTTCCGATCGGTTCCCTCAGAGCTCTCGTATTGGAGGAGTTGAGACTGTTCCACCTCAGCTCCCAGGTCGTACCGGGTCTTCAGTTTCCGGTGAAAAAAATGGCGTCCGTCTGGCACGAACGAAGGATCTACGGCCGAAGATAAGGTAGGTCTCCGATTTACATTATCGGTATCGAGTTAAGAAAATACGTCACGATACATAGAACCAGCTACAGACACATGTCCCTTAGACATTATATGACGTCATTGACGTATTTTCAATTCCCTCGAGTCGAATCCTAATCTTATGCAAATTTCGGAAAAAAAAGCCTCTCCAACTGCACCGACCCCTACAGCCATCGGTACGTATGATTAGAGGGTCCTGGCGTCCCTTAGGGCTCATTTTTATTCACTACACCCCAGGGCTCCTCGGAATCGTTAGGAGACGACCTGGCCGAAATAAAATGCTAAATGGATGCACCAGACTTGGCTCCCTTAAAGGTTCTTACGTAAAAATCATCCTCAGCCTTCTATTCGCAAAAGTCATAGGCACGTCAAAAAGTCTCGTTGGGTGCCCCCCTAAATTTTGTATCTCATATTTCCAAGGACTTCGTCGTCCTTTTGTAATTTTTAACGCAGACTGTACACATGCTGTTCCTACACACGTGCAACGTGGCCGTACTCCTTGCCGAAGTGTCTGGCCGGTACGAATTCCAGGCTTGCTCTACTGTGGAGTGCGGTCGAGTAGACTAGTGGAAGAGGGTCGAGCAAGTCAGACCTGGGAGCACGTAGCCACCGCAGGGACACTCGGCCTGGACTTAAACCCATCAAAAGCTACGCGTAATTGATTTACGTTGAGGTTATGGTTAGACGGAAGCCTATAAGTTCTTGTCTAGCCACGCTGTAATATGTCAGGCACCCTGGCCGAAGGTAACAGACGTGGCTAAGGCATGGCATAGCAAGGCCTTCGGGATGAAAATACAAGATACCCTTTAACCCCTTAATCCCTATGTGACCCTGCAACAAATTCTTTAAAACGTTAACTAACTCATCATAGACATTTTTCTTCGTCTCGTATACGACATACGGGTCTCATTTGATTTATTAACAACGACGCTGCACGTCAATTGGGCCTCACTGGCATCTTCTAATTTATCATGAAAATTATATTTTTTACTTTTAGATTAGCCATTTATCGATCGTCCTGTAGGCCTTTTAGTGTATTATGATTTGCAACGATACCGTTCAAGGATGATTTTCTTTGTTTCTAGGAAATTCGTGCGAATTTTCGTGTTTACGTAAACCTATTTACACGAACAGGTTCTATTCCACGGGGATTCGCAGTAATTTGACAAGGTACTTTAAGGCTTTTCCTACGGGATTGTACGGTCTGAAAAATTATGAAAGCAAACGGGTATGATCGTCGCAAGTAGTAGAAATATATATAGAGAGTATAGTATGTGGGAATATATATATAGGTTGGTACAATTTTGAAAATCTCGAGGCTATGTATAATGTATGATATTAAGTTATACATTTATAACTTTCTAATATTTAGTTACACTTTTGATTCTGCGTCATAAACTAATCGAGGAAGCAGTTTTTCATTGGAGCCAGCGGTAAACGTGTTAAATAATTTCTGAAAAAAACTTTTGTAAATAAGTTTAATATTGAATTAGGTAATTTTGTTAGCACAGCTAGGTAGCTAGATAGAGCAGTCTAGGTGGGGCGAGTCGTCCAGGATTTTGTGTTAAAAATTGATAAAATAATTTTTTGAAAATTAAAAAAATTCAAATTAAAAAGTTTGAAAATTTTTTTCTCTATTTAACAGGACAGAAGCTAACGGAAAGTACACGAAGCAATAGTATACTCCTATTTCAAAGGGAAGTAGTGTCGCGTGGAAATTCATAAGACAAACTTCCGGTCTACTATTAAACTTTCGTAAACAACCATCCCAGAGGTAAACATGATCCAAGGTAGAAGACTTTGGAAATCGGTGTAGAAATTGTTATTTCGTTTCTCAAATTAAATTCCTCCGTTCGGTGCTCGAGCTCCAAGAGCAAAATCTTCATTTAATTTTGTACTTCGAAAGAATCATTTTCAAAATAAATATTTGTACGAAGTAATGAAAAAAAAACGAAGGATTTCAAAATTCTAAAATTATTTTACTCCTGCTTCGTATCTTTCCACAATTTGGTTACGTGATAATAAAGATTTTGGAAATTTTCAAATTGATTAAAAAATGACGCTTAGTGATCGTGAAAATACTTATCGCAACCAGTCAGCAGGTTTAGGAAGACCGACCTGGAGTTTAAACGTTGAAAAATAGCTGCCACCATCCCCCACAGATGTCTTACATATTCATTGTCCTTAATATCCACGGGAATCGTCATTCCGGCATCCAGTATCTCGGGAGACCTAAAATTTATTCAGTAGTCCAAGTACACTGCTTATACTAGATTCGGTGAATATTAATGGCAGTAATATTTTTTTTATGGCTGAAACAAAATAAAAATTTACCACGAGGATAACATTTTCTTAAAGGGGTCCCTATATCGGAACCATGGCAACGGTAACCTATAGGCTATATTTCTCTCGCACTATAATCCGTCTAAACAGTGGCCACTGTGGACCATTACTCCGAGCGATATCTGCCTGACATTATACACTACGTTGAACTCTGCCGATGAAAATATAAGGGTTAACAAAGTTCTGATGAACTTTTTACCATTTTACCAGGGCTCTATAACCATGCTACATTTCGTACGTTAACGAAGAATAATTCATGAGCGAGACTTCCTGCCGTTGGCCGAGGACGAAGAGGGAAGAATCTTCGTTACATTATGCTAAAGCGAGAGGGAAAAGAAACGAACGTAGAATGAGGCTCGAATTTATTTTATTTTTTCAGACAATTTTTGGGATCGCCATTATATTGTTGATTTATGAAAATTATATTAAAATTCATGAATCCATGCAACGAATCAGAAATAATTGTTGGAGGACGATATAAAAAAGAAAAATTGAAGTCATTTCCCACCGATCCAAGTAACGAACGTCTGATTGTCTTTATCGATGGAAATTGGATAATCGTATTGTAACATCCAAAGTGGCGTTTCGTGCTGAGTTGCTGGTAACGGAAGGGCCAACTTTGATAGACACGCGATAACGTTATTAGAAAGAGATAGAAACTCGTTATAGAAATTTCCGGTATTATTCAATTTTATCTCCTCCATTCTTACGCAATGAAAGTCGACTTTAAGGAAGATAGGAAAGTGCGCTAAGAGATCGCGCGATTCCAACAAAATTTGTATGGGGTGTTTCGAAATTTTCATGTAAAAAAATTTTTTTTTTCGATGCAACTTGAGTGGATTTTTCCTCGAAACGAAATAACAAAAATGAATAATAATATTCAATAACAAAAAGTACGTATAGATATGTAAGTATACCGTCAGGAATTGCCTTGCTTATTTTATGTTTTTCAATTTGACATGTTACTAGACTATCGTCAATCAAACTTTTGGAATTTCGTTATTTACAGAGGATATACGGGGTGCATCAGCGGTCTATGTATACATTGATTTCGTGAATCGTTGACTCGTCAAACATTCCCTGGATTGAATTTTTAATGAATTAAAAACTAGCAAATCGAATTCACCCTCTGGCTAAATATTTATGTTTAAAGTGACTCGGAGCTCTGTGGATATTTAATTAATTACTATGGTACAGAGTACTGTACGGTTTTAGATGATTGATTAGGGCTCTATTGATTTCTGGAAGATTTCTAACGTAAAAGATTTTAAATGCTATGCTAATTATTTATATGAAAAATACTAGACTAAGGCAGAACAGCCAATTATGGATCTTTAATGTTATTCGATACGGTAGAGAATTTTTGCATGTCCGATGCGACGAGTGAAAATTATTTGAAAAATTTCTTATCGGGTTATGGAAGCTGCGAAAAGTAATGTTTAAGGCGCACGAGCATTTACAAATTGTCGTTCCATTTGAATATCGTATAAAGTGTATAGGTGCTGAATTAAGTAAAACGATGAATCATCCGAAAATGTATTTTTTATCTTGGAAATATGGTTTCCCCTTGGCATCACAGAGCTCTGTCACTTTTTTTCTTTTTATCAAAATGAATAACCCTAAGGGTTGCCGACTGAATCGATAATGTTCTCTCAAAGATATCGGTGTACGGGTACGATGCGAGGGATGGAAAAAATAAAGACACTTGACAAGCGTAAAAGCAGAGACTCTTCGGATAATGAAAGTTAAGGTATCGTAGAATTACCAGAGAAGTTGAAAAATGACAGAACTTTCGGATGGAGGGTTGAAAACGAGATTTAAGACTGAGGGTGGATAAAAGAAAATAGATAAAAAAAAAATAAATGTAGGATTTTATCAAAATTCACGGGTAGAAAAATTAAGACTGGTATCGTTGAGGATCTATAGCAAAAAAATATCTATGAAAAAGAATCTACTACTTAAATTTTTATTTTGTCTTTTCAAATTTCCCGCCTCCGGAAAATTTTCGAGATAATCCATTCCCAGTATCCGTAATTGTTCGAAAGTTTACTGTTTGAGAAATTTAGCTTTTTTCTTTTTACTCTTTCGAATCCTTGTCTATCCCGCGATAGCTATTGTTATTGCTCGCTCTTTCTTTCGATCTTCACGTTTCGCTTTTTTGCTTTCCATCTTTTTCTCGCCTTCGCGGGAACTTCCACAAACAAGTCGGATCCATCGCCCTAGGAGTAAACGAGTTTTCCATGGAGCGTGCCGGCCTTCGCGCCGCTCAGAAGTTACCGGGCTTTATGTTTTACGTGTTATCCCTGCCGTCAATTCGATTCCTTCATATAAGGCGAATCCTGGCTGTACGAGTCGTGAAAACGAAAACAGTCCAGGTAGGTGATAATTCGAAACTCCCGCGTAAAAACGTGCTCGGATAATTCTCCGGATATTATTTATGAAAAGGAAGTATGTTTTTTTTTGTTTGGTTATTACATTTTTTTTTCCATATACAACCCCTAGTGATGTAAAAATCGTCCACCGAAATAACACTGTAAATTACTTTTACACTGTACAGGAATATATAGTCTTAAACATTGCTGCTCGCTAATTCACTTGGTGAATGCAGGAGTGTGGTTTGTGTGCACGAGGTTAATTAACTTACTGACTTTCTTAGCCTGACAGAATTAAGGGATGGAGAAATTTCATCGAATGCGCCACGAAGAAAAATAAGGAAGAGAAAACAAAAATAATTCTTTACTAGCCTCGTAGGCGCTTTAATTTCTCGTAGTCTGTAAGTGGGACTGGTGGAGTCAATGAGGAAGGGAAAATTATGATCTCATTTGTTTTCTCTCTCTGGGTGAAATTGACTCTCCCCTATATCACGTATTAACACTACCAGGCGAACGTTGCAATCAGGCTGGAATTATTTGACTTGGGGTTCAAATTGAGATTATGCCTGATTAAACAATAGACATTGAAAAGATCGTAGAGGGTATTGAAGTCTCAAATGTTGAAATTTAACAAGGCTTGTTAGAGGACAATTTTGAAGTCTAATTTCTCGGATTTTCAATCAACATTATTTCCATACCCTTAAAAAATCTCATATTTCTTCCACGATGAAAACTATTTGGATTTATTCCTTTTACAAATTTTTTTTCCAATGCTATCTTTGTTCCGTTAGGTTTTTTTCCATTTCTTCGGAACGTCTCCTTTCTACTCGGGCATTTAGACCTGGCGCACAAATTGTCTGTCCTGTCATGCAACTTTGTTACTCCCTCGCCGTTTCAACAAAAGCCATTGTTCCTTGGCCGTTTCCATTCACGTTCAGTATATTGATATTTTAACAAAGCCATTCCTCATCCTTAGTCTGACAAATTATCAATTACATATTATCACGAACGTACACCGTACATGGAGAAAATTAAAGAAGATAGATCGCCAATTATTGTCAAGTTCACTGCACGATAACGTACACCACCCCGGGGATCAACTGGATAAGCTATATGTTATTTTAAAAAAATGAAAATTTCTTGACGATAAAAAAATAAAATTCAATTTGACAATGACGTCAAGATTTCGAAGGTGTGAAGATAAAAAAATATTATGGAGTATTTACCTATTTTTCCGATCCCTAAAGTCGGTCTTCAGTAAATACTTCAAAGTCGTCGCCTTGCGCGTGAGATAATGGTTGTATGTAAATACATCAGCTATTACCTCACAAGGTTCAAATTCAATTTTCCAGTCTGATCAACCTGAGGTATTCGTTATACGTGTAACGGGACAATCATTTTATGTATCAAAAGGTCAAATGTGAAAATTCACATTTTTTTTAATACAGTTACTCCTGGCTGATTAGGCAATTTTGTAACACCCTGTATACCTGGGAATAAAAGATTCTATTAATATTTAGTTATGTGCGGAGTACAGGTAGGATGGACGGCGACGCTTTTGGCGATCGAGAGCACTGGGTGCGTCGTCAACGTAGTTCGACGCAAGTAACCGACGTGTACGCAAGCGCGTGTGTAAATAAAAGGCAAAGATTAATAACGGACTCGTTTTATCGAGAATTGCTTCTCTCCTCCTGAAAGGGTGTCTTACACTATGTAAAAATGTTTAAAAAATTTATACTTGTTCCTTAAAGAAGTTTGACGGGTAATATGCTGGTCCGAGCATCTCCTTTACCCTGAAGCTCTTTGGCGTCCCCAAGAAAATCAAATAACTTTATAACCTCAAGGACTTTCGACTGTACATAGAATGTTCTCTTCGAGGAAAAAGTCTGAACGAAACTCCATCGATAATGCACATGAAATCTCAAAGAGATAGAAACAACAGCATACCGCTGCTCTGTTATACAAATTTGCCATTTGAATATCTTCTCGAGTGGAAAATGACGCAAATAAAATACGAAGGGTGGAATCGTATTGATAAAAAAAAAATAAGTATTCAAATAGAATTTAGGAATAACAAACTCCTGAAGAAAAAGCTGTACAGGAGAGAAAGGAATTTTTTGAAAAATATTATTATCGACGTTTTAATAATAAACGACTATGGAAAATGTCTGCCGACGTAGACATGTAGTACGCGTAATATAATCTGTAAAGATATTTAAACAATTTTCCAAAACGTCAAACCAATCTGTGCATTAACCAAATAGAATAGACCACTCGCATATAAACGAGCAATTAACAATATGAACGTGATATCTGTGGATCGTAGTGTCTTGCCGCATTTCAAACATTCGTAACGTTCGTATAATTTCGTTACCACTGCGCATGCGCGTCAAAGTATTTCGCACGCTGCCCGAGACGCCTGTAGAGCTTACAAAGAGTCCAAGTGCCGTCAGTCGGCTTTAAGCCTTCCCGCGGTAACTTTGTCGTCTTGGCGTAGAGACGGGTATAGTCGTGCGCGTACGAAAGATCACGAAGCTACAATAAAAATCTCAATTAGAGATGCCACTTCGGCGTAACCTTACTTTCTACTTTGAATGTATTAGCGCGTAGAAGAACGGTCTGAAAAATGCATTTTATATCGCGTCAATAACCAAACGGATTAACTGATCCATGTGCGGGCAGCATGGCCATCATGCAATCGTGTTGCTGTTGGCGTTCGGTGCGGAGGGGTAGTTTCGCATGTGCAGTTTACACTGGAGTGAGTACATATGTGCTTTATACCTACTTTCAGTTAAAACAGGATTCTAACCTTACGACTGATGAGGGTTGTAGAGGTATGCTAGTTAACCTAACCTAATACGTGCCTGCGGCGTGCTTACGTTCCTCGTTTAATATGATACAAACATAATGTCTAATGTTTGACTCACTGGGGATCTTTGTACGTGCTTCGAAATCATAAACAGGACTGAGTTTACGTGGAATAGAAAGCCCAGTCATTTTCCCTAGTTCCTTGTACATAGCAAATATGTATCTTGTATTTTTCATGGTAGACTCTGGACAGACTTGATTGCGTACGTAAATTGCTGATTTGCGTGACAGGCGAGTAAGTCTTTACTGTACCTCTATAGACATTCTTGATAAGTGTCAAGTTTTATTAATTCAATTGAATCAATAATCGATTAACTTATACGTATATAATACACAAGGTAATACGCTTTATGGTATATAGCGTCCAACATCCTTTTCCCACCCTAGTGAAGATAATATATTCCGTACGTAGGTCGAGACGTTATTTACATGTGACTACGTAAATTTGTACGGTTACGCAAAATCGTGGCGATCCCTTTAGTCGGCCCATTTCGTGATTAAAACTCCGCAGTACGTAAGTATACTACAAAAATTATTCTACCAGTAACACATTCAGGGTTCGGATTTTACAAATTTTATTACTAAACCTTTAGACAGGATTGATTGATTTTCATTGTAGGTATCTACGTGTATATACAAATATATATATATAGTAAAGGAACTTCAAGGCGCCGTCAAATGTAATCTACACCTACATAAGCTTTACTGTGTTATTTATAGCAAGAGGTTACGATACGTGGATATTCCAGAGCTTCTCCGTTTAATGAAAAGGACTTCCCGCCTCTTACCACGGGATTAATTTTCAGACAGTCTTCATTTCTCGCGCAACCCTTAACGTTCTCTTTACCCAAATGTTACGTCCCGAAGACGCTCTTTTTTTTTTTGAATGTTCAACTATTCCGATAAAACGAGACACTGTTCGCATATTTACAATATATAGATCACTGTGGTACAGTCTTTGTAGAAATTAGAGACAAAACAAATGCAAGAAGTTCGTGAAATTTTCACCTACCCAAAGATTCGACTAGGCATCGAAGCTTCTTTATATATATACCGCTCTAAAAACAGATGCATCTTGCGGTCTGTCGTCCATTGGAGATATCCAAAAGATCTTTTGGGATACAAAGGATACTATGACCTTGTTCCTTTCGACTAATTCTACGACTTATTAATATTCGGTTTGAAACGTACACGATTAATATGTAAATAGAAATTAAATTTTGCGGTCTTAACTTTTCTCGCAACTCGTCGTTCTACGTTTTAACGACGAAATAAATACGCGAGTCAGGGGAATGACTTGGAGTTTATTAACATAAAATTAATGTCCAGCCTCGGACGTATTTTTAATATTCCACGCTGTCACTGCTTCGTAATTTCTACTGTAACCGATTGCCACGTCATAATCGCTATCACAGAAGGTGGCGTTCAATCATACCGATCCATCACGGGACAGTTCACGAGAGATGCTGCTTACCACTTTTAATGGAAGAATGTCGACGGTTTCAGCTTCTATTTTCTAATGAACCTCTGTATCAATTATCGATCCAATTACGACGGCTTCCTACAATTTTTGCGATGCGTCAAGGACGAAGAACGTTGTTTGTTACTCGATGCACCGAGAGGAGCTTGTAATTGCCCGATCGTCGATAAAAGAAAATGGTCGCTCAGACGGAAATCTGACATTGTCAGGACAGTAAGAGAAGATCGTTATCAGGTTTCAAATTAATTATAGAATAACAGGAAGTCGAGCGACGTAAAATATTTTTCGATTTTCGACTTTTCACTACAAAAATGGACGTTTCGACGTCGGTTACGTAAATTACAAGAGATACCTTATTGTATTTATAATTTCACGGCTGTAATTTCGAACGGGAAGCCACGAAATTCTTAAAAAATTTGTCATGGATATAAAGGGTGGGCGGAAAAATTAGAACGTCCCGTACTTTCGATTAAGGGCAAACTAAAAAGGTACAATCTTGGTTGCAGAAACCGATTTCATTTTTTATTCAGGGACCTACAACGCGAATCGGGAAAAATCGTATATTTCCCTTCGACGTTGTCGAGGCGAAAAAAAAATGGCGCAATGTTTGCTCGTTTATCAGAGTTCTCCGGCACGTGAAAATTCGAGCCATTTATTTTTGTATCTTCTCCTCTCGTCGACCCAAAGGAGAATGACGGCACATTCAGCTGTCTCGGATTTTCGATTTCTCATTGAAGTTCAGCCTTTCATTCTTTCTTCCAAATATTCAACGTCCCTTGTATAATATTGAGCCTACAGTATATATATATCTGCACGTCCACTATATCCTTCGCAAAGACCAGACGGTAGATAGGGCTGATTTCTCCCTTCCCGTACTCGATAGAGCTACCTTTCATCGATCTTCGTTCTTAGATACACACTTAAAGGTACTTTTCACCCTGATGGCACGGGCATAACAAAATCAGGGAAAAACATTATTCATAACTCCCTGTCAGAAACTTGCTTCTTCCGGGCTTTTGCATCAGGACTCGGTAACGTCGACTTTAGACATTCGCCGGGAGGGTAATGATTTAAGGATGCTTTCTGACAAGAACCCCTTTCTACCAAGATGGAGTCAGATTTCAGTTGAAGCAACCCCCCCATCCTCATTCAGGGCCACCCTCATAGCTAAAGCCTCCTGAACTTTCACGTGTATCGGATAAATCATAGACATTTTTTTTATCTCTTTTTTTTTAACTCACAAGGAAATAAAATTTTTTTTTACTCTCTTCGATACAATTCGTATCTCGACTCTCGCATCGAGACGAATAACTCCTCGACGATAAATTCTGTTTGATCGGGAAATGTTCGATGAATCACTCCTGTCGTAATAAATAGTCGCGTCTGCCTCGGACAAAATCAATACAACATATCGGGGTTTTTTTTTTTGGTACACGCGAATCGAACTACACGCACGTTATCGTCTTTGTATTCACACCCGGTACATTCGGAACAATGCAGGTCGCATTCACGTATGATCCATATTGACGATCCATTTGTGGCATGAGAATTTGAACGTGGCTGGAATAGGGGGGGGGGGGGGGGGTGTTGCACTTGTAAAATATTTTGAAAGAAATTTGATTCAGATTTTCGGAAATCTCAAATGATAATTGGCCCTGGAAAATGTATCGCGTTAAGAAAAATGAAATTTTTCCGTATATCATGAAATACCGTAGTCTGTAATAAAAATTTAAAAATATAATAATTTATGTAATTGAGTATACCAATGCTCGTCGATATGCAAATTATTGCCATAATCGCGTGTTTTTCGCATTTGGGATTTGAGTATTGAGATTTGGGCCTTTTTGTGCCGGAAACTACAACCTCATTTTTCTTCGTGCAATATTCAGTAGTGCGACTATAATTTTTAGCGCCACTGATAACATTTCGTTTGCTGATCAGAGTGTGGAGGGTGGGGGGGAGGGAGGCAAAAAGGGCGGATACGGAACTAGAAATGGGTAACTGGTTCAGGGAGAAAGGGACAAAGAGACGCGTGAAGGATAAAACACAAAGGTCCTCGGGGGGTGGGTGGGGAGGGTCCAGAAGAAAATTTAATCTCATCGTTAATAGCAAGCAGGAACATTGGTCCTAAGGTCTCGTTTCACATGAGAACTATTATTTTGCTTTGACCTTCTGACCTCCCACTTTTTACAACGATGTATCTACACGCGCGCGATTAATGTACTACACCCTCGTCGAGACTAATCTGTCAAAGGATTCTCAGAGGTTAAACACAGCCAGATATTATCTAAGCTAACTTTATCATTGTCGTACATTTTACATTATTTATTCCCAGGCAACGTGACGCTTGGTATAGACCAGATAGATATTTTCGCACAATTTTTTTGGTCTCTTCCAATTTTCCGTCAGAAAGACTCTGCCGTTCTTAATGGTCGAATGGACGTCCGGTAAAAAAAAAGCCACGTGCGATATCATTCTGTCAAGGTTGACACTCGGCCCGAAATAAATGTTGCAAGGAAAATTCATTTCGAAACGCTTTCGCCGTCGAATCGGGCTTACGAAAAATATTTTCGTTTCCATCGAGTATGACGTTAATTTGTGAAAAAATACAGTCTCTTTACCTGTCACCATTCGTAACGTCGCGCAGAGCAGTTCGAGTTACGCCGAAGGCACCGGGCAGCAGCTGTCCATTGTTTTCGTTGGTTCTGACATCCGATAATTCCGGCCTGCCGTGGATTAAGCTGGATTTTACAGCGACCCTGAATACACAAACACGTGTCCACTCGAAAACACAGGGGAACGAAGTAGGCGAGCCCGTAGGGCGGGAGGCGGGTATTCACGGGCCGTTGCGATCGTTAAAATCGAAAGGACTTATTGGAAATAAAAATCTATCAAAATCATCCTGTCGGGAGCCATACGTAAAACGCGACGTTAAATTATCTCGCCTGTTGCCTCCAATACATTTTGGCAACCTCGCACCAATAAAAACGTCACTTAATTTAACACTGGCCTCGCTTCCTCGAACAGGGATACTTTTTACTCGCGTAAAATCCTTTCGGTATCGAATCTTCACTACTCCCTTCCTCCAACCGGTCCTACTTTCTTACCCCGTCAAATTATTTTTATTCAATAAGGATTAAATTTCATTTCGCTCAATCGCCGTCAGGGAGCCAAGTCGTTTTGGAGGAAATCTTTTTTTTTTTTTTTTTTTTTTTGACAAACCCAACAAACTTTTTAACGAAATAAGTTTTTCTTTTAAATATCATATTCTCATATCAGAAATCGCTCGACGCGTCTTTACGAATCTTTCTACGGTCTCGTACGCCTTCCCGGTTACTTTGAATATTGTAATTTCCGTTAAAGTGTAGATTGAAGATAGGCGAGAGCGGCGGAGGGGAAACGAAGCGGACGGGGGTGGGGAGGGGAGGGGAGGGGTCGAACGAAACCCTCTGTTTCTCGTAACAGACGCTATATAGCGCTGAAGTAAAAAGCCCTTTATACGTCTACGCTAAGAACGCTTTCGACTCTACTACTAACGATACTACCAGTAGTATTTCTAATTTCTTCGCTGCTTTTCGACTTACGTTATATCCCGTGTCCCGATAGTACGATACGTGTATGCTCACCTATGTGTAATCTCTGTGCAACGTGGAAGAACTTTGCTGCTCCTGTACCACAGGTGTCCCAGTGGGCGGATGGTACGTTCAATCGAAATGCACGGGAATTCTAACCTCATCGATCGAATTTATTTTCATTCGATTAAATCCAATGTCTACCGTAATGTTATCGTTGAACGTAAATTCGCTTCCCAGCGCATGGAAATATGCCTTTATTAGCTGTATGGTAATAGGGCGGGTTTGCATCGAGCGATTATTGCTCGAAAAGCCCAGACGAGCGCAAAATATCACGTTACGTTCGTATTCGCGTTTCTTCGCCTTTACGAAGTCCCCACGTATTCAGGGACCTTTCGGCTGTACGTGGAGAATAAAGATACAAGGTAGCATCGACGAATAAAAGGACGAAAAATCAAACGAGCTGGGTATATTGAACTTGTAAAATATTACTTGAACTTATTAATATCGAGTGGGCCAGCTTCAACCGATTGTATTTCTTTTGGGTTATATATACAAGTAGGTATACATACCCGTGTTCTACTTCGTGGGCTTTTAATATCCCTTCGAACTTTTTTAACTCTTTGTTCGCCAGCTCTTTTGTACGGTCCATCGCAATTTAATGAAAGCGTTATGGCTCTCACCTAGCGTAATAGCAGCTATTTATTTGTAAAATAATAAAAATTTTGATAATCCACACGTGACCGAAAAAATATTTCTACGAATACGTCTGTATGTATAATATATAAGGACATCCTAACGGAATTATACGCGAACGTAGGCGTATTTCCCATTGGAGTCAAAGACATGCAAATATAACGTAAATTTCGGAGGAAAGATCTGACAGTAATAATATATCCTTGAGGAGGATTTTCAAAGCGCGGTGAAAATTTCTCGTTAATCCGAAATAATTCGTTTGGGTCGTCCTTTCACGTCGTCTGCCCACCTTTCACGTTACCACGCGACCATTACAAAGTCGAATCCGCGATCGAACGATTTGCCAAAACGTTTCCGTGCAATTTTCGCTGACATCGACGAATCGACATTTTCAGTCCAACCGCGTTGGAAATTCGTCCTAATGCCGCCGAGCAGTCGGACCAAGTAGGTAAATTCGAACGCGTCTCTATCACGCGGAACGGATGAAGTCCCAGACCTGTGCTGATGAAAGGTAGAACTGCGTAGCGTTTCCGGGTAAAAGGGTCGTTGAATTTCTTCGGAATACGAATTACGGGGAAATGGTTGCGAGGGGGGGGGGGGGGGACGATTCTCGCGACTCGGTCGCTTCGTGTCGGCAATCGCATTACTTTTATTGCACCGGGAACTACCGAGGCAGTCCCTACGTGCGCAGCACCCCTCCACCTGCCGCCCCCCCGTAGGCACCCAATTCATACGACCCTGCGGCACGGTGCTTAACTTCAATTGCACAATGCGATATCGGGAATGCCTTTGCGGACGGAGGTCATTTTCATCGGACTTTTTTTTTATTTACATGAAAATTATTCGCGAACGTGTCATTTACGTAGGAGCAGCGATAGATCGAAATTGTATGGTAATTATTGGTATATGATGGGATGCAGATTGAGGGTATCGATCTATTTGAAAAATTGATGACGTCAGGGGGGAGGGACGGAATAACAAATATAATCAGCAGTATACCGGAAAGCCCTGCCGGCTCCACGTTGAGTATGGGGTATTTCGTTGAAAATTACTTATCGTCTCCGCTACCTAAATGGCTCGTTAATGGTTCAATTACCTCGACCAGGTATTGCGTTGAACGATGGGCAATGACGTACGTAGCCCCTGGTTGCCCCTGCAGGACTTTGATTTTGAGCAGCGGCCCCTTTACGCGCACGGTTAACCTGGAAGGCGCAGGATGATTAACGACGACGGCCGCGCCGTTCGGAACTTTCGGTATTTACGGTCTCTAGCAACTTTGGATAATGCAAGACGGACGACGTCCCTCCTCGCGCTGTCTATCCGAGTTACTCGTATTGTAGGTGGGGAAACGCCGCGTCGTCCTGGCACTCTCGAATACGCCGGAATATCGTCGTACGCTTTGCCGTTGCGAAACGCGAGTCTTCGATTGGGCCGGAGAATAAGTTTACGTTGGCACGTGGGGGGGATCGGCGGGAAAATAGCTACTTCGCTCGGGAAACGTGTCCTGGTGAAAATCCAGAGCATTCGCCCATCCCTCGGGGCGCTGATGGTTACTCGGGGAGTGTTTTTTTTTTTTCCCTTTTACCGTTTTGCAGTCTTACTCTGGCATCCGCGAAACATCCTGATCATCGCACCCTTTGGTATTTTCTCTTGGAATTCTTTAAAAACGTCAATAAAGCTCGAAGCGTCGCGGTGGAAAGTCGAAATATAATCTATTGCGAAATTTGGAACTTTCTGAAAGCCCGTTAAGCGCCCTGGTTAAAATTTTAGAAATTCAACCCCTTTTTAGTCAGAACCCGTAGCGGTGCTAGCTCGTAAGGGGGTGGTTTTTTGACCTGGGTGGTGGGCTCTAAATTCGACTGCCTGCCTTGGGAACTCTTAAAATAGATTTCAAGTTTTTAAACACGTCGATTGCCACGTGGGTTGGTACTTTTCTCTCTTGTGACCAGTGAGGGATGGGGTTTTTGGATAAGGGAGTGCATTCCGAATTTGATTTTTGAATATTTTTGGAGTATATTTTTTAATGGGGCACTTAATTAGCTCTTAAGTAGCTATTAAATTCGTAATAAATTTCGATTTTTCCTCTGTGGTCGTTCCAGCTTTATTCACGTATTTTTTAACGGCTAGTGCCATCTTCGTGTCTTCCTGCATTCCATCCCCTCCCCCTTTCCTCCCTCTTGCTACCGAAAATGTCCTAGGCCACCCTTCAGATTATTTTCATATGGGACAAAAATTACATACCAATTTTAGGATTGGATCACGTATGAATTTTATATGATATTTATAACTCACGGGAAATGTACCTGTCAACCCGTGTGCTGTCAAATTACCCTAATCTAAACGCCCTTACCGGCTGATATGTGAGGCATGATGGAATCTCCCTCAGAGTTTTAGCGCGACGTGTGTACGTTTGTGTATATATATATATATATATATATACATTGTGTCAAATTGTACAAATTACGATTATTTTATATAGGGGAATTTCGTGTTTCTCCAATACTGATCGTCGAATGGAATATTTGGAAATCGAATCAATCGTGAAATCACGTTAATATTCCGTACGCGTTCGATGTAGTGAAAATTTCGTAAAATTACGTAAATTCATCGTGAAACGAGGTTACGCGACGAAATTATATATCGAACAATGTATAATTGTGATTTTTCCTTGTTTCCAATTTTTCAGCACGAAGTAACGTCGTACTTTCGTAAAATCGTTACAGGTATCAGGATCGGTCCGCAGATCCAATCATCGTTAAAATATATAGGCAAGGGAGGATTGGCTGGCACGAGGAAAGGTCGATAGCCGTTAACAACTTATGAGTCGAGCGATATAAACTAAGCGATTCGATTCTCGGGGCGTCGTCTTTAACGGGCGCTAACCCCGGAGCCCACGACGGCAGTAAAGTTTTAACTTCGTCGGCCGTACCGACCTACCTACGCAATAACGGCAAAGTGGAATAGTCCATAAAATTGCTGTTGCGGTAGCTGTTGACGGCGCCGGAGGAAAAATGACGAGCATCGAAAAATTTGAATATTTATTTTACGGGGGCTTCGAGATGATTCGGCGGGAGAAAATTTAAAAGGGCATTCGATTTTTTTATTTTTGCACAGGCGTACAGGTGCAAATTTTACACTTACGTACGTCGTTTACACCGTGGTTATTTCGATGCGATTATTTAATTAAATTGGACATAGTACGTTCGTGTAAACTTGTATACTGATTTTGTTGTAACTCGTAAAATTCCTTAAGGCTCGACACTTTGACCGGTCGAAGGGACCGAATCGAAAAGTACTTTGGCAGACCAGGAACCCCCCCCCCCCCCGGGGTCAGACCAAGTTTCTGACATATTATTACTCACCGGTATAACGTGGAGGCAATTCAGCCGATGTCGAAAAGTCGCGGCTTAATAGTTTATTGCTTGTGCTCGAATGGCTCGATACTTGGTTGCTTCTGGAATTGATGATGGGTATACAAAAACAAAGGTATGTTTAGGGTAACTCCGTTTGTTCGGAGTCTCGAAATTCTCTGGAGGATTAATGCACCCGTAGCACTGATTATGACGTAATGACTGATAACAGGGATATCACACTGTTCCTTTTTCAATTCGTTGAGTCACCGATCGATCGAGGTTTTTTTTTTGGATTTTTTTTTCAAGGCCATTTTGAAATTTGGCTCCTTCTTCGCGACTCGGCGGTACTCCTTTGGAATTCTCTTGGAATACTCGAGGGGGGTATTGGTACTCTTGATTTTTTTTTTAATGGAAATAAATTTTGAAATTTCAAAAATTTTCTGTACGCCCGACATTGCCCAATTGTATCTTTTTATTGTTAATTATTTCATTACTCTCAAGGACGGTGCTTCGTGTGACGTCAGTGATGACGGTAGGACGTAGGTCTTGTACCACGGGTGGTAATTTGTTTCCTCAACGTAATTTACGGACTAGCATTAAACTGAGGGAGGATATGAGATTGAGGAAAGGGTTGATATCGAAATCCCGAAATCCGCGGAGGAGGAAAAAAAGTATCTTTGTCGATGAGGGTTTGCCGTCGGATATTAAGGTTAAGAAGCGTCGTTGTCATAGGGAAGGGATATTAGGTGAAAAAAAAAACTGTTAAAGAAAACATATGCAAATCCGTCACCCTGTATATAGGGTATACAGACTTATACACGAGATATTGTTCTGGCACGTTATTGCATTTCCTTCGAAGGTATGACTCTGTCATTTTTATTATTTCAGATAATTTTCATAAATTTTTTTTTCAAATTCTCTCCCTTCGATCCGGTTAGTACGCAGTTTTGTCAAATTTTCAAAAATCGTTAATCGTCCCTTGTATCACCTTTGTACCTTTTTACGCTTTCTCCTACCGTCTCCTTTCATCCTTTTGGCTTTGTCTCTTTTTTTTCTCTTCTATCAACAGTCCAACTCGCTCTAGGAACATTAACCTACCGGTTCACACGAATTCGGCAATTTGTCGTTGCTCTTTATTGCGTCATCACGAAAAATTCCGTACGATGACGTTATAGGCCTGACTGGTAGGAATTCTGAGCGTGGTCGCACGAATCTCTGAGGAATTTTTATGAGGATCCTACGAGCCCAGGACCATAATACTTCTGTCGGAAGCGGATTTACGAAGACTTTGGGTGATTTGACGAGCCGCGAATTAACGATCTACGAGGTCACGTGGTTTCTGCCTTCTACGCTTTCGCCTTTGAGCGATTGCGTAACGTTGCGAGACTTGAAACGCGTTTGAAGTTGATATACGCTCAATTCAAAATCTTGATAGGTAATTAAAAAAAAAAATTTTTTTTTAATTTTTACAACCGTGCACTTAACAATTTTTTTGGATTTGGAAATTTATTTTTGGTACGTAGAAACGAAATTATCAATAATCATAATATCGTGTTGATTTTTACGTGAAAATGCTCCTTGGACCCGTTGCATACGTTTCGCTATTTAACGCTCCAGAATAATCAGCTGTAGATTAAGCGCTGCAGCCATTAGTATATACCGCTGGGAGAACACCGTAAACATATACGTTTATACGAACGGGCACTTTTACTGCCACCCTCCGTGTACGCTGTACGGGCATTCTTGTATTAGTCCATTTTTACGAAGCTGCTACGAGGGTGAATAAAAACGTGGGCACGAGCCGAACGATAAGAAATTTCCTTCTTTCCGGTTATTGCCCATTTTATTCTACAGGGTATTATACGCGGATAAAACGCGCGAGTTGGCTTTGATGACTTTTACGTAATTTTAACGAAACGGACGGGAGTGAAAAATCGAGTTTTTGGTGCTACCGATATGCCTGTCTCTCTCTCCCGCATGTAACAGCCCATAAGTCCGTCTCTCTCGCACTCGCGGCGAGTATAGAAAATCGAAAAAAACAAAATCTAAACATATCCAAACCACATCCACTATTCATCCATCTTTCTTCGGTCTTGATAGTGCCTCTTTTTTTCAGCAGAATTGTAAATAATGATAATCAACATTATTTACGTATATTTTCTCATTGCATTGATTCTCAGTGAATCGGCACTAATTTTAAGCACGATTGAAAATAGCACGAGCCTCTTTTCTCTATATCGTGTATAGCAGCGGTCGGGGAACTTTTTTTTAACCATTACCCCAAAATATTTTTGCGTAAGTCGATATTACCCCCCCCCCCCCAATTCTGAAAAGGAAACAATCAATGTAATTAGCGGTCCGGCCCGTATATCGCGCTGAATTGTTTAACTTTGTAAACATACTAACACGTTTATGAAATAGCAATTTAAATATTTAAAAAATTTCCCTATTACCCAAAAAAATTTTATTTTGACCCCATTTGGGGTAATTTACCCGGGTTCCCCGACCGCTGGTGTATAGTAAATTGTAAAACTTTAGCGTGCACATTTTTTTTCCACTACCCGCAGTGCGTCGTGGCTCGTCACATCGAGGCCATAAATCACATATGAGTCGTATCCTCGAATACGCGTTATTTTCGGAAATTCTAATCGCTAACGCGAACGTGTACAAAAAATAAAAAGATCGACAACGAATGATCGCCATTTCATCACAATACCAACTATCGGTAGTCAAACAGTATTTTTACGCGAGGGATCGATCGAATTACCCGCCATAACCTAAAAGCCACGAGGACTGTACTTCCGTCTTGTGCAATCGACATTATTATTTGGTCGATTCACGACCTCGTATCTCCGGGCGTAGATATTTACCTGGACAAATGAAATCTCCAACCCCTGCCAATCCTCTCGTCCCTTTCGCCGCCGGTAGACGAACTTGACGAAGTCAAACAAGAAATCCAATTACCCTCGGCTGACGCAGGGACCTGGATTGTCTAACCGCTGACTTATGGGAGGCAGAGACTCAAACAAGTGGAAGCTTTGGTGTGTAGCCCATTGGTTTCTTTTGAGACTGGTATAAGGCAACGACTAGATCACGTGCGGGGAGGGCATTGGAAAATAAAAACAAACGTATAGTATATGGTCCGAGAGGCAGTGACGTCATCAGGGAAATAAAGTAAACAGCAAATTACATCTACGCCGATCTTCCGACTACCTCACGTTCCGGAAGCAGCCGAGGCTGCTTGATATTGGTTATCTTTCACGGGACACGTTTTTTTTCTTCCCCTCTCTCCCCTGTGCCATATACTTTCACCCCCCCCTATCTTCGTTCAAAATTTTCCCCGCCGTTAAGTATATTAACCGCGCGACGCGCTACTTGGAACGAAAATAAAAAGCAGTTCTGACGTTGAATTAAAGTTTTTACTCCGGAGCGAAGCGTCCATCGATCCTGTTTTCTTTTCTCGACTTTAGGAACGGAATAAAGGATCGGTATCATCAATCAGCTGATATATACACAAACGCACGGGCATGTATTTATAAGGAAGAGCAGGATCCTACGTGCTTTCTCAAACGAATGTATAATTCAAATTCTGAGCTTACCTACGTATATTCCTTGTTTACGTAGTTGAGTACCAACTTTTGAAACCAAAAGACAGGATATTCGGGTCCTGTCTCTTCGATCTCGTATCTTCGCATCTGTCTTATATCCGCATACGTGATTTAATTTAACTTTCGACGAATAACTTTCTGATCGGGTTCGTTAATACCAATTAAACTCGAGCAGCTCTCGGATCTCATGGGGGGGAAGCTTTTACCAACTTAAGACACTCGTTTCGCAACGTCCGCAAATTAAATTCCGTACCGAGAAATTTAAACGGTAGAATGACGAATTAATCAACTTTTCGATTCGCACGAAATTCGAATTCGTCGCAATGGGATCAGACCCGAAAATTGAATTGACGAAAAATCTATATTACCTTTTTTTTTTTTACAAGCCCTGCCTATCCTACGAGTGAACGATGAAGCCAGACTGCTTTTTTCGAAAATCGTTGATTAATTTTTTTCTTTCGTTATTTCAGCTCTACTTCTTCCTGACGGCCATGATGACCGGTGCTGTTCTCCAGGAGGAACGCCAGTATCTGACAGGAAATCGTACCGAGCCCCAATCGCCCAGTTTCCTCGAACCCCAGACAATATCGCCGAGTAAGTATACGTAGATGGTTATATAACACGAGAAGCGACGGAGTGCGCGGATAATAAAAATAAACGTAAAAGAAAATATTTATCCTAAAACTCCACGTGCTTTCAGCAACTGTCAGATTCAACGTAACACTGCTGACGTGCTCGTGTTGCGGTGTGCTCTGCTCCTTTCTACTGTTATACGGATTGTTCAAGGTAACGTAAGTATATGCCTAAGATTTAATTTTTTTTTACAAAAAATAAAAATAAAAATTTTCGAAAAAAATTTTTTTAGTACCAAATTACACCGTCGGACAATAACAATGGCACGAGCAGCCGGGTCTTTGACTGTTTTTGAGTTATCGCGAAAAATTCCATTCCATTAAACGGAGATCATGCCAAACGCACATGGCGATCTATAAAATCCCTTGATCACTGACATCAGGGAACAAGTAGATCAGGATTTGAGATATCCGACTCCATAAGCCGTGTTTCCGTGTCGATGCTACGACAAACTAAATCCTTACGTATGGGTGTGTATATATATGTATATATATATATATATATATATACGACGTCAAATGATTTTCTTTCCTTCTCTTTCCTTCGATCTGTACGTCTCTCTCTTTTACTCTCACTCTCCGACCTACTACCTCCACTTTCTCCACATTTCTGTCAGCCTTACTGTCTATGTGTATTGTAACACAAAGGTTATAATAACCCCTCCCCGTCACCTGGCTCGAGGGCACCACTGGCCCCGAGCACAAGTATTGCGTGCTGTCTTGCGAATTACTGTTTATTGCGTTTATTTAGTGTTTTAGGTCTGTTGTATTTAGAGTTAAGATCCCCTCCCTACACCCTTCCCTCCCTGTCCCCTTCCCCGTAGGGCACTGGCTCGAACACCATCACCGAGGACATCACCCTGAACCGGCTACGAGGACTCAGCATCCCTGGATGGACCGCGAGAGTGGCTACGTCGCCGAGGCAGCGGACGGCAGGGATGGCATTGGCAGGGAGAACAGCTGGTCGAGATGTCCGTGGGATGGATGCCCACCAACCCGACACCGTCACCACCAATATGCAGCCCCGGTGCAGTCCCGTCACACGGGCAGGAAAACGTCTCGTGTGACAGCGGCGGAGCCCTCTCCCTCCGAGACCGCGGACGTGCCCGGGAGAGTTTTTGACAGGCCTGGAGGCCGCCATCTTGACCGGCGCGCGCAGCCAGTCCGCGCGCCGGCAAAGCCAGCACAGTGCCGCCGCCACGAGGCCCTGGAAGGCCCGGCAGCCCTGCAAGTTTCAAACGGACCAATGCCCTGCCATGCCGGAACTGCCGACCAATGCCAGAGCACGTAGCCCTCTCAGCTGAGAGGCCACCACCAATCACCGAGGCCCTGGAGGCCTACGAGGACCCGGACGACCGGAAATTTCACCACTTCGAGCCAGGGTACCGTGCGAGTAGAGTGAGAGTGAAAGAGTGCGATAATTAAGGATTATAGTGTGACGAGCGTTTTAGAGTGAGTACCCCAGAGTGATTGGATCTTCCCTATTTGCCATCCCTTCCCTAGCACCCCCTTTATCATAATTTGCAACGTAGATCTTGTAAGTCCCCTCAGGACAATTGCGAGCCGGCCCACGTGGCCCAGCATTGTGTGTAGTTATTCTGTAGTTGCGACGGGCCTTCTGCCCATTAACTCGAGGCCCGTGGTATATTGCGTGCGCCCCAGGTTTAGTATTTCTGAGTTCCCTTTAAAACCCTCCGTGCCCTCCCCCTTCCCACACCAGCCCCCTTCGTATTCCATAACCGAGGTAATTTATAAAGTAGCCATTTTGCGTTCGGGAACCTTCCTCCCTGAGATCCCCTCACCTCTCCCGCCGCTAGCCCAGTCATTCCCAAATTGTCAACAACCGAGGACCTTGCGAGGTCACTCGTCGGTGCTACACCGTAACAGTAGCTGGCGCCCAAAACCATCCGTATCCGAGCTCCCAGCTGATCGCCCCGCCTGCCCCCTCCAACCTCCCTCCCTAGACCACTGCGTGCTCCTGCGTGAGCCCCGCATGCTATTAGTTAGTCTTTTCTTTTCTAGTATAGTTCGGTCTTCGCTATTGTATTTATTTTTGACATTATTATTAATTATATTCTTCTTTACTTTACACCGTGTTCCCCTCTCTTCTTACGTCCCCCTTTCCCCAGTATATTGAGATAGCTGCTATTGCGAGACCCTGGGCCATTTACGTGGTCCAGTACGTCACAAATTTTGGCGCCCAACGTGGGGCCCGATAAATATCAGAAGCCGAGTTACCCTCCTTCTGAGGTTCTTTTTTTTAAGTGCTCACCTCGGTACCCCCCTCCCCTTACCCTTACCACCGTACAAGCATGGATCCTGTCACCCCCGCTCCCAAAAGGACACCCCCTACTATCAGCACCACCATCCCCATAGCCGCCCCCAGTATTGCTCCCCCTGACCACCTCTTCAAAGTAGACCCCCTCACCGCAATTCCCCCTCCAGAAGAGCTAGAGAAGTTAGCCAAGATTAGCGCGGTCCTGAGAGCCTTCCCTAACTTCAGCGACATCTTGAGACTTTGTGACCGCGCCGGATTGAGCGTGGGTGGAAGTACAGTCGATATCCTGGATCGTTACTGGAGATACGAGGTCCGGAAGTCATGTCCACATGTGCCGATAGCGTGGGACCCCGCAGAGGACGAACGCGGATCGGGCACCCCTTTTACGTCTGCCGTCGCGAGGACGAACCCGAGGTCCCATGAGTCAAACCGTGCGACCTATCCCCCGATAATGACCATGACAGAAGTGGTATCTTCGAGTCCCGACCTTAGTAACAGCCCCCCTATCCTCTCCACTAAGATCGCCCCCACTCCGCCTCGCCACTCCTCCGAAGTCAATTCTTATAAGGCAATGCTCTCCCTCCGCGCCAATCCCTTTAACTCCTTACGAGACACCAACGCCGAACCTGCTAGTGTAGACGAGTCGGAGGACTCGGGAATAGTTAGCGACAGCTCCTCGAATTCCCCTCCCCCATCCCCTCCGCAATCTCCATCCCCACTCCCAGTTCCCAGCCCAGCGGATAACTCCGTGGAAATGGCGGGACCAACAACTATCCTCACCTACGCCCAGATAACCCGAGATCCCCCAACCAACCCCTCTCCGAGAAATCCAACCCCTCCCCACACACCCCCGAGTATGCAGACCAGTCGCGGTAGAGTATTAGCTACACTGAGGTGCTATAATTGCTACCAACGAGGGCATAGGTACCCTCAGTGTCAGGAACCCTTGAGATATTTTTGCAGGATTTGTGGCCTCAGGGGCCATAGTACGAAGACGTGTCCGCGATGTCGGAACACGAGGACCCGAATAGAGTATAGAGTCGAGAAACCCCCTCCCCGCCCTCCTACTTGCACACCCCCTAGCCCAGTCATCGAGTTCCCTTCCAACAACACCCCCCTAATAAGCCATGGAACTACAAGCATGAGTAATAGACGTCAGAGAATTCAGACGAGAGAAGCCATCCGTACCCAGGAGGCCAAGAGAAGCGGGATCGGGTACGCCCTCCCGCTGATAGAGGAAACGCTCCAGAAGAATCTACCTTCCGCCAGCTGGACCAGAGTCAGAGGCCCTGATAGAAGGATGGATGGCCCTATAGCGATGAAGCAGGAAATCCCGAGGTCCCATGTCCCAGAAATCATAGCGATCATTGACAGACCCTTTCCTTCACCCCATACCTCCCACAAACCCATTCCTTGCGCGACCCTTGACGTGAACCCTCGTCCAAGGCCACCGCCAAGATCCTCCCCGAGAACGTTCCCCAATCCTACCTTTACTTCCCATAAGTCCCAATCCATTATTCCGCCATTAATGGCGCTTAGAGTGACTCCTCCACCGAGTCTGATACGTTTTCCCTTACTCCCCTTTCCTAGGCCCTCCGCACCACTAGCGAGGACATTCCAATATCCCTGGAAAACCGTCCGGGAAAGCCGCTACAGCACTCCCGCCAAGTACAGGTGCTGGAGCTGTGGTGGCGCAGAACACGTGGCTGCGAGGTGCCCCTTCAAATTGGCCTAAAGATTCCCTTTTCACTTCCCTTATCACCTTTTCTCATCCCGTGGACCCCCTGCAAATACATCCCGAGGACCTCTACCCTCCGATGGAACCCCACCAACGACGACACTCAGACCCCTCCCTTTTTGCTGAGAATCAGTACTGCCTTTCCTTGTTTTGAGTAGCTTTTGGATTTTGAGAATAAGTGCCCCGAGAAAGATTAGCTATGTTCCATTTGTTTGCGATTAATTTGATACCTCCCAGTATTTACAAAGTGTTTGAGACTGAGTAAAGATTATTATTGCGGACCACTATCAGCCCACTCCTTCAATAATTGTCTAACCCCCTTTTTCCTTCTCTTCCCTTTAGCGTGCAATAAGCACGAACCCCTTGCTGAATGCAGCATCAAGTCCCATTTCCTTTTTGTTCTCCTTTAGTCCCGTTGTGTCGTTCCATCCAAAGACCCCACCCCCCTCCCATGATCCCCAGCAGACCCCTGAGAGTAAAGTATCGGCGCGAGTGTTACGACCGATTAGAGTTTTCTTGCGTTGAGTATGTTTTTTTTTTGTGTCTTTAAGAATGGATTATTGGTCTTGCGTTGATAAAAGAGAATTCCTTTTGATCAGAAAATGTAGTATTGGATTCCTATCCCGAGGACCCAATTTGAGTTTAAAGACCCCGTACATCCCATGACCCCTTAAGACATGTAGCCCTTTAGTAACAGCGTCACACCCTTGCAGTCCAGAGCCGCAATATACCACACGAGCGCCCATAATAGTGATTAAGTAATTCAACTGTTTGGTTGTTTCTTCTTTTTCTTTCTTGCATCTGTTGGTATCAGTTGCCGAATAGTGAAGCCTTTTGAGTAACTTAGTGGAGTTTGAGTATCTGAGATAGCGTTACCAGAACTCGTTGTTGGGTCCATGATGCCATGAGGTGGCTTATGCAGTCCCTTCAGATTTGGCCCACTTGGAAGTAGAGCTGAGTGATCGGAGTAGCAACTCCAATCCTAGTTTTGTTTAATTGCGACTTGCGAAGGCTAAGGACCTTATTTTTGTTTTTTTTTCTTGGACCATGAAACGGCATTTTCAGTTTTCTTTCCCTTTTTGTTATGCGGTTTACTTCTTTGAGATTCGCGCCATTATTAGCGCAAGTGTTAAGTAACCCTGTTCCATCCTACCCTACCCTTAAGCAGTACCCTTGCCAGTCCCCTCATCCCTGTCAGTGCCCTCTTCCTTTCTCTCCTCCCCCGTATGAATGATTGCTCAAGTACCATTAGAATGGTACTTTCGTCTAAGCGGGGGGGAGTTTGTAACACAAAGGTTATAATAACCCCTCCCCGTCACCTGGCTCGAGGGCACCACTGGCCCCGAGCACAAGTATTGCGTGCTGTCTTGCGAATTACTGTTTATTGCGTTTATTTAGTGTTTTAGGTCTGTTGTATTTAGAGTTAAGATCCCCTCCCTACACCCTTCCCTCCCTGTCCCCTTCCCCGTAGGGCACTGGCTCGAACACCATCACCGAGGACATCACCCTGAACCGGCTACGAGGACTCAGCATCCCTGGATGGACCGCGAGAGTGGCTACGTCGCCGAGGCAGCGGACGGCAGGGATGGCATTGGCAGGGAGAACAGCTGGTCGAGATGTCCGTGGGATGGATGCCCACCAACCCGACACCGTCACCACCAATATGCAGCCCCGGTGCAGTCCCGTCACACGGGCAGGAAAACGTCTCGTGTGACAGCGGCGGAGCCCTCTCCCTCCGAGACCGCGGACGTGCCCGGGAGAGTTTTTGACAGGCCTGGAGGCCGCCATCTTGACCGGCGCGCGCAGCCAGTCCGCGCGCCGGCAAAGCCAGCACAGTGCCGCCGCCACGAGGCCCTGGAAGGCCCGGCAGCCCTGCAAGTTTCAAACGGACCAATGCCCTGCCATGCCGGAACTGCCGACCAATGCCAGAGCACGTAGCCCTCTCAGCTGAGAGGCCACCACCAATCACCGAGGCCCTGGAGGCCTACGAGGACCCGGACGACCGGAAATTTCACCACTTCGAGCCAGGGTACCGTGCGAGTAGAGTGAGAGTGAAAGAGTGCGATAATTAAGGATTATAGTGTGACGAGCGTTTTAGAGTGAGTACCCCAGAGTGATTGGATCTTCCCTATTTGCCATCCCTTCCCTAGCACCCCCTTTATCATAATTTGCAACGTAGATCTTGTAAGTCCCCTCAGGACAATTGCGAGCCGGCCCACGTGGCCCAGCATTGTGTGTAGTTATTCTGTAGTTGCGACGGGCCTTCTGCCCATTAACTCGAGGCCCGTGGTATATTGCGTGCGCCCCAGGTTTAGTATTTCTGAGTTCCCTTTAAAACCCTCCGTGCCCTCCCCCTTCCCACACCAGCCCCCTTCGTATTCCATAACCGAGGTAATTTATAAAGTAGCCATTTTGCGTTCGGGAACCTTCCTCCCTGAGATCCCCTCACCTCTCCCGCCGCTAGCCCAGTCATTCCCAAATTGTCAACAACCGAGGACCTTGCGAGGTCACTCGTCGGTGCTACACCGTAACAGTAGCTGGCGCCCAAAACCATCCGTATCCGAGCTCCCAGCTGATCGCCCCGCCTGCCCCCTCCAACCTCCCTCCCTAGACCACTGCGTGCTCCTGCGTGAGCCCCGCATGCTATTAGTTAGTCTTTTCTTTTCTAGTATAGTTCGGTCTTCGCTATTGTATTTATTTTTGACATTATTATTAATTATATTCTTCTTTACTTTACACCGTGTTCCCCTCTCTTCTTACGTCCCCCTTTCCCCAGTATATTGAGATAGCTGCTATTGCGAGACCCTGGGCCATTTACGTGGTCCAGTACGTCACAGTATATATAGGGGATGGGCATATATATATATATATCCCCATCCCATTCCCCCATGTACCACGTCCCTGGTACGGGACGCCGATGGCTACGCCGTTTCCCCGTATCCCATGCATAAGTTGCGTAAAGCCGCGCCGGGTTTGCGAATACGTAAATTACACGTGTACCCAGAATCACCGCAGGCGTTTAACTAGCAATCGAAATCCTTTCGTACGACGGGGACGACGTACGATTATCACTTACCTATGTATTTACTGCCTAGAGTACACTTGAAGCTGGTACGTGGTTATACATGGTGTCTGGGATTTATGCTGAACTACGTGATAATTCGTCGGAGTTGTAAACACTGGTTAAGCTTTTGAGTTTCTTTATAGCTTTGTCGTACTTGCTTTGTATGCATGTGTATATATTTCATAAGGTGGAACGTAAGCTAACGGTTGGTCGTGCGATTGATGAAACTTATCACTCTTATCGGTAACTGGAAAATTTATGAAGATCGTAAGACGCTCCCGCTGGACCTATGTAACTTTGATCCTTAGTTTTCTTGCCGTTACGAAAGTTCGTTGCTGGTGGGATGCTGCGTCCGTGCTCTGTTACGGGAGTCTGTGGATTTAGTGCCGATGCGAAAGGAATACGTAAAGTCATTCGAATCGCGTATAGCGATTTCATTAATTGTTTGAAGGAAAAATACACGTGGGATTTTGACAGGTCGAGGAGTCTCACGTCGATAACTATAAATCGGGATGCGTATCTGTCATTTGAATCGTAAGATTTTTCGGGGTAATTATGAAGTGTTCGAAAATTGATGAAAAAATTCTATTCAATCGCGCTAAATCGGTTACGGGGAATCAGCTGTTATTTACGCGAACATTTTAAAGAAATTTTTAGAAAATGAAAATGAGAAAAGAAAGAAAATGAAAATGTTTCAGAAAAAATTTAGAAGGGAGAAAAAAAAGCACTTGGCTCGTATCTTTCCTTAGAAGATTGACGTTCGATGTTTTTGTTTTGCCAGCCGATAAAGTGGATGGAAGGAAAAGTGAGAGATGTAAAAATGAAACGTTACGACTTAAAAAAATGTCATTTCGCGTTGGCGCGTTAACAAATGCCGGACGATTTTCCAGTTGTACGATTCGGGAGCGCTAGTGCTGAATCGGTAAGGAGTCGTCAGCTGTCGATTAAGACGAGCGGGGAAAAAAAAAGAAATTAATTCCTGTCTTTTTCACGGGTGGGCGAGTTTACGGAATAGGATTCGAAAAATTCGCGTACTTCGTTTTGCATTTAAATATCTTCCCTCGAGCAGCGCGCGTCTTGCGACGTGGGTTGGGGCGCGAGGCAGTACAAGAGTGTTCCTAAAAGTGAGAATTTTCGCCCGTTAAATTTTTCAAATATTTTGAAAAAAATTTTCTCTGAATTCTCAACTACTCGAATTTCGCATAGGAAACGAATTCCGATAACACTATTATCAGTGTCACTTCGAATCGTAACCGATCCAGGATACGGCTCTGACGGATCGGTAGTCACTTCGTTTAGCGGTTTCTCTGTGGTCGCCAATCAAACGTGCCCTCCGACACCACGCTATCGGTTTTCAGTGTGTTCGGCAAACTGGTAGAGAAAGGCCGAAAAAAGCTACCTAGCAGTACCTAGTTTTATCCCCCTTGGCCAATGTTATCCCCACTGGCTTTCCCCGTGTCAGACGGTTCCGTAGCCATTATGGTCTCTGTGTACACACTGTTGCTTCAAAAATTGACACACGTTCGTATAACGTTTCGCAACCCTAATATTTGTTTAGTAACTTTATCAATTTTTCGCCCAGCCGTCATACACGATCACTCACGAATCTCGTCAAATCGATCCCATCGAAAATTTCCCAATTATCGTATAACGACTTTGTTTTTTCAAAATTTCGTCAAATTCCTGCAATTACTCACAATTTCACTCTTTTCAACGATAATCCACTTGGATGACGTCAGTCATCCCCCTCGTCTCCTTTTAGCCCGCAAACACGACTTTCATCCCTTTATACCAAATATTTACATATATATCATATACGACGTATACCCCTAGTCACCGTTCACACGTGTATCCGATGTGTCCATTAATCATTCAGCGATAGTACAGGCGATGTCTTTCTCATGGTCGATAGCCAAAGGCTGGTCGATTAATCGATTAGTAGAATTACGAATTCCTTGTCTGATCACTCCTAACGTTAACCTCCCCCCTCCTAGCACCATATTTTTGTCCCGAAAGTAAAATCTGTGCTTTTCGAAAAAAAAAGAAAAAATTCACAAAATTACAGACTGTGCATTCCCATTCAGGACGATTCCTACGTATCCGGCACTATAGATAATAATTATAGATAAGCGCTCAAAGATTCGGCAAACTAAGTTAAAATTATTCAGACTAGCTGCTACCGATAGTAACTTCGTTATCCGATCCTCGGAACAGATATTCGCCAGGCCCAGATATAAACTTGCCTACCGTCACTATACGGGGTGGCTGATAATTATCGTTTAATTTAAGGCCTGTACAATGGAACCGGTTAATTAATTCCGACGATAGTCATCGGCAACGCCAGTGTACGAAGATCGCATGACGTTACGAACTTCGTCAACGAATTAAGTTTTCAATACAGCTCAAGGGTGGAGCCTCTGTCTATGTCACGGGTGGGACAAGAAATAATTCCCTTCGTTCCATATGACAAAAACTTTTCGTCGGCAGCGAAGCGTCTCGCGCCGCAACTACGAACATTCGCGAAGTACGTTGAATAGTACAGGAAGCGTAAACTACTTCCTGGATTAGACACCAGTGTCAAACATCGATCACCCAGCACCTTCACGGCAGTTGACGCTCCCTGTACCAACCTTATAGAAAATCGAAAATTTCCAATTCGGACACCCGTTATATCCCGGATACGTTATTGCCCGTTAAATTACCCTGTAGCCGGGACCTCCGCGAGTCCCCGCTATTTTATCATGAAATTTTAACCCGAGAGCAATTGGCTACCTGTGACGGACGCGAAAAATCACTGCTCGACGCTTCAATAAATACTTGCGCATTTCCAAGCGTAAAATCGACCGTAAGCACTGAATTCCTTGTGCTGTGCAAGTAGAACGACGCACCCTGTTACCGACTCAGACTCATCGGCGACATTCAAATGTAAATTTTAATTGTCGCGTACTACTTACTTCCGCAGACCCTTATTCATTCTTCTCACTATATCTATATCCTCAGTTTGAACTTCCGTGACGCAATCAACACCTCGCTCATTGGTATAATTACCGTGCCGACACTCCTTCGCCCGTCCTTAAATCAGCTACCTTCACGATGTAACAAATTTATCTTCGACTCGGCTTTTGCTGTCTTGTGACATTGAAAATCTCCCTTACGCAATTGCCTTATTATTTTCATCAACTTGCCTTCTTTTTTTTATACACGTCCCTATATGCATTACACAACTGTGTATTGGATATATCAATGAACTTTCAAGCCACTCTCTGACCCACGGAGATATACCGGGTCACGTGGAATTGGGGTGAAAAACTTTTTCCCTCAAGACCCGGCACTAGAGACTAATTAGCGGGCTTGAAATGTAAATCTTAAGTTTCGACTTTACCTAATATAAAAAAAAAAAATTAAAAAGTGTAACAATTTTTTATTACTCGTATATCATTGTACGTCTGTAACGATATTTCGTGACAACCAATTTTAAATTATGACCCCCCCCCCCCTCAACCATGATCCTGTTATGGATTTTCAAAATCCATTTCTCGAATGACCGTGACGTCATGACGATGCACTCGTAAATCGATCGTCACATATCTCATGCTAATGCACGGCCTCTGTTTCAGGATCAAAGGATATATCTGATACCCTGGATCCTAACTGTAATTACGTTCAGCTTTATTGACATCGCGCACTCGATGTATCTGTTCTTCTTCGTCACGGTAAGTTAATATGTATACACTGTATACGCACTGGGTTATTCAGGCCAAAGGCATCAGCTGATATTAGCCTGTCTATCTGATTTCTATGGTAGAGCCATCTTCAGGCGTTTATACTGAAATAACTCTATCTCTATATAGGTATTTATACACCACCCAAGGTTTGCTTTTTAACATAGATATGAAATCGACGGGTTAACTTCAAGTGATGCGTTTTCCGTGAATAATCTTGTGTATGTATACAGGGTTATTCGGTAGAAACGCACCACCTGAAGTTAACGCGTCTATTTGAGTCCTATGATATTCAGGTGGGGCGTTTGGGCTGAATAACCTGCTATGTATATTTCGGAATAAATATCCTACGTATTTAGTATCAAAGGCTATAATTCGTCGGATCGTTAAATGGAAATTCGACGTGTAATAGATTTGATAAAATTGCATCGTGAAGAGAAAGTGGAGGAGGGAAACGGTGGTGAAAAGTTCCACGTAGCACGTATTTATGGTAATTTTTTTCAGGGCGACCAACGCTCGTTTGGCCAAAAGTGAATTAAAAAGTTTTCTCATTAATTTGGCGATAGAAGTGCTTGCTACCGAGAGACCCCCACTGGTTACACATGTTATTTATTTAATTTCCCTGGACATTGGTATATTCGCATGAAAGCTACACTTCACAATGAAGTACTTGAGTTTACATTGTAAATTCAAAAAGTTTGCAAAATTTTTAAACGGCAGTTGTGTCCTTTATCTATAAACGTCAATTTTTTCGCGTTCGATACGTTCAACCAGGAATCTACTAAAATGGGGTAATAGAAGCGATTCGCGTCATTCGAGGTCAGTCCTAACCACAATGATTCTAGGAGAAATGGAGTAAAAGCGAATCCACGTGAAAAGACCAGGCCCGATTTTCACCACCCAACCAGGAACGACGGGCGATATTTTCCAAATAATAGAATATTGTAGAAATGAAATTTTTCCTCAAGGTAATTTTCAAAGGTCGTAAAGAGGTCAAAAAAGATCACCGAAAGGTCAGGTAATTTAACTGAAAATGTCTTTCGCTACAGTTTTCATTTCCGCGCATAAATTTTTTTCCACAAAAAATTGTCAAATACTCAAAATTATTGAATTTGGCACTTTTTGCGAATCCAAGTACCACGAGAATATCCAGTAGTCGATATTCATCTATATGTGTACACATACTCGATTCCGCCATTATCCTCGAGGAAACGGTAACAGTTTTAGACGCGTTTCCGTTATTAGCCTACATATCAGAAAGCAATCTTCGGTATAAAAGATCCCGTCGCTAAGTCTCAACTAGTCGTAAGGAATATCCGGCGGGGAATCAGCCAAGAATAGGGACCATCAAAATAATCGGATTCACGTCCATCAAGTATAATACACCTACCGGCATGGCCTGCGTCTTCCCGTTCCGCGTCACGTAACTGAGAATGGGGAAGTAAGAGGGACGAATTTATGTCGCCCACTTGAGACAGAGCCTTAACGGAATTTTTTGAGAATTACGAGATACGTCGCAATCTCTCGTCTCTGTGCGCTGCAAAGTATGTCGGAAGCATAGGTGCATAAATGTGTATATATGTATATATCTATGAAACGATGGTCTAGTGTAATATCGCGAATCGCTCGCCTGATACATTTTATACATACTTCCTTTTATATCTATCCTACTGTCAAAATGCAAATATTCCATATTTCTTGCCGTATATATGTATACATATATGCACGTTATATATTGCCCTGGTACGTTTTTCATATGGATATATGTAGGCTGACCGATGTAAGGATAGGCAGGTCTGGTAAGGCTGATCTTCAATGCAAAAAAGGATATTACCAATAACGATTGCCACATCCCGAGCTACATGGTATGCTTTGGAAAATGCAAAAAAGAAACCGAGAGAGTCAAATAGACTTTAGTAGGCTAAAAACGACGTTTGATCGTTCGTGCGAGAAAATTTGTATCGACATTTGTCGTCGTCGTCGCCGATGCGAACGAATACGTGACGGGGCTAGTATACGTGCGTGCACCCGTGTCCCAACCTAACCTAATATAGCCGTGGTTCGAGATGGTGCTAGCCTCGAGGAAATCTACACGTTATAAATTTCTCATGGGGATTCGAGAAGTTCCATTTCCACGCCCATTTATTCGTTTTCGTGCTTTTATATTTTGATGACGTAAAATTAATTCTTACTCGAGCAACTTACGTTATTTGTATAGGAGTGTCGTCTCTGTGCAGGCATAGTGCGTCGTACGTTGTATTTTTTTTCATCTTGATTAAATTATGAATGTACGCGTCATCCACTTGTACACGTATTATGGTTTAGCGTGCATACGCCTACCTCAATCGCCGTATCTACTCAGCCAGTGCATATTTCCCGGCTGAAAGTTTCCCTCTGAATTTCCGCAAGTGGCTGCAATATCCGCGCGACGAATATATCCGCGTAAATCCTGATATTTTGGCATTTCCATTCGCCTTGCATAATCTGCATTTACGGCCCACGATCTCTGTCCCTGAATACGGTTGCCACGGTACTTTCATCCAACTGAAAAGTTTCATCGCCCAAAGCGATTCTTCTTCAATGCGTAATGTTACTTGGAAGCTGAGAATAAGAACTCGAGAATAGAATTATACGAGAGAGACAGTCGGAATTTGCAATCGATTTATGTGTTTTTCAGAAAAGCCAGTGCTCGTTACGAGTCGCGTTACGTCGGGGTGACAGAGTGAAATTAGGAAAGTGACGTGATCGTTATATCTTCCACTGTAATAATGACGAAACGCTAATCGAAGTACTAAAAATTGATAGTGGACCGTTAAACCCTCCAGATATCTCATGTCTAGATAATTTAGACTCTCCACGCAAACCCATCGCTCCACGTCCTGGTAATTATCTTAATTGTTGTGTAGCGCACCTACCTCACTAGCGCCATCTGGGCAGCTTGGGAACTTTGTAGCGTGTCAACGTGAAAACGGGGTTTGACAATCCTATCGGTTTAGTTACTAGGAGAACATTTAGTCCGTATGCTGAATTATATACGTAAACTATCTCGACGGACCGCTGGTGCTAAGAGTATTAATTACGTAAATATTTCGGTAAGCTTTCGAAGAGGAAATTTGCATGATTGTCACATCTTTCCGAGAACAAACTCCCGACCGCTTCTGGGCGAGAGATAATATTGCGAGGGACTGTGGGCGATGGGATAATTGAGAATGGAAAAACTTTGGAGAATTCTTTCCGTCGACGGTGCTGCCCTCTCTTAGGTACAGCGGTAGCGTCTAGCGAGTCTGCTAGCTCGTCGCGGTCGACCACAGGAGTCTCTTCGTCGGTGCAATCTTCGTTAATGCTTTAGTTGCAACTTCCGTCCGCCTGGGGCGGTTGCTCGACGACGAACGTCGCGACGATGGCCTCTCTCAAGCGGAAACAAGGAAAATTAAGTTACCTTGCCGGCACGAAGCCACTAATGGGAAAAGGAAAATTCCTCGGTTCTTTTTTAAGCTTTTCTTCCGTACTCGTTTAACCGTCTTCCATACCGGCCAATTAATTTCTGTACAGCATTTTGTGAAATATCCTTATCGGTAACGACCCAAGCGGAAAATAGGTTAAACTAGGTACATACTTCCAGGTAAAACGATTTTACCTATCTTGAACTTTGTCTTATCAACGTCTAACATTTAATTTACATCTTTCAATGTTTGCCAATTGAAAAGCTGCTCTCGGTTGTACAGCAGATCGAAAGGGATTAATTATTTCGAAAACGACGTTTATAAATCAACGTAACCTATGAGACGTCAACGTGGGTATTTGGACTGATAATTTAGTCACCTAACGATGCAATGTATTTGAAATGGCATTCTTCGTCGTTACAAATTTCTAAAATGTTTTCCAAGCGTGAAATCAATACCGTCAGGATTTTCACAGTGCGGTATACATATATTTATACAAGATGAATGCTTTTGGCATACTTCAAGATATTCTTACGCGACAGTTCGAAGAATATAATACTGCAAGGTACGCTATCGTGTTTGCCGAAAATTCGATTTTCTTCCTTGCATTGTCGCGAGGGACCTCCGCAATGTATTTCTGAGACGTCGCCATATCTCGGATAGCACAAACATATCGTGTATCATCCCCGAACTTTGTCTAACCATTTGTACTCTGCCACGGTCTAGAAAGCATACGTCGCGAAACTTTTTACAATAATGAAAACCACTTTGCCCTTTAAGGCCAATAACATTTTTCAATGATTCCTACAAACTTTCACGTGTCTCCACTTGAAAGTTTAATATATTACACGTAGAGAGGAAACGTGTTACGAAATACCCCATGCGCCAATCTTTACGTATGTGAAAACTTGTCCAATTTTTAAACGTCTGAATTCATTTCTTTTTCATTGCCTACTTCACGCACGTATTAAAATAGAAGGTTTGCACGTGCAATTCCATATATTAGGAGGGAGAAACCAAAGTCTGCAGAGGGAGCAATAATTTCCATTCACTTCTTTACCTCAGCTGGATATAAAAATACTGTACTCGATCGTACGTATCATACACCATGACTTGTACGAACCGATATGTACATTACCTTTATGAAAAAGGGATTTCGCCGTCGACCCTTCTTTGTTTTCCCCAGCACTGCGTATAATTTCCGCCACGTGGCTGGCCCCGTTTCTCATATTTCCGTTATGTCCGATACGAGGTCGGAATAATGGAGACTTGATACAATAAAAGAAAAGCCTTACCTTACTTTAACGAAGCCTACAGGTAATACGATAAATAAATTCTGTTACAGCTTCGTTTCAACCCCATCACTGCCATGCTCTTCACCCTGGACTTCTTCTTGCTGTGCCTCAACGTAAGTAACCACGATTACTTCGTCCACTCTTCCCGTAACGATTATTAATTCGAATTAGCTGTAATGGACTATACAATTATTTTGCTTTGTACTAATTTTTGTTTTTACAGGTATACTCACTGCTGTGCGTCATATCGCAGTACCAGGAATACATAGCGGGTCGCGGAAGAGCCGCGGACGACTGCGAGTACAGGGTAGGTAACTGCGTACGTATAAAAGCCGTTCTGGAAGGAAGAAAAGAAGCGGAGAGCGAAGGGTCGTAAGAAAAGGAAAAGGAAAGAAAATGAAAAAATTGCAAAATGGTCCTATTCCTTTTCGAGGCATATTACGATATATGGGCTTACGGCGGCTTTAAAGCATTTTTTTTTATTAGGCTGGTAATAAGGTACCAGGTAGACCCGTATCCAGTCTTCGCCCTCTTGCTGCCATCGGGATGTCACATAACGAAGCATAATTTAAGGGGGGGGGGGGGGGGGGTGTTTGCGATGTAACTGACATTAATAAATTTCACCCTGTGACGAGTTCCACCCTTTTTTTTTTTTTTTTTTTTTTCCTTAAAAAATTTCTACAGTTCTATTAGAAAAGTAGGTTCTACGAGTTCGACCCCGTCCTGTCTAGTGGGTTAGTGTTATCTATTATCCTCTGCTGTCCAATTTTTTGTTCCCGTAGAAACTGAATGAGAGGAAGAAACAGGAGGGGAAAAAAATTTATCCAGACCATCCATTATCTCATCTCCTACGCAAAAAGCCACCACTCGTCTAGTACGGAGGGTTAAGTGCAGTTCCAACCCTTAGCAGTGAAGGAGGTATAATATTGGGGATGAAAGTAAGGATACTCGAAGAAACAACGTATACCGGAAACGACGCTATACGTAACGGTGATTCGTATAGGAGATTCGTTAAGTGGCCGATACTTAACAAAACGCCCGGAAATCTATATATATATATATAAAAGTATATATGGGAGATAAATTAATTTGTCACACGCACGAACGCTGGGTGTATTCTTTGTATCCATTTGGATGGTCTAGTGAATATAGTAAAGTCTGAAGGGTGAGGACCAAAAAAGTGAATGGTACAGAAAGCTACCAACAAAAAAAGCAAAGGGGATGCCGGTAGTATTCTGCAGAGCTTTTTTTTTATCCTTTTCAAAATGTAAACACGTACGCACTCGAAGAAGAGAACGAAAATGTTTTTTCTTTTTGACAAGAAAAGAAATGTCTGAAGGAACAAATTTTTCGGGCGAAATATATTGCTTCAATCGATTATACGTTTGCACGATGGAAATTTGAGAAAGTGGAGAAAAGCTTTATTCGCATTCTAGGCGAATTCCTGAAGAGGGTGCGCTTCGATTTATATGGAAATAATTAAAGGGTAAATTAATCAGTAACCAAAGAGCTCCGTAATTCGCCAATATGTATCAGCTATATGTATACTTTCTCTTTATGTGGATATACTGTGTTGCACATAAATTTTGGGCGGATTTATCAGAGATTTCGCGTAGATAGGAATTTGCGAATATTAATTATTACAGGTTCGTACTGTATAACTCATTAATCAAATACGTTTTAAGAAATTCTCCCTATTTATCCCAGCATCCTCCATTTTGGAAAAACCAATCTGACCCCCCGTCGGCGGCAAAGCGACGATCCACTTTTTTTTTTTAAATAGGCATCTTCCCTTATCTGCATGATTTTAGCTCGCAGCTATCTGCAAAAATAAACGTCTCTCCGTAGGCGTTAATAATTACGTGCGAACGACCAATTTCGTTTTTCGCGTTTTCGTTGCTCTTTGATTTTGTAGTTTTTGGAAAATAAAAAGTAAGGAATATTTTTGATTAAAAAAATTTCTTTACATTACGAAAGGTACGACTGGTTCAGTTGTATGTTGAGGCTGCGGATTAATTTAACTATTTGCGCATACCTATAGTATATACCTATATACTTGCACGTGCACAAACGTAAAAGCGGTCTGGGAAGCTCTATTTGAATTTACCTGAAAATCCTAAAAGCGGCTTTCACCGATTTCCAGTTAGACGTTTTTCATATAAATGGTAAGGGACTCCGTGAAAAGGGATGAAACTTTGAAACTGCTATCCGCGCGATCCCATACGTGCGGACGACCTTAAAATGCTGTGAGTGGAATTGACGATTTTGCCACCTGAGAATTCAGCGAAACACGTAGTACCGTCTACACATGTAGGTAGGACCTTGTATAGGGTTTGCCAATGAGGTTAGTTAAATCAGAGAGAAAGAGAGAGACAGCAGCTTTACAGTTCTTGCATTTTAACCACATAGACAATTCTATTATCTAATCTAGACCTTGTTCAGGTTTGATATTCATCGAGGTGAAAATTTTTTTTTTTTTTTTCGTAATTACTTCTGATATTTTTACATTGACTCGAATATACGTTATTATCGAAATTCTGTAAAATTTCATCGATCAGACTATTTCGCAGTTTAAACGCAGATTCGATAAATACAATTTTTTAGTCGCTTTTTAACTTTTCACAATTTTCTTTTCTCAATTGAAAATCTAAGTTTTACCTCGTAACGACCTGTCACGTTTTCACGATAATGTATAACGTGTAATTGTCCATTGACTGATGCTTGATTTAACAATGAAGTAACACGTGAGAAACCCATAGAAGACCTTTTTCACACCCTATACATGCAATCTCGGCGTAATTGGCAAACGTAACGGACCATTCATATCCCACGAGGTCGAGCGTTAAGGGTGAATCCGAAACTTATTTTATGAAAAGTTCCAGATAGGATTTCTCCTTCATATCGAATAAATGCGTGTACGCCTTTACCCTTGGACAAGAAGAGTTTTTATGAAAAATGTTAATACCAAAGATACTTGAAGATCTTTGACATTTCTCCTATTTTAATTCGGTCCTTCGTCCGTGACTCTAACAATGTAATTTTTAACTTTTATTTTCACCTTTATCCACGAGGAGGTCTTTAAGCCTCTAATTAACCTTTAACTCTTTCTTAACCTTAAAACCTTAAAGATCGCGATGATGCGCTGCATGTCAATTTTTCACGATATCTAAGAGACGTCAGAAACAGTCGTCGAGTTTGCGAAAGTTTAAAAAGAAAAATAACGATATCCTAATTTAAAGATTCCAGCAGTCCGATACGCAGTTCAACCTACCACCACGGCGACCTCGTGTCTGAGTTCACGGAGGGCGGTTACGAATAACGAGACTAGGGCGACGGCGACAGCCACACCTACCCAAAGCCCGACAGCTGTACAAACCATGTTGGCTTCGGAGAAGAGTCCGACGGTTGGTAAAGCTTCGAGGAAACACGTGCAGTTCCCCGATACTCCGTCCGTCGAGAGTCAGGGAGAAAAGTCAGGTTAGCCAATTTAATTCCTATAGAAAATTAAATGCTTAGAGTACGCGGTATGTATCAATTTAACGTAAACTCCCTTATTTGTTCATATTTAAATTTATTTCTCTCTCGACACAAACACAATATCTTCGTACTCGACAATTGGCGGGAAATTCAAAATCCATATATATCTTTCTTCTTCAAATTTTGTTCTTGCTCTCTCACTTTTTCTTTCAGAAATTGCCATAGTCGACACTACGACCAGGTGGACCCCAGAGACTGAACTCGGCAGAACTCCATGCCAACTAATGCCACCCGCAGTGGATACTGCTCCTCTGCTACTCATCTCCTCGACGACCAATCAATCCTCGACCGCGGAGACCAACGGCGGTAATCCCCAAACCTGAGGAGCAACGTGTGCCGCCCCCACATGAAATACAGAACTCTACACGCCGTACCTAAGCTAGTCGCAGTGGACAAGACTGTTTTCTAAACTTCAATTCTCCATAGTTATATTTAACAATGAATGACCAAAAAAAAAAGAGACAGTTTAGAACCTGGATGGATGTTGATCGATGTCGTAGTACTTAAACAATTGAACGAAGGAATATTTGGGAACGTATCCTTCGGGTACGGGAAACTCTGGACCAATAAATTAATACCGGATGCGACATACTCAAAGGTATCATTAGCAATACCGTGGAGTAATACATAGCAATTGCATAATGTTCCAGAAGCTTTATACAAACCCGTGAAGATTATCTTAGTTGAACTTTTATATTGGCAATTGTGACGGGCTAGTATTTTCTTATGCGTTTCATAATTACTTAACCGACTTGTCGGTAATTGTTTCATTTGATTATGAACAGTGCTATATGATTGTAATTTAATACTAGTCACTCACAGTTGTAAGTACCTAAAAACCTGTAGAATATTCCGCTAGGGTCGTCCTAAGCTGACAGAAGGCTAAAGACCCATTATAAATTTGTTTAAATGTTTGATATACCTTGTTTGGTCTATCAAGATGGCGTCCTGTATTCGTGGATACAATCTTGTTAGACTGATCAAATGTTTGCTAAGTACCACACGGCCGTTAATTGTGGTTCTCGAGAATATTCATGTAGTGTGTCTGTCCCTGCACGCGGTTATGGAAATCATCCCTATCCTGGCATTCTAACCCCTTGCGAATTCCCCAAAAACCCCAAAAACTGTTATTTCAACGATTTACGATTGTTTCGGACCAATCTTTTGTAATAGCCTAGCAATAAGTTATAAAAAAAAGGGTGGATAAGGGTTTGTGTTTAGGTAAGCTCCTGCGTATAGGTAATAATATTTTGTCATAAAGGGGTGATAGGCATAAGGCATCCCTTACGTAAAGTATGGTCAAACAATAATAGGCAAGACTGGGTTAAATTTGAAAAATTATTACAAGCTTAACGTGTTATATAGCAGAGATATGGTCACCCTCTGACCGTCCAGCCTTGGTTTCATTAAATTTGGGAAAATCTCTCGTCGTGCCCAGTGGACAATAAACTCACCCTGTCAGCGCAGTCCTACGATCGATATACCGATAATTCTCATATCGCGTTGAATATATATTTTATACTCAAGTTGTCAGAAACGTGCGCCACGGCCCTCTAGATGACGAACATTTTTCACACCCTCCCACTACACAAAAAGAAACCTTTTTTTTTTTGCCTCCACTTCCACTCTCCCTTTGTAAATAACGTCTACCCTCTCGGCCCTGTGGGAACGAATACATTTCCAAATTTACCCTCATTTTTCTTACTGCCGTGGCTTCTGTAAATAGACTCGTAATAATTTCTGTTATGGACGTTGATAATTTGTGCTAATGACTTTAACAGTCCATCATTTTGTCTACTGTCATGATACGCAGAAAGTGAGCAGAGCTGCAAAAATTTACAGAGTAACATCTAGCATAATTGCTTAAGCAATGGTCACGGCTAATACCACAAAAAATCACTTTGTAATTATGCTATGGTACAAGGATCATTTGACTGTAGCATACAAGAAATTTGTGAACGCCCCATTAAATATTTCTCCATGGCATTGATACGTGTTACCCCAAACTTCTGACCGATTTAGCACAAGCTCGTTGACTCTTGAACTTTTGTAAAGGAACTTTTTTAAGTGTAGAAAAAAAAGTAAATTTCTCGAAAAAATTACCGACAGACTAAACATACGTGCGATTACTTGCTTTGAAAAGTAACAGAGTCACTATACACGTTAAAGAAATATGCACTTTTTAATGATCAGCCACGTGTAACTAGCCGCGGCTATTCGTGTAATCGATTCTTCTCTTGATTTCAGGATAACTAGGACTTCCTCTAACAGACGGATAAACGTTAAGGCAATTAACCAGCATGAATCATCTCTTGCGGAGTCGCGTGTCAAGATGCGTTACTCGCAATGTACGTTATTATTATGTATTGACTGTAATAAGATTTCTAGTACCTGTTTGTATAGACATTGATTTTATTTAGATGATCACTGTTTGCAAATTTTCAATAAATTATCTATGTCACTGTTTTATAATGAATTCTGTCATTTACAGATACAGTGTACCTATCCCACGTACCACGTCACAGGACAGGCAGGTTTTTCGAATAGACAAGTTTTTTCTGAAGAGTATACTTATACGCAGAGAAAACAGATGGCACGAGATAACCATGGAAATTGTATTGATTCCATAGAAAACCAAGGGAATACCAGTTTTTTGCTGTTGAACGTAACGAATTTTTTTTTATTCTCATCCCACGTACATTCTGTGTATAGAATAACACAAAGTAAATATTTTCCGAATAGCTCCGATGGACAGGAACTTTCCTAGACTCAACGAGCCCCAACAAAGCTAAATAAAAGACCACGTTTCACGTCGGATGTCGAATTTCCCAATGGAAAATGAACGAATAGATGGAAGTCTGAGAAATACAATAGGAATGCGAAGAAAAGGGAGAAAAGTTTCCCTTGGTATTTTCTTATCTCCGTTTTACTCGTCTTAAAATCGTCTAACTGAATTTTATGGAGAATCGAGCTAAATACGGTATCTCGTCGCAAAGCTCCCTTTTGCATAATTAACACTGACGTTGATCGAGAATTGAAATTAATTAGTAGCGCAACTGTCGGAAAGATGAATTGCCGGTAAGCGTCATGGTAGTAGTTTTATAACGAGACAAGAACAGGAATGCACGCTCATCTTGTACACTAACGACTTTCGTCATTTATTTTTTTTTTTATTTTTTTTTCATTGGTTTTTACTCCACGACTTTATGCAAGCTCACGTAGTATCTTATATCGATAAGGAAGCTCTACAAAAAGAGATACAGACTCCTAGAACTATACCTAACAGATATATTGTTATATTGAATGAAAAATTTATCCTGTCGCAATTCAACAGACATCATGCCTATCTGAAGGTTGCAAATCTATTGCCATAGTGTAATTGGTACATGATAGTAATTAATTGAATGTAACACTAGCCTGTATCATATGTCTACATACTATATAGACCGATTAATATAATTGGCTCTGTAAGTACACATATGCTATGAAAAATTCCACGTACAAGTTGTCATTAAATATTCAGTACTAAATATAATACAGATGTAGAAGTATGTCGTGTCAAATGGATTGATATTTTAATATCATATTTTTTTGTTTGTTTGTATAGGCATGCAAATAGTTAAGCATTTCGTACTGTTTAGTAGACCTAATTTATAACTGATGATTATTTATACACGTAACGACAAGTGCATTTAAATAATTCAGCCAATCTTATTTTAACGCTAGGTATCTAGTATATAAGAATGAATAATCATTATCCTAATATAATATTTATTCAGCAATACTATACATTCGAACACTCGTACATTGATTGATGAAGATAATTTAAATAATAATATCAATCAATATATTTCAGGATATTTATTGCCTATCCAGATGTATCATTATGATACAGAGTGGATATATGTATAGTATATGTATGTATATATATGTATAGAGAGAGAGAGGGGGTAACATTAAAACCATAACAGCACCTTTATAATTCTGACCAGCATGACATTATTAATTCATGACTGAATTGATATTGACTACATGTTTCGAATGTTGAAGATTAAATTAGGATATTCTGAGAATATCATACACTATCTGGGATAGTAGACAGTACCCGATAGTCATAAATAAATCAATAGAGCTCTACTATATTAAATTCCCCTTTACCACAAATACTATATATTTAAGTCTCCTCATAATCCCGAATAACAAAGCGTCTACAAATTTACTAGCAATGCGTTAACAACCGTAAGAAAGTTCATCAGCAAAATAGTGACAAGGTGCGTTTGCATTAGCTTTTTAGATTGGTGTCATATTGATGCAACACGTAATGTGCGTTACGTAACTAACCTTAAAAATGGTCTAATCTGATTTTCAGTACGATTTTACTCCATCATTTCTTTTTTCTTCTTCACGGAGGAAAATCAAGATGGAGATATTGGGTCAGTACACCAGATCAGGCATTCAGAGTCTAATCCACATCAATCACACTAGCATTAATGTTTACGCTTCCCCGATAAAAAATATTTTCTATCTAATCCGTCAGTAACCGCCTGTGCTGCGATACTGGTTAGAATGTCTGTCAGGGCGACCTTATTCTCTGTATTAACTGATTGTAAAGTCGTAAGATTAGGTTAAGAAGAGAATAAAGTCGCGCAGACGGGCATTCTGAACTTACCTTTGTGTCAAGCTTCATCATGATGAAATTGAAATAACAATTAGTGGGAAATAATAAACCCATGATAATTGTGATCGATAAAGGTGTAATCAAATATGGTGATTTAATCAAAAGACTTATTATCTGGTACTGGAGTAATTCAATCAGTTTTAAAATTCCGCCAAATTATTATCGAATTTGGCAAATTTGTAAATTACGCTATAATCTTTATAACGTACCGTAAACTGTATTAATGTTTGAAAGTATAATTAGCAACTTTCCAAAAAGTTTTTCAGGGGGCGTAACATTAAGACAAGCTTTACATGCAAATAAGAAATTCATGAGGAACTGAACAATGACGTATACCTTTTGTGTTGTTCATCTCCCTACTCATCTCTGCGTATACTTACGGAGTATCCATGAAGTCAACTACGCGTTAGGAACTCGAATGTAACATACCACTAAAACAAAATTCCATAAATGATTATTTTCCTGAAATGTCGATGTATCGAAAATACAGAATAACACTTTGTGAAATTTTATTTTAGTGATGTGTTACATTCGGACTTCTGACCATAAGTTGAAATCAGGGATACCCGTACTTTTATCTGTGTTCGTATGGCAACAATATCGAAGAGATTAAAGACATAATTTACGAGGGAATCATGGTTTTGAATAATTTATTTCTATCCATTATGGATAACTACGAAATGTACACGGATTAACAAAAATGATTAGTTAGTATGTATATATATATATATGCGTTTCGATTGTAAATCAGAACGAATAATTGCGAACGTCCATCTCATCGAATACTGCAATAAGAAATTAATATTGTCAATGTGACAGTATAAATTTATCACAGATTTCCTTCATGTTTTAGGATCTTCAATTTAACTACTACATATAAAATACAACTATGTACAATAATGACGATCTTCGTTTTCATCTGTTCAATTTGAGTTGCGGGAGCACGTGATTCATTTCATTCTATCGATAACGTTCCATTTTATTATTATTAATTAGACGTCGATACGATCGACGGTTAAATAAAAAAAACAATCGTCAACTTATATTATGTCAAAAATCGCGATTGCCACTGAACTTTGGAAAGTCATAATTAACTGTATGCTCATCCGCATATAATAAGTGTCCCTAAGAAATAAATAATTATTTGAATAACGATAGTTTACAGTGTTTAACGATTATGATATTTATAAACGATACAAGCTTATGAAACGCGGCATGAATAACAAAAATGTAGCTTTCAATTATTTCTAGATTAAATTGCAGATAATTCGGGTAATACATTTTATCGAAGGGGAACCTATTGTACTGATCGGCAACAAAGACATCAAATATGCATTTACATATTTATAAAATTAGCGTACGGGACTTTCACGCGCGAAATTAGACGTATGTGCAATTTAATTAAATAATTATATTAATAAAATCGAACACAACACCAGTGATGACAAAAAAAAATAACGAAAATTGTGTATTATCGCCAGACTCTGACCTCCTTTGTACCAATTGACTTAAATTGATCAGATGATAATTAGAATATATGAACTTCCTTGGATTGCATATTCGATCTATCTGATCCAAATATACATCATCTTTTGGTCAGATCTTGAATGTTACGTTCACGTGGCTCACACGACATCTACAGTTAGATCTGATCATGCAAACCCTTTGGTTGTGTTGTTAAAAAATTATCTTACGGGCATTGAAAACCTGCAACTTGTATAATACGATGTAAATCACAATAACGAATTGGCCGACCAATTAGCTATACCGATAAGTGATCGTTCTTTGAATATCGTTTAGGTATTATAACAAACAGGGTCGGTCGGGAGAACTTGCATATCTGGAAACTCGTATCACCCAACTTCACCATTATCGTTGCGATTTTGTTCTAATCGAGCGTCAGCACAATATCGCCAAGTATCATTGAATCTTCCAATGAAAATGCACCATTCGCGACGGTTTACTGGTTACTATTGACTATGAGATGGTTGGATGATAATTTCGAGCGTAATTCATTAAAAATTCAAAAATAAATAATTCAAAATCTTCAATGTTTTGCTGGCGTCGCGACATATTCCTAGAGGCAAATACCTAAGTAGGATATTTCTTCAAAATAGAAAATAATTTGCAGAAATATCAACGGCTCCGCGACAACTACTCGGTGGTGGATTTTCATCATCCGAATTGTCGTGTCGCCTTATGTAATTCGTCGAGACGCGTCCACGCTGCGATCTCTTTTTACTAGCTTGGAGTTTCAATTCCTCTATATAAGCTGCAGTGTCGTTAGCAATTAGATCCTGTAAGTTTTTACTGAGTGTCGACAATTCCGGTTTCTCCTCATCGTAAAGACCCTCCGAAGATGCTACTTTTTCATAGAACAATATATATGGCGTATCGGGCGGTTCCAAATTTTTAAAGTCCTCCAAAGTTGTACTAGATACATAACTATCATTAAATATACACCAATTTTGCTTGGAATCACGAGCATACGTGAAATAATGACCATAATCCATACTATAACCAGAATGAACCACGGCCGCGTAAAGTTTATAAGTCTCCGTAGTCATGGAAGACATCGTGGAGACTGGCAATTGTATAGTCTCATTATAAGTAACCTTATGACGTAGCTTTGTTCGCAATCGGCTTTCAGAATCGTAATGGAAGTGCTTTAGCGTTAGAATCAGATGGAATGGAGCTTGGAGTACTTTTATCATTCTGTGCGCGTCGCAAAGCTTTGTACATTTGTCACAGCGATATTTGTTATCTCCGGTTAATTTTTCCGGGGTTAGATAGTAGTTTATAAGATCCTGAACCGAGACGTCCTGGTTCTCGGCTATTTCTTCAGGGAAGCACAACTGCAAGTCGCGGAATTTGTCGGTATTGTGAGAACTAGTGTCACACTGGGCACACTGGTATGTTATTTTTGATTCACCGCCAAACACACGGTGAACCATGAAGGACTGGGTGCTGCTTGTATCTTCTCCTCCAACAGATTGTATTCCACTGTCGGTAGAATCCGAATGGGAGTCGCTGAGATGCTGTGTTTGTGCTAAATCTTCACCTGGGAAATCATGGATAATGTATCAGTTTGTAGTTTATGTTAGGATTTTATTCCTTTATATGACTCTATCTTACCTTGTGTAAAGTCTGCTAGTGATTGAGTCTTTCTTTGCAGAGCACCACCACCAGTTAAATCTTCTTCGGTTGTCCAACGCTTTATTACTCCACCAGATTCATCTGTATCCGCTACCATTTCACCTAACTGCTCTTCATCTTTAGACTTTAGGTTGGTCATCGGGTCGCCGCTGTTGCAGGGTATATTAGCAGCCTTTTCTTGCTCGTACAACACATCCAGCAGATGACTAGTCGAAGAAAATTGTTTGGCTTTTAGCTGTTGCTCTTTTGTATTATGCGAATGATTATTCGTTAAATAAGATAATTATTATTTGTGGCGAATATGAGAAAATTAGCGTGTATTAAATATAGAAAAAGTACTGATATAAAAGAGAATGTGACACAGAAGACTTGTAATAATGAAAATGAATGAAATGACCATGAAGTGTATATAGTTATAGTTGCGACAAGCAACATTCAATATAGGTACATTATATTAACCAGAGAAATTCAGAGCTGTCTTGCTGCTGTCCAGGCATAAAGTAGGCAGGTCGTGAGGCGAGTAAGATTTCTGTCGGTGCCAGAGAAGTCCTTTTGGAGTACGAGAGCAGGACAAATAAGTTCTGTAATTTTCTCAGAACGCTTTGTTCACCAATATCACTCGATGGTTTGAAATTTAATACTTCCAGGCAAAATTGTCTAGTCATTGTCAGAGCTTGAAGTACACTATTCATATAGCATGTGTTTCCTAAATTAATCAAGCCCACGTGGCCCATTGAGTTTGTCTGACATATACTACTTAGGGCTGGGAGGCTTGAATTTTCAGAATTCATACCATAGTTTATCTGAGGTTCAAACTCATCATTGCCCTCGGGCCATACCGGCCCTTCAATAATTGAATGGACCATTCTCATTTGTGGTGGCACTGGGAAACTGTTGGCCAAATTATCATAAATATGATATCCTGGAAATCGCATTGTCAGCGCCGTTGTTACATCCACTAGATTTTGTATGCATTCCTTAGCAGATTCAGACGTATCCTTAGATAAACGTGGCAATAGATTTTGAATCTCTTTGAGTATTTTATGAAACAATACTGGAGAGTTCAACCTTTCCAGCATGTGAAACACAATGTCAGCTGAGTTTTGACGGAACATTGGAAGTAACAAAGTACTAATCATCCGTTCAAGAGTTACATCCCGGACTTCGCAAAGTACTGAAAATTTGCGGTCTGATTCTAAGCCGCGTATAAATTCTTTAACCCAGAGACTTAAGCGATCACCACGAAGCCACATGCGTAACCATACACAAAGTACCTTCAGTGCCTGTGCAAGCTGATAATCACTGGAACACTCCATAAGAATTCTAGTTACTGCTGGAGGAATAACAGCTGGTTCTACAGACTGAAGTACAACGACTAATGCTGGTCCAGGTTCCTGCCTTCTTTCAGTGTCCGAAATAATTTTGTACAATGTTTCCAAGCATACGACAATCAGATTATACTTCTCCATGCCCTTCACATTTGTCCATACTAATGCCAGAAAGTTCTGAATCTTAGTAGCATTCTCATTGAATTCAGATATCTTTTCTCGTTCAACAGGCATAGGAATTGATGCCAGATGAATAACAATTGCCTCACACAGCTTAGTATGATTCGAAGAAATTGGCAGGTATCTCTTGTGTTCCAACACAGTCTGTACCATGGTGGTAAGCAGAGATATATCTCCAGTATTTACATTCCTCAGAAAGATAGCAACATCGTTGCTTATCGGATCTATATCAAAAGTTCTCTCCGGCAGATACTTGGCAAACCATGCCATTAAACGTGGTACTTCATAAATGTTTTTGTCTTGTCTATGAAGTATGTCTCTCAAAATAGTCTCGAAGTCGCCAAGTCCCCTCGACTCCCAAAGGGTTTCTTCTAACTCCTTCAGTTCCTTCCATCCTTCAATGACTTCTTCACCAGTCCCTGACAGAACCGAAACCAGGCACTTTTTCAGCTTACGTGTAATCTCTTCGTTACCCATCATCTGATTAATGCACCACACGATAGACTTTACCCTAAGTACTTTATAGTTAATAAATACTATTTTTAACCTCAACTGACAATGACTGTGATGAAAAGCAAAGATGATTTTGTGATTATCGAAACGCACCCAGGCAAACACATCGTTGCCAATGCACAGCGGCGCTGCAGCTTCCACTGACTTTGAAATCATAGAAAGATAATACACTGATAGAATAATTGAAATCAACGCCATCCCACAAACTTCCTTATCGACAATGCTTTAACGGGGGATAAATGAATATAGCTGAAAAAATATGATTGAAAAAAAGGTCAGTACGCTAAATCTGGCAACATTTCTGGGACTGCTTCAAACGACATTATTAGGAAAATGAAACGGACGAAGGTAAAGCTTCTTCATTGAAAGAAAAACTGTAAAAGAATATCAGAACCATCTCTGTCAGAACAAAGATGAGTGGCAGAGATGAATAAGGAAATGCACAACGCACGATTTCAGGCGATACCAAAATCATGGAACTAAATCGGCGAGTCTACAAGTAGGATTTTGTGATCATCGCCTCTATCGACAATGTGAATCTCGTCGTAGCCGAGCTAGACGTGAACACGAACGCGTAGCTTGGTGGGCAGAGGTTCTCCGCTACTCACCGCTGGTTCCCAAAGCAACTCTTGAAACGAGACCGGGAACTATAGAACTTCTCGAGAACTATTGAAAAAGCCTATTGTTGAAACAATTTTAAGACATTTTCAAGAAAGTGCGGCCTCTACTTGAGATCCGTGTAGCATCTCAATTTTTACTAAATATTATTGGATCTTGATTTACTTTCAAAATTTATTCAAACATAAAACTGAGTCTAAGTCAAAATCTCGCAGAATACACGAAGTAGATGAAAGTTGAATTGAAATTGTAGAATATCGAGAATAAATTACGTTCAAATTGAAATATTAATAAATGAGCTGTTTGGAACATTAAAATAATTACTTAAATCAATAAAGTAAAATATTAACACATAGAAATAGGAAATTCTGGCCAAGCATATTTAGAAGTACTGGAAGTTGCCCAAAATTGTGTGCCCGCAAATTCGTCGCGCAGGATTCGGGAGTGGGAGCAGGCGGATGGTGGGGGGAGCGCTCGAGCCAGTGCCCGGAGCGCTCATTCCTCCTCGAGCCGGTCTCCTATACTGGCCTCTTGGTAGTACCCCTCGTATCCATTTCCAACCTTTTTCTTTTTCTATATTTATTTCTTTATCCTTCATTCTTTACTTTCTTACTTATCTCTTTCCTTATTTCTTCGTTACTTTCTTACTTATCTCTTGACTTATTTCTTCTCTACTTGTATAACTCTATTCCTTACTTTTTTACTTTTTGACTTCCTTATTTCTATCTTCCTTTCTGATTTCTTGTTTCACTCTGTTCCCTCTCACTTTTCCCACTCTCTTACTCTCCTCCTTCCTAATAGAATCCATTTCCTTCGCCCTTATGCTTCGAAACCCTTTTTAGCTGTACTCCATTTTTTATTCTATCTTTGTCCATCCATATGTTGATTTCGCTTTTCTTCATCAATAATACCTTCTATGATAAAATAATTCCAAAACTAATATGAAAATCGCATCGTCGAAACTTTAGTGGGTCAATTTTTATTAACGAACTCGCATTAGTTCGGATTATAGGAAAAATTGGTAATTGTAGGAAAAATTGATATTTTCAAGCGCCCCCTATCGTTGATATAAGGAACTAAAATTTGCAAGATTTTTTGAGAAAATCGGCATTTTGAAGCGCCCCCTATCGTTGATATACGGAACTAAAATTTGCAAGATTTTTTTAGAAAATCAGCATTTTGAAGCGCCTCCTATCGTTCATATACGGAACTAAAAATTGCAAGATTTTCTGAGAAAATCGGCATTTTGAAGCGCCCCCTATCGTTGATATACGGAACTAAAATTTGCAAGATTTTTTGAGAAAATCGGCATTTTGAAGCGCCCCCTATCGTTGATATACGGAACTAAAATTTGCAAGATTTTTTTAGAAAATCGGCATTTTGAAGCGCCCCCTATCGTTGATATACGGAACTAAAATTTATAAGTTTTTCCCAGCAGAACTTCAATTGTTCTCTCAGAGATGGCGCCACATATCATGCCCAGGAGGTGCTGCCCCCTTATCGGCGAAAATCCGAACTAATGCGAATTCTTTAATAAAAATTGACCCACTAAAGTTTCGACGATGCGATTTTCATATTAGTTTTGGAATTATTTTATCATAGAAGGTATTATTGATGAAGAAAAGCGAAATCAACATATGGATGGACAAAGATAGAATAAAAAATGGAGTACAGCTAAAAAGGGTTTCGAAGCATAAGGGCGAAGGAAATGGATTCTATTAGGAAGGAGGAGAGTAAGAGAGTGGGAAAAGTGAGAGGGAACAGAGTGAAACAAGAAATCAGAAAGGAAGATAGAAATAAGGAAGTCAAAAAGTAAAAAAGTAAGGAATAGAGTTATACAAGTAGAGAAGAAATAAGTCAAGAGATAAGTAAGAAAGTAACGAAGAAATAAGGAAAGAGATAAGTAAGAAAGTAAAGAATGAAGGATAAAGAAATAAATATAGAAAAAGAAAAAGGTTGGAAATGGATACGAGGGGTACTACCAAGAGGCCAGTATAGGAGACCGGCTCGAGGAGGAATGAGCGCTCCGGGCACTGGCTCGAGCGCTCCCCCCACCATCCGCCTGCTCCCACTCCCGAATCCTGCGCGACGAATTTGCGGGCACACAATTTTGGGCAACTTCCAGTACTTCTAAATATGCTTGGCCAGAATTTCCTATTTCTATGTGTTAATATTTTACTTTATTGATTTAAGTAATTATTTTAATGTTCCAAACAGCTCATTTATTAATATTTCAATTTGAACGTAATTTATTCTCGATATTCTACAATTTCAATTCAACTTTCATCTACTTCGTGTATTCTGCGAGATTTTGACTTAGACTCAGTTTTATGTTTGAATAAATTTTGAAAGTAAATCAAGATCCAATAATATTTAGTAAAAATTGAGATGCTACACGGATCTCAAGTAGAGGCCGCACTTTCTTGAAAATGTCTTAAAATTGTTTCAACAATAGGCTTTTTCAATAGTTCTCGAGAAGTTCTATAGTTCCCGGTCTCGTTTCAAGAGTTGCTTTGGGAACCAGCGGTGAGTAGCGGAGAACCTCTGCCCACCAAGCTACGCGTTCGTGTTCACGTCTAGCTCGGCTACGACGAGATTCACATTGGGTATGTTCAGCAGAAACACCGCTGAGGGAGCAAATACATTTGATTGGTCTTTTGATCGTTAATCTTGAAACAGTTGTGAGATTTGACCAATAAAATGTATTTGCTCCCTCAGCGGTGTTTCTGCTGAACATACCCATTGTCGACGGAGACGATGATCACAAAATCCTACTTCTAGACTCGCTGCTATGATTTAGCGCAATGTTTTTGGTATCGCCTGAAACCGTGCGTTGTGCAACTCCCTACACATGTCTGGTTGTGCATCTCCTCAATTCGTCTCTGAAACCAATTTTATTTTGGCGTCGACGCGCTGGGTTGTTTAGCCATACCCACATTTTTAATTGTTCGAGTATATATAGATATACTACGCGTGATATTCGTGAGTTCCGTGAGACACATGAATTTATATCGGGTGGCAGTCTAAAGCATGTGTTTATAAAATGTGGACGTGAAGTACAATTATTTAGCAATATATCTATTTTGAGATTTTTCATATGAAATTAATGGGAATATTGTAGAGGATCATAAACAAGAATTTAGTATGTCGTTATTTATTATGCGCATATTCTTTACAAAACCTAGTAACGGTGTACATACACTTTATTGCATGTGGTAGCTGTCACTTACACAGAGATTTAAAGATTTATTTCTAGATTAAAAATTTCTGATGTATGTATTACATTTGTCCTACGTTACAAAAAGATATCAATTTAACTTAATTAATATAAGAATGAGTTCAATAGATTTTAAAAAAAGGTACTATATCCATTAGAGGACTGCTTGCAAATTGTTGTATACATATATGACTAATCTTATATTGTGACACCTCTGACACTTAAAGGCACTGAGACACAAATAAGATGCTTTTTATTGAAACACTTAAATTAATGGATCGACATGAACAAGGACTATCTAAATTGCATGGCTGTGCTTTAATCCTCTAATCAATCAAGCGTAATATAAACCTAACAATATTGATATTGTAAGCAGACAAAGTTAAATAACGTATAAGATTTAACTCCAAATAAACGGTAATTTTGATTCTTATTAAAGGGCTTGATGAAAGCACGGTAACATACACAGCTCTCCCATAATTAATGCAGATAGCTCATACTTAAGATAGTTAATAACATATAATTCCAATGCCCATTGAAAATATACTTTTCCATTTATATTTATATACAATCTAAACAATGAAGCTCATTTTAGTTCGAAGAATATGGCAAGAAGTTAATGCTATACAACCTTTTTACCGCATTTATCAATTGTACTATAAATAATTTGTTTGGCAATGAATGGACAAGAGAAGCAATAATACTGCCGTGCCCAGGATAGCCAATTAATTAGAATCGAGCAGCAATTATTCAAATACATTATCTCTTGCTATAAATGTCACCCTCAGTGCCCTGTTATATCAATATTAATTTTTATTGGCTACGGCAAACACAAATATGCTAAATATTGCAGAATTTTTATACTTCTTCATCAGATAAGTTATTAAGCTTCATCGTGTAATTTAGGAAGTAAAGCCCAATGTAAATTGAAAGATTGTTTTTCAAATATTGTACACTAAACAAAAGGTTTTTGAATAATAATAACTCTGATAAAGATACAATTTATAATATATACACAATGCCAATTATTGTTTCTTTATATGCCAAATATATCTTGAAATCACATCATCTTTTAAATATGCCAATTCAATTTATTATTGCAGCTTTTGGATGAGTCATCAAAAAAAAAAAAAATATTCACTGAAATAATATCGAGCATAAATTTTGTTTTCACTGGTAGAAAAATAGTCGAGGTGACTTCTTTGTTTTAGCGCATTTCATCAGAATTGACATTCAGATCACTTTACGCAGTCTTAATAATATTACTTGCATGCTTTATCTCTGTGATGAAATCACAAGAATATTTGAACGTTGGCAGTATGCAGTGATATAAAAGAGTTGCTTAATTGCTATTTATTTTTAAATAATTGTATTATCAATTGTAAAAATGTATATGTGAGACAATTAATCACGGAATCGCGTTATAACGTTAATTATATCTGTGAATAATGAATATAGTGGATAGTTCTAGAATAAGAGAGATAATACTATTCGGAATATTGTAGACTGATTGATTTTCTTTTTGATATGTGATCAATTATGTGATCATTAGTTTATATCAAATTTAATTTCCATTTATGAATTTTACTAGAATTTATTCTGTCCACCTGTAGTGTCTACATCTTGTAACAGAACGTAATAGAATACTTAAGAGATAATTGGACCACTGTATCCATTATACAATAAATGAATACTGCATTGTTTCATTTATCTTCATCGAATAACTGAAAATGCAGCAATATATTACTTATCGTTACTCATACTGATAAAACTCTGAACACAATACCGATGATGTCTATACTGAGCCATTGTGTAGAATGTAAAATAAGATTGATCTTTGTCTTTGAGTGATTATATCAGTAATTTACTGAGATGACAAGTGTAACTTATATAAGAATGGTAAATAGCTACCCTTTTGTACAATCTATTTAGATTGTTTGTATGGAAACAAGAAAAGCTGCCCTACCTTCTATGAGATTCGTAAGAGTCTGAATATGAGATTCGTATGATAATCTTTTTTTTTCTTTTCAAAAGCAATAATCGTGATCGACAATATTAAGCGATTTTAATATCCCGAATATTAAAGAAACATTAAATTGATTAGGTTATTACCTTTAGCTGCAAAATATTCTAAGACTTCTAAAACAGACTGCTCGGCTACCGAAATATTCCCGAATATATCTCCCTCACACGTGTGAACTAGAGATAAACATTCTATCCTTGTTTATACAGCGTAACTAAGGTGTTACGGCTTCTGTATATACCTTAATCAAATGCAGCACGGTCGCAAGTCAATTTTATCTCCGATTTATCTTCGATGACGGCCCAGATAAGCTTTGCAATTTGGACAAGTGTGATGGACATCCATACATTCATCAATGCAGCATGGAATCAGACAGCAACCCAACCAACATCTTTAACAAGAATTATATGTTTGTGAAATGTAGAATATATTTTTTTGCTTTATTATATGATAATATAATAATGTAACAGTACCACTGTAATTCATTTATAGATATACTCATTATAATTGGACTATACCAACAAATTTTTTTAAACTTACCCTAGCAATGCAATAACAATTCCTGAAATATAAGCTATCATTCCAGGCTCTGTTTTTGTTGCAGTATCAATTTCTGCATGGCAATGAGGACATATAGTATGAGTAGATCCTGGTCCCAGAGGAACTATTGTAGTGACTATAGTAGGGCCACCAGCATCTCCAGAAAGAACAAAGAAATATTTGAATTATGTACATACTTTCTGAAAGTGTAAATCATGTTTAAAAATATAGAAAACTAGTTTTTTTTAATTAGCTACAACTTTTGGCATTTGAAAATGCCGTGAGGCAAATGAGATTGGGCATGTGCCTGGTATCCATGTCTTTAAATGGACATGCAAAGTAGCATTACAGGAAGTCAGTTGTATACACTTACATGATTCAGCTGGAGTAAATGGGCTGGCTGGTGGAACACCACCCACACATTGGGAATAACTGGGAGGTGCACATGGCGGGGGATCATATGGCGGTGGGGGACCATTTTTGTACATGTTGACTTAACTCTCTACCTATAATAAGATAATTTAACACAACGATATATAAGAATTATCAATTAGCAAGATAAGAAATCATTTTAAAAAGTCTGTAGGTCTTTCAAATTCAAAGTATCGCTTAAAATTTATGTCAATGTGTAAAACTAGTCTATTTATCAATATTAATGGCACTACTGGCATTTCCTTATATATAATTGAATGACATAGCTAGATCTTCAAAAAGAACCAGTATTATCTGAAACCCCACAAAGTCAGACAAACCACAATGAACATCTTATTTCATTACGAATATTAATATCTGTTTAAATCTTCAAAATTTAGGTAATAGCAGGATTATTGATAGAGAAACTAAACATAAACCAAAGCATGATATTTTTATAACAGTATCATGAGGTAATAGTAGCTGTTCCCTAAATATACATGACCTAATTACGAAACTTAATATGTCACTGATGACATCTCCACCTAATACAGTATACGTCACAAGCATATTAAAATGATTGCCAATTATCCCTTATATACATTAATATTATACCAACGTACCTTTTCCAACCGAAGAATACAAAATCGACCAACAGTAATAATTATTGATATGGCCAAGAACACGGATCCACAAATATGCTCCAATCACGTTTCCTACGCACTGAAGTCGTAAACAGAAATTAGAATACGATGAGAAATTTGGAATCTCGGTATAGGTGGCGCTTATCGAGTAATTTTCGCTCCGGTGAAGATAAAATTCAGACGATTCTTAACTATCGTTTGCATGACAGAACTTCTGCTACAAAGTAAAAATTTTAACGGTTGATATACCATTATTGAATTTACTTCAAAAGTCTAAATGCATCAGGATTAAAAATTGTCTCTAATCGATATTCGCGACTTTAAAATCTTTGTTTTTTTATAAAGTAGTCGACGATTGTTACGGTGTAAACTCGACCTTAATAATCGAGAATATTTTCACGTTGCATGTCTATATACTTGAAGTCATAGGGTTTTACAGAGAAACGGAGTGGTATTTAATTTGACGATTACAACAATAAACAATCATCGTACAAGTGGATATGAAGTTTAAACGGATTCGGTGTAACGGTGCTTGCGGCAGTAAAATGTATATCGCTTAGTACGTAAGTAAAAAAGTAATCGATAAAAAGTATTGAACGCTCCTTAAGAGGCAAAAAAACATCGTGTTCAAGAAGTATGTCCTATTGTTTTTTTGCAGACTATGTAAGCCATTGTCGTACCTCGATATTGCACATACACTTGCTCCTGGACATACACCCTCGACCATTAAAAGAATTAGATTTTTCGTTACAATAATGAAAGCGGGGATACGATAGGAATTTGTAACGCAATTAGGAGAGTTATTTTCAAGACCGCTCGAAATATTTATGAGAAACCATCGGTTATTTGTTTAGAAAAACTTCAAAATGGTCTTAAGTCGAAATGACAAGAGAAAAAGGAAAGAAGGAGACCTTGTGGATCTCATGGATCCACTATCAGAATCACCCAATAGGTAAATACACTGCTGGATAATAAATTCTTTATTAATAACGTGATTAATGTAAAGATTATATAAGATATGAAAATTGTATAATTATAGTCTTTGAGAATAATGTAAAATTGTGTAATTAATTTGATTCACGATATTAACTTTTCAAGCTGCTTTCCTTTTGATTTTAGAACAAAGGTTCATGCGCAAAGAAAGTTTGCACAAGGAGCAGCAACAGTCTTTAATCCTGCACATACTCCCATCAAAGAAAAAGAGAAGGTGAAGCCTGCTATGATTACAGAATTGATCACACATAAACGCCCAAACACTGAAGACTTCCTTACATTTCTTTGCTTTCGAGGTACATAAACCTGTGTGCTCATCATTACACATACAATAATTTGAATGTTTTATTGATTTACATATTTTCGTTTATTTTACTCAGGCACACGAATATTACCGCCAAGTCTCAATTTCTTCAACGTTGGACATAAGAAAGGTTCTTCAGATCCAGACCCAGAACAAGCATCAACAGATAATAGTCCATCATCATCAACGTTGTCAACACCATCAATAGAAGTGCCAAAGGTGACAACGTGTCAGAAAACTCCAGGTAAAATAAAGAGCAGCATAACTGAAAAGAAAAAGGTACCTAACAGAATACAAAAAAATATTAACAAATACAAGACAACATCATCCACAGTTCAAGCATTGAAGAAAAAGTATCAGGAACAACGTCTTGCCAAACAAAGGATTAAGAATAAATTCAAAGCCTCGTGCGTCATGAGAACGCGTTCGGCGACCGAGCAGGCAATTTTAAAATCTACCAGCAAACTAACACCAAGTAAATTCCTTCCTAAGGTTGAGACAAAAAGACACGGTTTACGAAGCAGCGCACTTGCAGATAAAACAAAACGCGCAAATCTAACAAAAGTTAAACCAGTGCCGTCGAAACCAAAAAAAAGGAGTATTACAAAGGATAAGAGTAGTGGTTCTTCAGATACAGAATCGTCGTCAGAAGAAGATGTGCCTCTCGTAAAACCAACGCTACCAGTAAAGCGCCCGTTAAAATCCACAGTTCCCAAAAAGATCTGCACCAGGAGCAAATCGGAAATGCGAAGAATAACGAGATCACACAGTGAAACTATTTCTGCACAAACTCTATCCAGGCGACCATCTAGAAAAACAAAAGAAGCTGCTGCCGTTTACATGGAAATCCTTGGAAGAAAGTTAATTAGTCCTGACTTAGAGAATGATGATAATCTATCGGTGGACAGTTTTCCCGAATTACCAAACGCTCGTAGAATCGCCCAAACGGAAAACGAGATCAGAGCGAAAGTAAAGCAAACCACAAAACTGAGTACTAATAAAGAAAGTAAAAACGAAACTTCTACTAACAATGCCAAACGTGCTGATAAAAGTAAACCAGAAAAACTTGTAACGAAGAGCAAAAGGCTGATGAGAGTACAAAAGTATTGCGAATTAGATAGCGAGGAAGAATCAGAAAGTTCCGTTGAATCTAATCAAACACGACCTATCACCAGACGAAGTGTTAGTAAATTAAAAAAACCAATTTCCAGGAGCCTAAGGTCCTCCTCACGGAACGCTACGACGAAACCTGAGCCTCAAAATAATACAAAGAGCAATACAAGCAAAGACAAAGCCCTGGTAAAGCGTAAGCGAGAACAAAATACTGCCAAAGTGCCACCTCCAAAAAATAATTCAACGAAGCAAAAGGTGCAAAAGAGTAAAGCTGATAGTATAGAATCAGATGAAGAAACATTAGGAATGCTATTAGATAAACTGAAAAGAAAGAAAGAATCTAAGGAAATGGATACACAAACTCCTTGTACAGATCGGAAGAAGACAGAAGAGAAAAATGAAAATGTACCTCCGTCGGAAGTAGTGAACAACAAGCTTGACTCTTCTAAGATATCGGACGATGAGGAGTCTTTCAGAGGATTTTCGAAAAAGGCAATTTCAAAAGTTCTTAATTCCTGCCATACTCACGTCAGTGCCAATCTCCTTGCATCTGAAGAAGCTGATGGGAAAATGGATGTGCTTAAAACACAAGACACGCCCCAAACCAGCAATTCGGATTCGAAGGAAAAGAAATATACGATTATAGAAAATGATAGTTTAACACCTGTAATAACAATACCAAGTTATCCCTTTGTTAAACCTGTACAAGGACTAACTATTAATTTGGATCACGAAACAGTGACCAATTTGCAAATACCAATTGTGACAAAGTTAGATAGAAAGTGTAATCATGATTCAAATGATACTACGATTAACATCATTGATATGCCATTACCAACATCTTTGGCACGTAAAGAACGTGTTAACATGTCAACAGAACAAATTGAAAAATGGCTCAATGAAAGTTCAATGGCTAAAGAAGAAAGTAAAGTCGAAATGGAAACAGTGTCGAATTTTAAATATGACATTGGTGAAAAGGTCAAGGCAGACATTACGCATTTATCAATTCCCACTAGAATTCAGCATTTAGTACGTCCTGTTAATGTAACACTTTCAAAGCTAGCTGAGAAAGCAAACTCAAAGGATCGTATAGCATTACAAAGTAGAATTATACCAACGCTTATAACAGCTACTCAATCTATTCCATTCAAACTACAAAACATACCAACTAACAGGAATAAAATTAATGCTGACATTAAGGAGATTATTAAAGGACGTAACATGAAAACTAGTAAAGATTCTTCTTTAGGAGATGACAGTGACGCTGTGTCGAAGTCTGATCAGAATTCAGTGGACGGTTCACCCGAGAAAAAATCATCTCCAGAGAAGAAATCAATTTTTCAATTACGCAAACCCTTTCTACCTAAGGTCAAGGAGCGCAAGGGTATAACCCCAAATGCTAATGCATTTTCCCCAGAGAACGAAAGTAGTGTTTATGCTTTTGAGAGTGATACAGAAACTCCCATAAGTACGCCATTCCGGCGAAAACTAAAGGAAGGTAATAAGGCAAACTCTGTTTGCTCAACTACGGAGGATGAGTTGATGAAAGCTGTGGAGGAAGTAGTGAAACCCCACGAGGAATCATTAAAGAATGAGGACGAAGCGTCAAGAGCTAATGATATTATAGTTAAGACTGAGATGGAGTCACCAGTTATTAAAAATCCTGTTGCTTCAACTACAATAAGTGTTAATAAGTTTCAACTGCCAAAGAACTTTGCTAGCTTAGCTAATGTTCAAGTTTTGCCATTAGATAAACTTACAACAAGTTGGAGCAATGTTAACTGTAGTGCTTCTATAGCAGTCCAGGTTAACCTTGACGAACAGTCCCAGGATCCACAACTGGTAGTGAGTGAGGAAAATGGTCAACAAAAGAGTACTGAGATATCCACTCAGACAGAATGTAATAATGACAATGATGATGATAATGATGGACAATTATTCTACATTCCATTACAAGCAGTAACAAGGAATGGACCAAATTTAGTCCAAGGTCAACAATTGATACAAGGAGTTGCTGTTAAATTGGGAACCGAAGGCCCAACTGGACCTAATCAAAGAGTACTATTACGTGCTAAGTTGGTTACCAAACCACCTGTATCTGTTGTACGGTGTCCTCCAGTTGGTACGGTACAACCTACAACTCGTGCACCACCAACTTCTTCAGCACAGACAACTGTGGAACAACCGATTGCTTCAACGTCTGTTATATCCACACCGTCAACTTCTACTTTTCAACAACCTCCGTCTATAGTGCAAATTTCAACTAGACAGACTACTTCTAATCTACAAAGTTCTAGTAGACAGGCAACTACTGTAACAGCAACGGCAACAACAACAACGACAACTACAGTAACATCTTTTGAGTCGAAAGTTACAAAATCCCCAAAAATAACCAGAGAAAGAAAAGCTTCTGTTGATTCAGTGAAAAATGGAAAAAGGTAATGATATATTTTAATTAACTTTAAATCGATGATCTTGTTAATAATTATTTTTTAACTCTGCACAGGTCACAGTCGAAAACCAAGCATAAAATCTCAGAATTCTGCTCACCCACTAACGATACTACATTTCCAATTGCGCTGGAGTCAAGTAAAGAAGCTCGACTTGTGGAAGCTCCAACTTTTCATCCAACTGAAAAAGATTTTCAAGACCCGCTGGAATACATTGATAAGATAAGACCGATCGCTGAAAAATTCGGTATTTGCCGTGTGGTACCTCCGCCTAATTTCAAAGTGTGTATTTTAATTGCTTCACTATAATTGCATATCAGCAAATATCGATCAATATTACAATAACTATTTTATGTTGCAGCCGGAATGCAAGGTATCCGATGACATGCGATTTACAGCGTACAATCAATACGTGCATCGTATGCTTCATAGATGGGGACCTAATGTAAAAGAAATGATGGCTATAAAGAAATATCTGGCTACACAAAGCATAACTTTAACTCATCCACCATGGGTAGGTCTCATCTCTCCCGAAATATTTAGAATTTCTATCCTCTCACCGTTTGGATTTAATTTTTAGATCGGTGGCATGGAAGTAGATCTACCACATTTATATCAGACAGTACAAAGTTTAGGTGGACTAAAGGAAGTGATTGAGAAGAAAAAATGGCAGAAAGTGGCTGACGGTATGAAAATACCAAAATCTGCACAAGATCGCGTAACTAAATTGGATGATATCTATTGTAAATACTTATTGCCCTATGACACACTATCACCGGGTATGTTAAAAAAATAGTTTTGATTCTTTGGAAGTATAAGCTGAACGAATCAACATAGATGTTTCTTTATAAACAACTTTCAGAGGAAAGAGAAAAATTATTTGATGAAGTGGAAACAGAATGGACGAAACACGAAAGCAAAGCATTAATGAGACAAGATGCTCAATCCAATGATAACGATGAGGAGGAAGAAGAGGACAGCTCTGACGAAATCGAAGAATGCATCGTGAAAGTAAGTTTCTTATCCACGGATTAATTTTACATTATCACAAAAATACAAAAATGGTAAATATGTTACGTTGTGCACTTTTGAAATTAAAAAAGAATTGTATAAAATCTGGCTTAGCAATGTCGCTTCACCGATAATGAAAACAGCAACGCTTTTATATTTTGTCCACAAAAAGTAACTCTCATTTGTATAATTAACAAGGGTAGAAACATGCCGCTCAACGCTTTTTACCGAATTGCACGCAACACGCAACGTATGTGGTTCGGTGAGAATCAGCGCTCCGGAAGTGAAGCAGAGGGTGCTTCGGCAGACGAAGTGGAGAACGCATTTTGGAAACACGTTGCCGAAAGGAAGCGTCACGTCTGCGTCCACGCGGCCAGCATAGACTCCAGTGGTCGTGGCTTTGGATTCTCTGTTGCTAAGAACAGCCCCTTTGCCAGGCACCCTTGGAATCTTAAAGTGCTTACTAACAATGCTGGGTCGGTGCTCAGAGCTTTGGGACCACTAATGGGTACGCGATCGTTTTCCACCTTTTTGGAAATGCACGATGACGTAGAACAGAAATTCATTGCTAATAATGTTCTTCTGCAAATTCATTTGCTTTCAGGTGTAACTGTACCAACGCTCCACGTTGGGATGCTGTTCAGTGCCTGCTGTTGGTATCGGGATCCACATGGCTTACCTTGGATAGAATATTTGCATACAGGCGCTAAAAAAATTTGGTACGGGATACCTGACGAGCACAATAATAACTTTAGGGAAGCACTCTCGAAGATGGTACCTAGGTACTGCAAGAATAAAACTATTTGGTTGCCATCTGATACTGCCATGGTACCACCAGAAATGTTAGTCAAGAATGGCGTACCTCTTTGTCAGACAGTACAGGAACCTGGTCAATTTATAATTGTATTTCCTAAAGCATTTACTTCGAGCATTTGTACTGGTTATGTGGTCTCAGAGAGTGTGTATTTCGCGCAGTCTTCCTGGCTGGAAACTGCCGAACAAGTGTTCAAGGTAACACCTTCCGTAACGTACACCGTTTTGTATGAGCTTGTACCATTTTATAAATTATTTTTAATGTTTTAGGACATACAAGACAGCTGTGAACCAACAATATTCTCCTTTGAAAGACTACTGTTCAGTATTATCAATGATTCTAGATCTCATATCGATGTACTTAAACAGGTAAATTTTTAAGTAATCATATTTAGTGATACAAAATTTTATTATCAACGAGTGTACCATCCGTATGGAAATTATTTATAGATTTTACCAAGCGTCATAAAAATTCGTGATCGAGAAATAGACTATCGTAAGCAATTAGAGTACTTGGGTCTGACCAATACTGAGAAACTACCACTGCCTGATAGTGGAAAACGAAAAAAGGGAAAAAAGGTGAATGACGACGATGGTGACTTTGAATGTGAAACTTGTCGGACCAACTTGTTTGTTTCTTTGGTGAACAATTCGCAAGATGACAGTGTATACTGTCTCCCGCATGCACTTCACTTGCTTATCAGAAAGAAACAAGTTCTCAAGCATTGCACACTTATGTACACCTACAGTGAGGTCAGTATATCGGTTCCGTATGAATTAAAAAATTGTTATTGAAATAGATTGTTACTATGTGATTTCTGTTTTTAAACAGGACGAACTGGACGACCTGATTCACAAACTTGAAGACAGGATCGAAGCCAAATCTAAGAAGACTAATCAAATCAGACAAGCTAAATAAAAAAATACATTATTTATTGAATATATTTAGATTATAATTATTTATTAATTTGAATCGTATAGCGTCAAGTACAGCGCTATAGCTGCAGAACATATACAATCATATTATTTATTAACATCTATCGTAATCACCGAATATTTCAAGCATCACGTACCAGAAACAGAATTTGATTAGTTTAATTATTTATAAAGTGGAGTCTTACCTGTTTCTCTCTTAGAGAATAGTTTAATTTCAGCTGTGCTTTCGTAAAGAAAAAGAAAGTATAGATTCTTGAAGCAATCATTAAACAAGTCATTGATTTCGCATTTATAAAGTGCAATCTCCGTAATTAAGAGATTATCAAGTTCTCTGCCTCTCCGAAAACATTGCAAACACCCAAGGAGAGAGCATTCTCTACCTATAGATACGATGCGCGCACTGATATACGCAACTCTTTTGAACGGGCAAACGCATTACGCTTTATAATCTCTTTTATCTTATCCCGAAGCCCCGTCTAATTTTAGTCGAGTAGAGGATCGTGTAGTTAAGAAATTCCTTAAAACACACAACGAGAACTACGGAGACTGCACTGAAATAAATGAAATTTTTATATTGCAATAAAAATATGAATCATTCCATTATGTTTCATATTAAACGTCATCACTTTTGTACAAGTCCCTTCTCAGACCTAGTTGATATTACAACTTATTTAATATTGTATACCACTGTTAAAATCTCTGATTTCTAACCAGATTTTAGTATACTATTATCACAAAATGAAAATGATGTGAAGGCAATATAGAATATAGTAAATGTATATTATTTGCATAAATTAGAGTATTTCATTATCCGACGCTAATTTATGAGATAAAAAATCGTGGCTTTCGCTATCTAGTTACAAGTGCCAAATTTTACTGTATTCAACGTTTGTTTTTACAATTGGAAATGTACAAGTCCTAAGGACGTCGATGATATTTTTAACAATTATCACAATCATAACGTGTTCCGCAGTTGGCTTCAGTATAATGTAATTCGTTCGACAATACGTCTTTATAGAAGCAAAACAAAAATATGCATATTTTTAACACCTGCTACAGTTTTAATTGTAATCTTCAAAAATAGCTCTCAGTATGAACGTTCCGTTTTGAATACCATCACGTTATAGCAAATATATCTTCATAACTGTTTGGAATAAAAATAATCCTCTCATTATACTCTGTGTTCTTGATTACACCTATTATTAAATCCTAATTATTTTACTGTACAAAATGAAATTGTGCCCAATACTAAACGATTATTTGATGAACCCGGCGCTAGTAGCTACTGCACTTAACGCGACTCTGGAAATATAACGTGAGACAAGTATAAAAGATTGTCTTAAAAATAAATGAGAGTGAGTAGATGAACTAGCGTTAATTATGAGCCGAATAAGTTTAAGTAAAGAAACTGAAAGCAACGGGAACAATTCGCATGCGAAATATTTATTAGCGTTACATTAAAATCGTTGAATAAAACACGACAATGGCCTCAATATGAGGGCGTAAGAATTAAGTGATATTCACGCCGTGTTCCTGGACATGATGTTCAATTGTCGTTACCATACTGCGTTGCGTAATTTGCTAAAAGTTTTATACAATTACGAGGTCCTCATTACATGGTAATATGGCATTTTACCCTATTAGGGTATAATTTTTCATTAATGAAAAAACACAAGGAACCTAGTAATAGAATTTTATACGAGTCATTAATAAACTAAGTGTAACGTTAAAAATTAATAATAGATCAGGATGTATGATAAAACATTAAAAATCAGACTTAGAACTGCTGGCTATTACCGAAATTTACTGGCAGTCCTGCTGAAGTTATTACATCTATCTCAGATGCGTATAGATGAATAAAGACAGAGGGTCGCAGTACTGAAAGTAAATTTTGAAACGTATCCTAAATCGGGGTAAGTACGTAGTCGTGAAAAATTATATAGAAAATATTTCCGCGTTTAGTGTTTCTTGAAACATATGTTAAATCTTTACCTTTCATATGTCCTGCATCTAACGGAATGTGTAATTCATTCACATATCTTCAATATTAAATACTGTTATAAGCAGTGGCAGATATCATTACTCTTACTAATGTATTTCATCACTGAAATATCCTAGCAATGTTTCCTTAATATAAAAATTGAATTAATTCTGGTTCATGTCTGTAATTTCGTTCCACAAGCTTGGAAAACAATTACAGGCGAAATAAAAGTTCATTATATCATGCTTGTCATTTAAATGAATTAGATAAAAATGCTAAATCAAGATTTGATCTTATATAACTTAAAACTAAATATATATGTAATGCAAGACCTGCTGCTGCTTACGCATAGATCGTATATTACAATGGAATGATAATAGAACATCGATGTACAGTTTTTAACAACAATCACATAAATTCACGCACGTCATACAGAATATCACACAACGTGCATACATATATCTGGAATAAAAATACTAGTCCTTTAGGCAGAAATATTATAAATTCAATTTCTCTGTATCAGACTTAAACATACCATGTAAAGCAATTTTTCTTCCGTACTTTCAAAATTGGATTGTATATAAAAGCTCGATTCTAAAATTCTCTCCCAGTGCTACTCCTTTAAAATTTCCAGCCACCGAATGCAAATTACAATATATATTTTTATATATATCTATAAACATACTATAAATGCTCGTATACCCTACCTGAAGAGTATCAAATAATATGCATGACTAAATTTGAAGCAGTTCAAACGAGACAAATCCTAAATCCATAAATATCTTGAATGCGACAAGGCAATCATCCACATCCTTGTGATTGTTGCATGAGAAAAGATAACATTGAAATTTGATAATAATATGCAGCAACAGCATCGCTATGACTTATAAAAATCGTCGTTGGACAAACTGCTTACTTGAAGTATCTATTTTAGTATCGTGAATACTAGCAAAGATTTACGTTCTCGTGCACGAGTATTAAAAACTTTTACCTCTGTAAACATTTCCAATATATATATATTAAAAATATATTGTTTAGGAGAAATCAATTAAAATAATATCATAGCATTGGTGAAACTGACGCGACTATTGTGAAACTTTCACAAAAGGGAATACGATAGGAGAAAATATAATATACACTCTGTATCCTTCCATTTGCAGATAACATACGGAGTAAAGTTAGTTTTTGTTGATCTTTAAGAGTTCAATTATAAATTGGATCAGACTAAATTGACCTCAATCAAAATGAATTAGGACATCCCCACATAAAAGATCAGTATGAATATATAAATTATGCATCTAGGATGAGTAATCGTAAACCAACAAAACATCATTCGATGATGAATTCCAATGTCTAACAAAAGACAAAAAATGGAATGTTGCACAACTCTTCATTTTGCTCAGTCTGTGAAATATATCTAATTCTTAAATGTAATGCGGTATAATGGTAATTCTACCATACAATTACTGTTCTCTGCGCTGAAGAATATTCAAAAGAACGTCCAAGGAAGTATCTTCCGGCTTAGCCTCTTCTTCCTCATCAGAACTAGAATAGGTATTAAGCACATTCGTCAAGGACCTTGATTTTTGGTTCAATAATGGCAAATTAATATCCATCTGATCTTCGGATTTCGTGCCATTACTGGTTACTGAGTTCGATTGCAATTCAAGATCATCGATCGTCTGTTTCTTACTGATCAATAGTTTTTGAATAACATGAAGCACAATTCCACCAAGACACATTAACAAGCCTATGAAATTAAAGCCACTCATTTGGTCTCCCTCCCACTCATAGGCTAAGAATAATGTACAGATCTCCTATAAAAGAAATTACTCTGTGTAGTTCCCATAGTTTGATAATTCATTCAGCCATATACTGTTTCAACATGATACTACCTTAAATATTCCAGAAACGGAGAGAGTAAGACTAGACGTGTGTGTCACAACCAGAAATTCTGCGACTTCCATACAGAACGCCAATATAGCACCACCAAGCACAATTATAAATGTTAGTCCCACAGTTTCAGAATCGTTCCAATCTGTATTCATGAGTCCAGTGTATATCTTGCTACCTAAGGAATGATGAAACAACTTTGATAATTTATTACCCATCCAACTCACTTGTAGGGAACATTTGGGGAGTAACACGCACCCTCGAACCACAAAGCATTTGGTAATACAGCAAGTAACATCCATGGCTGCATGTAATACATCATATCAACTGGATTTCCAAGACCAAGCTTCGATCTTTGCATTATAATCTGTGCCATTGTCCAGCGTAAACCGCTTGAAAATGAGGCAAAAAGACAAAGCAGAAATCCAAGTATGTGAAACTGTGTTGATTTGTATGTAAACATCATTAAGCCGCCAGATATCATAACTACTATTCCTAACAATGAGCATGACTGGAAGAAAAATTATAGAAGTGTTATAATATGACCTCTGTATAAAGATAGTCCATTTCTCTTTATTTTGCATAATATGAGTACCTTCCTCTCCAGCTTGAATAATAATGCAAAACCAAGAATGAATATTATTGTGGTTGACTTTGTCATTGTATATCTAAAATAAAAATATAGGCTAAATATTCCTTTCTAGTGTAATTATAAGCAGCACTTTAATTATAAGCTTACCAGATTATAAATTTTTAGAAACACAATGTTTTGAAATAAGACTTACAGAAATACAGTGATTAATGAAATTGCCCAGTTAGAAAAACCAATATCAAGACCACTGGCTATACCTGGTGCTCCAAGTGACCAGATAATTGTCTGCCATGGTAATCGTACAGGATGTTTTCCACGACAACATTTTCGTATACATCGAACCAGAGTAGCTAACAAAAATTTTGTTACTAAATGGCAAACAACTACACCAAGAGGATAATCAAACCCCTGTTAATAAACATTAAGTTTACAAAATTAGTAACATTATAATATATGAATACTCTAAGTACAAGTATATACTCACATAACTTTTGAGTACCCATTTTTGGTAGAACGTAAGTCCTATGGATAATACGAAGTAAAGAGATATCAATAAGATAGTTTGTAAAATTTTTCTCGAAAATGAAGTTTGCATTGTCGTCGAATTTTGAAAGTCTTGCACATGTGATAAAAAATAATCTGAGGTGTCTGCATCTTGATTAGCAATTTCATATTTTACGTTTGACCTTGGCATATTCTTAGCATAAAAGAGTCTGCAAATTAATATATCCTTCATTTCAATATGTTCCTATATTACCTCTCAAATAATCATAAATTTAATACTATCATTACGCATACACAAACGCCCAGAATACTAGTAATAACGAATAACCATAGAAACTAATCCAATAACACAGTTATTAGTTACAATCATAAAAGATAAGAAATAATAATCAACAACAATCACGTACCTTAAATTAGAATTATACGCGGCATAAAACCGCGGTACCTGTGTAAACATAACCTCCTGCATACGCAGGGAAAGTCACCGCTTCTTCGCAGGTGAAGACCTTTCCCTCTCGTCCCGATAATTGTAACTTTCTCTTCACAAAAATGTATCAAGAGTTATCCACCACGACATCAAAACTCTGTCGTACATAATCACTCTCCCTTAACAGCTGTCAAGTGATACTTCACACGTGAACCTTTACTATCGGACGTTACTCACACCATTAATGCGATAACACAAGCACCGTTTGATTATCTACCATTCATTACGATTGATCGATCGACACCTCATTCTGGCAATCAACACGTCGTGCGCATGAGCATTAGAAAACCGCAATATTTGTCAGCTGTTAAACAATTGCTTCAACTTTAAATTCAATAGAGCCGAACGGATTTTACGGCTCTGTGGGCATGTCGAAGGAGAGATGGATGTCAAAGTCTCCAGGAAATACTAGAGACCAAACAGTAAATTAAAAAGGAAAAAAGTGCTGATTGAAATTGAAACAGACATAAAGTATGGTATAAAAAGTAATACTTTTTTATTAAGAAAAAAAATGGTCAATGATACTTAAAATCAGGTCCAATAAAAATAAAAGTGAGAATAATAATCTAAAATACCGCTTCGTTGGAATTTTCCATACAAAATGTTGTATCCGCTACGAGGATGCTTCTTGAACACTATACGTTGTCTAAACTTTTTAATAATCTTCGAGGTACCCTTTCACTATATGCGGAGTACGCGTCTCCCCATTGTCCCCCATTAATTCGTAATTATGCTACTATAATGTACATAATATCGCCTGCTCCGCGTGTAAACTTAATACAAACTGGATGATTAAAACTGATGGTGGAAACTGTTTCTTGTGCGTTGAAATGGAGATCCGTTTCATGTCTAATCGGAAAAGGTTGGTTAAGTTAATGAGGTATATATCTAATTAGCCCGTTGACAATAAAAAAATGGATCACGGTAAATAAATTGCGAGACCACGGCAGCTTAGACAGGTAAAAATGGTTGTATTAATTAATAATCGTGGTTCCGAAGATCTTATTCCTTACACATTTACAGTTATTCATTATTATAAAAATGATGTATATTACATTCGTGTCGCAGCATATAACTTCTTTTATACAAAAGATTTTATTGTTGGTTCGTGTGTTATCTGCGTTCACTCCTACCGCCATTTCTATAACTACCGCGTCCGCGGGTACCCCCTTTCCCTGTGGTTGATGCTTTCGTGCCGGATTCTCCTGAAAACCTTGCTGAACCACCTGCTAATCCAGATGCACCACCGCCATTCCCACTTTTTGCAGATGTGGAACTGCTGGCCGCTCCCGTAGTAGGTGTCGTTGCGTTACTCTGGATGACCTGTGGTTATAATTCACACAATAACAAAATGCCTGTAGCTTATCAAATGAGTTCATAAAAGTTAGAATATTAATGAAGTATTCTATGATTATACTGCTGTTTCCACTTTCATATTGCACAACTCTATGAGGGGAAATAAATAATGTATGATAATCGCATACAGGTTGCAGCAACATGCTATATACTTTTTACTGCACTTCCTGTGTCCTCTTGTTTCCAATTCTAATAATTAGTTCAAATTCATTATGTATGCTCTCGCCTACTCTCTGTTTAGCATGGCTGTACTAGATAAGTAGTAATCATGCTTGAATCATCGACCGCGACATACAGACTGTATAAATGTAATGTACATGAATTCTAAATATTATTCGTATTTAGGTGTGATTTAATTCGTCCGAGGTCGACCGAAAAGAACTGCTTCAGTTAATATCAAGGGCAAGGTCATGCTGATCTCAAGAATCTTTGCTGCTTTTTGTTATACGACAAGGGTACTCGAGTCAAGTGACTCGGCGTTAGCGTCTTGGGCGTTTGAAGGACCGTACCGGTAGTTGCCTTCCAGGAGGTCCACTGACGTTATTTGCATTTCCGTTATTCGTGATGCTGTTATTAACGTTGCTCCCAGGTGATCCCGATCCGCCCTGATTAACTAATTGCTGAACCAGGGCAGAATTAGGCTCGCTCATGTTAAGTTGCTCATTGATCACCATGCAGAATTCACCAATCTTTTGTATATCTCCATTCTTGCCTGAATAGAGTGTCAGGCACTGTCTCCATACCGATGCGTATCCCTTAGTAAGTTTAACAATATCACCAGGTGCCAACAATTGTCCTGGTTCGTCCCAAATAGAAACGTTCATACAGGCGGTATTGTCGGCCACTTTGAATGTTCGTACTTCGCGGTTTTCTTTGGTGAACGTAGGATGGCCAACTTCCAGAACAATAAACACCACATTGATATTTTTTTGGCCGGGCCGTATGTCCTTTATCAATACGTATTCCATTGTCTTATAGCGCAAAACCCACTGCACACTATCTCACTTTGTCCTCGATCACTGCGTCGGATTATTTTTTTGGGATTGTTTAACACCAGTGTCAGAATCTTTCCTCCGCCTATCCCTTCGCTAATTTAAAAGCCTCTCCTCTCGTACAACTCTATCAGACTCTCCGTATTCCATAAATCTATCTTTGGAGGTACTTATTAGTATGGCACGGGTATAAGGCTAATGCTCGAAGTAGCGTGTAGTGCAGGAAAAGTTCATAAGAGAAATGATACGGGTGTTGTGCTGTTGGCAGCTGATAGGACGAATGTCGGCCATCTTATTTTAGTACGTCATATACACACCAGTTTTGCTATCTAGTGAATGCGCGTCATCGAAACATACTGAACGCGATAAGAGACATAACGCGGATCATCAATGTAAAACGTATCATAGGTAGAAAGGACAACTATATACTGCGCGATTAATGAATAAGGCGCTCGTCTTTTTCTTTCGACTTAACGAACCTACAAATAACACAATTTTCTATAGAAATGTTTTTTTTCTCATGAGTTCTTTCCTCGTTGGCTGCGCACGTTACACTGCGCTCCGAATTCAAAGCTTTCGAGGCACGACATAACGTTGGCTCGGGATGTACCTGCTGTAGTACAAAAGAGGAATTTTACTCGGTGCCATCTAGCGACGATCGTTATAGAACGAGAGATACTCATTTTATGGATAAGAACAGCTCCAATCAGAAAAGAGTATTTTTCACCTAAAGAGGTCTGCTAGCTTTTGATCACTGTACGTGAATTCGAAAACCTGTTAATGTCAACATTTTGCTATTGAACGATAGTCATGGAAGACTCTTTCAAGCCCAACGAATTAAAGGCTACTTTAGAGATGTACAAGAAGCTCGCTGATGATTTCGCAAATCACGACACGATTTTGAAGGTACGTCTTACTTTGTTTTATTTTCTTTTGGAGAATATGAAAAATCTGCATGATATTCATACCACCTGCCAATTGCAGGATAAAACTGTGCTATCGTATTTGGCATATGTATTGGAAGTGCCTGACACTGAGGTCGTACGTTTGGCATTGGATATTCTTGAGATATTTATTAAAAATGTTGAAAATTATGTACACGTAACCTCCACTTTCGGTATACGAGAGGCTCTAGATTCTGTTGTCAACAAATATGCCCTGGATGAGCCTAAACTAGCTAAACATGCTCAATCTATGAAGGATGACATAGAGCGAATGAAACCTCCAATTTATAATTTGAGGAGTCGTTGCAGAAGAGTTATCGAGCCTAAGAAACTTAAGACACATGTTATTATTCTACATGTTCATGGACTACTCCCGGTAAATGCTTATGTGCATTTGCAAATGCTCCAAACATTAACAATAATGCTATAAAACATTTTCTTGTAGTTTTATATAATTTATATATGTATAAAGATTTTGCAATGAAAATTATTCATTAGGAAACTCGAGCAGAGCTGGAAACAACCTTAATAAGGATTGAAGGACTGGTTTCACTTGTTGTTGATGTTGAACATCAACGTGTGACTATGCGTACTTTGAGCAATGTTACTGCTAAACAAATTGCTGAAGCCATACAAAAGAATACACAAAACATGGAAGCAAGATTAGTTACCAGAAACAAATTTAATCAGGAATTTTTAGTAAAATTGGTAATGATACCTTGTTATCTAAAACAATTGTATTGCAATGTGATGCGAACATACTGTGAAAATTCTATATTTTAAAGGTACACAATGATATTGATGACTGTGATGAGATGCCTGAATATTTACCAGAAGAAGAGGAGCAAGAAGATGAGAAGGATGGTGTTGTATCATTATTCACAGGTTTAAGGCAGAGTGCATCTACATTATATAAGTCAACTGCTGAATTTCTCCATAATTCATTTTATTGGTAATTCATCATACCTCCTTAGAATTATTATAGTTAAATATGATATTATTTATTTGACATATAAGTGTAAAACATACCTTGCAATCAGGTTGCTTTGTTATCCTTTGAAAGGTAAGTTTGACCACTTGAATTGCCGAATTTAATTTTGAACATAATGTTGATTGTTCCTGGTAAAAAATTTCACTCATAATATCTGTGATCAAATTGAAAATGATATTGTAATTCAGTTAATATTCTCTATGATGAAGATCTCTGAACGTCAATCCCTAATCTTAAATCTAATAGCAAGTATTTGTGACATTCTGACGACATGGTGAAGCATGATCAGTTCTATCTCGATTTTATTTAACGATAATTACATTCAGTTAACTTTGTTTTCTTGATAAATAAATTATATACGAGCATGGGATTTAACTTTTGTAACATTTATAAGTAAAGCGACGTGTATGTTAAGATCTTTAACTCTCTTTTAATGATATGATAATATATAAAACTTACTAATTATATTAACCAATAGGATTGTATATATTAATGTGTATATGGACTGTAGAATGCTAATCTCTCTCGCTTATGGCGAACGCCATCTCTAGCATGTACAAAATTGTGAATCTTGAATGAAGTTATTCAAATGAAGTGTGAAAGCTATATCGCATTATACTGAATTAAGAAGATTTAATACGACAGTTAATCTCACAGGATAAGAAAAACTGTAAAAGAAAGAGCTTCAAGTTCATACTGATATATATATTTTGGACAAAAACTCTGATAATAAGTATCATCTTACAGGATAGACTAAATTTACAGTCATTTCACTGTTGCGTGTTAGTTAAAAGTCAATCTATAGACATCACTTTTTCCTAGTATATAATAGAATTTTATAAGTATAAATGAAATTCTCATTACGTAAGAATTGATATTTTTTAAAGCAATTGCAAAGTAATCTATATGTACAGCTGTTAAAATTGTTGCGCGGTATTTGAAATAAATATTCAGATCATGTCATTGTATCACGGATCTACTGTGTTGAATCTTAATCTCACTCTATTGTATTTCTATGTTAAAAGGATAAAAGTGAATGTTTATATTAAAGAAAGGAACGCGTGTTGCCTATGTAAAGAAATTTTATTGTATATATAACACAAGGTTCGTGTACTACTTCTACGATTAAACAACTACAGAACCAGTCGGTTTAGCTGCCACTGCACGAAAGAAACGATTTATGCGACGTTACGCATAAATACGGTGGATACATTACGGTACGATTATTTATTATAAAGTTAACACGCTTCTACACATCTTAAAAATTACTTCGTCTGCCTGACCACAACAATGTGTCACCCACTTTTATTCTTAGCTCGTAATTCATCCGCCTTTTTCAACTCGTATTGTCTAGTATATTTACAGATGTATAAGAATTGTCATTAAGGCAATTTGAGTTTCGAAGCAGGTACAATTGATGGATGCGAATCATTACTTTTGGTATCCGAGTGAATATCATTAATTAAATTAGCGCATTTTTCTTTCTCTTTTTTCGCGCTACTGTACTGCCATTAGTTAATATCTCAAAGAATCAGCATGATAGTAATACTCGTTGATTAACGTATTCTTTGTGTTATATTGTCTCCTAAAACAGCGAAAACGTGTTCTTTATTATTTTTTTAATGATTAACATTTAATTACTGGTAAAATTAAATTTTACTACCATAAAAGTCAGTGTTTATTGTCAGAATTCTAAATTTTTAAGAAAAAAAAAAACAGAAAAAGTCAATACATTGATCCAATGTAACGCAGTGAACAATTGTATAAATAGTAGATAATAATTAAAAACATTTGACATTTTATCTATCATACTATCACGTGATTCCTTGATTATATTTGTTTAAACGTGCCATGAGCATGTGAAAAAAAATGTTGCCAGCTTATATTCTGATTTCGAAAGTGGCTTTCTAATGCACAGAAAATATTGTTAAATTTGACATTGCACGTTATTACGATTTTGTTAAATTATCTAAATTTGTTGTATATAATTACTATAATAAACACTTTGTTTTTTGCTGTACCGCATGTTGCCGCTAGGCACTTATGTTGTAAAATTCTCCTAACAATTGTCACCATATTGTATAAGTATAACCTAGGTACTTTAATTAATTACTTTAGTGCCTTCTTTTTTGTCTTTCATGTTTCTCCTCATCCTCTCCTTGTATAAAGAATATACAATACAACGCATTCTCGATACCTAATTATATTACACACCTAATATCTATTTTCAATTGCCTCGTACGATCGTCTAGAAAAAGATCTTACCGCCGATATAAATAAATATTATCATTGGAATGAGTAAATATTGCACAATCTATTATGCGCGTGCTGAAGGAAATATATAAAATATCGAGTAAACAAGTTTGGCCATACATTTGTAGAGTTCAATTAACATCTGGCAAAAATAACCTGTAAAATGAACATACACAAAAGTGGATAAAAGTTGATTGAAATCGATAAAACGGAAGAATGAATGCAATTTTTCCAGAAGAACGAAAAACATGCAAACGGAAAAATACAGCAAAGAAAAATTCAATGATTGTATACAATGGGGATTGGCTACATCTATTATTATTAAATCCTTCTGATTAAGTAGCAATTGAATATTCTTACTGTTAATTATTTTGTTTTGTGAATGATCAGTCATTCGATTTAATTTTTCTTTAAGTCTCGAGACAGATGACTTTTCACTTTTACTCTTTAAATTGCATCTTGTTCCTCCACCACACACACTGATTGCATGGACTGTCACTAAGATCATACATTCGGGAAAAATTCAAACCTTATTACGGGTCCATCCACATTGTGGATACGTTATTCTAGAAAACAAATGACAATAATAACCGACTATGGTATTTACTAAAAGGAACTGTAGATGAACTAAATCGTAATAATGTAATGAATATTTTTACAAGCAATGGATGAATGTATTACATTGATTAAAAAAGAGGTTCATACAAATTACGCTTATATGTACACACAATAATACTAATGACAGTATACGAAACAAACAATAACGTACTAAATGATTACTGTTGATTCGACATATGATCGATAAAGATTAATTATGGTATGAATAATTTGTGAATAATCATTAATCACTGATTCTGGCAATAACTTAGCTGGCGTATGAAAAAATGCTCGGCAAAATTGAAAAATCGATCTTTCGGATTGTAATCCCGAGTCTTCTATAATTACATGAAAGACAATGATTAAGGTCCGCTGAATCAATCTAACGTTACACGTGGAATATCCATCAAACTAAGGTCCAGATAAATGAGCATATCTGGAATGTAATTTTCAAAGTTCAACGTAGCTTCGGCTGAACGCTCACGAAGACTGAAAATTATTTAAGACGTAACATGAGTACTTGGTTTATAATTTTTTCTTCTTTTAAATATGAGTGTTATAACTTTAGCAATTTTTGTGGCTACGAATTGTTCGCATTTTTTCATAAACTTTATTACTAGAGGGTTACTAAGAATTCTTAATGTATCCCGTTTACGAATAGAGTACCACGTTATTATTCACGAGATCATCGATGTATCTACAATGTTTTATATAAATCGCAGGTTAAAGAAGACGCAATTACAATGAAAAGTCAATGATTACTTTGTCTCACGATATACACTGTTCGTAAACGAGAATATCGTTGATTACGCTACCGCATAGCCTATACCGTGCTTTCGATTTTTACAGTGGCATTCGCTGGCTGAGATGCAATTGTGGTGTCACTGATTTCGTCAGTTTCGGATTGACTTGACGTATCAGAGGCATCGTCCATTCCCTTTCTCTGTGAGATATCATGCAATTGAATTAGACATGAGATCATTACTATTCAAACGCATTACAAAATTTCTGAACTCTAATGTTTCATTAACTTCAGACTACAGCTATCATATTTTAAGAAACAAAAATTTGCTTCATCCATACTACTTTTACCATTATGCTGCAAATCATTATAAGTAACTCACCTTATGCGAATGATGAATATTCCGAAGAGCTCTTTGCACTTCTGGATTGCTTTCTAGAGTAGAGGACTGACTGGACGGAGGATGCGAATACTCGGAAGTATTCTCCTCGTCGGATGCTAGTACTCCATCTATACATGCAGAAGTTTGCTTAAATCGTCTCGTCCGACATCCTGGTCCAATCGGTCTCCTTGCAATGCTAGAATAAAAAAGAATTTACAGGTTTCGGCAGACGGTAACTAAGTGCTATCTGACGAATGTATAAACTGTAAATGAACATGTTCTCAAATGTAAACCACTGGTCTCGTACGTACCTTCTACGTCTGAGAGAATAATTATAAGTGTAGCTTGGATCTTCTCCCTCTTCGTCGGACCAACTTTCCTCATAGGCATCATCTTCATGATCACATAATGTGTCTATTGTCTCAGGACAGGTCCTTATTGCCAATATATCAGGCTCGTCTTTTCCTATGCTGGCACCAGTTATAATAACGCCACAACAGTGACCAGACAACTTCATCAGATCTTCTTTTCCTCGACTGTAATGTTAAATTAATATTAGGAACAGTCTAATGGAGGCCCTCGAGTCAAATGATTCGACAAAGCCAATTAACCTGTGAGATATAGTGACATCGTCACAATTCCCATTATCGATGGGCGAAATGACACGATTGGCGTTAAGAATCTCGCTAACTTTTCGACCGAGTGTCTCGAGGTGGTCGTCATCGCTACAATCCTTGAGACGCTCGTTTCCATTCAAGTGATTATCACTGGAGATAGGTTCAGGACTGGAACAAGACCTAGACTGCATCCTATAATGAGTCTCGGATGCTGCGGGATTCCCGTTGAGACATTCGTTCGTAGTCCTGGTGAACGAATGCTTCCTGGACGGTTCTAGAGTAAATTTATTCGACTCCTTATGCGCTACGGGACTAAGATCAGTTTCACTAATATTCATTACGTCCGTTTGCGTTTGATTATCAACATATCTGACAGATGGGTCTGCGCTCTGCAACATTGAAACAATATCAGATATATAGTCATTCTATTTAAAAGTATTGCAAGGGTTGTTAACTAACACGCTAGACGACAATTACCTTCCTCTCTCTGTGCGGACTGGATCTTGGACTCGAACTGACGCCACAACCGGAACCGACTCTGCGATGCCTGTACTTCCGCTGTTTAAAACTATTGCTGGGAGCCAAAACAGTTTCCGGTTGATTCGATTCGTTGAGCTGCGTATACAACGTGGCCTTCACGAGACTCTGTGGAGAATCCACAGGCGACGGTGGCGTCGTGGGCGTCGACGAGGTCGACAATTGCACCGTAGGATTTCGCCTGCGATGAAGTCTTTCCTGAGCTTTTAAAAGCGGATGCACTATGCGTTTCTTAGATTGCTTATATCCGGATTGTTGCTCTCTTCTGAAACGTTAATTTTCGCATTAGAACTACGTGCCCAATATGAATTTCCACACAATGCCTTACATACACTAACTCACTTTATCACGTCACGTTCCCGTTGCTCCAACTGGAGTAGAACAGCGCTTAGCTCAAGATAAAGATTATTAGTACGCTCGAGTTTACGTTCATAATGTTCTCGAATGTCTTGGGCATGCCTCAGCTCGTCTTCCCGTCGTCGAATTAAATCAGCTTCGAATCTCGGACTGCTGGAACTATTCGTTTGCATTTGCTTCATGTGCACTCTTATCTCTTCTTTCCACGTTTGCTATGATAAATCATAAACGTCAATTATCGCCGTACAATGGACACGTTTAAAAATCCAGATCAATCTTATTGCTCGCTTAATTAATAAGAATTGTACGGGTTTGTTTGATTACCTGCGTCTTAAAGTATTCATCTGGTTTCGTGGACAATACTTCTACGGCGGCAATGTTAAGGTGAATTTCAATGTGTTTAAAAGACGGCCGGTTACGAGGTTTAGCCGCCCAGCATTGCTTCACGAGTAATCGGTATCCTTCCGGGCAACTGGCCGGTATCGGCAAGTGCAAAGAATTATTGCCGACACCCCACATAATGGCCGATGCGTCCACATCCTTGTACGGTACTTCGCCGCTGAGTAATTCCCAGAGTACAACTCCGTAGGACCTTAGATTAATAGAAGTCATAAGGAAATGTATATAAAACACTTATAGTGCTATAAAAATATTTAACTGTTATTCTCGGGCTGTTATGTTATTCTACTAACCATATATCAACTTTCTCAGAACATGGTTCATTTCGAATAATTTCGGGAGCCATCCAGGCTACGGTACCTGCGAAACTCATACGGGTGCTGATTTCATTCCACTCTCTGCTCGTACCGAAGTCGCTAATCTTCACGACTTCTCCCCGTCCAATTAGCACACTAAAATCATAATAATTGGTAATACATGCAGGACACGGTAACGCCGAGTTGGGCGATCATTAGTTTCCTTAATTACAGAAGAGCGTTCTCGATATAAATCTTTTTTTTTAAACGTACCATGCTAGAAATAATATCAGTATGCGGTTCAAGTTAAAGGCTTACTTGGGACTTTTGAGATCTCTGTGAATTATTTTGTGTGCATGGAGATAAGTCATTCCTGCGGCTATCTGTTTTGACCAGGAAACAAGTCTTGCAGGCGGTACAGGTTCTCCAGCTCTGAGCAGATCGTACAAGGGACCAAATGGACAAAACTCCATTATTATACAGTAGCATGGTGCTTGAGTGCATACACCTCTGAAAATAAATACAATTTTTATATTGAACGATTCTCATTAAATTTTAACTCCTGGATTAAGAAGCAACTTCAAGACCTTGACTTACTTGAACTTTACGATATTTGGGTGATTGAGCTTTCTCAGGTGGCGTATATCAGTCTCGCGTGCTTCTCGCACTTTTTTCACAGCAACGACTTCCTTGTTCAACGTCCCACGAAACACTGCGCCTTGAGCCCCTGAACCGAGCCATTGTAATTCTCCAATAGACTCAAATGGAATTTCCCAGTCATCGGCTGCACACGATAAATAAACATTTAAATCTAATGATATTATTATATATTGAATTAGGTTCAATTAAATGATTACAAACTTTGATGTCCTTTGATCTTCTCATTGACAGCAGCTTTCGACAGCATGGTCCATACGGGTCTCATGCACCCCAAAATCCCTTCCACCCAGCTTGGTCTCTGAGCGTCCAAGGTACCTGAACCTGGTGCGCATTTCGTACCACTTTCACTGGAATTACTGTTACTTTCTGAATGCGTGTGACTACCGTCAGGCAATGGTGTATCGTGAGGACCGCTAATAGTTGGTCCTCCAGCTATCCCACTCAGCTGGCCCAACTCCTCTTGGATACACAGCATGCTGAAACAAACATTGACCATGTATTTTTATAAGAGTGACATCGGGGAATCCCCGTAAAATAATAAATCGATTATATCCTCAATCAATTTTCATAGCTCAATCGATAACACTCCTTTGATCTAATATTTTCAAAACACTTAAATGCTTCTCCCTGTACATATCTTTTACTCGGATTTCTCTATTTACAAAGTCAAATTTTCATTGTCATCCACGATCATCCTTTGTTCTTAATGAGTGATTCTGCGCGCGTAAACACAAGCCCGATCAATGGCCGAGTAAAGTCTCTGACTTTTGCAGAGAGAAAAGTAAAGCACACTTACAGACATACAGAAACAGGCACATGCAACTTGCGCAATTCGAAACAGCAAAGAGCACGAAAGAATGGAAAATAATAGGAACGCATTCTGAATTCTCGAAATGTCATGCGCAAAAGCGAATGGAGGTCATCGAAGCTCGCCAAGCCGTTTTGGTACGTTAACCGCCAACGATTCTTCCTAACTGTAAAAACTTTTGCGTCATTAGCAGCGTTCTGCATCGTTTATCTTCTTATAGCTTTATTATAATCCTCTTCTTATCTCTAGGAATCCATTAAATAAAAGAATGGCATCATAGAATATTCAAATCCCATCGCACGTATCACCAACGGTTTATTTCGTCTTTTTTTAAATCAATATAATTGCCACTTTTGGATTTCTTAAGTTGGCGTCTATGTTTATCCTCGTCTAGGACGTCCAATTAGAATTCTATACGGGATGCGTTTAGAGTTGTTTTCTACGTTCGATTCTCGGAATTTAATCACGCACGTGCGCTACCTCCTCTAGCGCTGCTTTTAACGTAAAGAACAAAGGCAAAGTCTATTCGCGATAACACCCGGTGACTTTCGTCAACAATGACCTATAAATACGATTTTTAAACTGCATACTATATTATACGTATAAACATATACGCTAACTGTCACTTTTAACTACGGGCAACTAAATACATATAATAAGCACGTTGCGACATATCCGACAAATTCTATTTACCCAAAGAGACTACCAATCGTGTATTCCATCGGCACAGGATTACGTGTGACGTTTGTCAAAGAGGACGAATAAAAAGTTAAAAGAACGAATGAAGGTGCAGAGGAAGAATGCATCTCGTTACACGGTTTTCAACTTTTGAACGTGGTAAGTAGGAGAAGTGTCTTCTTTATTAATTCAGCTCTTAACGAACACCTGAACGGCAGAAGATTCGAAATAAATAAGGATCGATCTTCGGCATAAAAAGTCGATTAATCGAATCGAGTCGAATACTAAGAATTCGATAAAATACAAACCGTCGGTATAAAGATTTTATTCGACTGTACACGCGATTGGTAACACGTAACGGCCGTTAGTGGCCATTGACGTAAATCGTTAACAAATAATTTAAATTTGTTTGTCTTTGTTCAAATGTACAAAGCGCATGGTGATACAGCTAAGAGGAAAAAGTAAACACATCTATTAGCACTTTATTAAATTCACTGTACAAAGTCGACTTTATCGCCCACATTTTTTTCTGCTATCACGATTTAATAAAATTCTCCATTTTTCTTATAACTACTTCTTAACGCAATGGACAACGACGGGTAACTTACATATGGTATTACAGTTTCCTATGGTCCAGGATTACCGACAGTTTCATCACAACAATCAATTGCATATGACAGTCAATCTATTATTACGTCAGTAATGTCACGATCGCGTTCGAATATGTAAACCACGTGGGCTTTTGCCTTGGTCACAAAGTACCTACGTATACGTTACGGTACATATAGGTACACGAGCAGTGGCGTAGAAGCTATTAACTTAGAAAACCACAGCAAGAAGAAAATATCAACAAAGAAGTAGACGTCTCGACTTTGTAGCACACGTGTTCGAGATTTTAAAATTAATTTCTGATATCAGCCATTTCAGAGATACGGATAAGCAGGGAAACAGAGAATGGAAGGAAGAGAGAACAAGAGAGACAATGAAGAATTCCTCCCAAGGTAATAACCATAGACTTTTATTAATCTTTTTGCGATTTTCGAAGGGAATGTCGTCAAAGGGAAAACGGAGGTCTGCCGAAAAACCACGAGTCTCTTGGCCTTGCCAAAGTAAATACCTGATAAACGAAACGGAACGGCCATTGCGGTGGAAATTCGTGCAAGTTTCGTCACATATATATGTATATAGATGAACTAGCTTCGAGCGGAAGACGTCAAGGAGACATCGATCCAACACCGCCTAAGGTATCTTCCCCTAGTGACGTCATCGTCAAACATTCTTAACATGAACGTAGTGGTCAACGGCCCGAATTCACATTATTAAATTTGCCGCGAAATTCAAAACTCATTAAGCCACATCAACTGTGCTCTCGTCGTTAGCTAACGTTTCTTACCGAAAACGGTAGTAATATATATATATATGCACATATATATTAATAAAGACCCTAAAAAATGATCAACAATCCCAACACAATACGACACAATAATTCTTTCTGTATAAAATAACTAGGAAAATTCCCCAAAAATATTCTAGTAACCTTCTCAAAAGCATCCACCTCAAATACGATAATCGTCTCATGAATAACTTGAGATTAAAAACGACTAAATAAACGACCTCTTACGCAACATTATCATTTCTATATGAGCGATACGTGTAAGAAGAGAGAGCCTAGTAACATTCGTGTCCGAGTGGTATTTACCTTGAGGAAGGAAAATTCGTGAAAACCTTATAAAAGTAATTCTATATTACGGTCGACGTATCAAGTCCAGTTTATCAGTTCGGTCAACACGTAAGTCACAAAGCACAAAGCCACGAATATAATTCCCAATTAGAAATAAATTTCGGACCAAGTATTCGTCATGACTTTGGAGTCCACCTTATAATACAGTGTTATTCAAACGGCACGCTGCACCAACCGAAGTTAGTCCCTCTCTAAAGTCGACTTTTATAGTAGAAACCACCTTCAGATGGTTAAACACTCAATAGTATTGTACCCAAGTGAATCGGCCATTCCACTCGTCCCTGAGGATCCTTAATAGGAAGCATCGAAGCAATCCCAAAGCTACGATATACTCGGGATGCACGTGCGTGCCGATTCGCCTCTACGTTATCGAAGGATTCCCGAGAATTCTTATCGACCTATTGTTTATCGTACCGAAGCATTTTCCAGAGCCAGTCGAGCGTGCCTCCATTAATTTCTCTTCCCGACAGGAGTAAGTCCGACCTTATAAAACGTCACAACATCCACCCACACCATCCTCCGTATTTCAGGTTTTCGTGCGGTCTTACAAAATTTACTTCCAATAACTGACAAGTAGCGAAACTCGTGTTATCTGTCTGACGCCAGACAGCCGTTGTTGTACGGGTCTTAGCTAGAAGACGGTGCCTGATCAAACAAGAGACCAGTCCTATATTATCGACTTTATACATGTATATAAAGACTGGATCGTATAGACACGGCATTCACGTACACCGTAGATAGACACGTGTGACGTTTCTAGACTCGAAGGGAGGAATTTTTAGCCGTCAACAAGCCAACCGTTATCAGGAATACATTCCACGGTACGACCTTCGCGGTGCTCACCTCGTCGTAACGTTGACTGGTGGTACGACGTCAACGTCATCCTGACACTTCTTGACGAAGAACCGTGCGAGTACCATCGTCCCGTACGAAACATATGGACAGTCAATGATTTTTCAACGCTTCGCGCACTAAACACAAAACCTTTGTAGACGGGACTGGGAATGAAAATAATTTAACGCCGATAGTCATAAGAATTTTTATACGACGCGCGACTATCTCGGTGCTCGCTTGGACTGGTAACGTGGGCACGCGGCCGGCAGTACTCGGCGTTACTGTCGCACTGAGACTTCGTCGAACGCTACGGACTTGGCCAAACGAGAGTTGCTTGCGGGGGCGATTGATAATCGTCTCCTGAACCAGTGGATCTCAACTGGTTAGTATTTGGTAATTAAGAATAAAAATGTATACAAAAAAATTTTTTTTTCACTATCAACTATTAGATCGAAGTACAGGTCCGGTGAGTTAGGTTAGGAAAAAAAAAAGTGTTAAATTTTAATAGCCGTTAGGAACTAGTTGCCAGGGCCAATAGCTGTGCCGTTACTGGCGTAATGACACCAGGCTATAATACTGATACTAGACTTCGTGCAGAGTATATAAGTGCTTCTCGTGTTGAAAGTTTGTTTTAGGATCCGGGTAGAGGTGTCGGTTAGTACGAGATGGTAATGGTATCGGACTTGGGAATATATAGGGTGGGATGATAGTTAGGATTCTTTGGGTATATATGTATACTGATAAAACTCCGTGAGACAGTGACTATCAATTTGGTTAATGTCGCAGGGAAAATTATTATAAATCTTTTGTATTCGCTACGGGTAACCACTGCTTGGGATTTCCATCGCTCTGATATTCTGTTTACATATTCCACCAGCCACGTTACCGCCTTGTGATCCTCTGGCGTGAAATCAAGTTCACGCGGAATTCGTGATAGTTGGACGCGTTCTTATTGAAACGACAGTACTTAAAATCGATTTGGGTATTTAATTCCTATTGGCAGACGGTAACTCAGATTAATTTGTATAGGCATTAATGGACCCGACCTCCGGTTTATCTGACCTTGCGAGGCGACACGTTTCACTGACTTCGAGATCGCAGGGATCCAAGTAGCCGAGAATGCACGTGGGGTTACGTATTATGAACGGCTAAAAGACAAATTTATCAAAGTACGAATGGAATGCGATAATGTCTATTTTTGTAGCGATCAGCTTGAAATTGCTCAATCTGAAAGATTACAATTGACGTAAGAGTTCCTGGGCGCCAGAGACAGTGAGAGAGGGGAGGAACGAAGGCGTGAGAGGGGATAACGATCATCTCTCGACTTATCCGGGGTACATACGTACAAAATAAAATCCTGCTCCTACGTCTATGTCGCGACATAAAAAATATCGCAAAAAGATGCGACGTACAGAAATAACGATAATGCACACTGACAGTAGATCACATGACATCCGAGTAGCACGTGCTCCGCTGTCACAACATCCCGATGACAGATACTGCAAAGGAAACACAGCGTGGATTTTTGTACGGTATAATTAAGATTGGCAAAACTAGCAAACAGCTGTATGGTACAAGTAACAAAGAAATAACACATACAAGTAATCAATCTTTCAGTGCATTTAAAGTATTTGAAGATTAGTGAGGGATCTTGGCACTCAGTTTTTTTTTTACATTTTTCGTTTACTCGTCACCCGGTATAACACGGTCCACACTACTCGGGAGACAGGTGTACGCAGTGGAGTTTACATTCGACGAATTTCTAGAGAAGGGATCAAGGACAACCCGGGTCTGCCGTTAGTTTCGAATGGCCGAGTACACGGGACGTCGATGCTGGCAAATCGTTACGTTCCGTTTATCGTTATTAACCGAGCGTGTCCTCCGACAAGAGAGGAGGGTCGCTACGTTCCAATTTTTTAAAATCATTATTCCGCGGAATCAAGTCAAAGGTTAAAAGTGGTGCGTTGTATATGTAATGTCAATAGATAAGAAATATTATCATTGCCTTCGTTCAAAACGTCTTCGTCTTAGGTATATGATCCTGCGTTTCCGTTACCTGTTTGTAAAAATATGTGCTTCCGGTTGGGAAGTCGACAGAACCACCTGATTCACACTGGACGACGTTCCCGTCTCCTGAGGTTCGAATTTGAACGTCTCAGGCTGGGAGAGCGTTTCCGTCTCGGCAGGAGTGCGCATTCTTAACGATACGTCTCAGGCGTGCCACACCTGAAACAGAAGAAAAAATTATAAACTCGTACGTTAAAGAAATAAAATCTCGTGATTTAACCTACTTGGTTATATATAGTTACGGGTATTACGTCACTATAGCAAGTATTGCCAGTCATGACTATATATATATAGACCTTCGCCAAAAGATAGACCATCGATCGATCAGCTTAAAGACCTCCATTGCTAAAGTCCTTAGGATTCACTGTCAAAGCTCACAAATGGCTGGCTACACGTTGTATATATTTTTCGCAGTCTCAGTCGGTCTTCTTAAGATAATCAATTAAGGTAATCAAGCGTTGCGCAACGTCTTCAGGGTGCAGGAGGGCTTGGCTTTCGTTTTCAGCGATTCTTACGCGTAGCGACCCAGTTATACCGCGTGGACGGTGTCTGGAGGTGATCGGAGGATTTGAACAATGTCACAGTCACTCCCGGATTTAAATTAATAGACCAAGAGGAAAAAAAAGAGCGAAACAGAAAGTCTGTTGGGTCTGTTATGTCTGGAGTGCTTTATTGTAATGGCGGACGGAGTGTATTGCATCAGTTTTTTTTTAACGATGCCACGCGATAACCTACACGGTACTACGAGTCGAATAATAGGAAGCGTACGATAAGTGAATAAATTGAAAGAGCATCGCACCGAGCGGGCAGCGACATGAAAATAATTCCAAGCTGCGTAAAAATAACATTGTCGTCGTCCCCCCGAGAGAGTGCCGTTCTCCACGTGCTTTTTATGTTTAATTTTTTTAATCGAAGCCTTACCGCTGCTAACAGCCAAATAATTTTCAGGAGACACTCGCAACACGTGAAAGTAATACGACATATTTGAAATAGCAGAATCACACTTTCTATCAATGTTCAAGTCGAAATTGGAACGTGAGTAAATATACTGTATCTTGCGAGGTTAATACGCTGGTCGTCAACAGTGTACAGAGTATATGTACATAGGACGTCTATAAATACAAATAATAATAATGGTACGCAAGATCTTATTAGAACGAAAGTTATTGTTTATGGATTCCGATCATTTTTCACGCAGTGACTGAAGTCAGTATAGGTTGGGTACTCGCTTGAGTTTCTTGGCGCGAGATATGAAAAAGTAACAAAGGATAGAGAGCTGTTTCACAACTGGGATATATCTACTAATGGCTATAGGCAACAAGCGTACATACCGTGGAGTATGGGTGGCTGTAGGATGGAATGAAGAAAAAATAAAAGGAGGTAAAATAAAGGAGGAGCAAAAGTAAGACAAAAACAGAAGGATTACTTTTGGCATAACAAGTCGGGACGGGTTCAACGGAATGTTTGGCCGCGTGGCTAGTCTAGTAAGAGGCGTGGTATGTGGCCGTCGCATACCGAACCCGACCGCAGTTTTATTTTACGCAGATTCCTCGGCCGATTATCCCGCAGGGTGCGTTATTTTACATTTTGAGCCTGGCAATTAACTTCTATCGCGGTTGATGCTTAGAATGATGAAAAGAAAGGTTAGATCTTAAAACGGCAGTCGAGCATCGAGTATATGCGGACACGAGCGGAAAGTCGCTTTCACATATAGTCACTGGTATACGGGGTTTAATCAGAAAGTAGATTACTGGATAAAATAAAATTGTTACCAGACCCATGGTAAGTCTTCTACTTTCTGTATTATAACGGATGTGGTATAGAAAAGAAAAAATATTAGAAACACCCCGTTCCGTCGGACGAAGTAATTAAATTTGCAACCTGAGTCACTCTGGATACGTGTCACCGTCTGTATAACAGCGACTACCTTACGTCTGCGGGCGTAGAGGCTTTAACGATCACCCCCTTAATACTTTCAACCCCTCCTCGGACAAAAAAGAGGTACAGTCCCTTGCGTAAGTACAGTCCTGCTCAGTGTTTTAGTATACGTGAAATTTGAAACGGATGACCTTTTGCTAATTTCCAGGAACCGTTATCGCTTTCAAGTATCCGTTACTGTCAACGGGAAGACACAAGTTGAATTTTTTTTTTAGTACAAACCTGCACAAGTTAATACGGCAGAACTACGAGTTTTGTATTTTTTGACATAAGAATAATTAATACAATTAAAATAGAATATTTCACGGCAGCATTCTTGCGTGTTCTGAAATATTTTATTTTTCATACAGACGGATGGATCCTCGTACGGTAATCTATAGGCCACTGTACAGAAGCACGTTTTGTATAATTTTGTCAACAAAGCGATTTTTTTCTATTTTTGGGAATACTTACCAACAACAATTTTCCTATTCATTTATTGACGACAATCTTAAACCCCTAATTTTTTTTTTCCTAATACGACTGTATCGCCCTTAGTTCTACGCCTATGTCCATACAGCAGTTGCCCTCGGGTTGCGAATGAAATACCCAGTAGGGTAGTACGAAATTTCGTGGGGTCGCTCACCCTCTATCGTCAGTCTCCATAGGCTTATCAGCACTTTCGATCCAGCACAATAATTCAGCATACTATATACATCCATTTCGCCTTATCAATCGAATCCAACAGTGTCACCAACGTCTAAAATACCCACTAAAAATGTATCTTGGTTCGAAGTATCGGCTTATCAACGAGAACGTATAATAAACAGCTGACAAAAAAGTCAACTAATTAAAGTACTCATTATCGCAATAGAAAATACATTCTAGAACATTTTTCAAGGTTAATCAAGTAGACCCAAGCACACCGAATATTTTTTATGAAAAAAAAAATAATAATAAACGTCAGTTATTACAATTTACTCCGTGGCACGAATATTAATCTACCATTGATTATGTCTACTGCACCGGACCCCACTTCGCATAATTTAATTACGTTTACGTACACACGTGCGCCCATAGAGATAACCCAAGCAGGAGTGGTAGTTTATTCGTATTTCCTATAAAGGTGTGAGCAGACCTTTACGCGTTGCATGCGCTTCAGCCGCACGCTATGTGTACTCTCCCTTATTCGTGTTTAGTGAGCACGCGCCCCAAGGGAAAAAAAATCAAGAAAATATAATTTTCATTATTACTCTACGTGTATGACGTGTTGCATATTATGAACAATGATGTACGTATGTTGAATTAAGGTTTGTTTTGGTCGGATTTTTGAGGTTAGGTTGGAATGCTGTATACTTATTGTTAGCACTACTCGACCGGGCGTTGATGTCACTCAATGGATCGGCTGAACACCGTACGGCTTTAATATATTCCGTTTCCTCCAAGGCTTCGCTGTTACTGGAAAATATTGCGAATGACAGCTGTGCTAGGTAGACACAAATGAATTACAGCACGTGCAACATTTGTAATAGTTTGTGGGGAGAATTTTAATTTGTTACTAATTTGAGGACCGGTCATATGCGTATATGAAATGGATCACATGTGTATATGGGAATAAGGGAGTTATTTTAGAACTTTTTTTTTCTTGTATTGGTACTTACTGGTGAAATTATTATTGCTTGCAATCATTTGTAATATACTATATATGTATATGTTTCCTGATATTTTATGGATTTTGGTCGTTTTTTTTGACGGGAAACGATGACACGGAATGATACTAGGAAAAATGCTTTGATACTAAAATATGGTTTAGTATATATAGTATTAGTTATCATTAACCATTTTGTAATTTTTTAATGCTTTATTTACTAGCTTGGATTTTTCTCTGATACATTTTTTGAAAATACTATACTATACGTTAAAGTGATTTGAAGCAGGCTGTGAAGCTTATGTTTGTCAGACTTAAAATAAATTCACGTTTTACGTCTTAAAGCGGAGGTTTTATTTGTCTTTCATTATCTCTGTTATCTTAGGCTCGACTCAAATCGTATCCTTACGCCATTGTACTTATACATAGTGATTTACGACACTAAGCGGAGAGAACCCTTAAAGTCTGTGCCGCAAGGTTTTTGTACCTGAATGTTTTCATGCGGAAGTTTTCCATAGGATTTGTTCCTTTCAGCCTGAAAGATTCCACTAGATTCGAATTAGAATTCAAAATTTTCTACTGGTTTTTTCAGTTGCATTATCAGTACACGCAATACATTTTTTTACTTATTAAAATTACATCGTATACAATATCTCGAGATACTACGAGAATATAAGATTAGAATATAACTAGAGAAAAATTTTGAACTCATAACAAACATATGAAATCTCTAAGATACCCGATTACCTTGACATTCGGATACCATTTCTGGTTGTCTACAAAATCGAGAATGTACATACCAACGAATTTCGAGACTTAAAGTGAACTCGTCGCGAAAGGCAAATTCCGTACGAGACAGAAAGAAGCAATAAAAGAGAATGGCGTCCCTTTAAACTGCACATATTTTCGGAGCTGCAAAGATAAACATAGCCGTGCGAGTCGTTGCCCGGAAATAAAGAGACTAGTAGCTATACCAAGGGAGTTGCACTTATTAATTCGCATCAAATTTCTTGCCGTGCGTTAACCCAAATAAATAATATCATAATGTCCACGTGCAAGTACAACACACAATAATAAATTAAAAAAAAACATCCCTAAAACTGGCCATCGAATTTAATAAAAAACATCGGAGATCAACGGTGTCCACCATTGGTAAGAAAATAGCGCGACGACTTTCTCCAAAAGTTCCTGTGGCCATCGTGCTCAGAATAAACCGGCTGATCCGTGTCAGCGTCCAGAAAACAACGGTACCGCGTTTGCTTGAAAAGTCGTGTGTAACAAGGAAATAGGAGGAAAAAGAAGAAGAAGCTGTCAGTAAGTCTTACGCGCAGCGTCCATCGTTAAATCTCGTTGCGGTTGGAATGAATAGGTCTAGATAAACAGAAATCATATCTTTCGCGTATTTGAGGTTATCAATATTTCCGACGACTCCAATGCTCCATTATGAGTCGTAGCTGCTCGTAGATACACACACGAGGCTCGCTCGAGCAGGCTTTCACTTTCCGTTTGCCTTGCACAACGAAAACGGCGCTCGAGCATCGATACAAAAAAGTCATCGGAGCGTAGAGTCGCGAAATGATGGAAAAGCGTTATTGCACGCCGGATTGGCAGGGAGCCCAGGTGGTAGGTACGCGTCACGCGAGCACTATCGATCCATAGGAAAGACAGGTACTCAGCCAGTTTTTCTTTCTCCTACCTGGACGATATGTACGGCTCTCCTGCTGGCGGCGCTCGCTTTTCTTACGAATCCGCGACGCTGCTGCTGCCCCGAACGCTGCCATACATCCGTCGTAACTCGACAACCTCCGTCGCACTTATCTCTTTCGGCACCACCGTACAAAGTTCTACGTGCACCCGGCGCACCTTGACGAGTCCTCGCACGGTTTGAGATATCAGAACAGTACGGGGCCCGGCCCATTCATTGGCACTCACGAAAACATCCCCGACGTAAGCGTCCCCCGTACACACTAATACAAAATGGCGCGCGTCACGGCATCGCCATCGCCAACGCCACGGCGCTACTGCTGGTGTTAGTGACTGCCAGGAAGCCTAGCGGGGGTACGACTCTCTGCCTCCACTATACATTATGTATACTATAGCATAGACTCTATACTATCCTCCTTCTTTACCTCCACTCCCATCCCTACCTTTCTCTCACTCTTTCTCTCCTGACCACCTCCCCGGCGCTACTCTGTATATCTACATTATATGCTCTACCTATATACCGCTTTTGTAGACAGAGTTCCCTCTACGCTGTCCCACCGTGATCAACACTGTAGATGTAGAATGGTACGGAGATATTAAATATTGAAATAATATTCAGCATTTTTAAATGTTCTACTTATCCTTCTTCTTCCGCAAAATTATATAAATGCTTCCTGATTATGAGTTCTTGACGCAGAGCTATTAGAATGCAGGATTCAAGCAATTTATGTAATTTCGTGAGAGTATTGTCCATTCTCAAGGTTCTGAGATAGTTGTTTGTTCTGAAATTGAAGGATATATAGGTCTCAGCCAGGAGGAGATACACCAGTTCCAAGAAGTGTTTGTCGCTTCCGAGAAGAGGGTCCGGGATTGTCTTGGTTTTAGTCCCTGGCTTTTTAGTGGTCCTCTTTTGCACAGGCGCACTGTATACCTGGTCTGGCACGTTAAAGGGACGGACGCCAACCATCCCATTTGATTTTATTCTTATTCTCTTTTCTTCTTCCTCAAACTACAAACCACCTTCGCTCCATTACCATCGGTTCGTCTTTTCCCAGTAAAATTTGTCCGTCCTCCTTCAATCTTTTCATCCTTTCACGTACTAAACTGCGCTGCGCACTCGGTCGATTCTCTCTTGACGTCATGACCACCCTAGAGTCTTACCATTAGGATGGACGTAGATGGGACATTCAAAAAAGCCTCCAGTGTTGAGTCAACAATGACGCAATACCCGTTGATGAAAAAAAACTTATACATTTTCTAGCGTTTATCAAAAAAAAAATCCTATTTACCATTTTTATTTTGTCGTGACAGATATACCTCCAATTACTTCAATCTGAATGGATGATATAGTTAATAGGGTTGAATAAATATTTAACTTAATATATTACTATAGCATAAAATTTTGCATTATGACAAGCATACCTTTTATTCGTATACCCGTATTTATTCTTTTTTAATTCCCTTGTGCTTAGGTTGTATCGCTCGTTATGGTGGGAATACACATATCTATGGAGATCCTAGGTGAAATGAAAAATGTATTTCGCAAGAATGAAGCATCGTCTCTTATGTCTTACGTAACTGGCGACCAGCCAAACTGGGATCCCATTTCCAGGACCTTGAACGCACACTTGGATGCGAATTTCGTGCCGATCGTTATCGGATTCCAGGAAAGCTTCCCCCTTTAAGGCTAGATTGTGCCGAAAGCTTTATAGTGGTAGACTCGTTTTATTGACTCTCGTAGCATATAATCTATGCGTACTATACATGTTTTCAAGCTAGGATGAATAATGTAATAATGTAGAGATTGCTAATACCCCTATATAATTCCGAGGTAAGTAATAACAGAAGGTAGAAATAAAATAATGTTTGTAAGGGCTAAAAGTGAAGCAGAAATAAGGGTAGAAAAGGATTGACCTTAGCTCCATCTACGTGTCACACAACAAACTAGGCGTAAGTTATCTAACTTATCGACACAATAATTATTCTTTTTGAGGTCGATCAACTATATTGGAGCTCATAGGACATATTATAATTACAAAAATTATGGTAATTAAGGTATAAAATTGATCATTATTTATGAAAACAGTATTATAATAATTGTGCGAGCATATATGTATACATTTTACAGATATTCACATTTCGTTTGTACGTATAAAAAGTTATGGCTTAACTATGAGTAAAGTCAACTGTATAACATCTTTTTTATATTATTATATGTAAATTATCAGATAAATTTATTGCATATTTAAAATTTGTTTCGAACGCCATGAATGCTGTTAATTAAAGACGGACAATCATCGTACAACTCCTCAGGAGTGGTTTTATTTATTTATTTTCTTCCTAAACTAGAATCTTCAGTCAGTTTATTTTTCCAACCGGCTTTGAACGAATTCCATAATTTTTTTTCTGGACTAGGCAAACTGTTAAACTTATTACCATCTGCTTCTTTTTCTTCTTTCATGGCCAATCCCCTCAATCTTGCCTTTGCAGCTACGATCACGACGTCGTCGTACAAATCCTCTTCTACATTTTCATTTTGAATAGGAAGTATAACAGGGTCATTTTTGGGTGTTTGATAATGTTCTGAATCCATTAATTCTTCTTTATCAATAATCGGTATCGGAGCTTTATTCTGGTCCATTCCATTTGTTTGCAAGTTAGCGATGTCCGAATAATACTCTTCTATTGGTTCCGGTTGCTGGTTTGCAACAGCCGGCGAATTGTAGATAGGTTTAGGTGGAGGTGGTAAATTATATTCGGAAGTTTCCTCCATTTGAGTCGGAGTATATTTTTGCAGTTCAATATTATGAGGAATAATACCCGCCACTAAACTAGAACTGTCGTCGTAGATTGGTAATTCCTCAATATTGATAGGTGTTTGTGGTGAATTGGGTTTACTTTTTTTCCCTTCCTTTTTCGGTGAGTCTCTTCTCATCACTCTACTAAAAATTGATCTTTTCTGCAACGATCCCTGCGGCGCACTCTGTAATTCCTCCTTTGCCTTTTGCTTTTGTTTCTTCCGCTTTTCTTGTGGTATCACTTCATGAACGTCGTCATAGCACAAAGACTCTCTCTGATTAGAAAGATTAGGTGATTTCTTTTGAAATGGGTCATTCGACACTTTTGCAAAAACTTGCTTTTGTGAATTTTTGTTTTGATCATTAGATTCCAAACGAACAAAAACTGCGTCGTCATACGTATCTTGTTCTTCTAGATCTTTCACAGCATTCTGCACCGTACTTTTTTGCTTTTCAACTTCAAGCTTCGTAATTGCCCTATCTTTTTCAATCACAGTCGGTACGTCATCGTATAGTTCCTGATCATCCTTTTTTGTATCTGAATTCTTTCTCTTTGAATTTGTAATATTTTCATATGGGATTTCTTGTATCTTCTGATAAATATCGTCATCCATATCATCCACAGGATCGTAAGAACACGTCGGGAACTTTTTTGGTTTGGACATTAAACACGGTAATCGTGTAGGTAAAGGTGGCGGAGTTTCATCACTTTGAATTGTATCCTTAGTCGTAGAATCAAGTCTGTCATTTTCTTTTTTTGTATCCGTATTCTTTTCTATCATTACAGAACGATTCAGACTAACTCCGGTAGTGGATTCCCGGATGACAACATCTTGATAATTTTCTATTGATATAGACTCATTCACCGCAACATCCGACTCTGCTGTTCTTACCGTGAACACGTGGTTTGTCATATTTTGCAATTTCATATCACTCTCGTTACTTCCAAATTGACATATCGCAGCCATCCACTGTTCCATATCTTTCGGCGTACGCGCTATAAACTAAAAACAACATAATCTCAATAAAATATAGAATTAACTAACAAATAATTTAAAGAAAGTACATCTTATAATCATACCAGCATCGTCGTGTTACCAGGACTGAAGATCTCGAAGGCTCTATCACTTTTTCGCGGATCATTAGTTATTGTTTCGTGTGCTGGACGACATTTGTAATCGCGAATAGACAAAACGTCGTAAGGACGACTATCCTTAACATCTTTGTACATAATAAGATGCGTTCCTACCAGACCTAATAGATCAAACAAAAGAGTGAAAGTATATATTAATAAAAAAAAAAGTATCGGTCACATTACCGTTACAATAAATTTACATACCGACCCAACATTTTCGGTATTGTTCAAAAAGGAAAAACTTCTTTCCCTCCCTAATTTCAAGCGGTCCACACTTGTAACTTGCATCTTTGGTCTGTTCTGCCGTGAAGTTCTTATATATACTTAATACATTATCTATTACTGCATTTTTACTCGTATTCTTCTTAACTGGCGTTTTCGGTTCCTCCTGTACGTCCGCGAAACTCTCATAATAATCTTTCGATACTTCAGATTGAGGTTTGTCAGCATCCACGTATTCTTCTATCTCACCGGTCTTATCCAAAAATGATAACTCTTTCCCAACACGCATATACAGATACTGCTCTGTCGGTAAAGATCCCTGCTGTAGCGAAAGTGCATGAATAGCAATTTTCGAGCGTGACAGAAGATTTTCTCGCATGGTATTGATCGCGGTCGGTAACTCAACGTTATCAAGAGATTCAAGAAACTGCACGAGCTCTAAAGCGAATAAAAGGAATTAATTAACAATTGAAAAAACGTTTTTACGAACATCATTATTAACATAGAATATCGTAATGAACCATTCACGATCATTGTTCACGTTATTGTTTTGATGATCGAAGATTCTGCTTACCTCGTATAATGCTGACAATGTTCTCTTCAAGAACCATCTTTAGTCTTGCGTATGTTTTTCGTTCTATCTTATCGGATCGCAATGCGTCACTAAGTTTCTTTTGGATAGTTTATTATCTGTCATAATCAATGTTTATCTACGGCACTGCATCGATATTCGTATACAGCCATTGGACTTCGATTTTCGATAACGATCAGATATCGATACTTTGCAGTTAGAGAGTCATTCGATTATCTATCAGTGAAGCCGCACCAGTGTTACTAGTTACCTAAAACAAAGATTTTTAATAAATGTATCATTAGTAACATACGTAATCATTGATATTTCAATGCTGTTTAAATATAACTTAATGAGACTTGACAGGATGTATAATGACAGATAATACGTTATCAGTACCAACAGCAGGCAAGATGTTGCACATTAGCCGGCCAAAAAATGAACAGGGAATATGTAAAATATTATGGTTGTATTATAAATAATTATTAACATAGGTAGAAACGATATTTTTTATTATTAATCTTCCAATTGTGGTGTCTTTTTTCTTGTCATAAAAAACTTACACCTATAGGGTTTGTCGGATTACGCGCCGTCACTGGAAAATGAAAAACTGAATGTTTTTGTCAATTATTACAAATGTGTATTGGACTCTGCTCATTCAAACCTATAAAATAGTATTGTCAAAGATTTTAAGTATTACGAATACAAGATGATAATTTCGAATATTAACATTTTCCTCTAGAATCTCACTATGTAGCATCGTGTCAAAAAAATCTCAAGTTGTTACGGATCTTTTGATGATTATCAGTTAAAAATTTGTAATATTAATACAGTGGCATATGGAAAAGCTCCTGTTTGCGTTTTAATTGTAGATTTTTGATGTTAATCAACTTGATATCCGTAATATGAAAATATACAGATATGCCAATGTCAATTTTTTAAACTTTGAATTACAATTAGACGTATATATAATACAATAAATTTATTTTTTCAAGAAACGTAATCGATGCAATGTACTTCCTTCTACAAATCATTTACGTTTAAATGTTACCCTCAAATTGAAAAAACTTATGACATCCTTAAAAAAAATTATGGATCCTTTTCGTCCTTCCGCTTGCCTCGAAGATAAGACCTTGCGTAAAAATATGTGTCTAACGAACGATACCGGGTATTCCCTAAAATAAGAATATTATTATGACGCTAGGCGTCACTACCTAATTCGATTTCTGAATTTTTTTAATTAGTATCACAGTTTTTTCTGTCTATTGTAGAGTTACGCTAGCTGGAAGGGCTACGAGATATCGTCTCTTTGTATAAACTTTAATAAACGCACTCAGTGTGGTACTTGAGTAGTCAAGACAGGCGTGGATGGCCTGACCCCTTATCCCACACATTGAATTTTATTACTCCAGTATAATTAGTCTTATTATCTACACTGCGATGTCGAATTATGGACAGAAGCTACGTATCATACAACAATGTCATATTAGGTTAGAAAATAACGATTTTATAACATCCAAATAATAGTAACCATATAAAATATAAATTTATACGCGTCCATTAGTCATATTCAATTATACACTAATTTGAAAAATATCTCGACGACTGTGCGGTTTGACTTGATTTTTTGTCCTAATCAAGTGTTTATCATTTTCCAAAAAGATTATATTCCCGTAATTAACCTCATACACGTTCAGTAAGCTAATTTTTCAAGAAAACGACGACTTGGGGAAATAATGCTATGAGAGAACGATAAGGACCCGTCCGAGTCGCCATTTTGACGAAGTCGCCATTCGCGATTGGATCCACTCCTTATTCAATTTCATATATCCGAGCAAATTATTCAGTAATCCCTTCTTTTAGGAATTCGAAAACTTCTGAAAATATTTTAGGACATTGCTATCTAATCGCTAAGTACAAATTCCTTGAAAAAACAGCCATGGCCATTTTTCCGTAAAAGACTACGTTATAACTCGACACTTGACATTACTTATTTCTCGTAAAAATACCGGTAAGCTCACCTGCTTTTTCCTACACATGCCCCTTATTTTCACCATATATCAAATTTGGGTATCCATCTAATGCTCATTCTCACGAAAGAATTACCACAGCGGCAGTATTCGCCCTTTTTACACAAGATTGCACATTTGCACTGAACACTTTGAATTTTCTTTTGTAACTTAAAGACGAAACTCAAGAAGAGTATTTGTGTGCTCCAGAGAAGACAATACCGATTGTCTCGCTGCTTCGTTCGTCATATACGTGAACTGCCGAACTACGATCTGCTCGTTAGAATTCAGTGTACGACGTAGCACGTGCGCGAGACAGAAGGCGACTCCCGCAGAGCTCTTGCCGTTGTTGTGTAGCTGTCGTGAACGACGGCTTCGTCGCCACTGAGAGTCTCTCTGAGTCATAGTCGCGTCTATGGCTGTGACTCCTTTTCTGTTTTTAACTTCCAACACGTCTTCAATCATTTAATTCAATTGAGACAGTTTGTAACTTCTGTGCAGCAGGTTCGGGGTTATAATATGCTTTTGCGATTTTCCAAAGCCATGACAAGTGATGAGATTTTTCTGTTGAGAATTTCTCATGTCTCGTATACCACATTTTGTGAATTTATCTCAGACGCCAACGAGGAAATTCACGGAAACGCTTCTGCGATAGGAAGGAAAAAATGGAACTTTAATCAGCTGGAGGAAAGGGAGAGTTCTCTGTAACACTCCATGAGAATTAAATATGTGTCCTATCTTCGTACTTGACCTTGCAGTGGGGGCGTGTCGTCTGACAGACCCACCCCGTAAGTATATATTCTTAATGGGAAGAAGAAAGACGACACCAGTGGAGGGATTAAAATTGAAGTCTACTCGTCAAATTTGTGGGCCTGTGACATGAACTACGGAGAAGTTGGGTAGACAAAACAAAACGGTAAAGCTACGGATGTTTGTCAGATGTGTGATCAAAATAATGTGGTCGATAAAAGATTTTATAAAGGAAAAATTAATTGTCAGAGCTGATTCAGCTGCCGGTGCACCAGCGGGACAATATTGTTGTGAATTTGGTTCGAGGAAATATTTTCTACTATGTGGTGTCGGTGGAATTATTTCTTGCGGCATTACACACACATTAATAACTCCTTTGGATTTGATAAAATGTCGTTTACAGGTTAGTGCAAAGATTAATTTATTAATTTATAAATCCTTAATATATACCGTGATCACAGGTCGATTCCGCCAAATATAAAAATCTAGCCCATGGATTCAAAATAACCGTAGCTGAGGAAGGAATCCTGGGTTTGACAAAGGGTTGGTTACCAACCCTTTATGGTTACTCGATCCAAGGTTTCCTCAAATTTGGTCTTTACGAATGGTTTAAAGTTTACTATGCCAAACTTGTCGGTGAAGAAATCGCATACGATTATCGTACATGGATATTTCTAATGAGTTCAGCTTCCGCTGAATTTTTCGCTGATATCGGTTTGGCTCCATTCGAAGCATGCAAGGTAACGGTCCTGTTAAATACATTCAATCAACCCTTTTTTACCCAGCCACTCCACTCACCTATGGTCACAATAAATAGGTTAGGATTCAAACGTCAACCGGCTTTACCAGCTCTCTCACGACCGCCATGAAGATCATGATGCAGGAGGGTGGTGCAGGAGTCTTCTACAAGGGTCTAGTCCCACTTTGGTTAAGACAGATTCCTTATACGATGATGAAGTTTACCTGTTTCGAAAGGACGCTTGAACTTCTTTATAAACTTGTTGTCCCAAAGCCACGCGCCGATTGCACAAAGGCTGAACAATTGGTTGTCACTTTTGCAGCTGGTTATATCGCTGGTGTATTTTGTGCCGTAGTCAGTCATCCGGCAGATTCTGTTGTTAGTAAACTTAATCAAGAGAAGGGATCCACTGCGATACAAATAGCTAAGAAAATTGGTTGGGCCGGTATGTGGATGGGATTGGGACCACGTATCGTTATGATTGGTACACTTACCGGCTTGCAATGGTTCCTGTACGACGCATTTAAGGTTTTCACCCGGATGCCTCGACCTCCTCCTGTGGAAAGATCAAAGACAAAGACTAGCGATAAAAAATAATACCTATACAGTAACTTTTTGTAAATCAAAAATTAGAATACCACAATATATAGAAATTTTTTTTTTTAATTCTATAACACGTCTTTATTTATCTTTACCGTCAATTGGAAATAGACGTCTTCACGAAACGACGTACAATCGAATCAATCCACTCATATTATTTGTATCATATTCATACAATGTAGCTACAATGGATCCAGGCAATTGGTGTGTATGTTATTAATTAGTAGATTAGACATGACGAAATAAAAATTGTAAATTTATGGAATTATTTCAAGTATCAATAATTCCCGTACGACAACTAATTATATGGGCGGTACCCATAGTTTAGCATTCAAGTTTCTCCTTTATAATTATCCAAGACAATTAGAAAATGTACTTAACGGAACCTTTAAAATGTATCAGCACCATGAGCACCATGTAAGTAACGATGGACCCAACAACGGAAATAAATTACGCTTTGGGTATAGTACGTGCATATTTCGATTAGCAAAAATTAGTATTTTTTAAAACTTTTTAAATTTGACAGACTCGCATTTGCATGCAAGCATTAGGACTTTGGCCACGAACATCCAACAAACTTCGTTTGACGATCATGGCAATTTATTTGCTTGCATTGACCGAATGGTTTGCTGGGCAGTATGCATATTACATCACTAAAAAACTTGATTGGATGCCTTTTATTGTAAAAATAAAACATACAGTAGTAGGTAAGTAGGTATACAGATTCTTATGTATGCTTTGTTTTATTTTTATTTATTGTTCCAGCCCATATGTTCATTGGGAAGTATCTACTGGCCATTATTGCTGGAAGTCAGTTTGCAGAATGTTTATCCGCCCTGGAAAGAGATTGGCATAATGTCAAATTGACATATGAAATAGAGATCATGCGAATTTATGCCACCAAAGGCAGATATTACGCTCTAATCTGTTTCATATTGTCTTTCACAACCGTCACGTTACAATTAATAGTCCCATTGACTCCTTTATCGGAATCTCGCGCCTTTCCTTATCCATCGCACTATTGGTTCGATTACCAAAGCAGCCCATATTACGAAATTATTTATATTTTAAAAATATTTTCAAGTACCATTCTTGCCGCATCTAACGTTACTGTTGATGGATTTATTATTATTCTAATTATGCATGTCATTGGACAATTGGAGCTCGTTAGTGAACATATAAGAAACATGGAGGTTATGAAATCAACGATAGAAACTTGTGTACAGCGACATAGAGTTGTCATATGGTAAGTCGAGTGTCTGTGGAACCTATTGTCGGCCAGTGATATCAATTTCACTTTGAGGGGCCATCTTCTTACGAAATTAAACGCAAACAAGTCCCTTCAAAGTGAAACTGATGCCGTGACCCGACCATATGTATTACCTTTTATTAAAAATATTTTATTTGTAGGATGGCAGAGACGTTGGAGAATTCATTCAATTTGGTTTTTTTATGCCATTTTATGGTATCAGCCATTGTCATGTGTTTGGCAGGATATTCATTGATGAAGGTTGGAAAGTGATAATAATTGGGAGTTTGTACAGAGCTAATAATTATTTATTAATTATATTAATTATTTAATAATATAGAGCGTGGAAAGAAACGAGAGCCTTGAATCTGTTATTTCTATGTTCTTTATTGGATCAATTGCTTTTCATCTCTTTCTTTATTGTTACGTCAGCGATAAATTAACGGAAAAGGTAAAAACAACTTGTTAAATGTATACACAACTTATATACGTGCCAATCAACTTGTTTCTCAATATTGACTTTTATTTCTTTGTACAATTTTTCAGAGTCTGGAAGTTGGTTACTCGGCTTACTGTTGCAACTGGTATCAGCATGGATGTAAACAATCGAAACTTTTACTTATCTTAATGATTCGTTCATCGAGATCGTTAAAATTGTCAGCAGGGAAATTCATCGTATTGTCACTTGAAAATTTCACAGACGTAAGAGACTATTTGGTCATTAATTTTAAAGCATAAATATTTTGGTACATAAAAAATATTTTCTTCAGGTACTAAAAACGACTGGTGCATATTTATCAGTATTGAGAAAATTTTAATCTAACATATGTGAGCTGATTAGATCCCAAAAAATATTCTAAAAAAATATATATATATTCATGATAAATATATCACGCTATTTAAAAACGTGAGTAAGTCAAAAATATTTCATGTAAATTTGTGGATCTTGTGCAAATATATAAAAAAACACTACGTGAGGATCAAGGAGTTTAATTACCTAACGCATCTTGAATAATTAAATATAATTGTGAGTGACTGTACGTCCAGAGTGAAATTTGAATAAACAGTAATTGCGGATACTGCAGAGTTCAAAGTATAGATAATTAGCAAGTACACCATACAATTACATGAGTAGTCTATGGTCCATTAATTCATGAAATTAATGTTCATTGTTCTTTCTAATCATTTAGCGTAATTAAAGCATTGAACTTAATTTCCATTTTATGAACATTTTTAATGAACCTCTTTCTAAGCGTGAGACCTGCATTGTGGCAATGGATGCGAAGTTGAAAGTAAATAGTATTGTGAGTTATGCATGTTATAAATTGTTTCATTTTTTATAAAACAAAGCTGGGCACTAATTTGTACTATGTTCACACCTATTAAGAGAATCGTACCTATGTTCACGTTTAAGAATTTTAGGTAGGATACCATTAGCGAAAATGTTGACAAAATTTTTGACATAAAATTCTTCGTGTAGAACGAATGTAACAATTTACTTAAAATTCGGTAATTAATTTGTCTATAAAAATTCTACAAGTTGCTTTTACAAACATCGTTTTTTTCTTAATCAAAGAAAGAGAAACGTGCGAGAAAAATGGGTGTGAAAGGACAAGAATTAATTGGTTGCTTCGGTGGAGGTGGTATGTACGTAAATCGAGGAGAGCGTCGAATTGCCGAATTGGAATGTCACGCGACTTGTCTTCGAGAGAGATTAAATCAATTGGAATCGATGCTCCCGGAAAACGATTCCGGTATTGTAAATAATATTTGTATAATACAGTAATAATTATAGAATGATAAAACAATCACTTTTTTAAATGTAAAAGACAACAAGCATAAAGTGTCCACTAAGGAAAATTGTATGACCGACAACGAGGAAGGACAATGCGTCCTGCAGACATTAGCGAAAAAAGAAAAGACACTGAGAAAGCAAATTTTTGAGATGGAGTTTAAAGAAGAAGGATACATGAAAGCTCTGTGGGACGCAAATAAGAGTTTTGAGCAAACATTAGATAGTGGTAAAGACTTTGAAAAGATTGGTAAGGATCCAAATGACTGCTGTAAGAGATCTTGCGACGTGAAGGAAAAGATATCACAGCTGGAAGCTTACGGTAGAAAATTGTGTCTCAATCTAAAGAGTCTTCAGAAAAATCGTGCGGAATTGACCCAAGAGGCAGCAGTCCTGTCAAAGAAATTAAAAGTAACGAAGCAGGACACAGAGGTAGTCATAGTAGATTAGCTTCACTTTTTCAAAATGTCTACTTACATTATCAATTGATTTTTTGTCTATTTCATATTCTGAATATCACAGGTAGATTCTCCAACTGAAACGGGCGGAATCAAGGCCTCTAATAATTCGTCCAGTGCATGTCCTTGCGGAGAACCCGTCAAAGTATTTTATTATTTCATACAGTGCAAACTCTGTCGTTGCAGCTTCTCTCGTTGCTCGTTGATACACGCCGACTGGGAACAGTGGGAATATACCGCCATTCCATTGAGTACATCTGTCGTCCGTGAAATTTCGCTCATTTAAATCCAAAGTCCTGGCTACGACACAGTTTGCACCGCATTGCAAATTAAAAAATAAAATAATAAACGTGATTAAATTTTCAGTGCAACAGTTGCATAATATGCAGCTGTTCGGAATGGGAACGAGATTTGATAGGAGGGGGCGACGAGGAATCGGAAGAATACGGGGGCAAACTTGCTCCGTTAAAGGAGGAAAAAGTGTCACCTCCTGCCGACAGATGTCGCTGCGGTTGTTACGAGACATCATCCGAATCTGAATGCGGATGTGGATGTTGTGAAAATACGTTAGGAGGATCTTGCGAGTATGATTTGTTAAATAATGAAATACTCATACATTTATCTTATTAAATATTACGATAGCTGTGAAGATTCCGAATCTGATCAAACGACAATAACTACCACGACCATACCGTCTACCGTGGAAAATGCTATTCGAAGTGATAATCAAAATAGGAATAAAGACTGTTGTCTCTGTAATGCAGATCAGCCGTGTAATAAAAAGTGTGAAATATGTCAATGCGAACCAGATCCTAGAGGTAAATTGTATATATAAAATAATCGTTAATTAAATTAGTATATTAAGGTGTTGGGGTTGTATAGTTGGGTCGTTACGTCAGTTCCACATTGAAGGGGGTCTTCTTCTTATGAAACGAAACTAATACGAGTCCCCTCAAAATGAAACTGACGTTACTCGACTAGTCTTCAACATTCTGCCAGTTGCGGACAGCCTTACGGATTTACAATGTATACAAGAGAGACGAAAATATGATTTTATATAGGGTGTCTATTACTGCAATATCGACGGCTGGGCCAACTACCTTATTCTAAAATATGAATAGTAGCTTTATTTTTTCAAGTTGTGTTAACAAAATAAAATTTGTATATATTTAGGAATCGCAATGATGAAAAAGGAAGAAAATTGTGCGATGTGCAGCAATGCACCACAGAATATTCAACTTCCATGCAGTGATCCCGATTGTAATTACGATACAATTAACAAACTATCGAAATGCTCGATCTGTCGATCTACTGTGAATGCTACAAAGGATTTATTGAAAGCAATGCAAAAAATTACATCCAGCGATTCAGAAGATCCTGCACCAATAGACGTAACATCAGGACTTCAAAAGGTAAAGGAAGAAACAGATTAAAATGTCTATTCTTATATATAAAAAAAAATTAATTAATTAAGGTGAAACAAGAAAAATTACGTGAAGGTCTAGAAAATTTAAAAAATCACAATGAAACTTTAAAAAATTTATTAAAAGACTGTGGCTGCAGTAGTAATAATTATACAGAAGATAACGTTTGTCCATGTACAAGCCTTCGACCACCTTTGAAAAAGACAACCAGTGGTCTTATAGAGACTGTAAAACTGTTGCATAACAAATGCCGTACCAAAGATGGTATAATTCTTGCATTGGCTGACGAATTAAAACGTAATACGACAGAAGCCCAGAGCGATCGAATTTTGAAGAGTCTAACAGATCCTGATTTGTGCTGTAAGGCCAAGGATTTTGATCGTCTCGAATTATGGAAATATTTGGAATTACCTTCGCAACGGTATGATAACAATAATAACGGAAGATCTAATATGGCAAGAAGAGATCTTCTTTTTGGTCTTATCGTTCTTTTTCTTTTTATTTTTTCACACTCAATTCGTTCCTACGCAGAGTTACCATCATGCTCGTGCAAAGTTTTCAAAAAATTACAATCTTGCGCGTGGAACATTTACAGTGGTATAATAAATTTTTTTAAATTTTTACATTACCGGGTAAGTCAAGTTCCTCATGTAATTGTAACATCTTTTTATATTACGCGTAATTACGTAATTCATGTTTGGACGTACTTTGGATCCGTCGGTGCAATCTTTGGATCATTGTCTTGTGTAAGAACAGTGTGGTCTTTGGTTAAAAAAATTATTTTATACTTACAGACATTTTGGAGTAGACACTCCTTACGGATTTTTTGGCACAAAGTAGTATTCTCTATTAAAAATTTTTTTGGATCTGTTTTAATAGCTATTTACGTTCCTATAAAGATTCTTTTAGTACCTGTATATTCTAGTATAAGATTTATAGTTCATATTGTATTTTCTATATATTTATTAATTGTTTGGATTGTCTTATCTATTGTCAAACCCGTATTGTTAATGATAATTCGTTTACAAAAATGTATTTTTCGTATTGCACGCTTTGTCGTTTGGTGCGTTTCCACGTTAAAGGCACTTTTACATTATGTATATACAAGACTGTTCTCATTACCGAATATTCTTTTTCTGCTTCTTGGCTTTACCGTAAACAGAATTGTCACTGCTTTATTCGAGTATACTTTTTGAATAAAATATATTTTTTAAAAAGATCAAACTATGTTAATCGGTTACAAAAATCCTTCGACTTTTTCAGCAACATTTTCTAACTTTTTTCCCAATAACATACTGCTGAATCTTGTCGGTCCACCTGGATGATGCAAACGCGATATCTTTCTCGTTCCCACATGAGAATATGGAAGTTCCAAAAGATTCTCTTTTCCAAATTCATGGAGAATATTATCAACCGCCATATTTTGAGTAGCACGAATAATCGACGATTTGCTTATAACACTTGTTACACTACTTGTGAATAATTTTTCTTCACTATTTTTTATTTTGTTATCGCAGCTGGATGCATTTTTCGAATTTGTATCAACAGTCTTCTCGGATGACGCCATTCTAAAAATTTTAATAACACTTATCGACTTTTATATCTACACATTGATTTATAAGCAAGCTACGCGATTCCGTGATACAATTTTCCATTTGCATGATAATATTTATATTATTCATCAGGTAGAAGACGTTCATAAATTATTTTATACGGCTACATAAAATTTACCTTTTCTGAACGGTCGCGTTTTGAATGCTTTTAGGCAATAAAGGTTGTATCGATCTGTCCTGCTTCTCATCATAAAACCCACTGATATTTTCCTTCAATTTCAATGCAGTCTGAAAGGCTGAGTCCTTTATGTCAACCCTTGAAAAATGCATCTCGGTATTCTAGTCAGTGCACAGCCAATAATTGCTAAAGAAATTAAATAATGTGAGAACCTTTTTTGGCATATCATAAAAAATTATACAAAGCCAATGATAATACATTTTTTTTAAATTAATGAACAAAAAAAGTTTCTAATAAATATCAAAGTACTTACACAATTGTTTCATAGGATTTTGAAAAGGGAATCACACACGTTCGGGATACCATAAAAAATGACAAACACTTCTATAAGCTCTTGGAAAATTCTTATAACAAATTCGAAACGAACAGTGTGACGTATAATCAGAATTTTGTGAATTTGATATATTTCTACCGATAAACTTCTCTGCATTACTCGCCTTACGATTCACTATTTTGTTCATACTGGAATGCGTCGGTGTACTCAAACGACGAATATTCTCTTGCTGTGCCTGCTGTGACTTTAATCGACCCCCACGACCCACTGGAACATCCTGTAAGTCTTGACTGATCCCCGACAACAATTTAAAGGAATCTTTGAAGAGCTGCTGGGCCGATAAGGATGGTGGACTAAGATCTACTTCCGAATTATCGGCCTACAAATTGCAAAGGATATATGGACATAAGTGTATTAAGACAAAAATCGAACCTCTTTATTGGTTAAAAATAAAAATAAAAGAAATACATTAGAATTCTTCGAGTATTTTATACATCTTCACAACACCCTAAACTTCCCCCTGTAAATTTCAAGATAACATGAATTCCCTTGACGTGGAGAATTAGTTCACAACTTGCAGCCACGTAAGGAAGCCCAGGCAAGTGGTAAAGGAATTGTAGACGGTTAAAGACAATTTATGTCTTACGGAAGCAGTTGAAACGAATTTACCCTATTATCGTGATTTCCGGAGCCATTAACTAGCACGCAAGAAAGTCCCATTTCACCAGGGACAAACATGCACCAAGCACGTAGCATATTGGCTGGTCTGACACTTATGCAATTATTTGAATCCTTGGTGGAATTTAAGTGCAGTTATGTACATCCTATTTACACTGTAAAGTAGACCCTACACTCGAGTTAAATAATGCAGCGTTTCTGTTGAACCCTGCACTTCCGTTTCTCGACACCTCATTTATAGTTTACCATTACAAAAGAGTTCGTGGGAGGCATACGATTCACTCGTTTAAATGTAACTGCCTCGATGCCATTATCCAATGGTAGTACTTTCCACAGGGAACGTGATTTTACGAACTCCAGGGGAGTACAGTATTTTACGTGTCCATGGGTCTGTGCGGGTTGCTCGAAATTTGCAGGAATTCGAACGCGAGGAATCGAGTAAACACGTAGTCACGTCGTCCCACCATCGACGGGCGTCCTGACGCTTAACGTCACGTACCTGGGCGATAATTCTCTTCTCGCCCTGAGCTATGCGTTGATTGTGACGAGGACACAATTGCTTTTCTTTTACGGCTCGCACCATGGATGAATGAGTGGGTGCTGCTATTCGGTCGACTTGAAACTGTTTTGAAATACGTAGATAAATATTTGTACTGATAAGAAATTAAAGAAAATTCGTACCTTGGCGCGTTTGAAATCTTTCCGACTTGTCTGAGACGCTTGACGAACAGGTGACAGAGGCTCTTCCTTTGGTTGTTGCTGTTTATTTGGATCCCCAAAGAGACCTTTTGTTTCGGCTACTTTAATCATGAACAGTGAATTGAATTGCATCATTTCCTTGCGTCTTATCAGTGCCAGGTAACATCCTTTGTCTATGAGATTTGAGGACTTGTTGCCACAAATTTCGTTAATATCGGCATGCTCGAATAGATCACTGTCAGGGACCTGCACGACAGGTAGAAGATTAGTATAAAAGTAATGATTGATAAATTTGATAATTGTGAATTTATTAAGATTCCTTTATCTCCACGGATGGCACGATGGAGAGTTCCTCTTCGTCTTCGTAATTTGATTTACGATCATCCAATTTCGATTGTTCCTGAGTTTGTCTACGTTTTACAGATTTACTGGGCTTCGACGTTTTTCCAGCTGTCTCTTTACTCACTGCCTTTTTCTTTACCTACCAATATAAAGGCCCAAGAAAGTATATTAACAGGACAGAACATTTAGCTTGTACAAAAAAAAAAGGACCAACCCGATGTTCACGAGCAAACTTTTCCGCTGCCATTTTATTCGCATAATTCAAAACCTGCTCGACCACGTCTGTCGTTTCTGCAGGAAGAATACTATGCGTCTCATAGATCAATAATTGAACGTTGGGTCTAGTCAAAGCGTATTTTAAAGTGGACAATTGTTCACTAAGAAGAACCTGTGGCTGTTTAGATTCGTTATCCATATTAGTCAATGTTTCCAGAAGGGTAGTATCACCCCCTCTTGCTACAGCTAGATCAACAGCATCCCTTATCCCGGTATAGCTGCAGGGTGGTGTCGCTAAAATAATCGTGGCTCTTTCCAGCTCGGCACAAGGTGGAGGATTGACGTATCTAAAAACTCAAAATCCCTTCTAAGTTCTAAATAAATTTCGTGAAAAGTATCAAAGAAAATTTTGTACATACTTTTCCGAAAATACTCGACATTGTTGAAGAGTCACGCCAATGTCTCGAAGATATAACTCATACTGACAGCGTAATTCTCCTGTGCCAAAAACCAGGAGTCTTCCAGCATCTTCGATGTCTGCCAATAAACCTGCCAAGTATCCTGCGTGACGTGGTGCTATGGAATGTGTCAGCACAACTGGACCACAAAGCTTTCCTATTCTGACTGCCTGCGCTAGAGCGGCAGCACCCAAGCACAGTGATCTTTCCTAGCAAAAATTAATAAAGTGTCTACATTCTTTTTGTCTTATAACGCGACAAAGCAAGGGAAATTAATTTACCAGAAATATAAAACAATGATTACGGACGAGATCGAATTTAGCCAATTTTTCACGCGCCTTGTCATGAAGATTCACCACTTTGGGACATAGTGGATCAAAGGTGTAACTGTCTTCCTCTAGATCAGCCGTTGTACAGTCTACACAAAGTCGCAGTCCAATCTTGGACATCTCGTGAATAAATTCTTTTTTACTGGAAATCTTCATACTGTTTATCCAACCGGAGGCGAGAGCACCCTCTTCGCCCCAAACGACCCCTTCAGCGTTTCGAAGATGTAACGGAAGAAGCTCTCCTAAGATGAATCATGCAAAGTATAAGTATAAATAATAGAAAAAATTAAGGGAATTTTTTTGTTTACCCAGTGTCAAAGCGGATCCTTCTATTCGCAATCTGGAAACACTAGCAGCAAGTCGTATCTTGGCATTCAGCAAGGTATCTTCGATCTCCTTAAGGTTGGCAGCCTCGAAAGCTTTTTCACGTGCTTCGACTTCTGCAATATCACCGCGCCTTGCAAATTTACGTCCTTGCATATCGTACAGGAGGAGCCAAACAATTCTCTCACGAGATTTGAACTCCGGATGGTAATACCAGAAAGCTACGTCATCCAGGGCGTGATTTAGGATCTTTTTATCTGTATATGATAATAAATCTTGTAATTAGCAAGGTTAGGAACGGTTATGGACACTGAAGATTGCACGATTATAACCTACATCTTAAAACATCGTAAACCAGACCAAATACACGTCGCATTTCAGCTTCGTCCGAATAAATTGGCGATTCCTCCTTCTGCAGGACTTTTGCAGCTAATAGCAAATCCTCTACTCGCCATCCTGGTTCTATACAAGCTTCAGTCATTGAACCGGACACGTCCATAATGGCTGCTAAGGATGAAGCTGAATTTCCAATTCTACCTCCTTTTGGTATTAATGGATACAATGATCCACCTGGTTCCCATTCCCATTCCTTTGGATCCTTAGCTTCTTTTTCAGAATTTGCTTTCATCCTGGGATTATTAGATCAGTAATAAAATCAATACAACAATCTACATCTGTTCGTGACGAATTTTATGAATCCATACGAACTGTTTCTTCTTAGGATGAATATAGAAATATAATTATTTCTCTATCGATTACAATGTATAATAGTTTTATTGCCATTGATATTGAACGAATAAACAGCGACGTCGAAACGTTTATAATTTTAAAAATAAATTTGCCAAATTTCTTACCTCATCATATGATAACCTACTAGTTGAACATCGCTATTAGTGTAATGTGCCAATTGGTCGCTGCTGGAAAATTTGATTAATTTCTCTAGTATAAAGCGTTACTGGTCATTATTTTAATTTATCCATAGTCAGTATCATACAATTATAAAACTCATAGTTTAAGGGTTTCGTAACTTTTGAATATTAATTTTTTTGTGCAAAAGAAAATTGCCGCTCGATTCGTTCGGTGACTAACTTCAGCTCAATGAATTTGAATTAATGACACGTTGTTATTCATGGATCTAATTTATAATTTATATACTAAATGAATCTTACTCTCTGTCGCTAGCTTCGGCATCTATCTCTCGTTGCAGATCAACAAGTTGATAATAAACCTGATGCCGCCATTCGTCGTTACTCGGAAGAATAAGTTCGTCAAGTTCTTTGTTAAATTCCTCCTCCTCGGGGTCATGTACAGGCTGTATCAGAGCAGATATCATAACACGAAATACTTTGGCGTAAATGGTAAAAAGACTGGCTTTACGAGTAGCCTTGACAGGGTAAATATGGGTTTCCATATTTTCAAATTCCGTAACGTTCCTGACAACTCCATTGGCGATCACATCTGGTGGAATCATCGCAGACATTTTTAAAGTTCCAGAAAGAGCGGCAATCTTGAATAAGTATTCATTTCGTTTATTCGTTATCGTCGTACAGTATTTAGAGAAAACATAAAGGAATCCAATTACACTCGGTAATAATAACTTACTCTAAATGCAATTATCTTCAACGAGTAAAGTGGCGAAATTGCGATGGATTTTAACGCTCCGTGTTCAGCGACGTTGAATGCCAAAGGAAGACTGAAGAAGAAGAGGCGTCAGGCAGCTCTGCGACATCGCGTGTCTTGGAAATATCTTCTTGCAATCTCGTTTTGCACGTCTTGTATAAATAACGATTTGCTTATATACCAGGAATCTACTGGCTCTTATCCTTCATCTTTTTTTCATGTCTTGCGCCATTTCCACATCTTCTTAGATTATTCGGTGACAGTTACATGCATCGGGCGGAATTGATTCTCCATTGAAGAATCGAGGGGGTAGCAGACTAGATTTCGTGACCTGTAGGCTCAATAGGTCAACGAGTCACGTTATGGCTACTGGAATTTCATGAGATATTTATCTACAATTTATACTTACCCGACTGACGGTATTCCAACAATTTCTAGAATCACTTCTAGATCTTTTTATTAAAGAAACTAAATTATCTAAACTTCATGAATTATTCAGCAATCTTTAGAATACTTTTGTTGTACTTTGCAATTCGAATGGAATTGCAGCACTTATTTTTTAAATATTATATATATATATATATATATACAGGGTGTTCGTTATGAAACGCACTGTAGTAACACCGTTACATTCCTTTTCAAATTCTAATGAATACGTGTATTTTCATTTTTTATTTCATATATCAAAATTTCGAGATAATCAAGGTTGAAGTTGCAGTAATGCGACCAATCAGAACGCGTTTAGGCCTGCTAACAGTAGGCCAATAACATTAAGAGTATCGTCGTAGTGTCAATGTTTATCTGCATGTAATTGAGTAAGATACAAGAGACGATACTTTTAGTGTTATTGGCCTACTGTAAGCAGGCCTTGCGGGCTGGCTCGCGACGTCATCTACGCTCCGTTTAAACGCGTTCTGATTGGTCGCATTACTGCAACTTCAACCTTGATTATCTCGAAATTTTGATATATGAAATAAAAAATGAAAATACATGTATTCATTAGAATTTGAAAAGGAAGGTAACGGTGTTACTACAGTGCGTTTCATAACGAACACCCTGTATATACAGGAACAATAGGTTGTGTAGTTTTGCCGAAATCGCTTCGTGCGAACTTAAAACAAGGGGACAAACTTTCACTTGGAACTCCTGATATTGATTGGCAACGTCAATGACATTAAACTCATTGGATTTAAAGACAGAATAAAGGATCATTGAGCTACCGACTAATTTTTCAAGCACTAACTAGGTCAAGCTCGTATGATTACATGAGTAATAAATCGCAAGTAGTTTAGAAATGGGCATATCTATTATATAAATGATACAATATATTAATCTATTTATAATGGTATGCTGGCTTGTAGTATTCGATTCAATTAATATATATATATATAATATATTACGCTCGCCTAGAATCACGTAGTATATTAATTATAAAAATACCTGTTATTCATTTTCCTAGAGATAATTCCGTGAATCGCGATATCTAAATAATTGTATAAATATATACAGTATACAAGAACGTATTTATAAAAATATATATAAAATCATCACAATTGTCGATTTAATATGCTAAACTATGAAATCCATTATCCAGCCGCTAAATTGTTTGACGTCGGAATACGAGTAAAAGATTTGCTGAATCGATACGCCAATTTTCTAAAGAAAAAAAAGAAAAAAAAAAAACGGCATTAAAACATTCGCAATGCTGAACGGTATCGATTCAAGCGACTTTGACACTTTCGCAACAACATAATTTGTCTAACAATATCTGACGTTACTAACAAAGATTGAGATATCACAAAGTTTGTCTATTAATGATTTTTAAGATTATTGTTGATAACAGACAAGCTACGTGGAAAGTAAGTAAAGTACAAGTATCCATTGAACCGATCATTTAGATCAATAATCGAAAACTAATATAATTCTTTTATTATCCTACGTGTATACTTATATGATTCTATATTCTCTATTGCAAGTTATCGTAGCCAGTGAAAATTGTCATACTTTTAAATAGATAGATCAAGGCTCATTTTGAGAGGAACGCTTATTATACCATAGTGGTAATGTATTCTTATCAATTTACTCGTAGATATCGTGGAGCACCAAACGGATAAGTACATATTCCTTGAAGTAAATCTCTCCGCTAGTGTGTATAAAACCTTTAAGTGACCAAATATTTGTACGCATAATAAACGCCGGTTATTTGAGTACAAGTGCCTAATAGATAAAGATAATTCATTTTGGATTTTACATAGGGAAATACAGATCTAGTTTCTTGTAAAAATATGGTCTTTGTAAATGGATTATAAGTTGAATTGGAAACGATTTTTTTTTCTAGTATTGATTTTTAGAATGAATTTAAGATTTTAGAATAACTATTCGAATCATTCCAAACAAAATACCTCACATGACATCTATAATCCTTATGCAAAACCCTCGTACATGATTTTTCATATATACTAAAATTAACGTTAATTAAGGCGGGACTCAATGCAGAATACTTAACTGTTAACGAGTAAGTTAGAAACGAAATTTAAAATACTGATAACAAGGGAAAGTGACTAAATACGGATTGCAGTAATTAATTGGTAAACTATTTCTTACTTATATGCAGAACTATCAAGATCAATCTCACCGATCGGCATTTGACAGTTACACAAGTAATTTAAGTACTAACTAGAGCTACATTTTATATTCTTTTAAAAAATTCATGTCTTCAACCTTGATAATCTTGTATAACTCATAGCCCGCAATATTTAAAGTATACTAACTGTAGACTTACATAAGTCAATACCAATAAGAAAGGCAAGTAATATCAGTATTACCAGCCGTTGAGTTATTCGAGAGAAATTAAACAGTCGACATAATCTAATTGAATAAAGTATTCTGTAAGAGTACTAATTCACTTGTTAAGATTAAAACTAAGTATGTACAGAAAAGTTTGATTACAATTCTCTACCTTAAGTTGTTGCATAACATTACCATAGATACGTATCCATTTCATTACTCGACCAGCAGTTAAGTCAATAGTAACATTGACAGCGTTCGAATAGTTACAATCCTGTTTACTAGCAACTGAAGACTATAAAAAAATCAAAAATAAAGTTCTGTGATTTCTCAAAGTGCCGGCGATAAGTGTTTTACTTGAAGAATCTCTTTGCTTAATAGTAATGTTATTTTATGCCGAAGAAAAGACTATGGAAAGTATGTATTCTATTGGCAATACAGAAGGCACTGCGTTTCTTTAAATTTATAGTCTTCAGTTTTCCATTTAATATATGTATAACGAGAACTTGTTAGGGGAGACATAATTACAATCTCGGAAATAACAATGGCAATACTGCAACATTCTGGCAACTAAGCATACTAATTAATTGAACTTTGATATATTGGCAATTATCCGAGGTAGCCTCAACTGGCATTCGATATATCGATATCAATGGTTTCGTCTTTGAGCAAGGCTCGCTTGTCTTCCTTGGGATTGCTTTGCTTCTTTCCACCCTTACGTTTACCTCGATTCACTACACCGTTCTCTTCGTCCATCATGCGTAGTATCAAAGCTTCATCTGAACTTTCAATCGGAGCAATGGAAATATCGCGCACGGCTCGGAATTTACCACAATTATTTAAGTGCTCGTTCTCAAGACGGAAGAAGTTCCAAATAAATCTCCTGCAAGTAATATAAGAGTGAGCGAACGTGATGCAGGATATCGTGAGGACATAAAAGTTGTATTTTTTACCTGAAAACTTCGAGTGGCGCTATTATCGAAGTCATTAAGTCACTCGACACATACTTGTAATGAGTCAGTACGAAGTTGGCGACCCATGCGAATCTCAATACAAGATCTTCTACTATGGCGAAATAATAGAATCCCTGGAAGAAAATACATATGCAATGTCTTTCGTGTGCAACAGGAAAATAACAAATTTAAATAAATAACTCACAGCCGAAGAATATACAACTTCTTCGCGCAGGAATTTATTTTCATCTGCGTTACTATCGAAAAGACCCCAATCCATTTTGATATCCCAGGTATATGAATATACCGAATTTATAAAGCAACACACCAGCCACAGCCATAGCCAGGGATTTTCCCAGTGATTTTCAAAATCATCTGGAAAGGATTATTGACTTTAAATTGTTGTTAGTACGAACAAAACGCTTCCTTAGACAGACGTAGGTATTACGTGATATGATTTAATTAAGTCTATAATACTGTGAATTCTTTGTTTAATACGTGGTTCCATTTTACCAGAATGAATATTGTATAAGGTGTTGGAGATGACAACGAGAAACGTTGTGGCATATTTTCCTGCGTTAACCAAATGCGGGAAAGCTTCTTTGGAATCTCGATAACGCCGTAAACATTGCGCAAATCGTATCCATGCCGGTATGCAATTGACGAAAGGTCGAATAAAAGACTTTGAAGTACACTGTGTCGTGTCTCCAGCCTTTAACCAGTCTCCATTTGTAACATAAAAGCAGATTAAGAATTGAAAATCGAGTAATGCTGTAGCCAAGCTGTTGAGCTGATCAGCCAGCCAGAAGTCAGCAAAGTTGACATACATAAATGGAGCCAGCACCAATCGTAACTGGAATAGATACATTCATATTGCAATCATTCATTATATTATCACGGAACAATAATGTCTCGTATCAAATAATATTTCATTAACTTACAAGAATCCTCAACAACCAGAATCGAGCCTCGTGACGAAAAATCCTTAATGGATTTAAAAGAAAAGCCAGCATTATGGCAACCAGCACCAGAGGATTAACAAATGGTGGAATGCTCAAGCTGGCACTATAAAGGAAACTTAATAAACTAAGCGTCCATATAACTCCAAGGACAGCTGATAATTCCATAAGGTGTTGCTCCGACAGATGATTTCTTGGATCAAGCTCAAAAATCAAGACATGATTCACACCAGATGATCTCCAACCGTATACGTTAATGCCAATGAGAAAGAGAAACTGTACAATAAGAAGCGGTCCGCGATACAGACGAAATGCAATTTTTAAGTTTTCCCCGCCATCATGGAATATTGCTGAAATAGAGAAAACGATATGAATTCTTTCACGCGTATGTTGCGCAACCACATATTGAGTTACGAAAGAGTACATTTGCAATGTAAAAATACCAGAAAGAACAACTGCGACGAAGAGAACAATAAAACTTCCAGAGAATAAGCCGACTTTGAATGTTGTCCAAGGACTCTGATGTTCACCTAATGGCGGTACTCTCAAACGTTTCATAGCACGTTGACGATCTCCACCTTCCAATCCAGTGGTAACCAGCGATTCTGTTTCGTGGATGAGCTTGTCGATGTCCCTGTTTGTATAGAAATGCGATGTTTCCACGCATTCGACTCGCCATTTCGAGCCAGTGTCCACCGATAATAACTGTAGAAGAGAAATAATCTTTATAAGATTTTATATTTACGAGCAGGTGATTTTAAATAGGACCTGGATTGTTACTTGGATCTTCCAGTGTTGATGACAATGGGATAGGATAGCGGGTTTGACACGAGCTTCTTATAGAGGAACAGGAGGATCCTGTGTACTTCTCGTTAGCCCTCTTCAAGTACCTTGTCATGTTTCTTGAGTATTTTCCTAAAGCCTGTGTAGTTGAGATTTTGATAATTCTGTAGTAGGATCAGAGAAAGATAGAACTCTGAGAAGGCAAGTTTGAGCTCGCGCAATTTCCTGCTTGAAACATGTGGCTTTATATCTGATTTCCCTTTGTTCTTTCCACCTCCATGGTGTGACTCCATTACGGATTTTAGTTCGCTCTGAAGAGCTGCATATTTGCGCGTCGCCTCCGCCAACTTCTCTGCACAAAATTCATCACTCACATTATGTGTTACTTATTCCAGGAATCTTTTTAATAATGTCACTACTCAATGAATGTTGTCCAGACTTGGCTAATAATTTACTCACCAGAGTAGAAGGTGTTGATTTTCTTAAGTTCACGATCACAGAACGTAAAAAACATCTCATCGAAGGAGGCAAAATGACGAGAAAGAACTTCTGGCTCGACACTTTCTGCTGAGGGAGCTTCCTCCACAGCAGTGTAAAGCATAGCCTTCATCTCCTATTAATCCAAAAGGATCATTTTAATTATTAATTTATTAAGAATAGATCACATCTAGTATGTGACTCTGTTAGACACATGTTGGCTTAAAAATCCCATTGTTTCATCGGATCAGAATATACTATGTACGAGTAATTATTAACAGATGCAGATAAAGTGGATCAAAAAGATGCTTACATACTATATGTTTAAGCAAAGTATTGTACTTAATTTGTATCTAAGGTTTATGTTTATGGTCAATTTTTATTTTTGTACAACTTTAGAATTACTTTACCTCGTAGCTGATATATTGCTTGCGCCATTCTGGCGTAATATGCGCTGATAGATGTTCTGCAAATTTCATTTTGAATTCCTTTCTTTACCAAGTTAATGCCACCAGATAAACCCTATAAAGAAGTAGGAAAAATTATATTAAATAAGGACTATAACAGGAAATTTAATGACTTAAAACTGAACAGACTAGTAGATTTTGAATTTAGAAACCATATGTAGTTTATTTGGATAATAGGTTGTTATGATATTTATTATTACAGAGATCTAATACCTATAATAAATTCTATTTCAACTTTTGAGCTACGACAGGAAATAATTAGGTATTACAAAAATTTAATTGATACTGTACTGAGACACAAGACAAAAGCTGATCTATAAGAAACATTGTTACATAGCTATCCTACTGATCACAGATAATTTACAATCATCAGTTCAATATAATAAAGATCAGATATACCTCAAACATTGAGTAAGTTGATTAAGCATCTATGATAAGTCAACAAAAATTGATCTTCATTCATTTGATATGTCTATTCAACGAGATAAATTTATCAGTGATTGACATAACATACAAATATTTATTATTAATTTCTTAAAACTATACATCAAAATACCTTTACAAAGATATGTTACAAAGCAATGTATTCTACAATAGATCTGTGATACAATTCTGTGATAAAAATTATATGCATGTAGCAAGCACAAACTACAAATTAGATCTAAAAAAATCACGTTGATGTTAAAGTTAAAAAAGTTCTTCTGAATGGAGCATTTTATACTTTACATAAAACATCAAATTATGCTCATTATAATTCTTACATATAAGAGATAAAATAAAGTTTTACATATCGTATGCAAAATTGTTTTTGTATTAACGTTGTTCAACGGTACGTTGCCGTATAAAAGTTAACATAGGATAAACATACTGATTCTTGAAAAGAATTGTGCAACAATCATAAAAATAGATTCTGAACAAAAGAACAAATCTCCACTCACCCTACAACCTGCAGACTTCCGTGCACTTTAGAGTTACGCCGATTAAGCCGCAAAAGCGGCTGCAAATCAGATTTATAGAAGACTGAGATCGTTTTATCAGCGGCGTTGATTACACAGCGAACAGTTTCAATACGTGATCTTAAATATTTGCTGCTTTAAAAATCGAGGCGACATATTTAACTTGAACCATCGTACACACCACGTATTACCATATGAATTATCGAACTGAGCAACGAATCATTATCTCAGATTCCTCCTCCGTGGCTCCGTGAAACAATCTCAGGAACCTATTATTTATCATTAGTATTACCGATAAATCTAACTATCCATTGGTCACTGCGAACCACTTGAACCTAGTCTCCCTATTTAATCTCTCATTGTCAAAAGCAACAATAGTGCTCCGTTTGTGAATTTCCCCTTTTTGTCTCCTACTAACCGTGACGAATCTTCTTGCGACAATGTCACGAGTCATTTAACTCCAAATTCTTGTCACAAACTATGCATGTCACGCTTAAATTTAACTGTTATTAATTTTTTTATTTCGATACATGAGCGCCGACAAATCGAATATTTTCTTTACGGCCTGACAGGGATAAATGTCCCTAGCGTTTGTTGGTGCTTCGGTAACAAGAACGTACTTGGTGGGACACTCGACTCTCTTAAGAAAACATTCTTATGACGAAAATAACACCGCTCAGCTGTCGTGAACTGTTCTTCGACTACTTTGTTACTCCAATTTGATCCGGCGTGGAGCGTGATTGTAGGAGGGGAGATCTTTTTATTGTTGTTTTTGCAATTTTAAACCTTGCTATTGCCTTGTCTACTAGTCTCAGCAGGTAAGTAGTTGCTGTTTAATGTTAGGCAGAATTTTTTACGATTTCTTAAATATTTTTAATTTATGATCGTTTTCGGTTAAAGGAGATAATATTTTTTTATTCTAACTGTTGTTGGTTCAAATTTTTTTAGACCATAATAAATTAATTTTATTTTGTAGAAGGGACATATCTCGGAGTTCGACTGGAATGGAGATATAGTTTTTGTTTGTTTTTTTATATTTCTGTTTTTGTTTCTTATGTTTAGAATGTAATCTTATAAAATATGTCGATAAAAGATTCGTGTGCATTGTACTTTTATACAAGATTGAGATTGCGTTTCCATTTTAATACGCAAAAACGTCATGTTCCAGAATATTGCCAGCATTTTAACAACACGCTTCACGTTTGGCTGTTGTTTTGCCGGCAGTATTCTGGGGTATTTGAGTGGTGGAGTTGTTTTTGCCTATTTTGATAGGTGTGCTGCTCCTGAGAATTATCAATATATGTATATGCTATTTTTTTCACAATTGAATCACTATTATTTGAAGGCATAACAATACACTGCTGAGACACAGGATTTTATTTACAGGTTTTGAATATCATCTGGTTAGCAGATTCAGAGTCAGCATTATTTTAACAATGCGAACGTTTTTGATATTATTGGCATTACTGGGACTTGCAAATACTGGTATTGCATGGCGACATTTTCTCCGTGGACGAGCTAAGCATGGTAATTTGGGAGAACCAGTATTATCCAAAAAATATGACCTTCCTAATGATCAATGGTTCGAACAATTCCTTGACCATTTTAACCCAACTGACGCTAGAACATGGCAGCAGGTACTGTAAAATATACGAATAATAATTTATGCACAGATCATTAAAATGAAAATTATTTGCACAGAGATACTTTGTCAACTCGAGCTATTTCAAAAAAGGTGGTCCTGTATTCCTCATGATTGGAGGGGAAGGTACAGCCAGTGCAAAGTGGATGGTTGAAGGTCAATGGATTGAATATGCCAAACAATTTGGAGCCTTGTGCTTTCAACTGGAACATCGCTTCTATGGAAAAAGTCACCCAACTTCGTAAGACAGCATTCAATATTCTCTATATTTCAATTTATCTTATATTAATGCATACCATTACAATACTGCGCTTTTTCAACAGTGATCTCAGCATTAAGAATTTGGTATACTTAAGTTCAGAACAAGCTCTTGCCGATTTGGCATACTTCATCGAAGGAATGAATAGGCTTTACCAGATTCCAGCTGGTACAAAGTGGATTGCTTTGGGTGGTTCGTATCCAGGTTCATTGGCTGCTTGGTTGCGAGCTAAGTATCCACACTTAGTTCATGGTGCTATGTCGGCTAGTGGTCCCCTTTTAGCACAAATCGACTTCCAGCGTACGTATTTAAACAAGGATACCGCAGAAAATATAAGTTATAACATTTAATAATTGCAATTCGTAGAATACTATGTTATTGTGGAACAAGCTTTGAGGACACATTCAGATGCTTGCGTTAAAACGGTCGAAGCAGCGAACAACCAAATACATATAATGTTACGCCACCGCATTGGTCAAGAAGGTTTAAAAAAGAAATTCAAGTAAGGCAACAAATCATTTAATATTTCTACGTGAATATTTGCAGTATTTCAAATTTTCATCCTATGATTTTAACAATTTTATTTAGCCTCTGCGAGCCAATCGATCCAGGTCACACCAAGACTCATGATATAGCTAATCTATATGAAAACTTGGCCAGTAATTTTGCCGACGTGGTACAATACAACAAAGACAATCGCAACAGTTCAAAAACTAGTAACATTACTATCGATACAATCTGTGATATTTTAACTAATGAAACAATAGGCGTTCCTGTTGATAGATTAGCTGAAATGAATAACTTGATAATGAAAGCAAATGGTGACAAGTGCCTAGATTACAGTTACATTAAAATGATTAAAGAATTAAGAAATGTCACTTGGAATAATGAAGCAGCGGAAGGTGGTAAGCATACAAACTAACTTTTTAAATGTAAATTACAGTACAACAATATTCGTCCTGAGTGAAATAATATGTAACCATCATTTGTAGGGCGCCAATGGATGTATCAGACGTGCACAGAGTTTGGATTCTTTCAAACTTCAACAGCTCGGCCCAATTTATTTAGCGAAACATTCCCTGTAGAGTTTTTCATTCAACAGTGCACAGACATTTTTGGACCAAGGTTGGTTTAACAATCTGTCTATAAAGAAATAGCTTTGTAAAATCTTTTTATTAACATTAACAATTGCCCTTCTAGATATAATATCAATCTCCTAGAGGCTGCGGTTGAACGTACCAATACTCTTTATGGAGCTCTTCAGCTGGACGTAACCAACGTAGTCTTCGTTCATGGATCCATCGATCCTTGGCACGCTCTAGGAATGATAAATTCGACCAACCCTCAAGCACCATCTATTTACATAAATGGTAATTACTTTCTCTTTCTTCACTTTCTTGACAATTTGTATTAATGTTAACTTATTCATATTCAGGTACTGCTCACTGTGCCAACATGTATCCTCCATCAAAGGAAGATCCACCACAACTAACTCAAGCTCGTGAAGAAGTTGGACGACTGATAGGTGAATGGCTTAAAAATTCTCTGTAAGCTTTTTGCGGGATATTAGAAATTAAGAAACAAATGAAACCAAATCTCGACGAATATTGTGCTTAGATTTAAATGAAAAGATATGCAGGATTTTATGTTCCTTTTATGCATTAAATAATATTATTTCATATTCGCTATACGATTTTTTCCTATACTATTTTTATTACATGCTAATGTTTAATAATCTGTTGTAACCCTGAAAAACTTTAATTTACTCATCAATGCTTTACTACTGTGTAATCAAGGGTATATCATTGTTACATAAATACACGTGTATGATTACATAAATATCTTTATTCTAATTAATACATACATTATAATTAATAAAACTAACGGTATATATAACAATCCTCCTTGGCCACACACGCACGCCTCACGCAGCAGAGCATGTTACACGCAACTAATGGATATACAAGATCATATATTCAGGTAAAATTGCCCGAGATGGCACTACCATAATTTACCTTGAATATTGGATTGAGAATAAATACGAATAAAAAAAGTCGTTATGAATAACGTCATTCAGTCAGTTAATAAAAAAAATATATTCATTGTCTGATGAATCACATACTCATATAGATCTAATTGGGTAGGATCCCGTAAAGAACATTAATATTTATCACAACATAAATTTCAACTGTCCAAAAGTAATCCAGAGTAACAATGAATATAGTCAAATTTCTCCATTCAAATTAGGCTGCCAATTCAATCAAATAATCCCACCCAATATCTTCATCGAACGGCGATTATTCGTGTCAAATTATTTATATGTAATCATAACCATTTTCGTTCCTTGTTTTGTTTCTCCTGAATGGGTAACATCGGCCTTCCCTTAATATATAATTGATTGAAAATATCGCTCTCTTATCTACTCTTATCAGCTTCGTCAAGGCGAGGCCAAGGTGCCCATAACAGATTCCATCGTCATTGATTAAATCGTTGTAATTAAAGAGTGTACGAAAACATTGTTATTTAAACGAAAAAAAAGAATATAGCTCACGATGACCTAATGCATGTCTATTCCTAGCTTAAAAAAATACACTGAAAATATTCAACGTTCGTTGTATATATTACTCTTTCTGCTTCTCTATTTTCTTTTTGGCATGTCCTCTTACCAGTTCTCAGCTGCTTCTTTGCACTAGCAAGGAATCAGTAATGGAATTTAGACATTCAGAACTTTTACCTGACACATATTTACATAAAAATTAACGAATTGTTTAGCATTAAAAATCTACCACAAAAATGATCATGAAAACGTAGAACGATCCCTTGCTGATCTCAAGTATAATAAATCATTGGCCACGGTGCCTCGATCGCAAAATCAAGAAAAACACGTGCAACAAAGTGAGCCCAACATTTCCGTACATATAAATTTTAGTCTCATTGCCCATGGAATTGATAATTTAAAAAAAAACCACGGCAATCTTTTTAGAATCCATATGAAAACAGGATACTATTTCGGAGATGAGAATCTTGTCGGTTATATACGGTGTCTTCAGTATCTGTGATGGGGTTGAGATTGTCTCCAATCCGAGCTGGTATTACCGTGATGATGATGATGATGATGATGATGACGTTTCTTATCCGCTACACTAGCATGCTTGCCTGATGGGTAGGCAGCTACGTCGCTAACAACAAGTTCCGATTCATCACGTTCTGTATTGTTTCCGCGATAGTTCTCCCGGTATCCAGGTTCATCCAGGGTCTCTTTACGACGGAGAGGACTATGATTTGTTTTAGGACCAGCTGTCTCGTGCAGATTCTCCCACGCTTGACGATAGTAACGGTTCAGTCCGCCTCGACTCTCCGAGGAGCTGCTGTCGAAGCTGGCCACTGTGTTGCAATCTGGGGATGCTCGGTGACGATAATGTTTACTGCTTCTACCACGGTTCCTGAAAGAACAATTGTCTTCGTCAAAGTACTGATAATCGTCCGATATTGATTCAGTAACCATTATCAAGAGTATAACTAATGCAAGGTTCATGGACTTTGTTTACAACTATGAGGAATCATCAGGAGGATACAATTTTAAGGTTACGTGATAAAACCGTCACCTTCTATCCACGAGAAAAATGCTTCAACTTCAAAATACCAGAGTGCGATTCTGTGATGAAGTACAATTAACAAATAGTGCATAAAGTACAGGACAGTGATGAATGAGAAACGGTGAAAGCGTGTGAAGAAAGAAAAAGCACCGGTGCAGCATCGAATTGGTTAAAGAGCTACGCTAGGTGCTTCGTAGAATCCTGGAAGTCGAAGCGCGTTTACCTTGACTAGTATCACTCGTGAGGTGGTTGGTGGTGGTGGTGGTGGTGGTTGATGTTGTGGTGAGATCGGTGGTTGCGGGGATGGGGCGAATTTAGATTTTTATAAGGATGGGTTCGAGAAGTAGCCGGCACGATGGGCCGCCGAGAGGCTGAAGGAGTACGGGTGGTCGCTACCGCGACGTCCTGTGAGGTCTCGGCGCCCCAGGTGTTGGTCAGGGAAGGGCAGTGCGAGAAGAGTATACCAACGCGAGGGCATACCCATGTCAGTCCTACCTAGGCCACCGTTTCCGCCACCCCCCAACGCACCAACCCCACCAAGCCCCCTGCGACGCCTTCCTCGGACGTTGTCGCTGCCGCTACCACCACATCGCAAAAGGAGCAACGTTAGTTTCCGTTCAATTATCCTTTTCCCTTTCTTTCTTCGCTATCTTTTTCTTTCTCTTTTTTTTCTGATAATCGGGAGCCTAGATTAAATTACATCTAGAGGTAGCATTGACGCTATCCTGATGACACGAGATGATCTTATTTATATCAGTAAGGATGCTCCTCGGGTAGCGGAAGGTAAGATAGTACACGGGATTACCAAAGTGGAATTAGTTTGAATAAATAAGCGATACAGTAGATATGCACACGTGGACAAGGAGCAGACATACATATAATGAAAGCGCGAATGAACTCACGAGGAGCAAGATCGTGATACTGAAGTTGTATACAATACCAAAAAGATCAAGTACATGAGGTCTTACCTGCGTATAAGGATAACAACAGTCGTGATCACTGCAGCCAGGAAGACAAATCCTCCAAAGACACCAAGTGCAATAACTGCTCCCAGGTTCAGTTTGGCTTGATGAGTATTAGCAGGCTGATCAGCGCTGTCTACTCTGAACGGACCGGAAGGTTCTGGTACACCAGCTGCAAGTTCTGCTTGAGCGTTATCAACACCACTTCCGGATATCTCATTGTCCTGAGGATGGTCGCTACCCTCGTCATTCAAAACAGATGATGGTTTTTGTAACCCAACAGTTGGTCTTCTTGCAGTGGTCTCCTTCACTGTAGCCGGAAGTTCCGGGCCGCCAATAACTTTACGAGTAGGTATAAAACTAGTTGTACTTGTTGCAGGAGCTACGGTAGTAGTCCTGGGTCTAGTAGGAATCAATGGACGACCCCGAGTGGTGGATGGTCGAACAGTGGCTCTAGGGGGGATGTTAACGGTCGTCCGGGGTTCTTCTGAAATGGCAATAATTGATATAGTTGTGGAAAATCATTATTTACTTTTATGTACTTTGGGTGTATCTTGTTCTAGTTACCTGCACAAGCAGGTGCTACATGGTCGTACAATCCAGTTGTTAAACAAAGTATCTGTCTGCTACCAACAAGCTTGTATCCCTTTTCACAAGTGTAAGTGACAATACTGCCAACAAGTAGACTTCTGTTATTACTAGCTGTATTTTTTTCTGCGTCGATTTCTTCCACCTCGATAGAACTGTGTGGTACAGCTGTTGGAGGCTCGCAACGGATCGGTTCGCAACGGGGTGGAGGACCGTTCCAACGTTCGTCAATATCGCAAGTAAGTCGTGCTCGGCCTGTTAACGATAAGCGCAATGTTATCATTATATACAATTACTTATCTAGTGTCTATAGAATTTCCTGGATAGTTAAAGTCAAACCTGTCATTTCGTATCCATCTTCGCAAGAGTATAGTACTTGACTCAAGTAGCTTACAGTGTTGTTTATCAGAGTGTACTCTCCGTGCTTTATACTTGCTGGATAACCACATTCTATATCTGTGAAATACAATTTTTTTATTTAATCATTGCGTTACAAGGTACGTATATATATACATGTTGAAGGAATCTTATTTATTTCTTACTTTTGCATACAGGTGGGAATTCGTTGTAGAATCCAGTATCCAAACAACTTCTAGTCGCGGGACCAATGAGTAAACTGCCAGCATTGCAGCTGTACTCTACAGTTGCTCCAACTTCGTAACTTCCACTGGAATTTCTGTCCGACGGAATTGCTACAACCATTGTAGAATTCGGCGGCTGTTCAGGACGTCCGCAAGCTCTCGGTTCTATGATCGAAGAATTAAAAATTGATTGTCCTTGCAAAACTAAACAAAAGCAATAAAAAAAATTAAATAAAGCTATACTAACGATGTTGGCAGATATAATTAAGACGTGCAGAACATGGTGTATTGGACCAAAGCCATCCACGACTTCCGTCATATCTAGCACAGTCTTCCTCCGATCCCTGAGGAAGGCTCCAGAAAGAAACGGATACTTCTTCTCCACTTCCGGTCCATCTCCATACGCTTCTGTCCTTTTGATCTCTCACAGCACCCATCCAATATTGACTCGAGGTATCGCTCCTGTAATTCGTTGCAATTAATATTAATAGATAATTTTTATATTTTATAATAAACAATCCACAAGTCATTTATTATTTATATTACTAGAGCTGCATTCCACAAATGATAAAAAAATTATTTCTTTACTACCAATCTACTGGAACAATAGATATCTAACCTGTGACGTCTCCATAATTCCCAGGAGATGAATCCTTGCAGTGCTGGATTACTCTCATCCACAAGAGTTCCACCACGCGCACGGCAGAACGCCAAGGCGTCCCTGAAGTTGAGTGGCTGTCTATTATAGAAAACGTAGCATTTTCCATTGTAAGTTGCCGTGGAGCCCGGAGGCTGATCTCTGAATTGTGGACACCGTTCAATGGGTAGTGCCTAGATTATAGAAAACAACAATTACCCCATTGTCATCCATTATCATCCATATAAAGAAGGTACACCAGCCTCTACTCACCTGATCGGTATAAACGAAAGCTTCGCATAAGGATAATTGCACAGGAATGGGCGCCTGCGTAGCGGATTCAAGATGGACAGAGACAAATGCTCCAGGCATCGGAGGATTGCAAGGTAAAAATAACGGCTGTCCTTCTTCCAGTGGGCCGGTGAATCGATTGCAAATAGGATTCGTTCCAAGATCCGGTCTATTATTACCAACCCGAACGACTATGGTGCCAGGAATGCCTTTGCCTAAAAGCAATAAGAAAAAATTTGTTAGAAGAACCCGTGATGGGAGTGTCTCTCGAAGTTATTGGCAAGAGAGAATATAATTTTACAATAAAAGAAAAGAATAAGACAGCAATAAAATAATTTAGCATCGTTACTCCTGGACCTGGAGAAAGATGAAAATCTAATGCTCGCTAGCAGCCTAGCGAAACGCCGTGTTAATCGGACAAGACAGAAGGAAATAAATTTCAATATTATTTGTGCAAGTAACCTGGTTTCGCGGCGATGCGTGAATTAATGTCCTACCACTGGGTCTAGCGCATCTGGGTAATAAAGTTCTAGCTCTACATTTCATTCAGAACTTTTACTTCGAACTGCTAGTGTTCTAAATGCTATTAATTAATGTAGCTAATTAATACTTTTTTCGAATTATCAATTAGGGATGGTATAACAATTTTTTAAAACTTTTACAATTTTACAAACCCAATACACTAACGCCCCATCATCATTTTCCTCGATTCCTGATGGGACCCGAATCATCCGACTGTACGATAAAGGTGACTGAATTCAAAGAAGCTTTCACTTGCGGTTCAGATCATGACTACGTCCTGGTCGACTTCTAGACGATTCCCTGACTAGATAATATCATCCTGAGTAAGCTGGGCCTGGGTAGCACTAGAATCCTGACCCAGTAACTATCCCAACTGTGACCATACAGAGCCATCACTTTGTCCATCCGTGAGGATTCCAATTATAGGCTTTCCTCGCTTTGTCTCCATAATCATCTCCCAACTAACTATGAACGTCGCTTTAAAAATGTAGAAAAAAATAAAAACAAAAATCACGAGAGTTTACATCCAAGACTTTCTTAGTCGCAGTATTTATCGCACCCTCGCATTATGTAATTTTTTCAAGTCAGATACGCATGCTGCATCGCAAATCGCACCTGAACTAGCTACGCATTTTAAGCATTGTCTTCTTGAGCTTTTCAACAGTCAAGATCAATTCTATCCAGGATAATTCGACTCGTCTAGGATACGTGGTACTGAGCCGTAACTAAGCAGCTACCTTAACGACCCTTGTCCATGTTATATTCCTCTTGGATAATTCCCAGACCGAAATCGCTGAATCTGTTTACACGCATCGCGAACTTTTCATTATCTCCAGTCTGCATTTGCATAATAGACACGAGAGCAGCGACGTCAGTTTACCGAAGGAGTCAACAAACCGCAACGAACGAGTCTCCCTCTGGATAGGTACCTTTAAAATCATTGAGTTCGAGTGAAATCAAAGCAGACGCCACGGGGTGACCGTATATATACATGTAAATAAAAACCGATCACGTTTCTTCAGATAGAATCGAAAATTACTCTATACCTTATAGAATGATTTAGTACGTTTTCTAAACAATCGAAAGTAAAGAAGACTCTCACTTTCGTTCACAAGAGTTTCTAAAAGATCTTGCATGCGAGCCGACGCTCGGACGCCCCCGGGCGTTGCTCGATTTATTATGACTTTATGAAATTTCATGGCTCGTTTCCAACGAACGATACCTTAACAATATATTCGCATTATACACCTTATAAGTACAGTCCATTAAATTGCCATCGATTTGCTTTAACTATGGAAAGCAAAGTAGACGAGATAAGAAATTTTTTAAACTCCTCCAATGATTCAGGTCGATCGTCCCGGTAGTAATGCTTATTGGAGCATTTGATTGGCGGGAACCGCGAGCGTCGAATGACTTTTCTTCAAAGATGAAAGTGCCAGACGCCATTTCGCATCGATCTATTAATTTCTGTCTGGTTCATATTTTAATTTCCGTAAAATTCTTATTGGTACATAATAACTTTCCTACTTACCACAACATGGTTTGCCAAAGTCCAGTCGTACCAACTGTACCATGTATGGTTCCAGGAGATTGACGTACCACCAGGGTCGTGGCTCTGCTGTCGTTAGTGTACAAGTTTGTGGCGTGTAAAGTTGACCGCTGCTTCCATCTACGGCCCTTTGTGGTATTCCACCTTCTGCGCTGCTTGATTGCATCGGTGCTTTACCACCGGCTACGTTGAGAACTGTAATTCAGAAAGAACAGACGCCATTAGTCTTACGCACACACCGTTCGATGATTTGACGATTGTTGTCCACATCAAGAATTTTTGACAGTTAGACTTTAACGTCCGTGACGTGATAAACTGGTGGTTCGTAAATCGGTCAGCATTTGCACAGGTCACAGATGAATTCACATTGACACGCGAAGACTTGTGTCAAGATAAGAAAAGAAATTGCGAGGAAAAAATCGAGGAAGAAACGTTCAAAGAAATTTATCCCATGCAGGAGTGCATTCATGGAGAAGTTGGCGGCCTTGCGGTAGTTTTACTGTACCGTAACGCCGGTATTTTATCGACTACGTTCCTGCAACGGGCGTCCGTCCCACGTGCATTCTGCACTAAGGTAGTTATACTTAGGCTAATCCCATGCGGTCGGTTAAGATATGATATCGTGAAGTGAAGATGGTTCTCAATGGTCCACAGGACAATACTTGACAGCCTCATACATGGTATAGGAGTAAGTACGATATCATAAATGGAATTGATATTCAAATTACGAAAATGACAGACTCCGACCACTATGGATATACACAAAGAGAATAGGCAGTAGGCATGTCCTATAAAATAGATAATAGATGCGTTCACGACCCAAACCTACATTTCTCAATTGTACGTATATGCCAAGCACGTTTTCCCACAAACCCGATGCGTGCCTACCTCATGACTTACAGTTATAATCTACGTACGATTATCACGTAGATTTAGTATTCTTTATGCTTTTTCGACGCTCTATTTGTCTTCCTAGTCCGCGGTTGCTCCAGATCCTCGCTTTATCGGATGGCTAAGAATTAATTGAACAAAATCGATCGTTTGCCGAATAACGGACTACGGCATTATACCGAGTGAGTATTCTTCAAATTATTCAATAAACAATATTTATATATACTTAAACGACACATTTGACATTTGCTGACGTCATAATTTTTCCTTATGATTCTCCACCACCGCACATAGCGTCAAGACCAATTGAGCATACTAATTTTTTAATTATCATCATCATATGTTCCTAATTACAATAACTATGATAATGAGAGTCGTAAAGAGAATAGAAATTGTATTCATTCCGGCTGAATAACAGTATATGCTTATATTACCAGGCTACCGAACAGTACTAATAAAGGATAAAGGAAGAAGTTACCTATCCGCTTCCTTGGTCAAAAGAGCAGCTTCATCTTCACCAACAAAACACGTCTCTTTGATAACAGGTTTTTCTTTTAAAAAATACATATTTCTCATTTTGCCCATTTACAACGCACTGTAGTATCCGTCGCATGCGATAAATAGTTTTATTATGTTAATAAGAGTATACAGTATCCTTCCTTCGAAGCACGCGCCACACTCTACATATATTTTTCTCAATATACCAGTATCATACTTACACATACTTTATAGGGAAGTGTGAAATTCTCTTGAGGTCAGGTCAAGCAACGAGGAATACGTATGTGATTTATGCACCGATTAAGTCGACTCTATTGACTCGATCCAGTCTGATAATATATTATACAATTTTATTGACTATGATTAATCGATGACTGTCGCGGCATCAGACAGCTGACAGTAACCGCCATGTATGGTTTCTATCTTTAAATAAAAGAACAGCTGTCGTGAGAATCAAGTTCATGCACAGGTGCGTAAGTGGTACCAGGCTTGGCGAACATAGAAGACATCGATGCTTGGTTAGTGCTGTTCGAATTCCGACTCCACCCTTGAATACGTACATGTATATACATATATAGCAATGATATATACTGCATTGCCTATATTAGATTTTTTTTAGAATATTTCTTCTATGCCGTCGGCTACGCTCCAGTGGATGGCCTACAGGAGTCTCTACAGGAGTCTGTAGATATAACGGGTTCCTTGAACGAGAATCCGAATGTAGAATTTTGCCGGTTCATTAATGGCTTTGATGACGTCACGGAATAGTCACGTTGCAATAACGTAATATTTGCAAATTTTATGCAAATTAAATTTATATATATATATATGCTACATTAAATTCCTTGTCCAATCGGTCAGATACCCCATGTACTATATAGGTACGTCGATTACTATTTCCGCCTAGTAATACCTCTGGTTATCAGTCACGGTTTATGACAACGCGTTTTACTGCGATTAAAATGCACGTCTTCTGTAAAATGCAACACCTGGTTTGAAGTGCAGGTTGCACCACGTGTGGTTGAATAGTCTGTATTCATACGGTGGAACGTGTTTTTCTGTTCTATGGTTTTGCCAAGGGTATCATTAGATGCGTTAGAACGGACCATTAAGAGTAAGTGGACGCGTATAGTATTGGGAGAAAAAAAAAATTATAAGAATATGGCATGGTAATAAAAAGGAAACTTTCTCACTGTCTTGGAGCATCAAAATGAAATTGAATTAATATCTTTTTTTTCTTACAGATTCTATACTCTACTGGTCCGAAGTATTTCCACTATTCTTGCGCTCTGTTTCTTTCACGCGGGGTACCGATCGTGTCGCGCTCTAAACCCTGAAGAGACAGTTCTTTTGATCAGCGAACCGCGTCCAGTTCGTGTGCCCACGATACTTGCTGACCCACTTCCGTCATCGGAGCGTCACTTCGCACTGGGACAGGTTTATCATACATAAGTCTCGTTGAACCCACTGGGCCCCCCAAGGTAATTCACCTGTCGAACGACCAGACGCTTCTGACTTTCCAAAATAATTTTTACCAAGGTTTTTGCAAATATCTGATCCACTGTGAGTATGCGATATTGATAAGTGAATAGTCCATAATCTTTATAGAATATTAGAGAAAACGTTCTGTCTAAGTGGTCTTACTTGTAGGCGTTCAGTATTTCTATAGTCAATTTATAAAAAGTTCCCTTTATCATGTAAACCGTATATTCATACTCTTGTCTGTACAGTATTGAAAGAAACAAAAGAGACTGGGTCAGGACCACTATTCGCGGCTCGTTGATCGAGTTACGAACAAGAGGGAACTTGAGTTTCTTTCAGCATTGATTGCAACACTGATTTCGGTAAGTCAATGGAGTGTAACGAGTTGTCAAAACCTCCATTATTCCTCGTACAAGCACAAAGCATTCACAGTGCCTTAATAGAGGTTGAAAGAATCAACAGAATCTCTAGTACAATTTTTTTCTTTTTTTCCCCAGAAAGACCCATCCCGGTAATATCGACCATGGCGTGGTCACAGATAAATCAAAAATATATTCCTGCCACGAAATCCTGGAAGAATTTCAGGAATTCAACCCTCGGGATACTTCGAGGAAGTTTCAAAGATACGAGAGAACCTTGTTGCTCGTACAGTAAACGCCAACACTTTCGAAATCACCGCCAGCGCCCAAAATGGAGAAGCATGAAGCTTGAGGATGACCCGATTCCGGGTGTCCTTGACCGAGCAGTCTGAAGATAGTTAGAAATGCCAGTAGTCAGTGGGGGTACTCTCCGTTAACTCTGAACCTGTTACCGCCTAAGAACGCCTCAGGCCCAACGAGTCTCATATACGCGCATTCCTCGCAGCCATTACGTACGCCAAGGACCTGGGCGATCCACAGAGAATCTAAATCCATCAAAGGATTCTGACAGCCACGTGACATCGTATAAATTCACCAGTCTGTCATCCTAAATAATCAAACAATAACATCAACCCACCAATGATAAGTGATCTAACGACCTGATGCATATCTGAAGACATGAAAAAAAAATCGACAACTCACCACAAAACGGTATGCCTTCCGGAGTCCATGAACCATCATGCTGACACTGTCTCCTGGAAGGACCAAGAAGCTCGAACCCTCTGTCACAGTAATAAGTAGCAACAGTGCCTTCCGGATAAGACGTGTCCTTCAGCAATCCCTCTTCTTCGTCTATGATATCTTCCACACCGGGAATACTGAAGCGTACGATGCTGTGAGCAGGTGCACCAGGGTAACCGCATCTCGTGGCTCTACTTCCTGTAACGTGATAACCCATCGTCAATAACAATAATTATAACGCGTTCAAAATGGTGCCTGCCGTACCAATATCGTTCTGCCTGTAGCAGAATCGTACACGCGCGATTGTATTATTATTTCTCATTTACTATATGCCATTAGTGTACTAACAGCTACGACCGACACACCAAGTGGCGGTCATTGCCATCTCGTTGGCAACTTTCACGAGTCCTTTGGTACCTGCTAAATCAGTAACCAGACTTCGAGTCTTCGTGTCTCGAGACGATAGGGATCTTCTCACCGTCAGCTATGCTATATCTATATACGTATATCTCTTTAGAATCGTATTTCTACACAGCAGCTTCTGTACTGATCATCAAACGCCTGTGTACAGGATGTATTACTCGGTCGGTAAAGTAGATAGCATTATCGAGCATCGAAGTCTTCAAGATGCGCAAAGCGCACCGAACGACAATAGGAATCCGTATCCATTGCGCAAGCATTGAAATCTTTGAATTGCTCAAGTACAATAGTTAGAACCATGAGCACGATTCGTTTTGTAAAAAGAAAAAAGGAGTGTAGTCCGTTGAAAAGACCTATTGCAAATTCTTGAGTCGTCGAGTAACACAAGTAACGACTCCTGATTGTAACGCGAAGACGTGACGGAAGTGATAACGCAAGTCCCCCCACGATATCCTGAACGGGTAACACAATCACTTAGGAAGTAATCAGCCATGCTGGCGGTGTACAAACATTGCAAGGAAGTAAACTCGAGTAACCCCATAAAATTTCACTCGTTGCATAACTGTTAACTTTTTTTTTTTCAACAATCCAAAAAGTCAACTTTCCAACGCCTTGACATTCCCCGCACGCTCATTCAATGTAACTATTGTTATTCCGCTAATAGGCTTTCTCAGGATGTCATTCTAAGGACTGTTGCGTATTATGGTACCAAACTATTTTTGGTGTCATTCCGATACCGATTTACTGTTCGGAACCAGTCCGAAGGAGTTTGTTTTTGGTCGTGGGTGGTTAAATGAAAAATAGGTCAAGCCTCGTTCTTCTTGCGATTCCTCTATGCTGCACGGTATAGTGACTCACAGCTCGTGCCACTTTTCGATACGGGTATATTTGTACGTCAAACCGTGAACCACGCAGATGCTTACTCGTTGGGAATTTAGTTCTCTGAAAATAAATTATACGCATCTTTCTTGTCAGTCTGGCATCTGCTATTGTTATCGTGCAGTATGTATCTCTGCTATCTCTTGGTACCAATTCGTGTAAAGTCATACAGGCGAAACTGGTAGGAATGGCTTAACGTAGGCATGCACTCTTCGAGAATTTACGTAATTGCGCAATAGCTAAGTGCATTGCTCGTACAGGTACGAGATATTGTATATAGGTTGATGACGTAAGAATTAACTAGCACGTCTCTAATGCGATTAATTAAGCCGAAGCCAATTTTAAAATTACAAAATTGGTTTCTGCTATTTGACTAAGAAATCAAACCAAATTTCCGGTCTCTTTCTACATTCTCTCAGTCAAGCGTTCAGCCTCCTTTTGAGAAATGACATTTATCGTACGCTTACTTCATAGAGTACTCATCCGTTCCATTCTTTCTTATGTGCGTTCTGGTCCTAATGTTAAATTCGACTTGGAAATTCGAATATTTTTATGTATTGGGTCCTATATGGCGTTTCTGATACTTATCGACAGCAATAGAGCAATAGGGCCCTGCGGCTGAACGAATAACGGTCCCCACTATTCAATTAACATATTTATTACGCATTCGCACTTGGGCCCAAAACCAACAACGTAGACATATATATATATACACATACGTATACGTGTCAGAGACAGGTGTAACGTGCGAATATCAAATTGGGCCTTGTCTGAATTCATTGTGGGTATCATAAGAATACCTGCACGTATCTGAATATGATAATCATTCAGCTATGGAAATAAGAAATGATCATCGCCATACTGTCATCGATCTTCTCTAAGATTTTTATCTTTCTGTAATGTCATACCAAGTGCTCGCACGAATACGACAATTTACATATTTAGATCCGATATTAGAAATAAGTCCTACTTTTTTTTAGAACACCCTATATAGACCTCGGTTCTTTACATCCGTATAATGTAGGTTGCCAGCCCGCATCATCGTAATGGTTAAGCCGCAAACCGGGGCAGAACTGCGCCGAGGTCTGATTCGGAAAGTGCTTTATTGTGCCTGGCGCGATCATCAACGTACTTAACCACGTGGATCGTATGCCTAGAAGATCGATTATCGCTCTGTAAGGACACAATTAGTCATAGATCCACGAACCCATGTATAAGTGAAAAAAAATTTCTATTTCAATTAAAAAATGAATATGGAATTCGATATCGATTATCGAGTCAATGAAAGGTAATTATGGTTAGTCTTTCTAATCTCTTAGTGAAAAGTTACTGGATTTATGTGGAACAGTAAAACAGGTAGATATATCCGTGAGAAAGGTAAAAGTTATTTTCTGAAGTAACATGGACGCCATAAGAAATATTTCCTGACTATCTTTTCCTAATATTGACAATATATATATAGACTTTTCAAATGTACCAGAAACCCTTTTTGTATGGGTTTAAATATATACTCTGTCGATAAGTGGAATTATCTAAGAGGGAGAGAGAAAACCAGGACAGATAGGCGTAATGGCGAGGATGAAGAAAGACAAGATACCAAATGGTAATACCAAAAGCAAGGGCGGCACTGATGTCTTCCTTATAGCGAACGTACCTCCCGTTACTTCATGGAATCGTGGGAAATTGGGAACCTCTGCTGACTAATTAGAAACGCCAACCTTTGTCTTGGGGTTTCGCGACGACGCCATAGGTACAGCCACTATACGTTTAAACGGTGGTACACGTTCTCGATATTACCTGGACGATAATCACTACTGGTGCTACCAGTTTCCTGACTTGCAACTAGCTTCATTCCAGATGGTTAGTAGGTCGAAGGTACTTGGAGTAGGTACCAGAATGCATTTCGAGTCTGTGTATTGGATGGGTTAGAAATAGTTGGTGTACTGGTATTCTTGTGGGAATACAATTTTTTTTTAAATCTATGTAGGACACTCTAAACCGGTCTTATTAAATTCTTTTTTCTTGTTTTACATACACGTGCGGAACGAATTGACAATTGCGATGATGTGTTTGATAATTTGAAAGATCGTATAACGTTTGTTATTTTTTGACGCATCGTCGTCTTCTGAAAATTAATTGATACCGTAGGATGGGATATAAATAATATTGATAGTTAAACGCGTATAGATCGCAACGGTAACTCGACTCTATGTTAAATTAGCTTCTCCAATTAGCCGTGAATGGGAAAACCGCTGTCGCTGTCCCGAGCGCTTCTGCATCGGATGAAAGTAGGAAAGTCGTATGCCGTACTTGCAAAAGTCACACGTAGATATACATTATGTACGCTGATAGAAATACTTTTTTTGAAATTAATCATGCTCCTGAGATCCTCGTGTTATTCGGTAAAATGTCGTACAGCATCTTTTTCGCACGGGTGAAATCGAGCTTCTTTTCTATCCTGATATCTATAATACTCGAAAGCCATCCGTATTATAATAAAAAATAAAATATAAATTATAATCAATTATACTGTCAAGAATTCCGATCACTATCGTCCTAAGTAGTCTGAGACTTTCCAATATCCTCTAGCAGTTACTTACGGTATGTATGTCAAATTTTCTTTTCTGACCTCAGCTTACCCCATACAAATAATTTTAAAAATTATTCAGACATACGTATACCATATATACGTATTACTTGATTTAAATTAATAAAAAATATACCTTGTGCCGTAAGTCCAAATAGGACCAAACCAAGAAGAATCCGTAGTAGTTCCATCTTCTTGATCCTACGGATGAACCTCGAAACGTTCACGATCTGCGATCCTCCCTCGAGGTTCTCTTTTTGGATGTTAGTGTTTTCAGCTGTTCCCAATGTATACGAGTAATTCCAATGAACCACGTTTAAAGGCACAGTCCAGTTGCAATTTAATATATTCACAGTAAAGATGCACTTAGCCGCGCGGCATAATTTCAATTGTCTAATACAAGCTTAACCTAAAAGACAATCTTCCTGACGAAGCCGTTATGTATCAAACGGATAGTCCGTAATCGTACGCGTACCGAGGTACCGATCGACAGTGGTGGATCTTGAAGACTGAAGTGCTTCGCTGTGGCAGGAAGTCATCCAGGTGTTGTACGTTCTCGTACCTACTCACTCCCCACCTGTGATGTCTGCCACCACTCTCCAGTTACCGGTGTGCCGGTTGCAAGGAACGAGGCTGACTTTGTGACTGACTATCGTCCTCCACAGACCACTCATGGGAGACACGGCAATCCCGTGCTTTCGACTGTTAGCACGAGCAGCAGCGCCACCTTATCGGTGGGTCGTATAAGTTCTCTATGCTTTACTATAGCCCATTTGGAGTGTCACCCCCCTGTCGTCCTCTGCCTACGAACCTTGGAATCCAGGCCACACTGTTCCTGCCACCTCTGAACCTCCCCCTACACGTCTTCGTTTCATGACTTTTCTCCATTTTCTATAATAATATTACCGATCGTCATGTAACAATAATTACACATCATCACTTTGATTGTTAATCGGTATCTCAGCTGGTTGATTAGCCTCCATGTTATCCTTACGGCAATCGAGTAACACGAACTGACAGGCCATAGGAGAGTACGTTCCGAAATTCACTGCCAGTATCTACTAGTATCGCGACGTCTCTGTTTACCTGTATGCAATAGAATGAGACGCTGTCATCCTCGCAGTATTCACAGTGAATTTAAAAGCTTACCCATAGACGCGGTATTATCAACGTAAACTAAATAGACATGGATCATGCAGCAAGGCGGGAACCAAACAGACAGGAAACTCTGTCTACCTACGACGATCAGCCAACCGCGACACCCTAAACCGGATCAGGCAACCCTCATAGCAAACTTCCTTATACCAGTTAATCATGACTGTACCTACGTAGAAAGAAAACGTAAATGTTCACAGAAATAAAGTTTGTAAAAGAATATTGATTAATGTGTGAATAAATACAATTTAGTTAATGGACTATACAAAAATGTTGATTGTTTACTCACAACGGATAAATTAATCCAGTGAACGATCAGTGGACGAACTTTATAAAAGCTTTTTTTAAATCAATAAAAATATCGACCTGTCCCAACCGTAACGATTGTTCGTAACTTTTGTAACTGCCACCAGAGTCAAGAGATGCTCCATTGTTTTCGTAGATAGGACCAGCAAAGTAGTACACCGATCTTTTCTGTCCGATGCAAGACTGTTAATTGGCTTCTCGATTAACGAGCCAATTACCAACTTGAGTTACATTACACTTTGCGTTACCACCTGCGGTTACGATTCTCGTTCACTCATTTAAATCGATCCAACGGCTATCGACCGCAGCGCACGTGGCTCGAGCCAATACTCGTTCCTGCAAGATGCGCCATATTAATTGCATTGAGTTTTCATGGTGTCTCTCGAGCCAATTAAATATCGGCCATCAATTGCACACGGGAAAAAGTAATTACAAGTATTTTTAAAAAACAACTCAGACTATGTATTCGTCTTTATTTGAATGAAGAGCCAACGTACGTATTTCGTTAGTCCAAACGAAAATTCTTTCCGACGAAAGTTAGCGGTGTCATACGAGTTAAGTTACTTGTTAGTAACGCCGGCTTCCTGACCTACATACCTCGAACGACGTACAATATAATCCGTAACTATACGTATATTCGTGCACGTATGTATTATAGGTACATATGTGAATCGACGTGGAAGATCGGGACCTCATTCACGTTCCCAACGATTCTCATATGGCACATGTGTGTATACTTGAGATAGCCATATATACAATGGAAGTGATGCTACTTCAATATCCACGTGGGAGTTGTTATCAGTGATTTCATGTGTCAATTATAATTGGATACTGGGAGAATTGAACGAAGGGAAGAACGTTGGATCGCACACGAGGAACGTGATGGTAATGTTAATTTGTTAATTGGCATCTTTCATAATTTATAAATCTTTCTCGTGTTTCTTGTAAGAAAAAATGTAGATAGGTCATCGATGACAGTAGCATATGGTGCATGGTAAAAGATATTCATGATGGTTAATGTCGTCATTATTTGATGACAATGATACTTTACAAGTACTACAACAAGGTTAACGATCTTATCTCGTCTAACCCAATAGTCCGTTTCCGTTAGTTGGCGACGATTTTATCGGTTGCATTAGGCTGCTTTACATGCGATCTACAGTACCGGCTGACCTAATGTCCTCGAATATTTTCGACGTCGCATTCGCACGAATTTCGTGTTCTGCGTTGCTGTGCATTATTAATGTGTTCTTTTGTACTTTGCACACTGTATAGAACGAATGATAATTATTGTTTGTGTTGTTGAACAAATAAAATATCATTAGATTTTATGAAAGAGTGAAAAGGAGAGCGACCTCTTGTCAACGCTGAAGGCCAACCAATCTTTCAGGGACAATAGAGAATTCTGTCGAGATTCCATAATGTGAATTTTACTAAATGGTCGTAATTTGTTTTAATTAACTAAATTCTACTGGACAATTAAAGGAAACGATTCATGCTTGCTGTTGCTCGTATTACATTACGTTCTCAGGCCGTGGGACACGCTATTTTTTTCACACTTATTGTTGGACTTAGTTTCTTTTTATTTTTTTCTTCTCTTATATTAGCATCTTGAACAAGGCGTGATTCCGCAAGGTGCTTTCAACAATACAATGAATAGCAGAAAAGACTGTGACTTCATTGATTTCACGGGGCTCGAGGACAATTTGTTACTCGTTATTCCATTAAGAGGAGCAAGGAACTGTTCAAATCTCGCGGGCAATTTGACAATTGTAGTAGGTAGTACGTTAGATTCGTAAAGTACTACCAATGTCATTTGAAATTTCTTATTCAAGTAGACACTACTACAGTGTCAAAAAGTACCATTTATATATTTGGCTACCAGGAATTCTACTTATATTCAAGAAATTCACTGTCTGAACGTGGACAGTTGCTTAGGTTAGGCTAATCCAGTACGTAGATGTCAAGTAGGCAGTGAATAGAGTTTGTTAAAAATTAAAAAAAAATTATCATTAAAAACTGTTTATGCGCGAAAGTTTACACATTCCCTTCTATTTTCAACATCTTCATACGTACTTGATATTATAATATGGTTACAGTACAAAGACAGCATGCAGCGATTAACCTCTAAGCGTTCTGTTAAGTAATTACCTCTGACAGACTTTCACTGACTTAAGGTCACATAATTTAGCACTTTGAACCCGAGTAATAATGACCTTTTGGTAAATTTCTCACACTTGGTCCAGACGACTCAATATACTAAATTTCTCTACGGATTCGTGACCGACGGTATTCACTCGTAATAAACGAGGCAATAAAGGGGAATAATTAAAAAAATAGTCATTCGATGTTCTAAAGTTAAAGCGAAAAATATGAGTTTAAAAATTATTATCCTTTCACGTGGTCTTTCACTCAAATCTTTATCCAGTAACTCTTCCTTTGGCAATATTTTAATATTTATTCATCCACGTTGACCCCATATTTTTCATACAGATAAAAATACTTGTTTTGGGGTAGATTCACTGCAATCCTAAAACAGATAAGGAATACAATCAAATTTTTAATCCTCTTTTGAATCTTACCTAAATTCATAACCTGTATTTACATACATGCAGTATCACTACTACTGTCTTACGTGCCCTGATATTTATTCGAATTCTTCGACGAGCTTGCAGTCTTCCTGGAGTTGAACATCGTGCTGACTACCAGCAGCCACGACAGCTTTCTCTCAACTCCTTTCACATAGGAATTCTTTGACTCCGATCCTCATCTTCATCATCATCAACATTTTCATTCCACCATCTTCCAATTGTTGGTCTACAATATGTTTTTTCTCTTCAACAATATTTTATTATGACTTAATAAATTACTCTAAACAACAAGAATATTTTATTACATATATATATATATGATACTGTTTTGGATTTCAGAGTTCGTAGACTCCACGATTTACTCGGAAAAAATGATTATTTGTTAAAAATTGTATTTAAAAAAAGTACCGTTATTCTTATCCAACGTACTAATACCCATTGGTGTACTCTGATTTAATAATATAAACATTGTTTAAAATTATGCTACGTTTATCAAACTGTATAATTTTCATATTTACCAGACACCAACTAGATTCTCTTCTCTTTCCTGTTACACCATAACGGGATGTTCACAGACGGTGAAATCATCTTCAATTTTACTACTCGACCAGCTTACGTTATTGTATATCTATCCATATGCATTCCACTTCCTGTAACTGAACTCGCTTTACCGTACAGATGAATAAAAATGGAAGTGTAACCAACAAGAGTGAGTACTGTATGCATGGCGATATCTTTTTCACGAATTTCAGGTCAGCCTTTCCAGAAGCGAGTATGTGGTACACCTTTCATCATAATTTCGTGATCGCATTATGATTGTTTGTCGTTACGATTAAATTTGATGGTCAAGCCAGGCAAAGTTTAAAAAGACAAAAAAGTGGCTGCTAGGTACGCACGTCCTGTAACGTAGATATATAACTGTATAGGCTAACCACAAGAATGTCACTAGCGTCAAGCCACTGTGACAGTTTTGCAAAAAAAATATGTTTCACTAAAATTTAAGGTACCAGATTCCGGCTGTTGTACCGTTTTTTTTAAATTTTGACTTCCAGAACAAAAATTGAAGAATCGAGTTCAAAAAACTGGTAGTAATCACGTCAGGATGGTGCAGGTCGAGTTTGCAGACGTCTTTGAGATAACCTTGTTGATCTTGAAATTCCTGTATTATATTTATGGCTTATTAGATTTCTAACCCTTGAACAATGTACAGTTAAACGGCTTGACCTTGGACCACCAACCTAAGTCAGCCGAATATTCTTCTGCTTACTTATTCGTACCTGTGCTGAGCTGGACCATGGATTTTATTCTCTCAACTGGTCCTTGTCTTCTTCCACTATGATGATCATAACGTTTTCATGGGATCTGTTCAATAGTAATTTCTACTGTCATTTGACAATGACGCAATCAGTCTTCGACCCGCAAGTCAGGATTATCAGCGTCATTGGATCGTTATGAATAATACTCACCCACGTTTATTCGAGTCATGGACCTCACTGTAGTCTTTCTTTTGATCCAAGCATAAGAAGTGTCTTTAATCAGGAATGTATTATCCGTTCCAGCGTGATAATCGACTGATCAACTGTCAGTGATTAAGGTAGAAACGCCACGGGAATAAAAGACCTCTTTTTTGTAACTCGACAATGTTCTGAAATTACATCTTGATTTGGAAAATCGTCCCAGCCTGCGTCAAAGTCGAGGAACCAATAACGTCTAGAGTAACGGATACGACTAGACTTTTGGAAAGTCGTTATACTCACGTCATTTAAATGTTACTTGGTAAAAGTTCTGATTCATCTTACGTTAGTCTTTGTATAAATATTTATCCGGAAGTTCCGAGCAAGTATTTGCAACTGTAACGGCGTCTACATCCGCGAGGCCATTGAACGCCGAACCTAATAAAGGATACCTGCAATTGACAAGGTCCGCTTCTCGAAGACTCATCAGCTTTCTCTGACGAATGTTTGAATCACTGTAAGTATACATTTGCTATTTTTAATTATTTTTAGAACTTTCAAATTTTCGTTAAAAATTTGTCAATTGGCAAGTTATATGTGTATATATATTTTACCTGGAGATAGGAAATGGGGAATATCTTTTTCCTGGGTTGTTTCCTATGGATGTCGGTTAATACCAGGTCAGTGAGTCCATAGTAAATTTCACTGTGTTAAATTACCCGATCTCTGACAAATCGATTGAGGCAAGATGATACCCTGAGGAATGTAGCGTGTCGCTGCTGTGAAAGTTCCTGGGAAAACGTAAATAACGAATAGTATCGCTTGGATTTGTGTTCTTTTCGCTTTGTAAACCACAAGAAGGTTTCCCATGTATTTAGTAAAGGATACGAGAACGAAAGTCGACATTGTAGATTGTAATAGGACTGATAACATACTGGGAGTCTGATTATTTTCCCAGGGATTTTTTTTTTCATTGTCTTAATCCCATACAGTAGTTGCCAAAACGTCTAGTGGATTTTCAATGGACGCTAGACTGGGGACGTCTTCCGGAAATCTTGTTGAAAACTTCCGGAAATGCCTGTATTGGAATCAAATGGGCTTACGACTCCCAGGATTGTCCAGCACTTGGGTATATCCGCTTTTGCTTTCACCGGTTCTCGCGATACCTTTACAAGATACAGAATCAGTTTCGATCGATCAGTCATTTCCGCCTCGTAGAATGTGATGATACAAGATAGAAGTGTCGTGTAAGGATGCCTTAAGGTTGTTGACTCTCTTATTAGATGTCGGCATGAGTCGTAGGCAGCGAAACGCGTGGGGTTGACACATTTGATTTTTATGGAACGGAATTTTTTAGACAATTAAAAAAATTATCGTAAGAATCGTAGGTGATATATGAAGGACTAATATTTTTTCAAAGAAAATCCATAGACTATAGTGCGTAATGTGACTTAGCGTAATAGAAAGATAAAGATGTAACTGCCATCGTTTAAAAAAAAAAAGTTATTTAAAGACCACCAGATAAAAATTGCGAACAAATTTTTTAACCTAGCATATTACGTTCATGGTGGAAACCAAAATCAAATATCCTGCTTATTGTTACGGTACCGCATTATTAATCAGAAATGGCGACGTACATCCTTATATTGTCCGGTATGTGTGTCAAACTGCCAAACAATGATCGTCATTACAGTACAGTTACATTGGACAGTCATCGATACTTTAATTGAGTAATAATCATACGTGCTTATATTCATGAATTTAAATTATAGTGGAATTAAAATGTTGTCAAAAATTTATTTTAATTTCGCATACATTTTTAATCTGAAAATTTATGCTTTTCTTAACTTCACTTATTATCAAAAATAATGCTACAACGTTTTACGTAACCAAACATGTTCATGGTCGGTTAACGAATTTAATCAGAAGAAATCATTCCAATTATTTGCGCAACTCTCGAACATTTTTATCATCTTCTGGTTCGTCGTTAGGAATTCTCTAGATTAGCAGCAATTGAAAAGTATCGACGAATTATCAGACGAGAAGATAAATTTAAAATCGAACCGTTGGTATTACCACGTACGATGACATACGAAAGCATAATTAACAGTGCTGCCACCTGTTGACGAAAGCAGGTATCACTTGGTCAACCCGCATCAACCGCTCTTAGGAGCAGTACAGTAAAGCATCTACGACGCTCTAAAGTGTAGAGACCATTGCTAAGGGTCGACCAGAAAACATCCTTTTAGTAGGAAATCGTTGACGGTTATAGTACAAATTTTAATTGACAAATTCATCACACGAGCCCAAGGACTTTGCACATTATTTGTAAATGTCTGTGGGAGTAAAACATCAATCATTTTGACACCACCTTCGTAATAGTTAACTCATAGCTAAAAGTGTAATCCGTACTGAAATTTTTCGCATTTTTTAAATTCAAACGTCAGTTGGATTTACATTTTACTCGCATGGTAATGACAGGTCGGAGTATCCTATTAAGTAAATCATTCTAGACATGGTCATTCAAGTCATTCATCCTAAAATACTACGATTTCTGCTTATATTCTACGCGTTACCATAAATGCCGCAATTCAACCTTAACCTTAATTGGCAGCAACTACGTCGTTAGACGAATGACACTTTACAACACAATTAGTAAGTCAAATTTTTTCAAATTTCCGTTGCATGTTTTTAAAGCAAAACTTATACACGCAAGCATCAAATGACATTTATGAACTTGTGCGGAAGACATTTTATGATAAGAAAGAGAGAAGGAGCACTTCACTATATATCCGATAACAAGGCATTGGACGTCCTCGAAAGAAAATCGAGTGACTCGAATCACGATGCGAATTCCATAAAGTAATCAAAATACAAATGACGTTTTCATTTTACGACAATTAAATTCAGGGCACGAGTCAATATGGAGGAAGAACTAGGAACAGCGAGGAACACCTTTGGCGATCGTCGCCCAAAAGCTATAGGACTCCGGACATTTGCCAAGTAGCCACCACATACGTCGTATACGTGATTCGATTGGGAAGAGTCGATTAATTGATTTCTATTGTTTACAGGCTGCTCGCTCCACGATTTTCTATATAAATGATCCAAACTAACCAGGGAAGGTTTAGTCGGTTTGCCATTCTGCTGGATCTCAATGTATTGTGGCTTGGATACTGGTTATGGCGTCTCTATGGTGTTACTCAAGGTAGGTATATTAAATAAGAATTTCCTACATTGAACAAAACACTTGAAAGTTTTCACGTCAAGCAGATGACAAATATTTATCATCATTCCTCGTAAGTCAGCATTTTTAAGTATCGTCAAGCCCAAAAGTTAATTGATAGATTTCGCCTAAAATTTTTTTTCAATAATTCACATTATTCTCAGGTAGTCTTGCTGAAGTAATTCTACAAACAAACATCCATCCAACTAATTTCATTGTGCAAGCTGCACTCTTTTATTTGATCATTCTTCATGAATTTTCATTATTGACTCAATGACCACCAGATCGGTGTATCCGTAGATTGACGTTGATCTCACTTCCCCCCACTCCTCCAATATCCAAATTTCCATATATTTACCGACAGAGAGGGAGTTCACTCGTATTCGGCTAAAACATTTATGGAAGGTTCTTTCTTCTTGCCACTTACTTGGTAGGGTGAAAGGTTGATACTTGACGGGATGCTGTTTTAGCAAGTTCAGTTACTTGGAGCCACAATGATCTACGCAGGTTTGGAGGGAGGATGAGCGAGCGTGCGGATATATGTATATAAGGAAGCAGCAGCATTTCTTGGGAAGTATACGCAAAAAGTAAACGTAATGGCTATCGTCTTTTATCAAATCGTGAGTGCGACTATATAGTACGATAATCCTTATTATTAAATTTATATTATTAAACGTGTAACAAATTGATCACTAAAATTTTATTATTATCCATTATAATCAATTTGAATTTTTTAAATGACTCTTGGATATAATGGACGATTATGTGTTTTTCATAAATTGCAGATCGTGATTTCTTATAATCGATCAATTTCAGTCGTTTCATCATTGACAGTGTCAATGATTGTTTTGCGATTATTAATTTTTTTTACGATTTTCTATGATTCGAGTGATACTATAATAATTTAGGATTATCAATTACTGCGTACTCCATGTTTTTTTTATCAGTAATGAACTGTCGCGTAGTGCTGCTAATAATTGTTATTCCGTATGTACTGTGCGTATTTTAGGTGTCTTCCTGGCACACGGCAAGTATGGCTTTGGCCGAGCAGATAGATATCAATTAAATGGTGCACCACCTCGAATATCGGATGAGCTGCGAAACATGTTTACGAAATGAAAAATTAAAAAAATTAATTTATTGACCTAGGACAAATTTAGCACTTGTCGATTCAATTTAAATATTTATCATAACTTTCAATTCCATGGACGGTATGTGCATTTTTTTACAGTCAAGGGCTTTGGCAATGCTTGGGAAAAGGAACGTGATTCTTTATAGGTTAACTCCTATGGCATTATTTATTTTGCCATTCTTTGTTGGAACGCTGTGTGGTGTCGAGGAACATTCTTTATCTATTGTTGATGGTAATTTATTTATGAGCGACGAGTCATGAGAATCAATCAATTGTTTCAGTGGGATCGAACTCCTGCCGAGGTCTGGATTTATCTCGGTATTCTTGTTTTCATTTGTCTCCTGTACGCCTTCAAGGATTACATACGAATTTTGAGATTTATATTCAGCCTGGACGGACCTGTGGCTCTACCAGTGTTGGGAAATGCTAGTTATGTAATGCGCAAAGATTGTGAGTTTTTCATATAAATATTTTGTGTAAATTGTATTTAAAAAATTTTTTTTTCATTGTTTCAGTACTACATATAGTATCGCACACTGCTTATAACGATTATGGACCAATTTTTCGATTCTGGCTGACCTTCTTACCCTACGTCACTCTCTTGGAGCCGGCGGATATACAATGTGTACTTAGCAGTGCGAAACACACTGAGAAGATATTTTTTTATCGACTACTGGACAATTTCCTTGGGAAGGGATTGATTACCAGGGACGTTGTCACTTGGAAGGGACATAGGAAGATACTTCAACCGGCATTTCATCTTCATCTACTCGAACGATTCACCAAGTCGTTCTCAGAGTGCGCTACAAATTTAATGAACAAAATTATTAATGAAGGTGGACGGGATGTGAATATCACGAGTTTCGTCAACGACTCTGTCTACGACATTTTGAATGGTAAAGTTACAATTACATTGTTTTCCTTCTTCACGTATACCATTTTTGCCAATAAAAAAAGTTCGATGAATTCATCAAAAACTACTTTTCTTGGTACAAATTTATCTGTCTAGACAACTGATTATTCAGTTTTGATAAAAAAAATGTGGCGTTGCCACATCAAGCAATTAAGTAATATCGAAAAAAAATATGAAGAAAGCATGATTCTTTAAATTGAGGTCAACCTGTTCTTATTAACATTTTGAATAAATTCACCAGGCCAAATTAGGATTTTGTGTAGGTGGGTAAAAGGCGATTTGTTCAGTTGTGAAAAGTGAATGTATACTCGTTAAACTTTATGCAAAAAAGAAATTATACTGGATCGATCAAAAGCAATCCTAGATATTAACATTTTTTGGTGTCTGACTTTTTTTGTAGAAACTGTATTGGGAGTGACTTTAGCCAGTAGAAAGAACAAGCAGTTCGACAGCGATGATGACATGCCGTTTAGAAAGTAAGTTCACATTTCTAATCTGGCATCTTATTTAGATCATATACAAACAAGAAAATGTTAAACAGGGGACAAGTGGTGGCACCTTATCGTATAACCAGGCCCTGGCTGCTCATCGAGTGGATTTACCAATTAACGAGCATCGGTCGAGCCGAGCAGAAGCAGCGCGATGAGCTGTTCAATGCCTGCCACAAGATGATGGAAGAGACCCGGAAAAACATTAGGAAAAACGGTTCAACCATAACAGACAGCTCGGAGAATGCAGTAAAAAAAATATCCCTGTTAGAGTTCATGGTCGAAATCAGTGGAAAGCATCCTGAATTTACGGACGAGGACATTATTAACGAATGCTGCACCTTCATGCTGGCTGGACAGGATTCCGTTGGCACTGCAACGGCCATGACACTTTTCCTTTTAGCCAATCATCAGGACTGGCAGAGAAATTGCTTCGAGGAGCTCGAGGAGATTTTCGGAAAGGACGAGAGGTCCCCGACTATGAAAGACTTTCGGGATATGAAATGCCTCGAGATGTGTATTAAGGAGACGCTCAGACTATTTCCTCCAGTTCCTTTTTTCGCGAGGACATTAGGCGAAGATGTTGTTCTCGGTTGGTAATTTGATTTAAAAAAAAAACCAATCGACCCCTCTTTCCTAACGAGGTTTTATTTCTTTTTATTTAGGGAAACAAGTAATTCCAGCAGGTTGTGGAGTCTTCATCATGCCTTACGCGACTCATCGACTAGCTCATCACTTTCCTGATCCTCATACGTTCAATCCTCAAAGGTTTGATCCTGAAGTTTCTAGTAAAATGCATCCTTATGCGTTTCTGCCATTTAGCGCAGGGCCCAGAAATTGCATTGGTGAGTTTCACATCATTTTCACTCCATGTCCATACTCACTTTATTCAGTTATCGTACATGCAATAACGTACGTGACGATAATCCATGATCATCTTTACAGGAAACAAATTTGCAATGCTTGAAATGAAGTCGATGATCAGTGCCATTATACGCAAGTGTCACTTGGGTCCAGTGACCGGAAAGGAGGATATACGACCCAAATTTCGACTGACTGTCAGAGCAGAGGGTGGACTCTGGGTGAAGATCACACCACGTAGTGAATTTAGGTATCAACCCTACATCGACCTGTGATGTCAATTATATCTTTATTATTAATTACACTGTAAATATTGATACTATATTTTTACATGCGTGCCTGCCTGCCTACGTACTTGCGAACATATAGCTGTACTTATTGTGTTTGTACGCTTCATGCATAAAGAGAGGGTACTATGATTATATTCAGTGTATCATTGTGTATATACTTCGATGAGTATTTTTATTCACAAGAAAAATAAAAGCTCGGTCAGAGTCCGGCAAATGGAGTCATCCAGTACCCCCGTACACCCCGCGTCCTGGAGGGCCTCTAAATGAGGCACCCTCCACTCCTGCATTTAACAATGGCTGTCCACGTTGATCTGCATAAGATTTTTCACTTGAAAATTAAATAGTACAGATCTACTTTTTAATTCTAGTCAATGATGGCTCGGATGACGTCTGTCTCTACTTCCGTAGGCAATAAGATTTTTGTGATAATCATTTGATATTCAGCTGATACGAGTCAGTGGGTTGTCTTTGCGATGACCTTGTAGCATTTGGTTTTAATTTTCTTTTTGGGAGGATTCTCACCAAATTCCAGTTATTAATACCATTCGGTTTTCTCATGTAATAGCAGGATTTATGAATTTTACTACCAAAGGTTTTTTTAGTCTAAACCACTCGGTCTCCAGAGCGTACGTCACTGTGTCTGGCGCCTAGTAACCTTGCCGTAACTCGTGTTGACGGAAAAAGCTTATTTTGAAGATTCCCTTACAGTGCGTCGTTCTTGGATTCTCCGATTATTGTGATTTTCGCTTGTCTATATCATTAAATATTTATCTGTCACAAATTTTGCACAAACTGCACGTCACGTCACAAGGTCATATAAATGTATATAATCATTTGGAAAATTATAACAGCGTTGCGCAGGGCCCGTGTACTTTTCAATGTACTACTTATTGCTTGTCAATGTTATTTATTAGATTGTAAATATGCAAATTATTAGTTTGACGATAATTGGTTGATAAACGATCCTCAATGTTTATAGATTTTTATGATTTCCGTGGGAATGCCATATCATTTGCACAGGTATTTTGTTCTTTTCAAGTATGTACATAATATTGTGAGACGATTCGAAGGAATGGATGAATTTTAATTAATATTGAGTGCGTAGGTGACTATGCATACTGTGCAATGTAGGAATGCAAATAACAGTTTTCCTCAAATAATATTTGTTTTTTTTCCTTAGCCTGCCGTTCAGCTTGGTACACGATACGAAAGAAAATGCATATATTAAAAAAAAGTATTTTGTTGATTTATTTGCATTATGCTTAGCGTAGTTTGCCGATGAATATCCAACCGATACGTAGGTAGAATTTCTTAGGTATGATTTCGCAGAGTGGTGGAAATTAAAAATAGTTATGATTAAGAAAACTTAGGTTGGAAACTTATTATCGATAGATTCATCGTTTGTCGCATGGAGCCTAGAGTAGAGGAGGACGAACGCTTAATGCTAACGGGACAAAATTGTGGTCGACGAAACTTGACTTAGATCGGGTTCTAAATTTCACCACAAGCGTCGCTGTAAACTTTAAAGACTGGTGTGAAGTAACCGTTTGGTGATAGAGTGAAGTGACGTACATTCGATCGTAGACAATCCCTGCTTACGCTGCAGTTTCAAGTGATCGCTGTCTCTTTTTATTCTCAGTCCGTCTCTCTCGTAGTCGCTAACGTCGCCGCGCCTCTATCGGCTTCAGTCGAAACAAGTGGAGCATGATTCGTAGACCATTTACATAGCATTACGTTCGTCCTCCTCTACTCTAGGCTCCATGGTTTGTCGTTTAACGAGGCGTAACGATTGCATTGAAATTAGCTGGGGAAATTGCGAAGCCATCTATTCCCTTGATGGCGGGTAGAGGGTCGTCGGGTGGTAACCGGAAATGGAATTTTTGGAAAAGACAAGCGGTGAACAAGAGAAGAGTATTCTTTGCTAAATTGTCACCAAGACATTTTCGGCGACCTGAAATTTTGAAAAATTATATTAATTTATTTTTTATTTTTTTTGTAAATCGGAAATTCACCTGCGCCAAAAGGTATCAGCCAGCTGTCATTGATGAACTGTCCATCGTCATTGATGAATCTTTCTGGTCGGAAAACTTCCGGGTCACCCCAGTGACCTTTGTCCATGTGCACGCTTACTAAGTTGGCTAGTATCATTGAATTCTTTTTAATTTTATATCCCAACAAGATGGAGTCTTTTTTAGCTCTATGTGGAATTGTCGTCGGACCGATATTGGCCATTCGGGCTACTTCGGCTAAAATGGCGTTTAGATAGGGCAGACTGAAAATTTGCCGAAATATATATTAATGAAATTTTATGAAAAATTTGAAAATTCAATTTTCATGGGTTTTACCGATTTCGATGATCCAGAGATGGTAGCGTGTCGTTTTCCAGGACTCTGTCTAATTCTTCATGTAATTTTTTCTGTACGTTCTGATTGATCATCAGGTACATCAAGGTGAAGCCGATCATATTGCTCGTCGTTTCAATTCCAGCGCTAAATAAATCCTTGACGAGGGATATTAGTTGGTTTTCTGTAAAATTGTATATTTCTGTATTCTTCGTTGATTTTCAATAAAAACATTCGACGTACCATCGAAAGACGATGACGGTTTTCCGTTTTGATATTTTATTTCCTCGAGGTAGGCGTCGATCAAGTCTCTTTGTTCTCCATGAATTTTCGTCTGCTTGTGTCGTGTCACTTCTTTCTGAATAAATTCAAAAAATAAAGGTTAAACGGTAGAAAATCAGTGCAAAGAACAGAGTTAAATATATATACCTACGCTAAAATATTTCCATATCTTCACGACGCGCTCCTTATGCTCGATCAATCCCAAAGGACCAGGAATGACGAATCGCAAAAAAGGTAACTGATTAATAATACCACCGATGACGTTATTACTCCTAACAGTATCATTGATAATTTCCATTACTTCCACTAATTCTGAGTCTTGCTCATTCTGATCGTACCTGAAAACAATCGATTGCATAACTTTCCATAGACATTACAAATACATTATACATTTTCAAAATATAACCTGGCACCCGCTATCAGACTCCAGAAACTGTTCAAGACAGCAAATGCACTAATTTTGTGTACATCATTAACGATTCCCTCATTGGCCTTTTTTTCAATGATTTTTGACAAAGTCACGCCTTCTTCAAGAATCATACTCTCCATGGAGCGTTTTCCAAAACCAAAATCTCGCAAGATTTTAAGCGTAAATCTGTTACGGTAAAAATAACGAAGTCAGATGTGTTTTTATTTTTTAAAAATAATTTTCTTATACCTTCTTTGGTCCTTCCAAATTTCTCCATCCGTAAACAAAACTCCACGTGTTTGTCCCAAAGTTCTCAATCGAAACATGTATCCCTCTGGTCTCCCATCAAATTCCTCCCTGTTTAACATCTCAAGAACAGCTTCTCTTCCAGATACAATGATCAAGGGATCGGCAAATCCCAGACGAAGACCCACAACAGATCCATAATCTTTGGCCAATTGACACCACGCATCGCCAAGGTATTTCGTCTTCTTAATGATTCTCTTAAGATCTAAAATGTTACCTATCAAAGGTAAACCTCGTGGTCCTGTAAAATTAAATCACCGTCGGTAAGTTAGCGTCAAAAGATAAAAATGCTCCTTATGTACACATATAAATATTATTTGATCTTGACTTACTTTCGAAATGTATTCAAAATATAAAATTGAGGCTAAATCAAAATCTGGCAGAATATACGGAGTAGATAAAAATTAAATTGAAATTGTGCAACAGGACCTTATGGGTCAGGACGAGGTCGTAGAACCCCGTTAGGGTACGCTACTGTTAATGTCTTTTGAAAAAGGAGAAGTCTAATGTGGTAGCACATATAACATACAACATTATATTGCAGTGATATATTTAAAATTATATCTCTAATGGCATTGTTATTGTTAATCTTTCGCAGGTCATATATTTCCTAACTGCATTCTTCTCCTCCTCTTCCTCCTCTTTCATGCTTCGACGCCCTTTTCAGCTGTGCTCCATTTTCTCTGTCATTATTTCCTACCGTCTTCCCTTATTTCATCCTTCAAACATATGTCGCTTACTGGTTATATTTCTTTTAGTTTTTTCTGCATAGATTTATTTACCTGGTGGAAACTTTTCAGGCGGCATCCAGTCGATAAGAACTTTTACGAGAATACCGACCGCGACACAGGAAATGAGAAACCACATAATTTATTATTTGGCTATTGAATATGCGTTAATAGTAGTTCAATATGATTAACGCGGATCTCGACCCCGACTGTATGCACTTTATGCAGTCGGATTGCAACTGAGACATTCGACTTGGCAATCGAGCAGAAAAATTCGACTTTCACCGTAATATTGGCCAAGTGTTGTCCGTCTCAACGTCTCATGTAAAAACACGCACGATCGCCACGTGAATGCAGTGTATGCATGTGCCACTAGACACGTGAAGAATCGCCTGCTGCAACATGATGATGTAAAAGTTACCATTTACTTACTCTCTCTATATCTGTATTACAAAAGTGCAGAAGAAAAAAAAACTGGTGAGTAGAGTCTATTGGGAGGTTGGAGAAAACGTTGGAAGTAAATATTAAGAAAAACAAAGCTTACTAGAATTTTCTATACGATTTTCACGTACTTGTGATCTTCTTTATTTGTGTTCACAATAAAAACAATGCTTAAAATTCATCAACTGTTACGTATCGTAATCGATCTCTTTTTCTCTAAGAATATCGAAAGACTGCTCCGATAGATCGAACGAAGTAAAACTTAACACGAAATTTAACATTAATTAATTGACTCGAATGTCGTTATGGTTTAACTGATTTCACAAGAATCTACGATATTCGACGTCGATATCGACCTCGATCGGATTACTCAAAGATTTTCACTCGATTCCGTCATCGAGTTCGTCGACACGAATCGATAAATCAGCATCGAGATTTGACCACAGTCATTTTACGCAACGATCATAAAATAACACTGGAGCATAACGGTGGACAGTAAGATTCCTCGGTCGTAGAGTTTACCAGATATGGAATAGCCGGAATTCATGAAACGACCATTTCCATCCATCATACTGAATTTTTTTATCCACTCGTCGTTTATCCTATGTGGGTAACCATTTGCTTTTTCCTTCACGAATCCTGTATGATCGACAGTTTCATGTCGATTAGTGTTGGTTTTGAACGTTATGGTTTTCTCACCAGGTCGTGGATCAACGTCATCCGAAATGTCTTGCCTGAAACCCACCAGATTTTAGTCGATCTTACTTTTTGTTATCAGACCCAATAAAAATTTTCTTCAACAAATCCAGGTCCTATCTAAGTCCCCGCTGGGCCAGTCAACGGCCAGCTATGACCCTGACTGACGCTCGATTCTCATCATGCAATTTGTGCTAAGTACAAGAGACAAAATAAAAACTTACCCGTTATTCAGATGATTGCCATGTACGTGCACGTTCTGATTGACGTAAGTCCCTTCGTGACCAATGTGGGGTATGTCAGGGAGATCAGGAATACCCGGAAGTTGGGCATAAGAGTTATCCCTGTCCTCGTGATCCGAAGAATGACTGTGATGATTACTATAGGTTACGACTATAGGAGGAGACGTGACGGAATGATGGTAAGTGTGTGTGATGGGACCGGATGTGACGGTGTGACTTGAATGCCTGTTGTAAGTTCGTACGACAGGTGGCGACGTCACCGAGTGGCTCGAATGACTATTGTATGTGTGTAGAACAGGTGGCGACGTCACCGAGTGACTTGAGTGTTTGTTGTACGAATGCTCGATGGGCGGTGACGTCACTGAGTGACTCGAGTGTTTGTTGTACGAATGCACGATGGGTGGTGACGTCACCGAGTGACTCGAGTGTTTGTTGTACGAATGCACGATGGGTGGTGACGTCACCGAGTGACTCGAATGACTATTGTATGTGTGTAGAACAGGTGGCGACGTCACCGAGTGACTCGAGTGTTTGTTGTACGAGTGCACGATGGGCGGTGACGTCACTTCCGTATTGATCTCGTACGAAGTTTTCATTTCAAAATTTCGCGGGTCGCTCCTGGGCACGTGACCATCGCTGACGCTCATCTTGACGATACAACGTGCACGACGTTTATGGCGTATTATAGACATCCTCGTTTCCTCCTGTATTTTTAACGGTTAGGTAAGAAATTATTGGAGGTTTCACTTTTTTCAAAGTATCACCCAGATGTCACTCACGTTTTGCCGTCTCTTCTCGACTTCATAATTTTTCGGGTCACGAATCTTGACATTCTCATCGAAGCAATCGACCATCTTGTGACGCATCAAAGGTTCTGCCCTCTTCGTTCCGCTTCCTCCCAGCTCGACGGTGGCAAATCAAAAGAACGATACGTTGCTTTACATTCGAATTACTGGTAGAATTCATTTTTTTTTTTCAAGACAAAGTAAAACCTCTGAGTGCAACTTACCGTGAAAATCAATACTGGCTGCGCTTAACAGTATCGAAGCCAGCAAGACGCATCTCTGTCGAAGGAAGCGGCGAGTTTTTGAAAAGGGATTTTCTCCTTATTAAAAATTTAATTTTTGACAAAACATTAGACTCACCCAAATCAGAGACATTCCTCGTGTCGAATGTAGCGTAGAGCCAGTGTCCGAGGCGAGTACCGAATAACTAAACTCATGAAGCAAAACGTGTTTCCCTTTATAAGCCTTTTCCAGTTGCGCTCGAGGTATCGTTATGCTCGATCGACTCGGTGGAATATCATCGATTTTATGCTTTCGATTTCTTTGTTGTTGGACCCGCGACTAGAGCAGCGGACATCGTAAGTGAATTTATGATCGCGGCATAAGTTGAAGCGTGACCGAACTATAATAATTTCAATTGGATAGGGGCTCCTCTGCCGGTATTACAGTTTATTTGGTGACTTCGATTATTGTTTTTCATTCAATCTTCCAGCTACGTCAGCTTTCCATAGGGATGCAATCAGATCGGTCGATTTGTCTTGGATACGTTCGTAATTGCAATTCTGATCTTGCAGATTCGGTTATACGTGACACTTCGCATGGTGTTGACATTGCGAAATGGATATAAAAATACGTATCTTTCTGATGCCAAATAAGAAATCAGTATTTTCCCCAAGGTCCATTCAACTCATTCTTATCTTACCACTGTGTAATCGGTTAGATTTTATGCGGTTCCCAAACTTGGAATTTTATGCGGTTTTCAGTGACAAATTCTTCTCTTGTGTGCCTCTTCTACTGTCTGCGAGCGCTTGCCTTCTCATTTCATTCTGGCACTTGATTGCAACAGTCGATTGTTGTGAAATTACAAGTAACGAAGATCAGAACTGAATTTTCCTTCAATAAAATGGATACTTTTTATTTCTTACATGCACGAATTATGTCACATGGTAAAAACCTTATATTACGTCCAATAAATCATTATTCCTTCCTGTAACCCGCGGCATCGTGTATCCGCCTGAATAAAACATTATTGCCTGGACAATCACAAGATTCAAAAATTATATATTACGGAAGAGGAGTGGAGTAAGGGTATCGGTACGCGTTGGTAGATGCTGCTGTATATATTAAAATATTCTCTATCGTATAGCGCTATATATATATGTATGTATACGTAGCGTAAAATCTTCCTGTCACAAGCAAAATATCAGTATTACGGTAGCATTATGACTTCTAGGATCCACGAAATAACATTTTCTATTTACAATAAAGTCGCGAGAGATTGAAATCTTTCGAAAAAGTCTTTGGATAACCAAAAAAAAATATCTTCGTTTTTTTTTCATTTTTTTCCCCACGATTTCCTCACTTATATACGTTTTCCCTTTATTTTTGCTTCATTGTGCGTTACGAGCGGACGATTAGAAACGATAAAAGGCTAATCGATTGATTATATAAATAGGCTAGCGGCTAACGTTTTCTCGTACGAATGATTAGTAGACTTAACTAATGTCCGGTGCGCGGATCATTGATCTCTTCTCGGATTCGCATTAACGAATTACGAGATAGATCTGTACGTGTGAATTCGCTGTAATTGATTCACTTGTTCCAAAAAGCGAAGGCTTTTTGAATTCTCTCGCTGTGGGGCTTTCCGGGCACAGTTGGCGTCACGCGGGGAACGGCAGTCGGAATTTCTCTGATTGGTGAAATCTCTTCTCTCTCGAACATCTTGGCGGTCCGACTGACACTTCCGGTTTGGACAAATCTTCCTTTGCTCAGCCCTGGGCTCTTACTTTCATCGGCTATAAAAAAAAACAAATAAAACTATCATTAGCTATTGTTTGTCAAGCAAAATTTAGTCTATAACTAATCGTGATATGGGAACTAGTGTTATTACGTGTCATGGAACTGCTGTTAGTATCATGCAAAGCTTTAGACATTAAAATCATTTTCAAATGCTACTTTGTGTCTTTGTTATCCTTAAGGATCCTGAAGTCGATTTGGCCTCGTTCGGGTTGGCACGATCAAATTGCGGCTTGTTAGACTCAAGCGAGGTCCTGGTGGGTCGAAGTTTGACGCCGAATGCCGATTTCAGTAAATCCTCCTTTCCAGGATGTCCTTCGACGTCTTCCTCGGTGATGGTCATACTGGAGAGTTCACCACCTTGGGAGTAAGGGGTCGTGATGGAACAGTCGCTTATTCCGGAGTCACTTCGTTCACTGCAGACTCTTGTCCTTTTGAGGCTAGGATCCTTGAAGCCATTGAAGTTGACTTCCTCGATGATGGTCGTGGTAATGATTTCGCTGGTGCTCCTCCTGGAGGGTTCCTCGTCTTCCGGTTCAGTGACGCTCGAAGGATAAATCTCCTCGATGTTAGTTTCAGTGCATGACGTCACTTCCACCAGGTCGTTGTTCGACAAGTAAATATCCTCGGGTTCGGATTTACTCAAATTGCAGAATTCTATGTTCACGTCCAGGTACTCTTTAGAACGATTTTCGGATATGATCTCTGAGGATTTGCTCAGTCTGGGATGGGTCACTGACAAACCGGAATCCTCAGAGTTATTTTCTGTAACAGTTATGTCCTCGGTTTCTAATGATTCGGAATCGTTGCCTACAACCTCGTGAGATTTTTCGGAAACTTTCTCTAATTTTTCTGCAACCTCATGTTCGTGCGTTTCTGGTGAATCAAGAGATTCATGCTTCAGATTATTTTCTGATATTTCCGCATTGTTGAGGAAAATTGATTTTTTACTAAGGAGACAATTACCAAACGGAAGTTGAATTTTTTTCGCTTCTTCATCCTTAACGTCTCCATTGACCGATACTTCCTTCTCCTCGATGAAATCTTTCGCATTTTTACATATCTTATTCTCTTCCGTCAATTCTTCAATTTCATTATTCCTGAGATTCTCATCATTTTCAAACGATTCCACTTCGGTTTTCATTACTTCAACTCTGATCTCTTCAAACACTTTCGTGTTCCCTTCCGGTTCAATCTCAGAGTGACTTTCCTTTACAGTTGATACATCGCAAGGGATATTGTCCTGATTAAGAATATCCAACGGAGGTAAACTTGTGGGTGGGGTTGAGGGTGGCGAATCTGTTATAGAGCTTGTCCTTCTGCTATTGGCCGATAGGTTCGCCATCCTCCCCAGAGCTCGAATGGCATTTCCTGTTTTCTATTTGAAACAAACGAGAGCACACACGCAATACCGTGCTGGATTAGGACAAATCATGCATCACATTTCGAGCATCAAATTGCAATTGGCAAAAATTATAAATTATTAATTAGGCAACGTATCACTCTTAACCTAGAAAATTTCGTGTCTTGACGAAACGTCGGCTTTGGTTTATTACACTCGGAAACCAACTAAAACGTCCTTCGAACTACATAAAAATGAATTACGTACCTGCCACTTTCTTCGAATGATGAATTTCTTTAGTTTCTCCGTCGGAAGAGCAACGCTGCTCATGTTTTCTGTATGCTGCGCCATCCAGGGATGCTTCAAGCAATCACTAGCTGACATGCGTAGTCTGGAATTACATCAAGAAGATCATTAGTCATCGCATTCTCAATTATTATCAGATATCATCCAGTCGTCACTTACTCCTTTCGTTTCTCGAGTAACGCACTGATGAAGTCCTTGGCGTCTTGAGAAATGGCGTCGAAGGCCTCGTCATCGAAATCATAGTCGGCTCGTGTGATATTAGCGAACGTCTCAGCGTCATTGTCACCCATAAAAGGCGAGAGACCAGTCAGTCTAAGTGACAAAATTATATTTATTTAATCTTCTGATCGGTGAGATAGATAAACGATAAACCGGTACTTACAGAACGTAACAAATCACACCAACGCTCCACATATCCGACTCGGTGCCGATTGGTTCATAATTTATGATTTCCGGCGGAATGAATTCCGGAGTCCCGAAAAGCACTCGAATCGGAGTGTCCGGTCTGAGCGTTTGGGCTAAACCGAAGTCAATCAGTTTTATCTGATGCGACGTTCTCGTGTGACACATTATATTCTCGGGCTACAAATACAATTTTTTTTATTTAATCGTTCAGACAGTCGAAATAGACATTGATATAATGAAAAGAAATATATAGTCACCTTCAGATCAAGATGGACGACTTTGTTTTCATGCATATATTCTACTCCTTCACAGATTTGTTTCATGAACAATATACTGTCCCTCTCGGTAAGGGTGAAATCGTCAGCAACAACCCTTGTGAAAAGTTCACCCCCAGATATACTGAAAAAATATAAGCATACGTTATTACATAGAAAATAACCAACACATTTTTTTTCTACTTACTATTCCATCACCATGATGATTTCTCTGGGACCTTCGAATGCCGCAGCAAGTTGCAGTAACTTCGGATGCCTAAGTAAATTCATTATTCTGATTTCCTCATAAACTTGTTGGCGATCCTTGACCTTGATAGTCCTGATGAACTTGGCTGCCAGATGCTGACCCGTCGAGTGTTCCGTGACCTTCCTCACGATTCCATAACGACCCTTCCCGAGTTCCTCCAGAACATCGTAGCGTTCCTTGAACAGCGATCCTTCCTCCAAAGAAACTTCACGCGGTTCGAATGCAGGTTTGAATTGATCAACTGAAGAACAAAAAGTAATCCCACCCATTCAGCATCATCCGAATCATATAAAATTTCAAGAAAACCCAAAATTGCCAATTCAAAGTACCATCTTCGAGAATCGTAACAAGATTGGACTCTGCACCAGGATCGCTGGCTCCGTGAATATTCTCAGCTCTGATCCGGAAGCTGTATCTCTCTTCCGGAAGTAGCCCGTCGATAGTGTGACTCAAGGAATGACAAGCCTCGGCGACGACAGTCCAGGTCTCTTCTTCGGCGCGCCGCATCTCAACGGAGTATCCGGTGACCATGCAGCCTCCGTCGTAGGGTGGTGACCTCCAGGTCACTGTGGCAGTACCAATACCGGAAGTCACTGTGGGATTTCCTGCAGGAGGATCCGGTGGACCTGAAATGATTTCAATGCACGTTGTAAGTGTATGGATACATTTTTATATTTAAATTAAAAAAAAAAAACGTATTTCGATTACGAATTACGTTTGATCATATGATTGGTTAAAAAAGAGGTCAAATAGCTCAGTCCTAGTATGTAGATACAGCAGGGAGTCAAAATGGACCTTAAAAATACTTTTGTAAATTGACGTTACTACACTACGAACAGAAAGCTTATTATTGCTCGTTGGCGGTACATGCTATCTTACGAATAAAAATATTCGCTACTGTACATACATATGTCGATACCTGCCAAAGCACGTATGTACGTCTCGCATTTTTTCATAAAACCAACAAGCCTATTTCAATCGGAACGAGGCAGCTGTTCATATTTAAATTGTATCGATTGTGAAACACTGTGGTTTTTGGCTCAATTGACATTTTTTCAGTTGCTACGTCAGAACAAATAGCATATCTCACCGAGAACATATAATCGACGATTAAGTAATAAAGTAATATTTAAAAGCAAAGAGTGCTCGTTGCATTTTCCATACAATTTTTGTACCATTACACGTTATTCGATTGATATTCTCCCAGTGATTATGTATACACATTTATGTGCGTTTCGCTAAACTTACAAGCTTCGTGTTCACACGTCATTATACACACGATGATTCACAACCTTCGCGAAAGTCTTCCTTGGAGATTCCTCAATTCCGAGAGTTCCAAACGTTTCCAATGAACTCGCCTGTTATTCTCAACAATTGCATAGTCTCCTTGTTACGAGACTTAAAAAAAAACACTGTTATATAAGACTAACGTCAAAAAATTTTACGAATTAATAACAAGACACGTATAGACCGTAACGGTTTTAATTAACACTGAAATTGTCAGTCGTGCAGTGGTAGAATAACGCGTGGCGGCAACATTGCCAAAAAACTAGACGTCGATTATTTTTTGGATAAACCGTTAATCGTTTCGATAAATTGCCAATTGAATCGAAATGCTAGGTTTTTTTTTTCACTCGACGCGTAGTACGTGGACCAACTGTTCGCCGCGACGCTCGCGACACATGTGTCTCCGGGGTCTCCGGCGTCCAAAGAAACGTCTGCTTAGACAGGCGAAACTGATTATGTCATCGCAGTCATTGCGATCGTCTGTTGTGCGAGAACTGGACCGCGCACGCACCTTCGTTTCTCTAACACAATGCTCAAGGAGGATGACACCGCTTCTCGAAACCAAGTACAAGGTTCTAGGTTAACCGGTATCCCTATTGTCTTCCAGTCTGATATTATTACGAATCTTACTTACATTTTGAATTATCTGACTACAGCGTACTGAGAAACGGTTAGACTCGTGATGTATAAATGAAATTTGAAGTGAACAAATCCAATCAGGATTTTAAATTCATGGCACTGACGGTGACACGTTAAACTAACCTGGTTGTCTTATCTTCAAGCGATGGTAGAAAATTGAGAGTCCTTATCGTTAAATTTTTATCATTCAACAAGTTATTTGAGTAGATAAGAAGTACACCTATGCTTTGTATGTCTTGTGGAATTTCACATAACGCAGGTCAAAGAACTGATAGTCGTCTCATGTCAAGTTAGGGTAGGGAAGATTCGTGTTAACGGATGTATGTATATGGGGTTAAATGTATTTCATGAAACGATTGTTAGATCCTTCTGGAGAAAGGATAATGACGCCACTTACCTTCGACTGCTACACTGGCGTATCTGCAATCCCTTCCCAAAGCATTCTCTAGGGAAACTGCGTATTTTCCAGCGTGATCAGCTGTTATGCTGTCCAAAGTTAGACAGGACACTCCTCCGCCGCTGGTTATTCCAATTTTGTCGTCGGCTGTCAACTCTCGGCCCTGAAACGCCGAACGATTCTCCGTTTACTCAGACACGATTCTACTAACACTGTTATTTTCTTTATTCAAACTTAGTTTAACTGCACGATCAACCAATAATATAATTGCATTTTGAAGATAAACAGAGTCGGAGAAATCAGACTAATGATTTCTGCTTCGGGCGAATTTGTGACGCTCAGTTTGAATATCAACCGACATAACGAGTGGCGCTGCTCGACGGCAATAGACAATAACAGTATTGGACCTATAGCGTTAACGAAACTAGACGTCTGGCTGGGCTGGACTGATTCTTGGTAACCGAAGACTTGTTATTGTTCGCAACACACCGAGCAACTTGGTAATTGCGTAAGATTTACTTTAAACAATAAGTGACACGGTGCATGGGCACGTTCGTGTAGCCTCCGCAAATTCCGACAAGGTCGTTTCAGGGGATTTCTTCTTCGATCTCTTTGTATCCTGATCGTTCAAACTTATTGGTTTACAGAAAAATTCTAACCGTGACCAAAAAGCGGAACATCACGGATTGTTCGAAACGACCATTCGACTGGCGTCTTGTTATTGGAAAAGTGAAAGAACGCAGTGTGGTGAACGAGGAGTCGTTCGTTAACGTAAGTGGCATTGCCTTTACGAAAAAATAACGGTATACAATGGGAAGACTGTAGACTATGGAATTTATATTGGTACGATTCGCCTCCAAAGATACTGTTGTCTTTCAGTAATCATATTCTTCAAGCATTCCAGGAATAATTTGTGGATTTTCGTTGAATGAAAATCAACGTTGAATTTACAAGTGTATCCATGAGACGTTGTGCGTATCAAGGTCCAGCCATGTAAAAACTGTCGAACATAATTTGTAGGTATTAAAGAAAAAACGGTAGGGATAAGGTATGCTAGGGTTACGTTATAGTATTAATATACATCGTTCCAGGTCTGACTGTCCATTACTTTTAAACGATTAAATTGTCTGCTGCGTCAGTTGACGCAACGTTTCCTCAGTTTGTTATCAAACACGTGTTTGAGAAAATATTTTGTCTGGCCATTCCTTTGATTGCCACGTAGCCAGATCGCCAGGCTGTTTCATCTTCATCATAACAAGGGGAACAATGAATATTCAGCAGAAAAGCAACGGCATGGTTAACGTCATTACAATGTTTGCTGCATCGGATTTATTTATAACAAGTATGCTGCTGCCCTACATATTTTTTTATTCTAGAATTATATATCAGAGCAAAATTGGTTCTCTACGTTGGCACAATTTTTATGTTAATCTCGACTACCGTAAGTCACTTCGTGTGGGTATCTACGACATGGTATTATTTATGTAGACGATATTTATCTCGAGGAAGGTGTCTGATGGGATTGCGTAATGACTATGCCAAAAGAAGCGAGAACAATACAAAGGTCAAAGAATCCTTCCAGTCGTGGGCGACGGTAATGAATGGTAGCCAGAAATGGTAGTCTGAATATTTCCTTGTAAGCGATTCGATATCCTCATTTTCGGTATGTAAATATAGTAGTTTACGCCGTCGGACGTAATTTCGGTCGAGGAATGCGAGGAGAATCTTTGACTCTTTCAGAAGCGATCGTGCGCGAGCGAGCTGATCGGCGAAGCCGATCCTCGGAGCAGTGACTCATGGGAAATGGATGAATCCATTAGTCACAAAATTGAATGGGTCGTGTGCCAGTGAATTGTGCAATGGAAAAATAGTGAGGCCTCTATGTGGTAGCAAACAGGGAGACCCTTTCATGAAGAAGAGTGGCGTTACGTCTGACGATTAATTTAATCATTAATGAGATTAATTTAATATACGAATAATATTTTCTTTCGTTTTTGTCAATCGCTTTGACGTAATCAAAAGAGGAAAAAATGCTACCAATTCGAATATAATAATAAAGTTGACAGTGACGAAGAGAGTCCATTGTGACAGCGTCAATTGTTACTAATGACAATGAAGTTCTGAGAAAGTCAAGAGAGTCAAGCGTGATATATGTAATATCATATCGATCTTGAAGATCGATTAGAATAAGTCGAATAAACTTGTATATGAAAGATCGTTTGACTCTTACTAATTGACGACAATTGCGAACTCGTCCGAATTAAAGAGAAGCTATTAATTATCTTGGACGGTCGATGTACTAAATCGGTTGTATCGATCTGTCACTTTAATGGGTGATCGGTCGATTGATTTACTCAGATCGGTGATACCGATCGCAAGATCGATCGGAGCTCATACATTATGTACGTTTGTGGGTTTGAGTAAATTGGACTTGGAATTGCACTCGATCAATACGATCTATACGATCTATACGATCAGGGCACGTGATCTATCGCACAAAGGATACATTCATCCATTTACGTCAGTAAGCGAATTCCAGTTCCTTTGTTCTCCCGTTTCAAGAGACACGCGCACGACTAGGGACAGCTCGTGTATAGAATCCAGTGGGATCGGTTATAAGGAGTAACCTTGTAAATCATCGTCACGACTGACAGATCAGTCTCAGGTATTCGAGGAGGTTTTTGAGCAACCTTCTCAAGAATGTCTGTCTGAAGGAGAGACAGGCGTATAAGAGTGTATATCGAAAAATCCGCCCACCTTTTCATATTCAAAATAGAGAAAGGATGACTTACCGCCCGAAGCCACCTGACCCTAGGCTCCGGATGACCTTTGTAAGTGGCTCGCAGGACTACCCGCGCTCCGCGCAAAGCAGTTATGTCGGCAGGTGCCTTCAGGACGTGAGCAGCTTCGAATTTTTCTAGACTTGGCCTCCTCACTTCAGCCAGCCTCTTTTTGATCTCTTCCGGTGGCGACGGAGATCTCTCTAAGGTCCTCAAGCATTTGATGGCTGGAGAATCATCTGGGCTGAGTTCGTTTCTTGATGATCTTGAGGTAGAACTGGTCTTGGTGACGGCTGAATTACTCTGGGATGATTTTCTACTCTTGGTCTGACTCTCTTCATTTTCCGGTTCTTCGGGATTAGCGTCGCTGACTCTTCTACGAAGATTTTCTCTACTGCCTAGTTCGTTCTTGAACTTCTGGAGGACCTTCTGAACGTTGTCGTTGGCTGATGATAGAATGACTTCGATCGTGCAGCCATTGACTTTGTCTTCGGTAGTCACCAAGGATTGGTCATTTTTGACGTCAACGTCTTTTTCATTTCCATCCAGCGACACGATTGATCTATCGGGTGAGAAGTGTTCCCTCATCTCCGGTACAATAACGTTAGGCAATTCGATAACTGGGACGCCAATCGTCCTTTCCGGAGATAAGATCCTCTGTGTGACCTCAATTTTCTTAACGAATTTCTTCGAGCTGGATTGATTGATCGTGTCGGCCTTTGCCTTTGCTCTCTCGCTGCTCGATTTCTTCACTCTTTCCGACAGTCGCAATTTTGCAAAGCGATTGCCCAAATCTGCGGGTTTCTCCAGCGAGTTTACGCGCCTCAGACTGGATGCTTTTGTATGGCGTTCCAAACACGGCGAGAGAGGAACGGCCGCAGCGGATTGCGGAACCCGAACTTTCGTCGAACCCTCTTTCCTCCTCAAGCTGCCATTTCTTGTGAAATTTAGTAAATTCTTTTTAGCAGGTTTGGTGGTTTCCGGGTCTGGCTGATTGCGTCGTTGCGTAATGGGACTTCGACCTGCAAGACTTTTTGGAAGGGAATTCATGGGCTTGACAGAATGTTCTTTTTTCGGTTGAAGACCTTCAGTCGATCCCTTGGCAGGACTGCCGCATCTACTTGGAATTCTTGAGAATTTCGATGGATCCTTTGAAATATTCAAGGTCGATGGTCGACCTTTTCCGGGTGTAGGAGATACGCTTTTGTTCGAGGAACTCTTCTTGTTATCTGATTCCGGAGAGAGCCGCACCATTTCTCCAATAGGAGAAGTCGACTCTTCCGAAGATGGCGATGATACGTTCGATGATCGGGAATCGATCCTGAGCTCCGCCGTGGAACTGACGATTGGTCCACGTCCACCAGCTGCGAAAGCTGTGCAACGGATCTCTCCGGAATCTCTGGAGGAGACTCCACGTATCCTCAGAATACTGGTGGTTCCATCTTTTTCAATCTACCAAGAGAAATTATCAGATAATTTGAATACGCAGACAGGATTTCTATTATATTCTAAAAATTATAATAAATAAATGTCAAGATACCTTGCATCTCGATATCATCTTGGCGTCCTTTCCGTTGATCGTCCACTTGAATTCCGCTGGTCTGCCACTCTGAACTCTCGCGCAGAAGCACGCAGTGCTGCCTTTCAACGCGATTACGGATACCGGTGTCTTTGTGAATTGAAGAGCCATTTTCGGCGCGCCTTTGTAATCTATGCAAAAGACACAGCGATCACGTATTTTAGCATTAGCTTCGCTTTATTAGGCGTCTCTCAGATAATTCCCAAGATTCCTCAGGCTTTCTAAAGACTGCCATACCTTGAACGGCGAACAGTCCTTTGCAAGAAGCCTTGCCAAATTTATTTCTCACGAGACACGTATACTCCCCGGCATCCTGGGGATAAACATCAGCCAGCCTGAGAGCCATTCCGCCATCTCCATAGACAACGTATCGATAATAATCGCTATCAGGAACCTCCCGACCATCCCTTAGCCAGGTGATGGCGAACGGTGGAGTCCCTTAAATTATTAAGACCAAAAGATTCATCAATGCCGTTATAAATTATTGTATTGTAAACAGTGCAAAATTATAAATAATTAAATACCGGTAAGTCTGACTTGAAGTTCATACGAGTGTCCTTCCATGACGATAGATTCGGAAGGAAGCTCCTCTAAAAATTGAGGAGGATCTCGATCGGCCGTTGATGGATCATCAGGTTCAAGTACAACGACCTGTGTCACAAATTAATGATTAAATATAATAAAACAAATTTTATAATTATCGATATACCACTTATCAACGAAAACTGACCTGACAACTATTTGTGGTCGAACCAAGAACATTGGTGGCTTCGCAAGTATACTCTCCAGCATCGGTATCCTTGACCTTAAGAATTTCGATTCTTGCAGTTCTGCCGTCAAAATATTTCTTGATCCTTTCCGAGCGCTCTAAAGGTTTTCCATTCCTGTACCAAGCCGGAGTGGGACTTGGCGTACCTCTGATATCGCACTGAAGTTGAAGCCGGCCATTGACCCTGGCTGCAGAACCAAGAAGACTCCTACCAAACGTTGGGTAAGTCCTGGGCGAGGCGCTTCTCGTTCTAATGCCACGAGTGACAGAGCCATGACGACCTTAAACAGAGAGCCCCAGGAGAATCAGATGAGATTACTGGTTAATTAAAAATTGAGTAGACAGAGCCGTTAATTGAATTCTCGTCCAATCACACGTCAAGTGGCGTTTTACGAGGAGCGATTAAACAGTAGCCATAAAAGCTTTCTCACATTAAGATATGGTAAGACGCACAGTGCGCACAAGTTATACTAGTAATAATTCTGCTTTTTCATTATCGACTGAAGTTGCATTCACAAGTTGCGACTAGTCGCTGTAGCGATAGAAATATTTCAGTGCTCGGCACCGACGGTACTACTTAAACACTTTTCTTGTTGAATCACAATATTTAAAAAAAACCTACCGATAATCTCAAGTCTGGCAGTGGCCTCTATTCTTCCCACATCGTTCTCCAGAGTGACCCTATACAGACCAGCATCCTCAGGCGTGACCTCAGCTATTTCCAACACCCTAATGTCGTCCCTTTCCTTTATGGATATCCTAGCACTGGGCGTAACGACAATTCCATTCTTATCCCACGTGACCCAAGGTGTCGGATGTCCAGCGACTGCACATTGGAATCGCACAGTTTCACCTTCTTCGGCGACGCGATTGTGCGGAACTGCGTAGAACTTTGGAGCCGTCACCTTCAGACGCTTCAGGCTGGAGCCTTGTAGCGGAGTCTTGAATTCACGTCCCTCTGAAAGAAGTATGAGAAATTAAAAAATTTTTCTTGAACTTTGGAAAAATCATTTTCCAAAAAATTCTTCAATAACAAAACTTACTGGCTACCGACGGCGAGAGACTCCTTATCGGAGTTGATCTAGGAGTCGATCTCGGCGTTGAACCTGCAGACAAAAGTCCTACGGGTCTGCTCAACTGTTGACTCAGCACGTTCTCCTTCTCTTCAGGCACTGTAAATATTAATGACAAAGATTATTATGAAATTCCAAACAGGACTTGACGTTTTCAATGCGAGAAGCTTTGAGCTTCGGACCCTCGAAGGCCATTCGCTGTTGACCGATCTGGTTTAGTCGATCGAACTCTGAGATCGTAGCGAAACTGGTCGAGTGGTTCAGGAGGCCGTGAGCTATTTACATTCCATCACGCTCCATTTGCATTTACACGCTTCCCGTTTACAGTCGCGTTACGTTACGCTCGCGCCTATGTAAACGATCGACGGCTGACAAAACCGGCTGAAAGTTGCCAGAGTCGTTGACGTATGCAAGAACAGTCAAATAATTTTCCTTGTTTACTTGAATATTTTTAAAATTAACCAATAATCGGTATCTATTTTTTACCATAAAAAATGGATACTCAAAAACGTCCCTCGTTAGCACGGATTACGCTAATTGATTACACGTATTAGCATATAGGACTTTCTTGTAATGTAAATCGCATCTATTTACCATCGACCACCAGACACGCCGAGGTGAAGGCCTTTCCAAGATCGTTATAGGCGACGCATGTGTATTCACCCTCGTCTTCGGGGTAAACGTGTTGAATACTCAACCGAGCAGTTTCTCCATCGAAATCGGTAGTAAAGTCGCCTCCCAGCGGTAGCAACTATAAATGAAACTAAATCGTTAAAAATTTTATCGATCTTTTACCGATCGGTAATAAGACCCGATCGCTCGATTCGTACCCTGCCACTTCGTTCCCAGCGAATATCCGGCACTGGCGTAGCGTGCACTTTACACTCCAGTGTTACAGCATCTCCGTCGCAGCATCTGAGATCTCGCAACTCTCGCTTGATGATCGGTAAGGTCAGGACCTTTCTATAGGACCAAAAGAAAGATCGGTAACGTTGATTAGTAACGAGCCAAGTCAAGCCGGATAGATCGAAAATGATCTTTTAAAACGAAATACCAACCCATGCTTCACAGAGGTCTGCTCCATGCTGTCCTCTTTTCCCTGACCTGAAACAGAGGACGAAGTTGACGTTCAGGTTCGACAGTCTCTCACGATTGGCTATAGGGGCGACACGGAACGCCCATTCGCGGAGCGATCCATAGATCGGCACGCTCCAAGGTAAGTGCATGGGACGGTAATAAAAGTCAGTCCAAGTCTGTTCCAACTATTGCCTGACATATTGATCACGATCGGTAAGAGTCATTACATTCGGAACACAGGACGAAGAAACCGAACGGAGGAAACCGGTGAGCGATCGCGTGGGAGCGACTTTAGGAACGAAGATCGTTAAGCGATCTGCTCCTAGGAAGGTCGAAGGAAATTGCATAATTGGCCAAATTAGCTCAACCATTAATTTTATTTATCCCGAACCTGTCCACTTCCGGTTTTTGATTTTTCAATCTTCCGACAAACCAATAATACAGGGATAAACGCTCGTACGTCCCGATCGGTTCAGCAAAGTTGAGTCTATGAGCAAGCGACGTAACCTGCAGATCGGTACTGGCAAGGAGGCTGAGACAAAATTGGATCTGGAGTTCAGGTGTTCGCATTGCTCCAGGGATTCTCCATATGCGGGCACCAAGTGGAAAATACGAATACCTACGGAAGCCATATCCGCGTTTACACGAACGCGACCATATTGGCACAGTCTGATTCTAATGGACGCGGCGATGACGCTCGTCGCCATGGACCCCCGGATGTTCAGTCTCGATGGAATAATTTAAATCGAGAGGATCAAGGAACCAATCCGTATCGAGACTTCGCCATAGTCGATCTTGGCTTGTCAGTGATTAAAAGGCGTATTTCGCCAGGAGGTCGCGTGGCTGCTGCGCGCGTGAGCTGCATCTGGAATGCCAATCGTCTACCCGTAGGCGATGACTAATCGATCCTCACCAATTGATTCGTTCTCCTGCGACTCTACTGACTCTCCAGGTTCCTACGGAGTCGGCTGGCTTTTCATTTATTTTTATCGATCCTACCGGTACCGGTCCCTCGGGTAAAATCTTCGACCGGAAAAGGGTATCCCCGGATGGATATCATTCAGAGTGGACTCTGTCGCACTTTGCTCGTAAAGAGATTGGACGGTTGGGAAGAGGAGAGAAGAAAAATGATCGGACGATCCTACCGAGAATTCTAGGCAAATAATCTGTACAAGGCCTAATGGCAGCTGCAATTTGCATAATAGGGCAAAACGTCTGGGAGCGGTGGTCAATTATCAGTGTGGCACGTTCATTATCCTTCGGGCTGTATAGATCGATCCCGCCGTGGATCACTTTACGATCGTAGGTGATCGCCATGGGAGATAATGGCTTCTGTTCAGAATGTCCGACACAAACGAACCGCCTACGCGGCTCTCGTTAAAGCGAGAGTGACGTCCTTACTGCGCTCTTACTCGTTCTACGTATCGATCAACTGTTATCTATCGATCGATCCATCGATATCGACTACGCGTACTCTTTGCTACTTGGCTACTTGGCTTTTATCCTTTTGTCCTCTTATGAGCCTTTTCATACTAGACTGTTTACCTTTCGCGTAGATCTGCAGGGAAATTATGGCCTTTGTCTCCCCATGGCAATTCCTTGCGATTACGGAATACGTTCCTGTGAAGTCGAGCTTCGCGTATGGGATTTCCAATCGGTACTGAGGTCCTCCGCCGATTCTACGGAAATGTGGAGCGTCCCTGTAGTAATCGGGCTGAAACAGAGAAGATTTGTTATCAGTTAATGATCTAGGTGAGATATTTAAAAAATTTAGATTTTATTGTAGGAGTTTGAAAATTTTTTTTTTTTTTTTCAAAATTTCGATATTGGTATACGAATATAGGCTTTTCAATGCTTAGGTCGTGTTGTGGCCGATCCAGTCATTTTGGTCGATTATCTATCGCGAAGATCCTGTTTCCGCCAATGTTGACGTAATGCGAGACAGACTCTTGCAATTGCTGAAGTCACGTGGTAAATAGAGGCGACTCCTTTCGTAAAAAAGAGCTCGAATGGTGCCTCCATTTTTTTTCGGTTTATTTCTATTCCCTGAACTCGGACGCAGTTGGGATCGTATGACCGAAACCCAGATAGAATCCGGATGCCGCGATGATTCTTCTGGCGCTTCGATCAAAACTCTGTCCATATAGGGAGGAAATTTTGTCAGCTCTATAAATAGCTTTTCGGACGTGAGTTCCATGCCAATTAAACTTATGGTTATCGGATCGACCATCTTCCTCAGGATCACAGCTTCTTCGGGTTAGGTCAGGCCCTAACGTTGATAAATCATTTGGATCGGTAATTATGAATTATCCAAAATTTTATAAAAATTATATATACACAGTTTCTAATTATTTTTAAGTATTTTCAATGTCTACGCTTATGGAATCGTATTTGGCTCTAAAATTTCTTAACCCGTCATCACGTAACGGGTACAGTATTTCACACGCAACTCTTCACCTTTTTTATTCAATTTTCGTTTTTTTTCTTCTTTCGCGTTTTTGGTGATCGTACGGTGCTCCGGTGTGCGTAGTGCGTACCCCTAGGCCGATAGTGCCGGGATAAGATGCCTTCTCCATGATCTCGCCCATATACGGAGCGAAAGTTGACCATATTGGTTTGGTTGGCCTGTCCGCTATGGCCGCCGTGTGTATCGCTATTTTTCCTCGTAACGTCGATCGCCAGAGAGGCCTTTCTTTCTATTATTCCCGAATGGCAAATGGCTACCCTAATGATGTCAAGGTGTAGCCGGGTGCTGGTCTTGGTCCCGTGTAGCTTTAGCCGGGGCATGTGCGAAACCGTCAGGAACGGTGAGTGTTCGGTTCCATCGAGACATCGTACGTCCATATATCTATAGATTGTACACAACTTGACCGGAACCAAGATTGAGGACATTGGTTTGACAGTCTCGTTCGGTAATGACGGCTGGAACTTTTGTTCTCTTATTTTTTTTTTAACGATCCGACGGGAACTTCAAATCGAAGACTTCAGTGCGCGACTTCACGTTGGATTACGTGTAAACGGCCGGGAATGGTTGTTTGCAATCTTGCAAATTTTAACCTCCCGTTACGGAGCGTGTAATGATCATGTTCCACTTGTAATTAAAGCTACCGCCGGTTTTTATGGTCTTATTTCTTTTTTTTATGGGGTACCCATCGACGTCAAATGGAGACGCCTTTGCGATTTACGACACTGAATTTTTACCGTGTACGAAGAAAAGGAGTAAAACTAAATTCTTGTCTCTGTTTTACGTGCTTGATTAGTGGCTGTTATGGCTACTTTTAAGCACCCGGCGCTACGGCGTCGAGACGCCACGGTGACTTCGGGCAAGGTCCTCCGGCTACTTCGGTCTGACCGTAGACTGCCTGCATGACTTTGGCACACTTGGATTTTTCTTCGTTAATACTATTTTTAGTATTGCTGTTAACATTGATAAGGGCTATTTTTATCTTTTTTTTTGAACGTCTTTTAATAAATTTATGCATCAACGTTTTTTCAGGTATGATCAACAAAGTGTCTGTTGCATACCAAAAAGTGTTTGCGGACTCAGAGACTCTTGTCAGGAAAAAAAAATTGACGTAAAGTATCGCACTTGAATTTTTTAGTTGTTTAAGGTAAAAAACGTCTTCTTGAAAGATCCAGTGGTTTGTCAATAGTACGTCTATCAAAAAAGTATAGACGATAGCACTGCCTCGATGGTACTTTAATACTGTCCATTGACAGTCTCTCCATTTTTGACTTCTCAATATCCGCAGTCTCCTTCTCTGTACGGTTGCGTCCCGGCCGTCGGGACGCGTCGCAGCAAGCTGAAAAAATGTATACCGAATGGCTAAACAACCGGATCGTTGGATCCCCATCGAGAAGAGTGCAGAACATAACAGTCAATAATTATGCAAGTGCATTGGCTTGTACTGAAAAAATGTCTGACAATGAAATAAAAATTCAAATCGCCCAGCTGAATTTCACATATTCTCGAAAAATAATAAAGAGATTTATTCACACGAAATTTCGTATGCATATCACAATTTTGACGAATACACAGAAAAAGTTGAGAATAATTTTTTTATTTGAATAAGGGGTCAAACAAAAAAATTACGAATAACCTGATCTTCTCACGTGTATAACCTTCGTTACGTGATTGGAAAGACGTTCGAAAAACGTTATTGGATGTTGATTCTTCTTCAACAAAATTCTACGTACAGCCATATCACAGAATTTACAATCAGAGAAACGTACGGGTAGGTCACGATTCCTGGAGATTGAAACAGAAAGGTACAGGCTACGACTCCATCGACAAAACGAAGTCAAAATAGCTTAGCTATCGATGAATTTATTACCCAACGAGTCTTGCCGAAGAATAAACATTCCTTTTATGGGAGAGTCTGGCTCCAGTCTCGTTTTACGCCGTCACGCTACCAAATAATAATCCTCTTTGCAGGCCGTACAGATAACAGCATTATAAGACACCTCGAAGAACTCTTTCTTAAGATCCGGCAGGTGATCGATCGATTTCGAACTTTCAATGTTCATTTTCATTTTTTATATCTCTTTCGCACCCTACTTCCCGTGCATCTGAACGATTCGAAACATTTCGGCATGCTGTGACGCAGCATGTGGTTCAGCCCCTGAACACCGTCCGCCCCCTGGGGGGGCAGTCCAGAAGTCACCTTAAGGACTCGCCAGACACTTTCTTCGACGGGAAAATAAAATGGGAGTAAAGAATCCTAATAAAGATACAAGAAAACACTTGGTGCAACTGGTCCAGCTACTGAGGAGTCAAAGTAACGACCTCACGCAGTGTTTTGATTCAGATGTATATATCACTCCCACGCAGCAACGTCGTACGGAACGAGATACTCGCGACAGATCTTAATGAGAAGGATATTAAAAGACGAGCTCACTAAAGATCTAGTTGATATTATTAATTATAATGGATAAGCGAGGATCAAATGGAACGATCGTATTTGCTTTCGACTTTCTCGGCTGAAACAGAGCACTTCTTTTATTTTGTTTTTTTGATTATCCCGATAACGAGTGCTCGCTACGAAATGAGACTGTTTGAAAATTAACGGTTTTCTCGATCACTGAAAACTGTCTGGATTCGGTAAGCATAAGACGGCATTCGGAGGTTAACATATTCGCACGACATGAGTCAGAAGCAACAAACCCGATACGGCACGCGATAAGTCGTTTGAGCGAGTTTTCGCCGCTAATGTCAGTTCTCTCGTTTTCTCGTTGGCTGAAATCGTTGCGCCGGCCAACTTCCTTTTTTACCTGGATCGTGCACGCGTCTCGACTGCAGAGTCTATCTGTCGCCAAATACGTACTGTCAATGTATCCGTTTTGCTAGAAGTCGGGTCTTTGCTTCAAATTAGGGTTAGACTGTCACGCACTCATCTGGGGACATGGAATACGATTTGAAAATGTCACGTGACTGAGTTTCGAATTAGATTTATGAAACGTGAGACGTGTGATATTCATAAGGGAGTGAATTAGCAAAGGTAAATAAAAACTTACGAAATGTCTCTGGGAAGTTGGAAAATTCTTGGGCAATTTTCTCGTCTGCTGTCTTTATCTCGAGGGCTTTTTCTATAGACAAATCCTTTTTGTAAATACGTTCTTTCCCTAGTTTCTCCGTCCTCGCGATACGAAGCTCTTATCGCGATTCACATTCACTGGAAGGATACCGAGAGCTTGAAAATTCGAAAGCGTAAATTCGGTACGCTTAAACAATTGTCAAAGTGAATTATTAGAGGTTCCTTAAAAATTGAATAATCCCCGTGTAATTATTGTCGCGATAATACAAACAGAATCGAATAATTGGAGTGCGAGGGAACGCCCGAGCGTAGATGCCACGCATCGCACGACCGCCGACTGTTTTGCTGCACAGCGTTCGACCGATTCCTCGGCGATCCCTTGCCGATCCCCCGATGAACGAAGTAGCGCGCACCAGGGCACGAGGGAACTACGAGAGACGCACTCCGTATACAACGTGCGACGGAGCTTCAGACTGACTGAGAGAGACCGAGAGATACAGTGGGAGAAGTGGGGAGGGACTTTGGCGTCGCAACGAGAACTTTTTGACAAGGAGTGTACACACGCCGTCGACATAGTCGAATCGAACGACGTCCGAGACTGAAAAGCACATCCGCGTGCTTTCCTTTCTTTCACGGGCGTGTGCACGAAAATAATCAGTCCTACGACGATCACTGACGCAAAGTGATACGTGATTCGAATAGGTAGCTCGGCACAAGTGCGTAACAATGACCGATTAGTCTGACGGCTCCTGGAAAATTCGAGAATGGAATGAACGATCCGCCATGACACTTGAAATGTCAATTAGCCATTCTGCCATTTGATGCATTATCGACAACCTGTTCGTTGGATAGCCACGGATCTCATCCGTGATTCCTACGTTGACTGGATAATCGTACAGGTAAGAATCGGAAACACGTGTCTGCCACGTGGTTCCCCACTTTACATTTACCCAAAGACTTCGTCTTGTCGCCTGGACTCAGAGTGCCGCCCGCGCCGATGAAAATCTGAAAATGGACGACCGAGTCCCCAGTTCTCGGTATCGCGCTTTCGTAAGGCGCCTTTCGAAATGACCATTTTCGTTGGTGGAACTCGAGTCGCGATTCCCGTACGGTTCGCGGTCGTTTGGTATGTATCTTATCTGGTAGTAACCAACCCGTGCATCCTGTCCTGGGAGAACCTTTTAAAGCGGCCAACACACCGCCATCATTTCTCCCACATAATGCTTGCCCAAATACGGGCATAATGTATGTCATTTCTTTTCACGATACCTTGACCCACATGCGGCCACGCTAGGGACACGTCATTTTGCAGGAGATTATGTCATTTGGATGGACGATCGGACGATGCGCCGATCCTATTCAACCTTTTCAACTTCCTTGACCTACGACCCTCCGAGACATTCGATAAAGTCTCCTACCTATTCAGGAGTTTTTTTATAATTACTATTTCATTCTTGCTAAGTGGCCATTCGCGCGTGCAAGACGACTATTGCGATTTCTCTGCAATATGCCAATTTTTTTATCTCTATTTTCATCTCCGCATACATTTTTTTTTACCTACAATTTCTGCGACACGTTACGCTTGATATGGACAGGACTTCTATATGACCGTATAAGAGGCCAGCGTATGGATTTACTCAGGCGATTCATCAGGATATTTTATTCGATTTTTTCTGCAGTGCAAAAAAAAGTTATAATTTTCGTCCCATCCAATTATTTAAGTGGCGCCTTCGATTCTCTCCGGTTGCACAATTTTATTAAGAAACGCTGACCTCTGACCCCGCCTCTACCCTCTCACCTTCCCCCGTTCCTACCAATGGCACCGTATGCTTTTTCTCATCTTTTATTTGGCGCACACGTACTCGTGCACGTACGCGCGCAGAACACCATACGTGAACGCCATTTAAATGAATATTGCGAAATCTCATTCGAACACGCGTTAATTCTTATTACACAGTTTAACATGGCTAATACGATGTTCCAAGGCCGACCCTGCAAATAGACAGGCCACTGCGAATTTACAATGGTTGGCAAAATTGCCACGCGAAAGATCAACAAAATTTGCACAAGTTTTCTCTGTTAGTTCAACACCAATTTCTTTTCTAGAGATCACATGGCACACGCAAGAGGATATGTGTATGCTGACTTGTATACCGAATCATTTGTCATGTCCCTTTTATCCGACTGGGATCGTTCTTGTGCCAAAGCAGCAAAACACATTTCTCAGCTATCTCAGTTCTGCTTTATTTTTTACATTTGATCTTCACTTCCACTCTTCACTCTTCACAACTTTCTATTCCTCTAATCGCTTTGCTCTTCATAAGCGCAGACCTACCATATGCTTCCCTGTAAATTTTCATGAGGTCAGGGCCGACGGATAGGGCGAAGAGAATCATTCAAATTTAAATCTTTTTCAGATTCATATCTTTTTTGGGTTATCCGGCCGCCATGACGAATATAAAAAAAAATTATCAAGGACCTCAAAATATGTATAATAAAAATGTATACCATTTGCAAAATATTTGGCACAACCAGATACCACAGTGCCAATAAAAATATCTACGCGAATCGATCCGTCATAGCCCGAAGGTTTCCACGTCTCTCATTCCGAACGATGTCGAAGATAATATTTAGTCAGGTCGAATTAATCGAACGTAAAAGTAGATTACGTATCGATGAGTGATTAAGCAAGAACACTGGTAGTCAAATTTGTTGCGTGTATAGTCAGATTACTCGATGGTCCACCCAATCCACAGAGATTGGTGAAATCTGGGACAGGCCTAGTGTTCTGCGTTGTCTTGTCTCACAGATATTTACCACCAGCCGCAGGACCTTTCTCAATTATTTTTATATCCCGCAGAAACGTTAACACTGAAAACGGGACTTACCCTGAGGAAATCTCGAAGCCAGACGACCTCAGGTTTCGGGTCGCCGACGACCTCGCACAGGATGATTACAGTGTCGCCTTCGATGGCTTCGGTAGATAAGGGCTTCGTTACGAAAAGCGGTTCCTTTGAGTATCTGCGAGTGACAATTTTTTTTTTCAAAATCAGGTCATTTTTTTCACTTTACACATTTAAGGCCTGACGTGGCAAATATTTGAGGTCGCTAATAATCAACTTTAACGTCCACTCACGGTATGTCCGGAGCGATGACTTGGGGTAACGCGGCTACTCCGTGGACCTCTTCGAAAGTTCCTAGAACCATGACCTTCGTAGAGGTTTCAGTTCTGCCGACCTCATTGGTCGCCGTGCAGCTGTAGACCCCAGCGTCTCTTGGAGTCACGTTGGCCAATGACAGTTCCACTGTTCCGTCGTGATTCAGAGTCATGACTGCGCGTCTGCTTGGACGAAGCCGGATGCCGTCTCTGTGCCTGGTCCAAGACAATAGTTAATACTGGCATTTGGTGATTAGCCCATATTAGGAAATTCACGATTTGGCACGGTTCGCTCTTTTTGATTTTGGCAGTTCGACTTACCAGACCACCCCGACCGTGGGATAGGCCTCGACCTGCGCCGTCATGCGAAGTTCTCCGTTGACCTTGACGGAATAGACGGCGTCCAGTCCGCAGAGGAATTCGGGAGCGATGTAAGCCCGGATCCCTTTGTCCACGACCAGGATGCAGCGGCAGGAGACAGATCCGTTTGTGTTCCTGGCTGTGGCCATGTAGCATCCCGAGTCCTCCAGAGTGGAATGCGTTATCTCGAGTGTGTGGAACTGGGACTCGTCATCCCAGAACACGTGGGAAGCTGAGGTGAGGGTGAATATTTATATTTAAAAATTTTTCTTTTTATCAAAAATGTATGTATATCCTTGGCTTACCATCCTGACGAATTTCTTTGCCATTCTTGTACCAGGTCACTTCCGGTGTGGGATGACCTACGACCTGACAGGTCAGTCTCACTGGGTACGTCATCTGAACTCTTCTGTCTCTCAGTCTCATGGTGAACTGCGGTGGCTTCTCCTTGGGGACCCCGTCCATCGCTCTTTAAGGTATCAATTTGTTATTAATGAAAAAAGTGCTTTGATCATTTTTTTGGAATTTCAAAAATTAATTCTCACTTTTTTAACTTAGCGTCAGCTTCGAAAATCTTTGGATCGGTCACCACGAGGACTCTTGCGAAGGTCGAGACTCTGCCGACCTTGTTGGTAGCCTCGCATGTGTATCTGCCAGAATCATCCTCAGTGATGTTGCCTATGCTGAGACTGCACTTGAATCCATTGTAGTAGATCGTGTACCGAGGATCCACATTGGGACCGATCTCAGTCGAATCGCGATACCAGCGGATGTTGATTTTCGAATCGCCACGTACCTGAATGTTGAATTGTTCAACATTTACTTGGGTATTATGGGATTGGGTTTTGGATTTAAAGATGGGGGATATGCTTCTTCAACAATTGGTTTACCTCGCATTCCAGCTGCACGGTGGATCCTTGAAGAGCCTTCAACTGTCCCGGAAGTATCCTGCTGAATTCCGGCAACTCAACTGTTTCACCAACTGTCACGGAACTGGTCGAGGTCACCGATTCACCCCATCCGTAACGATTGCGCGGTGTCACACGGAATTTGTATTCTCCACCGGGACGAAGGTTGAAAGCATCAAACGTGTTGATTGGAGTAACGCCAAGCTGTTAAAGAGGGCAGTTAATAAGTGTAGAGGTAATAAGATGTCACGGAGACAGACGCGACTCTCTCGCCTGCGCGCGAGAGAGATAAAAAAGTCTTCCTTCGTGAAACAGGGTTACGAGCGACTGTCGCGAGGAACATTCGCGCGAATAATTTTGGCCCAGGTTATTTCGGATTATTTTCAAAAGATTTTGCAATCGCGAAATCTCGTATTAGTCAGGTACTGCATAATGTAATAGGACGTGCGATAAGACAGGGTGCATCGTATCAGACCTCGGCCCATCTTGCTCCGCCATCACCCCCTAGTTGCCATGCGTCCACCCTGTAAGCTATCACTGGTGCTGGTCCTCTTTGTTCCGGTTTGCCCCAAGTTAGGGCCAACCAGTTTCTACCACTGTCAACGACCACAGGCTCGCTGTTGATTGGTCCTGGAACATCTGGAACAAACGATGATACTCCTTAACTTATTAAAAACCATGAACGTCGAACGTTATTCCGGAATTTACGAAATTCCCTGGCACATTTAACATACGTTAAATTCTCTCTGACCTAAATCTTTAGAATTACAGCACAGTGTAAATAAACACGCGAATTCCTACACTCTAGAAATTCCTCATGATATTCTATATCGTGTGGATCGTTATCACTGAATTTTTTTCGAACCTTGATAACCCGTGAGATATTCCAAAAATTCCGAAATCAAGGAATCCCTTGCTGCCCAGGAACGTCTCAGTCTCTGCAGGGCCAGTTGCTCGATATCTTCATTTAAATTATCTTCTATCCCGTGATCGTCCATGGCATCGACTCGCATTTCGAAAAAATTTTTCAAACAATTTTTTTTCGATCAAAACAGTACCTCCTTCGAATAAAAATGCCCAAATCGAAACTTCAATTAAATGATAATTCGACTGTTACACGTGTTCGAAGTAAGCATGATCGCGCGAGGAGGTGTATTCAGGTTTTTCCTGAAGAAAAGAAAGCTGACGAGACGACGTGCGTCCCGACGCGAACTGAATTTCAGTTTTTCGGGAGAGCCGAACGAAAATAGCCGACGTCGTTCGCTAAGGGGTTCATTCTCGTATTAAGCAGCGTAGGCGTCCACCGTCGCAGGGCGTCGTTACCTCCCAAAGACTCATTATTGACTCAGCACTGAATACCTGTGAGAATCTCAAATTTTTTAACCAAATAACCTAATACCTTCGACAGTCCCAGTCGAATAATCACCAGATGACTTTAAGTCATCTTTGTCAACGAGTGTGACTTCAACTTCACTAGACCTACCAAAAGTCATTTGCTAGAAGTTCATCGATGCTGATGATCATTTTGTTCCTGGGGTCATTCCAGTCGTTCGAACCTTTCCCATTGCCTTGTGCCACGTGAGAGCAATTATCTTCTAGCTCTCTTACCTTATGGCTTATGGGCTTATGGCTTATGGTACTTTCCAATGACATATAAACGAACGAAGGCCGCACATAGTCAACCTGGTCTATGTAACCAGCTACATGACCATTTAGCTTTTTCAGTCTATAATCTTTGTGTATGGAAGTTTTATCGACTCGACTCGAGGTTTTGCATGGCAGTATGGAAGTCCATCTTATTATAGATCTCGGCCATTAATAATTCTGTGATTCAGCCGCAATTCGTAACGTGGGTGACTCGTATACGAATCTTTCGGACGGACCAGCACGTTAGGTTAGGTCGTACATTTTTTTGTTTACGTAATCCTGAAAACGAGGCTCACGTGCCAGGTACCTAAGAGCAGACTAGTTACGGCACTGGGACCTCGGTGAATTTTTATGAAAAATTTAAAAAAACAAACCGTCCAATGATCTCGCTCGTGACGTCATTGGGTCTTGTACTACAGAGCGTCGAGTGTCGCTTTATAATTAAAATGTGGGCTGGCTTGGTCAAGGAACCGTCACAGTTGGCGAGGCGCCAGAATTCGCGCAACTGGCACGAGAACTTGAGGGAACCAAAGTCACGAAAGAGAAAAAAAAAATTTTTTAAGGATACATAAAAAAATATGGAAAAACGTGAAACAGAAGCGAAATGAAAAAAAATCCGTAAAATGTCCTCGGATAATTTTCGCGATTATACAATATGCTATTTATGGCCTGAAAAGTGGTATAACCTGCGAAACCATTCGAGTCGCCGTTTAATCGTTTCGACGTGACCTTCTCGTTAGAGATCGCCGAGCCCATTAACTCCCGTTAATTAGCTGGAAAGGCAGGAGCGACCAATCACCGCAGTCTAGTATTCGCACGTCAATTATCCTAGCACATGTGAGTCACACGTGAAATTATCCCATGATCGGCGAATGCTACCTGCGTGGTAAACCTGTCAATCGTCGATTATTCGCAATTGGTAGTTGGCCATTTTTTATAAACTATTTCAAGTATCATTCGACGATTCCCACTATTCTCAACACAATGTAAATACATACTGACAGATAGCCAATTGTTTTTTTCAGCATATGATTCAGTTGGGACAGGTAGGCAGCTGTTGAATTCAGATAGAAGAGTCTCTTCAATTTTTCAACCTGCGCTAAGGCATTCGACTCTTACGGTTGAAAATTAAAAATTTTTTTTCTTCATGATTCGCCATACTTTACGTTCAAATTTTAAATGATTAAAAATTATCTTACGGTAAGACTCACTTTTTATGTATGACCTTTCGCCGTCGTGGATATCAGCAAGGAGGTTATCGGTGTCCATGGTACCCCAGTCGGGGGAGGGTGTCAACGATCTTGCTCGCTGTTTCACCTGTTGATATTCTCGTGATTACGGGTATCTATTGATTGGGACTAATGACTTGGACATTGAAATTACGAACCTTGACTGTGACGAAAGTCCGATCGCAACCGTAGCAATTTTTTGCAAGTATGCAGTAAGTCCCTTCGTCAGAGGCCAAGGCCCTCTTAAGGCTGAATCGTACGTAATCGTCGATGACTTCCTTATGGGAGCGTTGACTGTTAGTGATGTCCCGAATTCCTTTCATCCATGTAACTGTAATTCCAACAGTACATTAGCAGTCGATAAAACGGAGGGACAGGTAGAAATCGATTGAATGATTAATCATTGTGGTAAGTAAGTCTACCTCTAGGCTTCGGACTACCAGTCACTCTGAATGATATTGTAATGTCTTCGCCAACGGCGACTGTCATCAGATTATCTGGTCGCGACATAAACATGGCTGGTTTTCCACCGGGAATTGAACTTGGCGCCACGACCTGTACGATGGCGCTGGTGTCTACGTGCCCATATGCATTGCTTGCTCTGCAGATGTAAGTGTCGGTTTCCATTTCTGTAACTTCCGGTACCATCAGCGTGTACACTCCAGATTCGGCGAACGTTCTTGCTTTGGGAGTTGATATCGGCTCTCTCTTGGTTCCACGGAGCCAGGTCACTTCCGGTGCTGGCATGCCTATTCGGATTGAAGAATTTTTTTGGGTTGGTTCTTTTGGGGGGAAGTATATTTTTTTTAATACCTTTGACCTCCACCTGGAGCGCAATGGTTCCTCCGGCAGGGACGCTGTGATCCGTCAGAATGTTTGAGAAATGAGGTCTCCTTACGTCTCTGCTGATTCTGCTTTGAGAAACTTTGTCGCGTCTACTGGCTGCGTACTGATCGCGTCCTGGGCAATCAGGTGGTAACGGTTAATAACCGGTCATGTTGATTTTCTAATGGGGTAGTGTGGTGCTAGGGGGGAAATGGGATATAGTCACCTTCGAAGTGGACCATGTGAGAAATCTGGTCGCACCAGACTTGATTCTCGGCTTTGCAAGTGTATTGGCCACTGTCGGCTGCTGTTGGGTCAGAAATCTGCAGGCGACAGACGCCGTCGCTGAGGTCGCTTTGTTGGAAACGGTTACCTATCAGAGCTTCGCCATCCTTCAGCCAGGATATTGTGGGTGTCGGTTGGCCACGGACTCGGCATTCGAGGACCAGCTCGTTATCCGAAAATCGGTAGGTATCTGTAGATGTATTAGATGATTGAGAGTGGATGGAATTTTAGGGAAGAGCGGATTATTATTTTGTGTAATTACCTTTCATGGATCTGGTGAAAGTTGGAGGCAATGGCGCTGGTTCGAAACCCTCGAAGACCTTCAGTTTGGCTTCGGTCACCGATTGCCCGTGGACGTTCTTGGCCACGCACGTGTAACTTCCGGAATCTTCTGGCAAAGCTGCGTAAAATTCGAGACACGCCATTCCGTTTTCGAGCTTCGTGCGATACCGATTACTTGAGCCGAGATGGAGGCCGTCCTTTAACCAGGATACTTGGGGTTCCGGAGATCCAAGGACTGTACAGGTCAACTTCATTCGCGACCCTTCTGCCGCTGTTCTGTCAGTCAGTTTTGTGCAGAAAATCGGTTTGTTCCTGTGATCTCTTGGGCCGCACTGAAAGATTGAAGATGTTGTTAAGACGCTATTAGTTTAAAGATATTTATAAATTTTGGGATTTGTTTTGGTAGTACCTCGACAGTTGAACTTTTGCTGGTAGCAGAGTAATATGGAGTAGAATCATCGGTCAAATGACTTCTTGCTCTTGTTCTTGGCCTTGATACCGTAAGAGTATCGCTTCCGGTTGAATCGTCGAATCTTACCGGAACTTCCCTTATTCTGGCTTGAGTGTCGTAGCTTTTCGCTCTGCGTGAAGATCTGTCCAGCCTGTCGACTTCTACAACTGCGTGCTCCTTGGGTCTTCTTCTGGGTTCAGTTAGCGTTTTGTCTTCACTGAGGGTTTCCGATATCTCAGAAATTGTGGAAGAGACTGACACTTCCGTTTCCGGACGTGATGTCGCTCGTTCCTTCTCTTCCTTTTTCGAAACATCTTCAGCCTTATCTTTGGACACTTCTTCTTGCGCTGATTTTTTACTTTTAAGAGATGCTCTCCTCTCCGAATCCTTTTCAGCAGTTTTTGCTTTCTTTGACGAGTCCTTTTTCCTCTCTTCTTCTCTTTTCTTTTTCTTTT